>CM061538.1:143256177-144602844 GCA_030864215.1 Capsicum pubescens
AGCGCGCACCATGCGCTTCTTTAAGAATTCACTACCTTAAGTCATCTACAGATGGAACACATAGACGACCCTGCCAACTCAAAACACCATCTCCCCCTTGGGAGAAAACCTCTATTTTCTGATTCTGAACTGACTCTTTCAACTTGACAAGGCTGGGATCTCTATCTCGCTTTTCTTTTACTTCAGAAACTAGAGATGATTTTGAACTACTCTGAACCCATATATCACCTTCATATGTATCGACTAAGCGAACGCCTAGTCTGGTAAGCTGATGTACTTCCTGAGATAAATTCTTCTTACTGTCATCCACATGAGCAATACTACCCATAGATAGTCTACTGAGAGTGTCGGCTACTACATTGGCTTTGCCCGGATGATAGAGGACACTCATGTCATAATCTTTGAAGAGCTCTAACCAACTTCTCTGATAAAGATTGAGATCTTTCTGAGAAAATACAAACTGAAGACTCTTATGATCTATGAAGACATATACATGAACTCCACAAAGATAATTCCTCCAAATCTTCAAGGCAAAGACTATGGCGGCTAACTCAAGATCATGAGTAGGATAATTCTTCTCATGGGGTTTAAGATGTTTGGAGACACAGGCTATGACCTTACCATGCTGCATGAGGAAACAACCCAAACCTACTATGGATGTATTAAAATACACTACAAACCCATCTGAACCATCCAGAAGAGCTAGAACTGGAGCTGAGGTGAGTCAAATTTTCAACTTCTAAAAACTCTTCTCGCAAGGATCTGGCCACTGAAACTTGACTTTATTCTAGGTTAATCTAGCATAGGGGATGCAATAGAAGAAAATCCCTCAATAAACTACCTATAATAGCTAGCCAAACCCAAGAAACTCCTAATATCTGATGGAGAGATAGGGAGAGTCCAATTTCTTACTACTTTGGTCTTTTGAGGATCTACTCTAATGCCATCACCAAAAATGATATGGCTAAGGAATTCTACTGAACTTAGACAAAACTCGCACTTGCTGAATTTGGCGAACAACTGATGATCTCTGAGAGTCTGAAGTACAATTCTGAGATGGTCTGCATGATCTCGCTCACTGCAGGAATAGACCAAAATATCATCTATGAAGACTATGCCGAACATATCTAAGTACTGCTTGAACACACGATTCATCAAGTCCATGAAAGCTACTGGGACATTGGTGAGACCAAAGGGCATGACTAAAAATTCAAAGTGACCATACCGAGTACGGAAAACTATTTTCGAAAGGTCACATTCCTTGACTCTGAGCTGATGATAGCCGGATCTGAGGTCAATGTTAAAGAAATAGCTAGCACCCTAAAGTTGGTCAAACAAGTCATCGATTCTGGAAAGAGGATACTTGTTCTTGACCATGACCTTATTAAGTTTACGGTGGTCTATACACATTCTGAGAGAACCATCTTTTTTTGTGCACGAATAATATTGAAGCACCCCACGGGGACACATTAGGCTTGATGAATCCCTTATCAATATCACCAGCACCATGATCCAGCTATTACAACTCAAAGGGTTATTTGGTGGACTTGCAGGCGATGATCCGAATATGCATCTGATCAACTTTATCTCAACATGCAAGTCGTTTGCCAATCCAGGAGTTGGACATAATACAATTCGACTGCGCTTAATTCCATTGTCTCTATCTGGAGAGGAAACTCTATGGTTGAACGGGCTGACTCCTGACTCTATTACTAATTGGAGGCAACTAAAAGACTCTTTCTAAGAAAGATTCTTTCCGCCATCCAAGAGAGCACAGTTACGAGATTAGATCAGCAATTTTTGACAGCCTCCAACTGAAGCTCTCCATAAAACATGGGAGAGGTTCAAGAAGAATCTTATGCGGTGCCTAAATCATCAGATGACCAACATCCACTTGATGGAAATATTATACCGGGCGTTGAACTCGGTGACTAAGCCAGTGGTTAATAATGCTGCAGGTGGTCCATTCATGGACATTACTTTTATTAAGGCTGGTGATATGCTGGATCGTATGACAAAGCAGAGTAGAGCTTAGCATACCATGGATTCTGAGGTAGCAAGATCTACCGTATCTACTGGCATGACAGCATAACAGAGGCGAAGAGAAGAGGAACGTGACCAAGATATGGCTCACATGAAAACGCAGATGGACCTTCTTACCAAGCATTTCTTATCAGGAAAGACATAAAAGGTCAAGGCTTTTGTATCACAGGGTAGAGATGAATCCGATTCTGAGGAGGAAACGAATTATTTGAATAATCAGGGGGTTTTCGAGGCAATGCCCAAGGAAACCAAGGTTGTAACTATTATGAAAAATCTGGATACAAGGACAGAGACCAAGGGAATTAGAAGAATAAGAATGACAGGAGCGGTTTGTATGTCCCTCCTGGAAATCGTGAAGATGTTGCAACTAGTTCTGGGAAGATGTCCATGGAGGACATGATGGCCAAGCTTTTGAAAGGAGTGGAGGAAACCAACATGGGACTAGCTGAGGTAAAAAATGATTTGTCCTCAATAAATCAATTGGTTGACTCGCATTCCACTGCAATAAAACAGCTGGAACAACAAATGAGTCAACTATCAGCGGCATTCAGTCAAAGAAAAACTGGCACTTTACCTAGTAACACTGTGCAAAATCCACGGAATGATGGATCATGTATGGATATTACTACCAGGAGTGGTAAGGTGTTGGAAAATCCATCCAAAGGCAAGCAGGTGGTTGACTATACATAAGAGAATGTTATTGAAGCAGATTGTGATGATTCTGTAGAAGCTGAAAATCAGAATGAGAACGTTCATGACACTACACGTAGATGTCACCAGCCTGAAAAGATTGATAATCAGAAGAAAAATCAAAAGGAAGTGGTGGAAAAGACTCTTCCAAATCCACCACCACCTTTTCCTTAGAGACTGAGGAAGAAGGCTGATGACACCAGGTTTAGTAAATTCGTGACCATGCTGAAGCAGCTGACTATTAATGTGCCTTTGGTGGAGGCTTGGAGCAGATGCCAGGGTACGCCAAATTCATGAAGGACCTTTTGACAAAGAAAAGGGCAACAAGTTATGAACTAGCAGATAATGTTCATCATTGCAGTGCAATTGCCACGAGATCTTTAGTACAGAAAAAGGCAGATCCTGGTGCTTTCACTATTCCTTGCACGATTGGATCCTTGGATTTTGCTAAAGCATTGTGCGATTTGGGGGCTAACATCAATTTGATGCCGCTATCTATTTATAAAAGGTTGGGGTTGGGCGATCCTACACCAACCAATATGCAGCTCGTGATGGCAGATAGGTCAGCAAAATGACCTGTTGGTATCTTACATGATGTATTAGTGAAGGTTTCTACCTTCATTTTTCCAGCAGACTTTGTTATTTTGGATTGATAGGTGGCTTTTGAGGTGCCCATAATCTTGGGTCGACCATTCCTTGCAACAGGAAGTGTGCTTATTGATTTATGAGCAAATGAGCTTTTATTTCGGATGAATGACGAAGTGGTACATTTTGATGTAAGCAAATCAATAAAGCAGCCCAAATATATGAATGTGTTCTCTATAGCTGATGTTCATTATGAGGATGAGAAGAAATTATCTATAGAGCAGAACCTTACTGTTGAGCCATTGGCTGCTGTGCTTTTGAACTTTGAGCGTGAGAATGTTGAAGAGAACGAAGAAACTATCCGTGCTTTGACAGGAATGGGGTCGTATTCATATGACCCCAAGAAGCTGGACCTTGACCTTAAGAATCGAGCCTTACCACCGGCGAAGCCACCAGATATCTTGATGAAGTCTGAGTAATCGAGATAACTATATCGTGCCGCGACAATAAATCAAGCGCTATATGGGAGGCAACCCATCATTAGGAGTTTGTTTCGTTAGGATTTTGTTTTTGATAAATAAAAGTTCAAAAAGAAGAGTCGAGCCATGACCAAAACTAAGGTGCTCGGTGGGAGGCAACTCATCCTGCTAATCATTTTTGTTATTTTTGATGAAGTGTAGGTGCAAGATATACAAAGGAGGAGATTAGTCCCAAATTTTGATTTGAAGGTGAGCCATGCTAATGGTGGTAAGTGAGGAATGATGGAGCAAAGGCTATAGGCTAGGCATTTCCTATGCCAATCTAGGCAACAAACAAGGCAATACCTATACAAATCTAGGCAACGGATAAGGCAATGCCTATGCCATTGCTTATGCTCACTACCTCACATAGGCAATGGACAAGCCAAGGCCTATACCAATGTAGGCAATGCTATAGGCGCCGCCTATACCATTGCCAATGATCACTGCCTCACATAGGCAACGCCATAGGCGCCGTCTTTGCCAATCTAGGCGATAGAAAAGGCGCCGCCTATGCCAATCTAGGCGACAGGCAAGGCGCCGCCTATGCCTATCTAGGCATTTCTAAAGGCGCCGCCTATGCTAATCATAGGAAAAGCAATAGACGCCTCCTACTTATCCTTTTTTGCCTCCTAACCCGATTGTACATGGATCAAACCTGACCCATGGATTAGCCTTTAAATAGATCCTCAACCTTAGAACAATTTCCATTGTTTGCTCAAGATAGGCGCCGCCCAAGCTCCCTTATTCTCTCAAAGTTTTTCTTCTTTCTCATCTAATCTTGCAAGTTCATCTTCCGGATCCATCACCACGTAAGTTACTCATTTATATTCCGTAGTTGTTGCACTACTCCGCTTATAATGGTTTATTAGATTGTGAAGTGGTGTTTGGTGATGAGAATATAGTTGGTTTGTTATGATGCATCTAGTTGAGTGAAAGAATTCGTGTGGGTGTTCTTGACTTTACTCCGACTAGTATTTGATTGGTATTCACTGTCGTATTTTTATGAAGTCGAAATTGTGAAGTTAATTCATAATCTTGAATGTTGTAAGCTTGAATGTTTGAATGACTCATTCATCGAAGGTATTGATCATGATTGACCACAAGTATAACATGGTTTGGTTATTTCGATGCAAAAACCTGATAAGATTGCTATGTGGTAGTCTTGTTCAAACATTGCCTTAATCCAATGAAATAAAGTCGAAAGTATAGTCAAGATTACATAAATATTAACATTGTGCAAACGGATTAAGTGTGGGGTGGTATCATCACGATTTTCTTTTTCGACTATAGTAAATCTTCCATGATGAAAATAATGTAACTTTATTGTGATCTCAGGTAGATAGTCGGAAAAGAAAATCGTGATGATACCACCCCAAAAAAGGTCAGAAAAGGGCAATAAAAGATCAGGATGAGTCCTCCTCTTTGCAATTGCCTCGATGCACTTTCGGGATAAAGTGGGTCCTAGAGGAGGAAGGAAAGGAGTGGTACAAGAACAACAAAGTAAAAAAATATGTTCACGTGGATTTGATGCAGAAAGAGTGTCTAGCAAAGAGAGAGCCCCGTATTTTAGCTAAAATCATGGCACTAAATCTTGATTTCATTTTTCGAGATATGGGGGAATGCAATCTTGATCTAATGTGGGAGTTTTATGCCAATTTGTCCCCAAAGACTACTAGAAGTGAAGTAAAGATTCGAGGCCATGTCATGCAACTGAATGCAGAATTCTTCAACTCTTTTCTGGGCCTTCCATCAGTGGATCCATCACCGCTCAAGGAGCTTTATCACAGACCTCCCTACAGGTCCATCAGACATACACTGTGCGGATCAAGGTCAATGGTATGGTGGATTCGGCACAACGATAATGGTCGCCACAACACCTACCCATGTGTCTCTTTGAACAGGGTAACTCGCATATGGTTAAGGCTAGTCAACTCTTGCTTGATTCCTGGGACACAATATACTAAGATCACATTTGATCGAGTCTTCTTGGTGTATGCTTTGATGACAACTATTACCATCAATATTGGTGCGGTTATACGATCGTCAATGCGCAAGGCTAGGCTGCACAAAAGATCCCATTTCAGTTTTGGCAACTTGTTGACTGCGATCTTAAGGAAAGAACATATTGAAGAGGAACCCGCGGATCATAAGCTACCACACAACCCAAAGAAGGTTGATCTCACGAAGGTTAAAGAGCTAGAAACTGGTAAAGGCATCAACCTCACCACTGCAGAGACGCATGCTCGAGATGAAAGCTTTTTCCGCCATCTGTATGGCATGACTAGATTTACACTGATAAATGGGTGTCGTGTTCCGACTGATGCAGAGCTTCAGCAGTTGGACTATGATTACCCGCTTAATGAGCATGCGCGGGCCATCTGTGGAGTGGGGGTATATTTTGAGGAACCTCTCGACGATGACGTGCCGACTGATGATGATCACCGACTGCCAGACTAAGACATGGAGGACAACTCTGATGACGACGACTCTGATGATGATTCCGACGCAGGGGGTATGACCCTAGACATAGAAGAGGAGTCCGACTAATCAGGTTTTCCTTATTTATTTCCACTGAGGACAGTGTGTCCCGTCTAAGTGTGGGGTGCGGGTATATGTCTGCTGTATTGTATTTCTTTGCCTACATTTATTCTTGTTTGTTTGAATTAGTAGTTAGTTAGTTAGTTGTAATTAGTTAGTAGATTTTAGATGTTGCATGAAATTGTTCTGATAGACGGCATAGTATATTATAACAAGAGTTTGTGCTAAATCAATACTATTGAGACGCTTAGGCTCTAAGTTGTGACTCACTGTGTGATAAATTGTTGTGGTTTAATTCATTCATCTGTTGGGTCAAGAATCTATAATGCTCCCAATGAAGTTAACCATGTGCCTTGTGTGTGTGAGGATATTGTATATTCCTTGTTTTGACTGATGCCAGAACTTGCCTGGTGTGTGTGTGAAGCGAAATAAAGATTGTGAGTGTAGGAGATGATTTAGGCATTTCTTTGGCAGGTATGAAATTGTTTACCTTCTTTTTACCTACCTTTGTACATTGTCCTAGTGAACCCCCTTTGAGACTTTAGCTATTTTCTTTGGCAGCCTCATATGTAGCCTAATCCATTTTTTTTCAAGACCATAATTTGATCCAAACTCTTAAGCGCTTTAAAATTGTAGAATCATGTGGAAAAATAAAAGGAGAATGGTGAAAGTGATGCCTTAGGGTGTATTGGTACTTGAAATTGTGGTTAAAAAGAGTGGCTATTATTGGGATGCTTGCTTAATATAAAAAAAAGAGAAAAAAAAGAAAAAAAAATAAAAAAAAATATATAAAATAAAATAAAAAAATATTTAACAACAAAAAGATAGTTGTGTTTATGATTGAATAACAAACTGGGTGAAAATGGGTTGGTAGATGAATGAGAGGTAGAGTGGTTGTTAAAAGATAGTGTAAGTGGCATATTGTAGTGTATTAAAGCGCTTAGGGAACATAGTCACTATTTCTGGCCAAAATAGTCCTACCTATCCCTTAGCCTACATTACAACCTGTAAAGACCTATTTGATCCTAAACTTAGCAGTCTGATATTAGTAGAGCATTACACTAAGGGAAAGCCTATGGTCATCAGTTGCAATATAAGAATTCTTTGTGAGAGCGAGAGCAAGGAGAGTCTTATACCCATGTTTCGAAAAATGCAAAACTATGAGTGATTATGGGTGATATCTTGTGTGAGCACACATGGTTGATGGTTTTTGGGTAGTTTTATATGTTTCTTTGTGGCTTAACTTGTGGATACGAATTAACCATCCTAATGAGTCTATGTTGGAGGTTGAGTTGTTTCTAGTTGTGATCGAGAAACCTACTCTTTGTTAATGATTGTTGTGCATGTCTTGTTGAAAATGATGAAGATTTCAGCACTTTGTGGACCTGTGGGCAACAAAGGAAAACTTCACATAAGAGGGAAGACAGCTTTTGGACTGAACGTGATGCATGGGGACTTTTTCCCGGGCAAACCCAGTATTTTTAAATACATAAGGATGCAGTAGCAACTTATTAGACAAGGATGCTATTAAAAACCTTATTGCTGAATTTTTTCAGCATCATTATCATTCGACACAATTCATAATTCACGCTGGAGATTCTGTACGAGTTTTGAGAACAGAAAACGGCTCACTTAAGCAACAGAGAAAGAAAACACGTTTCATCTCCATAGCCGAGATTTCTCTAAGTTTTTGTATGATGATGATGTCTACTTTGATTTCCATTGTATTCATGAGTAGCTAAACTTATCTGTTAGGGTTATGGAAACCTTGTAAGATACTATCTATTACTATGAGTTTGTGAATTTTTGATGTGTTATGCTACTTATATCATTACTCTCTTCGTTTTGATTGAATTCTTATGGTTGCAAACTTAGGGAATACGCCATTATAGCATTAACTTGTTCGAGAGAAAAGTTACATGTTTGGAAAAGAGAGTGTGACAAGGAAATAGGGTTTCCAACCTCTATTTACACGTTAATGCCTTAACCGGATTAACTTCTTGGAGAATTTGTACCTTTTTTTATACACTTTAGGCTCGAGAGAGCTAAAGCGAAATAAATCCTTGATGGTTGAGAAACACTTGGATTTAGAATTAGAATACGATTCTCTATAAGTGCATGCATGTCTAAATTCCGCGTTACTAATAGTTAATAGAGAAGTTGAACTTATAAGGTGGACATAACCCTAACTTATCAATCTTTGTGTTAAATCTTACTACGCAAATCATTCCATTTTTACTTTGATAATATTAGTTCACGCCTAAACCAAACCCCCATTTTGTCCTTGGAATTTTTGACCAACAGTCTACTATTAATTGCAACACTTAGTGACCCGAGTATTCCCTGTGGGATTCGACACCCAACCCAGTTGGGTTCTATATTTGACAGCGACCGCTTACACGTTCTAACGAGAGTTGTAATTTGGGCGTTAATAGACCCTTTGGTCAAAGATTTTCGAATTTTACTTTTTGTTTGTTGTTTTTGTTTTGATCAGGTCTATTGGAGTGCATGCAGAATACACGATGTTCTGTTCAACCGTTATTACCTATAAATCCTGAACCACATCTTATTGGCAGAATGCATGTGCAACAAAACCTTGAACGGATGGCTTCTTAACAATAGCAGGAAAGATTAGCTGCATTGGCAGCTGCTCAAGTTCATCAACAGAATATTGATAACCCAGGTCGGGCAACAAATCTTGATGAAGAGGACCTGGGTGATGATGAGTTATTAAATCCAAGGCGTGGTGGTGAGGTGGCAGCACCTGTGAATAGGAGAGATCGTCAAGCTAGAATGAGACCTGAACGCCGAGCAGTGCAGGCCCCTTTCGATGATGATGATGATGATTTGGATGCGGATGATGCTACAGAGGCTATCATTCCTCCACCCTTGGCACCCGGAGCCAAGTTCAATATCACCAGTACCATGATCCAGCTATTACAACTCAGAGGGTTATTTGGTGGACTTGCAGGCGATGATCCGAATGTGCATCTGATCAACTTTATCACAACATGCAAGTCATTTGACAATCCAGGAGTTGGACACAATACAATTCGACTGCGCTTATTTCCATTGTCTCTATCTGGAGAGGCAACTCTATGGTTGAACGGGCTGACTCCTGACTCTATTACTAATTGGAGGCAACTGAAAGACGCTTTCCTAGAAAGATTCTTTCCGCCATCCAAGAGAGCACAGTTACGAGATGAGATCAACAATTTTTGACAGCTTCCAACTGAAGCTCTCCACGAAACCTGGGAGAGGTTCAAGAAGAAGCTTATGAGGTGCCCAAATCATCAGATGACCAACATCCACTTTATAGAAATATTATACAGGGCGTTGAACTCGGTGACTAAGCCAGTGGTTGATAATGCTGCAGGTGGGTCATTCATGGACCTTACTTTTATTGAGGCTGGTGATATGCTGGATCGTATGACAAAGCAGAGTAGAGCTTGGCATACCAGGGATTCTAAGGTAGCAAGCTCTACTGTATCTACTGACATGACAGTAGAACAGAGGCGAAGAGAAGAGAAACGTGACCAAGATATGTCTCACATGAAAATGCAAATGGACCTTCTTACCAAGCATTTCTTATCAGGGAAGACAGAAAATGTCAAGGCTTTTGTATCACAGGGTAGAGATGAATTCGATTCTGAGGAGAAAGCGAATTATTTGAATAATCAGGGGGGTTTCCGAGGAAATGCCCAAGGAAACCAAGGTCGGAACTATTATGAAAAATCTGGATACAAGGACCGAGACCAAGGGAATTGGAAGAATAAAAATGACAGGAGCGGTTTGTATGTCCCTCCTGGAAATCGTGAAGCTGTTGCAACTAGTTCTGGGAAGATGTCCATGGAGGACATGATGGCCAAGATTTTGGAAAGAGTGGAGGCAAGCAACACGGGACTAGCTGAGGTAAAAAATGATTTGTCCTCAATAAATTAATTGGTTGACTCACATTCCACTGCAATAAAATAGCTGGAACAACAAATGAGTCAACTATCAGCGACATTCAATCAAAGAAAGGCTGGCACATTACCTAGTAACACTGTGCAAAATCCACGGAATGATGGATCATGTAGTGCTATTACTACCAGGAGTGGTAAGGTGTTGGAAAATCCATCCAAAGGCAAGGAGGTGGTTGATAATACAGAGGAGAATGTTATTAAAGCAGATTGTGATGATTCTGTAGAAGCTGAAAATCAGAATGAGAACGTTCATGACACTACACCTAGATGTCACCAGCCTGAAAAGATTGATAATCGGAAGAAAAACCAAAAGGAAGTGGTGGAAAAGACTCTTCCAAATCCACAACCACCTTTTCCCCAGAGACTGAAAAAGAAGGCTGATGACACCAGGTTTAGTAAATTCATGACCATGCTGAAGCCGCTGACTATTAATGTGCCTTTAGTGGAGGCACTGGAGCAGATACCAGGGTACGCCAAATTCATGAAGGACCTTTTGACAAAGAAAAGGGAAGCAAGTTATGAACTGGCAGATAATGTTCATCATTGCAGTGCAATTTCCACGAGATCTTTAGTACAGAAAAAGGCGGATCCTGGTGCTTTCACTATTCCTTGCACGGTTGGATCCTTGGATTTTGCTAAAGCATTGTGCGATTTGGGGGCTAACATCAATTTGATGCCGCTGTCTATTTATAAATAGTTGGGGTTAGGCGATCCTACACCAACCAATATGCGGCTCGTGATGGTAGATAGGTCGGTAAAATGACCTATTGGTATCTTACATGATGTATTAGTGAAGGTTTCTACCTTCATTTTTCCTGCAGACTTTGTTATTTTGGATTGCAAGGTGGATTTTGAGGTGCCCATAATCTTGGGTCGACCTTTTCTCCCAACAGGAAGTGTGCTTATTGATTTATGAGTAAATGGGCTTTTGTTTCGGATGAATGACGAAGTGGTACATTTTGATGTAAGTAAATCAATAAAGCATCCCAAAGATATGAATGTGTTCTCTATGGCTGATGTTCATTATGAGGAAGAGAAGAAATCATCTTTAGAGAAGCATCTTACTGTTGAGCCATTGGCTGCTGTGCTTTTGAACTTTGAGCGTGAGAATGTTGAAGAGAACGAAAAAACTATCCGTGCTATGATAGGAATGGGGTCGTATTTATATGAACCCAAGAAGCTGGACCTTGCCCATAAGAATCGACCCTCACCATCGGCGAAGCCACCAGATATCTTGATGAAGTCTGAGTAATCGAGATAACTATGTCGTGCCGCGACAATAAATCAAGCGCTATATGGGAGGCAACCCATCATTAGGAGTTTGTTTCATTAGGATTTTGTTTTTGATAAATAAAAGATCAAAAGGAAGAGTCGAGCCACGACAAAAACTAAGGCGCTCGGTGGGAGGCAACCCATCCTGCTTATCATTTTTGTTGTTTTGGATTAAGTGTAGGTGCAAGATATACAAAGGAGGAGATTAGTCCCAAATTTTTATTTGAAAGTGAGCCATGCTAAAGGTGGTAAGTGAGGAATGATGGAGCAAAGGCTATAGGCTAGGCATTGCCTATGCCAATCTAGGCAACGAACAAGGCAATGCCTATGCAAATCTAGGCAACGGACAAGGCAATGCCTATGCCATTGACTATGCTCACTACCTCACATAGGCAATGGACAAGGAAAGGCCTATACCAATGTAGGCAATGCTATAGGCGCCGCCTATTCCATTGCCTGTGCTCACTGCCTCACATAGGCAACGCCATAGGCGCCACCTATGCCAATCTAGGCGATAGGAAAGGCGCCGCCTATGCAAATCTAGGCGATAGGCAAGGCGCTGCCTATGCCTATCTATGCATTTCTAAAGGCGCCGCCTATGCTAATCATAGGCAAAGCAATTGGCGCCACCTACTTATCCTTTTTTGCCTCCTAACCCGATTGTACATGGATCAAACCCGACCCATGGCTTAGCCTTTAAATAGATCCTCAACCTTAGAACAATTTCCATTGTTTGCTCAAGATAGGCGCCGCCCAAGCTCCCTTATTCTCTCAAAGTTTTTCTTATTTCTCAACTAATCTGGAAAATTCATCTTCCGGATCCATCACCACGTAAGTTACTCTTTTATATTTCGTAGTTATTGCACTACTCCGCTTATAATGGTTTATTACATTGTGAAGTGGTGTTTGGTGATGAGAATATAGTTGGTTTGTTATGATGCATCTAGTTGAGTGAAAGAATTCGTGTGGGTGTTTTTGACTTTACTCAGACTTGTATTTGATTGGTATTCACGGTCGTATTTTTATTAAGTCGAAATTGTGAAGTTAATGCATAATCTTGAAAGTTGTAAGCTTGAATGTTTGAATGACTCGTTCATCGAAGGTATTGATCATGATTGACCACAAGTATAACATGGTTTGGTTATTTCGATGCAAAAACCTGATAAGATTGCTATGTGGTAGTCTTGTTCAAACATTGCCTTAATCCAATGAAATAAAGTCGGAAAGGATAGTCAAGATTACATAAATATTAACATTGTGCAAACGGATTAAGTGTGGGGTGGTATCATCACGATTTTCTTTTCCGACTATAGTAAATCTTCCATGATGAAACTAACGTAACTTTATTGTGATCTCAGGTAGAATGGCCCCAAAAGGATGACAAGGAAAAGAAAAAGTGTCCACCTCCAAAAAAGCTCAGAAAAGGGCAAGAAAAGATAAGCATGAGTCCTCCTCTTTGCAAGTGCCTCGACGCACTTTCGGGATAATGTGCGTCCTAGAGGAGGAAGGAAATGAGTGGTACAAGAACAACAAAGTTAAAAAATATGTTCACGTGGATTTGATGCAGAAGGAGAGTCTAGCAAAGAGAGAACCCCACATTTTGGCTAAAATCATGGCACTAAATCTTGATTTCATTTTCCGAGTGATGGGGGAATGCAATCTTGATCTAATGCGGGGGATTTATGCCAATTGGACCCCAAAGACTACTGGAAGTGAAGTAAAGATTCATGGCCAAGTCTTGCAACTGAATGCGGAATTCTTCAACTCTTTTCTGGGCCTTCCATCTGTGGATCCATCTCCGCTCAAGGAGCTTTGTCACAGACCTCCCTACAGGTCCATCAGACATACACTGTGCGGATCAAGGTTAATGGCATGGTGGATTCGGCACAAGGATAATAGTCGCCACAACACTTACCCGTATGACTCTTTGAACAGGGTGGCTCGCATATGGTTAAGGATAGTCAACTCTTGCTTGATTCCTGGGACACAATATACTAAGATCACAAGTGATCGAGTCTTCTTGGTGTACGCTTTGATGACAACTATTACCATCAACATTGGTGCGGTTATACGAACGTCAATGCGCAAGGCTAGGCTGCACAAAAGGTCCCATTTCAGTTTCGGCAACTTGTTGACTGCGATCTTAAGGAAAGAACACATTAAAGAGGAACCCGCGGATCATAAGCTACAACACAATCCGAAGAAGGTTTATCTCACAAAGGTTAAAGAGCCAGAAACTGGTAAAGGCATCAACCTCACCACTGCAGAGAGGCATGCTTGAGATGAAAGCTTTTTCCGCCATCTGTATGGCATGACTAGATTTACACTGATATATAGGGGTTGTGTTCCGATTGATGCAGAGCTTCAGCAGTTGGACTATGATTACCCGCTTAATGAGCATGCGCGGGCCATGTCTGGAGTGGGGGGTACATTTTGAGGAACCTCTCGACCATGACGTGCCGACTGATGATGATCACCGACTGCAAGACTCAGACGTGGAGGACAACTCTGATGACGACGACTCTGATGATGATTCCGACGCAGGGGGTATGACCCCAGACATAGAAGAGGAGTCCGACTAATCAGGTTTTCCTTATTTATTTCCACTGAGGACAGTGTGTCCCGTCTAAGTGTGGGGTGCGGGTATATGTCTGCTGTATTGTATTTCTTTGCCTACATTTATTCTTGTTTGTTTGAATTAGTAAGTTGTAATTAGTTAGTAGATTTTAGATGTTGCATGAAATTGTTCTGATAGACGGCATAGTATATTATAACAAGAGTTTGTGCTAAATCATTACTATTGAGACGCTTAGGATCTAAGTTGTGACTCACTGTGTGATAAATTGTTGTGGTTTAATTCATTCATCTGTTGGGTCAAGAATCTATAATACTCCCAATGAAGTTGACCATGTGCCTTGTATGTGTGAGGATATTGTATATTCTTTGTTGTGACTGATGCCAGAACTTACCTGGTGTGTGTGTGAAGCAAAATAAAGATTGTGAGTGTAGGAGATGATTTAGGCATTTTTTTGGCAGGTATGAAATTGTTTACCTTCTTTTTACCTACCTTTGTACATTGTCCTAGTGAACCTCCTTTGAGCCTTTAGCTATTTTATTTGGAGCCTCATATGTAGCCTAATCCATTTTTTTTTCGAGACCATAATTTGATCCAAACTCTTAAGCGCTTTAAAATTGTAGAATCATGTTGAAAAATAAAAGGAGAATGGTGAAAGTGATGCCTCAGCGTGTATTGGTACTTGAAATTGTTGTTAAAAAGAGTGGCTATTATAGGGATGCTTGCTTAATATAAAAAAAAGAGAAAAAAAAAGAAAAAAAAATATATAAAATAAAATAAAAAAATTTAGAAAAACAAAAAGATAGTTGTGTTTATGATTGAATAACAAAATGGGTGAAAATGGGTTGGTAGATGAAAGAGAGGTAGAGTGGTTGTTAAAATATAGTGTAAGTGGCATATTGTAGTGTATTAAAGCGCTTAGGGAACATAGTCACTATTTCTGGCCAAAATAGTCCTACCTGTCCCTTAGCCTACATTACAACCTGTAAAGACCTATTTAATCTTAAACTTAGCAGTCTGATATTAGTAGAGCATTACACTAAGGTCAAGCCTATGGTCATCAGTTGCAATATAAGAATTCTTTGTGAGAGCGAGAGCAAGGAGAGTCTTATACCCATGTTTCGAAAAATGCAAAACTATGAGTGATTATGGGTGATATCTTGTGTGAGCACACATGGTTGATGGTTCTTGGGTAGTTTTATATGTTTCTTTGTGGCTTAACTTGTGGATACGAATTAACCATCCTAATGAGTCTATGTTGGAGGTTGAGTTGTTTCTAGTAGTCATCGAGAAACCTACTCTTTGTTAATGATTGTTGTGCATGTCTTGTTGAAAATTTCGTGTTGCTATTGTGAAATTCTAGTTAGGTGTTTGCATGGATGTAATATTTTGTTCGAGGACAAACAAAGCTTTATGTGTGGGGTGGTGATGTTGGGCGTATTTACACGCCTAAGCACCATAATTTACCCATGTTTCAGCTAAATTTTGAGGATAAATTATATAATTCTTGAACTTTTAGTACATTTTCCTTTAAGTGAGCTGACCTATGTGATTAGCATGTTTTTAGGTACTAATGATGAAGATTTCAGCACTTTGTGGACCTGTGGGCAGCAAAGGAAAACTTTACATAAGAGGGAAGACAACTTTTGGACTGAAAGTGATGCATGGGAACTTTTTCCCGGGCAAACCTAGTATTTTTAAATACTTAAGGAGATGCAGTAGCAACTTATTAGACAAGGATGCTATTAAAAACCTTATTGCTGAATTTTTTCAGCATCATTATCATTCGACATTATTCATAATTCACGTTGGAGATTCTGTATGAGTTTTGAGAATAGAAAACGGCTTACTTGAGCAACGGAGAAAGAAAACACGTTTCATCTCCATAGCCTAGATTTCTCTAAGTTTTGGTATGATGATGATGTCTAGTTTGATTTCCGTTGTATTCATGAGTAGCTAAACTTATCTGTTAGGGTTATGGAAACCTTGTAAGATACTATCTATTACTATTAGTTTGTGAATTTTTGATGTGTTATGCTACATATATCATTACTCTCTTCGTTTTGATTGAATTCTTATGGTTTCCAACTTAGAAAATACGCCATTATAGCATTAACTTGTTCGAGAGAAAAGTTACATGTTTGGAAAAGAGAGTGTGACAAGGAAATAGGGTTTCCAACCTCTATTTACACGTTAATGCCTTAACCGGATTAACTTCTTGGAGAATTTGTACCATTTGTTATACACTTTAGGCTCGAGAGAGCTAAAGCGAAATAAATCCTTGATGGTTGAGAAACACTTGGATTTAGAATTAGAATACGATTCTCTATAAGTGCATGTATGTCTAAATTCCGCGTTACTCATAGTTAATAGAGGAGTAGAACTTATAAGGTGGACATAACCCTAACTTATCAATCTCTGTGTTAAATCTTACTACGCAAATCGTTCCATTTTTACTTTGATAATATTAGTTCACGCCTAAACCAAACCCCCCTTTTGTCCTTGGAATTTTCGACCAACAGTCTACTATTAATTGCAACACTTAGTGACCAGAGTATTCCCTGTGGGATTTGACACCCAACCCAGTTGGGTTCTATATTTGACAGCGACCGCTTACACGTTCTAACGAGAGTTGTAATTTGGGCGTATCAAATTTTGGCGCCGTTGCCGGGGAATACGGTTGTCAACTATGTTTGTGATAGTTAATAGACCCTTTGGTTAAAGATTTTTGAATTTTACTTTTTGTTTGTTGTTTTTGTTTTGTTCAGGTCTATTGGAGTGCATGCTAAATACACGAAGTTCTGGTCAACCGTTATTACCTATAAATCCTGAACCACATCTTATTGGCAGAATGGATGCGCAACGAAACCTTGAATAGATGGCTTCTCAACAAGATCAGGAAAGATTAGCTGCATTGGCAGCTGCTCAAGTGCATCAACAGAATATTGATAACCCAGGTCGGGCAATAAATCTTAATGAAGAGGACCTGGGTGATGATGAGTTATTAAATCCAAGGCGTGCTGGTGAGGTGGAAGCACCCATGAACAAGAGAGATCATCAAGCTAGAATGAGACCTGAACGCCGAGCAGTGCAGGCCCCTTTCGATGATGATGATGATGATTTGGATGCGGATAGTGCCACAGAGGCTATCATTCCTCCACCCTTGGCACCCGGAGCCAAGTTCAATATCACCAGCACCATGATCCAGCTATTACAACTCAGAGGGTTATTTGGTGGACTTGCAGGCGATGATCCGAATATGCATTTGATCAACTTTATCTCAACATGCAAGTCATTTGACAATCCAGGAGTTGGACAGAATGAAATTCGACAGCGCTTATTTCCATTGTCTCTATCTGGAGAGGCAACTCTATGGTTGAACGGGCTGACTCCTGAATCTATTACTAATTGGAGGCAACTGAAAGACGCTTTCCTAGAAAGATTCTTTCTTCCATCCAAGAGAGCATAGTTACGAGATGAGATCAACAATTTTTGATAGCTTCCAACTGAAGCTCTCCACGAAACCTGGGAGAGGTTCAAGAAGAAGCTTATGAGGTGCCCAAATCATCAGATGACCAACATACACTTGATGGAAATATTATACAGGGCATTGAACTCGTGACTAAGCCAGTGGTTGATAATGCTGCAGGTGGGTCATTCATGGACCTTACTTTTATTGAGGCTGGTGATATGCTGGATCGTATGACAAAGCAGAGTAAAGCTTGGCATACCAGGGATTCTGAGGTAGCAAGCTCTACTGTATCTACTGGCATGACAGCATAACAGAGGCGAAGAGAAGAGGAACGTGACCAAGATATGGCTCACATGAAAATGCAGATGAACCTTCTTACCAAGAATTTCTTATCAGGGAAGACAGAAAAGGTCAAGGCTTTTGTATCACAGGGTAGAGATAAATCTGATTCTGAGGAGGAAGAGAATTATTTGAATAATCAGGGGGGTTTCCGAGGCAATGCCCAAGGAAACCAAGGTCGGAACTATTATGAAAAATCTGGATTCAAGGATCGAGACCAAGGGAACTGGAAGAATAAGAATGACAGGAGCGGTTTGTATGTCCCTCCTGGAAATCGTGAAGCTGTTGCAACTAGTTCTGGGAAGATGTCCATGGAGGACATGATGGCCAAGCTTTTGAAAGGAGTGGAGGCAACCAACACGGGACTAGCTGAGGTAAAAAATGATTTGTCCTCAATAAATCAATTGGTTGACTCGCATTCCACTGCAATAAAGCAGCTGGAACAACAAATGAGTCAACTATCAGCGGCATTCAATCAAAGAAAAGCTGGCACTTTACCTAGTAACACTGTGCAAAATCCACGGAATGATGGATCATGTATGGCTATTACTACCAGGAGTGGTAAGGTGTTGGAAAATCCATCCAAAGGTAAGCAGGTGGTTGATAATACAAAAGAGAATGTTATTGAAGCAGATTGTGATGATTCTATAGAAGATGAAAATCAGAATGAGAACGTTCATGACACTACACCTAGATGTCACCAGCCTGAAAAGATTGTTAATCGGAAGAAAAACCAAAAGTAAGCGGTGGAAAAGACTCTTCCAAATCCACCACCATCTTTTCCTCAAAGACTGAAGAAGAAGGCTGATGACACCAGTTTTGGTAAATTCATGACCATGCTGAAGCAACTGACTATTAATGTGCCTTTGGTGGAGGCACTGGAGCAGATGCCAGGGTACGCCAAATTCATGAAGGACCTTTTGACAAAGAAAAGGGCAACAAGTTATGAACTGGCAGATAATGTTCATCATTGCAGTGAAATTGCCACGTGATCTTTAGAATAGAAAAAGCCGGATCCTGGTGCTTTCACTATTCCTTGCACGGTTGGATCCTTGGATTTTGCTAAAGCATTGTGCGATTTGGGGGCTAATATCAATTTGATGCCGCTATCTATTTATAAATAGTTGGAGTTGGGCGATCCTACACCAACCAATATGCGGCTCGTGATGGAAGATAGGTCGGTAAAACGACCTATTGGTATTTTACATGATGTATTAGTGAAGGTTTCTACCTTCATTTTTCCTGCAGACTTTGTTATTTTGGATTGCGAGGTGGATTTTAAGGTGTCCATAATCTTGGGTCGACCTTTCCTCGCAACAGGAAGTGTGCTTATTGATTTATGAGCAAATGAGCTTTTATTTCGGATAAATGACAAAGTGGTACGTTTTGATGTAAGCAAATCAATAAAGCATCCCAAAGATATGAATGTGTTCTCTATGGCTGATGTTCATTATGAGGATGAGAAGAAATTATCTTTAGAGAAACAGCTTACTGTTGAGCCATTGGCTGCTGTGCTTTTGAACTTTGAGCGTGAGAATGTTTAAGAAAACGAAGAAACTATCCGTTCTTTGACAGAAATGGGGTCGTATTCATATGACCCCAAGAAGATGGACCTTGACCTTAAGAATCGACCCTCACCACCAGCGAAGCCACCAGATATCTTGATGAAGTCTGAGTAATCGAGATAACTATGTCGTGCCGCGACAATAAATCAAGCGTTATATGGGAGGCAACCCATCATTAGGAGTTTGTTTCGTTAGGATTTTGTTTTTGATAAATAAAAGTTCAAAAAGAAGAGTCGAGCCATGACCAAAACTAAGGCGCTCGGTGGGAGGCAACCCATCCTGCTAATCATTTTTGTTGTTTTTGATTAAGTGTAGGTGCAAGATATACAAAAGAGGAGATTAGTCCTAAATTTTGATTTGAAAGTGAGCCATGCTAAAGGTGGTAAGTGAGGAATGATGGAGAAAAGGCTATAGGCTAGGCATTGCCTATGCCAATCTAGGCAACGAACAAGGCAATGCCTATGCAAATCTAGGCAACGGACAAGGAAATGCCTATGCCATTGCCTTTGCCCACTACCCCACATAGGCAATGGATAAGGCAAGTCCTATACCAATGTAGTCAATGCTATAAGCGCCGCCTATGCCATGGCCTATGCTCACTGCCTCACATAGGCAACTCCATAGGCGCCGCCTATGACAATCTAGGCGATAGGAAAGGCGCCGCCTATGCCAATCTAGGTGATAGGCAAGGCGCCGCCTATGCCTATCTAGGCATTGCTAAAGGCTCCGCCTATGCTAATCATAGGCAAAGCAATAGGCGCCGCCTACTTATCCTTTTTTGCCTCCTAACCCAATTGTACATGGATCAAACCCGACCCATGGCTTAGCCTTTAAATAGATCCTCAACCTTAGAACAATTTCCATTGTTTGCTCAAGATAGGCGCCGCCCAAGCTCCCTTATTCTCTCAAAGTTTTTCTTATTTCTCATCTAATCTTGAAAGTTCATCTTTCGGATCCATCACCACGTAAGTTACTCTTTTATATTCCTTAGTTGTTGCACTACTCCACTTATAATGGTTTATTAGATTGTGAAGTGGTGTTTGGTGATGAGAATATAGTTGTTTTTTTATGATGCATCTAGTTGAGTGTAATAATTCGTGTGGGTGTTCTTGACTTTACTCCGACTTTTATTTGATTGGTATTCACTGTCGTATTTTTATGAAGTCGAAATTGTGAAGTTAATGCATAATCTTGAAATTTGTAAGCTTGAATGTTTGAATGACTCGTTCATCGAAGGTATTGATCATAATTGACCACAAGTATAACATGGTTTGGTTATTTCGATGCAAAAACCTGATAAGATTGCTATGTGGTAGTCTTGTTCAAACATTGCCTTAATCCAATGAAATAAAGTCGGAAAGGATAGTCAAGATTACATGAATATTAACATTGTGCAAACGGATTAAGTGTGGGGTGGTATCATCATGATTTTCTTTTCCGACTAGAGTAAATCTTCCATGATGAAACTAACGTAACTTTATTGTGATCTCAGGTAGAATGGCCCCAAAAGGATGACAAGGAAAAGGAAAAGTGTCCACCTCCAAAAAAGGTCAGAAAAGGGCAAGAAAAGATCAGGATGAGTCCTCCTCTTTGCAAGTACCTCGACGCACTTTCGGGATAAAGTGGGTCCTAGAGGAGGAAGGAAAGGAGTGGTACAAGAAAAATAAAGTAAAAAAATATGTTCACGTGGATTTGATGCAGAAGGAGAGTCTAGCAAAGAGAGAGCCACGCATTTTGGCTAAAATCATGGCACTAAATCTTGATTTCATTTTCCGAGATATAGGGGAATGCAATCTTGATCTAATGCGGGGGTTTTATGACAATTGGTCGCCAAAGACTACTGGAAGTGAAGTAAAGATTCGGGGCCAAGTCTTGCAACTGAATGCGGAATTCTTCAACTCTTTTCTGGGCCTTCCATCTGTGGATCCATCACCGCTCAAGGAGCTTTATCACAGACCTCCTTACAGGTCCATCAGACATACACTGTGCGGATCAAGGTTAATGGCATGGTGGATTCGGCACAAGGTAATGGTCGCCACAACACCTACCCGTATGCCTCTTTGAACAGGGTGGCTCGCATATGGTTAAGGATAGTCAACTCTTGCTTGATTCCTGGGACACAATATACTAAGATCACACATGATCGAGTCTTCTTGGTGTACTCTTTGATGACAACTATTACCATCAACATTGGTGCGGTTATACGATCGTCAATGCGCAAGGCTAGGCTGCACAAAAGGTCCCATTTCAGTTTCGGCAACTTGTTGACTGCGATCTTAAGGAAAGAACACATTGAAGAGGAACCCGCGGATCATAAGCTACCAAAAAACCCAAAGAAGGTTGATCTCACGAAGGTTAAAGAGCCAGAAACTGGTAAAGGCATCAACCTCACCACTGCAGAGAGACATGCTCGAGATGAAAGCTTTTTCCGCCATCTGTATGGCATGACTAGATTTACACTGATAAATGGGGGTCGTGTTCCAACGGATGCAGAGCTTCAGCAGTTGGACTATGATTACCCGCTTAATGAGCATGCGCGAGCCATGTCTGGAGTGGGGGTACATTTTGAGGAATCTCTTGACGATGACGTGCCGACTGATGATGATCACCGATTGCAAGACTCAGACGTGGAGGAAAAATCTGATGACGACGACTCTGATGAGGATTCCGACGCAGGGGGTATGACCCCAGACATAGAAGAGGAGTCCGACTAATTAGGTGTTCCTTATTTATTTCCACTGAGGACAGTGTGTCCCGTCTAAGTGTGGGGTGCGGGTATATGTCTGCTGTATTGTATTTCTTTGCCTACATTTATTCTTGTTTGTTTGAATTAGTAGTTAGTTAGTTAGTTGTAATTAGTTAGTAGATTTTAGATGTTGCATGAAATTGTTCTGATAGACGGCATAGTATATTATAACAAGAGTTTATGCTAAATCATTACTATTGAGACGCTTAGGCTCTAAGTTGTGACTCACTGTGTGATAAATTGTTTAATTCATTCATCTGTTGGGTCAAGAATCTATAATGCTCCCAATGAAGTTAACCATGTGCCTTGTATGTGTGAGGATATTGTATATTCTTTGTTGTGACCGATGCCAGAACTTGCCTGGTGTGTGTGTGAAGCAAAATAAAGATTGTGAGTGTAGGAGATGATTTAGGCATTTTTTTTGCAGGTATGAAATTGTTTACCTTCTTTTTACCTACCTTTGTACATTGTCCTAGTGAACCTCCTTTGAGCCTTTAGCTATTTTCTTTGGCAGCCTCATATGTAGCCTAATCAATTTTTTTGTCAAGACCATAATTTGATCCAAACTCTTAAGCGCTTTAAAATTGTAGCATCATGTGGAAAAATAAAAGGAGAATGGTGAAAGTGATGCCTCAGGGTGTATTGGTACTTGAAATTGTTGTTAAAAATAATGGCTATTATAGGGATGCTTACTTAATATAAAAAAAAAGAAGAAAAACAAAAGAAAAAAAAAGAAAAAAAAATATATAAAATAAAATAAAAAAATTTAGAAAAACAAAAAGATAGTTGTGTTTATGATTGAATAACAAAATGGGTGAAAATGGGTTGGTAGATGAAAGAGAGGTAGAGTGGTTGTTAAAAGATAGTGTAAATGGCATATTGTAGTGTATTAAAGCGCTTAGGGAACATAGTCACTATTTCAGGCCAAAATAGTCCTACCTGTCCCTTAGCCTACATTACAACCTGTAAAGACCTATTTGATCCTAAACTTAGCAGTCTGATATTAGTAGAGCATTAAACTAAGGGCAAGCCTATGGTCATCAGTTGCAATATAAGAATTCTTTGTGAGAGCGAGAGCAAAGTGAGTCTTATACCCATGTTTCGAAAAATGCAAAACTATGAGTGATTATGGGTGATATCTTGTGTGAGCACACATGGTTGGTGGTTGTTGGGTAGTTTTATATGTTTCTTTGTGGATTAACTTGTGGATACGAATTAACCATCCTAATGAGTCTATGTTGGAGGTTGAGTTGTTTCTAGTAGTGATCGAGAAACCTACCCTTTGTTAATGATTGTTGTGCATGTCTTGTTGAAAATTTCGTGTTGCTATTGTGAAATTCTAGTTAGGTGTTTGCATGGATGTAATATTTTTTTCAAGGAAAAACAAAGCTTTAAGTGTGGGGTGGTGATGTTGGGCGTATTTACACGCCTAAGCACCATAATTTACCCATGTTTCAGCTAAATTTTGAGGATAAAATATATAATTCTTGCACTTTTAGTCCATTTTCCTTTAAGTGAGCTGACCTATGTGATTAGCATGTTTTCAGGCACTAATGATGAAGATTTCAGCACTTTGTGGACCTGTGGGCAGCAAAGGAAAACTTCACATAAGAGGGAAGGCAACTTTTGAACTGAAAGTGATGCATGAGAACTTTTTTCTGGGCAAACCCAGTATTTTTAAATACTTAAGGATGCAGTAGCAACTTATTAGACAAGGATTCTATTAAAAACCTTATTGCTGAATTTTTTTAGCATCATTATCATTCGACATTATTCATAATTCACGTTGGAGATTCTGTACGAGTTTTGAGAACAGAAAATGGCTCACTTGAGCAACGGAGAAAGAAAACACGTTTCATCTCCATAGCCGAGATTTCTCTAAGTTTTGGTATGATGATGATGTCTACTTTGATTTCCGTTGTATTCATGAGTAGCTAAAATTATCTGTTAGGGTTATGGAAACCTTGTAAGATACTATCTATTACTATGAGTTTGTGAATTCTTGATGTGTTATGCTACTTATATCATTACTCTTTTCGTTTTGATTGAATTCTTATGGTTGTAAACATAGAGAATACGCCATTATAGAATTAACTTGTTCGAGAGAAAAGTTACATGTTTGGAAAAGAGAGTGTGACAAGGAAATAGGGTTTCCAACCTCTATTTACACGTTAATGCCTTAACCGGATTAACTTCTTGGAGAATTTGTACCATTTGTTATACACTTTAGGCTCGAGAGAGCTAAAGCGAAATAAATCCTTGATGGTTGAGAAACACTTGGATTTAGAATTAGAATACGATTCTCTATAAGTGCATGCATGTCTAAATTCCGCGTTACTCATAGTTAATAGAGAAGTAGAACTTATAAGGTGGACATAACCCTAACTTATCAATCTCTGTGATTAAATCTTACTACGCAAATCGTTCCATTTGTACTTTGATAATATTAGTTCACGCCTAAACCAAACCCCCTTTTTGTCCTTGGAATTTTCGACCAACAGTCTACTAATAATTGAAACACTTAGTGACTAGAGTATTCCCTGTGGGATTCGACACCCAACCCAGTTGGGTTCTATATTTGACAGCGACCGCTTACACTTTCTAACGAGAGTTGTAATTTGGGCGTATCAGTCATTCATTCTGAGCAGTAGCTGACTGAGTAAGAGTAGTGAATGCGGCCCTAAACTCCGTATGAGAAATATGTTCGTCCAAGGGATCTTCTTGGACAAGTTGGATTCTTCTCTTGGGAGGCATATTCTGAAATAAAGAGAAGAAACAGATTATACTGATAGATTAGACTGAGATTATGCTTACTGGCATGACATGAATACTGAAAGAAGGGAAACTGTTCCTAAAACATCTTATAGCCTCCTGCACATAAATGTGGCGCATAACACACCCATGTACAAGACTCTACCAGATGCTTTCAGTCTTTCTAGGACTGTAATGAACCTTAGGCTCTGATACCAAGTTTGTAATGCCCTAAATCTGGTACCCAGAATGCTACACGATGCTCATGACCCCGAAGGACCACAAGCTAACCCATGACTGATATTTGTACCTGTATACTACATAATATACTGAATAATACAGAAACATGAACTAAAAGTCCATAAGGTTCACATAACTTAAGTAAAATATAATATTTAAATGGGGTATGAAATACCCAAAACAACTGGAAAAATTGTCTCAATATAATAGTCTGGGAAGACTCTAACTGACTAAACTGTCTGAGTAAGGAGTTGATGGGATATTTCCCCAACTAACTCCAACTAATAAACTAATTAATGAGATAATGGAGAAATAATCATGTCCTCGAAGGATGAGGACTCACTGCTAACTCTGACTGCTAATATCTGAAATCTACTGATGCTTTGGAGCTAATGTCTCTGAACCTATAGTATAAGCTACCATAGCACAAATACGTCAGTACTTTGAATGTACTGGTATGCATGTGAGGTAACATGAATGCATGGGGTTCATATGAATGAACAATACTGGCTAGCTGCCTAATATGAACGTGGGATTACATGTATGCATACTTATTAACTATATCTAAAATCGTGATAACATGAGTATGCTGATGACTAACATGACTAATGACTGAATTCTTATAACTGATAACATGAGTGACTGTATATGACAGTCCTAAATCTGATGGAACTAGCTGAGTTCCATACTGTATCTGAGTTGGCTGTATCTAACAGTCCTGAATTCTGAAGAACTATCTGAGTTCTTTTACCGATACTGATACTGAGACTACGGACCTATTCATCTAACCGACATGCCCTAAATGACACATTATAGCTGGATTAGGGTCCAATTTGTGCCCTAATTAGAAGGGTGTCAATACTGCGCCACTGGTAAGGACAATGTGTGAGTGACCCTAATATAATAGGTAACTCTAGTGAGAACGGTGGTATCCCTCATATAGCAGGCTAAGCCACATCATCTATTCTCATATAGTAGGATATGATGTCTCAACCTATGCTGGCTACATAGTTCTGGAATGCAAGGATTGTTTCTAAGAATCACACCCTCCAATAACAGGTGAGTTCCCATCCTTGGGTTCGCTCGGTGCTAATTTCTACTCCCATCTGAATAGACACTGAACATGATTCACTGAACTGAACATAGTGTCACAACCCGAACCAGGGCTTGGACGTGATGAGCATTTCGAACCATGGAGGCCCGAAACACCCCTATATGTCTGGTAATCATGCACCTAATTCATATGATCAAAGTAATGCGGAAGAAACACAATAATTCGGAAACATGGTCATAAATATGAAAAGAAACAATAACGGGGAAATAAAGTTCCCCCAACATCAATCAACCTCTAAACAACTTTCTGTGAAAATCTCTAACAAATGACTGAGTCAAGTAACTGTATATAAACTGGGACAAGGCCCCCAGTAAACCCCAAAACTAAATATAAGATAAAAGGACTGGAGGATATAAGACCTTCCGAAACATAGAAGGCTCACCACTTGTCTCTGCAACTCTGTCTGAATGATCTACTGATTCTCTTGACCCCTAGACTGGGCCTCTGAACCTGAGAGGTTGGAGAGGGGAGGGGGTCAGCACAAAAGTACTGGCACACAGAGATATCAAAACAAAACATAACAGTTTTACAAAATATAGTTGAGAGCCATTATAAAGTAATTTCATATCAAATTATTTGAAAACACATGGGCATAATGCAATAGTTTCTCAACAACAATGAAATGCAACTGAGCTAGGTGGAATACCCTACATAATTTACACCAACTGTCAAACCTCGGTTGCCGCTGAGATTAGAGTATAAGTGAGGGAGAGACACACAAGACCACAAAGCATGGCGTCTCGACCCAATGGTAGTGCCCAAGATCACATAGCCTGGGATCCTACCTATAGTCCCAATTTGGGAATGACATAAAGTCAAGTACACTAGATCACTTATCCTGGTACCAAATTCCCATGTCGGCAAACACGGTTTCCAGCGATGAGCCCTTACACTCAAATGCCTTCTTCGGACATCCACCTATCTCATGTAAAATCAGTGCATTCAAACTTCATTTAATTCAATCACGTATCATATTCTGTAGGGTATCGTCATACCCGACTTGCAAGTCATCAATATCACATCCACATATGCATAATCATGTAAAAACCAAGGTGCTTCATGATTTACAAGTGGTGAGCAATAATTATTTAAAATTCATGCTCTCTTTTGTTGGTCACAATATGATATGGGGTATCAAGACATTATCATGGTAATTTGAAAGCAATTTATTATTCATATTTATCAAACTTCCATGGAAAATCTCAAATCACATATGCATGGTTTCAACCATTAAGTATATAGGCAAACAATTCCCATGACATAAAGAAAAATGACTTAGAAATCATATTGAAAGCAAGTTATTATCATTTGATTGAAAACCCCCATTTAAAAGTATGCATGTTCATAAAAACTACACCCATGAGATTTTACGAAAACTCCACGTACCTCTATTTCCGAAAATACTAGATGTTTCTTGGAGCTCGCGGATTTGTGATTCTGAATAGGTAATTATCTTCAAAAACCTACGGTCGAATCTTGAACTATTTGGGTTTTTATTTTGAAACCCTAAGGAGTGTTCTTGAGCAATTTTGATGAATGAAGGTGTATTTTGGTGTTTGAGGGATTAAATCCCGTGTTGGTGGTATATATAGGGGTGAAGGATGACCAAAATACCCCTAAGGAACAATTAAGGTCAAATCTGTCCCTCAGTTGACAGTTTGATAGTCTGGAGTAAATCGATTATAAATTTTTACTCATATAATCAAATTGGATAAAACCAACTTCATTTGAAAGAAAACTCAAAGAGATTTATTTTGATATATTATATCTCACACAGTTCATTATATACAGGTTGTTATGATTGTTTGAAGTTGACCCTGAAATGCTGAAAACTGGGCAACAAGCTATGTGTTTAGCTACTATTTTGAAATCCAAACGCAGCCTTATGCGTTATGAAAAATTCCGAAACTTATCCGAGATTTACTATGAGATTTACCAATCGTAAAGAAACTTGAAAATCTAAAAACGGATATCAGGAAGGTTGAAAAGTTGTATCCCGAAGATTGCCAGCTAAAATGACTAAGTCTCATTTTACACTTAGAAAATTTTAAGTCATTAAGTCTAAGAGCTCAATATTAAAGACTAATCTATGCACGCCTTTTACGGGGAGTTACACATAGACTGAGTTACTGATAGAATACTACTGATATCTGACAACTAACTGAGTTCAAGAGATCATAGAGATTTCCTGAGTCATAGCACTGTCTGAAGTCTAAGGATCATAGCTTGACTGAGAGTATCGTGGAAATGTGACATGGCTCTAGGCACACAACTAATATTTTGCGTACAAGTACCCCCAGGACTCGTTTAAAGGAAACTGACAAAGCATGACCTACTTGATCACATCACTAACATCATAATCCTTAATACATTTATTGAAGCATTTCATTAAACATGTGATCTGCATAAACTTGTACATACATGGGGATTTCTTGATATCATGCTAGTTGGGCATTTTACTTCATCTAGGCATTTAAAAAATACATGAGAGGCATAGTATGTGTAAACAACATTATACAATAATTAAACATCATGATTTAATTCTAATTTCATCATTCAAGGGTTTAATCATAGGTTTACATGAATCTACCTCTATACTAATCAAATCCACATAAAATTTATCCCCCAACATGGAATAGAATTCAATTAATCATTATCAACATGAAAAAGAGTATCCCAATCATGAAATTCATATAGAAAGTCCATAAACTTAAATTTTGAAAAGAGATTCTTAGGCTTCATGGGCGAAAGGAGTCCATGAATGAACACTATGCTTACCTGGGTTGAACTTTTCTTAAAATTCTTGAACTTGAAGAATTTGAATCTCTTAGTTCCTGAAGAAGATCTGTATTATGTTCTTGGAGATTAATGTTAGAGAGAAAACCCTTGTTTTGTTGTTGTGAAAGAATAATGAATTTCTGAGCTTTGGTCGAATATAATTTGGTATATAAATGGGTGGTAAAAGACCAAAAAGCCCCTTTTAAAATGGTTTTAATTAGATGAATCGGGATCTGCGATGGCTCGTGCGATGATCCATCGCTAGGGCGATGGTCCATCGTTTCGACCGTCGTATGCGGACCAAGAAAAAGGCTTACTGCCTAAGTAGCGTCGGCCTGGGCGACAGTCCGTCGCAAGTTTGATGGTCCGTCAACCTACCCGTCACAACTTATCCAGAAGGTGGCCTCACTGTTTGCCTTGCGACGTTCATGGGCGACGGTCCATCGCTAGTCCGACGGTCCGTCGGCCTTACCATCGCACCTAGGCGATTTTGACTGCCCTCTATATTTTAGCCATAACCTTCTCCTCCGATGTCGGATTTTGATGAAATTGGTATCGTTGGAAAGCTAATTAAATTTTACACATGACAAAAATTAAAAATATTAAAAATAACTCATGTAAAAAAGTGGATTCATCTTTTAAAGAAAGTTTCTAACATTCTTGAGATGATTTCAAGCTAGGAAAAGTACGGGGTATTACAAATGGCTTATGGGTTAGACTTACCCCCAGATATTATTGTTTTCCATCCAATTTTCAATGGTTTATATTGCAATGATACATTCTCTATCCATCTTATGTGTTTAGATAAGCCTTAGTTTAGTTGGATGAGCGTTTGACCTTTGTGGAAGAGCTTGTGCTAATTTTAGCTAGTGATGTCAACGGTTGCGCACTAGAGAAATTCTAGTAGTTAAAGTTCACTTGAGTCATCTACCAATAGATGAGGCTAATCGGAAGATTGAGAGTGAGATGCAGACCCAATATCTTCACTTGTTCGAGGCTTCAGGTTCATCTTAATCCTTTACTTTCACGGATTAAAGTTCTTTTGGTAGTGGATATTGTAATGACCATTCAAGTTATTTTCTATGTTTCTTCTTATTTTTTCTATTTAGAGCTTCCCTATAGCTGCCCCAAGTCATTTATGACTTGTTGGAACTGACATTTAGGTTAGCAGGCAGTTCGTTTGGTTTTTAGAGTAAATTCTTTTATTTGAAGCCTTCACTGGTTCAAATTGTCAACTGAGAAAAAACTTCAACTAAGTGACCTTGTATGCTAATTATGTCTATTCCAACAACTCTAGGTCATCGATTTTAGATTAGGTGGACCCTTGGTTTGGGTCTTGGGACTCCTGAACTCATTTTGAACTATTGGTTGAAAGTTAAGTAAATGGCAAGTAGGTGTGGGATCCACTTTTCATCAAAATAACCTTGGAAGGAAATTTTGGATGCGCCATTGAGTCTAAAATGAAAAATTTGATAGGGTAGCACTGTTCGTTTTCCCTTATGGGATGTTGAATAAATCTCGAGGGGTTGGCAGAGACTCGAAAAATTCCAAGTGTCCAGCTGGTGCCTGATATCTGGTGCAACCTCTAAAGTAGCCCTTTGGGTGCTTTAGCAACCCTAACTCTGCCAAAAGGTACTGTTTTAGCGGTACCTGGGTGCTTTAGTAGCTAGCAGTAAAATGGCCCATGGTTTGCTTTAGCGGCCTAGCTCGTGGGGTCAAATTTTTCTTTAGTGGGACCCACATGCTTGGAATGGTATAATTACCAACTTAGCCTATTTTTTCACCATTTTCATCCATTCTTTAGGATCTTAAACTCTAAAAAGTGGGATTTCTTGGGAGAGTCAATTATGGGCGATTGTTGAGCTTTAGTATCATTAATTTACATTATTTCCCATTGAATTTTTGGTAAAATTCCATTTTTCAAGGTTAATTTCTCTACTCTTATATAAAACCCCTAAAATCTTGGTGACTTAATTCTATCACCATTATAGCTTGGAACCCACCCATTTTTTAGGCTAAATGTTCCTTGAGCATAGAGGGATGTTGTGTTAGTTTCAAATGAGCGATTCTATAAATGGGTCCCACATAAAATTTTTATGTAATTTTGGACCCAAATTACAATAGTTAAATATGGGTGTCATTGTTATTGTTTTGATGAGTATGCTGTGATATTGATAGCGTGGCACCTTGCGGAAGCCTCTCAAAAATGGAAATCATTGATTTAGCGGATTCTTTGGGTTTTCTTCGGCATCCAAGTAGGCTAGATTTACTTTCTTCATATATTGAGCTATATCATAGTATGATTATGATATTATGCTAGATATGGGGTAAGATTTAGGTGTTGGAAATATGAATAAGGATTGTTGGTTTAGTTGGACTATTTAGGCTATCTTAAAACCATAAACATGGAGTAATTAGCATAGTAATTCATGTCTTAGGTAAATTAGGCTTCATGGTTCATGTTTTGGATGGAAATTCCTTAATTAATCAAGCTAGGTGAAATTTCCTAGGTCATTTGTGTTTATGGAAGAATTGTCCTCAGTTGTTAAGCTAGGGGAAATTACCTTAGTTGCTATTGTTCTAGGTAGGATTGCCTTAATTGTTCATGTTTGAGAAGATTACAATTTTAGGGATATTTATGGATTCCTTGACATCTAAAATAAATTTATATACCTTATCCTAATCTGGTGTAGAAGTTTTCTAAAATAGATTTCGGGGATTAGAGTGGCCCCTCCGGCCCACCATTGGCCAAGACTTGTGTTAACCTTACAGACATAGTTACACATGATATATTCTTATTAATGGTTGGTTTGACACTTGAGGATATTGAATATATTTATTGAGTATATTAGTTGGGTATTGAAAGATTTATGCTAATTTTGGGTGTTGTTAATGACATTGCTTATATGTACATGATTAATGATATGATTCATTAATATAATATGATTTATAGATATGATATGGATTATCGATATGATATGACCTATAAGATATGATATGGCTTATACACATGATCTGACTTATTGATATGATATGGTTCATAGACATGATATAGCTTATGGATATGATATGACTCATAGATATGATAAGGCTTATAAATATGATATGGTTCATAGATATGATATGACTTATAGATATGGAATGGTTCATAGATATGACATGGCTTATAAAATATTATATGGCTCATAGATATGATATGGCTTGTAGATATGATACGACTTATAGACATGATATGACTTATAGATATGGTTAAGGGGTTATAGATATGATACATAGATTATTGATATGATTATTAAAATAACTTATGATTATGATTATTGACATGGCTTATAAACTGGAACAATTCATAATATAAGTTCCAGTTTGAGTCCAACAGTTGATCATGATCTTGATAATATGAGTTTAGGTTCAAGTTTGACAATGAGAATAATGATGACGATACTACTGTGTTCTGATTCAAGTTCGACATTGGGAATTATGTTTTAGATGATAAAGTTCAGATGGATTCTCAAATTATGGTATGATAATTGATAACTTAAGGTTATTCGATTACTCAGTTCCCTTGATTATACCCTCTAGGCTTATGGGGGCATGTGTTGGGTTATTTACTTTTCCGCATTTAATGGCGTATAAGGGCCAATCTTGTAGATATAATGGTATGATCTCTATGTTTTTATCCCATATGCATTCTTTTAGTTATGACATCTGTGTCAGAGCTAATTTCCAGCTTTCCCCCTTTTATCTTGACTTTGCTTATTCTGTCTTATATCTTTTTGAATTTATATCATGATTTAACATAGTCGGTAGATGATGCCTACTGAGTACCATGGTTTTGGTACTAATATTAAACTTCTGTACATTTTTGGTGTAGATTTGAGTACTAGTTTCCATTGCTGATTCGACGTTTGTGCAGGGTTGATTTCAAAGATTGAGTGAGCTCTTAGAGTCAAATTTACCTTTTTTTATTCTATTTATATATGTCTAATCTTTCATCTTTGAGATGGATTGTATTTGACTACTTAGTACTCATAGTTTATTTGTAGTTGCCCTTGTACCGATATTACTGAGTCTTGGTATGGTTGTTGATTTCATATCTATCTATTAGACCTTTCTGACTGCATTATTTCTATTTAAGTCCTTAATTGTAAATTTCCATCTTTAAGACCATTTCCAATCAAGTTAGACCATTGTATCTAACTTCAGGCTATAGTTTAGCTTACCTACTAATGGGATGGAGTAGCTGCCATCATGACTCATAAATTGGGTCGTGACAGAAAATCTGACCTCAATGAAAAATTTCCTCCCAAACATGAGAAAATCTCCCCTTTAGGTCTTAGGAATGAAAATTTTAGAGTTTATGGACTAAAATCCATCAAAATAATCTTATAAACTACTGTTGTCCAACTATAGTATCTTGATCCTGTTACGACGGCCTCAACTTTTCAGAACAAATAGTCTTCAGTAAAATGGTCATAACATTTTTCTCAGGAAGTGGAGTTATAAATGATTAGTTGATTTGGAAAGAATAATTTGATATATTTAATTTTGTGGGTATTGGGTCCCATATATCCTTGTATTTGTATTATTGGATAAGTACTCGTTTGAAGTTGATCCTAGTTCAAATTTAGCTGAAAACTGAATTGGCAAGGGTACTTTCAACTTAACTTTGTGCTATGGGTATTGTATGACCTTTATTCATATCTAATACACTCAAATACAAAGGAACTAATCCTAACACCTATGGCAAATGTGATTCGTATACTTTTACCACATATATTTTAAGTAACGATAAAACAAGTTGTTATATTAGATACTAATTTACCATACATTCATCCCCAAATAAGCATTAGGTGAAGAGAAACACGATTTTGAAATTAGAAATACATTACTTTCAAATTTTCTTGAGTTGCACCTCGTCATTTCTTCACAACACCAAATTTATACTCGGCCTCCCTAGTAAGACTTTTCAAGACTACACGATGAAGAGCCAAATATTTACACGCAAATTAGTCATTTTCCTCATCAGTCTTAGAGTGAAACCTTCAGAGTTCATGATGAGATGACATCCAAACTCGGGGTAACATAACAATTACTGCATTAAGCCCGTTATAGAGGCCAGTTCCCGCTTTAGGGACTTAACTATAGTAGGATCTTCCTGCTATAGCGCCATTGGACATTATTGACCCCATCTATAATGGAAATTTTCCTTTATAGTAGGAATTTTACCGCTATATAGGCCCCGTGGTAGTGTCTTGCCTCCTGCTATAGCAGGATAAGAGAGGCAAAAGCTTGAGATTGTTCCTAGTTTTGCCATTTTCACTATACAATACTCAGATTTTGACATCCCGTACTAATCACTTAAACACTATATCTAGAGTTCTACAAATCCAAACTCATTTTCAAAAGTGTATATGGGCTACTATGTCCCTTTTCTACCATGATATCACCTTAATTTCATCAAATACTACACCTCAAGACACCAAATATCTCTAAGCCATACAATATTGGATTTTCATTGAAACCCTCCCTAACCTGAAATTTTATCACTTCTCATCTTAGAGAAAACTCTATTCTTGCACTGACACCCTACTCAATACTTGAACGAACACATCACTACTATGTGGTTTATAACACATAAATTTACCACCATAACTCACTTTAATCTATTCGTCCCTCTATAATCAATTGTTATAAGAAACCAATTTTTTAGTTATCACTCAAGAACAAGCTATAATTATTTATCCTCACAATTAGCTTACATCTATTCAAATTTCCAACTCAACATACCTCAACCATTCAATGAGAAATTGTAACACCCCGTAATTTTGGGCTAGAATTCAAACCGTTGTTTCTATATGTATAAAATTGAATCTAATTATTTCTAAATAAATGTAAGTTCCATGATCATTTATATAGTGTTAAAAGTGCTTTCGAGGTTAAAAATGTTCATAGGAAACACTCAGGGTGAAGTGGAGTTAAGAACTTTTGATTCGACCAAATTTTGGAATTCGATTCTATGAGGGTCACCTTTGAACATGTATAGCTTCTAGAATATATTGAATTTTGCTAATTAAGACCCACTAAATTATAGATAATTGAGTCCTCTTTCCAACACATCTAATTTTTCCTTAATTCGATACTTGAAAAAAAGTTATGAGCATTTTCGTGAGAAACTAGTGAGAGTCCATGATTTTAGCATGGCACAGAGCCTATCACAGAGATTATCCTCTATGACATGCTGATGGTTTAAATTCGGGTAGTTTTTAGTTTTGTTTACTTGGGATAAGGATTATTGAGGTTCTTTCACCTATAAATAACCTTTAAACACTATATAGCCTATTTACATTAGTTTTCACGATACTAAGGATATTATTCCACTCCCAAACATAAAAACCCCAAGAGAGCCAAGAAGTTCCTCATACGTTCATCTTCCAAGTTCCAAGCTCCAAATTGCTTCAAAATTCATGTGTTTCTAAGGAATGTACATCTTCCCTATACTTGTTTTTTATTAATGGCATAAAAACTGAAGTATTATTCTTGTGATTTTGGATGTCGGTTTTGGAACAATGGTTGAGGTTTTTGAATGGTTGATTATGGATAATGTTTTCCCGTGGTTTACATATAATTGTTCATGCTTTATTTATGGCTTTTGAACTTAATGGGTGTATGGGTATGGTGAATAACTATGGGGTTTTGGTTTTCCCAAGTTAATGACTTTAGTTTAACATATGGTTTGAAATTATGTTCCCTCAACCCGAAATGGTGAAATTGATATTGAATATGGTTTTGTCTTATGGTTTGACTTGTTCACTTGAACTAACGCATTGGTATAAAACGTTAACAAACCATGGTTTGATTTATTGAACTTGGGGTATGTGGATTCCCGTGTGAATGTTAATTGAATATAACGGGTTTGAGTCCCAATTGATTTAATGTGTTAGAGCCCCAAGTGACTAAGTATTTGATATGGCATAATAATAAAATTGCAAGTGATGCTGGTTTGACGATACTGATGGGATGCCTTAATACATAACTGGTTCAGCTAATGGTAATGTGTGCTAAATATTTCAATTAGGCTTAAAATAGAGTTGTGTAGCGGGACGTGAAAGTGGATGTCTCGAATACTAGAAATCGCATTTGCTGATGCAGTGGTCTAAATGGATTGAGAGTTTGAGTCCCCTTGCTTATGACTAGATAGTTTGAGTCCACCTTATTATTATTATTACGTTATTGGGAGGTTCGAGTCCCCCACTTTACATTACATGATTGGGTGCTTAAGTCGCCTTAGTATATGATTAGGAGGTTCGTGTCCCCAATGCATGTATATGAGATTATTATCCAATTCGTGCAGCTACACATACTGAGGCCCGACCACAGGGTGAGATCTAGATCCCATATAGCCTGTGGGTAATATTATATGATGATTAAGCTACACAATCCAGGCTAATGTTTTTAAAGTGCATGTTAAGCCTTGTTCCCTATCCTGGCATGATATATATAAGTATTTGCATTTGATTTTATGCATTGGAATTTGAATGATTTCTAAACTATTGATCATGGTAATATGTTATCCCTTATCCCCGAATTACATTATAGGGGTGTTTTAGTTATCTTGTTAGAGCTAGGTGATTCATATTTGTTTGTTGTTCAATATTTAGGTGGTGAGCTTCAATGTCTTCGGAAGGCTTTGTCATTTCATAGTCGTGTTTCTCTCATATAGTAGATTATCTCTTTGGACTTTTTTTTGGCTATCGTTGGGGTCATATCCTGAATTAGTGATATTCGATTGTTTGAGGCTTTTATGGACAAATATGGATTGGTTGGATATTGATTTACTCTTAGCTTTGATAGAGAATTTATTCATATCTTCATTCCATTTTGAGGTGACTTCTGTATTGTCATTATTATCATTGTGTTTTGGTTGACTAGGTGAAAAGGGTGGTATCCGGTGCTCTATGGGCTTGAGATTCCCATCACGGCCAGGCCCTGGTTTAGGTCATGACAAATTTGGTATCAGAACCTATGTTTAGGGTCATTGGGTGTCCATAAAATTGTGTCTAGTAGAGTCTTGCTTATGGGTGTGTCATCCACCAAACTAATTGACACGACCCAAATCTTGGGCCATGTGGTATGGGCATCTCAAGAACACATGAATCGGAGGTCGCCCTGATAACCTATCCCAAACATCTCATCAAACCATAGGATTCAAAGAAATTCTAAGTCATATATAATGGCAGTGGAAAATAATATCAAAAGCCAACATTAGATTCATAATAACTAACTCACACCCAAGTTCACAGATGTCCACAATACCTCTATACAAAACGAAGTCAATGAATGTATATGTCGGGACAAGCCCCTGACAACAGCCAAACTGAGTCTTAAAGAAACCAAGTCTAAAGATAATAGATGAGGAGGTGCATGTCTTCCGAAGTAAGGAAGCTCACCAATGCAAGTCAATGCACGAACCACTTCAATCGACTAATCACTGCATTGGAAGTTAAGAAGATACTCCAACCCCTATATAGCATGGGGACATAGAACCCGGATATGGTTAGCAGTTGAAATGCTAGCATGTAACTCAAGGACAAGTGAGAAAATAACATCATCAATCAATAACAAGTCAATATATCACAATTTATCTAATTCATACACTTATCCATACATATAGGTATATCACATGCCAATCAAAGGAACAAGTCTCATCAATCATGATTCAAGCACTAATTTGTCATTCATGTAATGGAGAACTACGAACTCCTACACTTATAGCTTCAAACATTTTCAATAGGAAAGGGACTCTAACCTCATTTACATTATCATGGGACTTTAACCATATGCACTCATTCATTAGTCAATGACTTTAACCACATATAAATTCACACAAACAAGGGACTCTAACGGAACACATAATTATCTAGGCAAGGGACTCTAACCTCATATGTATTCATTAGACAATGTACTCTAACCTCATGTCTCACTTGGACTTTAATGACAAGCCGTTTCCTTCGATGAGGTACTTTGACCTTAAGAGATCTCATTAAGCACAAGTCATTAACCTCGAACAATATCATTGGGCAAGGGACTTCAACCTTAAGATATTCATAAGGCAAGGTTCTTCAACCTTAAGCCATCATAACTATCATTAGTTGGCATTTATGACTTTAACCCTTTTCCCATGCATCCACATACATTAAATACAACATTCAAGGACTTTAACCATTTTAGCCAATTCAACACTATACCTGACCACATGGTCATTATGGGAGCCTTCATTGCTCAACCATTTCAATAGGCCAATGCCTTCACTTATTTAAACATACAATTCAAGTTATGGTCATCAAGACCATTACATAATTCTATACCATTTCCTCACCACACTTGGGTACAACCCACAATTTATGATCATCTTATATCTAGGGACTTTACCCTTTCATTAGCCCTCAATAATGTTATCATTTTTACTTCACATAGTTCATAATTCCTTTAACACATCATATATCAATCATACATGTTCATTGTGCCATTTCCCTAGTTCAATACATCAACAACATATGACTAGACAACTTACTTTAACATTTTCTCAAACACCTTGGGTGCATACCTTCAATAAGGCCATTTACATGGTAGATATTATCAAGATTAGGTTTACTCGAGACCCTCATGTTAATACACATACAACAAGCGATAACACAAGCAATTCATCATCAATATCACATATAAACATAAGTCTAAGCAAGATTTAACATTATAAATCATTAGGCAATAAAACCCTTTTCATTTGATTTCAAAATTACCATGTACACTTATTAATCCAAGTGTGACATACATGGGTTTAGATATATTTAAATATGGGAAGATATACATGACTTAAAAAAGATGACACACCAATAATCTTGTCTTTTTCTTGCCACAAGATGAGCTCCCTCCAAACCCTAGCCTCCAGTTTTGCTTCAAGAAGCTTTTTAGAGTGTTTAAAATCTTTGAGCCTTGTAAAATAAAGATATTGGGGGATAAAATGCCTTATATAGTGAGAGGGTGTAGGTTTTTAGGCAAGGGAAATAACCAAAAGGTCCTTAGTTAAAAGATAAGAAATGACTTCCTGCAGAGGTACGACTCCCCTATACGATTCCCTTAGCAATAGTACCCTAGGATACGAGTGGTTCCCTAAATCATACCCTAGGATTCTCCTAGGTCAACCATACTATTGAGGGTATGAGTGGGAACCCATGATTTATATCCAAAGGGTACGACTCACCCCTAACTCATAAGCTTCAATCATGACAAAAATAGTCCACTTGGCTTAAGACTTCCCTCTATATGGTTAAATAGTATACGAATCATTTGAATTGGTTACGACCAAGGAGAGATCATGTAGTATTAGAAATAGTATGATACCCTCATGGATTGATAAAGGTACGAAAGGGGAGGGAAAGATGTGTACGATTCATGACTAAAGGTACAACTCAGGTTTCTAGTCGTACCCAACTCATAGACACAAAAACAAAGTTGTTTTTCAGTGGTTCAAGTCCAGGTGTTTAGCTTATAATCAGGAGGCTACGAGGAATTTATGAAATGTTTCTCATTCTTTTATACTATAGATTGTGCAATTGTGTTATCCTTATGAAAGTTATCCAACTTCTTTCGTTGCTCTAATTTATGGGCTATGTCCCATTGATGAGGAAATACAAGTACAAAGGCTTAGCTTTCTAATAGTGTAGTCTTTTATGAATGAGTCATCAAAAGCTATAAATATAATGGCGCAAGGACTTGAAGGGAGTATTTTAGTGCATCAAGTTGTGTTGATTCAAGCGTGTACCCCAAACATAATGAATCATGATCTCGCTTAATACGAGGACATGTATCTAAATATTTTTGTAGTATTTTAATCCTAAGAGGTAGTATAAATTGGGGTGTTATGACCTATGAGTAGTAATATGATCCCAAGGTTAGTGATATGAATATTATATTTGAAAGTAAGAGTGACGGTAACTTTTTAGTGAAAAAGAGATAGTTATGTTTGCATGACCTTTAAGTGAGTGTTGGGGGTCTCATGCTTTTACGGTGTTGGTTATGGTACACCAAAGATTAGTAAACTTATTGTAGTTGGTAAGATAGAGTGGTTAGTTAAAATATTTGCATCCTTAGTTGAAATAAGAAATTAGATCATGAGGGCTACATACTATAGTGGTGAAATAAATCATAGGTTGTGAATGAAAGGATTAGTCGGCTAATAATTTATGAATTTATCATTCACTTAGGGAGATTCTAAAAAGAGGGGACTCAGTAGTGTTTATAAAATCTTGAAGATAGTTGGTGTGTATGCATGGGAAAGAAGATATAATGTGAGGAGGTAAATATTCTAAAGACCATAAGGGGTTAGGTAATATGATTAAGACCGAATTTCCTAATTAGGTGGTTTTAATACACTAAGGGTACCTTGATTTTCATATAACAACTATAAGTTGGTTTGTATGTGAGAAGACGTGTAAGGAATATTAAGGTGTAGTAGTAGGGTGGTGAGGAGGAATGTGCTTGTGGGATATAGTTAATTTAAATAAGGAATTTATGTGGATTTATCTATTTGGTGGACTATTATATTAGGCAGGATATTTTGTTGGTGGTACATGATTGTTGCTAGACACTAAGTTTGAACTTTATATGTTAATTATGGTTATAAGAATATTAGCTCAAGGATAGTGTTGCAAGATTAGTAGGAGTAATTTAGTAGGTTTGATGTAATGTCTGAAAAAGCTTAGGTTGAGCCTTATTAGAAATTGGAGTGTGTAATTGTGATATATGCATGGGGTCTAGTGTTGAATTAGAAATGGTGGCTAAATCATTAGATGGATAAGAGCCTTAGGCTGTAAGAATAAAGTGTACTCGGACTTGAGTTATGAGTGTCATGTATGCCTAGCTTATGTTCTTAAATTTCTTAGTATGGAGAAGTCAAGGGAGTTGTTATATGGTGTTATGTAGAGCTAAATTGAGGGAGAAATAAATAGACTATATGAACTCTTGCTATAGTTTTAATTTTTTTTAAGTTATGAGGTTATGATATTAGAGGTGTAATGTGATGTCGCCCAAAACTAAAAACCAAAGAAGTATGCTGCAGTCGATGAAAAATATAGTAACCTAACAAGGTTGGGGTCATCCCACAGAGAAGATGATGAATAGTTACTTAACTTGATATATTTAACTAGCAGCGAAGAAAAGTAAATTAGGAGTTTTTGAAGTAATCAGTAAGTAGTAACCGAACTTGAATGTTTTGAGTTGTAAACAATAGAAGACGAACGCTAGGACTATGTTCCCCCTGGCTTTTTAACTTTGCAAGTTTGTCATGTTCAACTAACTTATTCTGCTGCTTTGCATGTATAATCGGCAAGCTATGTATTATCTATGGTCTTGTGAATGTGTTGATAAATCTCACCCCTTTACCTTATAAGTCTAAAAGTGTAACCTTATTGCTCCTTGCCTATGATTTCAGTTCAACTCTCACCTTTTGAGTCTCGAGTTTATTAGAGGAGATGATAGAACAGTAAGATGGAAGTGAATTTCAAATTACTATCTTAATCCTCTTTTTCCAATCACAAACTCCCTTTTGAGGATCTATGTGAATACAGGCTATCCCTAAGCTTTAGCAGCAGCTCCGAGGTCAATTATTGTGAAAAATATTAAGATACATGCATAAACCCTAGAATAGATTAATCTCCTACTTTCTTTACGTAGCTAATCTACCAGGTTTCCCACAATCCTAGTCAGGAAATTATCCGCTCATATTCATGCAAGAATCCATGATTATCAATGAAGAAGACATGAAATTAATTGCACAATAATAAGATGAATAAAACCCCAAGTCCTTAATTGGAAAAATCCAAAATCTAAAGAATAATTGTAAAAGAATGTAAAAGTAAGTTACTCTTGTAAAAATGCTTAACCTAATAAAAGATAAACCTTAAGGTATTTATAGTATCTCAAAAAATACTTAGAAATCCTAATAAAATCGAAAAGGTCAAGTAATGAAGGAACAAGGTACGACTCACTCCTTCACTCGTACCAACAACATACGAGTCATACCATGCCTCTTGTATCCATTCCAGTGTGTGGTATACTAGGCTTCAACTTACGACTTTTACTCATGAGTCGTACCATGATCATATGACTCGTGTCCTTCACTCGTATCCACCTGGGACTTCTTCTTTTCTTCCTTTGAACACTGGTATGCTTACAATTAGATTATATGGGTCGTACTCAGACTTCTGACTCATATTCTTCTGATACCTCAACTTTGAGTTTCTTTCTTAGGTTCTGTTGTCTTGATGACTTCCTGATACATCTCGTACCCTCATCTTATGACTCGACTTCTCAGTCATATCTTTTTGACACTTAACTTATCCTCTAGGCTGTGGTTTTTGTTATGCTTACGAGTCTTCCCCCAAGTCATATGAGGGGGTGACGACTCATGAGGATACTCTTACCCTGCTGCAACTTGGTCTTTTTAGGTATTTTTATTCTAGCTTCTTTCCAATGCTATGCTAGACCAGTTTTACCTACTATAACAATTAAAACACATCATATCTACTAAAATGACCTAAGTTCGAGAACAATTTCACTGTTTTAAGCATCGAAAGTGTCGTGTTTCCACGACACATCAACACCCTCAACTTAGAAGTTTGCGTGTCCTTAGGCAAAAACAAAAACTAAAACTATCACAAAACAAACCAATGCTTGAATAGGAAGATCCTAAGATACCTATGGCAGTGACTTTTCAGATCAGTTTAAACATTTTTATTCCCTCTCCTAATTTCAACTTTTCAAAATCAAACTGTGTATACAATATGGTACATAGAATTACAAAGAAAGAATCCGGTGATGGCATTACATTAGTAATAAACAACCGAGAACATACAAGTCACATTCACTGAACAATCTAGTAACCTAACAATATACCCCAAGTGCGCTCACAATCAAAGAAATACCCTATTTCACTTAGTACGAACCAATAAATTTTTCAGGTTTATATCAAGAAATGCTCTCAATCACAAAGAAGTATCAACCAGTGTATGCGAAATACTATAGGCTTGCCCATATACTCTCTTCCTAAGTTTTTGGATAGTCAAGGTTGAATTATCAAAGGACTTTATTCGGATTGTAACATCAGTTAGGGGATGGTATGGTAATATTTTTGGGATTTTATTTAGTGACTAAGCCTCCTGGACACTACGCACTTCTCAGGGTCCACTTATTTCACTTTTTCTTTTATTTTCGCCCTTATGTCTCCCTTTTTATTTTAAACACATTCCATGGCCCAGGTGTGATTTTCTTTTCTAACATTCTTTTTCTTTTTCTTTTCTTGCAAAAATTTCTACTTTTTATTTTGTTTTCTTTTATTGAAATTTTTCTCTTATTTGTTTTTATTTTTACCACACCTGTCCCTTTTTCATTTTTCCTTTCACACTTCTTTCTTCATACTCGTTCTTCCTACGCACCCCTATACTTTCCACCCTCAACTTAGGAGATTTTACTGAGTTGAGGTGCACAGTGTCTAAGGAAGACCATGGATAATACAGGTTCTTTGAAGAAATGAGCAAGTGAAATCGGTGTAAAAAAGATATTTGGTCGATTAAGGCTCAAATATTTGGATCAAAGGGATTCATGCTTCATTTGGTTGGGAATTTAGGATTAAGTAGACTTATAACAAAAATGGCTAATGATCATATCCTGCTTGAGTATCCTAGACCTAGGTAAAAACAATCGGGAAAGTTCTAGATTCAGATACACCAGGAACTAAGTAGAGCCTCACATACACTCGCACAAGTTTACATTGCTAGGCACTACTTATCCAGTTATGCAAAATTTTGCCTTAGTTGTTTATCCCTAATACTAATTCTATTATCAGATTCACAGTTGTTTCACACACACACAATCACACATTAACACAAAAAAACCAAAAATTTAGGAGGGGTATCAATTTTTCAGCACAAAAATTTTCCAGATCAAACTATTTTAAGCATAATCATTTAAAACACAATCTACTTTTAGAAGTACAAATTCTCCTCCTATTTCAGCTATTCCAAGCACACGAAACAACAACGAAACATACACAAGACATAAACATAAACAACAGATGCCAGTTCTTCAATTTTTTCAAATATTGGCCACGAGCTTTGAAACATTGAAAGAATAGCCCGTAGCGACTTTGGTACACCCCACCCCCAACTTAAATCATGTGCACTATACCAAGTGCACTAAAAATAAGGTACAAGGTATTTGGGAACATGCCTAGGCTCTCGAGGCGCTGACTCATACTATATTAGCACGTGGGCCCTCAGATCGGGTCTTACTATACTCAGCATGCGTCCCATCAGCTATGGGGATTGAATCAGCAACAATGGTACTGGGTGGGTCTGTAATACCTCCTTCCTCAACATCATCAACTGGCAGTCTAGAACTACCGACTCTAGCAGCTATCTTAGTGACCCTCACCTCTCAGTTCTACTTATCTTGTAGACTAGATGCCTTAGCCTTCTTTATAGAATCTTTTTCCTCATGCTTTCTTCTTTTTCTCTCTCTTCGTTCATCTTGGGTCTACTTTATCGGATCTAAAATTACCCAAATATTATCAACATGAACATCAGGCATGACTATCATGACTACAGGATCTGGGACAACTGGATTATCATATAAATCATCCACCATCCTCTTTATCTCAGCCACTTCGACCTTCACCGCCATAATGTATGGTGTATGGACGCTACTCAACTGCCATATCATCCTCGTCTCAAATGCATCTAACTGCAGCTGCACCATCTATCCTAATTTTCCAACTTTGTATCAACTCACGGCTTCACGCCCCCTTCCATGTTTTAGACCTTGGCTTCCAACTTGCCCAATCTCATCATAGCATTAGTCCACATGGCCTATGAAATCATGATAAATCTAGAAGGCGTAACTCTCTATCATGGTTGTACAGACTCTACTAGAGGTGGGGAACTAGATGTACTCGCTGCATCAGAAGTCTATGCGGGCTCAGTCTCTTTGTATATCTTAATAGTCTCGGTAGTCTCAGTAACATCAAGCTGTCCACTCTTCCTGTATATATTAGCTACCATATCATCTGCATGTATTGCTTTCCTGGTTAATGGGTTGGCTGTATCTCTCATCAGGCCTAAATCTGTGGTGTTCAAGGCCTCTAGCATCGCATCAATACCTAGGAGTTCTTGCACTCATATAGCCAATCATAGTAGTGTAATCATATAGTGTCTTCTCACCACCTACATCTTGATCTCTCATCTCCTGAGCTAGGATCTCTCCAATATCAAAATCATAGCTATCTATGAAATCAACTATCATAGCTAGTCGTACTAGACTCAACACATTATCCCCTATGGTGGGACAAATCCTATGTCATGACAACGTCCACCAAGCCTTGGACTCAAAATTAAGGATATGCTTATCTATCCTCTGTGAGGTGACACTCGGGCTACCAACTACCCATACCGAAATATCACCGTTAGATGCTATCTGAGTAGCAATCCATATAAAAAAACCTATCTTCTCCTCCGAATCCAGTTATTTTTGAGTAATTTTTCTCATCTCCTCTAGACGGTAGTCTATTTCCCAATGTTGACTAGAGGTTGACAATTTGTCCCATACAAAAATCTTCTAATAATGTGTGCAGATAAATTAACCCTCACACCCCGAATAAATACTGAGGTAATGGGGTTTCCACCCTTCAATTTCTGACCCTATGGATAGTGACTTTACATCTTTCCCTTGTATGCCATATAAAAATCCTACACCGGTGCGGGACTATACATACTAAGTGCTTTGTTCATCCATTCAAAACCATACTTCTCTAACTGCTCCACAAACCTTGGCAACTCAACCATCCCAGTAGTAATAAAACATCACTTGAGGTATATGTTTCTTTTTGTTTTTTCAGTCCTGAGTTTTCTCAGGCCATAATTATATATTAGCTACATACCGGGGTACCCCCACCGTTAAATGGTGGGCATCAAAGAAGTAGTGGTGGCTAATAGAGGGTGATGCACCTCGATCGGTGGTACATCATTAATTTCTTCCATACCATTAGCATTTTCAGAACTTTCTTCTATAGAACTAGACTCAACATTATATTCTTCCTCTGAAGGTGAAGGTGAGTGAGAATGGAAGGTACTTAGGTTCTTTATTCTTATTCACCATGGAGATGTGTCTCTGGAGTACATATCTTCTTTCCCTTCGTAGCCTTTTGTCCTTTTGGATCACCTTTGCCCTTCATTGGGTATTTCTATAAGTCACCGCTACAGTTGGATGACTCAATAGACTCAAAACTAGTAGAAGGTGCTATTTTACTATCTTTCTTATCCACTTGCTTGTAAGATGATGAACCTTTTAGAGTCATTGTACCTGAAAGTACACATGAATTAGCAAGTAAATCAATAAAAGAAAGCAAAACTCAGAAAATAAACTTAAGTGTGCATGTTCTGTTCAGGGTACGAGTGAGGGGTACTAGTCGTGATGACTAGGTATAACTCGTATGACTGAGTTGTACACTAAACCAAATATAGGACTGTCTCAACTGGTCTTCTTACAAGTCCTGCTAACCAATTGTACCAACAACTTATGACTCATTACCAACAACCATAAATAGATCAGGAACAACTTATAATATATAGTACGACTTTAGTGTATGAGTCATGTGGGTTGGGTACGACTTGTTTAGGCAAGTCGTACCCATACCAAAATTAAAACATAGTACTTCTATGTTATTAGTGGGTACGAGTCTTATTATGACCTTGTACCAGTGGGTACGATTCGTAAGGAATCTCGTATCCACTACAACATAGAAGTTTAATTTTGATGTTGACTCTAATTCAAAATTCCCAAACTACCCACTACCTTTTGCAGCAATATTACCCAATTTCAGTCAAAACAACATATATTATCAACAACCAAAACAAAGTTTACCCCCCAATTTCCATTTTTAACTTAAAACCTATGAACTAGGGTACCAAAATTCAACATATATGTAAATTCAACTCAAACCAAGTTCAAGATATCTCACATTCACAATTCCAACTTGAAATGTAAAGATTTTGAGTTCAAAACTTACTTGAATGAGTGAGAGTTTAGGTTGCTCGAGTTTTCAAGTGTTCTTCCTCAAATTCGTGCTTAAATTCATGCAAAGTGAAGAATTCACGCAAAATAGTATCTAATTTGAAGTGTTTGTGATGGAATTCGTAAGTTGGTAGCTTAAAAACCATATAACAATGGAGATGGGTTTGATTTTGGGTATCGGGAACCTATCTTTGGGTGCCATATTTATGTTAATTCATTGATTTGGGTTGGGTTGACCCTCGACCCTTCTTGGATATGGTTGGGTATGAGCCATGTGTAAGACTCGTACCCAGGCTTACAGGTCTTTTACCTTACTCATAAATACCTAAAACCTGGCCAGGGTTCTGGAGTAGATATAATTTAATATAACGAGTTGTACCTTTTGGGTATGACTCATTCTGAGAGTTGTATCCACTGCAGAAATTTTTACCTGGAATTGATTCGTCTCCTAGGTCTTTACGACTCTTACTCACGACTCGTACCCTATGATACGATTCGTGAAGAGTCCGTATGACCTAACTTCTTGAATTTTTCTGGATATTTTCTACAACGTTTAGTCCTACACACTGAACAAACATATTACCCAATAAATAAATAAGTAAAAATCATGGTTTGCCTCCCATACAGTGCTTGATTTAATGTCACGACATGATGTTGTTGCCTTGGGTACTAAGACTTCACCAACGTCAATTTTAAAAATCTCATTTATATCCTTAGTATTACCAATATATTTCTTTACTCTTTGTCTATTTACCTTGAACAGGGCTTCACCATTCCCCTTTAATTCCAAAGTACTATATGGGAATACTCTTAGCACAGTAAAGGGACCATACCATCTAGATTTCAACTTACCTAGAAGAAAACAAAGCCTTGAGTTGTAGAGCAATACCTGGTCACCTTTTTCGAAGATTATTTTCTCAATTTTGCGATCATGATGCATCTTTATTTTTTCCTGGTAAAGTGCGGAACTTTTATAAGATTGATGTTGGAATAAATCCAACTTATTCATGTTATTCATCCTCTACTTGGCTACGTCTTTCCACTCAAAATTTAGCTTTTTCAAGGCCCATAATGCCTTATGTTGAAGTTTAATAGGAAAGTTACAAGCCTTTCTATACACCAACTTATAATTAGAATCACCAATGGGGGTCAAGAATGCTGTTCGGTAAGACCATAATGCATCATTTGATTTTCGTGACCAATCTGTCCTATTGTTATTTACTGTCTTCGCCAAGATGGACTTGATTTCTCTGTTGGACACCTCAACTTGTCCACTAGTCTAGGAATGATAAGGTACTTCCACCTTGTGTTTCACTCCATATTTCTCAAGAAGACTTTTGAGTAGATGATTAAAAAAATGTGACTCACAGTCACTAATGATAGAACTTGGGGTGCCAAGTCAAGAAAAAAGTGTTTTTTTTGGAATGCAGTGACACTACGTGCTTCATTGTTGGGGAGTGCAACTGCTTCCACCCATTTGGATACATAATCGATAACCACAAGTATATACTTCATGCAAAATGAACTCACAAAAGGTCCCATGAAATCTATACCCCATAATAAAAAAATTCCAATTCTAAAATTGGAGTCATAGGAAGTTCATAGCGTCTAGAGATATTACCTTGTAGTTGACATTAATCACAAGCAGAAGCAAAATCATGTGTATTTTTGTCGATTGTTGGCCAAGAATACCCATATTCTAAGATTTTGTGGCCAGTGTCGGTTCCTCCATGATGACCCCAAACTGGTGAAGAATGATAAGCCTCAAGTATGATCATTATCTCTGCCTTAAGTATACATCTTTGAATAATCCCATCTACACATATTCTGAATAAATAAGGCTCATCCCAAAAAAATTACTTCTCTCTTGTATAAACTTCTTTCACTATTTAAAGGAAAGATCTTCTGGAATTAGATAACTTTCTAGATAATTTGCATAGTCTGGAAATCATGGAATTAGATCTTGGGAAGCTGCTAATATCTGCTCATCTGGAAAACTATTATCAATCTCTAGCCTATCTTCAACATTCTACATAGCTTCCTGCTTAAGCCTTGACAAATGATTTACAACTTTATTCTCAGTGCCTTTTCTATCCTTGACCTCGAAATCAATTTCTTGAGGAATAGCACCCACCTAATCAGTCTAGGTTTAGCATTCTTTTCACCATTAAGTACCGCAATGCTACATGATTAGTGTGTAGAATCACCTTTTTCTCAATCAAATGAGACCTAAACTTCTCAAAGGCAAAAACTACTGCCAACAACTCTTGTTTTGTCATGGTGTAGTTCTTTTGGGAAGGATTTAGTGCCTTGCTAGAGTAGTAGATAGGATGAAGGATCTTCTCTTTTCGTAGACCTTGTACAATCCATAACGCCAATCCACTTGCGTCACGCATAATCTCAAAAGGCAAGGAAAAGTCTGGAGATATAATAATAGGAGCGGTCATCAACTTCTCTTTCAGACATTCAAAGGCCTTTAAGCGTGCTTCAATTAACTCAAATTTCACCTCTTTATCAAGAAACCTACAAATAGGGTTAGCAATCTTGAAGAAATCCTTGATGAATCTCCTATAAAACCCGACATGTCCCGAAAAGCTTTGAATACCCTTCACAGAAATTGGAAGAGTTAATTTCTTGATCACTTTAATCTTCACTCTATCTACCTCAATACCTTTTTTTTTTCAAATTTTGTGTTTTGGGACATTACCTTCTTTGACCATAAAATGACACTTTTCTCGATTAAGTACCAAGTTGCATTCTTTATACATTCTATGAGACTTTGCCAAGTGTACTAAGTATTCATTAAAAGAATCACCAACAATTGAAAAATCATCCATAAATACTTTGATGGTGTATTCTACTATATTAGAGAAGATGGACATCATATATCTCTGAAATGTGGCTGGAGCATTACCTAGCCTGAATGCCATACGTTTGAATGCAAAAATACCATAAGGATATGTGAAGATAGTCTTCTCTTGGTCTTTAGTCACAATAGTGATTTGGTTGTAACCTGAATATCCATCAAGAAAATAGTACCATCCTCTGCCTTCTAACTTGTATAACATCTGGTCTATCAAGGGCATAAGAACATTGTCCTTCTGAGTCTACGCATTCAATTTTATTTAATCCATTCATAATCTCCATCCTGTTACTGGCCTCATTGGAACTAGCTCATTCTTCTCATTAGGTACAATAGTAATACAACCTTTCTTCAGAACACATTATACTGGACTGACCCACTTACTATCAGCAATAGGATACACTACCCCAGCATCTAACCACTTGATTATCTATTTCTTTGCCACTTCCTGCATAGGAGAATAGAGTCAACATGATGCTTTATACTTAGAATAAAATCTGGCTCAAGTTTAATTATTTAAGTACAAAGACCAGGCTGGATACCCACAATATTTGCAATGAACCAACCAATGGTCCTCTTGAATCTGTGTAGTACTAATAACAATGGTTCCACTTTCGAGTCAATCAAATTAGCTGTAATAATTAAGAAAAATGTGTTTTTGGCCCCTAAAAATACATATCCCAAATAAGAAGGGACGACCTTCAACTCTAAGAGCGGCAACTCTTCAATGGATGGATGACTAAGTGGAGTATTTTTATTCTTCAAATCTAATTCTAGCTTCTTTGGTGCATAAGTGTAAGAACCAATCCCATAGAGAGTACATACCATCTTATCATAATCCTCAATACCATCACTATCAAAGTTCATGATCATAACTGCTAGAGCTTCATCACCCAATCTCTCTTTAATAGGAACAGTATCAGAAGTATCCTACTAAGTGTTACTGCAAAAATATCATGGAAGGAGTCTATTTCTTTATCAAACACATCAATCATTGATATCACTCTTAACTCATCTGGCTGCTTAATGGATTTGCATACATTGAATATCACCTGTTCATCATTAAGTCTCAGCATCAGATGACCTAGCTCCAAATCAATCAAAATCCTTCCTGTGGCCAAGAATGGTCTTCCCAGAATAATTAGGACTTGAAAATCCACTTTACAGTCCAATATCATAAAATCCTCAGGAAAAATGAAAGAAGCCATCTTCACCGATACATTATATAAAATACTAACTGGCTTTTCACCATCATGTCTACCATCACTAATCTTATAGTGGTTGGTTTAGGTGCTCCCAACCCCAATTATTTAAAAACTGCAAATGGCATAAGGTTGATGCTAGCACCCAAATCACATAGTGCATGAGAGAACTCAAAAAATCCAATGGTGCATGGTATAGTGAATGCACCAGGATCTTCATTCTTCTCTACCATTGATCTAGTAGCTACGACACTGCAATGATGAATACTGTCGTCTGGATCACAACTGACTGACCTCTTCTTAGTGATTAGATATTTCATAAATTTAGCATATCCTGGCATTTTATCTAATGCCTTTACAAGTGGGATATTGATAGAAAGCTCCATTAGCATTGATAAAACTTCTGATACTTACCATATTCTTGTTTTTTTTCATCCTTTGAGGAAAAGGATGAAGAGGTTTTGGAATGGTCTTAAACCCAAGCTCCTCAAACTTCTCTTTTCCTTTATCGTTCTTGCTACTTCTTTCTACATCAACAGGGTCATCATTATTATTTTGATCATCTAAAACCATTATAGGTAGGTCTATGGTGGTTTTACGATTTCGAGTAGTAATGGCATAGAAGTGACCATCATACTTTGGATTTGCAATTGTATTACTAGGAAAAATACTAGGTTGCCTTTGATTCAATGTGGCTGGAATCTATCCATACTTTTTCTCCAGTTGTTTGATTACCGTATCATGTGACACAACTTTCTAATTCATCCCGGATAGAGCTGCCTTAATCTTCTTAAGACAACCCTCTTGACTTTCTTTCCCTTTGACCAGTTTTGACAATATTTCCTTTACTCTAGAATCAATATCTCATCTACCTAGTGGAACATATCTGTCACTCTTCTCCTTGTAGTCATTTTTTAATCGCTAATCACCATCTCTCTCTCTACTTCTATCTTTGTATCAATCATTATAATATTTCCGACCTTGACACCTTGCCCTTGAGATCGGATATCCATCAACCTATGATTAAGATACTTTGATTCCTCTTCAAATTCAATCTCAAAAGTCCTAGAAGCAGATGCCTATGCCATAACTTCATTCACTTTCTCAGCACTCATTATTGTGAATTATTTTGTAAGCAGCCCAATGTCTGTCCGAAGTTGTCCCACTTCTTGTGCAACTATATCATTACAAGATCCATAAACATTATTATCCCCAATATCATATGTAACTGTACCACACTTAGTATCTCTAGTATGACATCCTCTATTAGTCACCGAAATATCATCTAGTATTTCTTGCACAATATCCCATCGAAGATGCATGAGTGCACCTCCTAAAATCATATCTACCATTGCTCTAGAACTGATATTCAGTGATCTATAGAAGATTTCCAACAAATTTAACCCTCTAATTCTATGATTTGGTACCATGCCTAGCTTCTTCTTGAATATAAACCAAGCCACATACAAGGATTCTACTGGTAACTGTCTAAAGTTATAAGTCTCATATTTCAACTGTAGTATCCTTGCAAGAGGGAAGAATCTATTCAAAAGCTATTTACGCAAATCATGCCAAGTAGTGATTGAACTTTTTGGAAGTTCCCTTAACCATAGTGATGCTTCACCAATCAATGAAAATAGGAACAACCTCAAACTCAAAGCTTCCTAATCCACCCCAGAATAGTATATGATGTGCAGATTCCAATAAAGTTAGGAAGATACATGTTTGCATCATGAGTAGATGTTCCTAAAAATACACCCTTTAAGTTTAACAATTAGATCATGGCGCTTGTAATATCAAACTTCACATTGGGTGGTAAAGCAGGAGGAACGATGGATCCTATCTCAGTAGGTTCAACATAATCCATATCTTCTTTATCATCGTGTAGGTGTAATTCCTAGTATGAAGTAATTAATGCAGATCTTCCTCTCTGAAGTTTGTCTCATTTCTAAGCTACCTATCTGGACCTAGTTAGTCCTCCGTGCTGAGCTAACCCAACCTCTTTATTTAATATGGCCTATTCGGCTTCTCTTCTCTCTTTCTCAGCAACAACTATTAGTTGTTGCATCTGTATATCTACAACATTGTGTGTATCAATGTGAGCATGTGGGAGTGCCACGTTAGGATCAATAGGTGGAGGGGGAGGGTCTTAAACCCCATTACGAATTTGTCCTAACATTTTGTTGGTGTTTGAAGAATTCTGTCTGGATTTGGATCGAATGTGAGTAAGGGATTGCCTCTTGTTCTAGTGTTTGACATATACCGGTGTATGCCAAATTAGAAAAGAAAATAAAAACCCATGAACTTCACCAATTCAATTAACTACTTAAATTGTCTTCCCCGAAAATGATGCCAAAATTTGATGTCGCACAAATCTAACCTCCAAAGAAATGTGTTGCGGTTGATGACAAATATAGTAACCCATCTAGGTTAGGTTCGATCACATAGACAAGATACTGAATAGTTTCTTAACTTGATGTAGTTCAGGAGCAGTGAGGAAAAGTAAATAGGGTTTTTTGGAAGTAATCAGTAAGTAGTAACCAAACTTGAATTTTTTGAGTTGTAAACAATAGAAGGCGAACACTAGGTGACACGCCCCAAAACCGGGCCATGTCGTGTAGGCATATCAAGCCCAACTTAGACCGGAGATCACCCCATCAACCCAACCTAACCATCTATTCAATTTATAAGTGTAATATAAACTCTGACCAAATATCAAAGTAGCGGAAAATAAAGCTTATAGTCAATACTTAGACAATATCTAGCATTTCATTAATGACAAAAATATAGCCAATATACCCAAGTCCACATTCATCCACAAAGACTCTACCAAACTAATGTCAACAATATGTTGGGACATGTCCCTGACAATAGCCAAATACCAAGTCTATAAAAGTCTATGACTTAAAGTAAAAAACTAGGAAATGTATGCCCTTTGAAGAATGGAAGATCACCACTTCAATATCAATGCCCGAACCACTCGATTGCCTAGTCACTACGTAGAAGAGGCAGAAGAAGCTTCGGCCTCTATGTCTCTTGGGGACATAGCGTCCAGAGACGGTTAGTGGTTAAAGCGCTTACATGTATCTCGAGGATAAGGGTAAAGTAGCCCATTTGTTCGCTCCAAGTTAAACCATCATATACAATCATATTTACATTAGTATAGGCATATATAAAGATATATGTACATATATTTATATATCATGTCAAGTCATGGAAAGGTTCATAGCAATCAATCTCAGATCATTCATTTATGAGACAAGGAGTAAAGAACTTTCAACCTTTCACCTTACAAATTTTAGAACCTTAAACTTCTTCGCTACACTAGTCAAGGGGATCCAAACCTCAAACCAACTCAACCAATTTAGCCAATTCAACTGACTCATTATGCAAGGGACTCAAACCATAAGCCATCTTATACGGCAAGAGACTAAAACCATAATCCATTTCTATGGACTAGGTAATCAAACCACTAGTCATTTCATTGGGCGAGGTACTCAAACCAAAAGCCATTTCATTAAACTTAGGACTTGAACCACTAGTCATTTCATTGGGCGAGGGACTAGAACCACAAGCTAATTCTTTAGACTAGGGACTCAAACCACTAGTCATTTCATTGGGAGAGGGAATCTAACCACAAGCCATTTCATTGGACTAGGGACTCGAACCGCTAGTCATTTTATTGGGCAACAGACTCAAACCATAAGCCATATTATTAGACTAGGGACTCGAACCACTAGTCATTTCATTGGGACAGGGAAAAACACAATTCATTTGATTGCCATTTTTAGTCAACATTTGAGGTCTAAACCCCTTTAGTTCATGCCTTAACATCCATACAATTCATTTTAACATTTACAGACTTGATCCTTTTATCAAAAACACAACCACATGGGACCATAAAGTATTCATGGGAACATTTATCGATTGAAAACTTTATTTGTCCAATGCTTTAACTCAAATCATCATTATATTCATTCGGTGGTCATCAATACCCTTACCAAACCAATCATTCTTCATTAGTATTATACCACACTTTAGTTCTACTCACAATTCAAGTTCATGTTAAGGGGATTGAACCCCTTACTTAGCCATCAAACCAAAACAGTCATAATTTAACTAATTACATGGATAACAACATCATTACAATACCATTTATGAACCATTCACACTTATTGGGCCATCATACCATCTAAAGTCATAAATTAATCCATTACATGATTAATAAGATTCTTACTGACTATTTATCAAGCATTCACATTCTTCATGACTCAACACATGGTAAACAAGGCCTTTACCAATCATTTACTAAGTACTCACATGCATTGCAATAATATCTTTTCTCATTCATATTCACTAGACCAATATCCTAGTTCAACACACCATTAACATGTGACTAGACAATTCATTTAGACATTTTCACAAATACCTTATGTGCATATTTTTATCAAAACCAAATTCATGGTGGAATTCATTATTATTAGGGTTATTCAAGACCCATATGTTAGACCACATAGAAAAATTACCCACACATTCAAGCCATCACTAATAACATGGATAATCACAAGCTCAAGCAAGAACAAACATTATTCATCATTGACAACAAAAACCCCTTTCATTTAATTTTGAAACCACCATGTACACTTACTAATCCAAGTGTGAAATGCATTTTTTTGAGCTATTTAATAAGGTAAAGAGTTACATACCTTATACAAATTGATTCACCAAGTAGGTTGACTTCACCTTGTTCCTAGATGCACACCTTACAAACCCTATCCACCAATTCTTCACAAATGAGTTAAAGTGAGTATTTTGGATGTATGATCCATCAAAATGGATTTTTAGGAGTCTAAAAACACTTATAAAGTGAGGGGACTTAGGGTTTTATGTGTGGTAAATGACCATTAGGTCCTCAACTAAAATATGGAAAGTGAACCTGTCCTTGGGTACGACTCACTTAAGAGAACCGTACCCTAGGGTACAAGTGGTACCCTAGGGTACAAGTGGTACCCTAACTCCTACCCTAGGCTTCTCCTAGGTCATCCATATTTTTTAGGGTACAAATTCCCACCATTGAGTCATATCCAAAGGGTATGACTCATGCACTAACTTGTACACTTCACTCATACCAAAAATATTCCACTTTTTTATCAAGACACACCCTATACGGTTGGGTAGTGTATGACTCTTACACTTAGGTACGATTGAAGGGTGTCTCACTTGTATCTAGGACAATGAGTAAACCTTACCACCCTACCTAGAGAGGTGTGTGGAAAGAGGATATGACTCGTATCCAAGGGGTACTACTCGTATCCAAGGGGTACGACTCATGCCCTTAGTCTTACCTAGCACAGTGACATCAAATGAAGAAATTTTTCTCATGGTTCCTAGCCTAGGTGTTTCAATTATACCTCACTTGGATCATTTTTCCGCAAGTGATGGGTAAAGTAATCGTAAACAAAAGTTAACACATTATCACACATCAAAATAACCTCTAAACAAGGTAGAACAAGTGATGTTGGGCGTATTTATACGTCTAAGCACCATAACTTACCCATGTTTTAGCTAATTTTTGAGGATAAAATACATAATTCTTGCAATTTTAGTCTATTTTTAGTTAAGTGAGCTGACCTATGTGATTAGCATGCTTTTCAGGTACTAATGAGGAAGATTACAACACTTTGGGGACCTGTGGACAGCAAAGAAAACTTCACATAAAAAGGAAAGCAGCTTTTGGACTGAATGTGATGTATGGGAACTTTTTCCCGGGCAAACAAAATATTTTTAAATAGTTAAGGATGCAGTAGAAATTTATTAGAGAAGGATGTTATTAAAAGCCTTATTGCTGAATTTTTAGGGATTATTCACATTATTCACATTCTATATTATTTTGAAAAAACAAGAGACGCTTAGCTTGAGGACAGAGGGAGAGAAGCGTGTTTCTCTCTTAACGTCACTTATCATCTTCATCACCAAGATCGTGCTAAGTTTTGGTATGATGAATATTTCTATGTCGATTTCTGTTTTATTCATGAGTAGCTAAGCTTATCTGTTAGGGTTATGGAAACCTTGTAGTATACTCTCTATTGCTATGGGTTCGTGAATTTATGATGTGTAATCCACTTATATCATTACTCTCTTCATTTTGATTGAATTCTCGTGGTTGCAAACATAGGGAATATGCCATTATAGCAATAACTTGTTCGATAGAAAAGTTACTATTTGGAAAAGAGAGTGTGACAAGAAATTAGGGTTTCCAACCTCTAGTTTACACGTTAATGCCCTAGCAGGATTAACGTCTTGGAGAGTTCGTATAATTTGTTGTACACTTTGGGTTCAAGAAAACTAAGGTGAATAAATCCTTGATGGTTGAAAAACACTTGGATTAGAATTAGAATACGCCTCTCTATAAGTGCATGCATGTATAAAATCCGTATTACCCATAGTTAATAGAGAAGTAGAAGCTACAAGGTGGACATAACCTTAACTTGTCATTCTCTGTGATCAAATATAATTACACATATCATCTCATTGTTACACTGATAATATTACTGTGCACTTAAACCAAACCCCCTTATCTTGGAACCTTCGACCAACAGTCTAATAATAATCGCAATACTTAGTGATCATAGTATTCCCTGTGGGATTCGACACCCAACCCAGTTGGGTTCTATATTTGACAGCAACCGCTTATACTTTCTAACGAGAGTTGTAATTTGGGCGTATCAACAAGGCATACCACAAGGATATAACACTTATCACGATCATCACCAATTAACTATTCATTTCATTGTCTTTGTGATTCAAACCCACCATTTATCAAAAACACTTGATCAATTCAAAGCTTAGTGCTTTGAACACGTTGTCTATTAAAGACATACATCAAATCAAGAAGATTAACACATACCTCAATCACGAGTTTTTAAAATGGAAAACGAATGTGGATACTTGGACTTCATGTCCTCCTCCACCTCCCAAATATCTTCCTCGGACTATTGGTTCCTCCATAGAACCTTCACCTAAGAGACTTCTTTCGCTCGCAACCAGCAAACTTGCCAATGTAAGATCCTCACTAGGATCTCCTCATAGTACAAAGAGTCCAAAATGCCAACATCCTCCAAAGGAACTACCAAGGAAGGGTCACCCACACATCTTTGCAACATAGAGACATAGAAAACTGGGGAAATAAAGTTCAATCTATAAGCCAACTCTAACTCGTCGGTAACATTGCCAATTCTGTTCAAAATCAAATAGGGACCAACATAACGGGGACTAAGCTTCCCATTTTTACCGAATCGCATCACTCCCTTCATGTGAGATACCTTAGAGAATACCTAATCATCAACACTAAACTGTAAATCTCTTCGCCTCACGTTCACATAGGACTTTTGGCAACTTTGAGTAGTTTTCAACCTCTCACAAATCACTTTCACCTTCTCTAGGGCTTGGTGAACTAGATCGGGGCCAAGCAATTATGCTCACCAGCTTTGTACCACCCAAAGGAGATCAAAACCTCCTACCATACAATGCTTCAAAAGGGGACATGCCAATACTAGAGAGCAAGTCTAATTTAACTTATAGCTTCTCAGAGACACACCACTATGAGCTTGAGTCTAGCCATACACTAATTCTATATTCAAGCCTATTCAAATTAGAAGGAGTTAGATTAATCCACCAGGCTATATTCCTAACATCCACCCTGAATACTACTCTGCTCCATTACCATTATCATATGCAAATCATAAGTAGATGACATAGAAAAACAATAACCAACTATTAATACCAAAATCACAAACATAGGATTGAAAATCCAAAACCATAACACAACTATGCCATAAAAAAATTCATACACATGCCTTCCCAAACCTCTTAAGCACCCAACATGACTATTGATATATCTAACAACCGCAACACTCAAGCCTACCACTTTTATACCTGTGGTATGATCTATCCTTCCCAAGATCTAGCACTCTCTATCATTTTCATAAAGGTTTTCACCATCCACTCCTTTCCAAAACCTTAGTTCTAGAAGTCTCTCTAGAATATCCCCCCTTAGGGTATTCTATATTTCCTCATTTCAAGATATCACCATATTCCCCAAGCCACTATCACCCCAACACACGAAGTGTCATGGAGGAACTAAAGAACAGGAACCACTTATGCCACTCAAGGAAAGACCCCCAAAAGAGATATGACACCATAGGAACAAATGGTTTCATAGAAACCACCTAGGTCATAAGTGAGACCCATCCCAATACAACATACCAAGGGAGAAGTCCTTAGGAATAGACACCAAATGACACACCACTACATATACCATTGGTAATGCAATGTAAGGTCAAGACTCATATCTGGGGAACAAAATGTAAGAAAGATATGAACCTTAGGCATAAGTGCTAATAAAATGCATTCCACACTAGTAGAGAGCCCTTTCGACCAAGATAAGAGAGAATCACTAGAGTATGCAACCCGACATTTCCTTGGGGACCATCGCTAGAAGAAAATCTAGGATCAACCTTTGACCTTCCTCCTATTACGCTAATAAGCATAATACCCAGCTCTAATGGGTATCACCGAGGAGGTACACTAGGGAAACTTGGTATACCTACACCCAAAACTATTTTATAAAGAAGGAATAAGAGTTGGAAAAATGTTCAAAACAAGACCAATCCCACACTCAACCTCCTTATTAATCAAAGTAAATAATTCCACGGGGGCATTGGTCAACCCAAAGGAAATAACTAAGAATTCATAGTGACCATACCAAGTTCTAAAAGTTGCCTTAGGGATATCCTCTTTCTCAACCTCAAGTTGATGATAACCCGACATAAGATCAATTTTAGAGAAACACTTTGCACCTTGAATTTGATCAAACAAATCATCAATTCCAGATAGAGAATACTTATTTCTTACGATCGCTTTGTCCCACGAAAAATAATCAATGCACATAAGAAGGAAGCCATCTTTCTTGCACATGAACAACATGAGATAACTTTAAGGAGACACACTAGGATGAGTGTATCGAACAAGATCAATCCCATAATTAGTTTCCTTATTGGGAGGAATACTGATAGCGCCCAAGCACACACGTAAATGTACGTGGTCTTATCAAGTAGTAAAGTGGCTTCAAGAAATCCCAAGTATCACTCTCTAAGGGACTTGCATTCACCGATTATCCAATTCTAGTTCAACAATTGAGAAAAAGTAAACAATAGAGTTTTTGAATTGTAAACTAAAAAAACCCTAAACTAATGCGAGAAAGTAATGACTTAGGACAATCAATGGATAAAAGCCCAGGGTTAAAGCTTACGAATAATCATAGTACATTATTAAACTTCATTCGTTAAATTACTTATCTTGGTTGTTGATTCGTAGGGTTAATTGCATTATTATGGTTTCTCAACCTCTTATCCTTTACCTAAGTCGAACCTTACAACTACATCGTTGAGAGGGGATGTAATAGTTTACTTAATTTCTTTACAAATATCATCCTACATATGAATCAAGTAAGGCATCTAAGTACATCCCTATCCTAGATACAAGTTTGAATTCCTTATTTCATAAAGAAACACAAACCATACTTTGCTTATTCCCATGTTCTATTGCCCTATTCCCTCTCCTGAGTTCACAGGGTTGACAATTGATGTATTCTAAAGGTAGCTAATCCTTAAAATAGTTAAAAAAAGAATAAAAAAAAACTAATGATGATAAGAAAATTAACAAACTTAATTTAAAATAAAAGTAGTCATGATCTTGGCCTTAACCCCAGATAGGAAGTTTTAGCCTTTAATGGAATTATTCATTATCCAATCCCTTGGATTGATGATACAAACCATGAAAGAAACTAAAGTAAAGAGATATAAACCCTAAAAGAAGTGTTGAGCATCCCCACAAAAAGTCCAAGACATCCAAAAGTGATTAAAAACGTTTACAAAGTTGTATTTATAGAAAATAACAAGTCCCAGGCCGTGTTGGAATCGAATTGGAGTGAAATGCTCAGGGGTTGAATAAACTATACATTGCACGCTGTATTCCACAGAACTGGAGCATGCCACGCATGCATATCTCAAGTACACACTGTTTTAGGTCACTTATGAGTCTATTGTTGTGTTGTATGCACCCAGATCCCTTATCGCTCTCCCTTAATCTACCAATACATTTCAGGTGTCCAAATTTGCATTGAGCTATGTTTTGTGCTTCTATGATCCATTCCAATCCTTTTTGAGGTGTTTCCACTTAATTTGAAGCTTGTAAATCCTTAATATATCATCATAATCTATTCAAAAAGCATAATATAGAATTAAAAACAACAATTTAGAGCTCAAAAAATACAACATCCAAGATGGAGAACTAGAAACACGAGCTAAGCATAGGCTTCATTCACTTTGATTTCTAACTTATTGTTTTGACTCTTGTGTTGATCCAATTGACCCTTGATCATTACCAATTTTTTTTTCACATATAAATACATAATAAGAACCTTAGGAACTCATTGAATATGTTATAACCCAATACGATAGACTAGACAAACACCTAGCTCAAGCTAGTCACACTAGTTTTCTCGATTGACTTCAAAATGATCAATTTGAATCAAACTTATGTGGAAACACTATTAAACATTGTAAGCATATACATGGACACTTATATGCACATTTATATCATTATCACCACGTTAAGCACATGAATCATACTCAAAACAAGTCTAAAAAGGCTAGAATAGCAACGTTAAAATACATAAATTCACCCAACATCACAACCCCACACTAAAAGCCTTGTTCGTCCTCGAACAATTCTTAACTATAAGCATCATGAGTTTCAGAGACTCCATATTCCTATTACATGCAAGACACTCAAGCTAGTACTACAATGACTACACATAATGCAAGTTACTACACCACACATGTTTCAAAATAATTGAAAGCTCAAGAACACTACTAAAACACAACCTAGCCTCAAGAATTGACTCACCTAGTTGGAAAACTCATGCTTATTGGTCAATCAAGGATATCATACAAATCACCCATATTCATCAAACATATGCCCCTCACAATAATAGAGTTACCCATAATCACTCACAATAATGTAATTTATAAAATAATGGGAACAGGAATCAAATTACGCTAACACTCACAAGGAATTCCCATGGGAATATTTCTAACACCATATACATCACTCCCAACCACCACAAATCAAATATAGACATCAATAACTCTTACCTTGGGGCATCAATTTCACCCTTTTCTTCTTTAATTTCTCAAACTCCTTACTAATTTAATTTTTTATTAAAGCACTTAGGAGCTTTTGGATTAAATTATGGTCTATCAAAGAAGGGAATTAAGCTACATATGAGGCTACCAAAGAAAATAAGCTAAAGTCTTAATGAGGTTAACTAGGATAATGCACAAAGGGTAGGACAAATAGAAGGTATAAAATAAGGCTATCAAAGAAATGCCTAAATCATCTCCTAAACCCACATTCTTTATTTTGCTTCACACACACACACCGGTCAAGTTCTAGATATCACATGAAACAAGGAATATACAAAAATCTCACACTGACATGGCACATGTTCAACTCAATAGAATCATCATAGACTCCCAACCAAACAAGAGTATGAATACAAATTTAAGCCAAAAAGTACAAGAGTCACAAAATAAGCCTAGGAGTGTCAAAAGTAGCAATTCACATCAATCAACATGCTTTTACAAACAAACCCACTTGCATCATGTAATAAAAAATAGCACCAACAAGAATATATTACATAATTTTTTTTAAATTGAGCTAAAATTTGGGAATTTCCCCACCCTACACTTAAAAATCTACTTTGTCCCTAAAGTGAATTTAAAGGTAAGAGATAGAAATACACCCTGAGGCCTCTAGGCCTAGCTAGTAGTCTCTTTTGCATTTATGGGATCTGCGGAACCCAACACTCAGTTTTTGCCATGCTTCTTAGCTCAAGTTTATGGTACTCAGGCTTTCCATTAACCTATGACTCAACCAAAAACAATAAACTACATGAAGTAAAAAAAACTAAAAAGAAAACATACCTTAGCTTGGGTTGCCTCCCATGAAGTGCCTAATTTAGTGTCGTAGCATGACCCGTATCAACTTTTTCCTCTACCTTGAGGATATGAATTTCACCCCCAACTTAGCATCTATCTTTTTACCTAACTCATAGGGTGGTGGTACAAAGATTAAGGAACTGAGTATTGGATGATGCATGGTAAACCACTCGGCCTTGAAGTGAGGTGTGTTTTTATGTTGCTTGTCCAGTCTAAAATCAAGAATATAGGATTCTTTTTCCTCATCTTCACACTCTTCAACTACTTTAGATGATTCCACAGACAAAACATCATCTAGACATAATGTAGAAAAGTTCTTTGAATGAGGCCCAACCAATCCCACTTCTAGATATACACTATCAATAACACACTCACTTTTGTTCACCTTCTCAATTTTAGTCTCAAAAGAAAGATGATAGTTGAGTGGCTACGATTCTTATGTTTTCTCCATAAATTGTCTAGTATCCTCCTCATATTTTTATTCTCTTACCATCTATGGACATGGTGGCAGTGGTATCTTCTTAACCTGTTCAACAATTTTAGTTTCTGAGTACTCAGACTTCCTCAAATTATCCGCAACTTCATCTACAACAGGTTAGCAAGTCAACTCTGCATTTACCTCCAGCTTATTATTCAATTTTTATACAGCCTCCCGATAGTTCTTCATGTCTTCCATAAACTGTACTTGAGACGCTAAAAGTTGTTTCAATATCTCTTCCAAGTTGCTAGTTGACTGATTTTGTTGGGCCTGTTAAAACTGCTGCTGATGGTTATTCCAAAATTGAATTTGTGGTTGATTCTTCACTGTTTGATTGTAGTTATGTATATAATTTTTCCTTACAGCATAGCCCACAAACAATATTGAATAGGGATTAACAACACACATAACTGCAGTATGACTGCTTTAACCATAAACCAAACATCAAGTTACAGTCTGGTCCACAGATAGAACATATCCACATCATATTATGAAGGTCCCGTCCATACACTTCCATCAAAATTTAGACAATAATCCGCTTAATGTTGTCTCCCACAAAAACAACAAGAATCGTCATCACTCGAAAACCATCTATCCCAGGGTAACAACTCAAGAAGAGTGTGAGAAAAATAGAAATAAAGAAAAATAAAAAAAAACTAAAAAAACAAAAAACTATTTAAAAATTGATATAGAAAACTAAAAATAAGATAATTACCTAGTTACATGTCCCCGGTAACAACGCCAAAAACTTGACAGTGCCCAAGCACACACGCAAGTGTACGTGGTCTTATCAAGTAGTAAAGTTTCTTCAAGAAAGCCTAAGTGTCGATCTTTCAGGGACTTGCATTCGCCGACTATCCAATTCCAGTTCAACGATTGATAAAAAGTAAAGAATAGAGTTTTAGAATTGTAAACTAAAAAGAAACTAAACTAATGCGAGAAAGTAATGACTTAGAACAATTAGTGGATAGAAGCCCAGGGTTAAGGCTTACGAACAACCATACTACGTTATTGAACTTCATTCATTAAATTAATTATCTTGGTTGTTGATTTGTAGGATTAATTGCATGATTATGGTTTCACAACCTCTTATCCTTTACCTAAGTTGAAGCTTACAATTATATCGTTGAGTGGGGATGTAATAGTTCACTTATGTTCTTTACAAATATCATCCTACATATGAATCAAGTAAGGAATCTAAGTACATACATACCCTAGATACTAATTTTAATTCCTTATTTCATAAAGAAACATAAACCGTAATTTTCTTATTCCCATGTTCTATCGCCCTTTCCCTCTTCCAAGTTCACAAGGTTAACAATTGATGTATTCTAAGGGTAGCTAATCCTTAAAATAGTTGAAGCAAGAATAAAAAACAACCAATGATGATAAAAAAATTAACAAACTTAATTCAAAATAAAAGTAGTCATGATCTTGGCCTTAACCCCAGATAGGAAGTTTTAGCCTTTAATGGAATTATTCATCACCCAATCCCATGGATTGATGAAACAAACCATGAAAGAAACTAAAGTAAAGAGATATAAACCCTAAAATAAGTGTTGATAAGCCCTACAACAAGTCCAATACGTCCAAAAGTGATTAAAAACCTTTAAAAAGTTGTATTTATAGCGAAAACAAGTCCCAGGCCGTGTTGGAATTGAAATGGAGTGAAATGCCTAAGGGTGGAATAGACCATACGTCGCACTCTGTATTCCATAGGAATGGAGCATGCGACACATTCATATCATAGATACACACTGTTTTGGGTCCTTTCTGAGTCCATTGATGTGTCTCACGTGCCCAGATACAACCTCACGCTCCCTTACTCTCCCAATACATTTCAGGTGTTCAAATTTGTGTCAAGTTGTGTTTTGTGCTTCTGTGATCCATACCAAGCCTTTTTGAGTTGTTTCCACTTGATTTAAATCTTGTAAATCTTTCATATATCATTATAATACATTCAAAAAGCATCCTATAGAATTAAAAACAAAAATTTAGAGCTCAAAAAACACAACATCCAAGACGGAGAACTAGAAACACGAGCTAAGCATAGGCTTCATTCACTTCTATTTCTAACTTATTGTTTTGACTCTTGTGTTGATCCAGTTGACCCTTGAACATTACCAATCAGTTGTTTCACATATAAATACACAATAACAACCTTAGGAACTCATTAAACACGTTAGAACCCAATACAATAGACTAGACAAACATCTAGCTCAAGCTAGTCACACTAGTTTTTTCCGTTGACTTCTAAATAATCAATTTGAATCCAAACTTGTGTGGAAACACTATTAAACATTGTAAACACATAAATGGACACTTAGATGCATATTTATATCATTATCACCACATTAAGCACATGAATCATCCTAAAAATAAGTCTAAAAAAGCTAGAATAGCAATGTTAAAATGCATAAATTCACCCAACATCAAATACCAAAAGGATCATCGAGGAAAATATCAGGAGACTTATTGACCATGGGAATGATCTATCGGAAAGAACCTTTTGAGTTAGAACCTTTAAATCGAACCAAATAATACAAACGCCCTTTTGAGATTAACGTATGGACTATAAGATATGAAATGAACTTCCCCTTAGGCACCAAAGAACCATCTTCCTATGTAATGACCAGATCATTAGGGAATATGAACATGACCCTACGGTTCCGACAATCTAAGGAAGCATAAGACGAATGTAACCAATCCATCCTTAGGAGAACAATAAAATCAACCACACCCATCTCTATCAAGTCTACAAGATTTTTTCAACCACTAACAGAGACCATACGTCCCTATAGACCCTCTTAACAACCACAGAGTCTCCTACTGGGGTAGAAACTAAAAAGGGAAACTGAGAGACTCTTAGGACCAAAAACTAAGATGCACAGTCATATACGGGGTCACATAAGAAAGATTAGAGCCTGGGTCAAGAAAATAATACATATCAAAAGAGAAAAGTTTCAACATATCCGTGTCAGCATCAGAAGGTGCCCCAATCTCCCTAGGGATAGTAAGAGCATAAAGATGGGCTCGAGCAATGTCAAAGCTAGAAATGGCACCCCTAGGTTCAAGATCTAGAGAAGTGGCAACCGAAACCCTTTTTGCCCAAGAAAAAATTATTATGGGACACTCCTGTAGCATATGATCCAACTGACCACATTTAAAACATCAATTCTTTCCTTCCTCTAAACAACCACAGTGTGATCGACCATAAAATCAATAAAGAGGATAGGTGAGTGAGGACTGGGCCTCTCTAACCTGATGTTGGGCACCTCGTTCCCTATGAGCATTACCAATTTGAAAAATCCCACCTCCTAATGGGTTCGGGTAGGGAGAACTAGCCTAAAAATGGAAGATAGGACCCACCTAATACTTTCTCTTGGACCACTTTCTACCAACCTGAGCCAATAGAGAAAAAGAGAGATAGAACCTAGCATTTTGAGGTGACTGAGAAGAAGTATCACCCCCAAAAGTAGGGTTAGTGAGAACAGGTGGAACCCTCGAGGATAGTCAGATGTCATGACCCTGACCGGGTCTGAATCTCATAAATTTATGAGCTTTGTCCATAATACCCTCATTTAGGACAAAAGGGCTTGCCTGAACATCAAATCTTTTTGGATACATGATCTGAAAGATGAGCAAGCAAAAATCAAAGGAATCCAGGACCTTAGACTTTATATAGATTGAGATTAAAACACAAAAAAGGAAACATTCCTAAAAGTCTCATAGCCCCTCTTTTAAAGTGTGGCGCACTACACACCCATAAAAGAGACTCTACTAGACCCGGCTTTATGGGCTACCAACTAACCATGAACCTAGGCTCTGATACCAACTTGACATGCCTCAAAACTGGGACATGTCATATGCGCATCTCAAGACCAACTTGGATCAAAGATTGCCCCATCAACCCAACCTAACTATCTATTCAATTTATAAGTGTCGAATGAACTCCGACCAACTATGAAAGTAGCAGAAAATAAAGCTAATAGTATATACTTAGACAATATCTAACATTTCATTAATGACAACAACCTAACCAATTACCTAAGTCTACAGTCATCCACAAAGCCTCTATCAAACCTATGTCAATAATATGTTGGGACATGCCCCCGTCAATAGCTAAATTCTAAGTCAATACAAGTCTATGACTTAAAGTAATAGACTATGAAATGTATGACCTCCAGAGAATGCAATATCACCACTTCAATGTCAATGCCCGAACCTCTCAAACAACTGGTCACTACATAGAAGAGGAAGAAGAAGCTCTAGCCCCTATGTTGCATGTGGACATAAAATTTAGAGATGGTTAGTGATTAGAGCACTACCATGTATCTCGAGGATATGGGTAAAGTAGTGTATTTGTTCAATCCAAGATAGACCATCAAATACAATCAAATTTACATTAGCATAGGCATATATAAGTATACATGTACAAATATTTATATAGCATTTCAATTAAGGGAATGATTTATAGCAATCAATCTTAGATCATACATTTATGAGACATAGAGTAAAGAACTTTCAACTTTTCACCTTACAAATTTTAGAACCTTAAACTTCTCTATTACTCTAGTCAAGAGGATCCAAACCTCAAACAAACTCAACTAATTTAGCCAATTCTACTGACTTATTAGGCAAGCAACTCGAACCACAAGTCGTCTTACAGGGAAAGGGACTCAAACCATAAACCATTACATTGGATAGGGACTTGAACTACTGGTTATTTTATTAGGCTAGGGACTCAAACCATAAGACATTTCATGAGACTAGGGACTTGAACCATTAGTCATTTCATTGGGCGAGGGACTCGAACCACAAGCCATTTTATTGGACTAAGACTTGAACCATTAGTCATTTCATTAGGTGAGGGACTCAAAGAACAAACCATTTCATTTCCATTTTTAGTCAACATTTGAGCTCTTAACCCCCTTAGTTAATACCTTAACATCCATACAATTCATTTTAACACTTATGAACTTGTTTCATTAACCCAAAACACAACAACATGGGACCATAGGATCTTCATGGGAACATTTATCGATTGAACACTTTATTAGGCCAATGGCTTAACTCAAATTATCATTCAATTCATCAAGACCTAAGGGAATTATTCTTCATTAGTATTTTATACCACACTTTAGATTTACTCATAATTCAAGCTCATGTTTAGGGGATTGAACCCTTTTCTTACCCATCAAACTAACATGGTCATAATTTAACTAACTACATGGCTAAAAACATCATTACAATATAATTTATCAACCATTCATACTTCTTGGGCCATCACACCATCTAAAGTCATAAATTATTCTATTATAGTATTAACAAGATTCTTACCAACTATTTACCAAGCATTAACATTCGTCATTACTCAATTCATGGTAAACAAGGCCTTTAACAGTCATTTACTAAGTACTCACATGCATTGAAATAATATATTATCTCATTCATGTTCACTAGACCAATACCCTAGTTCAACACCATTAATATGTGACTAGACAATTTATTTAGACATTTTCACAAACACCTTATGTGCGTACCTTTATCAAGATCAAATTCATGGTGGAATTCATCATTATTAGGGTTATTCAAGAACCATATGTTATAACACATAAAAAATTATCCACACATGAAATCTATCACTAATAATATATATAATCACATGCTCAAGCAAGAACAAATATTATTCATCATTGACAACAAAAACCCCTTTCTTTTGATTTCAAAACCACCAGGTTTTTGAGTTATTTAAAAAGGGAGAGAGTTACATTCCTTAAACAACTTGATTCATAAAGAATCTTTAATTCACCTGGCTCCTAGATGCACAACCTTGAAACCCTATCCTCCAATTCTTCACAAATAAGTTATAAAGAGTATTTTGGATGTTTGATCTATACATGGATTTTTAGGAGGATACAATAACTTATATAGTGAGGAGACTTTGGGTTTTAGGTGTTGGAAATGACCATAAGGTCCTCAACTAAAATTTGGAAAATGAGCCTGTCCTTGGGTACGACTCAATTAAAGGAACCGTACCCTAGGTAACGAGTGGTTCCCTAACTCATACCATAGGATTCTCCTAGGTTATGTATACTAGTTTGGGTACAAATACCCCCTATTTAGTCATATAAAAAGGGTACAACTTATGCCCTAACTCATACACTTCACTCGTAACAAAAACAATCTAATTTTTGATAAAGACACACTTTATACAGTTGGGGTTATGTATGACTCATACACTTAGGTATGATTGGAGGGTGGATAACTCATACCTGAGATAGTGAGTAACTATCACCACACTGCCTAGGGTATGAGAGGGGTGGAGAACAAAGATATGACTCATATCCAAGGGGTACGACTCATGCCCTTAGTCGTACCTAGCCTAGTGACATCAAATAAAGAAATAGTTCTCATGGTTCCAAGCCTAGGTGTTTCACCAGGACTGTGTTCTTCCTGGCTTCTTAAATCTATAAGTTTCTCGTGTTCACTACCTATTCTTCTTCTTTGTATTTAAAGTTGACAAGATATGTATTATCAATAGTCTTGTCAATAATTTGATAAATCTCTTCCTTTTACCTTGCGAGTCTCAAGGTGTCACCTTATTGCTCCTTGCCTATGAATTTAGTTTTACTTCTACCTTTTGAGTCTCGAGTTGATTAGATGAGATGATGGAATAGTAACATGGAAATGAATCTCAAATTACTGTATTAATCTATTTTTCCCAATCACAAACTCCCTTGTGAGGACGTACGCGAATATAGGCTATCCCCAAGCTTCTGCAGTAGCTCTAAGGTCAATTATTATGAAGAAAATTTAGATACATGCATAGACCTTAGAATAGTTAAATCTCCAACTTTCTTTACGTAGATAATCTGCCAGGGTTCCCACAACCCTAGTCAGGGAAATTAGCCCCTCATGTTTATGTAAGAATCCATGACTATCAATGAAGAAGACATGAAATTAATTAGACAATAAAAATATGAATAAAATCCCATGTCTTTAATTTAATAAAAAACCTAAATCTAAAGAATAATTGTAAAAGTAAGTAAAAGTAAGTTACTCTTGTAAGAATGCCTAACCTAATAAAAGATAAACCCTAAGATATTTATAGTATCTAAGAAATACTTAGAAATTCTAATAAAAATGGAAAAGGTCAAGTAATGTCGGCGCAAGGTACGACTCGCTCCTTCACTCGTACTGATAAGATATGAGTCATACCATTCCTCTCATATCTACTCCAGTGTATGGTCTTAAACTGAGAGTTTGATTGGAGCTCATACTCACTCACACGACATGAATACTGAAAGAAGGGAAACTATTCCTAAAACATCTCATAGCCTCTTGTACATAAGTGTGGTGTACAATACACCCATGTACAAGACTCTACTAGATGCGGTTTTTTAGACTTCCTAGGTTGCTATTGAACCATAGGCTCTGATACTAAGTTTGTAATACCCCAAATCTGGTACCCGAAGAACTCACGGTGCTCATAATCTCAAAGGACCACAATCTAACCAATGACTGATAGCTGTAACTGAGCCCTGAATAATAATGGAAATATCATAAATATGGAAACATAAACTGAAAAGCCATAAGGTTTAATACTGATACATAGCTGAAAATATGGTATAAAAATACCAAAAACAACTGAAATAACTATCTGAACATGCTATAGTCTGAAATTCTCTAAAACTAAACTGTCTGAATTAGGAGTTGATGGGACAGTTCCCCAACTAACCGCATCTACTAAAATAAAATAAGTACTGAAATAATGAAATAATAAAATAATAACATCCTCGAATGATGAGGACTGACTGCTGACTCTGACTGCTGAAATTGGAATGCTACTGATACTCTGGAGCGCGTGCTTCTGAACCTATGGTATAAAACACCATAGCACAAATGTGTCAATACGATTGAATGTACTGGTATGCAAGTGAGGTAGGCTGAATGCAATGGTTCATATGAATGAACAATAATAACTGAATGAATAACATAAACGTAAGAATACATGCATGAATACGTAAATGTATATGAGATCGTGATAGCACTTACTAATGAATTTTGATAATGTGGATTTACTGATATATGGGTACTAATACTGGGATACTAAAAGACTAAGTCTATCGAGTACTGAGGAAGAGATGCCATATTAGTGATAAAGGAATGACTGTTTCTGACAGTTCTGATTATGAAGAACTGGTCTGATTGATTGGATCTGACAGTCCAAAAATCTGAATACTGGTAACATAAATTTCGTATAATTAATATACTATTAACTGGGTGACTGTGTCTGACAGTCCAGATTCTGATAGAACTAGCTAAGTTTCGTACTGAGTTAAGCGACTGTATCTGATAGTCTTGAAACTGTAGAACTGAACAGAGTTCTATTACTGAGACTGGATCCAAAATTGAGACTGTGGGAGGTAATCATCTAACCGACATGCCCCAAAATTGAATTGATGGGGTCCAACCCATAACCCCATCTAAAAAGGTGTCAGTACCGTGCCACGGGTAAAGAAAAGCTGTGAGTAAACCCTCTCTGATAGGGAGCTCTTTTGTCAACCCCTTCTAGTAGGAAAAACACAAATGAGGTGTATAATACCTAAACTCATAGGGTACATCTCAACCAACACTGGTTGCATAGTTATGGAACGCTAGGATTACTTCTAAGGATCACACCCTCTACTAGCTAACAGGTGAGTCCTCATCCTTGGGTTCACTCGGTGCTGAATTCTACTCCCAACTGAAGAGATACTAAACTGATTTAAACTTAACTGAACAATTACTAATTATATCTTTTAGCTGATTTGAATTGAGTTCACTAAATTCTGTTGACTGACAGAATACTACAGAGATCGGATAATGGACTGAGATTATTGAGATTACTGAGTTTTCCTGAGTCATGTAATTGACTGAATTCTAATGATCATGGCTTGAATGGGAGTATCGTGAAAACTGACACTGGCTCTAGGCACACAACTAAATTGTCAGGTACAAGTACCCCCAGGACTCGATAGCATAAAACTGATAATACTTGACACTTCCTGAATACATAACCAGTATCAACAATTCATAATACAATAAGTTGGGGATTTCATGAAATACATGATTGCCATAATGTTGTACATGGATGGAATTGCATATATACATGTCATACTTTCATCAACCTAATCTCATGAACATTCCATTAAATACTTATAATGCACATAATATCATGGAAGTCAGTCTTGGTTATGAGGGTAAAGCATGGATTTATGTTTTGAGTCACCATTGAGCTATAATACCCGATTTCTATCCTCCTAGCCATTTTTTCAAACACCCTACATGCACAACTTAGGGAATAGGTGAAATCATCAAATTACACATCATAAACAACTCAATTCATGGATTTTATCTTGCATGCTAACGTAGTTTCATGAAAACACATAAAGATTCCAACTTGGGAATCATACAACAAGATAAACATGGTTACAAACAACCCACAACATAAATATCATGTGATATAATTTGAAAGAGGGTTCTTAGACTTCATGGATGAAAGGAATCCATATATCAACACTTGAAATACCTTAGTTCCTAATTTTACAAAGATTGACGGAGAGATTCTTTAATTCGAGTATTGAATTTGAATCCTTAATTGAAAATGCTAACTTGTTCTTGAGAGAAACTTGACAGAAACTCTATATTTTGGGTGAAATATGGCTTAATCACGTGTTATTGAGTTTATCTAATGATGGGAAATTGACCCTTTTGCCCTTAAAAATGCGGACATTTAATGACTAAAAATTGGGTGCCAACGCTACAAGCGACGCAACACGTTGATAGCTGCGATGCGATACTCGACGTATCACGCCATGATCATGTGGAGCCTCAGAAGTTTTGGCTTTGGCAGCCTGCACAATTGTTGACCAACACTACTGGTGACGTGGCACGCCATCATCTAGTTGGTCCACTATTTTGGGAATCCGAACATGATCTAAATGTGTTTCAAAAAATGCAAAACTTATCCGGGAACACCTATTGACCTTTTTGATCATGAACTAATAAAAATATGGACCATTAAAGGACATTAAGGTGAAAAAATGAGATTGCCAACTTTCAAAGGCCAATAATAGACTAAGTCAGGGAACCTGGCTAGAATTTTTTAAGTCTGGGACTCCTTGACAAGATTGAAACTGAATTAAGCTTTAGGATTTTATGGGGTCTTACAATATTTGAGAACATTCATCCTCGAATGAGACTGACTGAGAGGGAAGAAAAGATAAACTAACGTACATACTGAACATGTACAACTGAAACATGATTTCATAACTGACATAACCGATAAACTGAATGTATCATTCTGAACATGCATATCTGATGCATGGTTAAATGGTTCATGAATGCATAACTGAATATGCAATGGTAAATGATACCAAGTTTATCATAGAAATCTGAGCATAAGACTGGATAAGTTCAAGGGAGACTGTTTCCTTAAATTGAAAATACTAATGAGCCTGAAATTAATTACTAGATATGTACAAGCGGAAACACGTGAACGTAACTGAGTCTAGAACGTGACACATGAGATTGATATAGTGATCTAAACTGAGTACCTTGAATACGCAACTTACGAATGAGGTTAAAGTGTGACGTTCAACTCATGAGTACTCTTTACCCCAAACTGGATTCATTACGAAAACAAAGAGTGGCACATTTATGTCATGAAGGTTTGGGGAATTATAGTGTATCTCTCCCTTGCAAAACTAGGTCCCTCAAAGAATACTAATTTTTTTGAGATACTGAGGAAAACTAGGGTGATGCACAAGGCACCTACTATATAAATCGCAGCTAGATATTCGGGATCGAAAGCTAAGAAAAAGTTATTAGACCTTATGCACTGCAAATGAGTCTACTGAAAATATTTACGTAGGTGCTGAGCATGAATGCATAAATATTTACTAACTTTATCTGATTAACTGAATAACTTATATCTGAATACTGGGCATGTAAGATTGAACTGTACTTAGTCTGGATAGCTGGACTAAGACTATAACGTATTATACATAGGAGGAGATGATTGACTGGGTAACATGAGGTAACTGAGCATGAGTGAGCAAAAACTATATTACCTTAGGAACGCAAGACCAGGCATCTAATCATGATTCAGAAATATTCTATTGACTGAGGTACTGTAATACTAATAACTTAGTAACTGATGGCCATATGCTATGGTCGGGTAATCTTGAAACTGGACTGAGTTTCTGATATGACTATTGGACTAGGACTGGAACTAAGATTGTAGCTCAGACGATAATTGATACTGTAACCATAACTAAGACTGTAACTGAGACTGAATGCTGGTTTTCTATAACTGAGGGTTAGACTGGTATGGAAGTACTAAATTCTGATGGCTAAGTAACTGATAGCTAAAAGCTATGGTTTTGTAGGACTATCTAAGTCCCTTACTAAATATTGATTTATGAACTAACAATGTAACTGAGACCTACGGGATGTAATATTAACACCACAAATTCATCGAGGGATATGAACTAAGGTTATACGTGGCATAATTTGAGTTTGACTGAACACTAGGAGTGAATTCATGAATCATGTGGGCTAAGCATACTATAAAGCATAACATAAGTGCATGATTCATGAGTTACATGAACTGGGTTTGGAATTTTTGAATTCGTGGAACATGATCCGAAACATTGGATGAACTTGAACTCCTCATATGAAGAACTTGAAACACACACTATTCTATGAAAAAAGTATGGATATAAGCTGTATTCGTGGGACTTAAATGGAAATCATGCGTAAGTATCGTGATGGTTAAAGTATAAAACATTGCACTGAGATAGAATGGGTCAGGAATCATCTTTCCTTATAGATTTCCTACACATACTGGTATTACTACTGGAACTTAAAGGCATGACTTTCAAAGATTTCATAATCAGACAGTTCCTGTATACCTGTCGGGCTGTGTTAGACTGACTCACTAGGGTGGGGACTAGGAAAAGGTTCCATTAACATTTGGTCTGACCTTTATGTTGACTGCTTTGCCAAGAGTTTTAAAAGGAAGAGAAAACTCCTGAACCTGAAGAAATGTGAATATTTAAATAAGGGATCTACAACATACCAGTGGCTGCATCAGGAGGACTTTCCTGATCCTGTCGGGACTAAAGTGCATAGAGTATGTTTGGGCGTTGCCCACTGATAGCGCTTAAATTGGCACCCTGCTGATTTGGGGGATCAGAATGAGTTGTAGGACGACCGTGCTTACTTCTAGGGCTAGGCGTAGGACAATCTCGGACCTTGTGACCTGTCTCACCACATCTAAAACACACATCACTACCAGCTCTACATATACCCTTACAATGCTTACCACACTCTTCACAAAGTGGATAAGTAAAAACCCCGCTCTCACTACCCTGGGCCTTAAAGCCTGGTGCCCTATCTCTATGGTCATTTTTGAAATTTGGTACTGGTGCACTAGATAAAGATGGAATTAGGGCTGAAAACTTCTATCTATGCTGAGAACGGTACCACCTTGTGACCCTGGATGAGAAAAACTATAACTACCAGTTCTTGCTCTCTTATTTTCCCTCTCCTTCTTCTTAAGTTTCTACTTCTCAATCTGTTGAGCAAGGACCATAAGCCTAGATATGTCCATCTCTTTAATCAACATCGTAGTCCTGCACTCCTTAACCACTCTACCTGATATCCCAGAAACAAACTTATTCATTCTAGATCTACTGTCTGCTACTATATGAGGAGCGTACCTAGCTAACTGAGTGAACTTGAGGGAGTATTCTTTTACGCTCATGCTACCTTGTCTGAGGTTGATGAACTCTAACACTTTGGCTTCTTTCTGCTCTAGGGGAAGAATCTACCTAAGAAAGCCGCAAAAAACTCTTCCCATTCTATGGGCTTTGCATCTGTACCCCTGTCTACCTTTCACTTCTTAAACCATATATGGGCTACATCTTGTAGCTGATAGGCGGGTAACTCTGCACTTTCACTGGAATTCACTCCTATGATATCTGTGACTTCCTAAACCTGGTCGAGGAACTCCTGTGGATCCTCTTCAAACTTACAACCAGAGAATATGGGAGGATTTATTCGGGTGAAGTCTCAAATCCTGGGTGCAGTAGAATTGGCCACTGGGTTGGTCGGAACAGTAGCTGGCCAGTCATTTTGAGCTGTGAATGAATTAGCTAGAGTAGTGAATGCAGTTCTGAATTCTGCACGAGAGACGTGCTCATCCAGAGGATCTGCCTGGACGGGTTGAGGTGATGACTGATTCCCTGTTCCTTTTTCGTTAGCCCTTTTGGGAGGCATGTTATGTAAATAGAAGGGAAGAATGGATTAAATTGAGAGTTTGACTGGAGCTCATGCTCACTCACACGACATGAATACTGAAAGAAGGGAAACTATTCCTAAAACATCTCATAGCCTCTTGTACATAAGTGTGGTGTACAACACACCCATGTACAAGACTCTACTAGATACGGCTTTTCAGACTTCCTAGGATGCTATTGAACCTTAGGCTCTGATACTAAGTTTGTAAATCCCCGAATCTGGTACCCGGAGCACTACACGGTGCTCATAATCCAAAAGGACCACAATCTAACCCATGAATGATATCTATAACTGAGCCCTGAATAATAAAGGTAATAACATAAATGCGGAAACATAAACTGAAAAGCCATAAGGTTCAATACTGATACATAGCTGAAACTATGGTATAAAAATACCAAAAACAACTGAAATAACTATCTGAACATGCTATGTCTGAAAGCCTCTAAAACTAAACTGTCTGAATAAGGAGTTGATGGGACAGTTCCCCAACTACCCGCATCTACTAAAATAAACTAAGTACTGAAAGACTAAAATAATCAAATAATAACATCCTCGAATGATGAGGACTGACTGCTGACTCTGACTGCTGAAATTGGAATACTACTAATACTCTGGAGCGCGTGCTTCTAAACCTATGCTATAAAATACCATAGCGCAAATGTGTCAGTATGATTGAATGTACTAGAATGCAAGTAAGGTAGGCTGAATGCAATGGTTCACATGCATGAACAATGCTAACTGACTGAATAATATGAACGTGAGAATACATATATGAATACGTAACTGTATCTGAGATCGTGATATCATTGACTCATGAATTTTGATAGCATGGATTTACTGATATTTGGGTACTAATAATGGGATAATGAAATACTAAGTCTATTGAGTACTGAGGAACTGATGTCATATTACTGATAAAGAAATTTCTATTTCTGATAGTTCTTATTATGATGAACTGGTCTGATTGACTGCATCTGATTGTCCTGAAATCTGAATACTGGTAATATAAATTTTGTATAATTAATATACTATTAACTGGGTGACTGTTTCTGACAGTCCTGATTCTGGTGGAACTAGCTGAGTTCCATATTTAGCTAAGCGACTGTATCTGATAGTCCTAAAACTTGGAACTGAACTGAGTTCTATTACTGAGATTGGATTCAAAACTGAGACTGTGGGAGGTAATCATCTAACCGAAATGCCTCGAAATTAAACTGGTTGGGTCCAAGCTATAACCCCAGCTGGAAGGGTGTCAGTACCATGCCACGGGTAAAGACAAGCTGTGAGTTAACCCTTTCTGATAGGGAGCTCTTTTGTCAACCCTTTCTTGTAGAAAAAACTCAAATGAGGTGTCAAATACCTAAAATCATAGGGTACATCTCAACCTATGCTGGATACGTAGTTCTGGAATGCAAAGATTGCTTCTAAGGATCACACACTATCCTGGATAATAGGTGAGTCCCCATCCTTGGGTTCACTCGGTGCTGAATCCTACTCCTAACTGAAGAGACACTGAACTGATTTAAATTGAACTAAACTGTTACTGATAGAATCTTTTAGCTAATTTGAACAGAGTTCACTAAATTCCATTGACTGTTGGAATACTACTGAGATCGGATAACTGACAGAGATTACTGAGTTTTCCTGAGTCATGTAACTGGCTGAATTCTAATAATCATGGCTTAAATGGGAGTATCATAAAAACTGACACTGGATCTAGGCACACAACTAAATTATAGGGTACAAGTACCCTCAATACTTGATAGCATAAAACTGATAAGACTTGACACTTCGTGAACACATAACTAATATCAACAATTTATAATACAATAAGTTGGGGATTTCATGAAACACATGGTTGTCATAATGTTGTACATGGATGGAATTGCATATAGGCATGTCATACTTTCATCAACCTAATCTCATGAACATTCCATCAAATACTCATGATGCACACAATATCATGGAAGTCAGTCTTGGTCATAAGGATAAAGCATGCATTTATTATTTGAGTCACTATTGAGCTATAATACCCAATTTCTATCCTTCTAGCCATTTTGTCAAACACCCTACATGCATAACTTAGGGCATAGGTGAAAAGATCAAATTACACATCATAAATAACTCAATTCATGGATTTCATCTTGCATGCTAACGTAGTTTCATGAAAACACATAGAGATTCCAACTTGGGAATCATACAACAAGATAGACATGGTTACAAACAACCCACAACATAAATATCATGTTTTATAATTTGAAAGAGGGTTCTTGGACTTCATGGATGAAAAGAATCCATAAATAAATACTTGACATACCTTAGTTCCTGATTTTACAAAGATTGACAGAGAGATTCTTGAATTTGAGTATTGAATTTGAATCCTTAATTGAAAACCCCAACTTGTTCTTGAGAGAAACTTGAGAGAAACTCTATATTTTGGGTGAAATATGGCTGAATCAGTGTTATTGGGTTTATATAAGGATGGGAAATTGATCCTTTTGCCCTTAAAATTGCGGACATTTAATGACTAAAAAATGGGTGCTGACGCTACAAGTGACACGACGATTTGATGGCTGCGATGCGATACTCGAAGCGTCGCTCCATGATTGCGTCGAGCCTCTGAATTTTTGGCTCTGGCAGCCTACACAAATGTTAACCAACACGATTGGCGATGTGGCACACCTTGATCGCGTTGGTCCACTATTTTGGGACTCCGAACATGATCTAAACGTGTTTCGAAAAATCCAAAACTTATCCGAGAACACCTATTGACCTTCCTAATCATGAACTAATAAAAATACAGACTATTAAAGGACATTAAGGTGGAAAAATAAGATTTCCAACTTTCGAAGGCCAATAATAGGCTAAGTCTTGGAACCTTGCTAGAATTTTATAAGTCTCGGACCCTTTGACAAACTTAAAGGACTGAATAAGCTTTAGGATTTTATGAGGTCTTACATTAAGTTACATAATCCAGGTTATGGTTTTTAAAGTGGATGTTAAGCCTTGTTCCCTATCCCATCTTGATATATATGTAAGTATATGCATTTGATTTTGTGCATTGGATTTGAATGATTCCGGAACTATTGATCATGGTATTCTGTTATCCTTTATCCTTGAGTTACATGCTAGTGTTCCAAGCTCTAACCATCTTTAGATGCTGTATCCCAACGCGATGCAGAGTCCTAGGGGTGTTTTAGTTATCTTATGCAGAGCTAGGTGATTCATATTTGTTCGTTGATCAACTTTGAATTGCTGAGCTTTCATTTCTTCAGAAGGCTTTGTCTTTTCTTAGTCTTGTTTCTCTCATATAGTAGATTATCTCTTTGGACTTTTTTTGGGCTATCATCGGGTGAATGTCCGACTTAGTGATATTCGGTTGTTAGAGGCTTTTGTGGATAAATTTTGGTTGGTTGGATATTGATTTACTCTTAGCTTTTATAGAGCAATTATTCATATCTTCATTTTATTTTGAATTCACTTTCCGCATTATCATTATTATTATCATTGTGTTTCGATTGATTAGGTGAAGGGGATGGTCTATGATCCTCAGTGGACTTGAGATACCCATCACGGCCAGGCCCTATTTCGGGTCATGACAGAAATACTAATTAAGCATTATCGTTCAACAATGAGAGGGATATGACTGTGCATAAACACATCTAATAAAGAGTCAGCAACACGTTTACTCTACTTTATTTCCATCAATATGAATAAACCAAATAGATATAAGAAATTTTCCAAGGCAATACCCTGACCAATTACAATGACCAATAACCAGACAAATATAAGTTATGATAGTCAATTCATCCAGCTAAAAACACGACTAACAACAATAAGTTACACCTTTCCTCAATTATTATTTAAATAGACATAAATAAAAAGTATACCTTCCACTTATGCCAATAGCCCTGATCACTAATGGATCCAATTAGCAATAATAAAACCCACCAAGTGAAATAAAGACTTTGAAATTTAAATATCTATGTCATCTCAAACAGACAATAATACCCGCATCAGATATTTAACTTATCAAAATATTATATCTTATCAACTACATTGTAATCCCAAGACCAAAAGCAATAATTCATGAAACAACAACTGAGCATCATTTAAATTAAATCACAGTTATACAACATAAGAATTTCTTACAACAACTTTCGCTATCATGCAATAATAGCCCCTTATTCATAAACGTATTCACATACCAACTATTTGAAACAAGAGTTTCCACAATCATAAACCATTTTTCCCTTACTATTTTTTGGATGATAAGATCATTCCCAACATTTAGTGTACAGTTTTTCACTTAAACCACATAACAAAAAATTCCTTTAGCAATCAATACATAATTAAGTTATCACAAAATTTAAAACAAAAATAAATCCTTTTTAAACAGTTAATTCAAATAGCACCTTTATTAACCATACTAGTTACTAGCATCAAGACAAGTAATGATCACAATCACATTTTATAATACACCAACAAAGTAAAAACCAACCAATTTCATCATAATTTACATGAGAATCATAAATGCCAACTATTATGAACAGATACCAATTGGAATAACTAGGTTCCAATTGCAAACTCCTTAGGATACCAGTTGAAATTAACTAGATTCTAATTATGTCTATAGAGATACCAATTAGAATCGACTAGATATCAATTGGGCTAAACTCAGATAGAAAAAAATTGAGGTAATACGATAGGAAAGAAGAAATAGAAATAATTCCGAGAATGCCCCATAGCTTCCCAAGGATTTGATGTGGACGTTTACACACCAATCCATAGGACTCTACTCAACATTTGGTCTTGTACTTATATGATAAGTAACCTAGGCTATGATACCAATTACCACAACCCAACCAATTAGATTGTGAGGGCACCTTCTTTAATTCACCTATATAGGAGAACCCTTACCATCTATTTTAAAATACTATAGAATTTATAAGAAATTCCCTTATGGATTTCAAAATTTAATAAATGATACAATCTTTCACATAAGTATAATGATTAAAAACTCCTTTCCCAAGGACCTAGTATAGATAATGTAGAAGAGTATCTAATATCGTACGAGATAAAAAAATATACAACTTTCATAATAGGAATAAAATGAGTAGAAGTTGTTAGCAATTAGTATCCACGTCACTAGAGAAACATCAAATGATCCAACAATCAGACTATACCCCAAAAAGCATATAGCAGGAGTAGTACGAGCATAACCACATGTACTAGTTGGTAAAATCAACCGACTATAGTTTAATAATGTAAACATAATATAGAAATTAGGAAAGAAAGCATGACAACTTATATAGTTATTTAATTCACATCACTTTCACCACTTATGTTACCTAAGAGTATTTCCATCCTTATTCTTGTCGACTTTGTTTTATCCAAGTCATTACTAGTAATCAATATGTATCATTGACATTTCACAAATACCATTCACACTTTACCTTACTAATCATGCATCACCCTGTACATCAATTGTCATCCATCATAACTTTAACTTGTTTAAACCCAATAGTTATTATAAGTCAATCTAAACAAATACAACCACCAACACCTTTACAATACCTTTACCTCAAATATATATACCATTTAGCCTTTCTCAAACAACATAAAATAATTCAATTAAGTGTAATAACCTACCTATCGATACTTAACCAAGTCAAAAAATATGAATCAATACTAATAACTTATTCTTCTCTCTGGACGCATGATAACAAGGCTGCTAACGTACATTTTCACTAAGAAATTACTCTCTGACATACTTTGGCATCTCTACCACTGACAATCATTATGGTGAGTGGTGTTCAACATGCCTTATATCCTTTAACATTTTGTAGTTTTTACCTCACACCTTCTAGCCAATTGCTGAGGACACTAAAGTAGAGATCAACATGGCAATGCAACCTGAACCAGCTGGGAAAAAGATCTCGAAGCGTATTGAGGATTTGAAATTTCCTCGTTGTCTTTGTTTTTTTGAAGCTTGTACATCCTCCCAAGCTTCTCCAATTGATAATTCAGTAATGTCAAAAGATTCAGTAAAAGAATCAGAGTCATGTTAGAAATCATAGCTCACCGATGGGGAAGATGCTTTCATATTTTCCCCCATCATTAAAAGGGTATACATTTGTAGTTTAACTTGATAAAGAAGATATTCACGAACAAAAGAATTATTAGAGTACAATGTTGATCAGTATGTTTTGGGCAATTCTCCACACTTCAAAACTATGGAAAATTATATCATCTATGTGTGGAATTTTGTCTCTAAACCCCAGGCACTATATCACGTTGATGGCTATTATATTTTCAAGTTTCCTATTCTTTTAAATCAGGATATAATAATGCAGTCAGGGCCTTTTACATATCAGAATAGACCATTTATCTTATGAAATTGGACCATTAACTTTGAATTTAACACTGATTATCTTAACAAAATCCCTTTATAGGTTAAATTTTCTAGTCTTCCTCTTGGATACTTGTCACAACCCAAACTAGGCCCTAGTAATGATAGGTATCTCAAGTCCACCGAGGATCGGATATCACCTCCTTTATTTAACCAAAGAGAACACTATACAACTAGCAGCGGATGAATTACGAATATATAACAATATAAGTTGAGTTCCGAACATATAACAACAAAGGCAACTCAAAAAAGAAATTTTAGAATTTCAACAACATCCCAATCCACAGTAATACACAAAGCCTCTATTATCAAAAAACAATATAAGTCAAGATATGTTCCCAACAATATCCAAGAGAAACCATGATAAATAGCCTACGACATGAAATAGACTAAGAAGAACAAGCTTTTGAAAGTAGGAGGCTCACCATTTCAAGATAACTCATGAATGATCCAAGATCACATATTACTGCGCAGGAAAAGAGGAAGTGTTTTTGGTTCTAGCATCATGTAGGGATATAGCACCCGGAGATGGTTAGTGTGTGACATGCTAGGATATAACTCAGGATAAGGGTAAAATAATGTTAATTCAAAATCCAATCAAAATTCAATGTACATGTTCATAAACATGCATAGATACATATCTATATATATAATATGCTGGGATAGGGAACTGTAGTTCCCCGAGATCCCATCCCGAGACGTCATATGGTGCTTATGGACCTGAAGGACAACAAGCTAACCCTTTTCTGATATCTGTACCTGTACACTACATAATATCAGAAATAAATGCGAAAACTTTTCATAAGGTTCAACACATCTATACATACTCAAAACAAAAATCTGAATACTAATACATCCGTCTGGAAAGCCTCTAAACTATCTGAACTGTGGAGTTGATGGGATAGGTCCCCAACTAACTCCGTCAACTAAAAATAAATAAAATCTGAAATAATAATAGTAAACTGAGATTCGTCCTCAAAAGAAGAGGACTCACTGCTACTGCTGCTGACGGGGACTGAACTGCTGAGGATAATTTGGATCCTGTGCCTTTGAACCTATGGTATCACAAATAAAACACCATAGCACAAATGCGTCAGTACAAGAATGTATCGAGTATGTAGACGAGGTAGGCTAATGCAAGGGCTCATGCATGCACAATATCTAAACTAAATAATCATGAAAGATGCTGTATCAGAACACATACATGAATGCACAGAACATGAAAACAATCATCGCAACTCTAGATACTGAAACTTGCATACCACTTTACTACAAACTGAACTCACTACTGACACTAAGATACTGAATCACTGACTCCTATGATATTGATAACTGAGGATCTGGATATGCTTACATCAAGGACTATACTCTAAGTTTACTGCTTTTGAATGACAGAATTAGAGATCAACTTTGCTAACAGATTATTCTGGAAATGATTATCAATGATACGAAGTATGATTATATTTGAATCTAATGACAAGAATATTCAATAGAAATCTGATACCGTGATCAAGGCTGTCTGGCAGTATATCTCTGAATATGATATCAATCAACTATATATATGACCAAGCCTATATTTCGGGATGGTCCATGAATCAACGGAACTATCTGAGTTCCTCATAAAGATAGATGACTGTGTTTGACTGTCCTGATTTTTAAAGATTGATTCTGAAACTAAGACTGAATCTGAAATTGAAAGTGTGGGAAGTAGTCACTTAATCGACATGCCCCAACCTACTATAGGTGGGGTCCAACCTCTACCTCCGGTTGAGAGGGTTCCAATACCGTTCCACGGGTAAAGACATTATATTTATGTGCATTATCTTTATGTGACCCTCATCTATCAGGTGCTCAAACGAGAATGGTGGAGCCCTCATCTAATAGGTCAAGCCACCTCATCTACCCTCATTTAATAGGTATGATGTCTCTCATCTATCCTCAACTAGTAGGTATGATATCTCAACCTACGCTGGCTACGTATTTCTGGAGCACAAAGATTGCATCTAGGAATCACACCCTCTACTAGTAGGTGAGTTCCCATCCTTGAGCTCGCTCGGTGCTAGTTTCTACTCCCAACTGAAAGACTCTGACTGAATTCTTAATTAAGCACAACTGAATTGAATGTGATACTGATCATGTTTCTCAAAAGATCTAACTTAGTTACGCTGAGATTACTTAGTTCTGTATCTGACGAAAAATACATTGAATCATAGTATCTGATGGACGATATAGAGCTTGAATAGATTACTCAAATCACTTCTAAGATTAGAATTGAATCACTTGAATACTATTATATCTGAGCTGATTACAGGACTAAGGCTAGATTACAAGCGATACAGAGATTATAGAGATTTCTGAGATTATTGAGCTTTCTTAAGTTCCGTACTTGTCTGAGGATACAGAGTTCTATAGTTCACTAAGTTCTGAGAATCATGGCTCAACTGGAATTATTGAGAAACTGACACGGGCTCTAGACAACAACTCTATTTTTGGGTATAAATACCCCCAGGACTCGATAACATACCATTCATTCATCATCACAAGCATTCATGCATCATCACAATCATTCAAGCATATTCATAAGTAATTAAGGAATCATGCCATATGTTCATTTCCATTGTCATTAAACATCACCTCAAGCATTTAAGGATCTCAAACGTCTATTCATCATCACAGTCGCCAAGGAGTCACTTTAAGCATCTCGGAATCATAATCATATAATAACGTAGGGGAAACATGCTACTAGATTGTACTCCCTTCAATTAGGTTTTACCTCAGCTATTTCATACCTATATCGATCTTGACATGTGTTTGGATATACCATAGCTTGGGGAGACTTCATACTATCACGTCATAACTTACTTGCTAACCACTTGGCATGTACTAAACGCTTAACATATATCAAGAACACATAATTGGGGGAATTTACAACCATCATATCTCGACTTGTTCACTAGGGTCTTTCAACAACCACTAGACATGACCGATTTTACACCTACAGGGAAATTTGATGCTATCTTGGCACATTTCTCTCTCTAAGGCATTTTATCAAACACTAGGCATGCATAGACTAGCTCACAATTTGGGGTTTTCTATTCAACATACTATAGTGGCCCTTATGCTTCACCTAAGCCCTTTATAAAACCTATGGGGAACGTTCTTCACTTATTCAACCATTTTTACATCCAAAAGTCATGAACACATCACATGGAAAAACAACTTCAAGAAGGTCTATCTCAAACATCACATGAATTCCACATACTAGGGTCAAAGCTCATAAATTTTGTAGGCAAACATAAATCAAACCTCAAAAACACATTAAACATCCATTTCAACTCATACAAATCATTAACAACTCATAAACATAAAAATCGTTTAGTTTTACAAAAGGTTCTTGAGCTTCTTGGATGAAAGGGACCCAAGAATCAACATCTACATACCTTAACCTTTGAAATTTGATGAACTTTAGTGCTTAAAACTTTATCCACACTTGAAATAAATAAATTCTTGAAGCCCACACTATGAGGAATTTGATTCTTGAAGAAACCTTGAAGAATTTATGGATGAATTTTGGAAGATTTGGGTTCTTGAATGAAATCCTAGATATTCTTGAGAGAATTGGAAAAGAAAATGATTGATTTAGGGTTTGAATGAGGGTTCCTCATATTTATAGAGTCTCAAAAAAGGTGGGGAATGACCAAAATACCCTTGCAAAAATGCCCTTGAATTGCTGGAAAAATATACTTGATGCCATCCGTGACAGGTCGTCAGGTTCGTGATAGGACATCACGAATGGTCATCACAAAAGGGGTCCAAATTCTTGATTTTTTGCCCAGGACTGACAACGTCTTCAGTGACGACGTCATCAAAAAGGTCATCAAAAATGTGATAGCCCGTCAGAAACGTCATCACCATTTTTTTGCTTGACATGCTGGAATAAAATGGGGATAACTCTTTGCTCCGATATCGTATTTAGGCTAAATTGGTATCGTTGGAAAGCTAATTCAAAGATATTTCATTTGATATATTGAAATCCACCCATTTCTTCATATACAACGAGTTATGGTAGATTAAAGTTGACCCAAATTTTTACGGTCACTAAAACTTGAACGATAGGAAAACTTTCAACTCGATCATGAGTTAGGGGACATCTATGATCTTAATTCATGCTCAAATAGATTTCCACACGATTCAAAGTATTTCATACCGGGGAGGATATTTTTGAAACATTTTTACTCAGATTTTATCTTTACCAAATACGCTCTAAGGCTGAGACTGAAAGAGTATTTTGCGGGGCATTACAGGAACAAGGCTCAGTATGCAAGTAAAACATTAGCCTGGACTATGTAGCTAGATTGTTATAAAAAGTCACTCATAGGCTATATGGGTCCAACTCTTCCTACTAAAAGGGCCCAGTACGTGGTAGCTGCACAAACCAGAGGTATAAAGAAAGGACAGGGAATGCCTCGACCTCACGCTAATCAAGGATACAAATAAATATCATTAGTGTGAATCATTCACACGGTCATTAGGACCAATCCTTATGCCAGCGAATGCATGTTTCCAGTATTGGTCCTTCGGGACCTCCACCTTCATGGCTTAGCTACATAACCCGTATTAAGCCCAATTAATAAAAGTTTCACATAACCCATCTATTTAACCAAGGAATTGACCTCTAAGGAATACCATAGTTATTGTCATACCCTTATGTTTGTAAGTTTATAGTAATTCCATTAAAATTCCATTAACTTGGGGGAATGCCTCGACCCTCTTTGTTCATTAAATAATAGTGGGGGAATGCCATGACCCTCCTTGTTCATTATATCAGATTTAGGGAATGCGTTGACCGCTTATTAGTTATCAAATCAACTCGAGGGAATTCATCGACCCCCGAGCTTCTAATTTAATATAAAAACATGGCAAATAAGGCTTTCAAAACCATTTTTCATCTGTTTAACCTTTTATGTAATGCAATAATATAGATAAGTAAGTCAAAGGTTATGAAAAATCATATTTGAAGCTAATTACATAAGTTGGTTGAGGGAACATAATTTATAAAACCAAATTCCAAACCAAAATTATCAAATTGGGGGAATGCCTTGACCCCCTTTCAAATTCCTATACCCCTGTACCCAATTAGTTCAAAAACCATTGACAAAGCATAAAAATGCTTATAAAATCATGGGAATGCAATTCAAATAACATTTATTCCAAAACCCTCAACTATATCAAAAACCATATTCAAATCCAAATGAACAACCATTTAAATACATGTTTTAAGTAAAACAAATTAAGGGATGAGTCACATGCCTGAGATATCAAGAATTACGAAGAGAAATCAATCCTTGAAAGCTCTAATTGCCAATTCCTTGAGAAATACTAGTGTTCTTGACTTAGGTATTTGAGAGAGAAAAAAGTATGTTTTGATTTGCTAAGTATTGAGACTAGAGTCACCAATATGATTTTAAGTCGTGGGTCTTAAGTGGGGAAAGGGGGAAATGTCCAAAGTGCCCTTAATTAAAACACTAAAAATTATCACCAGTGAACACGGGCCACTTTACGACTCGTGAGGATACTTTATGACTCATAGGGTCCTAATTGTACCCTGGGTAGAAGCTTAGACAAGCACAATGGTTTGGTCACAAGTCATACCCTACAACTCGTGACCATACCATATACATCGTTGAGTTTAGTCGTGATCAAAACAGAGTTTAAAACCAATACTAGTTTGCCTATGAGTCATACATTACAACTCGTAATGAGTCTTTACAACTCGTACTGATCAAATCATAACCAAGGCAAAAAGAAAGACAACCTTCACTTGTCACCCTACAAATTGATCCCAATGACTCGTAAGGAGATTTTACGACTCGCTTGGTGAGTCATAGTTAGAGAAGTGAGTTTAAAACTCAAGAATTTTCCAGGGAAAAAATCGAGGGTGTTGCATTAGTGGTTAGATGATTCTTTGAGTATGTTGGCAGTGTAGTGGGGAGACTGATGTATAAACAAGTTCACCATAGATCTAGAGCATATTTCGTTTGTTAGGGTCATGGTTGAGGTAGATATTGGCCATACTCTTTCTAATCAAATGGAATTGAGCACTTCCACAGGGGTTATTCAACAGAAAATAGATTATGATTTGGTTCCCAAATTCGGTGTAGATTATAATCTCTTTGGGTACACTACAGATAAATGTCCAAAGAATAAGAAATATGTCCTCGAGCGACCTCAAAAAAGCCAAAAAGGAGGAGAAACCGCAAAAGGAGAAGAGTTGTCCAAGTATGGGAAACTAAGAAGTAGGAGGGAACTATAAATAGTCATAACAAAGAGATATTTGATGCTCTATTGTAATGCACTGAGTCTGGTACCCCAGACGCTACATGGTGCTCATAATCCTGAAGGACCACAAGCTAACCCTTGACTGATATCTGTAACTAAGCACTAGATAATACACTATAAAAATGCAAAAAACTGGCAAAAAACTTGCCATAAGGTTCAAATATCTGAAATACAACTGAAAACTGAATGTTGATACATCTGTCTGAAAAGACTCTAAACTGTCTGCACTGTGGAGTTGATAGGACAGGTCCACAACTAACTCCATCTACTAAGATACTGAATTTAGTGTAATAATAAAATAAAGATTATCCTCGAATGATGAGGACTCATTGCTACATCTACTGTTGCTGACTAAATCTGAACTACTAAGGGTGCTCTGGATCTCGTGCTTCTGAACCTATGGTATAAAACACCATAGCATAGAAAAATATACGTTAGTACGATGAAATATACTTGTATGATAGATAAGGTAAGGCTAAATGAAGGGGTTCATATGCATGAACAATACTGACTAAATAATCTGAGTATACTGAATGAGTATACATGCATGAATGCACAAACTATAACTGAAATCCTAGGAACACTGAATACCGAATTCTAATAACTGGATTTTTGATAACTAAGTCTACTAATATTGATATTTGATTGTCTGAGGTTGAGATCAGTCCTATCTAATGGGTGATCTCTGATTATACTGATAATAAAGATGACTAATTGAATTTGAGATCAGTCTTTTCTAGCAGGTGATCTCTAAATCTAATGGTACTTGATACTAATTGACGGTATTTGAGATCAATCCTATCTAAAGGATGATCTATGAATCTTTTGTTACTAATATTGATATTGCTTGACTAAATATGAGATCAGTCCTATCTAGCGGGTGATCTTTAAATCCATTGATAATACTAATGAGTGACTATATCTAACAGTCCTGAATCTGTGCTACTGAGTTGAGTTCTTTTACTGAGACTTATTTTGAAGCTGAGACTCTGGGAGGTAGTCATCTAAATGAAATTCCCCTTGCTATCTAGTTTGGGGTCCAACCTGTAACCCCAGTTGGAAGGGTGTCAGTACCGTACCACGGGTAAAGTCAACTTCTATGGAGTCAGTCCTAATCTAGCGGGAGACCCCTGAGACTAGTCCTGTACTAGCGGGTGATCCCCGAGTATGTCATTCCTATCTAATGGGTGATATATCTAGACTACACTGTCTATGTAGTTCTAGAACATAGGGATTGCTTCTAGGGATATCAGTCCTATCTAACGGGTGAGCCCCCATCCCTAGGTTCGCTCGGTGCTGAATCCTACTCCCAACTGAAAGACTCTGAACTGACTCTTAGAATGTACTAGACTGAGATGAATCTATTACTGATCGTACTAAATAACTGAGCTAAGCTAAGTTCACTGAGTTTTATTGACTGACAGAATACTTCTGAGATATGAATTGATTACTGAATTGAAGCTAGAATGCTACTGATACTGAGATTACTCAGATTTCCTAAGTTTTGGGAATGTCTAAAAGTACTACTATCATGGCGTGACTGAGATTATCATGAAATGACACTGGCTCTAGATAAGCATCTAATTTGTCGGGTATAAATACCCCCAGGATTCGATAACATAATTAATACAAGACAGGACAACTCGTACATAATATGGCACTAGGCTATCATTCACAACACAATCAATGAAGCATCTCTTTAAGCACTTAGAAGTCTTAAACATGTAAATGTATAGGGAGTGCATACTATTATCCCATAATTCATTCAATAAGGAATGCACATGAGTAGGTATGCATGCAACATATCATAATTCATTCCCTAAGGCCTTTCAACAAACACTTGGCATGCATTAACTTATACACAATTGGGGATTTCTTGTCAACATGCTATAATGACTCTATTTCCTTCACATAAGCATTTTATCAAACATATGGGAACACACTTTATTCAATACACCTAATTAACATGGTTACATCAATCAAAAAGCATCTAAAAGGGGTTTATCATGAACATCACATAAACATCACATACTAGGATCAAAACTTGGAACTTTGTAAACAAAACATGAATTAAAACTCAATAACAACATGAACTTCAATTTCAACTCACATGAATCATGAAAACTCATAAATAACAATCTTTATAATTTAGAAAAGGATTCTTGAACTTCTTGGGTGGAAGGAACCCAAGAATCAACATCTAACATACCTGAAAATCTAGATTCTTGAAGTTCTTGAAGACTATTGGAGGGATTCTTGAGATTACTTTTGAAACTTGGGGGATAGGGTTTTCTATTTTTGAGAGAGAGTGATATATTTCTTGAGAGATGTGAGTAAACAATGAGATAATAGGTCTTTTAGGGGTTTAATGTCGTGTATAGGCTGATTTGGGGTTTTAGGAATTTACCAAACAGCCCCTGAAATTAAATAACAAAAACTGAAAATCCCGATTTCTCATGTTGGCACAACACGGTGAAATCGTACTAGCTCACTGGAAAGTGGACGACTAGAAAACTAGCTGGATATACGACGCGGTGGAAATTGCGTTGCCACATTGGTTGCGAATTGGAATGGCACCGCGATGCAGTGGAATCGCATTGGTGCACTGAAATTTGACAATTCTGAAATTGAGCCTTGGCGCGATGCGCCAATATCATGGAGGCTCACTGATTTTTGACAATTTCCATTTTGGTTGATTCCGCAACGCGCTAAAGTACCAGGTGGTACACTGTCTTACTAAAATGACTCTAACTCTTCGCCCGGGTATCGGATTTGGGCGAATTTGGTATCGATGGAAAGCTTATTCAATTTACTATATGATAAAAAGTCAAAATCTTGAAAATACCACAGGGAATGAAAAGGTATTCATCTATGAAGTAGGATCTTTGATATTCTAGGGATGAATCGAAGCTAGATAGTAATACGGGGTATTACATCTATCTATTGATGTGTCTAGTGCTGTTACTAAGGTCCAGACATAGACTCTTTAAGTTGATCCAATCCAGGTGAATAATTTGAATTTGCTTTCCTTCGATCCTACCATTTTCTTTTTTGACATTAATGATGGTCAACTTAGTCAGAGGAAGGGTAAAAGTTCTAAGGGTGGGCAACCTGAAACTAGTACAAGTGGTGGAAGTCATTTCCATCCTTATGATTATATGCACATATAATATTAAAGGCCTAAATAGACCCATTAAATAGAATAAGCTAAAGAATTTTTGAATAATAATAAGGTGGAGGACATAAAAGTTATAGAAACTAGAGTTAAAGTCCACAATGCAAATAAAGTATGAACTAATACAACTAAAAATTGGAGTGCTCAATTCTACTACTGTCATGTTCTAATGGTAGGATTTAGCTTTTGTAAAAGAGACATATTTAGGAGCAAGTCTTAGATATAGGAGCAAGTCTAAGAATGAACCAAAGCTGAAATCAATAAAGTGTTGAGACATACCCCTGACTATAGCAAAATCAATTCTAAACAGTCTGAGACATAAGAGAACAAAACATGTAATATAGACTTCTGATGTATGGAAGATCACCACTTTAATGTTAACTCATGAGCTAATCCCAAATCCTAATCACTGAGTAGGAGGAGTAGAAATATGACCTATACCTGCATCACGTAGGGATACAACGTTCGAAGAAGGTTAGAGGTTGAATCACTAGTATGAAACTAAGAGATATGGGTAACATAATGTCATGATCAACAGTTTAAAGCATTCAAAACCAATGCACGTAATAAAATGTATATACATATGTACTTCACATGTCGGGATAGGGAAAAAGGTTTAATATGAACTTAAGACTTTAACCTGGATTGTTTAGCTCAACCGTCATAACTAGTACCCAAGGGCTATATTGTCCCCAACTCTCACCCCCTGGTCGGGTCCTAGTGTCTGTAGCCGCATGAACTGGAAAATAATCTCATATATATGCACAAAGGATGTGAACCTCCTAATCATATACTAATATGACTTAAGAACCCCATTATGTAATGATTTATGGGTGACTCAAACCTCCCTAATCATGAAATGATATTAAGGAGGACATGGACCTCCCAAGTCACTTTGACTCCTACGTCGGCAAATGCGGTTTGCAGTATCGGTCACTCGAACATCAACTTTCATGACTCATCTACACAACCCTTATTAGAGCCCAATTAAAATGAGTATCACACATTCCAATTCGTTGAAAAACATCCCATATTAAGGCATATATTGTTGGTATCATCATACTAATTACACCTACAAGGTAATAAAAACATGCCAAAACAATTATATCACTTGGGGGATTTCACAACCCCCTTGGTTCAATTATATGATAGTTTGTGAAAACACAAATCCATAAGGTTCTATTCAATATCATAATGCAATAGTTCAAGAATAATTTAATATTACAAATACCCATATTTCTCATAATTAAAACAAATTTCACAATATGGGGTTAGGGACATAACCACTTCAAAAGTCACAAGTTTGGGAAAATCACAATTCCCTAGTTCATTCATCGTACCCATGCACCTACATGTTCAAAACCATAATTAAAGCATGAAAATAATATATAATCCATGAGAAACATTGTTCAATTCATAAACATTCAAAAATCCTCAACCCTTGTTTCAAAATCATCATAAATCTCTCAGTAACAATACTTTAAAATACATGCCTTTAACAAATTAACTATGAGGAAAGAGTAACATGACTTAAAGACCAAGAAATTTGTATATGAATCGATCCTTGAGCCCTTAGAGGACTAACTTGATGAAACCTTTGCTTGACTTGCTTGAGGGAATATAGAGAGCCTTTTGGAGTGTTTGAGAAGTTACTTAGATTTTTTTTGAGTACTAATGATACCCTAAAGGGGTTCTAGTACATGGGTTTTGACTTGGGTAAGAGGGAAAATGTTCCAAATGCCCTTAACATAAAAGCTGAAAAAGTGTCGCCCTTGACTACGGGTCAATCAGTGACTCATAGCCAGTACTTACGACTCGTCAACACGAGTCGTAACCAAGATAGTCTCTAGTACCCCCACATATTGTTGACCCTACAACTCACGGGTACCACTCGTAATGAGACCCTACGACTCATAAGGTCCATTCATAGTCAACACAAAACCCAATTGGGTAAGCACTAAACATCCTACGATTTGCATCCAATAACTCGTAACAAGTCCTAACGGCTCATGGTGACCCGCTCTTACTCAGAGTAGAACTTAGGGACTAAATTTCTAATTTGGTTATGATTCCATCCCAACGACTCGTCATGAGTCATTATGTCTTGTAACTTCAAGTCGTACCCAATATAGAAACCCAAACACCCCTTACTGGACAACTTAGGACTAAGGTCACCTGACCCGTCAAGATATATTATGACTCATAGGGTGAGTCATAATCTGGGCAAAAAGCTCAGAACTCAGAAAATTTTTGAGGACCAAAAACCCAAGGCGTTACATACTCCCCCTTAGGATCATTCTTCCTCGAATGATAGGACAATGTATTTAGTAGCATGATTTTATTTCACATACATCTACTCTTACCTTTAACAAAAACAAAAAAATTAAGATGCCAAGGAAATCATTATTTCCTTTAACAAAGTCAGAAAACAAAGATTATAAGGAAAACACATATCATAAGCACGATTATCAGAATGGGAAATAAGAATGGATACTTGGACTTCATGTCCTCCTTAGCTTCCCAAGTAGCATCCTCAACCCTTTGGTTGCTCCAAAGAACCTTCACCGAAGCCACATCCTTTATCCACAATCGACGGACTTGGCGATCCAAAATTTCAAGTGGGACCTCCTCATAGGACAAGGAATCCAAAATACCTACCTCATCATAAGTAACAACCATTGAAGGATCACCAATGCACTCCTCAACATTGAAACATTAAGCAATAAATGAATGGAGCTCAAACTAGAAGGCCACTCCATTTCATAGGCAACATTACTAACCTTCTTCAAAACCAAGTACAGACCTACATAACGGGGACTGAGTTTTCCCTTCTTAAAACATGACATCACTCCCTTCATGGGATAAAACTTTAAGAAAACCCAATCACTAACACTGAATTCCAACTCCCTTTGCCTCACATTCGTGTAGGACTTTTGGCGACTTTGTGCGGCCTTAAGTCTATCCTGAATTACCTTCACCTTCTCCATTGCTTGGTGAACCAAATCAAGGCCAAATAACTTATTTTCACCAACCTCAAACTACCAAATAAGAGATCTATACCTCCTACCATATAAGGACTCAAATGGACCCTTACCAATGCTGGAGTGATAACTGTTATTATAGGCCAATTCTATGAGAGGTAGTTGGTCAACCCAACCACCCCCAAAATAAAAAAACATAAGCCCCAAGCATATTTTCCAAAACCTAAATTATCCTTTCCACTTTTCCATTCATCTATGGATGGAAAACGGTACTAAGGGTCACCTTAGTCCCCAAAATTTGTTGGAACAACCTCCAAAAGTGAGATGAGAAGTGTGTACCCCAATCAAATATGAAGGAAATGGAGTACCATGCAACTTCATGATCTCCTCAATGAACAATTTGGCATAATCTTCAAAACAAAATTAGTCCTCACTGGCAAGAAGTGAGTAGACTTAGTCATTCTATCCACGATGACCCAAATTGAATCAAATTGATGGTGAGACCATCGAAAACCGATAACAAAATCCATGTTAATCATCTCCCATTTCCACACTGACAACTCAATCTCTTGGGTCAACCCACCGGGCCTCAAGTTCTCTACCTTCACTTGTTGACACACCGTGCACCTAGCTAAAAAATTGGCCACATCCCGCTTTATATTATTCCACCACTAAATTTCCTTAAGATCATAATACATTTTCGTTGAGCCAGGATGAATAGTATAATGCGATTCATGAGCTTCAACCAAAATTCTTGATCGCAACCCATCAACATCAGGAACACATAATTTGACTTGGTATCTCAAGATACTATCACCACTAATCTCAAAAACTACCACTTTCTACCTACCTATATAAATTCTTGATTTGCATCAGAACGGGATCCAACACTGGTTCTCCTTTACCTCCACACCAAATATGACCTTGCCACCTCTTGAACAATCACACCATAATCCTTTAAATCCAAGAGACGAACTCTAAGATTATCCAAATGGTGAATATACTTCACCAAATCTCTTTTCTCCTTATATACATGAGACAAACTTCCCATTGACAACCTACTAAGAGAATCAACAACCATGTTAACTTTACCTAGATAATAGTGAAGACTCATGTCATCGTACTTTAACAATTCAAGCCACCTTCCTTGCCTGAGATTCAATTCCTTATAGGTGAACGCATATTGTAGGCTCTTATGATTAGAATAAATATAAACATGGACCACATACAAATAGTGTCGCCAGATCATCAATGCAAATACAACAGCTAGTAATTCCAAATCATGGGTCAGATAATTATTCTTATGAACTTTTAGCTGGCTTGAAGCATAAGCAACAACCTTTCTATGCTGTATCAACACACAACCCAATCCCACCCGTGACACATCACAATAGACAACAAAACCAATGGTGTCTTCAGGTAGAGTCAAGATCGAAGCCAAAGTAAACTTTTCCTTCAGCTTTTCAAAACTACCCTCACAAGCATCAGACCATAAGAATTTTACTTTCTTCTGAGTCAACTTAGTCAGTGGGGAAGCGATAGAATAAAAACTCTTCTTAAACTCATATAATAGTTGGCTAAACCCAAGAAGCTCCGAATATCAAATGGAGTCATGGGTCTAGGACACTTCTTAACCACCACAACATTCTTTAGATCCACCATGATCCTTTTACTAGAAACAACATAACCTAGATATGTCACAATATTCAACCAGAACTCACACCTAGAGAATTTTTCATACAAACGCTGATCTTTTAGGGTCTATAACACAAGGTAGAGGTGATTGGCATGATCTGACTCACTTTTGGAATACACCAAAATATCATTGACAAAGACAATGCTAAAAAAAGTTCAAGAAATGATGGAAAATCAATTCATAAGATCCATAGATGCGATCAGGGCATTGGTCAAACCAAAGGACATCACCAAAAACTCTAAATGACCATACCACATTCGAAAGGCAGTCTTAGAGATATCAACCTCGTAATCTTCAGCTGATGGTACCCAGACCGAAGATCAATTTTGGTAAAGAACTTAGCACCTTGAAGCTGATCAAAGAGATCATTAATCCATGAAAGTGTAGACTCAGGATCAATTAGAAAATATACATCATAAAAAAATAGTTTAAGCATACCGGTAACATCATCGAGGAAGGCCTTAGAATCCTTGAGAGTGGTAAGAGCGTAAAGATGATTTCGACCAGTGACAGAGCTAGAAGCAGAAGTAGTACCCTTTAGTGTAGGAGAGAATAAAGTAGCACCAAGAATTTTATTCGCCCCAGAAGCAACCTTAGAAGGACAATCCCTCTGTAGGTGACTAGTATGAACATATTTAAATCACTTATTCCTCCCTTCCTCGTAAAACCCTTGATACAACTGACCACAAAACCTATAACAAGGATATGGCAAAGCAGACTGAGCCCCAATAGCCTGCGACTAGGATCCTGGTGCTCTAAACCCTCTATTATACTGAGAATGATAGTCACTCAATGATATTAGATAAGAAGCACTAGCCATAGAGGAGAAACCATAATTGTATCACTTTTTCCAAGATAACTTCTTACCATCTCTACTACTCTACGGCTGGCCTCCACCTTGATCCGAATAGCAAAACTTCTTCTTCTACCTCTTACTCATCTCAGATTGCTTTTTATTTTTTTTCTCCACTTATTTCATATATACTATAAGTCTAGAGATATCCATATCCTTGTTCAACAATGTCGACCCTCTTTCAAAGATCAACTTATGAGACAATCTCAAAGAAAACTTCCTTATTCTACCCCTCATGCTAGACACCAATTCAAGAGCATAACGGGACAACTGATGAAACTTCAAGGCATACTCCTTTACTGACATCCTGCCTTGCTTTAGATACCCAAATTCCTTGGCCTTTACCTCTCTCAACTCTTAGAGAAAAGAAGAAATAAAGGAAAGAACTAGAAAAGTCATCCCACAAAGAGGACTCGGTATTATCACGCCTAGACTGGTCCTACTCCCTACACCATTGGTATGCGACATCCTTCAATTGATAGCGATGAACTCTATACCCTCCACATCAGTAGCATGCATCATATGTATGATTTTTCCATCTCATCAATAATGTTTTGAGGATATTCCTCAATGATAGAACAAGTGAAAACATGAGGACTCAACCTCATGAATTGTCCAATCATAGTGGCCTCAAATCATGGAGCAACATAAGCAACACACTCAGTTTAGGAGGCCACCAACTAGGTGAGAAAATGAATCTACTAGTGAAACTCAACATTAAACATATCAGCTCGAGGTGCCTGAGCAGGGATAGAGGGAACTGGTGGATCTCTCTCAGTGAAATCAGAAGAAGGGACCCTAGATCGGGCTTGAGCTCCTAGAGTTGGATGAGCTACGTCCATATTATCCTCAGATGGGATAGAAGTGTTGCCGTAAGCATCAGATCTTCTGGGACGCATGATCTAAAAAGTAAACATATGGGAATTAGAGAATATTCAAGACTTTAAACTTTATAGCTTGAAATAGAACAACAAAAAAGAGAAACATTCCAAAATGCCTCGTAGCCTCTCCCTTATAAGTGTGGAGCACTACACACCTATAAATGAGACTCTACTTAGCACAACTTTATTGGACATCCAATGACACCAAACCTAATCTCTGAAAATATCTTTTTCATGACCCAAGCCAGGGATTGGTCATGACGGGTATCTCATGTCCTATGTGGACTAGAGATCACCCCCTATACCTAACCGAACCAATCACAACACATCTTAATGTTGAATTAATTCTGAACATATAACAAGATAGCATGCAATAGCTTAAAATTTTTTAATACATGTCTATAATCGCTGACTGAACGATCAGACAACCAACTGACCGAAACCACCCAATCTCCACAGTAGTCCAAACAACTTCTTCTAATAATGAAATAAAACTAAAAATCAATAAAGTATTGGGACATGCCTCCGACTATAGACAAAACTATTCTAAATAGTCTGAGACATAAGAGAACAAAACATGAAATATAGAATTCCAATGTATGGAAGCTCACTACTTTAATGTCAACTCACGAGATGATCCTAAATCTTAATCACTAAGTAGAAGGAGTCGAAGTATGAACAATTCCTGTATTATGTGGGGAAACAATATCTGAAGATAGTTGGTGGTTGGAGTGCAAGAATGAAACTCAAGGATTAGGGTAACATAATGTCATGATCAATGGTTTGAAAACATTTAAAACCAATGCATATAATAAAATGCATATAAATATATACTTTATATGCTGGGATAGGAAACAACATTTAATATGTACTTAAAACTTTAACCAGGATTGTGTAGCTCAACTTTATTAACATTTACCCACGGGAAATATGGGCCCCAACTCTCACTCCCTGGTCGGGCCCAAGTGCATGTAGCCAAACAAACTGAAGAACAATTCCATATATATGCGCGGAGGACTAGAGCCTCCTAGTCATATACTTAGGTGATATAAGCACCCGATCATTTGATGATTTATGGGGGACTCAAACCTCCCTAATTATGAAATAATAATATGGGAGATTCAAACCTCCTTGGTCACTTTGACCCCCATATCAACAAATGTTTTAATTATCGATTACTCGGACCTCCACTTTCATGATTAAACTACAAAACCCTTATTAGAGCCCAATGAAAACAAGTACAATTCATTGAACAATATTTCATAGTAAGTCATACATTCTCGATATCATCATTGCAACTACACTTGTAAGGTAATAACAATATGCAAAAAAATTACATTACTTGGGGAATTCATGAACCCCTTGGTTCAATTATGCAATAGTTTGTGAAAACACAAATCCATAAGTTTCAATTCAACATCATAATGCAAAAGCTCAAGAATAATTCAATTTTACAAATTCCCACATTTATCATAATATAAAACTAAATTCACGATATGGTGTTGGGGTCATAACCACTTCAAAAGTCACAAGTTTGGGAAAATCATAATTTCCTAGTTCATTCACCATACCCATGTACCCAAACATTCAAAACCATAATTAAAACATGAAAATCATATATAATCCATGAGAAACATTGCTCAATTCATAAACATTCAAAAGATCCCCAATCGTTGTTTTAAAACCATCATAAACATCTCAGGAACAATACTTTAAAATACATACCTTTAACAATTTAACAACGAGGGAAGAGTAACATGACTTAAACTCCAAGAAATTTGGAGACAAATCGACCCTTGAGCCCTTATATGACCAACTTGATAAGACCCTAGCTTTACTTGCTTGAGGGTATTTAGAAAGCCTTTTGGAGTGGTTAAGATGTTACTTAGATTGTTTCTTTAGATTGTTTTTGACCTATAATGACACTCTAAAGGGGTTATAATATGTGGGTTTTAATTTGGGTAAGAGGGAAACTGTCTAGAATTCCCTTAACTTAAAGCTAAAAAAGTGTCACCCTTTATTACGGGTCAATTAGTAACTCATAACCACTCCTTACTACTCATCACTACTAGTTGTAACCAAGATAATCTCTAGGACCCTCTCACACTGTTGACCCTACGACTTATGGTACCAGTTGTAATGAGACACTATGACTCGTAAGGTCCAGTCGTAGTCAACACAGAACCTAATTGGGTAAACACTGGACATCCTATGATTTGAACCCAATAACTAATAACAAGTCCTTACGGCTCATGGTGAGCCACTCATATATAGAGAAGACATAGCTATAAAATTTGTGATTTAGTTATGATTCTATCCAATGACTCATCATGAGTATTTATGAATCGTACCTTCAAGTCATACCCAAGATAGAATCCCTAATACCCCTCACTAGAAAACTAAAAACTAAGGTTATTTGACCTATTAAGACACGTTACGACTTTTATGTTGGGTCATAATCAGAGACAAAAACTCAGAACTCCAAAAATTTTTGTGGATCAAAAACCGAAGACGTTACACTTTTTGATCTAGAAAAGACTGCACAGGCAGAGGTTATGAAATATAGTAATATAAAACAGAAGGTTCTGAGAAAAAGGCCAGAACTCTATAGATTAAGAGCAATGACTCAAATACTAGATAATTTCAGGCTTAATGGAAAATCAAGTCTAGTATTAATTCCATCACTTCTATACATATAAACGCTGGAGTAAAATTGTCTGACCCTATTGAGATAGAAACTAAATTCATATCCTTTTTCACCAATCTTATGGGACAAGAGAGAGGTTTGCACCCATGTCCATATGCTGAGATAATTAAGGAGGGCTATATTTTTTATAGGGATAAACAACTACTTCTTATTAAGCAGGTTACACCTAAGATAGTTCTGACAAAAATCAAAGATATGCCAAAGGATAAGGCTCTGGGGTGGATGGGTTTCTACTTGATTTCTTTACTACTTGTTGGGAAAAGGTACATACTACTCATATGAAGGTTGTTATCGATTTTACTCGTGTCATGGATAAAGGCATAAACTGTACAATTATTATTTGGTACCTAACGTTCCTACTCTCACATATGTTAAAGAGTATAGGACTATAGTTTGTTGTACCACTCTGTACAAGATAATTACTAAAGTTTTGATTGGTAGGATGAAAGTAGTTATTGGTGATTCAAAATTTTCTTTTATTAAAGTTACATGTATTATTGATTGTACCTTGTTTGCACCTAAACTGTTCAAAGGTTATAATAGGAAAGGTTTTTTCCCAAGATGTGTCCTTATGGTGGATATTAGGAAAGCTTATGACTCATTAGATTGGTCTTTCTTAAAAAGATTGCTTATTGAACTAGGGTTTCCTTAAAAAGTTTGTGGGTTAGATAATGTCTTATATTACTATTATTTCTTTCTCTTTTACTATGAATGGTGATTTTACTAAAACTTTCCAAGGTAAGAGAGATATTAGGTTAGGTGACCTCATGTCTCTGTATTTATTTGTTCTACTATGGAATACCTTCATAGGGTGCTGTAATAGTTATCTAGGAATAAGGACTTTAAGTTACACCCTAGAAGCAAGAAAGTGGGGGCAATACATGTATGCATTACTGATGATATTTTGATATTTTAAAAGGCAGAGATACTCTACTTGACTTTTAAATAAGGATTTCATAAAGTTTTCCCCAACTTCTGGGCTACAGGTGAATGTGTACAAATGTTCTTTATATATAGATAGTACTTTTGATCAACTTAAGAAGGATATTCTAGAGGAGATAGGTTACTGTGCTAGGACTTTTCCTTTTCAATATCTAGGGGTTCCTATTGCTGCTAAAAAACTATCTATAGAATTGTACTGGCTTTTGGTGGAAAGAATTACTGTCAACATAACTTGTTGGTACGTTGGACTTTGGACTTATACAGGTAGACTTCAATTTATCAAAACAGTGATTTTTATTATGGTCATATTGGGATCATGTTTTATTGGTCCCAAAGAAGGTGTTAAAATGTATTAAGGTCATCTGTAGGTCCTATTTATGGAATGTACAATCTTAAATCTCCAACAAGGCTCTTGTCTCTTTGGATAAGGTTTGCTTACCTCAAGATACAAGTCAACTTAATGTGATCAATCTATTCTTATGGAATAAGGATGCCATCACTAAACACCTCTAGGGAATTGCAATGAAGAAGAACTACTTATGTATTAGATGGTTCCCTAGTTTTCACTTAAAACAACAGGATTTTGAACATGGTCCTATATCAAAGAATGTATTTTGGGTGGTAAAGAAAATTCTACATTCCAATAAACTAATAGTTAAGCTACAACAATCGCAGGGTGATTTGTTAAGTAGGAGAAAGAAGTTATAATAGGGAGGCAAGTTCAGTATCAAGAAGCTTTATCTACTATAGATTACTCAGCTACCCGAAGTACCTTGGAAGAATCTAATTTTGCAACCTCATATATACCCTAGTCATAAATTCCACCCGTGGTTAGCTTTGCAACAATGATTAGCTACATTTGATAGGCTAATAAAAATTTGTGTACAAGTCCCTAGAACCTATGTGTTTTGTGGATTAGCTAATGAAATTTTTGATTACCTAGTCTTTGAATTCAATTTTACAATAACATTTGAGTTAGATTGCTCAGATGGCTTAGAAATTCTAAAAGTGTTGGAAGTTCGAACACAGAGATTGATTGAATACTGGTAGGTATGAAGCAGAAGTTTGACTATTGGATAATTGGTATAGTTGTGTTTAGTATATTGATCTACATAATTTGAAGGTCAAAAAATGACCTCAGATTATAGAGAGGTGTCTTCTTAAGTGATAGAATATGTAGAGACACTTCTTAATACATATACATACAAAGGAAGATCTTGTAATTAGATGGAAGAAGCATTTGGCAGCTTTAAGTTACTATCCTTAAGTGTATAGAGTATAGATGTAGCTGTTTGAATTACTATTCAGTTATATATCTATATTGTTAGTTGCTTCATAGGATGTGAGAGGTTATTGATCAGCAATTACCAAGTTTTTTACCAACTATATTTTTTGGTGAAATGGAATTTCTATTACCCCCCTCCTTCCCAAAAAAAATAAATATAACTTTCACTTTGTATCAAACACACAAGTAAGTAGACAATAACATAATATAACGATTCTCTTATAACCTTAGCCTGGATCACTCAAGGATCTAATGTAACCAATAATGACAATAGTGATCACCAATCATGGGTCTTTCAGAAAAAAATAAAACAAGTCAACAAGTAAGCACGGTCCACTCAAGGAGCAAAATATGTCAAACAACACATAAACTCAGTTTTCTTAATGAACCAAATATAAAATCAGATAACTTATAAATCCGATTCACTAAAAAAACTATCACACTGACTAGTGCCTTGTACACATATGCTAAGGGTCTTATGGTTGACCACTAGCCATGACCTACCGGAGACAACCTTTTGTCACCAAATTCCATACATTTAGCGCCTACAAACCTTATGACAACCTATCTAAAAAAAATATCCAAATATTGATACATCCCACAATAATAAGTATAAATCCTGTGAAAATATCAAAATACTACTACATCCCACAATAATAAGTATATATCTCCCAAAGATGTCCAAATATCGGTACATCCCATATTAACAAGTATAATCCCATAAAGATATTCAATTACTGGTACATTCCTCAATAAGCCTCAGATAGCAAAACAATCATAACCACAATGAGAATAAACAACCACACTTGTATAATCAACAAACCTTCAATATAATCTAATTTTAGGTGATTAACTCTTAGGATATCATTCAACAATTTACTTTCTTGAGCATAATTGCAAAAAAGAGACAATACTCCAATCAGATAATAAAACTCAAAGTAATCATTTCAAGTAAGCAACAATTATTATTTAACATATGAAATCACAAGTATGCTCGAAGGCCACCCTACAACTCATAATTTCGTCTTTATCAATTTATATTCATCAATTATACCATGCCCAAAGACCAATATATGGCTTATTCAAGTAGGCTATACAAGTCATATTAGTTTAATTCAATTATTTATTCTAAGAGTGCACATTCAATCAAAAGGAGTCTAAAATCTAGTTCAATAATCATAAATTTATTCATAATTTAATCCTCTTTTATTTCTTTCGAGACTTGTTATTTGGCTATTATCTAGCAATACTTACTTTTAAGTCATCACTAGGTACATGTTCCTACTTTATTAGCCAACCATTCACCTTCTTATACCATTTCCATGGGATACTACCAACCAGTAAATATTCTCATCTAATGAGCATATGAGCAATGTAAAACTATAATCTTAACACAAATGATATCAAGTTCTTTATTTTTATGGTAATTAGGCCAAATTACTAGAGTATAGGCTCACATAATCTCCTTATCACAATCTACATTCATATAATTCATGTTATTATCCACCATGGAATCATACAAAGACATAACAACCATCAAGGATTCATACATTAACATAATAATACATAATTAGGTCTTTATTACATTAACTCATGTTTTATCCATTCAAACTCCATTCCGATAGTCCTAGGCATGAATCCTCATGTCAAATCAATATTGTGAGTACAGTTACTAACCACTTTATTCTATTCATAAATCATACCCTACCTCGATGCCAAGCTGGTTCAATAGTTAAGCTATACCATATATGATCTTCATTCTTATTCTTGCTTTCAAAGGATAAATCATCTAATAAACAACAAGTATAAGAGTAATTAATCAGTTACTCTGCAAATAAATACCTTAGTAATTCAAATCCACTATTTATGGTGAATAACAATACTCAAAGATCAATAACCATTAACTAGCTATATCACTATCAATCCATCTCCATTAATAAAATTTTAAAGCTAACAATCCAATCGTTATAGTATTTAAAGTCCTAAAGTATCAAAATTCATATTTTATTAACCATAATTTCATATTAAAAAAAGTTAATTAACAATCGAAAATCAATTCAAGGTGAAAATACTCATACATATAGGTTTTCCCAATAATTTCATGAACCTAGGTTTCTAAGCCAAAGAATATTAGAATAATTTCTCATTTTAATGATTCTAGAAGAAAAACGGATTGAACAATGTTTAGAAGGAGTAAAAATCTTACCTCAACAAAGGATTTCCTCTCCAACAATGAGAAAATTGCCCCTCTGGGAATTAGGAATGAAATTTTGGAGTTTATGGACTGAAATCCATCAAGATATGCTTATAAACTGCTATTTTCCCACTATAGCATCATGATGGCTCTATGTTGGCCTCAACATTTTAGCATGGATAGTCTTTAATAAAATGGTCATATTATTTTAATCAAAAAGTACATTAACAAACTGTTGGTTTCATTGGAAAATAGACTCAAAGTTCTTTACTTTGGTGGATATTGGGCCCCATAACTCCTTATTTTCTAGGAGGAGTTCTTCTTTGAATTTGACCCTTGTTTAAACTTAACTCAAAACGGAATCGGCAAGGACCCATTCAACTTAACTTTGTTCTATAGGTATTGTGTAACTTTTATACATAAGTAATACACTTATGTACTAGGAATAAATTCTAGCACCTATGAGGAATGAGATTCGTGTACTTTAATCATAGATATTTATAGTAACAACGTAATGGGTCATTACATCAAGTGTTGATATTATATATTTTGCGGTTAATTTTGAGTAACCCCAGTGACGTTAAAAGCATCTTAAGGATACCCATCTACTGTGTCTTTACTATTTTGACTGCGTGTATTGTTTATAGTAGGACCATTTTTTATGGCATTCGTATTATGGTAGAATGACCATATCTTAGCACTGCATGATTTGATATGGTAGTAAGTGACAGAGTAAGCATGTGCTATGTGTGTGTGAGATGCTTCCTTAGTTTACTTTATGAGTTTGGTTCTAAACTTTCCCAGTTAGTCTTTCCTAGGTTGTAGGATAGTTTATTAGGAAAAGATTATAGGCGATGGTAGAATTAGTACACTTTTAGCATAAATGCCTGAACAAGTGATATGTATAACCCATGATCCAAAGTTTGACCCTAAATTGATTCATTTTTGTTATTTACCGATTCACCTTTCCATTTTTGTTACAATTAACCTATTTTGTCCTTGGTCCCTTCTTGGACATCATGTACCTCAACTCAGGCAAATTGTTAAAGTTGAGGGTGGCTATCATAGGGGTGAGTAGCGCTAAGTGTGTATGAAGAAGTAAGTTAGTTAAAGAAAGGAAAAAAATATTTCTGTGCGGTAAGAAAAGAAAAAAAGAAAAGAATTATTCTTGAATAAAGTATAAAAAAAAAGAGAACATATAATTTTTAAAAAGAAAAGCTACATTCGGAATCCAAGGAAAAAACACAAAAGAATAAGGGATAGGAAAATAAAAGAGGTTGAAAAGTAGAGCCAAATGTAGTGAAAGGTTTGATTAACTATATCCATATCTACCATACCTATCTCCAAGCCTACATTACAAGTTGAGGAAAGTCCTATAGTGATACTAGTTCAATCGTCCGTAAACTAAGGCATAGAAAATAAGGTCAAATCTATGATATTTCATATACATTGTTCAAACATCTTTGAATAATGTGTATTTTGAATTATTCCCTAATTTTTATCATATCTTTAGACTGTGAGCATATGGGACCTCTTTATTGTCAGGGCACATGGGTTGCATTATTTGTTGTTATCGGTTCGGTAAAGTATAATTTGCACATACTGCTTGTTTTTTGTTGATAATTTGTTTCCATCTCATGATCTTTTTATGTCATAATAGTGGGCAATGTATGCAATCTCAATGGTTTTTAAACCAAAGTAAAGAAGGGGGTTGAAAATGTTGACATTTAATTGTTGTAGATCTCTTACATTTCTCTTAGTTGAGCATCGTAGTTTGGTGTTGTTTTATTTGCCTGAGGATATGCAAGAGTTAGGTTGAGGGTTGATGTGTCATGGTTTTACAATACTTTAGACGCTAAAACAAGAAAATATGCTAAGTCAAGGGCTCATTTATGTGGATTTAATTTTTGTTTGGTAGTTTTGAAGGATAAAAAGATTCAAAAATTAGCGAAGAAAAATGATTAAAAAATGGAACAAGTATTGGAAACTGTATTTGTCCATGAATAGTTGGGTCACTATACGACTCGTAGCCATAGTCATTGTGATGATTGGAGTCCATATTAAAAAAGTAGAATTTATACGTTAGTTACGTAGGAAGGCATGGCTCACTGGATAACGATATGAGTCATAGCCCACAACTACCAGTGGATTTTTGGTCCTTGGGAAATTGATGAAGAAGCTGACTACTAGCTAAGGCTATGATCTATAGAGAAGGGTGATGAGTCCTCAAAAGGACTCTCTTAGAAATATTAGAAAATTCCTAAAAGTTGTAAATTTCCCCATGATAATGATAGCTCCCAACGACGCATAATATGAGGCAACAATTATTTTCGACAGTTGTCCTGAGTAGGAGAAGAAAAGTATTTGAGAGTTGAAATATTAGACTCCATGCCAAGTAACCCTATGACTCGTCGGGTCACATTATTAGTGGTCACCAATGTAGAGTAAGGAACATGAAACGAGTTTCCGAAGACACACAATAATTCTTTGGCGACCCAATGACTTACCACCAGAGATGAAGCCACTGATGACCTTGTAGATCTATTGTGTTTGGGATAGGTTTTGTTTTTGTCAATAAATTCTCCTATTGGGTTTATTATTTTATTTTTCATTTTCTCAATACTTTAGAGGAATATTGTTGTTTTTTGAAGTACAAACATCGATTTCTAGGGTTTTAATTTAAGGTAAGATTTATTATTTTTATCCTTTTTATCATAAGTCTATAATTATGATCTCTTCTAAGAATTATTATTCAGTTCTTGAAATCAAGAATATACAAACCCCACAACAAGGATTGTCGGAACTGATGTGTGAGCAGATGCTAACATATTAGAGGCTTTTAACTAAGAATAATTACAAGTCTTAAGTAATTTTTTTTTTATTGTTTTGTGTTCGATATTGTAGTAAAAGTCAAGATGCAAGAGAAACAACAATAATGGAAGTAAAAGAGTTGATTTTTGAGCAAGTAGAGATGGAAGTATAGCTGACGACCTGTCTGATAAGTCATCAGCCTTGTGATAAGATATCAGAGTTGTCGTCATCCTTAGATAAAGAATAAGCTTCATCTGGAATTCATAACGACATCAGTGATAGGCCATCAGAAGTGTGATAAGCCACCAGGCTCGTCGTTAGGCTTAGGCAGGGAATGGGATTTGAAGTGAAGAAGCGATGATAATTCAGATAAGTCGTCACATGTATGATAAGCCATCACGTCTCATTGTCAACCTAAGGCAGAGATTGTTAAAAGTGAGGAGGAGCTGACGACATTTCTGATAAGTCGTTAGACTCCTTATAAGCCATCACACACGTCGTCGCCTATCGGAGAAAATACAGTGATCTATGATTTTGTTTTCATAATTAGGATAAAGTATTTAAAACATATGTTAGGATTTTCTAATAAAGAGGGGAACTGACATTTTGAGAATCTCTTCTTTCTAGTTTTCTGACTTAAACTTTATAATTATTTTTGGAGAGATTATTACAATTGTTTTGGGATTTTTCTACTGTGAATCAAATATGATAAACACTTGTTGCTATTCATCTTTCTGTAAGTTCATATATCAAACTATGAATTCAACTTGTTGTCTTGATTATTTTATTATGAGTAGCTAAATTCCCTTAACTCGAGTTATGGGATCTATGGGTTTAGGTTTGTAACGTAACTAAGTGTTCAAGATTCTAACGGTGGTTGAAAATTCTGGTTAATTCCATTATTTTATACTCTGACTATTGGTTGCAAACAATAGTCCTTGATTACTGGTGATTTTCTTGAGATAAGAAATCAACCCTAGTAAGAATTGAATTATCAACAGGGACTTGGAAGCATCAAATTTCCATTTAATAATTAATGTTGTAACAAGATTAATTAACTTGAGATAACATCCTGTTATGAAATATAAATTCCCTAAGTTCGAGAGAATTAGGTGGTTAAATGTCTAAATAGGTTGAGAAATATTTTGACATAACTTCGACAAGGATAGTCTGTTATTCCTACTTATCACAAGAATGTTGAACCATTACTAGCGTCTGTCAAATCCTAACACCCATAGTGAACATAACTCTGGTTTTCCTTATCATATTGAGTTCAAACACTGAATTGAGAAGTAATTATTTTTTACCATTCCAAAAACCCTCATTCACAGGAACTGATAACTATCAGTTGATTAACCCGTATATAACTCAAATTCATACCATATCCCCTGTGAGATTCGACCCCAACCTAGTTGGGTTATATATTGACAACGATCGCTTACATTTTCATAAGAGAGGTGTAATTTGAGCGTTATATAAAATAGCATCGTTGTCGGGGGATATGGTTGTAAATTGAAGTTGTGTGCACTAATTGACTGTTAGTCAAGTTTCCTAGTTTTACATTTATTTGTTGTTTTTGTTTGTTGCAGGACTTTTGTGGTGCATACCAAGAACCAGAAGTTCCGAAGAACCATTATTATTATTTAATTTGGAATCGTAACTAATCGGCAGAATGGCAGACCAGTAGGAGGCTGACAGGTTAGCAGCCTTAGCTAGAGCTCAGGTAAATGTGCAGAATGACGGTCAACAAGTACGACATTCAAATCCTGAGGATGATGACTAAGGAGATGAGGAGTATCTAAACCCTAGTAACCCAAGGCGTGCAGGGCAAATAGCTATACCAGTACAACATAATGCTAACATGAACCGTCTATTCCGAGGATGGCAAGATCACCAGTCGGTCTTGCATGAATCAATGATGATGATGATGGAATACATAGATCAGGTGAAACGGGAGCAATTATTCCTCCATTGTTAGCACTTGGGGAAAAATTCAACATTACGAGTACTATGATTCAACTCCTTAATCTGAAGGGGTTGTTTGGTGGCCTTCTTGGGGATGATCCAACTTGCATCTGGTGAACTTAGTCACTATTTGTAAATCTTTTAATCACCCATGAGTGGGTCAGAATGCTATCCGTTTGAGATTGTTTCCATTGTCTCTGTCTGGGAGGCAACATTGTGGCTTAGTGAGCTGACACCCGATTCTATAACCAACTGGAGGCAGTTGAAAGGAGCTTTCCTAGAAAGGCTCTTTCCACCTTCCAGGAGGGTACAGTTGAGGGATGAGATCAGCAACTTTAGACAGCTTCCAATCGAAGCCTTGCATAAAACCTGAGAGAGATTAAAAAAGAAGCTGACATAGTGTCCGAACCACAACATAACGAACATACACTTGATGGAGACTTTGTACAGGGCTCTTAACTCTTTGACAAAACTGATTGTAGATAATGCTTTTAGTGGTTCATTTTTTGATCTTACGTTCCTAGAGGCTTCAGAAATGCTTGAGAGAATGACCAAACAGAGTCAGGCATGGCATACCAAGGACTCTGTGGTAGTAAGCCCTACTATTTCTGTTGATATAACTATGGAACAATACAGAAGAGATGAGGAGTGTGATCAAGACATGGCTCACCTAAAAATGCAGATGGACTTGCTATCCAAGAATTTACTATAAGGTAAAACTGAGAAAGTGAAAGTTGTGGGATCACAGAGCAAAATGAAGTTTGACTCAGAAGAAGAGGCGAACTATGTAAATAATCAGGGGGTTTTCGAGGCAAGAGCCAAGGAAATCAAAGTCTAACTTATTATGACAAGGCTGGTTATAAGAACCAGGAGCAAGGTAATTAGAGGAGAAATAATGATAGGAGCGGGTTATATGTCCCTCCTGGAAATCATGAGGCTGCTACAACAAGTTCTTAAAATATGTCCCTGGAGGACATAATGGCTAAATTATCAAAGAGAGTGGAGGCTACCAACTCAGGGGTGACTACTATGAAGACCGATCTGTCCTCTATGAGTCAGTTGGTAAACTCGCACTCCGGTTTGATCAAACAGCTGGAACAACAAATAAGCCAACTCTCTATAGTGCTGAACCAGAGGAAGAGTGTAACGTTACCTAGTGATACAGTTTAGAATCTATAGAATGACGGCTCATGTATGGCGATTACCACTAGAAGTGGTAAGATATTACCTAGCCCTTCTATGGGCACAGGTGGATTTAAAAATGTGACTGAAGAAGATGACGAACCCGAAGAAGAATGTCCAGTGGAGTCTGGGAAGCTGGATGGTTCTGATGATACTCTAGAACAAGGAAAGAAGAAGGAAAAAAAAGTAGTGGCGAAAACTCTCCCAAGACCACCACCTTCCTTTCCTCAAATATTGAAGAAGAAGGTTGACAACATAAAATTTAGTAAATTCATAGAAATGTTGAAGCAGTTAACGATAAATGTGCCTTTGGTGGAGGTACTCGAGCAAATACCAGGGTATGCTAAATTCATGAAGGACTTGTGATGAAGAAAAGAGTGGTGATCTACGAACCAAAGATTAATCTCCATCATTGTAGTTATATTTCTACACGATCCTTAGTGCAGAAGAAAGCCGACCCGGGAGCATTCACTATTCCATGTATAATCGGGTCTCTTAATTTTGCTAAGGCCCTATGTGATCTGGGGACGAGCTTAAATATGATACCGCCAGCTGTGTATTAAAATCTAGGTTTAGGGGATCCTACCCCAACAAATATGCGGTTGGTGGTGGCGGATAGGTATATAAAGCAGCCAATAGGAATATTACATAATGTATTGGTAAAAGTGGCTGACTTTATACTTCCTGCTGATTTTGTAGTCCTAGACTGTGAGGTAAATTTTAAAGTACCCATTATTTTGGGTAGACCATTCCTGGATACTAGGAGAGTAGTAGTCAACATGGAGCTGAATGAGTTGAAGTTCACGTTCAATGACAAAGAAGCAATATTCGAAATGTACTTATCCATGACACAGTAATAAGAGATGAGTGTCTTCTCAATAGTGGATGTGTTTTATGAAGATGGGAAAGAGGTAGCAGTATGGTGTCTTGACGAAGTCTGAGTAGTCAAGATAATCTAGTCGTGCCGTGACATTAAATTAGGCACTATTGAGAGGCAACCCAAGATTTTTATGTTTAAATGCATGTTGTTTTAATTTATTTAGATAGGAAGCATAATGAACTAAAGAGGTTTACAAGGGTCTAGGTAAAAATTGATGAAGTCAGCCAAGGGACCCTGACGACAGATGTGACGAGTTATCACAATTGTGAAAAGCCGTCAGATATGTCGTCAGAAAATCCAAAATAAGACAACACTCTGCCTAAGGTTGATGACATCTATGATGACTTATCAGACATCTGATAAGCCGTCAGGTAATCTTGGGCCCAAATACTGAAAAATTCAACCTGGCCCATAGTCAAACCTTTTCACATTCCCGCATATCTCCTTTCTTTTCTTTAAGTTTTATTTCCTTCCATATTTAGTTTATTTACTTAATCTTTTCAAAATTAATTCCTAAGTAAAACAAGAAAACTATTCTTCCCTATGAAGTGTGGGTTTGAAATCAAGATCAAGAATTCTTCTTTCATCTACTACTTACTCTCACTCGCGTAACCAAGTGAAGTCGCCTATCAGGTATGCTCATAACTCAACTCTCTTCTTCATTAGGTAAGTGATGCAACTGAGGTAAATCTTAGTTTCAAAAGAATTGAGGTAACCTTAACTTGCCATTGTGTGAAAAATAGAATCTAAGGTGTACAGTGTTGCATTGTGCATAAAAAACCTAGGGCTTAGCTCAAGAACACAACTCTATCTGATTCTATGAAGAAAGTGGATTGATAATCAAGACAAAAACTGAGCTGGAGGTTGTATTCTGAGCTGACGACGTGTTTGATAAGCTATCACAGTTGTGACGACTTATCAGACTATGTCATCATAAGTTGAGAAAAATAATCCTGTTCTATTTAAGGCTAAGGACACGAATGATAAGTTATCACATTTGTGACGACTTATCAGAACACGTCATCACAACTTTGATCTGATACAATTGTGAACCTCTTTTGATGGATATGGAATTATAATGACTGAACTTCTTAAGTTGGATGATCATGAGTGCTTTCTTTTGATATAGGTCTTATAATGGCACCTAAAGGAAAAAGCTCCAAACCTACAAATAAAGTGACAAAGGGAAGTGTACCTCGGAGACTCTTCGATGAGGAATTCGATTATGAGAAGGAGGAGCCACTTCTCAGGAAGCAAAGGAAAAAGAAAATTCTGAAAAAGCCTTTGCCACCCCCACAAGTTGAGGTGGAAGAGAGTGAATAAAGTCTTACTAAAGCAACACCACCACCTGACCTTATAGCTTCTGAGTAGACGCCTTCTGAGCAGTCTGAGTCTGAGCATTCTGAGTCTCGGGAGCCTGAGTCAGAGCATGCTGAATCTGAGCAACCTAAATCTAAGGGACCATCATCTGAGTCCCTTTCTACTGAGAAATAGTATAATGAAGAATCTCCAATTTGGGGAACTATGGTTAAATGCAAGAACCCCGGGGTCTGAGATGGTGCTAGGTGGCAAATGCCCAAGGCATAGAAAATCTTCTATGATGGGCTTCTCAGAACTAAAAGATGGACCATTAAAAGGCCAATCTTTGAAGAAAAGAAGATCATCACTACTGGGTTGAGCAGATATCCTGAAGTGAAGCAGAAATTCTGAGACTACGACTTGGGATGGACCACAAAAGGAGGAAGATCAAATTTCCCTACACTAGTTCGGAGTTCTATGCAAACTATCAGGATCGATTGGAGAACATGTTCAAAGAAGGGGAGAAATTATCAGATCAACCCTTTTTAGATAAAGTTCCAGTATGGGGTGTGATGCTGGATCTCTCAGAAACAACAATCAACATATTTCTTCATGTCCCTGAATTTACTCCTCAGGCCACTTCACCTACATTCTACGCTCGGTTGAAGCATCGTGCAAATCAACAGTCTTAGTTACCCACCCTCATAGCTGAAGGAAAACCAGAATGGCTGACCAACCCGAATGAAAGGATTTTTAAGGCCTCCCTGACTCAAGAGGCAAGGTTTTGGTGGGTTGTAGTCCACACCCATTTGATGCCTACTGAGGGAGATAACATCCTTGGAGATGATAGAGCAATACTGGTCACAAGTCTTATGGATAAACTCAACTTGAACTTCGAATAAATCATTGCTGAGAAGATAAAAATTTGGGTCTTAAGAACCGACATGGAATATCCTTTCCCTTGTCTAATTATGAGGTTGTGTAAGGAAGCCAATGTACCTGAGGTTGCAGGGATAGACAATGAAATGTCTGCCAAGAAGACCCACAACCCCATCCGATATGATGAAAATTAGTCGAGGCTGACACTTGATAGAGGAGTAGGGGTTGCAACAGATCCACTAGTTACAAATACCAGCTCAGCACCTAATGTAGAGGTGCTGATTTCTGAAGCTGCACCACCGACATACCCAATACTAGAAGACTTAGTGCCTAGAAATGAAACAAATCCTTCAGCTATTTTGTTTACCATAGAATTTTTCTTCAACCCGATGAATTTTAGGAGAGTGGCAAAACAAACCAAGTGGTTCGAGGTTCAGCTGTAACTTTTTGCCAAGCAATTTGCCTCTGCGGTAGACAAGAGAATTAAGGTCACACTTGAGCCCTTCGAGCCTTGGACGGTCGAATTGATGAGTTAGAAAACCATTTTAATACATGGTTAAGAGAAATGTCGGGCTCACACCTTGGATAATTTAGATCAGCCCTGGAGAAGGTACAAGCGGATGTTGGAGTATTATAGCAGCACAAACTTATGGTATCGGAACACCCGGCTGTTGATGAGTCTGAGGGTGAAATCCCATTGATTGATCTCACGGGGGAACTAATAAAGAAAAACAAGGGCGAGAATAAAGGTAAGGGTAAGAAAAAATGCCTGATAGCAACGAAGAAAGAAAAGAAGAAAAAAGGGCGAGAAAGAAGGCTGAAAAAGAGAAGATGAAAAAGGAGATGATCGAGTCCCTAGATGACAATGAGAAATGGGAGGAGTCCCTACGAGCGAGAGTTGTAGGTTTCTCAACTAGTAGGCCTCCAACAACTGCTAGGCCAGATGTGTCAGAACGAAGGGAGGCTCCCAAAGGAGATAAGGTAGCTGAGGATGCCGCAGTAGGGTCAGGAACCCATGATCCCCATGCTTGATCTTCTCCAGGTATACCCTAACCCTTAGTTCAGTTTTTCTTTGATTTTAAGTTGAGGGTATAGGGTGAGTTGTTGTTGTAATATTTTGTAGTTGACTAGCAGAAATACATGTACCTGAGGTGTTTAACATGGTTTTGTTATTTTGTGAACACCTCTCAAATGTTCTAATTGTTTAACTGTGTGATTTTCATCTAATTGTAACCACTGTGCATCTTGTTATAGTGACTTGATAATCATTGCTAAACAATTGCATAAACTGGATAAGTAGTAACTTGTCATATACTTGTGTGCCATGTGTGTGTGAGATCTTACTTAGTTTCCTTTGTATGTTGAACTCAGAACTTGCCTGATTAGTCTTACCTAGATTGAAGGATTGGGGTTAGGAAAGGATCATATGTCATTTTGATATCAGCCATTTTTAGCCTAAATGACCTTCCCTGTATTCATAATATCCCTTGACCACTATTTTGAGACTGAATAGCCTATTTTTTTTATTATACCTATCACACTCTTATTTATGTCATAATGAACCTATTTTGTCCCTGGTCCTTCTTAGACACTATGCACCTTGACTTAGGCAAATGGCCTAAGTTGAGTGTGGCTATCATAGGGGTGCATGATGTAAAATAAGTATGATGAAAGGTAGAATAAAAGAAAAGAATATAAAGCTAGGTGCGGTGAAAAAAACAAGAAAAGAAAAGTTGTGAAAAAGAAGAAGTGATTGTAGAAAAGACTGCACCCATCCTGAATATGTGTGATCAATAAAAAAGAAGAATAGAAAAAGGTTAATAAGTGAGACCCCAGAAGCTAGTGTAGTGTCAAGGATGCTTAGTAACTTTAAATATCATCGAGTATCATACCATCCCCTAGCCTACATTACAAGCCAAAGAGAAGACCTATAATGATCCTAGCTGACCTGTTTAAAAATCTTAGTAATGAAAATAAGGGCAAGCCTATGGTATTTGGAATACATTGATTGGAACTTCATTCTTAGAGTGAGTGTCTTTTGATTGTCCCCATGGTTACATATGTGATGTCTGATATAAGTGGAGTGAGACTTTTTTGTCAAGAGGGTACACTGGTTACGTTGCTAGTAACTAACTTGTTTGGATAGTGTAATCTTGTTACATGCATGGTTATTGTTGTTGAATTGATGCCATATCTTTATTACTATGTGTCGCATTGTTGTTCTTCAATAATATTCACAATTGTTCTTTTTAAATTAATTGACCTAGGAGATGGTGAAGATGTTTTGAGATAATATGGATAGTTGACTGTCTAATGTACTCTGTATTCTCTTGGTTGTGTTTTAGTTTCTTGAGGACAAGAAATTGTTTTAAGTTGAGGGTGTTGATGTGTGAGCAGGTGCTAACACATTTGAGGCTTTTAACTAAGAATAATTGCAAAGTCTTAAGCAACTTTTGTCGTTTTTGATTGTTTTCTATTCCATATTGCTGTAAAAGTCAAGATGCAAGAGAACCAACATTAATAGAAGTAAAAAAGTTGATTTCTGAGCAAGTAGAGAGGGAAGTATAACTGACGACCTGTCTGATAAGTCGTCAGCCTTGTGATAAGCTATCAGAGTTATCATCAGCCTTAGACAGAGAATGAGCTTCAGCTGGAATTCATGACGACATCTGTGATAGGCTTTCAGAAGTGTGATAAGCCGTCAGGCTCGTCATTAGGCTTAGGCAGGGAATGGGATCTGAAGTAAAAAAGTAACGACAATTCTGATAAGTCATCACATTTTTTATAACCCATCACGTCTTATTGTCAACCTAAGGCAGAGATTGTCAAAAATGAAGAAGAGCTGACAACATTCCTGATAGGTCGTCAGACTCCTAATAAGCCGTCACACAGGTCGTCGCCTATCCGAGAAAAAATTGTGATCTATGATTTTGTTTCCATAATTAGGCTAAAGTATTTAAATCATATGTTAGGGGTTTCTAATAAAGGGGGAACTGACGTTTTGAGAATCTCTTCTCTCTAGTTTTCTGACTTGAACTTTAAAATTATTTTTGGAGATATTATTACAATTGTTTTGGGATTTTTCTATTGTGAATCAAATTTGAGAAACACTTGTTGCTATTCATCTTGGTGTAAGTTCATATATCAAACAATGAATTCAACTTTTTGTCTTGATTATTTTATTATGAGTAACTAAATTCCCTTAACCCAAGTTCTGGGATCTATGGGTTTGGGTTTGTAAAGTAACTAAGTGTTCAAGATTCTAATGGTGGTAGAAATTTCTTGTTAATTCTATTGTTTTATACTTTGACTATTGGTTGTAAACAATAGGCCTTGCTTACTGGTGATTTGCTTGAGATAAGAAATCAACCCTAGTAAGAAGTGGATTATCAACAGGGACTTGGAAGCATCAAACTTCCATTTAATAATGAATGTTGTAACAAGATTGATTAACTTGAGATAACATCCTGTTATGAAATATAAATTCTCTAAGTTTGAGAGAATTAGGTGGTTAAATGTATAAATAGGTTAAGAAATATTTAGACATAACTTCGACAAGGATAGTCTGTTGTTCCTACCTACCACAAAAATCTTGAACCATTACTAGCGTTTATCAAATTCCAACACCCATGGTGAACATAACTCTGGTTTTTCTTATCATATTGATTTCAAAAATTGAATTGAGAAGTAATTATATGTTACCTTTCCAAAAAACCCCATTCACAGGAAACTGATAACTATCAGTTGATTAACTCGCAGATAACTCAAATTCACACCATATTCCCTGTGGGATTTAAATCCAACCTAGTTGGGTTATATATTGACAAAGATCTCTTACATTCTCGTAAGAGAGGTGTAGTTTGAGCGTTATCAGGAACCATGGTAGATTAATGAAGTAATATTCAAAGTCCGACATGATTCTCAAAGTGTGTGTGTGTGTATGTATACTTAATCCTTTGATTGATTTCTGATGGTGGACAATATTAGAACTTGCCTTATCCTAACTTATAATGAAAAAAGGTGTAAATATAGGAAAAAGGAATTAACAACGAAACTTGGATCTATCAACCTTTATTTAATTAGCTTGAGCCACTAAATGAGATAACTAATATGGGGTCAATGATAGGGGTTAGTAATTTAAAACTCAGGAGATGACAATACATGATTTAGGATATTCATCTAATAGGGATGTAAATTCATTTAGATGAACATAATCTATTGATTTTGCACGTCGGTCACCACGAGAGATCATTAGTATGACAAACCTTTAGAGTTTTGAAGTTACAGGGAACACAATCCTTGTGCATCTTTCATTATGATTACAAATACAAATAAATCAACAACTTGTTCTTATTTGATGTTCTCAAATATCCCATTACTAGAATTGTTTACTATTTTTTTTAGATATACATATTGATAGATATTCCAACCTATTTTCTAGTTGAATTCTATATTTGATCAATGACCGCTTTATACTTTTATTGGAGGTGTAATTTGGGCTACTTCAATAGTTTGACTTTTGTAAGATTAGTTTGTGCAATAAATAGAAAAATAAAAACATCTAAGCATGCCTTAATCAGAGCCTAAAATGTTAGATTATGGACTTGTCTTTTGCAACACATTCAAGAAGTCCAAATCTGGTCAAATATGTAATGTATGAGTAAACAATTCCATACTCACCCATATTTTCATATAATTGTTTAGTTTGAAAATCGATTACAAAAATCAACCCCAAGCCTTGGAGATTGAATCCATTTTTTTCTAGAATTAGTCTATCCATAAGAAGAAAAGCTTAAGCACAAAAATCAAATAAAACACATTTAAATAGCCCTAAATTAAGGAATTTTATTTCATATAATGGCAAGAATCCTTAAATAGAAAATCTCAAATACTAATGAAATAACTAATTAAATGATAGAATAGCAGAAAATCCATAACTAATGAGTTAGAATCTTGTAAAACATTTATCATGATCATGATGCCCCTCCAACGACTCTATCACCTACTTGGACCATTGAAATACAAGAATGATACTACCACAAAATGAAATACAAAAATAAGTAGTACAACTCAAATAGTCACTAACATTAAAATACTTGAAGACCTATCATAATCCAAAAACCCAAGGTGATGATGACATCTACACAACCCATCGGTAAGTAAACTAACCTTTCACTCCAAATAGATATCACGTCAAAATGCAAAAGTAATAACAGTAGAAGAAAAGTATTTAAGTATTTTTTTAATAAATTTAGTACACAATCACCCCTCTAAATCTGACACTTATACAAAATACATCTCAACTTTATAAAGGTCTTAGTATCCCCTTATTCAGATTTGGAATGCATCTATTTACCCTTTTGAGGCCACAATAGTTTACACTCTCTAATAGAGAGTGAAATAAGGAAAAAATGTTTTTTTTTAATTTCTTTAAAAGTTTATTTCATAAAAAGTACTCTTATTTTACTTTATTTTCAATTCTTTTTCCCATTGTCTTCTTCGCTTGAACTCACCCATTCTCTTTGTTTTCCTGCTATCGTCTTGCTTCTGTTTTCCTCTTATCTTCTTTCTCCAATATTTCTTAAATCTCTTTATTATTGAGCCTATTTATTTATACTTAATTATTCTTTTTCTATTTTAAACTTTTGGTTTATTTTTTATAGTTATTATCAAATTTTTTTGTTAAGAAGAACTAGAAAACCCCATTTTAATATAGTTTTGATCCCATTATTACTATAAAAATTTTAGTTATCACATTAAAATTTATCCTTGGATATGATCATAATAGGTTGGAGTTTATTAAAAAATCGAACATAATAAAATAATAGTGACTTCATCAGAAATTGATAGGCATCAGAGAGAATAGGGATTAGGATCAGCGGTAGAAGAGTAATTAACCAAAACATTTTTAATATTGATGTTATAAGTTGTTGGATGGAGTTTGGGGAAGAATAACAAAAGAAGGAGAGAGAAAAACATTAAAAAGAAGACAACTAGAAAAACATAGATAAAATATAAAATTAAATGATTTTTACACATGGCAGATAGTTATTGGTGCATGATTTTCACCTCAATCTTGTGACCGAGGTTTGACAAAAAAGGTTGTATTTTAATACTTTGAAAATGTTTAAGAGGGTAATATGACTCCGGTAAAGTTAAAGTGTCCTTTTATAAAATATGACAAAGTTGGAGGGGGTAATTACATATTATCCCATTTTTATATAATACTAATAGATGTGCGAAAATAATAATAATTATCAAAAAAATAGTGCTACTAGTCTAAGAGCATCTAAAAAAAGAGTTTGATAACACTATGACCACTGAAACACTGTCTGACATAAGAGATAGAGTGAAGAAAGAAGAAAAATGGTAATCCCTATATGCTAGGAACTCACCATATGTGTTTGGGTATAGCTAGACTCTGCTAGATCAAACATCATGTGGACCACTTGTATTAGGATTTGTATCAAAACTATTAAAAATATTAGGGTGAGTACAAACCACTAGTACTCACTATATATAGGTTGCCCAATTATTCTGTTATTCTTTGTTTCACTAATTAGCTATTAATTTTCTATATATGTAATGGAGTTGTCGTACCTACTAGGGGAAGTAGTAAGTTATATCATGACTTGATTTTAATACATGATATATGGATCTCAGGTGACATCATGGCTTGATTTTCAGGCATGATATATGGATCTCAGGTGACATCATGGCTTGATTTTCAGGCATGATATATGGATTTCAAGAATTCCCATGGGCCCTAACTTGCATAAAAAATGCTATGAGTAAATATAGGTAGACATTGACTATTATATATCATTCCATATCATTGTATTTCTTTACTATTTCTGTTGTTGTGCTTGAAATAAACTATCCTATTTATTGAGATTAAACTACTGAGAATTTTCTCTGTGTAGGGTGATTTTAATATTTTTTGTTAAATATAGTTCTACTTAATTGCATTCAATGATACATCCAAATTACAACTCTTTTACAAGAGTGTAAGTGGTCGTTGTCAAATATATAACACAACTAGGTTGGGGTCGAATCTCACAAGGAATTAGGTGCTAGTTAAGTTGTATGCAGATTAGTTGACTTTTAATCATTTGTTTTTGTAAAAAAATAGAGGGGATTTGAGTCAGTACACAAATTAATGGTTTCAATTTAACAAGATGAGATATGTATAGTAGTATTCAAATTCAGAGAAATAGCAAGCTAGGGTTATGTCCACCTTGTAGCTTTCAATACTTTCTAACTACGAGCTTTATGAATTCATACATGCATCATTCTTAGAGAGAAATGTATTGTATTTAATAACATAATCCTAGTTTTTCTCAACCATCAAGGACTAATTCACTTTAGTTCTCTCGAATCAAAAGTGTTTACAAAAAAATACGAATCTCCAAGTAGTTAATCCTGTTAAGGAATTAACATATGAAATAGGGGTTGAAAATCCTATTTTCTTGTCACTACTCTCTTTTTCGAACAACAACCTTTCTATCGAACAAGTTGTGTTTTAAGGCACATCTTCTATGTTTTCAACCATGAGAATTCAAGATAAATGAAGAGAGCATGATATAAGAAGATCAATACACGATGTATTCAAAACCCAAAGTAATAGATTGTATGTTACAAGGCTTCCATAATCCTAACTAATAATCTTAGCTACTCATGAATAAAACAGGAATCACAATAGAAATATTCATCATACCAAAAGGTTACCACAATCTTGGTAGAGCAAAAGGATTTTCATTTTTTTCTCCCTTGGTGCTAAGCCGCTACTGTCCAATTCAAAAAGATGTAGAATAATCAATAATACGTGAATTGTCAGCATCCAGTATTTTTTAATAACTTTTCCCTCATAATTGCCTTCTAAGTCACTTGACTAACTTTAAATGACAAATTAATCTTGGACATAGATTTTAGGCGCCGCATTTGATCCAGACCGCTACTCTCTCTTGTGTCATATGCCATCCGCATTATATAGTCCCATTATGTCTCCATATACCTCATTAACACTTGAAATCATGTTAATCACATAGGTTATCTCAATTACATAAAAGTAGAGTAAAAACATAAGAAATAAGGCCCTTTGTTCTCCAAAATTAGCTCAAATATAGGTAGGTTATGGTGCTTAGGCGTATAAATACACCCAAGATCAGCACCCCACACTTAAAGCTTTGTTTGTCCTCGAATAACTTATCTATTTGTTTATACTATACAAGTATTAACACCCACAAAGGAAAAACAAGATTCTCAAATAGGCTCACACAACAATTATGAACAAGAAGTAGTTTCATGAATCATTACAAGAGACAACCTACCCTCAAGAATAGACTTATTAAGTTGGCAAATTCATGCATACCGTTTAAGAAAAGAAATCATATAAATTACCCATATTTCATCAACCATGTGCCCCCACAACAAGAAAGTTACCCATAATCACTTACAATAATGCAATTTCTAACAATATGGGTATAAGGATCCAAATGCGCTCACTCTCACAAAGAATTCTCAAATTACAACTGATGACCATGTGCTTGCCCTTAGTGTGGTGCTCCACTAATATCAGAATGCTAAGATTAGGATCAAATAGGCCTTTCTAGGTTGTAATGCAGGCTAAGGGATGGGCTAGAACTATTTTGGCCTAAAATAGTGACTATCTTCCCTAAGAGCATTAAGCCACTACATTATGCAATTAAGGCCAATCTCTAACAACCAATTTCTACCTCTACTATATTCACAGATTTGATTTTCACCCCAACTCGTTAAGCTCAATTAATAACATTATGGTGGGAGTATGTAACTCTTTTAATTTTTTTTTGCACCCATCTTATGTTACGCACCCCTATGATAGCCACCTTTAACTTAAGCGATTTGCCTTAGTTGAAGTGCACCATGTCCAAGAAGGACCAGGGCAAAAATAGGTTCATTGTAACAGGTTCGGTCTTAAATTTGAAACTTTTTCAATAATTTTTGCTGCTCCCAACCACAACAATTACACTCTCCAATAACTAGACTTTAGGGCATCAACTTCACCTTTTTCCTCTTATTTGTCAAACTCCTAACTCAAATTGATTTTATATTAAAGCGCTTAGGAGATTTTTGATCAAATTACAGTCTATTAAAGAATGGATTAGTCTACATATGAGGCTAACAAAGAACAAGCTAAAGGCTAAACAGGGCTAGCTAAGATAATGAATAAAGGAAGGTCAAAAGAAGGTACGAACAATGGTTGTGATAGAAATGCCTAAATCATCTTCTAAACTCACAATCTTTATTTCGCTTTGCACAAACACCAGACAAGTTCTAGACTCCGTTGCAACAAGGAATATATAACAGTCTACACACTCATGGCACATGGTCAACTCAATTAGGAGAATTATAGATTCTCTACCCAACAATTAAATAAATTTAAATAAATCTAACAATCACAATAAGAGTCATAACTAGATCCTAGGTTTTTTAAACATAATGATCCATTGCATACTCATGCTATAATGCCATGTGATCCACAAGAATATTACATGCAAGAAATGACTAATTTTCTCTTGAGACGGTCGTCATCCATCCATCATCGAGAAAAGAACCTAACTATGACTAAATTAAACATAGATCTAACAAAAAACATAATAAACAAAATAACTAATATAATCAAAGAATTATACTAAGGAGAAGATACTATTTTCTTACAAAACAAGCAACAAAGTAACTAGCCACCCCACACTTAAGATAAGAAAATCCTCAGTGCAAATAACAAGATAAAGAACCTGTCTAGTAGTACTTTTGTAAGACCCCACAAAATTTCTAAGCTTAATCCAGTCCTTTAATGCTTGTCAAGGGGTCCCAAACTTATAATATTTTAGCTAAGCAGCAAAACTTAGTATATTTTTGTCCTTCAAAAGTTGGAAATCTTACTTCGCAACCTTAATGTCCTACAAATGTCTATATTTAAGTTAATTCATTATCAAGAATGTCATTAGGGGTTCCCAGATGAGTTTTGGATTTTTCAGACTTCGTTTAGACCTTGTTTGGAATCCCAAAATAACGAGTTGATGCGATGTTGGCACGTCGAGTTGCCAATTGCGTCAACCGATGAAGTCTTCCTCAGCTTAAGGCATTTTCCAGTAAACTAATGTATTATTGGTGCATTGCATTGGTTATCACGTTGTTACCCTCGATGTGCCGCGTCGGCTATAGCATTGCAGGGTGCATTTTTTGTTTTTTAAACCCGCATCCTTAATGGTAATTAGGTCTTTTTTCCTCAACCTTCAGACCTCATAACATGAAATATAGCATTATTTTGGCTAATTATACTAATTATTTCTCAATTTCTCAAGAACAAGAAAGCCCTAGGTTATGAATTTCAAATAAAGAACTCAAGATTTCTTCATTAACTTTCAAGAGTTCTCCAACAAAGGTATGTAAAGTATTCATCCAAGGATCCCTTTCATCCTTGGAGTCCAAGAATCTAATTTTAAATTATAAATTTTGATATTTATATTGTGGATTGATTATGATCATGTTGATGTGTTGTACGATTCCCAAGTTGGGATCTTTAGTGTGTTTTCATGATGTTTTATTAGCATGTGGATTGAATTTTAAGATACTGGGTTGATTAATGTAGATATGATGCAATTGTTTAATGTTCATGCCTAAGCCTAAGAATATGCATTACATGTGTATGATAAAAGGCCTAAGTGAGTATAATTGTTTTTTATGAACCCTTATTAATCTGCATGATGAACTTAGGCTATAACTGCATGTTAAAAATGACTCCCATCCTAATGTTATGTCTTGTGATGAATTGATGGAGTGTTCATGAGTCTAGATTGTAAACTTATGATATGTTGGAATGTATTCCTATTCATATACAGGACTATGAGTATCAAGTGCATCATGAAATCCCTCAATGGTTGTATTATAAATTGTTAACAATTGTTATGAGCTCAAGAAGCATCTTGTCCTGTTTATTTTCATGCTATCGAGTCTTGGGGGTATTCAACACCCAACAATTTAGCTGTGTGCCTAGAGCCAGTGTTAGTTTTATAATAATCTCAGTCACACCATGATCAATAGTATTCTCAGTCAGTATCAGAACTCAGTGGAATTCAGTCAGTTACATGGCTCAGGAAAACTCAACAATCTTATGAACTTAGTGAGTTAACAGAATTGAGTAATATTTTTTTAGTGCACAAAACTCAGTGAAATCAGTCCAGTTTATCTCAGTATAATCAGTTCAGTGTCTTTTCAGTTGGGAGTAGGATTTAGCACCGAGCGAACCCAAGGATGAGGGCACACACTGACAGTAGAGGGTGTGACCCTTAGAAGCAAATCCTTGCATTACAGAACTATGTAGCCAGGATAGGCTGAGACATCAACACTGGCAGTTGAGGTTTGATGAGGTGTATTAACACTACCAGTTGAAGGTCCCACCATTCTCTTTTGGGAACACGGTCAGATGAGGTTCAGTCACAGCTTATCTTTACCAATGACACGGTATTGATACCCTTCTAATTGGGGTTACAGATTGGACCCCAACTCAGCTATATTGCTTTATTTTCATAATTTCAGTTAGATAACTACCTCCCATAGTGACAGTCACAGTTACAGTCTCAATCTCAGTCTCAGTGATAGAACTCAGATAGTTCTATAGATTTTAAGACTATTAGATACAGTCACTCAGTTCAGTACAAAAATATGATAGTTCCATCAAAATCAGGATTGTCAGATATAGTCACCCAGTATCAGTTTTATTAGTTATCAATAATCTATGTTATCAGTAAAACTCAGTATTTAGAATTCTCATGATTTTAGTTACAGTCTATATAGTCTTGCATATATTATCATTCAGTTATTCTCATAATATTCAGTCAGATATAGTTCATGCATATGAACCCTTGAATTTAACCTTACCTCACTTTGCGTACTAGTACATTCACACATATTGACAAATACTTTTCTTTTGCGCTATGGTGTTTTATACCATAGGTTAAGACATACAAGCTCCAGAGCATCCTTAGAAGTTCAGATTCAGCCAACAGCAGTAGATTGCAGTGAGTCCTCATCATTCAAGGATAATATGATTATTTTATTATTTCAGTTTAGTTTTCAGTAGACGAAGTTAGTTGGGGATATGTCCCACCAACTCCTTATTCAGATAGTTTAGAGGCTTTCTGACTAGATGTTTAGATTATAGCATATTCAGATAGTTATTTCAGTTTTGGTATTGTTATACCGCATTATCAGTTATGTTTTAGTTTTGAACCTTATGGAATTTTAGTACATAATTCCACATATTTTGGTATCATTATACAGTTATTGCAACAGGTACCAGTCATGGGTTAGCTAGTGGTCCTTTGAGATTATTAGCACCGTGTAGCATCCACGGTACCAGACTTGGGGCGTTCCAAACTTGGTATCAGATCCTAAGGTTCAATAGAGTCCTAGGAAGTCTGAAAGCCATATCTAGTAGATTCTTGTGCATGGGTGTATAGCATGCCACATTTATGTACAAGAGGCTATGAGATATTTTAGGAACAGTTTCCCTTTTTTTAGTATTCATATCGTGTAAGTAGAAATCTCCTGGACAAGTATGTTTCTCATGTAAAGTTCAGAGCTGCATTCACTACTCTTGCTAATTTAGTTGCTGCTCAGAATGAATAGCCAGCTACCATTTCATCCAACCCAGTGTCTAACACTGCTGCAGCTAAGATTTAGGACTTCACCCAAATGAATCCCCCATTTCTTTTTAGGTCTAAGTAAGATAAGGACCCTCAGAAATTCCTTGATCAGGTTCAGAAGGTTATATATATCATGTGGGTTACTGCTAGTGTGAGTGCTGAGCTAGCTACATATCAGTTGCAGGATGTGGATCACACATGGTTCAAATAGTGGAAAGTACAAAGGGTCGAAGATGCAAGGTCTCTTAAGTGGGAGAAGTTTGCCACTGCCTTCTTAGATAAATTCTTTCCCCTTAAGATGAAAGAAGCTAATGTGTTAGAGTTCATAAACCTTAGATAGGGCAACATGATAGTGAAAGCATATTGTTTTATGTTTACACAATTAGCCAGGTATGCTCCTCATGTAGAGGCAGATAGAAGGGATAAGATGAGTAAGTTTGTTTCTGGGGTGAATGATAGTGTGGTCAAGAAGTGCATGACCTCCATGTTGATTAGTGAGATAGACATAGCCAGGATTTTGATCCATGATAAAAAGATAGAGGAGCAGAAGATTAATGAGAGGGAAAAGAAAAATAAGAGGTCTAGAACAGGTAGCTTCAATTTCAGTTAGCCTATGTCGGAGGGTGGAAATCGTTCTCAGTTTTCCCCAAAGTCATCCATTCCATCTCCTTTCTTAGCCAGTGCTCCAGTTCCTAAGTTCAAGAATGGTAACAAACATAGGGCACCAGGCTCTAAGTCTCAGGGCAGTGTTAGCAGTGCCCGTACTCATCCTTTTTGTTAGACTTATGGTAAGAGCTATCAGGGTATTTGTAGAACTGGTAGCGATGTTTGATTCGGATGTGGAAAGCCATGCCACATAGTCAGAGATTGTCCCCAGTCAGGTTTTCAGGGTCAACATAACCATTCCTCAGCTCAGTCCGATTGCCTGAACCAGCAGGGTGCCACTTCTAATGCCACTAGTGGACAATACCCAAATAGACTATATGCTCTTCAGTCCTGACAAGATCAAAAAAATTCTCCTGATGTGGTCACTGGTACGTTATAGATCTTTTGTATACATGTTTATGCTTTGCTAGATCCATGAGCTTTTTTATGTTTTGTTACTCCTTATATAGAAGTTAATTTTGGAGTCAGTCCCGATGTTCTAGTAGAGCCCCTCTCAGTCTCTACCCAGTGGGTAAAACTATCATAGCTCGACGGGTATACAGAAACTATCTGGTTATGATATCTCAGAAAGTCACTTCAGTAGACTTAGTCCAATTAGAGATGACTAATTTTGATGTCATTCTTGGCATGGATTGGATTCATTCTTTCTATGCCACAGTCAACTACAAAAATAGAATTGTCCAGTTTCAATTTTTGAATGAACCCATCTTGGAGTAGAGAGGTAGTGCTTCAACCTTCAGGGGTCAACTTATTTCATACCTAAGGGCAAGGAAAATGATATCTAAGGGATGTGTCTATCATCTTGTTTGAGTTAAGGACTCTATCTCCAAAACTCCCAGTCTTGAATCAGTCCTAGTAGTGAATGAATATTCAGATGTCTCTCCTAAAGATCTTCTAGGAATTCCTCCTGAAAGGGAAACAAACTTCGATATTGACCTTCTTCCAGATACTTAGCCTATATCTATTTCTCCATACAAAATGGCACCATCAGAACTCAGAGAATTGAAAGAACAGTTGAAGGATCTCTTAAATAAGGGATTTATCAGACCCTGCATGTCCCCATAGGGTGCACCAGTCTTATTTGTTTGCAAGAAAGACGATTCTCTCAGAATATGTATAGAATATCGTTAGCTCTATAAAGTTATGGTCAAGAACAAATATCTACTTCCCAGACTCGATAACTTGTTTGGCCAACTTTAGGGTGCCAATTACTTCTCTAAGATAGACCTCATATCATGTTATCATCATCTCAGAGTCAGAGAAGGTGACATTCCAAAAATAGCCTTCCAAACTCGGTATGGTCACTTTGAATTCTTAGTCATGTCCTTTGGTCTTACCAATGACCTAACTGCTTTCATGGACTTGATGAACCGTGTGTTGAAGAAGTACTTGGACATGTTTTTCATAGTCTTCATAGATGACATTTTTGTCTATTCCCATAGTGAGCATGATCATGCAGACCATCTCAAAATAGTACTGCAGACTCTCAGGAATCATCAATTGTTCGCAAAATTTAGTAAGTGGGAATTTTGGCTAAGGTCAGCAGCATTACTTGGTTATATCATTTTCGGTGATGGTATTAGAGTTGATCCTCAAAAGACCGAAGTAGTACGAAACTGGCCTCGCTCTGTCTCTTTATCAGATATCAGGAGTTTCTTGGGTTTGGATAGCTATTACAGACTTTTTGTTGAGGGATTTTCTTCTATTATATCCTCTATGTCTAGATTGACTCAGAAGAAAGTCAAGTTTCAGTGGTCAGATCCTTACGAGAAGAGTTTTCAGGAGTTGAAGACTCGACTCACCTCAGCCGTAGTTTTGGATCTTCCAGATGGTTCGGATAGGTTCATAATGTACTTGATGCATCCAGAGTAGGTTTGGGTTGTGTCCTTATGTAGCTTGGTAAGGTCATAGCCTATGCTTCTAGGCAGCTAAACCCCATAAAAAGAGTTATCCGACTTATGATCTTGAGTTAGCAACCATAGTTTTTTCCTTAAAGATTTGGAGGCATTACTTATATGGTGTGCATGTAGATGTGTTCACAGACCACAAAATCCTTCAGTAAATATTCTCTCAGAAAGATCTTAACCTCCATCAGACAAGGTGGTCAGAGCTCTCGAAAGATTATGACATGAGTGTCCTTTATCATCTGGGAAAGGAGGTCAATGTAGTGGCTGATGCTCTCAGTAGATTATCTATGGGCAGTGTTGCTCATGTTGAGGACAGTAAGAAGAAATTAGCTTAGGATGTTCATCAGATTGATAGACTAGGTGTCCTTTTAGTCAACTCAGCAGAAGGTAGTATATGGGTTCAGAACAATTTAGAATCATCTCTAGTTTCTGAAATTAAGGAAAAGCAAGATAGATATCCCAGTTTAGTCAAGTTGAAAGAATCATTCAGAGATCAGAAAGTAGAGGTTTTCTCCCAAGGGAGAGATAGTGTTTTGCATTGTCATAGTCGTCTCTGTGTTCCAAGTATAGACGACTTAAGGCAGCTAATTCTTGTAGAAGTGCATGGTGCACGTTACTCGATTCATCCAGGGGACACTAATATGTACCATGATTAATGGGAGATCTATTGGTGGATTAGGATGAAAAGAGATATTGAAGAATTTGTAGCTAAATGCTCTATATGTCAGTAGGTTAAGATTGAGCATCAGAATCCTAGTGGTTCCATGTAGGGGTTCAGTATTCCTACTTGGAAGTGGGAAGAAGTAAACATGGACTTTATGATTGGTTTACCTCGTACTCGTCGTCAACACGGTTCAGTTTGGGTCATTGTAGACATAATGACTAAGTCAGTTCATTTCCTCCCAGTTCATACCTCTTATTTAGCCGAGGATTATGCCAAAATTAATATTAGGGAGTTGGTCAGATTACACGGTGTTCCATTGTCTATTATTTCAGATAGAGGTACCCAGTTCACCTCTTATTTTTGGAAAGCATTCCAAAAGGGTCTTGGTACCCAAGTTCATCTCAGTACAACTTTTTATCCTCAGACAGATGGTTAAGCAGAAAGAACCATTCAGACCTTGGAAGATATCCTAAGGGCGTGTGCAATTGATTTCAAGGGTAGTTGGGATGACCACTTTTCTTTGATTGAGTTTGCATAAAACAACAACTATCATTCCAGTATCCAAATGGCTCTATTTGTATCTCTCTATTGTAGAAGTGTAGATCTCTAATAGGTTGGTTTGAAGTGGGTGAGTCCGCAGTAGTATGGCCTAACTTGTTATTTGATACTTTTGAGAAAGATTAGTTAATTAGAGAGAGGCTCAAGACAGCTCAAAGATGACAAAAATCGTACGCAGCTACGCGCTGAAAGGAACTCGAGTTCAAGATTGGTGATTATGTGTACTTGAAAATCTCTTCCATGTAGGGAGAAAGTGGTTCATCAAGAAATAAAAGCTTAGTCTCGGGTATGTCGGTCCCTTCAAAATTCTCAATAGTTTCAGTAAGGTAGCTTATGAGCTCGAATTTCCTTCAGATCTAGCTTCAGTTCATCCAGTCTTTCATGTCTCCTTGCTTAAGAAATGGATAGGTGACCCAACAGTCATAGTCCCTATAGAAGGAATAGATATTTAGAACATTCTCTTATATGAGGAAATTCCAGTAGAAATTCTTGACTATAAGACTCATAGACTGAGGAACAAATAAGTTCCTCTAGTCAAAGTTCTTTGACGGAATCAGTCCGTTGAGGGAGCTACTTGGAAAGCAGAAGAAGACATGCAAACCAAGTATCCTCACCTTTTCTCCTTAAACTCAGACTCAACCTAAGGTAATAGATTTTCTTAAGCTTATTCAGTGTCATGTTCAAATACAGTTACAAACTTGGTATTCAGTTCCATGCTCAGTTTTCATTTCAAACTTGGTATTTTACCATTACATGTTCAGTCCCATGTTCATGAGTCAGTTCAGTCATGTATTCACACATCAAATATGCATTATCAGTTTATCAGTACTCTTAGTCTTACATTCATATATTATCTCAGTAACAAAATCATGCATCAGATATGCATGCTCAGTATGAATCTCATAATATCAGTCATGTAGTCATGTTTCAGTTGTTCATGTTCAGTATGTTTTTTAGATTACATTTCTCCTATATCAATCAGTCCTATTCGAGGATGAATGTTCCCAAGAGGGAGATATTGTAAGACCCTGCAAAATTTCTAAGCTTAATCCAGTCATTTAATGCTCGTCAAGGGGTCCCAGACTTAGAAAATTTTAGCTAAGCATCCAGACTTAGTATATTTTTGTCCTTCAAAAGTTGGCAATCTTACTTCGTGACTTTAATGTCCTACAAATGTCTATATTTAAGTTAATTCATGATCAGGAATATCATTAGGGGTTCCCAGACGAGTTTCAAATTTTTTGGACTTCGTTTAGACCTTGTTTGGAATCCCAAAATAGTGAGTCAACGCGATGTTGGTATGTCACATTGCCAATTGCATCGATAGATTAATTTTTCCTCAGCTTAAGGAAATTTCCAATGAACTGACATGATGTCGACGCGTTGCTTCAGTTATTGCGTTGGTACCCTCGACGTGTCGCATCAGTTATAGCGTCGTTGGGAACATTTTATGTCTCTTAAACCCGCATCCTTAAGGGTAATTATGTCTTTTTCCCTCAACCTTCAGCCCTCATAACACGAATTTTAGCCCTCTTTTTGCTAATTATACTCATTATTTCTCAATTACTCAAGAACAAGAAAACCCTAGGTGATTAATTTTAAATCAATAACTCAAGATTTTCCCATTAACTTTCAAGAGTTCTCCAACAAAGGTATGTAAAGTGTTCAACAAAGGATCCCTTTCATCCTTGGAGTCCAAGAATCTAATTTTAAATTATAAATTTTGTTATTTATATTGTGGATTGATTATGATCATGTTGATGTGTTGTACGATTTCCAAGTTGGGATCTTTAGTGTGTTTTCATGATGTTATGTTAGTATATGGATTGAATTTTATGATATTGGGTTGATTAATGTAGCCATGATGCAATTGTTTAATGTTCATGCCTAAGACTAAATATATGCATTCCATGTGTATGATAAAATGCCTAAGCGAGTATAATTGTGTTTTATGAACCTTTATTGATCTACATGATGAACTTAGGCTATAATTGCATGTTTGAAATGACTCCCATCCTAATGTTATGTCTTGTGATGAATTGATGGAGTGTTCATGAGTCTAGATTGTGAACTTATGATATGTTGGAATGTATTCCTATTCATGTACAAGACTATGAGTATCAAGTGCATCATGAAATCCCTCAATAGTTGTATTATAAATTGTTAACAATTGCTATAAGCTCAAGAAGCATTATGTTCTATTTATTTTCATGCTATTGAGTCTTGGGGGTATTCAACACCCGATAATTTAGCTATGTACCTAGAGCTAGTGTAAGTTTTAAGATAATCTTAGTCACGCCATGATCAATAGTATTCTCAGTTAGTTTCAAAACTCAGTAGAATTCAGTCAGTTACATTACTCAGGAAAACTCAGTAATCTCATAAACTTAGTCAGTAAACAGAATTGAGTAATATTTTTTTAGTCCACGAATCTCAGTGAACTCAGTGTAATTCATCTCAGTATAATTAGTTCAGTGTCTATCCAGTTGGGAGTAGGATTTTGCGCCGAGCAAACTCAAGGATGAGGGCACACACTGACAGTAGAGGGTGTGACCCTTAGAAGCAAATCCTTGCATTCCAGAACTATGTAGTCAGTGTAGGCTGAGACATAAACACTAATAATTGAGGGTTGATGCAGTGGATTAATGCTGCCAGTTGAGGGTCCCACCATTCTTCTTTGGGTACACTTCCATATGAGGTTCACTCACAGCTTGTCTTTACCAGTGGTACGGTATTGACACCCTTCAAATTAGGGTTACAGATTGGAACCCAACTCAACTATATTTCTTTATTTGGGGCATGTCGGTTAGATGACTACCTCCCACAGTCACTATCACAGTCTCAGTCTCAGTAATAGAACTCAGATAGTTCTATAGATTTTAGGACTGCCAGATACAGTCACTCAGTTCAATACGAATCTTAGATAGTTCCATTAGAATCAGGATTCTCAGATACAATCACCCAGTATTAGTTATATCAACTATCAATAATCTGTGTTATCAGTAAAACTCAATATTCAGAATTCTCATGATTTCAGTTATAGTTTATAGTCATGCATGTATTCTCATTCAGTTAATCTCATGATATTCAGTCAGATATATTCAAGCATATGAACCCTTGCATTCAGCCTTACTTTATTTTGCGTACCAGTACATTCACTCATTCTAACACATACTTTTTTTTTGCGCTATGGTGTTTTATATCAAAGGTTCAGACGTATGAGCTCCAGAGCATCCGTAGCAATTCAGATTCCGCCAGCAGTAGTAGATTGTAGTGAGTCCTCATCATTCGAGGCTAGCATGATTATTTTATTATTTTAGTTTAGTTTTTAGTACACGTAGTTAGTTGGGGATATGTCCCATCAACTCCTTATTCAGACAGTTTAGAGTCTTTCAGATTAGATGTTCAGATTATAGCCTGTTCAGACAATTATTTTAGTTTTGGTATTGTTATACCACATTGTCAGTTATGTTTCAGTTTTGAACTTTATGGCGTTTCAGGCCATAATTTCGCATATTTCAGTATCATTATACAGTTATTACAACAGGTACCAGTCATGGGTTAGCTAGTGGTCTTTTGGGATTGTTAGCACCGTGTAGCGTCCCGGGTACCAGACTCGGGGCGTTGCAACTTCTCATCCACATTAGGAGCCATGCCATCTGCATTGATATCATCATTGGAGCTATTCTTCATGTATTCATCATATCATCCACGTTAGCCACAAATAATGAAACTACCTACAATTCAGATGAGGGTGGTGAAGTCACCACCCTACACTTAATTTGTTAGTATAAACCAATTAAGTGTTATTGTCGGGTACTCAGACTTTGCTGACATACATTTTGACATGGTGCACCAGTATTAGTCACAATACAATTCACTCACTTCAATTCCACCAATTTTATCCAATGAAACAATTTTTGAACAAAGTTATGCCTTAGAGCTTCAACATATCAATACATACAAAACACCATCACTTCCACACGATTTAACCAACATCATGTTCCATTAAGTAAGTTGTAAAATAATAGCCACACAACTAAACTATGTTAGTCATGAACAATTCAATCACATGTAAAAGCTCAAAGTACTACAATAATGGTGTCTACTACAACAATGGTGTTTATCTTCCCAAGATGTTTAAAACCTTGCTTTGACATAGCCATGGCAAGAATTTAATCTATAATCCTCAAGAAACAAATTAAGAACTACAACATAAAGTCACAACACCTGAGGATTAAGAAAAGAAAACTTACCTTAAAGATGAAAGATTGAAGAAAAGGAGTGAATGTTCTTGTATTTTGAAAGTTTTAAAGAAGCTTATGGGATAAAGAGTATGTTGAAGGCATAGTTTTATGATGAAATAAGAGAGAATTTAGGGATTTAGTTGAAGTTGGAGTAGTATACGCCGCCTAATGGATGGCCTAAGTGTAAGTTTGCATCGTATTGTGGGTTCCCAAAGAAAAATAGTGGGCATAGGCGGTGTGGTTTGCACCGCATCATGGATTGCCTAACATAACATATGCACCGCATTGGGCATCGGACACATAGGCTCAGGCATCGCATAGTTCATTGCAAACATTACCTTAGGCTCTGCATAATGCATCGCCTAATTGTGGCAGTGCATATTGTCCTTTACTTGGGCGCCGCATCTTGGATCGCCTAAGTTGAGGTGTTCGCCTTAATGCTTGTCACCCAAATTTACTTAGGCGCCACCCACTATATCACCTAAGTGAGGTAGTGGGCTTAGGCTTTTTCTTAGGCACGACATAATATATCGCAAAAAGGGGCTTGGGCATCGCACATCTTGTTGCCTAAGTTTACTTAGGCGCCATCCACTCTATAGCCTAATTGAGATAGTGGGAAAGGATCAACCCAATCCCTACACTACCACCACCGACCTCATTAAAAATAACAAAAAATAGGTGGCACCACAAAACATTTGGGGGCGGATTAACATAATTCGGGTCACAACTCTAACATGAAATTATGAATCTAGCCTTAACATTTGACCACTAGAATTACCAATAATGTTACCGTTACTCCTAAACTTACCACCTTTGATATGTCTCACTTTCAAACCAAATTCGGTACCTATCACCTCCTTAGTACTTCATGCACCTACACTTAATAAAAAATAACTAAAAATAATTAGACAGATGGGTTGCCTCCCACCAAGAGCCATAGTTTTGGTCATGGTTCGACTCTTATTTTTTTTTATTTAACATGATAAAATCAAATTAAAATCATGGGCTGCCTCCCATACAGTGCCTGATTTAATATCGCGACACAACTCGATTATCTTAACTACTCAGACTTCTTCATGATACATTGATGATACTATTTGTACCTCATCTTCATAGAATACATCAACGATCAAGAAAATACTCATCTCCTTTTTCTATTTTATGGATTGACACACGTCAAAGCTAACTTCTTGCTCATTAAACATAAATTTCATCTTATTCAGCTCCATGTCAACATCACTCTCCCAGTTGATAAGAATAGCATACCTAAAATTATGGGTACATCGAAGTCTACCTCGCAATCAAGAATTATAAAGTCTACAGGAAATATAAAATTAGCCATCTTTACACGTACATCATGTAGAATCCTAACCAGCTTTTTCACTGATCTATCCGCCATTAGAAGCTACATATTGGTGGGTGTATGATATCCCAAACCCAGATTCTTGAACACCGCCAATGTCATAAGATTTATACTTGCCCCAGGATCACAAAGGGCCTTTGCAAAATCAAGCGATCCAATAGTACATGGGACAATGAATACTCCCGGATCGGCTTTTTTTGCACTAAATATTTTGTATAAATAGCACTACAATGGTGGAGATTATCCATAGGTTTATAGCTCACAGTATGCTTCTTTGTCACAAGGTCCTTTATAAACTTAGCATAGCCTGACATTTGTTCTAATGCCTCAACCAAAGGCACGTTTACTGTCAATTGCTTCAACATGGCCATGAACTTGCTAAATTTGGTCTCATCCACCATTTTATGCAATCTTTGTGGGAATGGAAGATGTAGTTTTGGTATTCTTTTAACAACCGTCACTCATTCTTTTCCCTTACCTTTTTCCAAATTTTTAACCTATTTCTGTTTAGGTGGATCCTTCTCTTTTTAAGCTTCTCCTATTCCACTGAATGTTCTTTATCTTCTTTTACTTCTAATTCCACTACATTATCTGAAATAGGTTAGCTCAAATAAGGTCCAGGTAATATTTTACCACTTCTGGTAGTGATAGCCATGCATGAGTTATCAGTCCTCGGATTCTGCACAGTATCCCTCGGTAATGTTCCACTCTTTCTCTGATTAAACTCTGCTGATTGTTAACTCATTTGCTACTCCAGTTGCTTAATAGATGTAGAATATGAGTCAACTAATTGGCTTATGGATGATAAGTCACTCTTCATCTTCCTTACGCTGGCATCTATTAACTCCACTCTTTTCAATATGTTTGACATCATATCTTTAATAGATATTTTCCCAGCATTGTTCCCAGAGTTATCATGGCTCCCAGGTGGTACATACAATCTTCTTCTATCATTTTTATTCTTCCAGTTTCCTAGATAGTTCCAACCTTGGTTTCCTTGGCCACCGGCCTGAAAACACCCTGGTTATGCAAGTAGTTAGCCTCTTCCTCGATGTTTGATTCAGCTCCCTTACTATGGGACCACATAATTTTTACCTTTTCGACATTCCCTGATAGTAAATGCTTTATGAGCAGATCCTTCTGGGTTTTCATATGAGCCATACCTTGAGCATGCTTCTCTTCTCTCCTACATTGCTCCACAGATACACCACTAGACATAGTAGAGCTCGCTATCTCTGAATCCCTAGATACCAAGCTCTACTTTATTTAGCCATCCGATCAAGCATTTCTAAAGCCTCAAGAAAGGTAAGATCCGTTAATGCTCCACCTACAACATTATACACCATAGGCTTTGTAATAGAATTCAAGGATCTATACAAAGTCTTCATCAGATGAACATCAGCCATTTTGTGGTTGGGGCATTGCATCAACTTCTTCTTGAATCTTTCCCACATCTCATGAAAAGCTTCGTTCGAAAGTTGTCTAAAGTTACTCATATCATCCCTCAACTGTAACATTCTAGATGACGGAAAGAACCTTTATAAGAAAGCTCCTTTCAACTATGTCTAGTTTGTTATATAATTAGGAGTCAACCTAATCAGCCATAGTGTTATCTCTCCAGACAGAGACAACGACAATAATCACAGACGAATTGCATTCTACCCGACTCCTGGGTTATCAAAAGATTTGGAAATAGGGATGAAGTTCACTAAGTGCATATTTGGATCATCACCCGAAAGTCCACCAAACAGTCCCTTAAGATGGAGCAACTAAATCATGGTGCTCAGAATGTTGAACTTCACTAAGGGTTCCAATGGTGGAGGGATAATAGCTCCAGTAGCACCTGATCTATCTATATCATCCTCATCATCATCAATATAAAACTGCACAGCTTGGTAGTCTTGTCTCTCTCTGAATGGACGATTTTGGTTTACAAATTCAACTACTTTCGCTGCATGCCTTCTGTTAGCTTGGTCAATTAAATCATCATCTCCTAGGTCATCTTCATCTGGATTAGATACCTGAACTGGGTTACCTGCATTATTTTAATTTAATTGAGCATTAGCCAAAGCGGCTAATCTTTCAGCTTCTTGTTAGTTAGCCATTCTTATGATGAGATGAGGTTCAAGATTAAAGGGTAATAATGGTTATCCTGAATTTCTGGTTTGTGGCATAAATAATAATGATCCTGTAATAAACAAAAACAACAAATAAATGTAAAATTAAGAAACTTGACTAATAGTCAATTAACACACATAAACTTAATTGACACCTATATTCCCTGACAACGGTGTCAAAATTTGATACACTCAAATTACAACTATTTTACAAGAGTGTAAGTAGTCGTTATCAAATATATAACCCAACTAGGTTGGGTTGAATCCCACAGAAAATATGGTGCTAATTAAGTTGTATGTAGATTAGTTGTCTTTTAATCATTAGTTTCTATAAAAAAATAGGGGGATTTGAGTCAGTACACAAATTAATGGTTTCAGTTTAACAAGATGAGATATGTATAGTAGTATTCGAATTCACAGAAATAGCAAGCTAGGGTTATGTCTACCTTGTAGCTTTCAATACTTTCTAACTATTATCTTTATGAATTCATACATGCATCATGCTTACAGAGAAATGTATTGTATTTAATAACATAATCCTAGTGTTTCTCAACCATCAAGGACTAATTCACTTTAGTTCTCTTGAATCAAAAGTGTTTACGAAAATAATTCAAAATCACCATGTAGTTGATCCTGTTAAGGCATTAACATATGAAATAGGGGTTGAAAATCCGATTTTCTCGTCACTACTCTCTTTTCCGAACAACAACCTTTCTATCGAACAAGTTGTGTTCTAAGGCACATCCTCTATGTTTGTAACCACAAGAATTTAAGATAAACAAAGAGAGTATGATATAAACAGATTAATACATGATGAATTCAAAAATCCAAAGTAATAAATTATATGTTACAAGGCTTCCTTAACCTTACCTAATAAACTTAGCTACTCATGAATAGAACGGGAATCATAATAGAAATATTCATCATACCAAAAGGTAAACACAATCTTGGTAGAGAAGAAGGATTTGCGTTTTTCCCCCTTGGTGCTAAGCCGTCACTTCTAATTCAAAAAGATACAGAATAATCAATAATACGTGAATTGTAAGCATCTAGTATTTTTAATAGCTTTTTCCTCATAATTGCCTTCTAAGTCCCTTGACTAACTTTAAATGACAAATTAGTCTTGGACATAGTTTTTAGGTGCCATATTTGGTCCATACCACTACTCTCTCTTGCGTCATATGTCATCCGCATTATGTAGTCCCATTATATCTCTATCTACCTCATTAATACTTGAAATTATGCTAATCACATAGGTTAGTTCAATTACATAATAGTAGAGTAAAAACATAAGAAACTAGGAACTTTGTTCTCCAAACTTAGCTCAAATGTGGGTAAGTTATGGTACTTAAGTGTATAAATACACCCAAGAGAATTCAACCAATTTTTCCTACTGAGAACAAGTGAATCATACTCACTTATAATTTTCTATATTCTTTTGATATCAATTCTTATTTGATTGGACCTCGCGGTTAGAGTTCACTCTTTACAATATCTTTTGAAGACGTGGTAAGCTTCTACCTTTAGAGGATGACCAAACTTTCTTTATTTTTTACTTTTAATCTTTGTTACTTTATCATGTGGTTTATTTAGTTTTAATGGTCTGTATTTAGAGCCACTCTTGTATTCATGACATCTGAGTCTAAGGATACCTCAGGAGTACTATGTTTAGTTTTCTTACATATATTATTATTTTGGGTTGTCACTATGTATTAGATATGTTATTCCATTATTTACCTATACTTTAATTGAATTATATTTTCATGAGTTTATCTTACGTATGATGATGGTGGATCGGGATAGGTGACATCATATGTTAAGGGATTTTAGGTTGTGATAAGAGTCAAGTTTGAGGATATAAAATAAAACTAAAGATGAATAATTTCAAAGCAACAGAGAATGAGATTATAATCAATCTCTATCTTTATGTAGAATTATTTCTTTGAGACTGTTTTTCACCAATTATGGAGGCCTAAACATTAGGACTTTTATGATTTTCTCAAAATATGATAATGATTTGTTCTCCAAGAGGGTAGGTTGCCTTATATAGAGGTAGGAACAAGAATTAAATTAATTCCTATTTAATTTTAGATTTATTTTGCAACTTCTGCTTTTGTTTGCTTTTGTTGCCAGTAAGGCTCATTTTTTGGAGCCCATGTTGAAATTTGTGATACTAGAGACTGAGGGTCTTCACCCACTTTTTAATTTTCAGCCCATTTAGCTTTCATTTTGTCTGATTTCATTCCTTTTCACCTTCAATTCTTCCTCTATCTCAAAAAAAGAGAGAAACACAAACCTTAATGTCTACATAATGACAGTAACGAATACAAATCCTAAGTAAAGAGTTCCTGAATATATAAATTACTAAAAATTGAAAATAATTTTATCAAGAAAAAAGTTCTCTCCATATTAAACTAAACGTAAAAGAAAATAAAGACAAAAGTATACCATTGTCCTGACATAAAGAAAGAAAAAATTTAAAAGTTCAAAATATAAATTTATGGCCAATACTAAACATGCTCATCAACAAGTTTAGTTAAGTGAACTCCACACTAGATATTCAATTAACAAATCAATAATGAGTTAAGTATTTCTCTGATAACTTCAACCTTTTGCATAACAAATTAAGGAAATTATCAAACTATTGCAGGAATAGAAAATTCAATGGCAACTCTTTTTTATAGTATGATATAAGAAGTTCGTGTGATGCTGGTCAATAATGCCAAGAGTTTGTTAATAAGGTGATTGATTTTCTAGAGTCTTATGAATAAAATACACCTATAAATATATTATATAGAACTTCTAACCCTAAACAAGGAAGGATATTTTTCATGAAATCACATAAGTTTTAGTTAAATAAAGATAACTGCAAAAAGGAATACATATGAATATAAATGTAACTAAATTTTTTTATGATTTCCTTAAAAAATAATTTTATTTTTTAAGTGTTATAAATACTATATAATATTTTTAGAGATATTATATTTAAATACATAAGACTCTAGAAAACCAATCTTCTCAGTCACAAGATCTTTGTCATGATCTACTAGCATCACGCGAATTTCTTCTATCATAACATAAAAGAATCTGCATTTTGATTATCTGTTACTTAAGTAATTTGGAAATTTTCTTCTTAAATCACACATAAATTATTTTTTCTTATAATTTAAAACTTTGTTTCTTCCTACCAAAAAAAGCCTTTATTTCTTTGATAGTAGGTGACAAAAGATTCCTCTTTGTATGTTTCTATGTGGTGGATTTTGAAGGGAAAGAAACTTAAGATGTCTTGAAAAGTGTATCTTGCTATTTCTCGTTCTGTTTAAGAAGTAATATGCAAATAAGTTTGACATTCACTAGAATTTATTATAGTTCCTCTAAAATTAAAAGAGGGCTAAGAATTTATTTTTTGCGACTTGTATAGAAACTTTCGCACCTACTTTTATGTCATTTTTTATTATATTAATACTATTCACAAGAAACACAAATACAAGTTCACATGTATAACATTCAAAACACGTTTTTCTACCCACTTGTACAAAAAATTCCAGCACTACTTTTTGTCATTTTCAAAAAATAATTATTACTATTTAAGAAAAAAAAATTCCTGTGGTATCTCACACATATAATGTTTGTTACACATATTTTAAGAGCATTATTTAGAATAAAACATGAACATTTATAAAAGAAATTTATTTAGTGGAGATTTGTGATATAGACACGTGGGGATAGTTTCCCAGTGGAAAAAGGGAACTGGAGAAAACAATGTGTCATGATCCAAAACCCAATCCTGATGACATTTGCTATAATCCTCCAGTAGGTAAGCCAACCTCAATAGACATACCCAAATACAAAGTAGTTTATGATATGAAATAATGGACAATATACAAGGCCGGTTCAACTATACAATAAATACAAGTAATAAAGTCCCAGACTAGGCGGAAGAAAGAACACAACATATATAAAACCATCTCCATGACCTGGTGTCACTAGTACAAGAGCTACTTATATACCAATGATACTAATAATTATAAATATACGCGTCTATGTCTGAGTATACAAAGTACCATTAGTAACCAAAAGTGGAAGATGGATCAACTAAGAGTGCTAAGACCTCACCCCAAATTATATCCAAAATAGCCTGCAAACGAGTAGGATATCAACAAGGAAGACTTGTACAGGAATTTGTATTAGAAAAAGATGCAAAATTTTAGTATGAGTATCCAAATACACTTACCCAGTAGTAATCATAATAGGCTGACTGAACTTAGTATAACAATAGACAGTATAAAGAGCAAAAATAGCCTTCAACTATGCAACGAAAATCTATAATAGATCTACAAGTCTATATGAAATCGATAATAATAAAAAGAGAGTACATAACATACACATAGTTCATATACAAGTATAAATACCAATGAGTTGATACAGTGCAATATGGGATGAATACAATACACTATGCCTACTATATATACCCCCTCCAAAAACATCTGCTCTCTAAGGTTGGATCATGGTAGACTCTCGAGGTCCATAAACAATATTCAAATACTAATTAGGACTTCCATATATATATATATAACTGACCTATACTTCTAGCGGGACTAAGATAATCTCGTTCTTTCTATAATGATACTCCAGCTAATTTCCTTAATTTTTGCATATTTTTTATTTCAAGCCTTCCTATAGTAGCCACAGGCCATTTATTGTAGAAATTGTCAATTTGTTTATTGGATAGTATGTTTGGGTTTTGGCACAGTTTCTTATTTTAGAGATATCAATGTTAAGGAATTCATCTCAAATTAAAATTTCTAGTTAAAAAACTCGAATGAGAATTTTAACAGTGTCGTCTTCTTTATAACATTAATTTTAGGCCTGGAGGATCCTTGGTTCAGGTCCCAATTCTTTCAAACTCATTTTGGGATATTGAGTGGATTCTATAAAAAAAAAAACTATAAGCATGAGCCCCATAGTTAGTCGAAACAATCCCAGATGAAAGTTTTGATGGTTCTATTGAGTCAATAATGCCAAATTTTATATGAAGACATTATTTACGTGTACAGGATTCCAAAAAAAATTGACCACTCTATTGGAGTCCATTTTAGACTTAGAAAATTTAATGCCTTAAGTTGCTGATGCAGCTGCTTAAGTGACCAAATAAACCATCACGGCCTGAGTCGGGACCCTGGATGTGATGGTCATCTTGAACTATCAAGGCCCGAGAGACCCCTGTAACTCCCCAACCCACTAGTGATATTGTCCGCTCTGGGTCAGGCCCGCACGACTTTAAAATATGTCACTAGGGAGTAAGACTTTCTTACTTATATACCCAGCATCCCTCTGTGTCTTGCCGATGTGGGACTCCTTCCTAAGTTGGGGTGTTACATACACCCCCCATATAGACTCAGCGTCCTCTCTGAGGTTTGCCTCACCGAATGGGATTTGCCTACATTCAGGACTAAGGTTTGCCCCTCCTTACCGGAATTTGCCTACACTCAGTTTGAACTCTAGCCCACATCGACAAGGACAACACAAGAGTGGCTCTGATACCATTCTATCATGACCCGAGCTGAAGCCCTATCCGCAATGAGCATCCTGAACCATCAAGACCCGAGAGACCCCTGTAACTCCCCAACCCACTAGTGATATTTTTCGCTCTGGGCTCAGGCCTGCACGGGTTTAAAATACATTACTAGAGAGTAAGGACTTATTAATTATATACCCAGAATCCCTCCTATGTTTTGCCGATATGGGACTCCTTCCTAAGTTGGGGTGTTACATGAACACTTAAGAGGTAGTTGCTTGAGGATATTTGTTTGCGTTAGAAACCTTGGATATTTGGCCAAGGATCATTTAAGTGATCTCTATCTGCTTTAGAGGACATCACTTTACTGGAAAGGAGGCCACTTTAGCAATGCCTGCAGTCCCTTGCCAGGCCGCTTAAGTTGTAGTTGCTTAAGCGGATAAGTGACTACTTTAGTGAAACCTGGGGATTGCCAAATCCCTCTTTTCACCTAATTTTTCTCTCATTTAGGAAACTATTTACCATCATTATTATGATCCTAAAGAGAGGGAAAGTATGGGGAATCATCAATTGAATCTAAGGTAAGTTTTCCTAACACTACTTGGTTATTTTCTATTATTTTTCCTAGAAAATTTCATTCTTTTTCATTGTAAATTCTTAGAAAATAGGTTTTAAAAACCTTATAACTTAAGGTATGATTTGGGACCTAATTTATGCACCATTTATGCTCAACTTTTGAGCTCACATTCCTTGTCCTTCGAGGGACCTTGTGATAGATTCAATTTTGTATTCTATTTTTGGGCCTTGCTGGCCTGTTCTTGATCCAAATTCCAAACCAACCTTTTATATAGAAATATTTATCTCATTTTACTCCTATTGACATATAAAGTATCATTTTGACAATGTGGTGGCATTTCAACATCGTGGAGCAAAGATGAGTGGATCGTGGATGATTCAAGGATTACGGTTCGATACCAAGGTAGGTTTTGATCTACTCTTCTCTACGAGATGGTGTATGTGTAGATTTCATGTTAGGTATATATTATAGGATATGATTATGAGTAAAATAGCATGATTTAGCTTAATTTATGGAATTTTGGGTAGAAGTGTGACTCAACCCTTTTGATGAAATACTTGTCGAAGCAATAAATCCTACCACCTTAGAATATGAACATGTTGAACATAGTTGATGCTAAGTATCGTTAAGTGTAAGGTTTACTATTTGACTTAGTTCTCATATTATGGTATTTCTTTTATGCCAGCTATATACTGTTGTTGGGACTGAGGTCATAGTTACGATACTAGTTGGAATCCAGGTGAGTATTCTACCCTTGGAAAAGGGTGTGATTCTAGTATATGGATGCTCAATTGCTTATTGTTGTATTTTATGGTTACTAGCAATGACATTCATACTTTTGGCACATTCATGATCATTTATCCAAAATAATGATTTTACTATGGTTTATAAAAACAAATTTATTCCCACTTTTCACTTTTAAAACTTATTGTTTTATAACAGAGATTGTACCACCTTATTTACTGATTTATTAGTTTTCAAAACTAATGATGATGTTTTTGAAATTAGACTGAGATAGATTTCATTCCATGATTTGTCTACTCTTTTACAACAATTATTTACTTCACTCGAGATATAGATTTCAATCCTTTCTACACTTTTATGATATTTTAGTCTTGGAGTTTATCTTGAGCAATATATTAATAGACTTACACTCTTTCACTCAAAGTTTGCATTAGTGCACTTTTATATATACATCTCTCTAGTACTGGATGAAGTAGATTGATGATGATGATTATGGAAAATATTAGATCAGGACCAAGTAGTGTATACAAATATTCTCAAATCCCCTAGAGGCCCTTTATCTGTGAGCCATCGCACCGGAGAACAGAGGTCACCATATGTACTGACTTTGTGAGATTTTGAGCTGGAGGAGGTGTATACATGTGGTATGTGATAGTACTTGTATTGGGTGTGGTATAATGGATTTACTATGTATTCATTTAGTCATATGCATTACCTATCACTAGTATATTATTTGGTGGTTATATCTGTCATCCTTATGGGAGGTTGAATAGTTATAGGATATGATTATTATTTGATGAGGGTTGGATTGAACCTTCAAAGATTTTGGGGGCCCGATTATGTATTGTTTGTTTGAGTTAGTTAATTGTTTCATTATTGTTATTATGGTTAGTTTGTGTCTTTCTTATTATTTACTCATATTGAGGTTTGAGGTATGACTCTGTTCCTTTTCCTTTTTATGGTAAATTACACTATGGATAATTACCTCATGGTTAGACATTATGGTTAGTTACCTTGATTATACCAACACTAAATTTTCTACTTTATTGGGATGGCTCGAGATATTTGGTCATTACCCTAAGTAGTCCTATATATATAGATATACATGTATGGTATTACTGTATATCCTAATCTTTCTTGCCTATTCATGTCATATATGTATTGTTGACCTTGTATAACATTATACAACCTTCTTTTAGTCATTCTTTATATATTAACTATTTATATATGTCATTTTCCTTTAGGCCCCGATTACTATGATAATAGAACAATTTATCCTTAATTCCCCTTAGCATTATTATGTTTAGCTTCCCTGTTAGTTGCTTGCAACTTATATTCCATCTTTACTTGTTATTTAGTTTCCATACTTTTGAGCTTATTTAGCCAATGCCTACTGAGTACCACGTGTTTGGTACACATACTACACTTTAATATCCTGGAGATCATAGTACGAGTTCTTGTAGTAGTTATGTGGATCATGCAAAACAGCTATGTATAAGAGATTTGGGGTGTGCTCCTAACATTCATAGTATTACTACTCTTCCTTTTATGGATTAGACTTATTTCTACAATGTATTTAGAGATGACTTGTACTTATATTTACTTTTTACTTAACTTTGCACTCTTATTGCATTAGAAACTCTTATGCTAACTTCAATAATTTGGGGCTGTATTTCTATATAATAGTCTTCTTATCATATTTATTATGTTATTTGCTTGTATATCTTTTGATAGTCCATTACTAGTTTTCTTGTATTATGGTTTGGATTACCTACTAGTGGGTTATGATAGGTGCCATCAAGAACTGAGCAATTAGGCCACGACAAATTGGTATCAGAGCCTAGGTTTATAGGTGTATTTGTAAAAGAACTAAGTGTTTAGTAGAGTCTTGTGGATCAATACAGAGACATTTGTATCCTATATTCAAGAGGCTATAGGGCATTCTTATGAAATGGAAATTCTATTCTCGACTCTTTGTCGTGTGTCCATATTTCTAAGAACCTCTAGTACATTCTTTGACCATATTCTATTCCAAAAGGATGATATAAGGTTATTGATAAATGCAGATGGGACTTTTGCATGTGTTTCTAGAGCTTCAGCTCAACATTGACTTAGGGAGTTAGAGACTCATATTGAAAATCACCAACACTAGCCAGAGGATTTAGGGCTAGACCAGGTTTCGATAGAGTCTATGATCACTTAAGCCTTTCAAAATTCAGCATGAAAGATTTAGAGCCTTTTTATGGATAACTCATAACCAAAGATGATCGGGTATATCAAGCAGAGTTATCTGGACAGAGTTGGGTTTATTAGAGTTTCATAGGATTTCTTATCCATTTTAGTATATTGAATTAGGCTTCTTGAGTGGGACAAACATACTCTTATGCTATATCTTTCAGAGCATGAGATGATGCATGGATTTATTAGGAGATTAGCTTTGCTACACTATTTGGTGTCGGATCATTTTATAGAAACGAGTCTTCTTTCTCTCATAGTTCTCGTAGATCATTGACCATGAGAAAACCATAGAGAGACTATGCATTGGCACATATAGGTGTGGAGGTAAGTGGCATGTACTCAATACACTATTATTATAATTCTATTCGGGAGTTGGATTCCCCTCAGCAGGGATCAACTTTATTTGTAGCTTGCCAGTTCAACACAAGTAGCGTCTCAGGCTACTGGTAGTTCTTTAATTAGTCATGGTGGTTACAATAGGTAGAGTTCCTGTTAGACCTATTGGATTGATTGTAATGACCTGAGACTAACCCCTAGTCGTTACACGGTGCTGACAATCCTGAGAGACCACAAGCTAACCCATGAACTTGTACCTGTTGTGAGCACTAAATAATATAATAATGAATGTGAAAGAATAACTGAAATTCCATATGGTTTTTAATAATAAAATAACTACTGAATTATGAATTTGATAAAATACTAAAATTTGAATAGTCTGAATAGCTAACTATAGTGTCTGAAAAGCCTCTAAACTGGATACTATGAGTTGATGAGACAAGTCCCAACTAACTCTACTAACTACTGATATAAAGACATAAAGTAATATAATTTGTCCTCAGATGATGATGACTCACCACTACTACTGTACTGCTAAGAATCTGAGAATCTAAATGTGATCCGGGAACTAAGCGTCAACACCTATGATATGAGACATCATAGCGCAAAAGAAAAGGTATGTGATCAGTACTTTGAATATACTGGTATGCTAAATGATGTAGGATGATATACATGGTCTCATGAATAGGAATGATAATAATTAAATGGATATATATGCAAAGTATGGAGTACTAAATAAAGAGCATAGAATCTGTAGATACTGAAAATGTAGGAATATCTATAAATATTGTGGATACATGACCAAGCATATAACATAAACTGAGTACAATTGGTAAACTAATATACTGAGATAACTAAAATCTGTATGCTTTGGTCAAACAACACTAAGACTGAATAACTGAGCTGGGATTGTAACTGAGACTATATCTGAGACTGTGGGAGGTATTATCTAACCGACATTCCCCAATTTGAGATAATCAGGGTCCAACCTATAACCCTAGATAGAAGGGTGTTAAAACCATGCCACAATTACTAACAATGGATATGTGGATCCACTAAACTAATATAATGTCCAAAGGACTAAGGGTGTCAAGCCTGAATTGATGGGCGACCTCTGCGAGATAGTCAAGCCTAGACTGACAAGTGACTACTCATATCCTATGCTGGATACATATTCTTAGAGTATCGGGACTGCTACTAACGACTCTGCCTATCAAATGGGGAAGCCTCCATCCCTACACTCGCTCAGTGCTAAATCCTACTCCCAACTGAAAGACACTGAGATACTAGACTGTTCTGAGTTGAATAACTGATATCTGACTATTCTGATAATGGTTATAATATAATTTGAAGACTATTCTATAATGTACTGAGGCTAGACTAAATAAACAACTATGGGTTTTTGGGTATTCAATAACCCAAGGACTTAAAACAACAATACTGAAAAGACATTAAAGCTTGAAGGCCAAAACATGAAGGCTCTTATTAAATAAATCACTCTTGTAGGCATTTTATCAAACACTTGTAGTTCATGGTTTTAAAACAATCTTAAGAATGTCATGGAACTTGTAGGAATAGCATGAATTCATCATAATAGCATTAAATCATGGTTTAATTCAATAAATAGTAATATGAAAACATGGGGGATTGGATAATATCAATAATTTCATGGTAACATGGTATAAAATCATAGTTCATGGAGGTTCATGGGTGAAATACCAATTTAAAACACAATAACTTGAAAAGATCACAATTTTATAATTTAAAAAGGTTGCTTGGATTTCATGGATAAAAGGGATCCATGGATGGGCATCTAACATACCTGGGATGATGAATTTTAAAGGATTGATGGAGAGTTTTTGAGATTTGACATTGATTCTTGAGATCTAGGGCTTCTTGTTATTGAAAGAGGGGAGTATTAATTTGAAACAAAGTGAATAATGATGAGTATTGAGGTCAATTAGGGGTTAAATTTTATGTTTAAGGTGAGTTTAGGACTTGGGGAAAAGACCTAAATACCCTTAAATGAATATAAAAACAAAAGTTGGAAAATAAAATCTCAATTTTTTGCCTTGACGCGATGCACCACTATCATACCAAGCAACTGGAAAAGGGACAACTGGGAGCTGGACCAACATCGCGATGCACCACCATCGCGGTAAGCCTGTGGATGCTAATTTGGCCATCTCCGTGACGCGCCATGATCTCATAGGCCTACTGGAAATTGACAAATATCAAATTGACCTATGGAACAATATGCTAGGATCATGGAACCTCACTAGATTTTGCTAATTGAGATATTGGCCTGCACCGCGATGCGCTAGAAGTTAAAATGATGGGGTTTTGCGAGTTAAACTTAAAATCACCATATTTTCTTACCCGGTTATCATATTTGGGAAAAAATTTTATTGTTGGAAAGCTAATTGAATTTCCTATGCAATGGTATTCTATAAATTGAAAGACAATGAGTTTTTCAAAAATTTCTATACAAATACTCATGCACTAGGACTTAGATTACGCTAGGAAAATATGGGGTGTTACATTAATTAACATGGATCTTTAGGCCATGTTGATCATTCTAGATCAATGGGTGAAGTACTTTAGAGTTTACCAGGAGCTTGTTTCAGTTGTAGTTATATTGATTATTTGTCTAGAGTGTGCCCCAAATGTGAGTTGCGTGTTCATATAGAGTTAACATTTGTTCTTCGACACCCTAGAGATCCTAAGGTATGTTATGATTGCGGGGAGGATGGTCATTTTAGTAGAGTGTGTCCCTGGCATTAGTTTGTCAGCTATTTAGGGTCAGTCCATGTTTCTCGCAAGGTTAGGACTTCAGGGGTTTGTTACAACTACGAAAAAAATTGATCATTGGTCAAGTGCATGATCCCAACATAGTACTATTCTCCATTCAACTCATTCAGATAAGTCTCATATAGATGTGGTGCCTTTTGTTATAGGTAGTGCACTTAGTGCCTCAGTTGGTGATTCAAATTCTTAGTCCATTTTTGACCCACACAGATTCGTACTCTTCAAGCACACCGGGCTTATTATTTTAGAATTCCACCATGATAGGTGTAACTTTTTATTTCTTGTTTATACCTTCAATATAATTTGAATTAGTATTTTGATACCTATCAATGGTTATATTCTTTGGTATTTTTATATTACTTGATGTGTTCCATGGTGTAGAGTTCAAAATTATATGACTACCCCTATAGATGATTTCTTTTATTAGCGAATAGAGTGGATCAATTTTGTTAGTTCCTTAGGGGTGTAGCATTTGGGTTTGAGTCCTATTTACCATATCATACTGGCTTTCTTACGACCCTATAGTGGTACTTGTTATTGATTTTTATTTTTAGTAACACTTGCACCTTTGTAATACCCCGCAAAGTTCTCTCCTAGTCTGAGCCTTAGACCGTTTTCGAAAAATGAAAATCCGAGTCTAAAAATTTCAGAAATATCTTCCCAAGTATGAAACACTTTGAATCGTGTAGTATTTATATAATTTCAAATTTTTTCCATGTATATCATTGAATAATCTTTCCATCGATTCAAATTTTATCAAAATCCGACTCGGATGAGGGAATTATGGTCGTTTTACTAAATGGTATTGAAATTGCCCAGGTTTAATGGTCGACCTGGTGAACCGTTAGGTACTAGGTGGGCCATCAAGTGTCTCATCAATACAAGACAGTGACCCCTCTTTTTGGTCATCATATGATGGCCAAAGTGGTGGACTGTCAATAAGTTAACGGACCATCAAGGGGTCCGTCAGGTCGAAACAGAATAGCCCATTCCTGACCCCCAAGTGACGGACGATCTGGTGGACCATCAGATTCCTGACGGACCATCACTTCGACCATCACGACGAGGCAGAATGACCTAGATTTGTCACTCGAGTGATGGACGACCTGGTGGACCGTCAGTCCCTCTGACGGACCATCAGATCGACCGTCACAGACCCCGATCAACAGTTTTCAACTCTTTTTCTTTAAAAGGCATTTTGGTATTTTCCACTCTTTCCCCAACCTCTATAAATAACCACTTAAGTGTTGAAGGCCTCATTTTTTTTCTCTTCTTTCACCCAAAAACTAGGATTTCCAAAATAAAAAATTCTATCTTCTTCCACCAAACATTAAGAGAGAATCAAGAGCAAGGATCAAGAATTCGTCCAAGAGACTTCAAGAAAAGAGTTTACCCAAGGTATTTAGATATTGATTCTTTGTTTTCTTTCATCTAATAAGATCAATTACCTTTTTCTAAATCTCCAAGATTTATGTTTATGAATTTTTACTGATTCTTGTGAAATTGATGTTCTTGCTATGATTGAGTTGTGGTTCATGTATTTCTACAATATTATCAAGACGTGGCCTTAGTATGTTGTATTTGTATGGTAAATGGATTATGTACTTGTTGTTGATGTTGAATGACCTCCAAGATGGGATACTTATATGGTTTGTATGAATCTATGATAATATATGAGTGGAAACATGTAAATTTAGTTGATCATGGTGAGTAGTTGGGCTATTATACTTATGCCTAAGTTGTCCATGTGAGGTATTCGATAAAATATCTAAGAGACTAGAAATTAAGCATTGTAGTTAAATCGTGATCCAATGACTTCTAAGATACGATTATGTGTTACGATTGTTGATGTGCTCATGAATTTTGGGTGTAGAATTGGTTGATTTAGAAGAGTATGTCTCCCATAGGTTGATAAAATCTTATAAGAAAAATATGGGTCATTATAGCATGTTGAATAGAAAGCCCCAAATTGTGAGTTAGTCTATGCATGCCTAGTGTTTGATAAAATGACCAAGTGAATGAATTATTCCATGCTTGTAGGAAATCCCCAAATAAGTGTGAACCTATACATGTCTAGTGTTTGTTGAAGGACCTTAGTGAAAGAGTGGAGATGTGATGGTTGTAAATTCCCCATTATGTTCTCTTTTATTTATTCGAAGTTTTTAATATATGCCAAGTGATTAGCAAGTAAGCTATGACATGATAGTATGAAGTTTTCCAAGCGGTGTGAAATACAAATACATGTTAATAGCGATATAGGTATGAAATAGTTGAGGTAAAACCTTGTTGAATGGAGTATGATCTAATAGCATGTTTTCTCTATATTATTATGTGATTAATATCCCGAGATGCTTAAAGCGACCCTTTGGTGATTATGATGATGAATAGAGGTCTATGTTTCCTAAATGTTGGATGTGATGCCTTAAGAATTTTGAGTGGGGGAAAGTATGTTATGATTTCTAATTACTTGGAGAGATGCTTTAATAATTATGATGATGCATTAATTATATTGACGATGAAGGTATGATAGCGATAATACTTGAATGCTTGAGATAATACATGAATGATTGTGATAATACATGAATAATTATGATAATGAATGAATGCTTGTCGTGATGCATGAATGATTGTGAATGGTGAATGGATGATCGAGATGATGTGAGAATGATTATGTTTTAATTTTATGTTATCAAGTCCTGGGGGTATTTATACTCGACAATAGAGTTGTTGTCTAGAGCCCGTGTTAGTTTTGCGATAATTCCAATCGATCCACGATTCTCAAAACTCAGTGAAGTATAGAACTATATATCTATAGACAAGTGCAGAGCTTAATCAGGCTCTATAATCTCAGTTATCTCTGTAATCTCTGTATCACTAGTAATCTAGCCTTCATACTGTAATCATCTCAGATCTAATAGTATTGAAGTGATTCAATTCTAATCTCAGAAGCAATTTGAATAATCTATTCAAGCTCTACATCATCAGTCAGATGCTATGATTTGATACCTTTCGGTCAGATACGGAACTAATTAATCTCAGCGTAACTCTGTTAGATCTCTTGAGAAATATAATCAGTATTAGATTTTGCTCAGTATAAGTTTAGTTTAGAATCAAATCAGGGTCTTTCATATGGGAGAAAAAACTAGCACCGAGCGAGCCCAAGAATGGGGACTCACCTACTATTGGAGGGTGTTATCCTTAGATGCGATCCTTGTGCTCTATAACTACATAGCCAGCGTAGGTTGAGACATCACACTTTCTAGATGAGGGTGGATAAGAGACATCATACCTTCTAGATAAGGATAGATGAGGTAGCTTGACCTGTTATATAAGGGCTCCACCGTTCTCGTATGAGGACCTGATAGATGAGGGTCATATAAAGATAATGTATTTACCTGTGGCACGGTATTGACACCCTCCACACCGGGGTTAGTGGTTGGACCCGTAAGAGATAGTAGGGGCATGTCGGTTAAGTAACTACTTCCCATAGTCTCTAATTCAGAATTTGTCTCAGACTTCAAGAAAGAGCTCAGTTCAGTGTACAAAATTTAAGGCTGTTAGATACAGGACATTATGTATGATTAATTGCTAATTCAAAGATACTCTACAAGATAGGACGATCTCAAAATTATTTATGAAGAATTATTGTTATCCACAGACTCAAAGATAACCTGTTAGATAGGGTTGCTATCCATTTCAGAAGCTACAGATACGTGCAATCTCAGTATGTTCAGAGATTTTAGAACTCACTCCTTGATAAAAGTGCATCCATATTTCCCACTTATCAATATCAGATGAGTCTATGATTTAGTATCTCAGTGTCAATAGTGAGTTCAGTTTGTAAGAAAGTGGTATCAGAGTTCCAGTCTCTAGAGTTGTGATGATTGTAATTATGACCTGTGCATTCATGTATGTGTTCTCATGCAATGTTTTCATGATTATTCAGTTTACACATTGTCCATGCATGAGCCCTTGCATTTAGCCTTACCTCATCTACATTCTTGGTACATTTTGTACTGATACATTTGTGCTATGGTGTTTTATTTGACACCATAGTTTCAGAGGCATAGGATCAAGAGTTTCCTCAGCAGTTCAATCTCAGTTAGCAGTAGTAGTAGTGAGTCCTCTTTCTTCGAGGATAAATCTTAGTTTACTATTATTGCATCAGATTTTGTTTATATTATAAGTTGATGGAGTTAGTTGGGGACATGTCCCATTAACTCCACAGTTTAAATAATTTAGAGGCTTTTCAGATGGAAGTTGATGTATTAGTATTCAGTTTTCAGTTTTAGTATGTATAAATGTGTTGAACCTTATGGCCATTTTTCGCATTTATTTCAGATAGTATGCAGTGTACAGGTATAGATATCAGAAAAGGGTTAGCTTGTGGTACTTTGGATCCATAAGCACCGTGTGACATCTCGGGATGGGATCTTAGGGCGTTACAAACTTGGTATCATAGCCTAAGGTTCAATAGTGTCCTAGGGAGTTTGAAAAGCCACATCTAGTAGAGTCTTGTGGATGGGTGTGTAGCGCACCACTTTTATGTACAAGAGGCTACAGGATGTACTAAAGAGTAATTTTCCTTCTTTAAGTATTTAGATCGTGCGAGTGAGCATGATCTCAAGTGGATCCTCAATCTAATCCACTTACTTCTTTCAATTACAGAGTATGCCTCCTCGCAGAGATTTTGTCCACGGGGTTAATGACCATCCCCTCAGCCAGTAGATCCTGAAAATGAGAGTGTGTCACATTCAGAGTTTCGGGCAGCTTTCCAGGTACTAGCCCAGTCTGTGACTAATTTTAATGGGAACTGTCAGGCTGCAGTCTTACCTCAGCAAGATGGGGATTCTGCCGCAACCAGGATTAGAAGCTTCATAAGAATAAACCCACCCAAATTCTTTGGGTCAGTAGTAGGTAAGGATCTGCAGTTGTTTCTAGAAGAGGTGAAGAAGATCACCCCGATTATGAATGTGTCAGAGGAGGAGAGTGTTGAGTTAGCATCTTATAGATTTAAAGGTATTGCTCATGATTAGGTAGTGATGTGGGAGGAGATTAGAGGGGAAAATGCAGCTCTTGTGACTTGGTTAGAGGTTTAGAGTGCCTTTCTAGATATATTTTCCCCTCTAGAGATGAGAGAGGCTAAGGTAGAGGAGTTCATAAACCTAAGGAAAGGTTCCATGATCGGGAAAGAGTATTGTCTTAAGTTTAACCAATTAACTAAGTACTCTCCTGACTTGGTAGCTGACCCTAGAGCGAGTATGAGTAAGTTTTTGTCTAGTGTATCGAGTTATATGTTGAAAGAGTGTAGAGCTGCCATGCTCTATAGAGATATGAACCTTTCCAGGCTAATGATTCATGTGCAACAGATTGAGGCAGATAAGATGAATGAGAGAGAGAGGGAGTAAAAGAGCCAAGATAGGTAGTCGTGGTCTCTCGCAGTTAGGGTCTCAAAGTGGTAGTAGTTCTCAGTATGGTTGGAGATTTTTAGTTCCAACTCCATCTTCAGCTAGTGTACTCGCACCTATGTTTGGGGGTGTCAGAGTTAAGGGAGCGCCAAGCTCCAAACCCCGGAGTAGTACTAGTGGTATTTGTACCTACTCGTTGTGTGAAGAATGCGGTAGGAATCATAAGGGTGTATGTAGAGCCGGTAGCAATGTGTGCTTTGGATGTGGCGAGACCGGTCAAAAAGTTTGAGACTGTCCTAAGCCAGGTCCTCAAAGTCAGCGTAGTCATCCTTCAGGCTCTCCTTGATTGAGAAAGATCCCCTGAAATAGACCTGGGTAAGTTATGAGCCCTTCATCGTTATAATATGCATTATTAGATCTTTTGCTTTCATTTTGAGCTTATATGCTAGCATGAGTCATACCCGAGTTTCAGGTCTCAGTCGGTCAATTATGACCCAGTCGTAGGTGCCTCGCGTACTGCTCCAGTAATTCAGGTGAAGTGTGTTTAGAGGGACATAGAGTCCCAAGAGGGAGATACCCCATAGTATCATGATGTTGCATGCCAATAGATTCATCCCGATGCATGATTAGATTTTCTTTATAAAGTTAGCATTAGTCATTATTGAATTGTCAAGTCGTGCTTTCAGAAGTTAGCTTATCCGAACATTCATGCATTAGATATGCACACTTCGTAGAAAGTGTTCAGCTAGTCAGCGTATGTTCATTCGTGTATTCATGTGATTGTTCCAGTTATAAGTCCATGCATCATATATGCATATATGTTACGAGAATTCAGCTATGAGTAGATTTAGTCGAGTATTCCTTATATTAGATATGCATGCCCAGTGTGAGAACTCCATATGTCAGTCGTTCCAGTTGCGTAATCACGCCTTGAGATGTTTTTGTGTCTTGAGTAAGTTTTGTTGATCTGTATTATCAGTCTATCAAAGAGACATTCAAGGAAGAAAGTTACTAAGGGGGAGATAATGTAATACCCTGCAAAGTTCTCTTCTAGTCTTAGCCTTAGAGCGTTTTCGAAAAAACAAAAATCCGAGTCTAAAAATTTTTGAAATATCTTCCCAAGTATGAAACACTTTGAAATGTATTGTATTTTTATAATTTCAAAAATATGTTCCCAAGTATGAAACACATTGAATCGTGTTGTATTTCTATAATTTCAACTTTTTTCCAAGTAGAGCATTGAATAATCTTTCCATCGATACCAATTTTATCAAAATCCGACATTAGACGAGGGAGTTATGGTCGTTTTACAAAATATTATCGGAATCACCAAGGTTTGACGGTCGACCTGGTGGACCATCAGGTCCTTAGTGGGCCGTCACGTGTCCCATCAAGCCAAGGCAGTGACCCCTCTCTTTGGTCATCATGTGATGGCCAAAGTGGTGGACTGCCAATAAGTTGACGGACTGTCAAGGGGTCCGTCAGGTCGAAATAAAATGGCCCATTCCTGACCCCCGAGTGACGGACGATCTGGTAGACTTTCAGATTCCTGACGGACCATCACTTTGACCATCACGACGAGGCAGAATGACCCATATTTGGCATTCGAGTGACGGACGACCTGGTGGACCGTCAGTCCCCCTGACGGACCGTCAGATCGACCGTCACAGACCCCGATAAACAGTTTTCAACTCTTTTTCTTTAAAGGGAATTTTGCTCTTTTTCACTCTTTCCCCAACCTATATAAATACCCACTTAAGTGTTGAAGGCCTCATTTTCTTTTCTCTTCTTTCACCCAAAAACTAGGGTTTCCAAAATAAAAAATTCTATCTTCTTTCACCTAAAATTAAGAGAGAATCAAGAGCAAGGATCAAGAATTCTTCCAAGAACCTTCAAGAAAAGAGTTTCCCCAAGGTATATAGATGTTAATTCTTGGGTGTCTTTCATCCAAGAAGCTCAAGTACCTTTTTCTAAATCTACAAGATTTATGTTTATGAATTTTTAATGATTCTTGTGAGTTGAAATTGATGTTCTTTATATGATTGAGTTGTGGTTCATGTTTTTTCTACAATATTATCATGCCTTGGCCTAAGTATGTGGTATTTGTGTGGTAAATGGATTATGTACTTGTTTTTTATGTTGAATGACCTCCAAGATGGGATACTTATGTGGTTTGTATGAATCTATGATAATATATGAGTGAAAACATGTAAATTTAGTTGTTCATGATGAGTAGTTAGGTTATTATACTTATGCCTAAGTTGTGCATATGAGGTGTTCAATAAAATGTCTAAGAGACTAGAAATTAAGCATTGTAGTTAAATTGTCATCTAATGACTTCTAAGATATGATTATGTGTTATGATTGATGATGTGATCATGACTTTTAGGTATAGAATTGGTTGATTTAGCAGAGTATGTCTCCCATAGGTTGATAAAATATTAGAAGAAGAATATGGGCCATTATAGCATGTTAAATAGGAAGCCCCAAATTGTGAGCTAGTCTATGCATGTCTAGTGTTTGATAAAATGACCAAGTGAATGAATTATTCCATGCTAGTAGGAAATCCCCAAATAAGCATGAACCTATGCATGTCTAGTGTTTGTTGAAGGACCTTAGTGAAAGAGTGGATATGTGATGGTTGTAAATTCCCCATTATGAGCCCTTCGATATATGCTAAGTTTTTAATATATTCCAAGTGATTAGGAAGTAAGCTATGACATGATAGTATGAAGTTTCCCAAGCGGTGTAAAGTCCAAATACATGTTAAGACCGATATAGATATGAAATAGTTGAGGTAAAACCTTGTTGAATGGAGTACGATCTAATAGCATGTCTTCTCTGTGTTATTATGCGATTAATATCCTGAGATTCTTAAGGCGACCCTTTGGTGATTGTATTGATGAATAGAGGTCTATATTTCCTAAATGTTGGATGTGATGCCTTAAGGATTTTGAGGGGGGGGGAAAGTATGTTATGATTTATAATTACCTGGAGAGATGCTTTAATAATTATGATGATGCATAAAGAAGGTGATGATGAAAGTATGATAGCGATAATACATGAATGATTGCGATAATACATGAATAATTATGATGATGAATGAATGCTTGTGTTGATGCATGAATGATTGTGATGGTGAATGGATGATCGTGATAATATGAGAATGATAATGTTTTACTTTTATATTATCGAGTCCTGGGGTATTTATACCCGACAATAGAGTTGTTGTCTAGAGCTCGTATCAGTTTCACGATAATTCCAATAGATCCACGATTCTCAGAACTCAGTGAACTATAGAACTATATATCTTCAGACAAGTGCGGAGCTTAATCAGGCTCTGTAATCTCAGTTATCTCTGTAATCTCTGTATCTCTAGTAATCTAGCCTCCATCCTGTAATCAACTCAGATCTAATAGTATTCAAGTGATTCAATTCTAATCTCAGAAGCAATTTGAATAATCTATTCAAGCTTTGCATCGTCAGTCAGATGCTATGATTTGATACCTTTCCATCAGATACAAAACTAAGTAATCTCAACGTAACTCAGTCAGATCTCTTGAGAAATATAATCAGTATCATATTCAGCTCAGTCTAAGTTCAACTAAGAATCAAATCAGGGTCTTTCAATTGGGCGTAAAAACTAGCACCGAGCGAGCTCAAGGATGGGGACTCACCTACTAGTGGAGAGTGTGATTCTTAGATGCGATCCTTGTGATCCTGAACTACATAGCCAGCGTAGGTTGAGACATCACACCTGCTAGATGAGGGTGGATGAGAGACATCATACCTCCTAGATAAGGGTAGATGAGGTGGCTTGACCTGTTAGATGAGGGCTTCACCATTCTCGTATGAGGACCTGATAGATAAGGGTCATATAAAGATAATGTCTTTACCCGTGGCACGGTATTGACACCCTCCCAACCGGGGTTAGAGTTTGGACCCCTAAGTGATAGTAGGGGCATGTCGATTAAGTAACTACTTCCCACAGTCTCAATTTTAGAATCAGTCTCAGACTTTAAGAAAGAGCTCAGTTTAATGTAAAAAATGTAAGGCCTTTAGATACTGGCCATTAAGTATGATTACTTGCTAATTCAAAGATTCGCTACTAGATAGGCCGATCTCAAAATCATTTATGAAGAAGTATTCTTATCCACAGATTCAAAGATAACCTGTTAGATAGGGTTGCTATCCGTTTTAGAAGCTTCAGATACTCGTAATCTCAGTATGTTCAAAGACTTCAGAACTCACTCCTTGATAAAAGTACATCCATATTTCCCAATTATCAATATCAGATGAGTCTGTGATTCAGTATCTTAGTGTCAATAGTGAGTTCAGTTTGCAGGAATGTGGTATATGAGTTCCAGTCTCTGGAGTTGTGATGATTGTGATTTTCACCTGTGCATTTATGTATATGTACTCGTGCGTTGTTTTCATGATTATTCAATTTACACATTGTGCATGCATGAGCCCTTCCATTTAGCCTTACCTCGTCTACATACTCGGTATATTTTGTACTGACGCATTTGCGCTATGGTGTTTTTTTTGACACCATAGTTTTAGAGGCACATGATTCAAATTTTCCTCACCAGTTTAGTCTTAGTTAGCATTAGTAGCAGTGAGTCCTCTTTCTTCGAGGACGAATCTAAGTTTACTATTATTGCTTTAGATTTTGTTTATATTGTCAGTTGACAAAGTTAGTTGGGGATATGTCCCATCAACTCCACAGTTCAGACAGTTTATAGGCTTTTCAAACAGAAGTTGATGTATTAGTATTCAGTTTTCAGTTTGAGTATGTATAGATGTGTTGAACCTTATGGCCAGTTTCTTTATTTATTTAAGATAGTATGTAGTGTACAGGTACAGATATCAGAAAAGGGTTTTCTTGTGGTCCTTTGGGTCCATAAGCACCGTGTGACGTCTCAAGATGGGATCTCAGGGCGTTACAACCTTATACTGGAGTCACTATTGTTGTTGTTTGAATTATTTTCCTTGTGTTAACATTAATTGATTCTAACTTGATTACCGGTTAGGCTAGCATTATCTAGTTAAAATTCTCTTCCTTGTAATTCTTATTTGTTAGCCAAGGAAACTAGTGTGGTTGGATGTTTTTATCTCTTATTATAGGGTGAGGTTGGTCGTTTTTCTCTTTAATTGGTAAGGTTATATCTGTTGTTGAGTGGGCTATGAAAGTGAAGATGGGTTGGCCTTCCATCATTCTGTTATAGTTCTAGAGTTGGCCATTTGGTAATATTGCCCATTGCTGAGTTTGAGATTCTAGGTCTTGCTTTTGAGTTTACTGAGATTTTAGTATTGGCTTTCCTTCTAAATATTACATTTTTTAGGCTGATAATATTGGGATCCGTTCTTATAATTTGACTAGTTCTTTACCAGTAATAGTATTAATGTTGATATTGGAAGGTTTAATGCTTACCTTTGTGGTTACTAGATTTGTCTCCTGATAAAATCATTGATCTTGGTATTACTGTGTAGCTAGATACTTTACTCTCTCCATTTTATGGTTCTTGGTCCAGTTGTGGTAAGGGTGATGGAAATGGGTGATCCTCTTCTATAGTCGCTTCTTAAGTTGGCCAATTGGGATATTGTTATCTTGATATGTCCTATTCATTGGTGTTGATATTGGTACTTACTTTTCTATGATGTGATTCGTGGATTCATTTGGGTTAAGGTTATATCAGTTGAATATATTTAAAAATCCTTATTTTAGCATTTGTTAGGCCTAATAAGGCTTTATGGAATGCTTCTATTGGGTGATATGTTCCTATAGGTATTCGTTGCTATAGATAGAGTATTGGATTGATTAGTTTTTAGCTAAGGTTGCATTTCTCCAAGTTGCTGGAGTTTTGGTTATCGCTAATTTTGTTTGCAGCCTTGGTAAGTTCTTGGTTATGCCTTGATGCACTATGACTTTAGCAAATATGAAGCTAACAATTTTTGTCTTTAGCTAGTGATTTTCCCCAGTTGTGGTCATATTCATCGATAATATTTTGGTTTCAATTCTTATAGGGACCATTAGAGGATATGCCTAATTTCGATATAGAGGTTGATTTAGGTGGTTGGCCTTAGGTCAGACTTGTTGGCTTAGGTTATGGTTTTTGACTTTTATGGATGAGAACTTAGAAGTAGTGTTAGATTTTGGTATTTATATGCTTACTTATATATTGGATTAGTTTAGACAGTTAAGATCAAACGGTTCAGCATTGATGATGAGATTTTAGCTGGGAGCTATAGAGCTTGGTTGCAGCTTTTGTTTCAAGCTTATCTGCATTGGGATTTCAAATATTGTCTAGCTAATCCTAATCCTTAGGTACCTATTCGGTCTTCTTTAGTGCAGGTAGATTGTGGTTGATTGGTGTTCAGGTGATAGCCCATTGACACATGACCATGGTTTCTTCTTCTTTTTGCCTTGGTTCTTGTTTTTTACCAAAATTTTGGACTGTTTACTCAAAAAAACATAGTGTTCTCAGGTTGGGCTTAGCACGATTTCAATCCTCAGTTGGTGGGAACCTTGGAGAAGATCATTCAATTTTGAGTGTTAGTTATTTGAGCTCTTGATCATTGGTTTTGAGGGTCATTAGAGATAGTTGTAGCTTTGGAAAAGATGGAAGACTTTGGTCATCACTCTTTGTGTATCCAAATGTCACCATATTATCTTATCCTTACGCATACCATTATGGATGTTTAGTGGATCAACTCTAGTTCCTTGAGGTTAGTACAATAGGGATATGCCGATAGAACTCAAATGACTTTTTGATAGAGTTAACATATGTTCCTCGCCAGCCTAGATCTTCTCAGGTATGTTACGATTGCATGGTGGATGTTTATTTTTGTATGAAGTTCCCTCGATGTTAGTTTGTCAGCTATTTAGGGTCAGTCCATGTTTCTTACTAGGTTAGGTCTTCAACCATTTTTTATGACTATAAAAAGACCGATCATTGTACTAGAGCATGTACCCGATATAATATTATTCATCATTCATCTCATTTAGTCTAGTCTCAGAGAGATGTGGTGCCTATGGTTAGAGGTAGTGCACTTAGTACCTCAGTTGGTGATTTAGATGCTCAGTTCAATTTTGGACCCGCTCAAATTTATACTCATTCGAGCACTTCAGGATTATAATTTTAAGTTTCCACCATGTTAGGTGTGCCTTTTTATTTCTTGTCTTTACCTTTGTTTTGATTTGAATTGGTTTCTCATACCCATTAATGATCAAATTTCTTTATATTTTAATATTGTTTGTTGTGTGCCTTGGTGTAGAATTCAAGATTATGTGACTAACCCTATAGATTATTTCCTTTAGTAGTGGATAGAGTGGATTAGTATTGATATTTCCCTAGGTATGTAGCAATTGGGTTTGAGTCCCATTTACCATGACATATTGGGCTTCTTATGGACCTATAGTGGTACTTGTTATTGATTTCTATTTTTCTTACCACCTGCACCTTATACTGGAGTCACTATTGTTGATGATATTATTATTGTCCATATGTTAAAATTTATTGATTCTAACTTAATTTTTGGCTAGACTAGCATTATCTAGTTAGAATTCCCTTTTTTTAAATTTTTGTTTGTTGGCTGAGGCAGTTGGAGTCTTTGGATGTTTTTTTCTCTTGTATCAAAGTATGGTTGGTCATTTTCCTTTTCTATTGATGAGGTTATATCAGTTGTTGAGTGCACTATGAAAGTGAATATAGGCAGGCCTTCCATGGTTCCGTTATGGTTCTAAAGTTGGAAATTTGGTTATATTTCCTATTTCTTAGTTTGATATTTTAGGTCTTGCCATCGAGTGTGCTAAGATTTTAGCACTGGCTTCCCTTCTCTATAACCCATTTTTTGGTTTGATTAGTTTGGGATCCTTTATTTTAATTTTACTAGTTCATCACCAGTAATAGTATTGATGTTTATATTGGAAGGTCTAAAGCTTTATTTTCTTGTTGATGGGTTGATCTCTGGATAAAATCTTTGATCTTGGTATTACTATGGAGCTAGATACCCAGTTCTCTCCATGATATGGTGATTGGTCCATTTGTGTTAAGGGTGGTGGAAATGGGTGATCCTAAGTTGCACGGTTAGGACTTTGTTATCTTGATATGCCTCATTAATTTTTAAATTGTGGTCCCAACCTTGGCTTTGGTGTTAAGATTAGTACTTTTCTACGATGTTATTCGTGGCTTCATTTGGGTTAAGGTTATTTTATTTGAATGGATTAAAAAATCCTTATTTAAGCATTTGTTAGGCTAAATGATGCTCTATGGGGAGCTTTTGTTGGGTGATATGCCTATGGGTGTTCATTTCCATCTATGGAGCATTGCATTGATCACTTTCAGCTAAGGTTGCATTTCTCCAAGTGTTTAGAGTTTTGGTTATTGCTTAGTGCTATATGCAGCCTAGGTGAGTTCTTGGTTATGCCTTTATGCACTATGCCTTTAGTAGATATGAAGATGATTGGTTTTGTCTTCAACTAGTTATTTTCCCCAAATGTGGTTATGTTCTTCAACAATATTTTAGTTTTAGTTCTTGTTGGGACCATTGGAGGATATGCCTAATTTCGATAACAAGGTTGATTTGGGTTTTTGGACTTAGGTCAGACTTGTTGTCTTAAGTTATAGTTTTTGACTTATATGGACAACAACTTGGAATTTATATTAGATTTTGGAATTTAGATGCTTACTCATCTATAGGATTGGTTTGGACAGTTGAGATCGATCCACTAGCGATGATGTTGAGATTTTAGTTGGGAGTTATAAAGCATGGTTGCTGGTATTTAATCTATAGGTTGGCTAAGCCTACTATTTAGGTACTTGTTCGGTCTTCTTAAGTTCAGTTTGATTGTGGTTGATTGATGATTGGATGATAGGTTGTTGACATGTGACAATGGTTTCTTCTTCTTTTGGCGTTGGTTCTTAGATTTTACCAAAATTTTAGATTGTCTGCTCAACAAAAAGTAGTGTGCTCAGGTTAGGATTAGCATGATTTCATCCTCATTTGGTGGTCACCCGAGAGAAGATCATTTAATTTTTAGTGTTCATGCTTCAAGCTCTTGATTATCAGTATTGAGGGTCATCCGGGCAAGTTGTAGCTTTGACAAATATTGTAGGCTTTGGTCAACACCCTTTTTGTGACCAAGTGGAACCTTATGGGCTTATCCTTATGCTTACCATCATGGAAGTTTGGTGGATCAGCTCCAGTTCTTTGAGGTTAGTACGATAGGGTTGTGTCGAAAGGACTCACATGACTTTCTACATGGTTCAGAGTTGATGGCTAGATTAGAAAGATAAAAGAAGGTTAGATTTTTACATTTGAGGTGATCGTATGATTATACCTGCATTATCCTTAGCTTGGTTGAGCTTTTTCATAGTTATGCTTGTATCAGTGTTGATAGCCTAAACAAAGGCTAAAACACGAAATTGACAATAGAAGCTAACAATCAGCAAACACACAAAAGGAAAAACAACACACATAGAAGAAAAGAGACGAAGAAGAAGATTGCATAAAAAGTAAAGATAGGTAGAAAGACCCTTACTTCTATCAAATGAATAGCCCATGAAGGTGTCTCAAACCTTCAAACACACCTCACCAATAGAAGCTCAAACCTTCCTCTTAGGTGGACCAAAGGACTCATACTTCCTCAATCCCACATTTCTTGCCAAATAACCCAATACAAGTGAAAACCAATTCAAATGCATTCAAGGTTCAAATTTCGGTTTTCCTCTCTTAAGGAGAAGGAGAAGACTACAATCTAAAAAGTCACTTGATTCATTATCTCAAAAAACTAATGAAAATAGAAGGCTACTTGTCTATTTATAATATTACATAACAAATGTCAAAAATGCCCTTAATGAGAGCTAGGCAAAAGGGCTCCTCTTGAGTGTTGAAATGTAGGGTATAAAGTCAACTTTTCCCTTCACTTGAGGTGCCTCTTGAGTGTATAAGTCCCTTCTCTTTTCTTCTCTTGACCAAGGCTTCAAAATTCTCCAAAAAGGTCTTCAATTGCTTGCCAATTCTGAAGCTTGAACCTTGGACAATAGCTTGTACTCTTGGTGCTCCTTGTGCTTGTATCAAGTGTGCTATGGTTTGGATTCGTGTGCATCAACCAATCTCGGTTCAGTTAGAGGCAGTTAGTTGCTGAGATTTAGTTTTGTTTTTTTAGGAAGTGAAGTAAGGAAGTTGGTTGAAAATGGGATACCTATAGCAAAATCCCTTGGAAGAGTTGTTTTTTCATAGAAGTTACCTAGGGAGTCTTGCTCGGAGAATGTAGGCATAGTACCTCATCTCTTTGAGATTTATTTCTCTACATATCCATTGACTTTTGCAATAAAAGTCCTTTAGTAGTAGATATTGCAATGACCCGTTAAGTCATTTCCTCAATTTTTACTTATTTCTGGAATTTCGATCCCTCCCACAACAGTTATATGCCATTTATGACTTGTCAAAACTGTCGATTCAATTAATAGATAGTTCATTTGTTTTTTAGGCTCATTTATCTATTTTTGAGAAATCTCTGTTAAGGAATTGGTCTCAAACCAAAAATCCTTGTAAATAACCTTGGATGAGAATTCCGATAGCGCTATCAACTCTAGAATATTGATTTTAGGCTAGGGGACCCTTTATTAATGTCCCAAGGTTTCTCGTCTCATTTTGGGATATTGGGTGGATTATATGAAAAATGGAACTATAGGTCTCGGCCCTAAATTTAGATTAAAAGACCTCAAATAAATTTTTTGAGGGTTCCATTAAATCTAGAATGTTGAATTCAGTATGGTATCGTATTTCATTTGCATGCATGGGGTCCTGAATGAATCCTGAGCACTCGGTTGGAGTTTTTTATAGACAAGGAAAATTTGATGCCTCAAGTTACTTGTGCAACTACTTAAGCGGTATTCTCTTTAGTGACATTGGGTCGCTTTAGAGGCCTTGGATATTTGGCCAAGGACCACATAAATGATCCTTTTTCACTTTAGCTACCAGGAGGACGCTTTAGTAATGCTCGCAGTCCTTTGCCAGACCTCTTTTGCAGATTTATGCCTACTTAAGAAATAGGTGCTTAAACAGATAAGTGAACGCTTTAGAAACACCTGGGGATTCATAAACCCCCCTTCTTCACCCGATTTTACTCTCATTTCTCAACCATTTTCACTATTTTAAGTGCATGAAGAGAGGGAAAGTGTGTGTAATCATCAATTGAAGATAAAATAAGTTATCCTAACACCCCTTGGTTATTTCCCATAATTTTCATATTCGAATTTTGGCATGTTTCATTGTAAATTCTTAGAAACTATTTCGTAAGATCCTCAAAAATTAGGGACAGATTTGGGACCCTATTTATGCACTTTTTCCTCAACTTTTGAGCACACATTCCTTTCCCTTCGAGGAACCTCATGACAGATTCAATTTTTGATTGCATTTGTAGGACATGTGGGCCTGGTCTTGACCTAAATTTTGACCCAAGCTTTTATATAGAAATATAGGTCTCATTTTACTCGTATTAACAAGTAGAATATAATTTAGATAGCGTGGCAACATTTTTGAACCATATAGTATAGAAGAGCAATTTGTTCAGGATTCAAGGATTGTATCTCGATATTAAGATAAGGTCTGGTCTACTCTTCTCTACAAGATGGTTTATATGTACATTTTATGTTAGCTAAAGAATATATGATATGTGATTATGTGTATAATAGCATGATTTGTCCTAATTAGGAAATTTGGGTAGAAGTGTGACTCAACCCTTAAGATAAAATACTTGTTGAGGCTATAGAATCCTATCACCCCAAAATATGAGCATGTTGACCATAGTTTATGAGAAGTATCCTTTAGTATTAGGTTTACTATTTAACTTGTTGAGTTGGATCAGAGTTTACCAGATTATAGTATTACCTTTTTGCTAGTTATATTCTGTTGGGCTCGAGGCCATGGTGACTATACTAGTTGGACTCCAAGTGAGTATTCTACCCTTAAGAAATGGTGTGATTCTAGTATATGGATGGTTAGGCTCTTATTGTTCTGTTTTCTAGATACTGGTGATGACATTCATACTTGCAGCGCCTTCATGCTCATTTAGTAGTACGATTCCAGCCAAAACTAGAATTTTACTACTATTTTATAAAAAAGGATTTATTCCTACTTTTCACTTTAAAATGGATTCTTTTATAATAGGGATTGTACCACCTTATTTATTGATTTATGAGTGTTCAAAACTAAAGATGATGTTTTGAAAATTAGATCGAGATAGATTTTGGTCCTTGGTTTATCCAGTCTTTTACCACTATTATTAACTTTAGTTGAGATAGAGATTTCGACCCTTTCTAAAATTATATGTTATTTTAGTCCTGAAGTTGATATCAGTCAGTGGATACACAGACTTACACTCTTTTAGTCACGGTTTAATTTTATGCACTTATTATATATTCATCTCTTTGATATTTTATGGAGTAGATAGATAATAATGATTATACAAAATCCTAGATTGAGACCAGGTAGTGTATGCAGATATTCTTAAGTCCCCTAAGGGCCTCTTTGTTTGTGAGCTGCTGTGTCAGAGAAGTGAGGTCGCTGTACTACCTTCCTTTATGATCTCTTGAGCTAGAGGAGGTATATACATTTGGTACATTTTGGTACTTTGATCAAATATGGTACTATGGATTTACTATGCATTCATTAATTCATATGTATTGCTAATCACCAACATATTATTTAGTGCTTATATCTATCAGCCTTATAGAGGGTTGCATAGGTATATGCTATGATTGTTGTTTGCTGAGTGGTGGAACTGAACCTTCCGGACTTGTGGGGGCCCAATTACATATTGTTTGTCTGGACTAGCTAATTATTTCATTTTTTTATTATGATTAGTTTATGGCAGGCTGATTATGGACTAGTACTGAGGTTGGAGGTATGATTCTGATCCTTTTTTTTTACGGTAAAATATATTATGGATAATTACCTCATGGTTAGACATTTTGGTTAGGGACCCTGATTATGCCAACACTAACTTTCCTAATTGATTAGGATTCCTTTAGATTTTAGGTCATTACCCTGAGTAGTCCTATATAAATACATACATACATACATATACATGTATGGTATTACCATATAACCCTCTTCCTTTCCTTTTCATGTCATATATGTATTTTTGGTCTAGTATGCTATTATATCACCTTTTTCACTTTTTCTTTATATATTGACTAGTGATATAGCGTTGTCTTATATAGAAGATGAAACTAAAATCAACATAAAGATGCAACCATTCTCTTTTAAGGCTGAAAACCACGTTTTCTTATCAAATCCAGCCATGTCCTGTGAAAATGTATGTATGAATATGCATATGCAGGTACAAGTCAAGATATAACACTGAATGGAAGCCTAAGAGTATAAAATGCTCATAAAATAGGTATCAGTCCTATATTTATAAAATTCAACTCAAGCAGAAGTCCTATCAACACAATTCTCGCGGTAGGTCTCCTACTCCCACAATATTACATTAACTTGAAAAGAAACAAATACAAACATAATCGAGCGTAATAATGATCTTAATAACAATAAGTTACCATAGCTGTGAAATTATATCCTAAATATACCAAGGATCTCTAATCTATATCTAAAACCAGCCAGTAACCTAAACTAATGCTAGATAAGTAAGTAGTTATCTTAAGCTAAGGCCCAACATGCTAAATAAGTGACCTAGACTAAGGATCAACATAAATTTTACTATAGAATCTCAAGATTAGTCAAAAAACTACTCTAGCTACTGTAGTCACTATAACTGATATTACCTCCATCAGTAATTTAAGGTCATACCTAAACAATTCTACTAGACAAACCTTGGTACTGATAACATTGACACTAGGGTACCTTCCCAGAAATCCCTGTCTCTTAATTGTGAGTCTCTCTAGCTCCCATTAAAACTACCCTATTGGTGTGGCCTCTTATTACTACCCCCATCTGCCTTGTGATGAATCTCCTTCATAGTCTAAGGATAAAAATAAATATCTATAGAAAACTTATCACCGAAAACTAGACTTTGAGTAGACATGCAAAGACAATTCTCAATCCTATAAAAAATATTGAATCCTCTCATACTCAGTAGGTAAGATCACAGTAGCATATTTGGACAACTTATTTAATTTCTCCTAATACTCAACAATTATCATTGAAAAATATTCCTAGTCAGTAAACTAATCCCATAACTTCTTGCATAGGCTGGGTGGCGTATACTTCTCCAAGAAAGCCTCAAAGAGCTGAGTCGACATCATAGGTAGAGATCCATCTAGTCTGGAATCCTCAGAAACTATCCACAACTATATAAATACCTGATCAAATTTGAAGGTGGTGTAGTCCACACCATGCCACTTGACCAGTCCTAAGTGAAGGAGCCTATCCTAGCTACTAGTCAGAAACTAAAATGTCTCCTCTTCTAGGGCCCCTGCAAACCTATGTAGATTTACTCTCAGATATCAGTGCAACATCTTCTGCTTCTTGATTTAATAACCTGATGGTCGACCATCATTTTTAAAACAATCGATGGTAGAGGAACCTCAACTATTTAAGATGCACTAAGAAATTAGTACCTCTGGTCTACTGACTAAGAACTATTAGAGGATGCACCACCTACCAATCTAAATAGCTAAAGGCATCTTTGAGAATAGAGAAATAAATAAACCTTGGTGGGCCTTGGTCTTTCCCCTAGCCCACTAGAATTTGGGGTGGCTGAACCTTAGGAGATACCTTTGGCTCGAGAGCAACAACAGGAACTAGTGAAGGATCTTTGTCTTGAAACCTAGGTAGTGCTATAGATCTAGCCTAGCCTCAACCTCTAGGTCGATCACAACCTCTAACGAGTGCCATAACTACAAGCATATGATCACTATCCCTGACCATCAAATCTCTCATCCTATCTATTAATAAAAGAGTGATACAAATGAGAATTTAGAAACGGGCATAGACTCGATTCACAAAAGTAATCAAAGAAAGTGAGGTTTTCCTAAAAATATCCTATAGCTTCTCAAAGATAGAATATGGACCATTATATTGATCTGTGGGACTCTACTAGACATTTTCTCTTGTACCAACAATACTGATAAACCTAGGCTTTAATACTTATTTATTGTGTCCAAATTACTTGGGTCATATGGTACCTAATTTAACACACCAGTTGGTACTCTAAATCATACCCCTAAATGAGTAGTAATGAGCTAAATGGTGGAAGATAAAATAATACTAAATTTAGGTAGGCAATAGAAATACTAACCAACAGAATATATAAGTATGATGACACAAAACATCATGAAAAAGGAGAAATATGCAAAAGAGTATCCCATGACCTAGTAAGGTAGTACAAGAGATACTAAATCAAATATATGAGTATTAGGTAGTAGCAAATATACAAATAGTCTCAAAATATGGAAAAGACAATCCAAAAGTAGTAGAAAAGGGGAGAATCAACTCTGCCACTAAAAGCTCTCCCTTTCTCAAGAACTATAACAACTATGAATAGAGCATCAATGATGATAGCTCATACTCGAGTCTGAATTAGAAAAATATGCAGATATATAGTACGAGTACCAAAAATAATGAGTAGTTAGTAGTCATCATAGGTCGATTAAGCAAAATTATAATGAAAAAATAATAAAATGCAAAAATGTAAATGAAAGTCAAGAATAATGGGTAAATTTGAAATAATACTCCAACCTTAGATAAAGCGATAAATATGTATAATCAATAATTTAAAAGTAAATACAATCTAACTACAACCTAACTGGGCCCCCATAAGTGCAGAAGGGATATAAAAGAAAGGAATATCGACAATAGAATTCTTAAGGAAAGCTTATATGTGATAACATTCCTAGAACTCCCTTCTAACCATAATGTCGAACATGAACCAAAACTAAGAATAGTATCATCATAACAAAGTACCAAGATAATAACTTTCCTTGACATCAAATTGGTATTCAAACATCTAGGTGATATGATAAAGTAAATGAAGGAAGCGATATCAATCATATAATCTAAATATATATCCCTAAAGGCCAAAAAGTTATTTTATACGAGGTAGTAATGCTACCCGATGTTCATTGAATTGTCAAAGTCATCCTAAGGATCATATTTTAGTTTACGGGGTATGTCACAACCCAATTTATGAGTCGTGATAGTACCTACTCTAATCCGCCAGTAAGTAAGCCAAACTATAGCTCGAAGCTTGATGCAATGGGCTAACTTGAATGGAAATGGCCTAACAAGTGGAAATTTACAATCAAAGACTTAAATAGCAATAAAGCAGTCATAAAGGCCTAATAAATAGATAGGAAATCAAAAACTATTCCAAGACTCAGTAATGTTGATATAAGAGATACTACAAAAGAACTATGTGTACTGAATAGTCAAATACAATTCATCTCAGAAATCAAAGACTAGACACAAAGACATGGAAGAAAAAAAGGGAACTTTGGCTCCAAAATCTCACCCAATCTCAAAATCAACCCTGCAGGAATGTGGAATGAGGGGCGACAACTTATTGCTAGATGTGCACCAAAAAGTTATAAAAGTATTGTATGAGTACTAGAATCATAGATACTCAGTAGGCATCAATCAACAAAACTAAATAATGATATAAATATGATTAGATACAAGATACCAATAATCTAAGTAAGAGTAAAGGGGAAAACTTGAAAATAAACTTTGACACCACTATACATAAATAAATAAATGCAAACGAGATAATAACATAAAGATCATACCATCATAACTTCAAGATTGGCCCTCATAAGACAATAAGTGTGAAAAAATAAATATGCCAACACATGACCTTATAAGCTTGGAGGGTACAATCAAGGAAACTAAGTAATCGAATAGCCGTAAACCACCAAATTATCATACCATAACCAAGACACTATCTGAACCATATCATAACATTCATAATTTCCAATACAAGAAGTAAACTAAAACTCAGTAGTATCATCATCATTATCATTATTTATCAGACTTGAACCAAAACTTATATTACCAAGATAATTATCAATGTACCATATCAATAGGTCATACCAATAAACTAATCATTTAGATTATACCAATACTGCATCAATGAAATCATGTCGTTAACCATGCTTGTAAGTCATGTCACTAATCATAATCATAAGTCATTCTAATAACCACATCCATAACTATGAATCTTATCTATAAGTTCTTAATCATTACTACAAGCCATATCAAACTTATAATACCTATCATATCTACAATCCACATTGTATGTATAAGCCATATTATATCTATAAGCTATTTTATATCTATATGCCATATTATATCTATACACCATAATATATCTATAAGCCATATTATTTCTACAAGCCATACTATTAGTCATGTCGATATCAATATTAGTATACTTTTCCATAGGCCATATTAGTAATCTTATTCAGAATCCATATCAATAATCACATATGTAAGTCAATAATCATATCTAGAAGCCATATCTATAATCACATGTATTGTAACACCCCACATTTCGGACTAGAAAGAAAATCTAGTATTCATATGCGTAGATGTTTCAAAAGCCTGGAATCCTATGTAAATTTAGTGTGTTAATCAATTATGTAGTGTGGGAATCTATTTGAGAATGAATTAAGATCATAGAGGTCCCCCTAACTCATGGAAAAATTGAAATCTTTCCTATCGTTCAAGTTTTAGTGAGCGTTAAAACTTAGGTCAATTTCAATCGACCATAACTCCTCGTATAAATCAAATTATAAGACCTACTATATGTCAAATCAAATATCTTTGAATTATCTTTCCAACAATACCAATTTCTTCAAAATCCGATACCAAAGCAAAAAGTTATACCTATTTTACTCCAGCATGTCAGCCTGGAAAATTGAGTGATGACATTCGTGTTAACTTATCACTAGTGTGATGACTTATCACAAACGTCGTCAGCTATAGGCAGAATACAACCCAGTGATGACATGTCTGATAAGTTATCACAAGTGTGATGACTTATCACGAATGTCGTCAGCCTTAGGTAGAATCCAGCTCCCAAGTGACGACATTTGTGATGGCTTATCACAAATCTGACGACATTTTAGCCTTGGTCGTCAGCTAAGATTTTCAGCACTTGGGAAGTGGTTTTGTAAGGGTATTTTGGTCTTTTTCTTCACCTCCCATGACTTATAAACCTCAAGGGATGTAAGTTTCTCTTATTTTTCTTTAGTTAAACATCTCAAAAACCCTGTCTTACACTTTCAACCACAAGATTAGGATTTCTATTAAAATCATCTCCCAAAAGCAAGATTCAAGCCTTTTTTCCAAGATAATCAAGAATTTAGATTCCCAATCCAAGAACTCTCCAGCAAATCATCAAATCATAAAATTTTCCTATCTAAGGTATGCGTAGTGTTCATCCATGGATCCCTTTCATCCATGGAGCTCAATAATCATGTTTTAAATTATAAATTATGATTTCCTTGTTGTGTTATGACTACATTCATGTTGATGATTGTTGTTTGGATTCAAGGTTGAATCTTGATGTGTTTTTCATGAAGCATGTGAGTAGGTTAGTTGAAACCCATGAATTTTGGTTGGATTAAGATTGTTAAATTGATAAGTACACCTATGCCCAAAGTTGTGCATGTAAGGTATTTGATAAAATGTCAAGAATGATAGAATCCATGTTTTTATGACTTAACAGTGCTTAAATGACAAGTCCATATTCTATTCCTTATGTTTCAACATGAATTCCATGTTATTGATATGTGTTGTTGTTATGAGTTGTTGTTGTGATATGGAATGTCCATGATATTGAAGTATGCAAGTATACCCATGTTATATGTATTCCCTTTCTTGTATAAGGTGTTGAGAACCATGCGTAGTATGAAATCCCCTAGTTATGGTTTTATGAATTATGGGTGTTATTCCTATGATGAAGAAGTATGATATGTGTCAGTTTCCTTTCAAATAGTCCTGGGAGTACTTGTACCCAAAAAATATAATTGTGTGCCTAGAGCTGAATCAGTCTCAAGATAATCTCAGTCGTGCTATGATTAGTAGAACTTAGTCAGTTATAGAAGTTAGAAGTCTCAGATTGTTATAGAACTTAAGAAATCTAAGTAACCTAAGTATCATTATCATTCCATCTTCAGTTCAGTACTTAGCTTAGATCTCAGTAGCATTCAAGAAATCAATTTAGAACTTAGCATTATTCAGTCAGATAATAAATTCAGTAGTATTCCATCAGATAACGGAACCAAGTGAACTAAGTCAGCTCAGTCAAGTAAGAAACTCAGTAATACCTTTAGTTCAGTTCAAGTACAAGTTCTAAGAATCAGTTCAGAGTTTTTTAGTTGGGAGTAGGAGCTAGAACCAAGCGAGTGCAGGGATAGTGGCTCCCCTTTAGAGAGGTAGAGTCGTTAGGAGCAAACCTTGAACTCCAAAACTGTGTAACCAGTGCAGGATGTAGGAGTCACCTATCAGAAAAAGGCTTATCCATCGTCAGAGAGGCTTGACTATTATACTGTCTTAGGCTTGCCTTTCTACGAGGGTCACCCATCAGATAGGCTTGACCAGTGAGGTCTTTACCTATGGAACAATATTGATACCCTTCCAGCTAGGGTTACAGGTTGGACCCCACTAGTTTAGACTCGGAGCATATCGGTTAAGTGAGAACTCCCACTGTTACAGTTTCAATATTAGTCATCAGAGTAGAACTCAAAAATCAGGACTGCCAGATAAGTCATCAATCTTCATAAGGAACTCAGATAGTTCCACAGATTCATAAACCACCTGCTAGATAGGCTTGGTCTAACATAAAGTTATTCAGTATCAGTACTTATAGAGGTCACACATCAGATAAGTGTGATCTCAGTCTCAGATATAGGTTGAGTATTCTCAATATCAGTTCTAGAGATTACTCGTTAGTTAGGCCTGATCTCAAGCTTAGTCACTCTTTATCATTATTAGAAGATTTAGACTATCAGATACAGTCGCTCAGTATCAATTACATCGGTTAGGCCGATCATCACTGTTATATCAGTTAGATCAGTCGTCATAGATTACATTTATCATTATACAGTTTAGGACTATTAGACACAGTCAATCAAACCATTTCTTCATAATTTAAACTGTCAGGCATAGTCGTTTATTTATTTAGTATCTCAGTATCAGTAAAATCATGTTACCAGTATTCAAACTCAGTAGTTAGTATCACCACGAGCTCAGTTTCACTTACTTACGCATGTATGTATTCTTACGTTCATATTAGTCTGCATTGTTCATGCATATAAACCCCTTTGTATTTAGCCTACCTCACTCGTATACTTAGTACATTTAGATGTACTGACGCATTTGCACTATAGTTCCTTATCTTATGTTACACCATAGGTTCAGAGGCACGAGTTCCAGAGTAGCAGTAGCATTGCAGATTTCAGCAGTCAGAGTTAGCAGTGAGTCCTCATTCTCCAAAGACATGATTACTACTTTATTACTTCAGTATTTTAGTTTGGCTTTCAGTAGTCGAGAGTTAGTTAGAGACATGTTCCTTCCACTCCCTACTTTAGATAGTTAGAGGCTTTCAGACTAAATTACAGACTAGATTTAGACTTTAGTATTTCAGTTTTGTTTTGGTATTATGATACCACTTTATTCCGACATTGTTATTATTCAGATTATGTTCAGTATTGAACCTTATGTCCTTTGATTTTATGTTTCCATATTTATATTTATATATTATGCAGTGTACAGGTATAGATATCAGTCATGGGTTAGCTTATGGTCCCTCGGTGTCACGAGCACCGTGTAGCATTCTGATTCAAAAAATTGGGGCGTTACAAACTTGGTATCAGAGCCTAAGGTTCAATAGTTTCCTAGGAAGTTTAAAAGCCGCATATAGTAGAGTCTTGTACATGGGTGTGTTGCACGTCATATTTATATGCAAGAGGCTATAAGATGTTTTAGGAATAGTTTCCCTTCTTTCATATCTCAGATCGTGCTATAAAAAGGTTCTCTAAGAAACTTATGTGGATTCCCATCATGTTCCATTCATGTCAGATTTACCTTACTCTTAAGGTAGAAAAAGTAGTGAGGCCCAGAGTCCTACAGATAGAGCTTTCTCAGAACATCCCCGCAAATAGTTCAGGATAGTGTTATCTAAAGTTGGGCAGAGTATGTTTCATGGGGGTTAGTTATATAAAAGGTGAATCAGTAGGCTTGAAACAATGTATGCAAGAGTTTAAGTTTAGTGATCTGCAGTTATATGTGTTGTTGATAGAGGTATAGTGGTAATTCTCATGGTGTGGAGAAAATATAAGTTTTAGAGAGGTAACATTTGAAGGCTAGGATGAGAGTAGCATATTTATTAAAGAATTATTGATATTCACATTATGCTTTAGAGACTAAGCTTGAATCTTTGAAGAATTTATGTTGGTGGATTTTAGACTAAGTATAAAGGTGTGGATGTAAGTTAAAATATATGATATTAGAAGCCCATGACAATAGTGGGTGTTATGTTTATGTATAAGTGGCTAGACATGTTCTAGAGATTTCAGATGGCTTGAACAGTGCATGCAAGAATTTAAGTTTGATAATTACGGAGATTAAAGGAAGTTAAGAGTTGTACCCCAAGAGATAGTATTATCAGTGAGCTTTATACTTACAGGTGTAGTCTTGCAGGATGAGTTATTATTTAGGTACATTATTGTATCGTAGACCCTAGAGTAGATTGATTGTAGTTCAGTTCAGAGTTTAGTGAAGTGTTCCCTGACTTATGATGATGACTTAAGGCTAAGGTGGAAGGTTTAGTTGAAAGAATGCAGAAGCAGGCTTCAGTTAAGCTTAAGTTTTCAGCACGAGTTAGTCAATAAAGCCAGCAGTTCATTTTAGCAGTCAGACAATCAGATTTATATAGTTTGTTTTCACACCTTTCCATCTAGTCATACTATCAGAAATTTCAGTAAGGTAACTATTCCAAGACAGAGTACCTTTGTAGTTGCGAGTATAAATCAATTGATGCATCATGCATTATCTTAGGCTCTCAGATGTTTAGATATGACCCAATTCATAGATGACTTGTGCACCGCCTCAGTAGTCCTCAAGTATTCTAGTGATGTAAGTGTTTTTAGAGGGACATAGTATCCCAAGGGGGAGATGCTCGATAACTCCCCAAAGTTATCAATTCTGTAAACCGATTTAGTTTTATGCATAAATTCCTATTATGAGTTAGCATCATTTATTATTGCACAGTCAGTCGTGCTTTTAAGAGTAAGTTCAGTCAGACCTCCATGCATTAGATATGCATGTTCAGTAGAGAAAGTTCAGCTTATCAGTGTATTCAGTCATATGTTCAAGAGAACAACTCAGTCAAGTATCCATGCATCAGATATGTATGTCCATCATGAGGATTCATCTTATCAATAGTCTTATCCGGGTATTCTATGCATCAGGTATGCATGCATACTTTAGTGGAAAATTCAGCGTTACATTAATTTCCGTCATATAGTCATGTTTTAGATATTCATGTCCCTTAAGTAAGTTCAGTTGATCAGTACTCATAACTTATCAATCGACATTCAAGGATGAATGATTCCAAGGAGGAGATAATGCAACACCCCACATGTCAGACGAGAATGAAAATCCATTATTCATATGCTTAGATGTTCCAAAAGCCTCGAATCCTATGTAAATTTAGTGTGTTAATCAATTATGTAGTGTGGGAATCTATTTGAGCATTAATTAAGGTCATAGAGGTCCCCTAACTTAAGGACAAGTTGAAAGCTTTCCTATCATTCAAGTTTTAGTGAGCGTCAAAACTTAAATCAACTTCAATCGATCATAAATCCTTGTATATATCGAATTAGAGGAACAACGATATTTCAAATAAAACTCTTTGAATTATCTTTCCAACCATACCAAATTTGCCAAAATTCGATACCAGAGAAAAAAGTTATACCTATTTTACTCCAGCATGTCAGCCTGGAAAACTGCGTGCTGACATTCCTGATAACTTATCACAAGTGTGATGACTTATCACAAACGTCGTCAGCCTTAGGCAGAATCCAACCCCCAGTGATGAAATTTCTGGTAAGTTATCACAAGTGTGACGACTTATCACGAATGTCATCAGCCTTAGGAAGAAACCAGCTCCCAAGTGATGACATTTGTGACGACATTTGTGATGAGTTATCACAAATCTGATGACATTTCAGTCTTGGTCGTCAGCTAAGATTTTCAGCAATTGGGAAGTGGTTTTATAAGGGTATTTTGGTCTTTTCCTTCACCTCCGACGACTTATAAACCTCAAGGGACGTAACTTTGTCTTATTTTTCTTTAGTTAAACATCTCAAAACCCATATCTTACACTTTCAACCACAAGATTAGGGTGTCTATTAAAATCATATCCCAAAATAAAGATTCAAGCCATTTTTTCAAGATAAACAAGTATTTAGATTCCCAATCCAAGAACTCTCAGCAAATAATCAAAGTTTCCTATCTAAGGTATGCATAGTGTTTATCCATGGATCCCTTTAATCCATGGAACTCAAGAATCATGTTTTAAATTATAAATTCTGATTTCCTTGTTGTGTTATGACTATATTCATGTTGATGATTGTTGTTTGGATTCAAGGTTGTATCTTAATGTGTTTTTCATGAAGCATGTGAGTAGGTTAGTTGAAATCCATGAATTTTGGATGGATTAAGATTGTCAAATTTATAAGTACACATATGCCCAAAGTTGTGCATGTAAGGTGTTTGATAAAATGCCAGGAATGATAGAATCCATATTTTTATGACTTAACAATGCTTAAATGACAAGTCCATGTTCTATTCCTTATGTTTCCACGTGAATTCCATGTTATTGATATGTGTTGTTGTTATGAGTTGTTGTTGTGATATGGAATGTATATGATATTGAAGTATGCAAGTATACCCATGTTATATGAATTCCCTTTTGATGTATAAGGTGTTGAGAATCATATGTAGTATGAAATCCCCTACTTATGGTATTATGAATTGTGGATATTATTCCTATGATCAAGAACTATCGTGTGTGTCAGTTTCCTTCCATCGAGTCCTGGGGGTACTCGTACCCAAAAAATATAACTGTGTGTGCCTAGAGCCGAGTCAGTCTCAAGATAATCTCAGTCATGCTATGATCAGTAGAACTTAGTCAGTTACGGAATTTAGAACTCTCATACAATTATAGAACTTAAGAAATATCAGTAATCTTAGTATCGTTATCATTCTACCTTTAGTTCAGTACTTAGCTAAGATCTCAGTAGCATTCAAGAAATCAATGCAAAACTTAGTATCATTCAGTCAAATAATAGATTCAGTAGTATTCCGTCAGATAACGGAACCAAGTGAACTCAGTTAGCTCAGTCAAGTAAGAAACTCAGTAACAACTTCTGTTCAGTTCAAGTACAAGTTCTAAGAATCAGTTTAGAGTCTTTTAGTTGGGAGTAGGAGCTAGCTCCGAGCGAGTGAAGGGATGGAAACTCCCCGTATAAGAGGCAGAGTTGTTAGGAGCAATCCATGAATTCCAGAACTGCATAGCCAGCGCAGGATATAGGAGTCACCCGTCAAAAAAAGGGTTGTCATCCATTAGAGAGGCTTGACTATTATACTGCCTTAGGATTGACTTTCTATGATGGTCACTCATCAGATAGGCTTGACCAGAGAGGCCTTTAACCTTGGCACGGTATTGACACCCTTCCATCTGGGGTTACAGGTTGGACCCCACTAGTTCAAAATCAGGGCATGTCGATTATGTGAGAAATCCCACAGTACAGTTTCAGTATCAGTCTTCAGAGTAGAACTCAAAAATTAGGACTGTCAGATACAGTCATCAATCTCAGTATGAAACTCAGATAGTTCCATAGATTTATAGACCACCTTCTAGATAGGATTGGTATAATATAAAGTTATTCAGTATTAGTACTTACAAAGGTCACCCATCAGATAGGCTTGATCTCAGTTGAGTATTCTCAATATCAGTTCCAGAGATCACCCATTAGTTAGGCCTGATCTCAAGCTTAGTCACTCTTAATCATTATTAGAAGATTTAGACTATTAAAATACAGTCGCTCAGTATTAGTTACATCAGTTAGGATGATCATCACAATTATATCAGTTAGATCAGTCGTCATAGCTTATGTTTATCAGTATTCAATTTAGGACTGTTAGACACAGTCAATCAGACCAGTTCTTTATAATTTGAACTGTCAGGCATAGTCGTTTATCTATTTAGTATCTCAGTATCAGTAAACTCATATTGTTAGTATTCATACTCAGTAGTTAGTATCACCACGAACTCAGTTTCACTTACTTACGTATGTATGTATTCTCACGTTCATATTAGTCTGCATTGTTCATGCATATAAACCCCTTTGCATTTAGCCTACCTCACTCGTGTACTCAGTACATTCAGACGCACTAACGCATTTGTGCTATGGTGCTTTCTCTTATGTTACACCATAGGTTCAGAGGCACGAGTTCTAGAGCAGCAGTAGCATTGCAGATTTTAGCAGTCAGAGTTAGCAGTGAGTCCTCATTCTCTGAGGACATGATTAATACTTTATTACTTCAGTATTTCAGTTTGGCTTTCAGTAGTCGAGAGTTAGTTGGATACATGTTCCTTCCACTCCCTACTTCAGACAGTTAGAGGCTTTCATACTAGATTATAGACTAGATTCAGAATTCAGTATTTTGGTTTTGTTTTTGTATTGTGATACCACTTTATTCTGACACTGTTATTATTCAGAGTATATTTAGTATTGAACCTTATGGACTTTCAGTTTATGTTTCCATATTTATATTCATATTTTATGCAGTGTATAGGTACATATATCTGTCATGGGTTAGCTTGTGGTCCCTCAGGGTCATGAGCACCGTGTAGCGTTTTGGTTTAAAAAATTAGGGCATTACATGTATAATTCATTAATCATATCTGAAATCCATATCAATCAAAACATGTATAAGTCATTAATCATATACAGAAGCCATATCAATATTCATATCTATAAGTCATTAATCATATCTAGAAGCCATATCAATCATCACATGTATAAGACATTAATCATGTATATGAGTAATATCCTTAGAAATACCCAAGATTAGCATCCACCTTCCTATATATATTTAACATACTCAATAAATATAATCGATCTCATTATGTCCCAAACCAAACATTAATAAGGTTATATAATGCCTACATAAGTCTACAAGGCTAACACAAGTCTTAGCCTAAGATGGACCAGAGGGGCCCACTCTAATCCTCGAATTCCATTCTAGGAAACATCAACCCCAGACTAGGCTAAGATATATAAGTTAATTCCCAGATGTTTTATAATCCATAAATAGCTCTAATATAGTAATCCTTTCCAATTACAAACAATTATGTCAATTCTAATTAAGATAATAGCAACTAAGGCAATTCCCTTTATCATAAGTATATAAGGCCAATTTCACCAAGTATGAGTAACTAAGTCATTTTCATTGTAATAAAGAGTCATAAATACCAATTCAGCTAAAACATTAATCACTAAGCTCATTACCCTAAATTCACAGTTTCAAAATAGCGTAAACGGTCAAATTAATCCAAACATTCTCATTCCTACTTCCAACACTTAAATCCCACCCAATATCAAGAATAATATCATAAAAATACTATGAGATAGCTCAATCTATGAAGAGGGTAAACATAGCCTACTTGTGCACCAAAGAAGAGATCGAAGAATCTGCTAAATCTCTAATTTCTCCTTTCGAGAAGCTTTAGTATGGTGCCATACTATCAAAATCAGAATCTATACATTAAATGAGAACAATGGTACCCATAATTCACTTTTGTGCATTGGGTCCAAAATTATATAAAAATCCTATGTGGGGTCCGTTTATAAAATTTAGATCTTTGAAACCAACGCAACGTCCCACATTGCTCAAGGAATATTTACTCCCAAAAATGGGTGAATTCTAAGCTATGATAGTGCTAAAATAAAGTAACCAAGATTTTAAGGATTTTATACAAGAATGGAGGATTAAATGATGAAAATAATGGAAGTTTACCACAAATTTGTTGAAGAATTTCATAAATGAACTTTTCTAAAGCTCCAAGATCACCCACTATTGGTTCTATCAAGACCACCCACTTTTTAGGGTTTTAGTCTCTTGATAACGGGAGAAGAATGGTGAAAATTGAGCTATGTAGGGTATTTATACCCTTCCCGAGAAAGTGGGTGTCGCTAAAGCAGACACTTGGTTGAATTAGTGGTTGGTGCTAAAGCACTCAGTTGACCGCTAAAGCTGTCCACTGTTTACTAGAAAGGATGCTAAAGCAGACATTAGTCCATATTAGAGATTGCTACTAAAGTGCCCAGGTGACCACTAAAGTGGTACCTGTTGGACGAGCTAGGGCCGCTAAAGTTCCCTCTACTAAAGCACCCAAAGGGCTGCTTAAGAGGTCATATTAGATATCAGGCACTAGCTGGAGACTTAGAATTTTTTGAGTCTCCACCAACACCTATGGATTTATTTTGACTTATGTATGCAAAAACATACTATGCTATCCTATCAAATCTATATTTTGGAATCAATGGCGTAATTGAAATTTTCATCCGAGGTTGTTTTGGTGAAAAGTGGGTCACACACCCACTTGCCAATTTATTAACTTTCTACCAATAGATGAAAATGAGTCTAGGATCCTCGAGACCTAAACCAAGGGTCCACCTAACCTAAAATCAATGATTTTGAGTTGTTGGAACAATTATAATTGGAATATGAAGTTGTTTGATTGAGGTTTTCACCTTATAGCAAATTAAAACCAATAAAGGCTTCAAATAGGAAATTGGCTCTAATACTAAATGAACTGCTCGATAACCAAATTTCCAGTTAGAAAAAGTCATAAATAACTTAGGGCAGATATAAGAGAGCTCTAAATGACAAAAATGAATGGAAATACAGAAAATAAACTGTAGCGTCCTTACAATATCCATTACTAAAAGAAATTTTATTTGTGAATGTAAAGGGTTAGGATGTACCTTAAGCCTCAAACAGGTGAGGATACTGGGTTTGCAACTATCTCTCGATCTCCCAAGTATCCTTCTTTACTAGTAGGTTCCTCTATTGAACCTTAATGAAACATCTTGGGTTTTGGTCCTTGGAAAATTTCATTGATTTTGAGTCTCTATTGATCATACGACTCACCATACAAGTTTTATGGTGAGGATACAGGTCATGTGACCCAATTCATATGCTAACCACTGTTTGGTGGTTAAGTTTCTTATTTGATTAAGGTTTGTTGTTACGGGTCGTACGGTTGTTCATAGGTTGGTTGGATTATCCTTTACTTAATCTGAAAATTAGTGATTTTACTTGCCTCTGAGTACTAGTGGCTCACTAGGAGCCATAAGGATAGGGTACAACTGGTATGATCTAAATCGTATATTACCTAGTGTCCATCCTAAATATTTCTGCCTAGGGTGTGGGTTAAAGGTACAAACATATGATCTTAGTACCACTAGGTCAAGGGAAGACGTGAGGTGGACAGTATGTGATGTCCAATATCCTGTACAGGGTATGAGTGGTGTGTACCACTTATATGATGTGGGTACAATTTAAGGGGAGTCATACCTTCCGTGGGAATGTTTACAGTTTAAGTTGGGGGTTTCTAGAAATTTCCCCTCTTAACCCCTTATGACCCCACGACCTAAAATAGTATAGGGACATTATTTACCATATTATTCTAATCTTAAACACTTAGAAACTCTCTGTAAGCTCTCTTAAGATCTTGGGTTAAGCAAAGGCTAGGGTTTCATTCAAGGTGGTCAATTAAGGCTCTAAAGAGGTGATTTCTCTTCGTCTTATTCATAATCTAAAGCATACTACTCATCCCTCATTGTTAGTTTAACTAATGACATGTTTTATGAATGGTTTTCATGGAATAATTATGATATACTAATGGTTCTTAATTCTATGTTGGGGGTTTTTGTTATCAATGGTTGATTAATGTTTTCCCATCTTTTTACTTATGATTTTCATACTATAATGGTGGTTTGAACATATGGGAGCATGGAAATGGTCAATTGGTACTTGGTTTTGGTTTTGGAAACAATATTACCTCAGCATGTTTGATAAAATGCCTATGAGAATGCATTTATTACATAGTTGGACTTTCATTGAAAACTTTGCATAGTTATATATGGTAATGGAACCTAAATTGGTTAAATGATTTTAATGGCTAAATTGTCAGGCCTTGGTGATCATGGATTTTATTAAAAACCTTGTGGGGTACATAGGAATCCCTAAGTGAATCTAATAATGAAATCTATGAAGTACATGGGATTCCCCTAGATGATTGTCTAAGGATAGTGGTTGCAAGCTATAGTCGGTATGGAAATACCATTTTTTATAGCCTTGGTTAACAATATATGAAATAGGTGGTTTTGTTGTGTCCTAATGGTTTTAATTGGGAAATAATGGAATTTTGTGATAGCTAACCATAAAGGTGTAGTCCAATAGACAGACACTGGAAACTCATGTTTACCGACCTGAGGATTGGTCATGGCAACCATGTACTTATGGGGTACATAAAAATCCCCTAAGTTAAACTTATATATATGTATCATGGATGGTGAAGGGTACACGGGAATTCCCTACCCCTATGATATCTTTGGTATGTGTGACTACATGCACTAGGTCCCTTTCAGGGGGTAACACTGGGCTCATATAACCCGTGGGTGATTCTAGGATGGTTAAGCTACACAAACCAAGATTAATGGTCTTCGGTACGGTCATCTACACGTACTAGGGACCGTTCAGGGGGTAACACTTGACCCGTATAGCCCGTGGGTGGTTCTAGGATGGTTAATGGTTTTAAAAGCATGCTAAGTCCAATTCCCTTTCCCAACATGGATTTTAAATATATATATATATATATGTATGAATGTGAATGCATATGGTTATTTTCTTGGTTTTAAATGTTGGGATTATTTTATCCTTATCTTGAGTGCATGCTAGCATTCTCCTGCTAACACGTCTTTGGGTGATGTATCCATACGCGATGCAAGAACCGGCTATACTACTCCTTCTGCACAGTGATTAGAGTTAGGAATAACTTAGAGTTAGGTTGAAGTGGTGAGCTTCCATACTCCAGAAGGATCCATTTCATGTTATGGTCTTATCATCATACTTAGGTTATTTCTTAGACTTTGGTTTTGGATATGGTCGGGGGCATGTCTCCATCGGATTCTATTTTACTTTCTAAAAGAGGCTTTGTGAGACTACTATAGGTTTGTATAAGCAGTGATGGCATTAGTGTAAGCCTTGGCATTAGTATTGGTACTATGGCTAATATAGGTTGACTGCTTTTGATTTGTAATTGTTCCATCTTATTATGTTATGGAATGGTTATGGTTTGGTTCACATTATTGTTGTTGGTTCGGTATTGGATGGTTTGACTTGTTTGGGTTGGTCATGGTCTTGGACCTATCCCATAGTCTTATTTGGTACATAACTGCATCTTGTTATATGTTCAGATTTCATCCGACTCATGGTATGTGTTTGGAGGTTGGATTTTGTATCGGGCTTGGTCCCCGGTCCTTGTTGGTCTTGGGATTCCCATTAAGACAAGGCCCTAGTTTGGGTCGTGTCACTGGACAACTGGAATCTCTCTAGTGCACAACTATATAACATCGCACGCCAAATGAGCACAGTATCTTCCACGAAGGTCAAACGCTCATCCAACTAAACTGAGTACCATCTAAGCACATGAGATGGGTTGGGTATGTATCGTTGCAATATGGAAACATGGAAAACTAGATGGACAACATCAAAATCTGAAGTTATATCCAACTAAAAGCCACCTCACCAACTGTGCGAAGAATCTCAAAAGGTCCAATATATCGGGAGTTGAGCTTTACTTTCCTCCCGAACTTTATCACACCCTTCATGGATGATACATACAGGAATACCCGGTCACCAACTCTAATTCTCAAGGAATGAAGTCTACAATTTGCATAAGCATTCTGCCTACTCTGAGTTGCTCTCAACCTATCCTGAATCACCCTATCTCTATCAAAGGACTCCTGAAGCAAGTTGGTACCACAAGGCCTAATCTCTAAAGTCTCAAACCATTCAATTGGAGAACGATATCTCCTACCATATAAAGCCTCAAAAGGCTCCATCTAAATAATCAAATGTTTACTGTTATTATATAAGAACACTGCCAAGGCTAAGTGCTGCTCTCATTGACTTCCAAAATCCATAACATAAGATTGGAGCATATCATCGAGAACCTAAATAGTCTACTTTGACTATTCGTCAGTTTAAGGATAGAAGGTTGTACTAAGATCAACCTAAGTACCCAACTTCTCATGAATTGATCTTCAAAATATAGAAGTGAACACTGAACCCCGATCTAAAATTTTAGATATAGGCACACCTTGCAAACAAACTATCTCACTAACATAGATACTAGCCAACCTCTTTGCACTAAAGAACATCTAAATAGAAATTAAATATGGTGACTTGGTCAATTGATCCACAATGACCCGAATACCTTTGAAGCCATGAGTAGTACAAGGAAGTCCACCATCAAAGTCTATGGTAATCTGCTCCTATTTCCACTTCGGAATAGGCAACCTCTGAATTAAGCCACCAGGTTATTAATCATCAACTATCACATGCTGACGACATAGGGAACGAGCTGTAAAGTTACTACATCTCTCTTCATGCCAATCCATCAATAATGTTGCCTCAAATCTATATACCTCTTATCTAACATGGGTGAATAGAATATATGGAGTTGTGAGCCTTATGAAAAATCAACTGAATCAAATCACTAATCCTCAGAACACCAATACAACTATTAAATCTCAAGACACTCTCAAAATATAGGATAGCCCTCTTGGACTCACCACTCAACACCTGATCATGAATGATGTAAAGTATCTTATCCTCAAACTGGCGATCTTGAATACGCTCAAACAGCGAGGATCTCGCCTCAACATTGATAAGAATCCTCCTAGGAACAAAAATATTAATTCATACCATCAAGTTGGTTAAGGAATGAATTTCCCATGATAATGACCTCTAAGAAACTAAAATATTGTCTAATCTACACATACTTACTCCTTTCTAGCTCAAGTCGTCCTCTACTACATTCACCTTGCTCAAATAATACAAGATAGAGATATAATAATCCCTAAGTAACTCTATCCATCTATAATGCTTAGCATTAAGCTTTCTCTCGGTCATAAGATGCCAAAGACTAAGATGATGTATGAATATCTCATAATGCACACCATAAATATAATGCCTCTGGATCTTAAGCTCAAAAACTACAATACCCAACTCCAAATCATGAATGGTGTAGTTGCACTCGTGCACCTTCAGCTGCCTCAATACATAAGCAAAACATATCCATGTTGCATCAATACATAACCCTAACCAACTCTAAAAGCCTCACAATACATAGTGAATCCCACACCCTCAACATGAAGAGCTAAACTAGGAGATGAATTGAGAAATCTCTTGAGCTTCCTAAAGCATGACTAATACTACTCAGATCATTAGAATAGAACCTTCTTTTGAGTCAATCTGGTCGTTGGCACCACAATAGTAGGAAAACTCTCAATTAAGCCTCTTTAATAACTATCCAAACTAATGAATCTACGAGCCTCAGTCAGATATATAGGTCTTTCCCAATAATGAATAACCTCAATCATCATCGGGTCTACTATAATCCATCCTTAGACACCACATGTCTAAGAAATGTCACTGACTCTATCCAAAACTCACACTTAGAGAACTTGGTGAAAAGCATATGGTTTCTCAAAGTTTGGAGAACAATCCTCAAATTTTGCGCATGCTCGTCTCTACTCCTCGAGTATACGAGGATGTCATTTATGAACACAATCATAAAGGAATCCAATAAAGCCTGAACACGAGGTTTATCAAATCCATAAATATGGTTGGGGCATTAGTCAACTGAAAAGTCATCACTAGGAACTCATAATGACTATAATAGGTCCTAAAGGCTATCTTCAGGATATCCTTATCCTGAATCATTAGTTGATGGTAATCTAATCTCAAATTAATCATACAGAATATTGCTGCTACCTGAAGCTTATCAAATAAATAACCAATAAAAGGCATAGGATAATGATTCTTCACTGTCACCTTGTTAAGCTGCCTATAATCAATACAAATATGCATGGAGCCATCTTTCTTCTTCACAAAAAATACAAAATACCCTATAAGGATATCTTCTCAATCTATTAAAACTCTTACCAAGAAAATCTTAAAGCTGAGAATTTAAATCCTTAAGCTCAACAGGAGCCATATGGTAAGGTGCCATGGAAATATGTTAGGTGCCAAACTAGAGATGGATAACAAACTTATTACCAAGCTTTGGAGGAAGGCTAAGTAGATTGGTAGGGAAAACATCAGTAAGCTCACAAACTACTGAAATAGAGTCAAGTAATAGACTCTCCACACTAACATCATGAATATGAGTTAGATAGGATTCATAGCCCCACAAATTAAGCCTCATAGCGTGAATATTAGAAATAATCCCCATTGGCATGCGACTAACTGCTCTGTGCCATACAATCAATGACATGCCAGCATTGTTGAGGTAACGATTATGGAAAAATAGTAAAGGACCACATAATAATGGAAAAATAGTCCATGACAAAATCATATCAAAATCCACCATGTCTACTATAATAAGATCAGCATAAGTGTCAATACCTCTAACAGTCATAACACAAGATCTAAAAATCCAATCCACTATAAAGGAATCACCCACAAGGTTAGATACACATAATTCCACATATAATGTATGCCAATATAACTCTAACCATGGAGAATAATATGAAGACACACAAGATTAAATGGATACCAAATATAATAAAGAAAAAGCCAATTGATGGTACATTAAAATCATACCTATAATAATAGCATCCAAAGACTCATCCTCGAGTCTATAAAGTACTACATATAATTGACCACGCCTGCCACCTGGCTAGGCTCTCGACTGATCTCCTATCCTACCTATATGAGAACCTCCACAATCACCTTAAGAGCCACCTTACGACCATGCATACCACTTCTAGGTGAGGGATAAACTACCCTAACAGGTGGTAAACTCTAAGATGAAGGAACAATTTCTCTACAATAAAGGCATTTTCTCAATAAATAACCAAAGGCTCTATAACTATAACATACCCTAGGTGCTGGATTGAACCCAGATAATTCAACTGACTTGAAAGAACCAGCATGACTTGAATAGCCAAAAGATAAAGACCTTAAATATCAACCATGACCCTAGCCAGGACGATCACTTTAGCCAGACTAGCCTCCATCAGTAATCTGAAGTGCGGCCTAAATGGGTCTACTAAACTTCCCTCTGATGTAAGTATGGCTAACAGAAAGGGTACCTACCTTGAGTATCACTACCTCTGAATAGGGAGATACTATGAATCCTAATAAACCTACCTTGTTATCGTGGTCTCTTATCGTTGGCTCTACAGGCCTCATAAGGCATCTCTTTCTTAAGGCGAGCATGATCAAAAACCTCAGCAAAATACCTACCCACAGCAACCAGACAGTTTCTAAACATGCAAAGATGAAGTATTAATCCTCAGATAAATCAATGAACACTCTCTTACTCAGTAGTCAAAATAGAAGTAGAATGCCTAGACAACTTAAAAAATAGAGCCTCACACTCTACAAGAGTCAAAAAGCCCTACTCCAACCTAGAGAACTAATCTCTAAATCAATCCCTAAGATTGCAGGGCATGTACTTCTCCAAGAAGATCTTAGAGAACTAGTCAATGTTAAAGGGTATGATCTAGCTATACTAGAATCAAGATGACCTCTCCTCCAATGTCGAGTTTATAAGTTCAATAGTAACTTAGTGTAATCCATACCATGAATAACTAGGCCTAATTTACAGAGCCTATCCTCATAAAAATCAAGAACATATATACATCCTCATTCGGTACACCAAATTTTCTAGATAAAGAAAACCTCAAGAACTTACCCAATATTTTATCCTCCTAGATAGATATAGTAAGCTAAAAAATTACGGGTTGACCAACTACAAACACAGGTAGGACCTCAACTCTTAGAGCCATAGCTGAAAGCTACACTCTTACCTCAGTACCACTTTGATTTGTAGAGTATGCACAATCATATGGTGCACCACCAACCAATCCTAAAAATTGAACTAAAATATACTAGAGTATTGAAAAGAAAATAAATATTGGTAAAGCCTGGGTTGGTCCTTATCTAACCGCTGGGTATTGCAAAATAATCTTTAGCTCAAAAAAAAGGATAGTGTCTGGTGAAGGCCCCCTATCTTAGCCCCAGATGGGGACACATCTCGAGGATTTCCATAACCTTTAGGTTATCTACAAACAGTGATAGGATCCCTAAACTCGATCTTAGGAAACTCATCTCAGGCAGTGGTAACACGTGTCCTAACTATTTGTGAAAGAGTAAAATCAAGGAAATGCCTTAGAAACCAACTCAGACACTTTGAATGAAATAAGATAAAAAAGTGAAGAACTCCTAAGAATGTTATATTGCCTTCCAAAGATAAGAAATGGATGTCATCATTTCAATACACAAGACTATACTAGACATTTTCCCTTGGAAATTTTGTGAGTTTTTTTCTTTCTATGGATCATACGACTCACCAAATGAGTCATATGGTGAGGGTACGATTCAATGACAAAAATCATAGGATGTCTAGTATTTAGTGGTCAAGTTTTATTTTTGTTATGATTTGATGGTGATGAGTCGTATGTTTAGGGAAATAGTGGTATAGTGATATCATATATTATCTAGTTTCTAGCCTAGGTGTTTCTTTTTAGGGTACGAATTAAAGGGGTACTAGTTGTATGTTATGGGTACGAGTTGGAAGGGGAGTCGCATGGTGGAAAATGTGTGATGTCCAATTTTTTTATCAAGGTACGAGTGAAGGGTATCACTTATATGATTGGGTATGGGTGAGGAGTCTAAACCATAACCACCAGCTAGAATTTTTACAGTTTAAGTTGGGGGTATTCAAGATATTTATCACTTAACTTCATTTTACCCCATGACTTAAAACACTTTTGGAACTTCATATACCCTATTATTCTCTATTAAAAACACTCTAAATACTCTCAAATCTCTCTCAAGATCTTGGTTCAGAAAGAGGTTGGGGTTTCATCAAGGTTGTCAATTAAGGCTCTCGAGAGTGGTTGGTCTATATCTTGTTTGGTATCTAAGGCATGCTAATCCTCACTCATTGTTAGTTCAAACTAAAAGCATGTTTTACTTGATGGTTTTCATTGAATAATTGTGATATTATTTTGGGTTTTAAAATATTTGTTGGGGTTTTAGTTGTTCTTGGTTGGATAATATTTTCCCATGTTTTTCTTATGTTTTTTATGTTATAATTGTATTTTTAACATTTGGTTGCATGGGAATCATAAATTGGTACTTGATTTTGGTTTTTGAAACTATATGCCCTCAACATATTTGTTAAAATCCCTATGAGAATTGTTTTGTCACATAGTTTCACTTTTATTGAAAGCCTTGCGTTGTATAATAAGGTAATGGAACTTAAATTGGTTTAAATGATTTTAAATATATTGGGAAGGTCTTGGTGGTTATTCCTTTTGTTTAATTGAAAATTCTCTAGGGTATATGGGAATTCCCTAAGTGTTGGCTAATGACATTGCTTGCAAGATATAGTCGGTATGACGATACAACTTCATAATGCCTTGGTAATTAACTTTTGGAATTGGTGGTTTAGTTATTATATACTAAAGTTTTAACTGGAAAATAATGGCGGGGTTTGATAGCTGATTGTGAAAGTGTTAGTCCGATGAAAGGACACTATAAACTCATGTATACCGACATGAGGTGTAATACCCCATATTATTCTTAGTTTAGTGCAACTCCTAGTTGCATGCATAAGAAGCTTAAAGCCTGAAAATTTCACTAAGTGATGGAGATTTAGTCATTTTTAAGGACTCTTAACTTTGAGGAATATTAAATTGGTCTTCCCAACCCTGAGATATTAGTTTTAGAGTTAATTCATATTCAAGGGTGTAAGAAGCATGTCTCGGAGAAGTTTTTGACTTTTTAGATGAGGATTGGGTCATATTTGGAACACAATTCTAGCATCTCACTGCGATAGTGCCGCGTCGTGGTTTCTATAGCAATATGGACCTCATCATGCCGTAGTGACACTGCAAAATGCACTTCAATTACAAATTTAATTACTTGAGGGGCGATTGTGTCTTTTCCCCTAACCCAATTCATAAATTCACAACTTAAAGCTTCTGTTAGGGCAATATTTGCCCATCTTTTCCAATTTTCTCTAAAAATCAAACCGTTTCCTCCCCCAAAATAATCAAATTTCATTACTTTCTCGCAAAGGAAACAAAGAATTTAAGTTCCCCAATCCAAGAACATTCAAGAAAACATCACGATTGGTGTTAAAATCATGATTGGTGTTTCTCTTTCATTCTTAACGGTTAAGGTATGTGTGATTTTCATCCATGGGCCCTTTTCACCCAAGGAGTCCAAGAATCCCCTTTTTATTTTAAATTATGAGTGTTTACATGATTTTGTTGAATTATCTCCGTCAATCGCTTGTTATCTCAATTTCAAGTTAAGATTTCATTTATTTTCATATGGATTAGATTATAGAATGTTTTAAATATTGTAGTTTCAATATCATGTTTATGCAAATCCGAATAAATTATTGACTTATGAATTTGTCATGTGATCATGCTATCTCATCTTGTTTAAAAGCTTTCCCATGTTAAAGTCTTGATATGTTTGATGAAATGCCAAAGTGTTGGATTTTAAATAGAGATTCCTTATTATGGTTTTTAGAGCTTGTATATGTCCTCATTGTTATTTTCTTTAAGTACTGGTGGATTATGAACACCCAATACCTAATTGTTTACATAAATTCAGTATATTTAGAATGATTTCATATAAACCATAATCATTATCATTTAGTTAGATTTTACAAATAATTGTTTGTCCAGTTAAGTTTAGTTTAGTCCAGTAATAAGTTTTAGTTCAGTTGGGAGTAGGATTTTGCACTAAGTTAATACAGGGATGGCGTCTTCCATATTAGTTAGGCAGAGTCATTAGTAACAGTCCCTGTATTCTAGAACTACGTGTCCAATGTAGGATATGAGGAGTCACCCATCAGTTAGGCTTCTTCTCAGGGATCACTCATCGGTTTAGGCTTGACACCCTGGTCCTTTGGGACACCAGTTTAGTGGAAACACACAACCAGTGTTAGTACCCGTGGCAAGGTACTGACACCCTTCTAATTGGGGTTACAGGTTAGACCCTGAGTATCTCAGATTGGTACATGTCGGTTACATGATACCTCCCACATCTCAGTGTTGTATTTAGAACAAAATTTAGTTCAGGTTTTCTTTACCATAGCATATAGACTTTCAGTTATTCAATTATTAGATTTAAGTATTTCAATTTAAAAATTACTTCAGAAATATATATATGCTTGGTCTTGCATTCACAGTAATTCAGTTTTCATGCATGCTTACTTAGTTATCTCATATTATTCAGTCAATCATTATTTTATGCATAGTTAACCCATGTCTATTAGCTTAACCTCATCTGATATACCAGTATATTAAAAGTACTAACCGCATACTCTTCTTTGAGCATGATGTATTGTATCATAGGTTCAGATGCTTAGTGTTCCGACCATGCTGAGACAGTTCATCTTATTAGTAGAAGAAGTTGTGGTGAGTCCTCATCTATAAAGGACATGATTGTTTTATTTAAGTTTATCTCAGTTGTTTCGTAATGTCAGTCAGTCGGAGTTAGTTGGAGGCTTGTCCCATATACTCCTTAGTTAGTTAGAGTCTTTTCAGACATTCAAACAGTCAGTTAGTTTTATCAGCTTTATTAGTGATGGCAGTTATTTCTAGAATTTTCACTTCAATTGTATTTTTAGTATTTAAAAACCCTATGACCTTATTAGTTATTTTTTGTGCATGTCTATTATAGTTACATTATTTATGCTCATAGTAGGTACCAACTTATGGGTTAGCTTGTGGTCACTTGTGACCGTAAGCACTGTTGTTGAGTCATGACAAAACATGGTATCATAGCCTAAGGTTTTATAGCATCCAAGGGATTCTAAAATATTCTTTGAGTTTGTATTGTGCATGGGTGTGAAGAATGCCACACTTATGGACAAACGACTACAAGATGTTTAGGAAATGTTTCCCTTATTTCAGTATACATGTCATGCAAATGACCATAATATTTATTTAAAACTCTCTTTCTAACTCATTCTTTCTTTTGTTTACAGAAAATGCCTTCCAAAATAAACAATGGAAGAAGAAATGGAAATCAGCTCGTACCTCTGCCTGTTCAAGAAGATCCCTGGAATGAGAACATCTCTTATGTCAAGTTCAGAGATCCATTCACTACCTTATCTCACTTAGTATCTTCTTAGAACTACTAGCATGCTATTGCCCAGCTAACCCAGTTACAAATACAACTACAACTAGGATTTGGGATTTTACCTAGAAGAATCCCCGTTTGTTTTTGGGATCCAAGTTTGAGAAGGATTCGTAGGAGTTTCTCAATATGGTTTAGAAGGTGACTGATATCATGGGTGTCACTTCGAGTAAGAGTGAATAGGTTTATTCTTACTAGTTACAGGATGTAGCTCATATGTGGTATAAACAGTGGAAGGAGTATAGTGGTATTAAGGCAGGGGCCTGTAGAGTGGAAGGAGTTTGCAGCAACTTTCTTAGACAAGTTCTTCCCTCTAGAGTTGCAAGAAGCTAAGGTGCAGGAGTTTATAAACCTAAAGCGGGGTGGTATAAGTATGAAGGAATATTTGCTTAAGTTTACTCAATTAGCAAGGTATGTTCCTTCGATGGTGGTTGATAATTGGTATAGAATGAGTAAGTTTGTTTATGGTGTAGCTGATAGTATGGTCAAGAAGTGTAGGATTGCTATGTTGATTAAGAAGATGGACCTATCTAGTCTTATGGTTCATGCACAACAATCGAGAAACATAATCTTAATAAAAAAGTGAAAGAGAATAATCGAGACAAAATAGGTATCATTAACTTTTCTCAATTGAGGTTAGAGGGTGGTAACCGTTCTTAGTTCCATCAAGAATTTTTAGCCACAACTCTATCTTCAGCTAATGCACCAGTGCCAAAGTTTCAGAATGATAGTTAGGATAGGGCGGTAGGATCCAAGTCCCAGGGTAGTTTGAACAGTGGTCGTACTAATCCTCTCTACAGGAAGTGAGGTATGAATCATGAGGGTATGTGTAACGCTGGCAGTGACGTGTGTTTTGTATGTGGAAATCCAGGCCGCAAGATCTGATAGTGTATTGTGTTGATGCATATGGGTTGAAATAATTGCCAACAGGGACAAACTACTTTTTCAGTAGCACTCACAGGTCAGTGACATAGTAGGGTGCCATTTCCTGTACGACTAGTGGACAGCTCCAAAACAAGCTATATGTACTTCAATCCCGACAGGATCAGGAAATATCTCCTGATGTGGTTATAGGTACAAATCTTTCAGCTTTATGTTTATGCTTTGTTAGATCCCAAAGCTTCACACTCTTTTCTAACCCCCTACATAGCTGCCAATTTTGGTGTCAGTAAGGAAATATTAGCAAAAGCTTTCTCAGTGTCTACTCCAGTGGGTAAGTCTGTCATAGCTAAATGGGTATACAGAAATTGCCTGATCACAGTATCCTAAAAAATCACTTCAGTAGATCTTATAGAGTAACAGATGATTGATTTGGAAGTCATTCTCGACATGTATTGGCTCTACTCATGCTATGCTTAATTTATCTGTAGAAATAGAGTCATTCAATTTTAGTTTCCTAATGAACTAGTCATTAAATGGAGGGATAGTACTTCAGTGCTTAGGGTCAGATTATTTCATATTTTAGTGCGAAGAAGATAATATTTAAGGGGTTTATTTACCATCTTGTTAGAGTCAAACACTCTAGTTCTGAAACTCCAAGTCTTGAGTCAGTTTCAGTAGTGAGGAAAATTCTAAATGTTTTCCCAGAAGATCTTCCTAGCGTTTTTCTCGAAAGGGAAATTGACTTCAGAATAGATATCCTTCTAGATACCCAGCATATATCAATTCCCCTTATAGAATGTCTCCAACTTAGATCAAAGAGTTGAAAGATCTCTTAGATAAGGGATTCATCAGGCCCAGTATTTTCCCATGGGGCTCTCTAGTCCTTTTCATGCATAAGAAAAATAGTTCTCTCAGAATGTGCATCGATTACCATCAGGTGAACAAAGTCACAATCAAGAATAAGTACCTACTCCCACTATGGATGACTTTTTCGACCAACTTCAGGGTGCCAGTTATTTCTCTAAGATAGACCTAAGATCTGGCTATCATTAGCTCAGAGTCAGAGAATGTGACATTCCAAAGACAACTTTTAAAACTCGATATAGTAACTTTGAATTCCTAGTTATGTCTTTTGGACTAATGAATGCCTCAGTAGCTTTCATGGACTTGATGAATCAAGTGTTCAAGTAGTACTTGGACATGTTAGTCATAGTCTTCAATAGTGATATTCTTGTCTATTCCTGTTGTGAAAACAATCATGAAGACTATCTCTGAATTGTATTGTAGACTCTTAGATCCAATCAGTTGTTCGCCAAATTCAGTATGTGTGAATTTTGGCTAATATCAGTAGCTTTTCTTGGCCATATTATTTCTAGTGATGGCATTAGAGTTGACCCTCAAAATACCAAAGTAGCGAGAAACTGGCCTAGAGTCATCTCTCCATCAGATATCAGTATTTTCTTGGGTTTGGCTAGATATTACAAATCGTTTGTTGAAGGGTTCTCATCTATTGCATCCCTCATGTCTCAATTCTCTCAGAAGAAAGTCAAATTCCAGTGGTGAAATTATTGTGATAAAAGTTTTCAAGAGTTGAAGACTAGACTCACCTCAGCCCTAGTGTTGACTTTACCAGATAATTCAGATAGGGCGGTTGTTTACTGTGATACTTTCAAAGTTGGTCTTGGTTGTGCATTAATCCAAAGAGGTAATAGCCTATGACTCCAGGAAACTTAAGACCTATGTAAAAAACTACCCTACCCATTACCTTGAGTTAGAAGCTATTGTGTTTTCCTTTAAAATATGGCATTATCATTATGGGGTTCACGCTGATGTGTTCACGAATCATAAAAGTTTGCAGTATGAATTTTTGCAGAAAGATTTAAATCTTTGTCAGAGAAGGTGGCTTGAGTTATTAAAAGGTTATGATATGAGTGTGTTTTATCATTTGGTCAAGGCCAATACAGTGGCAGACACCCTTAGAAGATTGTCTATGGATAGTGTTTCTCATGTTGAGAATGACCAGAGAAAGTTAGTCAGAGAGGTTCATCATCTTGCTAGATTAGAAGTGTGGTTGGTTAATTTAGCTAAGGGTTGTATATGGGTTCAGAATGGTTTGGAATTTTCTTTGGTTACCAAAGCTAAAGAAAAGAAATATAGGAATTCCAGTTTGCTTAAGTTGAAGGAATCAATTAGAGATCAGAGAGTAGAGTTTTTCTTCCAAGTGAGAGATGGTGTGTTGCGATGTTAGGGTAGGCTGTCTGTGTCATATGTTTATGATTTAAGACAAAGGAATTTAGCAGAGGTACACGGTACGTGTTACTTCATTCACCTAGGAGCCACTAAGATGTACCATGATTTTCCAGAAATATATTAGTAGAGTGGTATGAAGAGAAATATTCCAGAGTTTGTAGCTAAGTGTTCTAACTATCAGTAAGTCAAGATTGAACACCATAGGCCTAGTGGCACATTACAGGAGTTCAGTATTCCCACTTAGAAGTGGGAAGAGGTAAACATGGATTTTGTGATAGGTATGCCACGTACGTGTCGTTAGCATGATTAAATATGGGTGATTGTAGACAAAATGACCAAATCAACTCATTTCTAGCCAGTTCATACTTCTTATTACACCAAGTACTACGCCAAGTTCTATATTAGAGAGTTGATTAGGTTGCATGGAGTCCCATTATCTATTATTTCAGATAGAGGTACTTATTTTACTTCTCACTTTTGGATAACTTTTTAGAAGGGTCTTGGCACCTAAGTTCATCTCAGTACAACTTTTAATCCTTTAATAGATGGTCAGATATAGAGTATAATTCAGACGCTAAAGGACATGTTGAGAGTATATTTTATTGATTTTAAAGGAAGTTGGGATGATCAATTGCCTTTGATTGAGTTTTCCAACATTAATAGTTATCACTCAAGTATTCATATGACTCTATTTGAGGCTCTCTATAAGAGAAGATGTAGATCTCCTATTGGTTGGTTTGAGGCAAGTGAGGCACTTTGATAAGACCTGATTTAGTGTTTGATGCAATGAAAAAAGTTTAGTTAATTAGGAGGAGGCTTAAGATAGCCCAGAGCTGTCAGAAATCTTATGTAGATATGAGGAGAAGAGACATTGAGTTAGGTGTTGATTATTTGGTGTATTTAAAAAATTTGCCCATTAAGAGGGTAAAAAGATTTGGCAATAAGGGGAAGCTTAGTCCCTAATATATTGTCCCTTAAAGGATTTTTAGTTATTTTAGAAAGGTATCTTATGATCTTGAGTTGCATATAGATTTGACATTAGTACATCCAGTGTTTCATGTTTCCTTATTAAAGAAAAGTATTAGTGGTCCAATTTTTGTAGTTCCTTTAGAAACACCAATGTTCAAAATAGTATTTCTTATGAAGAAACCTTAGTGGAGATCCTTGATAGTCAGATTCATAGTGTGAGGAACAAAGAAGTTCCCCTGGTCAAAGTTCTTTGGAAAAACTAGTCTATTGAGGGAGCCACCTGGGAAGTAGAGGTAGATATATGTACCAAGTACCCTCAACTTTTCCCTACAAACTCAGACTCAGCTTATGGAAATAGTTTTCCTTAGCTTATTTCTTTTTCATTCTCAGTTCCATCTATACAATCATTTTTGTGTCATTGCATGCATTTATGAAATTAGTTTATCTCATGTATAATGTTTTAAACTCATTCATGTAATTATGTTTTCAGTTATGCATGTTCAGTACGTGATCTTTGTTGCTTTAATTCAGAACTCTCAACCTAATCAGTCTCATTTGAGGATGAATGTTTTCAAGGGGAAGATAGGGTAATACCCCGTATTATTCTTAACTTAGTTCAGCTCCTAATTCCATGCATAAGAGGCTTAAAACCAAAAAATTTCACTAAGTGATAGGGACTTAGTTATTTTTAAGTCCTCTTAACTTTGAGGATTTTTAAATTGGTCTTCCCGACGCTGAGATGTTGGTTTTTAAGTTAATTCATGTTTAAGGGTGTAAGGAGCATGTCTTGGGGAAGTATCAATTTTTTTGGATGAGGATTGGGTCACGTTTGGATCATGAGATTGTTGTTTCTCTTTCAAGCTTAAGGTTTTAAGGTATATGTGATGTTCATCCATGGGAACTTTTCACCCATAGAGTCCAACAATCCTCTTTTGATTTTAATTTATGAGTTTTTACATGATTTTGTTGAACTATCTCTATGAATCCCTTGTTATCTGAATTTCAAGTTAAGATTTCAATTGTTTTCGCATGGATTGGATTATACAATGTTTTAAATATTGTAGTTTCTATATCATGTTTATGTGAATCAGAATAAATCCTTCACTTATAATTTTGTCATGTTATTATGCTATCTCATCTTGTTTAACTGCATTCCCATGTTAAAGTCTTGATCTCCATGTGTTTGATGAAATGCCAAAGTGATGGATTTTAAATAGTGATTCCTTATTATGGATTTCATAGCTTGTATATGACCCCATTGTTATTTCCTTTCAGTTCTAGTGGGTTATGAACACCCGATACCTAATTGTTTAAATAAATTCAGTATCTTCAGAATGATTTAAGATAAACCACAAGCATTATCATCCAGTCAGATTTTACAAATATTTTCTTGTTCAGTAAAATTTAGTTCAGTCTAGTAATCAAAGTCAGTTCAATTGGGAGTAAGATTTAGCACTGAGTAAATACAGGGATAGTAGCTTCCTCATCAGTTAGACAGAGTCATTAGTAGCAGTCCCTGTATTCCAGAACTACGTAGCTAACGTAGGATATAAGGAGTCACCCGTCGTTAGGCTTGTCTTTCTCTCAGGGGTCACCTATCAGTTTAGGCTTGATGCCCTGGTCCTTTGGGACACCAGTTTAGTGGATCCATATAGTCAGTATTAGTACCCATGGTACGGTACTGACACCCTTCCTTCTAGGGTTACAGGTTGGACCTTGATTAGCTTAGATTGGGGCATATCAATTACATGATACCTCCCATAGTCTCAGTATAGTATTTAGTATATAATTTAGTTCAGGTTTGCTTTACCATAACATACAGACTTTAAGTTTTGAGATTACAGTATTTCAGTTTATATATTGCTTCAAAAATGTATATATGCTTGGTCTTGTATTCTCAATAATTCAGTTTTCATGCATGCTTACTCAGTTATCTCATACTATTTAATCAGTTATTATTTCATGCATAGTTAACCCATGTATATTAGCCTAACCTCATCTCATATACTAGTATATTTAAAGTACTGACTACATACTCTTCTTTGCACTATGATGTCTTATATCATTGGTTCAGATGAGTAATTTCCTGAACATGTATAAACATTTTAGCTTATCAGTAGCAACAGTTGTCATAAGTCCTTATCTATTGAGTACATGCTTGTGTTATTTTTATTTATCTTTGTTGTTCCATAATTTCAATTAGTCCAACTTAGTTGGGGGCTTGCCTATCAACTCCTTAGTCAGTTAGTGGCTTTTTAGACATTCAGGCAGTCTGTTAGTTTTATCAGCTTTATTAGTGTTGACAGTTGTTTCTAGACCTATGACTTTAGCTGTATTTTTAGTATTTAAAAAGCTTATAGCCTTATTAGTTATTTTCAGTGGATGTCTATTATCATTACAGTGTTTAATGCTCACAATAGGTACTAGCCTATGGGTTAGCTTGTGGTCACTTGTGGTCACTTGTGGTGGTAAGCACCATTGTGATGACTAGTGGATAGCCTCTGGTCATGGCATGAGGGTTGGTCATGGTGACCATATACTTATGGGGTACATGGGATTCCTGTAAGTTTATTCTTGTATATATGTATCATAGAGGGTGACTGGTACACAGGAATCCCCGGTCCTAATGATATATCCAGTTTGTGTGGCTACATGTACTGGGTCCCATTCAGGAGGTAACACTGCACCCATATAGCCCATAGGTGGTTTTAGGATGGTCAATGTACATAACGCAGGTTAAGATTTTAAATGCATTCTAAACCAAGGTTCCCTTTCCTAGTATGAAATATATATATGTGTATGAATATGATAGCACTTGGTTATTTACTTTGGTTTTGAATAATGGCATTACTTTCTCCTTATTCCTGAGTACATCCTAGCATTCACCTGCTAACTCATCCTCAGGCACTGTATCCACACATAATTTAGGAACCAATAATACTACACCTTTTGTTCAGTGACTTGGATTCAGAGACTATATTTGTGTCGGACTAAAGTGGTGAGCTTTCATACTCTGGAAGACTCCATTTCATGCTATGGATATATTTTCATACTTTTATTTATTTCTTGGACTTTGGTTTATGCTTTGGTCGGGGGTGTGTCCCAATCGGATGTTATTCATTTTTTATTAGAGGCTTTGTGAGAATACTATAGGCATGGGCGGTGTTGGTATTAGTGTCAACCATTTCATTAGTAACTATATTAGAGCTTACACCAGTTGGATATTTTGTTGGATTGTTTGTTGGTTATGGTTAAGGATATTTTTAATTGTCTTTGAGTATTAGTTGGTCTATTTTGTTATATGTTTGAAATTTATCTGACATAGGTTTCAGGGCGGTTATAATTGGGTATTAGGGGTGGTGTCTAACCCTGGTTGGACATGAGGCACCCGAAACGACTAGGCCTTAGTTCGTATCGTGTCATATTGGTATCAGAGCTATAGGTTCATGGTCACATAGGAGTCCACAAATCCGAGTCGAGTAGAGTCTCTTTTAAGGGTGTGTAGCGGATCACACTCATAAGGGAGAGACTACAAGACATTTGGGAATATTTCTTTTTCTTTTGTTCTATTTTTAAGATGTAGAGTCTAAGTCTTGAAATAATAACAAATACTCTTTTTTTCTATTCACATATCATACCTCGATGATTTTAAGTTTACAAAAAATCCTCTGTCCCAGCTGTTTCAATTTTTATAGGACATACTCTACTCATGGGATCCATACTCGGTCTAGGGGTCCAGTTCCTGGTTGTCCTGGAGTTCCATCAGTTCCCTCTAATCCATCTCAAACACCTCAAACTGATGTGACAAATGATGAGTTTCATCACTCTATTCATATGTTAGGGTAGTTGGTAGCTACTTAGTCTGAGCGTGTTGTTTCTATTACTCTATCTTCTGAGGCCACAAGGGTTGGCAAGTTCATAAGGTTTAACCCTTTGACCTTTACTGGTGTTAAGGTAGAGGAGGATCCTCAGGGTTTTTTAGATGAGATGGAAAATATCTACTATGTTATGCATGCTATGAATGTGGAAGGAGTGGAGTTTTCCTCCTACCAGTTGAAGAATATGGTGTACCAATGGTACGGGGAATAGAAAAAATTAAGGGGTGACGATGCTTAGTCATTTCTAAGGGAGGATTGTTCCAATTCTTTATTGGATCACTTTTTTCCTTAGGGCTTGAGGGATGCAAAAAAGGAATAGTTTGTTAATTTGAAGTAGGCTAAAATGTCAGTCAAGGGGTATACCTTAAAGTTTCACCAGTTATTGTGATATGCATCAGAGTTGGTTTCTAGCATGAAGGCTAGAATGAAGAAGTTTCCTTCCAGTTTATCCCAAAACTTGATTTTGGAAAGTAAAGCTGCCTGGTGGATCAAAGATATGGATATATCTTGGTTGGTTATGTAAATGCAATAGGTGGAGAAACAAAAAAAAGAAATAGGTTGAGATAGGGGAGAGGTAGGTCTAGAAGTTTAGGTTCTTTAAACAGTGTGGTGGCCAATAATAGAGTGGCAAGGATGGTGCTAAGTTGCCTAAGAATAAGTGGGAAAATCTTGGGTCATACTCAAAGGCCCTTTCTCCCTACCCTAAACCATAGGGTGATAGGCATTTCCATGGTGGTGAAAACTTCAGGGCACAAGGTGTCCAATCTCAGACTAGTGGGGCTCAGTTAGCTCTATCGTATCCTCCTTGCTAATTTTATAGTTATTTTAATTGGGGTTTCTATGATGAGGGAAGGGACATTTCTTTAACTTTGGTTACCCAGGGAACATACTTAGAAACTATCCTATTAGTAAGGTTGCCTCAAGGGAAAACAAGGTTCGCATTGCCTCTCTTCAGCTCTAACACCAAAGGGTGCACCTTCTGGCTCCGACACTAGTCGGATGCATCTTTATGCTCTCACTACCTGATAGGAGTTTGAGGCATCGCCTAATGTCATAATTGGTATGTTAAAACTCTTTTCTTGTGATGTGTAATATCTACTTGATTCGGGGTCCACTTTCTCTCCTGTGACCCCATTTATGGCTGTGCATTTTGGTTTTAGTTCAGAGTCTATTTCAGATCTTTTTTCTATTTTTACCTATGTAAGTGACTCTGATGCTTGTGTGGGTAGTTTTGATAAGCTAAAGGATAATTTAACTTTGACTTCAGTTTTGACTTTTCCTGAAGACACGGATGGGTTTGTGGTCTACTTTGATGTGTCCCATGTGTGGCTTAGTTGTGTTTTGATGCAACATGGTAAGGTGATAGCTTATGCCTCTAGGAAATTGAAGGTTCATGAGAGGAATTATCCAACTCATGATTTGGAATTGTTAGCTGTGGTGTTCGCATTAAAAATCTAGCATCACTATTTATGGATATCTTTTCTAATCATAAGAGCCTACAGTATGTGCTTACTGAGAAAGAGATTAACCTATGACAAAGGAGATGGCTTGAGATGCTCTAGGATTATGATATGAGTCTTCACTACCACCCAAGGAAAGCTACTGTGGTTATTGATGCTCTTAGCAGGTTATCCATGGGTATTCTAGCTGATATAGATAATGAGAAGTAGGAGTTGGTGAAGGACATTAACCATTTTTCTAACCTAGGAGTTCATCTCTTGGACTCTAAGGATGGTGGTGTGTTTCTTCAGAAAGTGGCAGAGTCATCTCTTAGTGCTGAAATTACAGAGTAACAAGTGTTAGATCTTATGTTTATGAGCATCAAAAGTGATGTCGGTGGGCATAAGGTGATGTCCTTTGAGATTAGTGGTGATGGTACTTTTTGGTAATAAGGGAGATTATGTGTTACTGTTATCAATGGTTTGCGAGAAAGGATCTTGGATGAGATGCATAAGTCACGCTATGTTGTTCATCCCGGTTTGATGAAAATGTATCATGAACTTAAGAAGATATATTGGTGGAACAATATGAAGAGGGATGTGGCTAATTTTGTCTCCAAGTGCATGGTGTGTCAATAAGTGAAAGTTGAGAACATGAGGCCTGGAGGTTTGTATCAAGAAATTAAGTTTCTAGAGTGGAAGTGAGAAGTGATCCACATGGATTTTTTATCGTTCTTCCTCGGTCTTGGAATGGATTTGATTCAATTTGGGTCATCATAGATAGGATGACAATGTCTGCTAACTTTTTACTAATGAGGACAAATTTTTTGGTTGAGGATTATGCATGGTTGAATCCCTATGAGATTGTGAAGCTACATGGGGTACCTTTTTCTATCATCTAAGATTGCGGTACATAATTTTCATCTAACTTTAGGCGGTCGTTTCAGAAAGGGTTGGAGACTAAGGTCAGTATGAGTACTATTTTCCACCTTCACTCAGATGGGCAAGCAGAAAGGATTATCTGACATTGTTGGATTTTCTTCGTGCTTACGTGATTGAATATGGTGGTAGTTGGATTGATCACTTACCTCTTATAGAGTTTGCTTAATATAATAGCTACCACTTTATCATTGGGATGGCTTCGCTTGAAACCCTATATTGTAAGAGGTGTAGATATCCTATTGGGTGGTTCAAGCTTGGTGAGATAGACATGTTTGGCTCGTATTTGGTTTACCAAGCAATGGAGAAGGTTAAGGTGATTTGGGATAGATTTAACTCTACCCAAAGTCTCCGAAAGTCCTATGTAGATATAAGGTGAAGAGAGTTAGAGTTTGAGGTTTGGGATAAGGTGTTCTTGAAGGTGTCTCTCATGAAGCGAGTGATGTGGTTTGGGAAGAAGGGGAATCTCAGTCCCTGGTATGTTAGTCTATACTTGGTTTTGAGGAGGGTTCGTAATATTGCATATGAGTTGGAGTTTCCTACAAGTTTGAGCTCCATTCACTCGATATTCCATGTCTTTGTGTTGAGGAAGTGAATGGGTGATCCGTCTCAAATCATGCCTAACAAGGATATTGGTACTTCAAATTCTTTGTCTTATGAGGATGTACCTATTGAGATCTTGGATCGGTAGGTTCATTAGTTGTGGATCAAGGGTGTAGCCTCGGTTAAGGTTCTATGGAGGAACTACAAGGTAGAAGAGCCTAGTTGGGAAGCTAAAGAGGACATAAAGTCCAAGTATCCGTTCAAGTTTCTTGCTCCAAAAATTCGTGTGGAAGGGATATGTTCTTTATCATACTCTTGTTTTCTAACTTAGTTAAAGGAAAAATTGATTTCCTTGAATCTTTGATTTCTAACTTAGTTAAAGGTCAGAGTTGAGGTGTTCGGGTGTAAATCGGGCTTGTACTACTTTGTTCCATCATTCCAAGTGGAGGAGAATTGAAACACCTTGGATTTTGTCCCTTGGAAATTTCTTGAGTTCTTAACTTTCTGTAGATCATATGACTCACCATACGAGTCATATGGTGGGGGTACGGGTCAGGAGACCCAACTCATAGGATGTCTAGTGATTGGTGGTCAAGTTTCTATTGCCGTTACGATTTGATGGTGATGAGTCGTATGTTCAGGGTATGAGTGGTATAGTGAAACCATATGTTGTCCAGTGTCTAGCCTAGGTGTTTCTGCTTAGGGTACGACTTGAGGAGGTACTAGTCATATAGCATAGGTACGAGTTGGGCAAGAGGAGTCGTATAGTGGACAGTGTGTGATGTCTATTGTCTAATCAAGGTACAAGTGGATGGTACCACTAGTATGATTGTGTATGGGTGAGGGGTCCAAACTATATGCACATGCGGGAATTTTTACAGTTTAAGTTGGGGGTAATCTAGACATTTCCATTCTTAACTTCTTTTGACCCCATGACTTAAAAGACTTTTGGGACTTCATGTACTATATTATTCTAAATCGAAAACACTCTAAACGCTCTTAGATCTCACTCAAGCTCTTGGTTCAAAAAGAGTCTAGGGTTTCCTCAACGTGGTCAATTAAGGCTCTTAAGGGTGGTTTTTATCCGTATTATTTGGTATCTAAGGTATGTTACTCCTCCCTCATTGTTAGTTCAAACTAAAAACATGTTTTACTTAATGGTTTTCATGGCATAATTGTGATATTATTTTGGGTTTTGAAATATATGTTGGGGTTTTTTGGTTGTTCTTGGTTGGATAATGTTTTACCATATTTTTCTTAGGTTTTTTATGTTATAATTGTTGTTTGAACATGTGGTTTCATGGGAATAGTAAATTGGTACTTGGTTTTAGTTTTGGAAAATATTCCCTCAACATGTTTATTAATATGCCTATAAGAATGGTTTTGTCACATAGTTTGACTTTGATTTAAAAACTTGCATTTCATAATATGGTAATGGAACTTAAATTGGTTTAAATGGTTTTAAATCGATTGGAAAGTACTTGGTGGCCATGGATTTGGATTAATTGAAAATGCTATGGGGTACATAGGAATCCCCTAAGTGTTGTCTTATGACATTGCTTGTAAGCTATAGTCGATATGACAATACCACTTTATAATGCCTTGGTAATTAACTCTTGAATTAGTGGTTTGGTTATGTGCTAAAGGTTTTAATTAGGTAATAATTGTAGGTTATGATAGTTGACCACGAAGGTGTGGATCTGATGGACGGACACTGGAAACTCATGTTGGTCGACATGAGGGTTGGTCATGGTGACCATATACTTGTGGGGTACACGGTAATACCCTAAGTTTATACTTGTATATATGTATCATGGAGGGAGAATGGTATAAAAGAATCCCCGTTCCCTATAATATATTTGGTTTGTGAGGCTACACATACCAGGGCACGCTCAGGGGGTAACACTGGTTCCATATAGCCCGAGGGAGGTTTAGGACTGTTAAGATACATAACCCAAGTTAAGATTTTAAATACATGCTAAAACCGATTCCCTTTCCCAGCATAGACTATATATAGGTATGAATCTGATTGCACTTGGTTATTTACTTTGGTTTTAGATAATGGAATTACTTTATCCTTATTATTAAGTACATGCTAGCATTTACCTACTAACCCATCTTCGAGCGCTTTCTCCCCACGCAATACAGGATCTAGACATACTACTACTCCTGTTCAGTGACTTGGATTTTTAGACAACATTTGTGTTGGATTGAAGTGGTGATCTTTAATACTACAGAAGACTCAATTTCATGTTATGGATATATATTCATAGTTTTGTTTATTTCTTGGACTTTGGTTTTGGCTATGGTCAGGGGCATGTCCCAACTAGATGTTCTTTGTTTTTAGTTAGAGGCTTTGTGTGACTACTATAGGAATGGGTGGTGTCGGTATTAGTGTCAGCCTTGTCATTGGTATTAGTATTAGGGCTGACACCGGTTGGATATTTGGTTGGATTGTTTGTTTGTTATAGTTATGGATTTTGTTATTGTCTTTGAATATTAATTGGTCTATCTTGTTATATTTCTAAAATTCAACCGACATAGGTTGCAGGGAGGTTATGGTTGGGTATTGGGTGTGGTGTCCGATCCTGGTTGGACTTGAGGTACCTGACACGGCTAGGACTTGGATCGGGTCATGTCATTTTTATACCAACAATGCTAGTGAAACCTAGCCTTTGATACCGATTTGTCATGACCTAATTTATGAGTCAGGATGGTGCCTACTCGAAACCCCTAGTAGGTAAGCCGAACAATAGCCCGAATCTAGATGCAACGGGCTATCTTGGTAGGAAATATTCTAACAATCGAACATTTACAACCAAAGACTTATATAGCAATAAAGCAGTCATAAAGGTCTAATAGATTGATAAGAAATCAACAACCATCCCAAGACTTAGTAATGTTGATACAAGAGATACTACAAATGAACTTTGAGTAGAGAATAGCCAGATACAATCTGTCTTGAAGATGAAAGTCAAGATATAGAGACATAGAAGGAAAAATGGGAAATCTAACTCCAAAAGCTCATCCAATCTTCCAAATCAACCCTACACGAACGTGGAATCAACAGAATGTACAGAAGTATAGTATGAACACATTTGCCACAAGTACTCAGTAGGCATCATCAATCGACCGAGTTAAATCATGATATAAATACGATAAGATACCAGATACCAATAAGCTAAGTTAGAATATAAGGGTCAAGCCTAAAACTAAACACCGACACAACTATACATAAATAAATAAATGCATAAACGATAATAACATAAACATCATACCATCATAACTACAAAATTATCCCTCAAAATCAAATAATTATGGAAAAGTAAATAACCCAACGCAAGACCCCACAATCCTGGAGGGTAAAATTAATGAAACTAATCAACCAAATAGCCGTAAATCACCAAATTACATACCATAACAAATAATCTGTCCAAATGTTTTATATCATTGATAATTCCCAATGTCGGACTTGAATCAGAACTCAATAGTGTCATCATCATTTATAGCATTTGTTGGATATGAATGGAAACTCATATTACCAAGATCATTAACAATACACCATATCAAAAGGTCATACCGATAAACTAATCCTTTAGATTATATCAATATCGCATCTAGAAAGTCATATAGTTGACCATACTCGCAATCCATGTCACTAATCATAATCATAAGTTATTCAAATAATCGCATCCATAACTATGAATCGTATCTATAAGTTATTAATTATTTCTACCAGACATATCACACTTATAAGCCATATCATATCTACAACAAACATCATATCAATAAGCCATATTATATCTATAAGACATAGTATATCTATAAGCCATATTATATCTATATGCTATAATATATCAATAAGACAAACTAATTATCACGTTGATATCTATTTTAGAAAGCTAGTCAATACGCTATATTAGTAATAATATTCAGAAGACATATCAATAATCATGTATGCAAGTCATTAATCATATCTAAAAGTCATATCAATAATCACATATGTAAGTCATCAATCTTATTCAATAGACATATCAATAAAAAAATGTATAAGTCATTAATTACATCCAAAAGCTATATTAATAATCACATGTATAAGTCATTAATCATATCCGAAAGCTACATCAATCATCACATGTATATGTCATTAATCATATATACGAACAATATCCTTAGAAATACCCAAGATTAGCATCAACCTTACCATATAAAACTAACATACTCAATAAATATGATCTATCTCTTCAAGTCCTAAACCAAACATTAATAAGGGTATATCATGTGTACACAAGTCTACAAGGCTAACATAAATCTTTGTCTAAGGTGGGCTGGAGGGGACCACTCTAATCCTTAAGTTCCATTCAGGTTAAAATCTACTCTAGAATAATCTAAGGTATCTAAATTTATTCCTAGATGTGGTATAAGCCATAAATATCCCTAAATATTAACTTTGCCAATTACGAATAACTAAGTCAATTTGTAATGATCCTCCAGGTCATTTTACATAATTTTTAATTATTTTTTCCATTAGAGCTTATCAATAGCTGCCTCAAGTCATTCATGACATGCTGGAACTGATAGTTCAGTTACCAGGCAGTTCGTTTAGGTTTTTGAGTCTATTATCAGTTTAGAAGTCTTTGTTGGTTCAAAATGTCCATTGGGCGAAAAAGACAATAAAATAATCTCTTATGTGAATTCTAACTGCACCAGTAGCTCCAAAAGATTGATTTTATACTAGGTAGAAATTTGGTTTGGGTCCCAGAACACCCGAGCTCATTTCATCCTATTGGTTAGAGAGTTGAAAAATAGAAGATTAGGTGTGGGACCCATATTTGGTCGAAACAACCTCGGATGGGTAATCTAACTTCACCATTGCATTTGAAACATAAAAATTAGTATGGTTATATAGTTCATTTACTCATATCAAATTCCGAATAAATCTCAAGGTGTCGTTGGAAAACTTAAAAAATTCCAAGTTTCTAGTACTGAGGTGGCGTAATCACATTAAAGTATCTGTGATCTCCCTTTTACAATATCAATGTAAGTAGCCGCAAGTGATATATATCCAGGGAAAGTAATCACCGTATATAAGGACCTGGTGAGGGTATTTAATGGTCTTTTGGCCATATTTTGGCCCAATTCCACTTCTCTTTGAGACCTAAAAAACCTAGAATGATGTGTTAACTTCATATTGAGTCTTAAGAGTGTCTTGGAATATGTATTTACATATATTTTGTGATTAAAATCGTATTTGAGGTACAAATCCTTCTATTTAATGTTTAAATTTCTTGAATTCTTGACCAGAACCCAAATAACTTAAGGGCTTGATTTTAGCCCAAATAAGCTTAGATTTTACCTATTTCTTGAGGTTTACGAATTCCTATTGATGTATGAACATTGGTTGGACTTGGAAATGCATTTTTCATATGGGGACCCACTTGGGGTTTTTGGTGTCATTTTTGGACCCAAAGCACAATGGTGCAATATGGGTAACAATTTTCTTATTATTATGTGTATTTTGTATTTTCATAGCTTGGCACATTTAAAAAGCTTCTTAAAAGAGGAAAGAAAAGGTTTATCATATTGTTGAGCATTCTTCAGATTTGATGTAGGCTAGGTTTATTCCATGTTAGAATGAGGTATTTCTTGATAAAATTGTGATATATTGTTAGAGTAGGATGGGTTTGAAGTTGTGGATTGATTATATGCAAGATTTGCATTAGTGGGACCATTTAGGATATGTGAATTTTAGAGTTGAAAAGCTTGACTTGTTTCCTTTTGACTTAGGTGGAATTGACGTCATTACTCATGTTTATTATGAGACTTCCTTAGAGTACTCAATATTAGGTTAAATTCTCTAGTTACTCATACTTAGAGTAAGATTGTCCTTAGTTTCTTATTCTAGACAAAGTTGCCTTAGCTCCCTTGAACTTAGTAAAGGTGCTTATGGAGAATATCAACCTTAGGGCTTATGGTGTCTTTTTATATATCTTGTGGTTGATGTAGATACCTAAGCCTAGCCCAGGGGAAGAAATTAACTTAGAATGAATTTTGAGGATGTCGAATTGGTCTAGTTAACCCACCTTAAGTTAAGATGGAGGATTAGTTCCCTAGAACCCTTACACTTAGTAATTGAATAGAGAGTGACCTTTGAGGCAATATTGATCATTTATATTATTTATTGGTTATGTGGAATGGCATTGTGAATAATGCCTAAGTTATTATGCCTTTGTATTCCTTATTTGATAAAACTTATGTCAAGTTATTAATTATACTATTATTATTAATCGTTATTTGGGGTAGTGGAAGTGATATTAAATGAGCCCTTTACTATAATATGGCCTAAGCCATAAATAATGTTAATGACAATGCTACGGACAAGCTATAGATTATGTCATGCTTTAGACATTGCTCATACTAATGATAAATTTTATTTAGGCCAATGAATATACTACCAATGGACCTTTATTAATAAAATATATTATAGTTATGTTCACATCTAAATTACTTGATTATAGATTATGTAATGAGAAGACCTTGATTATATTATTGAACAAGCTGTTGATTAGGATAGTGTTCAGGCCATTAACTATGTTATTTCTCTTGTTATTATCATGCTTAATAACAATGCTAAAAATAATGTTAGAAATTCATGAAAAATAAGCAAGTGCAATATCAAGTGCCCATGGAATACAGCACACATCGTCAAATAGATTCACAAATTCATGCAAAATAAATAAGTGCAATATCATCATATGTTCAGGGAGGGTAACCAATTAGCAGATTATCTTTCTAACTTAGCCATAGATACAGGTTCTTTTACCATTACAAATTATCAGCAATTACAGAAAAAAGAAAAATCCATTTTAAACAGTGACAAATGCCAAAGCCTAGACTTGAGGATCATACAAGGCAAAAGATAAGGGGTAGGTGGAAATTCAAGCAAAATAGTTTACATAAAACTTATATACAGAAGTTAGTAGCATAAGAAACAATGCATGTACTATTTCTAATCTATTACAGCCAACAAAAAAGACTCTCAGCACCATGAGAGGGTCGATGGGTCAGATGGAGCATTATAAACCTGAGATGAAAGTGGATAGACAAACAATTGTGGGTCCAAGCAACTCATTTTCTTTATCCCTTCTATATTTATGGACCACAACAAAAAAGGTGAGGTTAAATCAAGAATATCTAGAAACAACAAAGGGAGACAAGAAGAGGGCAAAATACTTGGCTGTTACAGCTGAACTCAGAAGACCAAATCCCTCTTAGATGCATAAAAACTTTCAAACTTTCCCATATGCTAGAGAACATAACTGCAGCAAAAAAAATAGCATTACCCATCTAAAATAAGAAATCAAAGAGCAAAGAATGGAGGGAGAGTTAGTACTTACTTTTACAAGCTGAAAGTAGTAAGTAATCAACAAGAAGGGGGCACAATATTGATCACCCAAAGAATCAATAGGATGAATCTCATATTTTATTAAGGGAGAACCATTTTGGAAGGAGGCGAACAAAAGTTGAAGATTAGGAAACTAGTTTCTTTTTTGAAACCCTACTCTTTGTATTTGTTAATAAAAGGGATTCGAGTTTGGACGGGTTATGTGAATAGGGTTAGGCAGAATTTTTGTTGTATGATGGGTTGGTCCATCAAGTGTTGATTATTAACAAAATACAAAATTAACTAAAAAATAATGTTAGAAATCTTCCGTATTGTCGATATTGGAGATGATGTTATTAGTGGTTCTAAAAGGCACGCATATTGACTTTATGTAATGATATATGCTTGGACTCAAGATACTTCCTTATATTATTAATTATGGTAATGTTTTTACCAGTTCTTATACATATCTATATACCTATCTCTCCAGAATGGGATAAAGGTAAGATATTAGTATTAATCATATAAGTCTCGGGGAAAAAACCCATGATAGTTTATATTATTCATGTTACATATACATATATCTACTAACAAAGTGACATTGATGATGAAGGTTGGATTATTCAGGTATTCTCTTCTTTTCTTCTCTTTTATATCTATTTACTTTAGCCCTTGTGGGGATTATCCTTTACTATAGCCCTCATGGGCCTTTTTCATTTACTTTAGCCTTCATTGATCTTGTAATTTACTTTATCCCTTATAGGGTTTGTCATTTACTTTCTCCCTTATGAGGCTTATCATTTACCTTTTCCCTTATGGGCCTTGATCCCTAAAAATGATATAAATTTATGTATTGTGATGTTATGATGATACCTAATAGGGAGGAGGATATGATGATACTGTGATAAAACCCAGTAAGGCCAAAAGATGTGATGATGTTATGATGATAGTCGATAAGGCTAGAGTATATAATGATGTTATTATGATACCCAAAATGGTCGGAGGATATGATGATGATATGTTTATACCTGACAATTCTAGAGGACATTGTGATGATGTGATAATACCTAGTGCGGCCAGAGGATATTGTGATGATATGATGATACCCAGTGTGGCTGGATGATATTGTGATGTTATATTGATACCCGAAAAGGCTGGAGGATACTATGATGATATGATAACGCCTGAAAAGGATAGAGGATGATTTTTGATGTGCCTATGTGTAAATTTATTATTTTGAATCCTTCTTGCCCTATATCTAGTAATTATATATTTATTTATGATGTTGTGTAGTTGGGTATTATATTGATATTAAAAATGTCGGTTATAGTCTTCTAATGAGTTAAGGTATAAAGTGGCATAGTTGTTGATTTAAGGATGAATGATGCTTAGTTATGTATATTGCTTAATTAGGTAACAGTGACTAATGGATTAGTGAACCTTAGTGATAAAGAGTTCAAGTGTTATTAATGGATTCATGATGGTGATCATTAATTGTTATTAATGACTCAGTTTATGATGTTGGTTAGTTGTTAAGAGAGTATTGGTGGATTAATGATGCTAGTTAATAAAGGATGTTAGTTGCTAGATGGGTAATGAATAAGTGGTGATTGGTGGAGTTTTGTTAGATGGTGGATACTGGAACTACTATGGCTAGAAATAAATATTGGTTAAATGGTGGATATGGTCTAATAATGACTCTTAACTAGATGCTAGGTATAGGCTAGTTAGTGAATAATGGTTAGATGTTGAACTATGAATAGTGATTATATGATGAATAATGGATAGATAATAATTAGAGGTATTATGATAACTAGTGAGTAATTGGTTTGGTATTAAGCATTGGCTAGCTTATAATGTGTGAATAGGGTGTATTTACGAGATAGAAGCCTATATGATGGTATGGTTATAGTTATAAGTATATTTGTATATGTTATTCCATTATGATTATTGATGATGATTATCAATGTTAGCAAATGGATGTTTGATGAAAATTGAGAAATACTATGGATATTGAGGAAGTTTGGATATATTATTGATTTGATTCCTTTACATTTCTCATGGGTGTACTCTCCGGTGGTATGGGCCACCGCAATGAGTTCTTTACTTTATGAACTACTTGGTGTATGGGCGCCAACTCTGCACTTATGTTTTCTTGGGATCGTACTTGTGTTACCTTATGATTGTGAATCGTTTAATTCTTATACAGGAGGGTATTGGCATGCGTTGATGCCTTATTTTATATTGTTATTCCAATATTCAATACTTGTTATGTACAATGATATTTGTATTCTTTGGCGCCTTATGCTATATTGTTATTTTGACATTTAATTCTTATTATGTATTGCGATGTTGCCATATGTTGATGCCTTATGTTACACTATTATTTCGGTTTGCGTACTTATTATATACAGTGATGATGGAGATGATTCAGGTTTCATTTTGTACCTTGACTTGGCTATGATTATCTTGTACTTTATCATTCTAATATTGTAACACCCCGATACTACTCCCCAGGTGTCACACGGTGCTTACAATCCCGAAGGACCACAAGCTAACCCATGATTGATACCTGTTGTGAGCACTGAATATAATACTGAATTATATATGTAGAAGAAATATGAAAATGTCATAAGGTTCTTACAATACTGAAATAATAACTGATTATAACTGATAATAACATCTAATAATTAGATAACTGACTATACTGGTCTAAAATCCTCTATCTATCTAAATGTGGAGATGATGGGACAAACCCCCAACTAATTCCAACTGAAATAACTATTGAACTGCTGAAAATCTGAAATAGGTAAACTTTATCCTCGAAATATGAGGACTCGCCACTATAGCTGCTGCTAATAACCTGAGCTGCTAAGTACGGTCAGGAACCTGAGCGTCCGAACCTATGATATACGGCATCATAATGCAGAAGAAAGTATATGATCAGTACGTGGAATGTACTGGTATGCTAAGTGAGGCAAGGCTAATATACGTTGGTTCATATGCATGAGATTATAATTGATTGAATGAACATTATAAATTAACTGAATGTGATCACATGCAAAACTGTAACTAATGAACATACTAAACTTGCAATATTACACATATAGATATATATTTTGTATCTGCGATTTTACTGAATGGAATACTGAATCCTGATGGTTGAGTAACTGATAGCCATAGTTCTGTAGAACTAACTGACTTCTTTACTGAATTCCTAGATTGAAACTACAACTGTGGGAGTGTTCATCTAACTGACATACCCCGGTATAGACTAATTTGGGGTCCAACCTGTGACCCTAGTTGGAAGGGTGTTAGCACCTTGCCAAATGATACTAATAATGTTGGGTCAACCCTAATTTGGAAAAAAAACTCATGAAATATATATATATATATATGATTGTGTCAACCCTAGTCTGGCAAGAAGACGACTTACCCTATGCTGGCTACAAATTTATTTAATACGGGACTGCTACTAAGGGTCAAACCCTCTACTGGCAGGAATGCCCCAATCCTTGGGTTCACTCGGTGTTGAATCCTACTCCTAACTGAATCGAGAATAAACTAATTACTAGGTTGTACTAGGCTTGACTGAACTGACACTGATCATGTTAACTAACTGAACTGGACTGAGTACACTGAGTTTTATTATATGACTGAGTAATACTGTTCTTAACCTTTTCTAGGACTATTCTATAACTAATGAACCTACGTAAAATGACTAGATTTTGGGTAATAAATACCCCCGAGACTCGATGGCATAATTGATAAACTTACATCACAACTTTAGCAACACAACAATAAGTTACAATACATAATTTACTTATGTGAACATTTCATCAAACACTTCGGGATCATGATTAATGCACATGGTAATGAAAAACACGTATGCATCATGACTACAACTTAAACTTGCAATTTCAAGGGTTTTAACATGGGAATTACATCAATCAACATACCTGCTATCTTATGTTCGTGAAACTTATAACTAAATCTTGAATTGAAACCCATACAACAACACAACATGAATAAACCCAATTTGCACATGTAAATCATGAATCTAAAAACTTGTATTTTTAAAAAGTTTTCTTGTACTCCAAGGGTGGAAGGAGACCCAAGGAAGAACATCTAACATACCTGAATAACAGGATTCGTGAAGATTGTTGGGGATTTCTTAAAACTTGATCTTGAGCTTGATTAACTAGGTTTTATTTCTTGGGAGGATCTTGAGAAGAATGAATGTATTTAGCCATTTTGGAATCTTAATTTTATGTTTTGGCTGAATAATGTAAGGGGAAAATGACCCATTTACCCCCACAAACCTGGATTAAAAAAAATATTGAACGTGGTCCCCATCATGCCACAACCCTTGCTTGGTTCAAGTGTACATCGCAGCATGACCCCTTCTTGGGTCAAGAAGCCCTCGCGGCGTGACCCTAAGCCTGGGTCAACTGGACCTCGCGATGCAGCCCTATCCCGACCCCTTGCTATTTTGGACATCCAAACTCACCCTTGTGAAAGTCCAAAAAATCCAAAACTCACCTGAGATGACCTACAAGTTACCCTGATCATGAATCAACTTTAAAATTGGTGTTTTAAGGCTGAGAAGGTCAAATAAAAATTTATCAAAGTTTGAACGCCCGAGAAATCTCTAAGTCCTAAGACTTTGTAAAATATTCTAAGTCTGGGATCCCTTAATACAAGTTGTATGGGATTGAATTGAACTAAAACTTTTCACGGGGTCGTACAATATCTCCCCCTTGGGAATATTCATCCATGAAAGAGGCTGACTGAACTGAGAGAAACTGAGAAACTATAATTACCCTGACATGAGTAACTGAAGCATAACTAAATTCTGGAGACATGGCACATGACTGAACTATTTCATTAATGCATGAATGATATGAGAATGTCATGCAACTGTAACTTAGCATGGAATAGGATAAATCTAAGGAAGGAAAGACGGTTACCTTATGTTGAGTCTGAGTTCGTGGAGAAGAAGTGAGGATACTTGGTCCGCATGTCTTCCTCTGCTTCCCAAGTAGATCCCTCAATGGACTGATTCCGCTAAAGAACTTTGACCAAAGGAACTTCTTTGTTCCTTAGTCTGTGAATCTGGCATCAAGGATTTCGACTGGGACTTCCTCATAAGAGAGACTGTACTGAACATCTACACTCTTGATAAGGACTAAAACTGTTGGGTCACATATACACTTCTTTATCAAGGAGACATGAAACACTGGGTGCACTGATGCTAAGTCTACAGGCAACTAAAGCTCATAGGCTACCTTTCTGAAATGACTTAGAATCCTATAAGGACCAACATATCGGGGACTAAATTTCCCCTTCTTGCCAAATATCTCTACTCCCTTCATGGGAGAGATTTTCAAATACACATAATCACAAACCTCAAATTCAAGGTCTTTCCATCTCACATCTGCATAAGTGTTTTGTCGGCTCTAGGCTGTCTTAAGATTCTCTCTGATTAACTGCACTTTCTCTAAAGCATCAAACACCAAGTCAAGCCCCAAGACTGTGGCCTCACAAAACTCAAACAACCAATGGGATATCTTCATCTTCTCCTATAAAGAGACTCAAATAGATCCATCTATATACTGGAATGGTAACTTCTATTATATGCAAACTCAATCAAAGTTAAGTGATCATCACATCTACCCTTAAAGTCAACAACACACACTCTCAGCATATCTTCTAAAGTATTAATGGTCCTTTCTTCTTGACAATCTGTATGAGGGTGAAAAGTTGTACTGAGGTGAACTTGGGTACCAAGACCCTTTTGCAAGGCTTTCCAAAAGTGAGAGGTGAACTATCTACTTTTATCTGAGATGATGGATAACGAGACGCTGTGGAATCTGACCAACTCTCTAAAATAGAGCTTCCCATAATCTCGGCTGAATAAGAGGTATGAACTGGTAAGAAATGGGCTGATTGGGTCACCCTATCCACAGTAACCCATATCGAATCATGTTGTCAACGAGTATAAGGCAAACCTATCACGAAGTCCATATTCACTTCTTCCCACTTCCATGTGGGAATACTAATCTCCTTTATAGAACAACTAGGCTTTTGGTGCTCAATCTTCACCTTCTGATAAGTAGAGAACTTAGCAACAAACTCTAGAATGTCCCTTTTCATCCTACTCCACCAATAAACATCCCTCAAGTCACAGTACATCATAGTATCCCCTGGATGAATAGAGTAACATGCACCATGCGCTTCTGCAAGAATTTACATCCTCAATCCATCTATACATGGCACACAAAGTCGACCCTAACAGCATAACACACCATCTCCCCCTTGGGAGAAAACCTTAACTTTCTGGTCTCTGTCTGACTCTTTCAGCTTAACTAAACTGGGATCTCTACTGCTTTTCTTTCACCTCGAAAACCAAAGAAGACTCTTAACTATTCTGCACCCAAACACTTCCCCCAGCTGAATCAATTAAATAGATATCTAGTCTGGAAAGTTGGTGGACTTCCTAAACTAACTTCTTCTTACTATCCCCAACTTGAGCAACACTACCCGTTTACAACCTACTGAGGGCATCTTCTACTATATTGGCCCTGTCTGGATGATATAGAACACTCATGTCATAATTTTTCAACAACTCTAACCACCTTCTTTGATGTAAGTTTAGGTATTTCTGAGAAAGCACGTTCTGCAGGCTTTTGTGGTCTGTGAACACATCAACATGTACCCCATATAAATAGTGCCTCCAAATCTTTAAGGAAAACACAATAGATGTTAGCTCTAGATCATGGGTCATATAATTCTTTTTATGAAGCTTAAGCTATCTACAGGCATAGGCCACAACCTTACCCCTCTGCATCAAAAAACACCCCAGGCCAACTCTAAAAGCATAACAATATACAACAAATCCCTCTGGCCTAAACGGCAAAGTCAAAACTGGGGTTGTAGTGAGTGGAGTCTTCCACTCCTAAAAACTCTTCTCACAAGAATATAACCATTGGAACTTGACTTTTTTCTGAGTTAATCTAGACATGGGGGATGCAATAGATGAAAATCCTTTAACAAACCATCGATAATAGCCAGCCAAACCCAAGAAACTCCTGATATTTGATGGAGAGATGGGTCTAGGTCAGTTTCTTACTTCTTTGGTCTTTTGAGAATCAAATTTAATGCCATCGCCGGAAACTATATAACCAAGGAAAGCTATTGACCTTAGCCAAAATTCACACTTACTAAATTTGGTTAACAACTGATGGGCTCTGAGAGTCTGTAATACTATTCTGAGATGGTCTACATGATCATGTTCGTTGTGGGAGTAAACAAGAATGTCGTCAATGAAGACTATGACGAACATATCCAAGTGCTGCTTGAACACTCGATTCATTAAGTCCATGAAAGCTGTTGGGGCATTGGTATGACCAAATGGCATAACTAGAAACTCAAAGTGACCATACTAGTTCTGAAAGCTATTTATAGAATGTCACATTCTCTGACTCTGAGCTGATATTAGCCGGATCTGAAATCTATCTTAGAAAAGTAATTGGCACCCTAAAGTTAGTCGAATAAGTCATCAATTTTGGAAAGTGATTACTTATTCTTGACTGTGACATTGTTCAACTGACGGTAGTCTATGCACATTCTAATAGAACCATTTTTCTTTCGTACGAATAAGATTGGTGCACCCTAATGAGGTATGCCTAATAAATCCTTTGTCTAAGAGGTCTTTCAACTATTCCTTTAACTCTTTAAGTTTAGCTGGAGCCATTTTGTATGGCAGAATAGAGATGGGCTGAGTATCAGGAAGAAGGTCTATTCCAAAGTTAATTTCCCTTTTGGGAGGAACTTCAGGAAGATCTTCGGGAAACACATCAGGAAATTCACTTTCTACTAGAACTGACTCAAGACTAGGAGTCTCGGAACTAGATTCTTTGACTTGTACCAAATGATAGACACACCCTTTGGATATCATTTCTCTCGCTCTAAGGTATGAAATAAGTTGAACCTTAAGTGATGTGGTACTACCCCTCCATTCTAGGGTAGGTTCATTCGGGAACTAGAAATGGACAACTCTATTTCTATAGTAAACTGAAGTATAGCATGAATAAATCCAATCCATGTTAAAAATGACGTCAAAATTTGTCATATCTTACTCTACTAAGTCTGCTGAAGTAACTTTTTGAGACACAATAATCCGAGAGTTCCTGTATACCCATCAGGCTATGATAGAGTTACCCACTAGGGTAAAGACTGAGAAAGACTCTGTTAGGATTTTGAGACTGACTCCGACGTTGACAACTATATAAGGGGTTACAAAAGACAGAGAAGCTCCAGGGTATAACAAAGCATAAACATGTAACTGGTAAACTTGTAATGTATCAGTGAACACATCAGGAGAACTTTCCTGATCCTGTCAGGACTGAAGTGCATATGCTTGTTTGGGCATTACCCACTGGTGATGCTGTAAGCGGCACCCTATTGAGATGAGTGACCACACTGAGCTGGGGATGATAATGCTAATTCTTTAAACCCATCTAAGGACACCCTCTGATTCTAAGAACTGGTTATCCATACCCTAAACACCCTTCGCTACCAGATCTGCAAACACCCTAATGGTTTTTGCCATATTTTTAGCAAAGAGGATTTGTCTGAGCACTGCTAACACTACCTTGAGATTTAGAGACTGACGCCCTATCCTTATTGCCATTTTTAAATTTAGACACTGGAGCAATGGCTGAGTACAAAGCCGAACTAAAGATTTTGGGCCAAACTAAGGATGATTACCCATTCTGACTTAGGCTGAGTAAAGTTGAGGCTACCTATTCTTCCCCTTATGTTATTCCTATCTTTATATTTAGTGTTCTACTCCTCAATTAGCATGGACCATCAACCCATCCAAGTCCATCTTTTCAATCAGCATTGCGGTCCTACACTCCTTAACCACACTATCAGATATACAAGACTTAAACTTGCTCATCTTAGACCTGCTATCAGCTACCACATGGAGAGCATACCTGGCCAACTGAGTAAACTTGAGAGAATACTCTGTCACTATCATGTTTCCCTACTTAAAATAGATAAATTCTAATACCTTAGACTCTCTCATATCCTATGGAAAGAATCTATCTAAAATGGTAGTAGAAAACTCTTCCCATTCAATAGGCCCTACATCAGCGCCCCTATCTACCTTTCACTACTTAAACTATGTGTGAGACACATCCTATAACTGATAGGAAACTAACTCAACACTCTCACTAATGGTTACCCCCATAATGTCAGTTACCTCCTACACCATGTCAAGTAATTTTGTGGGTCTTCTTCTGACTTAGACTCCAAAAATAAAGGAGGGTTCATTTGGGTAAAGTCTCAAATTCTAGCTACAGTAGTATTGGCCACTGGGTTATCCTAAACAGCAGTAGTTCAAACATTCTGATCTACCAAAGAATGGGTAGATTTGTTAAAATTGCTCTGAATTCTGCATGAGAAACATGCTCATTCAGGGGATCTTACTAAATGGGCGGAGGTGCTGGCTAGTTCCCAGTTCGTCTTCCATTAGTCTTTATGGGAGCCATGTTCTATAAATAGAAGGAAAAGTTAGATTAGACTGAGTTTATCTTGATCTCATACTTACTCACACAATATGAATACTTAAAGAAAGGAACTTTTTTCTAAAAATGCCTTATAGCCCTTTGTCCATAAGTGTGGTACGCTACACACCCATGCAAAAAACTCTACTTGACACGGCTTTCAGACTCCCTAGGACACTTTAGAACCTTAGGATATGATACCAAGTTTGTAATGCCTTGAGACTACACCCTGGGAGTCACACGGTGCTTACAATCCCAAAGGACTACAAGCTAACCGATGACTGGTACCTGTTGTGAGCACTGAATATAATACTGGAATATATATGTAGAAGAAATCTAAAAATGCCATAAGGTTCTCACAATACTAACATAATAACTGAGTATAACCGATAATAACATTTGAAAAATGGATAACAGACTATACTAGATTGAAAGCCTCTATCTTTCTAAAAGTGCATTTGATGGGACAAACCCCCAACTAACTCTGACTTAAATAACTACTAGACTACTAAAAAATTGAAATTGGTAAACTCTATTCTTGAAATATGAGAACTCACCACTGTATCTGTTATTGATACCCTGAGCTTTTAAGTACGGTCAGGAACCTGAGAGTCTAAACCTATGATATGAGACATCATAGTGCTAAAAAATATATTCTACCAGTACGTGGAATATACTGGTATGCTAAGTGAGGTAAGGCTGATATATGTGGGTTCATATACATGAGATGATAACTAACTGAATGGACATTATGAAGTAACTGAATGTGAGTACATGCAAAACTATAAATAATGAACATACTGAACAAGCAATATTATACATATAGATGTATATCGTGTATCTGAAATTTTACTGAACTAAGTATTGAATCCTAATAGCTGAGTAACTGATAACTGAGAGCCATAGTTTTGTAAAACTTACCGAGTTCTTTACTGAATTCTAAGACTGAAATTACAACTGTGGGAGTGTTCATCTAACCGACATACCCCAATATAGACTAATTTGAGGTCCAAACTGTGAACACAGTTGGAAGGGTGTTATCGCCTTGCCACGGGATACTAACAATACTGGGTTAACCTTAGTTTGGTAGGAAGACTCATGAAATATATATATATGATTGCATCAACCCTAGTTTGACAGGAGGATGAATTTTTCTATGATGGTTATGTAGTTCTGTAACATTGGGAGTGCTACTAAGGGTCAAACCCTCTGCTAGCAGGAATGCCCCCATCCCTAGGTTCACTCGGTGCTGAATTCTACTCTCAACTAAATCGATACTGAACTGATTACTAGACCGTACTAGGCTTGACTGAACTGACACAGACCGTGTTGACTGACTGAACTGGATTGCATGCACTGAGTTATGTTAGCTGACTGAGTACTACTATTCTTGACCTTTACTGGGACTATTCTATAATTGATGCAACTAAGTAAAACAACTAGATTTTGGGTAATAAATACCCCTAGGACTCGATGTCATAATTGATAAACTCATATCACATTTTTAGCAACATAACAATAATTTACCATGCATAATTTAGTCTTGTGGACATTTCATCAAAAACTTGGGGAGCATGAGTAATGCACATGGTAATTAACAACACATATGCATCATGACTACAACTTAAACTTTCAATTTCAAGGGTTTTAACATGGGAATTTCATCAGTCAGCATACCTACTATCTTATGTTCATAAAACTTATAACTAAATCTTGAATTGAAACTTATACAACAATACACCATAAATACAACCAAATTTGCACATTTAAATTATGAATCTGAAACTTATAGGTTTAAAAAATTTTCTTGAACTCCAAGAGTGGAAGGAGACCCAAGGATGAACACCTAACATACCTGAGTGACGGGATTTGTGAAATTATTGAGGATTTCCTTGAACTTGATCTTGAGTTTGATGAACTAGGGTTTATTTCTTGAGAGGATATTGAGAACAATGAATGTATTTAACCCTTCGGGAATTTTAATTTCGTGTTTTGGCTGAATAATGTAAGGGGAAAATGACCCATTTATCCCTACAAACCTGAATTAAAAAAAATACTAAACGGGGTCCCCATCATGCCGCGACCCCTGCTAGGGTCAAGCGTCCATTGCGGTGTGACCCCTTCTTGGGTAAAGCATCCCTCGCGGCACGACCCTAAACCTGGGTTAACTGGCCCTCGCAACGCAGCCTTATCGTGACCCCTTGTTATTTTGGACATCCAAACTCACCCTTAGGTTAGTCCAAAAAATTTAAAACTCACGTGAGATGACCTTTAAGTGACCCTGATCATGAATCAACTTATAAATTGGTGTTTTATGCCTAGGAAGGTCGAACAAAAATTCATCAAAGTTTGAAGGCCCTAGAAATGACTAAGTCCTAATATTTAGTAAAATATTCTAAGTCTAAGATCCCTTATTACAAGCTATATGGGACTGAATTATACTAGAACTTTTCTCGGGGTCTTACATATATCATGATTCAGCTCAGTTGACCAATGATGCTTACTGAGTCCCCATTGTTTTGGTACTCATACTACACTTCTGTACCTTTTTGGTGCAGATCCGCGTATGATCTATCACCATTGATCATGGTTTATGTGGAGATTGAGTTATGGAGATAGGGTGAGCTCTTGGACTTTGAATCACAAAATTTCCTTCTATCTCATATATTTAGTCATTAGCATTCAAGAAAGATGTATTAACAATTCTAGACTTGGTGTTCTATTGATACTATTAGTTTCTCTTGTACTAGGTCTACCAACTTTTGGAATTGGTATCTTGTTTGACTATTTATTCAATCTAGAACCCTTATGGTGTAATTAATGTACATAAATTTTTCCTATGTTGGGACTTCCTTACCAAATAAACCCTTCGCATTAGCTCTAGGTTATGATATTGACTTAACTATTGGTGGGAATTGATAGGTGCCATCATGACTCGTAAATCAGGTTGTGACACAATTCCAACTAAAATAATAGCAACTAAGGCAATTCCCTTTATATAAAGCATCTATGACCAATTTCACCTACTTTGAGGAACTAAAGCATTTTCATCATAATCATGAATCATAAAGCCTAATTCACCTAAAACATGAATATCTAAGCTAATGTCCCCAAATTTATGATTTCTAAATAGCCTAAATGGTCCAATTAATCCAAATTTCTCATTCATACATCCAACAACTATATCCCACCCCATACCTCATATAATATCATAAGCATACTGTGAGATAGCTCAATATATGAAGAGGGTAAACCTAGCCTACCTGGACGCTAAAGAAAAGATTGAAGAATCAGTTAAATCAATGATTTTCCCTTCTGAGAAGCTTTTGCAAGGTGTCATGATTTTAAAATCACAATCTACCCATCAAAATAAGAACAATGATCCACTTATTGCACTATTGTGCTTCAGGTCTAAAATTACATAAAAATCCTATGTGGGGTCGATTTACGGTAACTGTATCTTTGAAACAAACACAATAATCCACGATGCTCAAGGAACGTTTACCCCTCAAAATGAGGAAATTTCGAGCAATGATGGTGCAAAAATCATAGAACCAAGATTCTAGGGATTTTAGACAAGAATGGAGAGTTAAATCATGAAATATTGGAAGTTTAACACATATTCAATAAAGTCACATAAATGAAATTTTTCTGATCCCCAGGATTACCCATTATTGAATCTCTCAAGAACTCTCATTTTTTAGGGTTTTAATCTCTTAAGAATGTGAGAAAATGGTGAAAATTGGGCTAAGTTAGATATTTATACCATTTCTAGGCATCAGGGTACCACTAAAGAAGACAGTTGGCCGCTTTAACAGTTGGCCCTAAAGCACCCAACTAACTGCTAAAACGGTCCCCCGCAGACTAAGTCGGTCACTAAAGCTCCTGGGTGACCACTAAAGTGTTACCTATTGGATATGTTAGGGCATCTAAAGCACCTATTTCTAAATCTCCCAAAGGGCTCCCCTAAAATTTTTGTGAGTCTCCGCCAACCCCTTGGGATTCATTCAAAATCCTGCATGAATATACTTACTTTGCTGCCCTATCAAATTTATTGTTACAAACTCAATGACATACAAAATTTCCATCCGAGGTCCTTTCGATGAAAAATCGGTCTCACACCCACTTGTTATTTTCTTAGATTTTGGTCAATAGCCTGAAATGAGTCTGGGAGCCTCAAGACCTGAATCAAGGATTCACCCCACATAAAATCAATGTTTTAGAGCTATTGGAATAGTCAAAATTTTCATACGAGGTCTTTTGACTAAATTTTTTATTCGGTAGCTAATTGGAACCAGCGAAGTCTTAAAACATAGAATTTGATTTAAAAAACCAAACAAACTATTCGATAATTGAAATGTCAGTTTCAACAAGTTATAAATGGATTGGATAGCTATAGGAGAGATATAAAGAACAATAATGAGGGAAAATATAGAAAATTACCTAAAGTTCATTATAGGGTATAAGGGCCTCTTAGTTCTACAAGAAGTTAATTTAGGTTTTAGACCTAAAAGAAGGGCCAACAGGACCCGCTACTAATCCTGGAGATCTAAACTAAGGCAAGGATCTACCCAAAACTAGGACAGGGCCTTAAAATTCCATCCCAAATTTTTGAATATTTAAAAAATATCACTAAAGTTTCATCATAATCATTATGAGGTAAAATGGAACCAAATTATACCAAGAAGGTCCTAAATTAGCTAAATTTAATAGATAAAATACTAAACTATCAACCAAGTTATGAATATCCACCCAAATCTAGAATAATACAACACTGATACCTTAATATTGCTTAATTTATGAGGAAAATAAGCCTAGATTACCTGGACGCTATCAAAAGCTCGAGGAAAGTAAGCCTAGCTTACCTGGATATTGTCGAAAGCTTTCGAGACTCCACTACTCTAGAGCTTTTACTTTTTGAGAAGCCTATATTGTTTCTCTATAAATATAATAATCTATGTATTTATATGAGAATAATGATACCTATATTTCATAAAAAATACACCAAGCCAAAAGTTGAGCTAAAAATCCCAAATGGGACCTACTTGAGGAATCACAAAATTGATAAGGTTGACTCATCCCTTTAACATCAAGGATCATATATCCTAAAAATGGGTGAAATTTATGTACAATTGAATCTCCAAATATGCCCCAACATAAAATAGGGAATTATCGTTAAATCAATGAGTTAATAAAACAACTTGGTTTTGACCCATAAAAAATTTCTCTAAGTTGAAAATTCTTGACATCATACGGCTTGTGCATACTAGTCGTATGATTTTATAAAATTTAGGGGTCCGAAATCATATGTTTTAAAGTGTTCAAAGTCATTTATTATCCAAGGTACGATTGAAAATCTCACTTGTTATTAGTTGTGATACGAATGGTATATTGCTAAGTCGTATGGTGCCCTAAGTCTTTTCCAAAGTATTATGTCTAGTGTACGAGTTATAGGGTACTTTTCATATGTTAGGATATGAGTTAGTCATGTGTGTTCGTATGTTTGTCAGTATGGGGGTCCAAGATGATCCTAGGGTACGAGATAAGGATACCACTCGTACCTTAAGGTACGATTTAGGGGGATGGGTCGTACCCTATTGCATGTATGTTTTGAGATTTTAAGATAGGGGTATTCCATACGATTCCCACCCTAAAAACTATAAGTCCCTATATCTTAAAATATATTTTGGTCTCTCATAACCTAATATTAAAATATCAAACACTCTAAAACCACTCTCTAAACTTTCTCTTGAAGATTGGGGCTAAGATTCTTCAAAGGTGATTATCTTGAGGATTAAGTGTCAATTTTCTTCCATGTATCTCCTTGAATAAGGAATGTGACTCTTACCTCATTGGTAGTTCTCAAATATCATGTGTTTTAAAGAGTGATTATGATTCTTAAATGGTGGTTTTGAAAATAAAAAATTAAGAGTTTTATTGCATATTATTGAGGATTGTTTAATCTTGGTTTAACTTGGTTTTATACATGTTTTTGGTTATGGATTTCACATGTGTGTTCTTGGCAATTATGGTTTAACAAATACATAATGGGCTACCCTAAAATTTATTGTTTTTACCTAAATTTTGGCCTTGATAATACTATGCCCTCCAAGTATTTGTGAAAATGTCTTAGAGAATAAAATATTCACATGATAATGGTATTCTGTACTAAGGCTTGGCCTAATGAATATGAACAATTGGTAAATAGTTTTGTGAAGGCCTTGTTGGCCATGAAATGGCTTAACTGGAAACCTTGGTAGTTTAATTAGTTAAATGGGTTTGAGTCCATAAACACTAACTTGATTTATGTCTTTGTAAAATAATGAGTTTGAGTCCCTAAACTTTGTATTGAACATGTGTGATTGTTAGACGATAGGTTTGAGTCCCAAATTTAAATGAATGCATGGTTGATTGATAATGGTAATGGCATGTGGTATACTCGCAAGTAGTATTTGTATGATAATACCAATGAAGTGCCTTTGGTTAATTAATTGGCTTAATAGTTGGGTATGTGAAAGGATGGTTTTAAATTAGGCTTAATAGCAAGATATGTAGTTGGGTCATAAAAGTGTAGTCTGAAGGACTAGCACTGGAAATAGAACTGGTCGGTGCGGGTGTCTTATGACCAGATGGTTTGAGTCCCCCAAATATACATATAAAAGGGAGGTTTGAGTCCCCCTTGATACATATATTGGTGCTTAAGTCATCTTGATTATGTCGGGAGGTTAGAGTCCCCAGCAAAGGCAAATATGTATATGGATATTCTCTGGTTTGTGCAGTTACATGCACTGGGGCCTTTCTATCTAGGGGATTGTTGTGCCCATATAGCCTGTAAGTGCCTTGTTCTATGAAAGTCATGCTACACAACCCAGATTAATTATTTCAAAGTTCATGTTAATTTTGTTCCCTTTCTCAGCATAGTATATATATATATATATGTATATTTATGTATTGTACTGGTATATGCATTGATTGACTGGTTTCAACTATTGGCACAATTTTATACTTATCCTTAAGTTACATGCTAGCGCTTTAACCTTTAACCATCTTCGATGTTGTATCCCCACGTGATGCAGGTGTTAGCCATACTATACCTCCTACTCAGTAATTAGACTCAAGATTAACTTGTCTTGACTTGATTCTATGATCTTCCATATCCAGAAGGCTCCATTTATAGTTTAATTTACTTATTATTTCATTTCTTAGTCTCAGACATTGGTTTTGGCTATGGTCGAAGGCATGTCCTGAATTGGATGTTGTTTTGAATTTGGATAGAGAATTTATGGAACTACTATGGGTTGTTATGGGTAGTGACGAAAGTGGTGTTAGCCTCGGCATTGGTAAATGTATTGGGACTGATACCGCATGACTTTATTTGGTTTATGATTGTTCCATTTTATTATTGTATGGATATGGACTTGTTTATAACTTTGGTTTTTGTTATGGTTGTTGGTTGGGATTGAATGGTTGGACTTGTTTGGGTTAGGCATGGTCTTGGACCTATCCCAAATACTTTGTATTATTAATCACCCAATCATATTATATGTTCAGAATTTATTTCACTCAAGGTATTTGTTAGTTTGTTGGATTGGGTAGCAAGCCAATCTCCAGTCCATGTTGGAATTGAGGTGACCATTACAACAAAGCCCTGGTTCGGGTTGTGTTAAGTTGGTATCAAATATTTAGGTTTATGGTCAATTGGGCGTCCATAAAGCCATGTTGATTAGAGTCTCTTTTAGGGATTTGTAGCATACCACACTCATAAGGGATAGGCTATAAGACATTTAGGATTATTTCACTTTCTTGTTGTCTTATTTTAAGCCATAGAGTCTAAGGTCTTCGATTCTTTTGATTTTTGTTTGCTTGTCTTTCAAAACATGCCTCGGCGATTTGAAGCTCATGGAAACTCCTCTGTCCTAACTGAGGACAATGTTGATGAAACACACTCTACTCATGGGTTCCATACACGGACTAGGGGGCCTATCCCTGATTGTTCTGGACTTTCACTAATTCTCTCTAGTCCTCCTCAGGATAATATTATAAATTGGAGTTTTATTGGTCGATTCATATGATTTCTTAGTTGGTGACTTCTCAAGTTGAGCATGGTATATCTGCTACTCTATATTTTGAGGCCACAATGGTTGGCCAGTTCTTGAGGTTAAATTCTCTGACTTTTACATGTGTTAAGGTGGAGGAGGATCCTCAGGGTTTCCTAGATGAGATGGAAAAGATTTTCAGGGTTATGCATACCATGAATGTGGAAGTGGTGGATTTTGTTACCTACCAGCTGAAGGATGTGGCGTACTAATTGTACGAGGAATGAGATCTGAAAAGGGGTGATATTGGCGAGTCATCTAAGTGGGGGTATTTCCCTAATATATTTTTGGACCACTTCTTTCATTAGGAGTTAAGGAAAGCAAAAGCAGAGGAGTTTGTTAATCTTAAATAAAGAAGTATGTCGGTCAAAAAGTATACCTTAAAATTTCACCAGTTGTCTTGATATGCTCTAGAGATGGTGTTTGATATGAGGGCATAGATGAGAAAGTTTGCTTCAAAACTGTCTTATGAGTTGATCCTTGAATGTAAGGCTTCCTTACTGATAAAGGATATAGATATCTCTAGGTTCTTTGCTATTTACAACAAGTAGAGAAAGAGAAAGAAACTAGTCTGAGTTTAGTGAGAAATAAGAGAACAAGTTTAGGACTTCTAAGAAGATTGGTAGAGATAGTGGTAAGTGGAAAAACAAGAAGTGAGGGAGTTCTGGATCTTTCTTCATAGCTAGTTCTCCTTACCTGAAGATGTTGGGTGATCATCAATCTCAGCAAGATAGTGGGTCCCAACATAGGGTGCCTGATTTTAGGTTAGTGAGGCTCAGTCGGCTCCATGCCACCCTCCTTATAGATTTTATGGGTGGTCGACCATGGGTTTTATGGGGATCGGAAGAACAAGTGTTTTTATTATGGTAAGATTGGTCACATACTATGTGACTGTAGTGCTAAAATAGCTTCTGGGGCTAACAAGGTTTTGTTTGCCTCTTCATCTACTCCTACACCAAGGGATGCTACTTCTATATCTATTTCTACTTTTGGTACTAGCACTAGCAAAAATCAATTATATGCTCTTGTGTCTTGCAAGGATTCTAAGGCACCTCCCGATGTTGTCATGAGTATATTGAAACTTTTCTCCCGTGATGTGTATTATTTACTTAATCCAGGGTCCACTCTTTATTATATGACCCCATTTGTTGTTGTGCATTTTTATTTTAGTCACAAGGTTATTTTTTAGCCTTTTTCTATATGTACCCTAATTGGTGACTCTGTGATAGATAAAAGAGTCTATAAGGGGTATGTGGTATCTATTAGCAGTAGAGAAACTCTTTTGGAATTGATAGAGTTAGACACGGTTGACTTTGATGTCATATTGGGGATAGATTGGTTACATTCATGTTATTCTTTCTTAGATTATTAGAACCATAATGTCATGTTCAAATTCCCTAATGAGATGGTCATTGTATGGGAAAAGGGTTCTTTAGTGCCTTTGGGGAGGTTTATCTCATATCTTAGCGCCCGAAAGTTGATCTCCAAAGGGTGTTTGTATCATTTGGTATGGGTTAAATATTCTAACTCAAAAGGTCATTCTCTAGAATCCGTTCCTGTGGTTTATGAGTTTCCCAAGGTTTTCCTTGATGATCATCCTGGTGTACCTCCCGATAGGAAAATTGATTTTGGGATTGATCTTATTTTGGATACTCATTCAATTTCTATCCCACCTTATTGAATGGTTCCAGCTGAGTTGAAGAAGCTTAAGGATCAATTGATGGATCACATATATAAAGGTTTCACCATCATAGTGTGTCTCCTTAAGGTGCTCCTGTGTTATTTGTGTGTACGAAGGATGGTTTACTTTGGATGTGCATTGACAAAGGTCACTTGAATAAGGTCACTATAAAGAATAAGCATCCTCTTCCTAGGATCGATGACTTGTTTGATCAGCTTCAAAGTGCGAAATATTTTTCTAAGATTAATCTTAGGTCAAATTATCATTTCTTAAGATTAGGGCAGTAGATATCCCTAAGTCTTCTTGGACTTTTATGAAAAGACCGGGCTTAAAATTCTTGGTCAGAACCAGGTATGGTCACTATGAGTTCCTTATCATGTTTATAGGTTGAACAATGCTCCAACAACCTTTATGGATTTCATGAATAGGGTTTTCGATCAATTTTTTGGATTCATTTGTCATTATTTCATTGATGACATCTTGGTCTATTCTAAGAGTGAGGCAAATCATGTTGATCACCTTCGTGCTATGTTGTAGACCATAAAGGATCAACGTTTGTATGCCAAGTTATCCAAGTGTGAGTTTTGGTTGAGGCCTTTGACTTTTCTTGGTCATGTTATCTCTAGTGAAGGGATCATGGTAGACCTACAAAAGGTTGTGGTGGTTAAGAAGTAGCTTAGACCTGCGACTCCAATTGATATTCAAAGCTTCTTGGATTTAGCCGATTACTATAAGAGATTTGTGAAAACTTTTTAGACTATAGTTGCCTTATTGACTAAGTTGACCCACAAGAAGGTCAAGTTCTAGTGGTCATATGTGTGTTAGGGTATTTTTTAGAGGTTAAAGAAAAAGTTGACTTTAGCTCTAATTTTGTCCCTGCCCGAGGGTAATGATGGTTTCATAGAACATTGTGATTCTTCTAGTACTGGGCTGGGTTTGTGTTGATGCAATATGGTAGGGTGGTGGCTTATGCTTCTAGGCAATTAAAAGTTCATGCAAAGAACTACCCTAGTGATGACTTGGAGATGTTAGAGATGGTATTTTCTCTATAGATTTGGCATCACTATCTATATAGGGTTTATGTCGACATCTTTTCTAATCATAAGAGCCTTCAATATGTGTTTACTCAGAAAGAGCTAAATCTCAGGCAATAAATGTGGCTTGAGTTACTGAAGGACTATGATATGAGACTTTACTACCATCAAGGTAAGGATAAAGTTGTTGTTGATGATCTTAACATGTTATCCATGGGGAGTCTGGATGAAGTTAATGAGGATAAATGGGAGTTAGTGAAGGACATTCACCATTTTTCTAGTCTTGGAGTTTGTGTCATGGACTCTAAAGATGGTGTGTTTGTGCATTTAGTATCGTAGTCATATCTTGTTATGATAAAGGAAAAGTTGATGTTGGATCCTAATTTGATGAAGATTATGAGTAATAATTATCAGCAAAAGGTTGTTGACTTTGTGATTGGTGATATGGTATCCTGAGGTGCCAAGGTAGGTTATGTATTTCCGATGTTAATGGGTTGAGAAAGGATTCTAGATGAAGCACATGAATCTCGTTATGCTATTCATCCTGTTTCTATAAATATGTATCATGATCTCAGTTATTTCTATTGGTGGAACAATATGAAACTAGATGTTGCTAGATAAGTGGCTAAGTGTATGGTGTGTCAACAAGTGAAAGTTGAGCACATAAGACCCAGTAGTTTGTACCAAGAGATTAAGTTTCCCGACTAGAAGTAGGAAGTTATTAAAATGGATTTCGTACCAATCATACTAGGTCTCGAAATTATAATGATTCGATCTAGGTCATTATGGATATAATGACCAAGTCCTCTCACTTCTTCCCGATGTGGACTAGTTATTCGGTGGAGTATTATACTAAGTTGTATCTTGCAGAGATTGTGAAAATGCATGTTAATCCGATTTCTATCATTCTGGATTATAGTACTCCGTTCTCATCTCATTTATTAAAGTTATTTTAGAAAATTTTGGGAACTAAGGTGTGCCTTAGTACTGCTTTCCACCCATAGTCAGATGGACAAGCTGAAAGGACCATTCAGACATTGGAAGATATGTTTTGTTCTTGCACGATCGACTATGGAGGTAATTGGTTCGACCATTTGACTTTGATTGAATATGCTTATTATAATAGTTATCACTCTAGTATTAGGATGGATCCTTTTGAGGCATTGTATGGTAGGATATGTCATTATTCTATTGGGTGGTATAAAGTCATTGAGGGTAAGTTGCTTGGACCTGATTTGGTTGACCAAGCCTTTGAAAAAGTAAAGGTGATTCGTGATAGGTTGAAAGCCGCTCAGATTCACCAAAGGTCCTATATGAATGTAAGGCATAGGGGTTTGGAGCTCAATGTTAGTGATTGGGTATTCTTGAAGGTATCTACCATGAAGGGAGTGATGCAGTTTGGTAAGAAGGAAAAGTTAGGTCCTTGGGATGTTGGTCCCTACTTGATTTTGAAGAGGGTTGGCAATGTTGCCTATGAATTGGAGTTGCCTTCTAGTTTGAGCTCCATTTGTTCGATTTTTAATGTCTCTATGTTGAGAAAATGTGTGCGTGATCCTTCATCGATTATTCTTTTTAAAGGGTTGGGTATCTCAGATTCCTTATCTTATGAGGTAGTTCCAGTTGAGATCTTGGATTGTCAAGTTCGTCAGTTGCGAACAAAGGATCTGGCTTCAGTAAATATTCTTTGGATAAACCATAAGGTTGAAGAGGCTACATGGGAAGTGGAAGAGGACATGAAGTCCAAGTATCCGTTCCTATTTTCTACTCCCATAATTCGTGCAGAAGGTATGTGTTCTTAATCATACTTTTGTTTTCAAACTTAGTTAAAGGAAAGGTTTATTTCCTCCCATCTTTTATTTCTAATTTAGTTAAAAGTTAGAGTTTAGGTATTGGTGTGTTAACTGGTTCTTGTGCTTTCCCTACCCCCTCATTGAAAGTTGAATGATCCAAGTGAGGGAGAATTGAAACACCTTGGTTTTGACCCTTAGAAAATTTCTCTAAGTTGATCATTCTAGACATCATACGATTTGTGCATGATAGTCATATAATGTTGTACAGTTTAGGTTTCCTAAATCATATGTTTCACAGTGTGTTCAAAGACACTTACTATCTAAGGTACGATTGAGCATCTTACTAGTCATTAGTTGTGATACAAATGGTATGTTGTTAAGTCGTATGGTGCCCTAAGTCTTGTCCAAAGTATTATGTCTAGGGTATGAGTTATAGGGTTCTTCTCGTATGTTAGGATACGAGTTAGTCATGTGTGGTCATATGTTTGTTAGAATGGTGGTCCAAGATGATGCTAGGGTATAACATAAAGGTAACACTCGTACACCAAGGTATGGTTTAGGCGGATGGGTCGTACCCTCCTGCGTGTATGTTTTGAGATTTTAAGCTGGGGGTATTCTAGACATTTCTCACCCCAAAACCCTTAAGTCCCCGCTTCTTAAAACATGTTGTGGCCTTTCATAACCCGCTATTGAAAGATCAAACACTCCAAAAACACTTTTTAAACTCTCACTTGAAGATTTGGGCTATTGTTCTTGAAAGGTGATTATCTTGAGGCTTAAGAATCAAGTTTCTTTCTTGAATCTTCTTGAATAAGTCATGAGACTCTTCCCTCATTTTTAGTTCTCAAATATCATTTGTTTTAAAGTGTGATTATGATTCTTAAATTGTGGTTTTAAAAATAAAAATTGAGGGTTTTGCTGCATATGATTGAGTATTGTTTACTCTTTGTTTAACTTGTGTTTAAACATTTTTTTTTTATGGTTTGCACATGTGGGTGCTTGGTAAATGTGGCTTAACTAATGGGTCATGCTTAACCTAAACTTGATGGTTTTTACCTAGATTTTGGCCTTGATAATAGTGTACCCTCCAAGTGTTTGGGAAAATGTCTAATAGAATATAATTGTCACATGACAATGTTGTTTTGAACTAAGTCTTGGACTAATGAATATGAATGGTTAGTAAATGATTTTGTGAAGGCCTTGTTGACTATGTAATGGATTAAATGGTAACCTTGGTGGTTTAATTATTTAAATGGGTTTGAGTCCCTAAACACCAACTTGATTTATGTCTTTGTAAGACAATGGGTTCAAGTCCCTAAACATTGAATTGAACAATTGTCTTTGTTAGATGATGGGTTCGACTCCTAAAGTCAAATGAATGCATGGTTGATTGATAATAGTAATGACATGTGGTATACTTGCAAGTAGTGTTGGTAAGACGATACCAACGAAGTTCCTTTGGTTAAGAAATTGTCTTAATGGTTACGTATGTAAAATAATGGTTTTAAATTGGGCTTAATAGTGAGATGTGTTTCAAGGCCGTGAAAGTGGTGTCCGAAGGACTAGAAATGGAACTGCACTAGACGGTGTAGGTGTCTTATGACCGGGTGGTTTGAGTCCCCCGAATGGACATATCAAAGTGAGGTTTGAGTCCCCTTACTACATGTATTGGTTCTTAAGACATGGTCTTGGACCTATCCCAAATTTTTTGTGTTGTTAATCACCCTATCTTGTTATATGTTTAGAATTCATCCGACTCAAGTATATATTGGTTAGTTGGATTGTGTAGCGAGGCAGTCTCCAATCCTTGTTGGGCTTGAGATTCCCATTATGACAAGGCCTTGGTTTTGGTCATGTCAATTAAATAGGAAATTAAGTAGAAATTCATGAAATAAATAACTGGAGAAGGATTGGAAAAAAGTCTCCAACTTATTTCCAACTCCTAATAGACAGACTCTTGCATTTCTATAGTCTCAAGGGTTAATAATGGTGTCCTAGGACTTACAAAAATAATCTTGGCCAAATAGGAAATAAGATATATAGAGGGATATCAACAATGTCTTCTTAAGCTGCTAAATAATTTTTTAAACGATCACCACTTAAGAGACTAGGGTATCACTAAACCGACCAAGACACTTATGACTGATCATTTCTTAAGAGACCTTTGCTAAAATGGTAAGGATCCTACTTTAGCAACTAAAGGTGATATTGGTTAGTCTCTAAAGAGGCTAATTGGACGCTTAAGTGGCTTCACCAGCTAATGCACAACACCAACAATCTTAGCAAAATTACAATTTTCTGTTCGGACTCTCGGGGTTCATTTAGAATCCCTTGAATGCAAAAAAATCATACAACACTATGAAATTTGATATTCTAGACTCAACAGTGTCATATAAATTTCCAATAGAGTTCGTTTTTATAGAATATGGGTCTTATATCTGATGAGCCATTTTAACTAAAATCCTGCCAATAGCACAAAATGATTCTGAAAGCTTTGGGAAAAAACAAATATACCCATATCTTAAAATTGATATTTTGGAGCTAATGGAACTGTCAAAATTGATATCCAGGACCATTTAACTGAAGTTTAGGTCCAATACCCATTTCTTAATAATGAAAGCTCCAAAATAAAGAGTTGTCTCTAAAACCAAATAAACTTCCCAATGACTAAATTGACAGTTTGAGAACGTCATAAATTACTTGGTGCATCTGTAGGAAATCTATGTCAAAAAAATCATTAAAACATTAGGGTTCATTACATCACGACTTTCGAACTTATTTTGGGATATTGGGTAGATTTGATGAGAAAATGTTTAATAGGTGTAGGTCTTGCTTTTTATAAAAATGACCTTGGATGGAACTTTTTATGGTTCAATTTATCCCACAATATCTCTTTTGGGTTGGTAGAATAGATTGTTTGGGTCCTAAGACTTCATATTTCATTTTGAATGTTTAGACACAAATTAGTCAAAATAGACCAAAAGGGATCCTAAGGGTTAATTTCTTGTATGTGATATATTTTAATTAATACAATGATTTCATTAGATATAAAACATGTTTTATGATCAATTTGCACTATTGGTTTATGTTCTTAAGGTTTCAAATGTGTTTTGAGGGTCAAAAATAAGTTTTGAAATTGCTTATGTTTGTGTAGCTGCTGATGAAGTTGGTTGACCACTTTTGGCAGGCATTAACCTTTTGACTGAGCCACAAAAGTGACCATTTCATTGTTTTAGCATTAGTTTGACACTTTGACCAATCCTTTTCAGCGGACAAAGTGTTTTTTTAGAGTCCATTGCTAAGTTTATGACAAAATCAAATTGATTTCTTAGTGTATGACTAAATCAAATTGATTTCATATTTTTGATATTTTGCAAGCTTGAAAGCTCCAATTTTTATTATTCTAGATGCATATTTTACATATAATTAGTATATATGTGATTATAACTTCATAATACTCATTGTGCTAGAATACTCATTTCTTTTTTCATGATTTCTATGTAAACTTGAGATATGAAAATTCCATTTCATTGTTCTCTAACCCTTTCCACCGTTAAAGGTCCTAGGAGCTTAAGAACTTCTGGGAAAAATAGATTGGAGCTGGGGAAGAGTAGAGAATTTTTATGTGATCATTTTTCGTTAGTTTCTTCATAAGTTTTTAGCCTAATTCTCTGTAAATTCTTGATTTTGTCTATTATTTTCTATAGTTCTTAGGGCTGATTTAAGCCCCAATTGAGACTATTTGTGCTCAAATTTTGATCATGCATTCTTTGTTCTATGAGGGACATCATAATTGGTTCAATTTTAGAATTTTATTTGTGGGCCCCACGAGCTTATTTTTCACTCGTTTTTGGCCTAAACTTTTATATTGAAATATTGGTCTTATATTACTTCTATTAATAATTAGATTATGATTTTTATAGTGTAGTGTCATTCAGAGATCTTGGAGTGGGGAGGAATAATATGTGGACAGTTCAAGACTGTGATTTTTCTATGTGGTAGGATACTCTCTACTTTTCTCAACGAGATTGTGTATTGAATAGAGCTCATGCTAGATAGAGGGATTATAGGATAGGCTTATAACTTGTTGTATCATGACTCGACTTATTTAGGGGATTTAGGATAGAAATGTAAATTGAGCCTTAGCCTAAAATACATATTATGATTGTAGGATTCTATTACACGTGAAAATAGACCTTTTTAACCATAAATTTACATTAAGGATCCTTTAGTGTAAAGCTTACCATATTACTTAGTTAACTGGATGATATCCTTTCATTAAATCCTTTCAGTTGAATTATGCCCTTTTTTACCATAGTTTCCAGATTTATGGTGTTGATATCTTGTTTATTTATAAATTATTATGACCAAGTCTATGGTTATCTGATCAGTTGGACACCAGGTTAGAAATCTCTCCTTTGAAAGGACATAGTTCTAGTTATAGACTGTTAGACGCTTATGGTTGTATTATTTTGATACTGATGATCGCATGCTTACATTTAGACATAGCTACACTTAATAATGGAATGATTCTAACTAAAACCTTGATTTTACTGCTATTTTATCTAATAAAAACATTCCCATTTTTTAACTTTAAAATTGATTCCTAAAATGGAAGTTTTGCCACCTACATTAATGACTTATGAGATTTTAAACTAAACTTACTACTTTAGAAACTTAGACCGAGGTTGATTCCAGTCCGTTCCATATTAAATCATTTTACCTTCACTTAATTGATCGAGGGAGATTTTGACCCGTTTATATATTATTTTACCATTTTAATTTCAAATTAAATCACGGGCACCAATTTTTATAGATATCTACTTATTTAGCATCACTTTGAGTTTGAGCACCATTTTTACTCTTATTTCTCTCTGGTATTAGATGGAGTAGATTTTCTATGATGGATTATAGAAGTCTTGGTTTAGGACTAGGAAGTTTATATGGATATCCTAAGTTCCCTATAGGTTACTTCATCTGATGAGCCATCATATTGAAAAATGATGGTCATTGCAAGTGATGTCTTTGTGAGCTACTGATACAGAGGAGTCTTATACACTCGTATTGGATATGGTACTTCATTTATGTTTCATTATCTTGTTTTTTTCATTACATCCATTTATTCATATGCATCGCCTATGACCAGTATAATTATTTGATGCTTGTACTTATCGATCTTGTGGGGGATGAATTGGTATAGGCTATGTTTACTATTTGGAGAGTGATTGATTGTACCTTTTAGTCTTATATGGCCCAATTAGGTTATTGTTTATCTAAGCTAGCTTGTTATATCATTATTGCTCGGATATTATCATATGGTTTGTGGAAGGCTAGTTATGGATTGGTACCAAGGTTGTAAGTACGCATCTAAGTTTCTTTATTTCTTGTTATGGTAAAAGTAATTATTGTTGGATTGTTTTTTGTTTATTCATATTTTACATAGACACCCTGGTTATGCTAGAATAAGATCCATTTTTGTTATTGTAACCTTTGTGATATTTTGGTTGTTAGACTAGCTCCCTCAGGTTAGTATTTTCAGGTTTAGTAATGATAGTATCATAGAATCTAGACACCATTAAAATGCATGGATAAATCCTTTGATGTTTTATCAAATATGGAATTAGCACATACAAATTGTCTAATGATGGAAGAAGATCTCAAGCCTAATAAATATGTATTTTTCAAGTATTACATATATTTTTAGACCAAATAGTGTCCTATATAAAAAAAGAAGAGGGGCCATAATCATTACCCCTAATAGAGAAAATATTTTTTTAATTAGTTTCTAGAAAATATATCTAAGAGTTGTACTATTTTATCTTGACTTTTCATGGACTATGTGTGGCTGTCTTTTATGCCATTTAATAGTTGTTTTGTTCTATATTGACTTCATAGGAATAAGTGTGTGACATCCTCCTAGGCTCTAGGAAATATAAGTTTCCTTCAATTTAGTCATTAACTAGACTGAAATGCCTTGAACCAGGGCCTAGTCATGTCGGGTATCTCATGTCCATCCAGGATCAGAGACCATCCCCAATACCCAACCATTGAACAACCTTGTAATGCCACGTCCTTTTCTTAGCTTAGTTAAGCTCATGTTGCATGCATAAGAGATTTAGAACCTAAAAATTTAGCTAAGTTTTTGGGACTTAGCCTTATTTTTAACCTCTTAAATTAGAGGATTTTTAAAATGACCTTCCCTACCCCGAGGCGTAAGTTTTTGAGTTAATTCATGTTTAGGAGTGTAAGGGTCATGTCTCAGAAAAGTTTTGGATTTTTTTGGACGAGGATTGTGGCATGTTTGGATTTCAATTCTAGAGCCTCACTACAATTGTGGTGCGTCACGGTGGTATAGCGATGAGGCCCATGGTGCATTGCGGTGGCTCTCAAATCGGCGTTCTAGTTACGAATTTAAATTCCTAAGGGGCAGGCTTGTCTTTTTCCATCGACTCAATTCGTAAAATCATGGGATTTAGCTTCAGTTAGGGCATTATATGCTTAAATTCTCAAATTTTACTCTAAAAAACAAACTCTAATCATTCCCTAAAGTTTAACAATACTTTTCCTTTCACTTCAATAAAACTCAAGAATTCAAGTTTCCCCATTCAAGAGCTTCCAAGATAGTTGTTCTCTTTCAAGATTTAGGTATCAAAGGTATGTGTGATGTTCATCTATGGTTTCTTTTCACCAATGAGTCAAAGAATCTATTTTTAAATGTTAAATTATGAGTTTTCTATGTTTTAAATGAATTATCTCCATGAATTTCTTGTTAATCTGATTTCAAGTTAAGATTACAATTGTTCTCAAGTGGAATGGATTATAATATGTTTTGAATGTTGAAGTTCTCGTGTCATGTTCATGCAATTCAGGATAAATCCTCAAATTATGGTTTTGTCATGTAATCATGCCATCTTATCATGTTTAAAACCATCCCCATGTTAAACCGTTAATCCTCATGTGTTTGATGAAATGCCAAACAAAATGATTTTGTAGAATAATTTCCCCATTATGGTCTTTCTAAGATTTTGCATTTCTTTGATGTTATTTGCATTCATTGTTGGGGGTTATGAATACTCGGAACTTAGTTGTTTACATAGTCTAAGTAAATTCAGAATAATTTTAGATATAATCTTAGTACATTCAGAATGATTTTAGACATATCATGAGCATTATCAGTTCAGTCAGTTATCATAGGCAGTTAAACTTAGAATAGTTCACTAATCAGTGTCAGTTCAGTTGGGAGTAGGATTTAACATCGAGCAAACCTAGGTATGGGGATCACTCGCCAGCTACGACTGGTTCCTTAAAAGCAGTCCCTAAGTTCCAAAACTATGTAGCCAGCATAGGATTATGAGATGTCACCCACCGGTTTAGGACTGACATTCTCTTAGGGGTCATCCACCAGTTCAGGACTGAGTCCCTAGTTCTTCAGGAAACCAGCTTAGTGGATCCACAAAGCCATGTGTTAGTACCCGTGGCACGTTACCGACACCCTTCCAAATGGGCTGCAGGTTGGACCCCAATTAGCTCAAATTGGGGCATGTTGGTTACATGATACCTCCCACAGTCTCACTTCAGTATTCAGTACCTAGTTTAGTTAAAGTTTGTTTGACCATAGCAAATATTTCAATAGTAATTCAGTGACAAGATTTTAGTATTTCATTTTATAGACTATTTCAGTATCATGTTATATAATTGGTCATGCATTCTCAGAACTTACAACTTTCATGAATTTATGCATCCGTTATATCATATTGTTCAGTCGGTTGTTATTTCATACGCATGAACCTATGTGTTTAAGCCAAAACTTATCCCATATACCAGTATATTCAAAGTAAGGAATGCATATTTTCTTCACACTATGATGTATTATATCATAGGTTTAGATGCTTAGTTCCCCAACCGTAATTAGATATCCCAGTATGACCTAGCAGCAGTAGTGGTGAGTCCTTATCTTTCGAGGACATAGCGATTTATTTTAGCTATTTAGCAGTTCGGTATTATTCTGTCAGACAGAGTTAGTTGGGTACTTATCCCATCAATACTACAGTTACACAGTCAGAGGCTTTTTAATCATGTAGACATTCAGTCGGTTAATCAGTGTTATTATTTCGTTATCAGTATTTTTATAGATGTTTTCAAACTTGCAGATTCAGTTACATTTGTAGTATTTAAAACCTTATGGAATTTATCATTCATTTTTTGCATATATCTTTATTATCTGTTACTCAGTGCTCATAGCAGTTACCAGCTGATGGGTTAGCTTGTGGTCACTTGTGACCGTAAGCACCATTGTCGCAACTAGGGGGTAGCCTTGGGTCATGACAAAACTTTGTATTAGAGCCTAGGTTTTAGAGAGTCGTAGGAGGTCTGAAAAGCCACATTGAGTAGAGTCCTTTGCATGGGTGTGAAGCACTACACATATGGATAAGAGGCTATGAGACGTTTTAGGAAAAGTTTCCCTTCTTTTAGTGTTCATGTAGTGGGAAAGAGCATGAGCTCTATTTAAATTCCTTTTCCAATTCATTTTTCCTTTTATTTATAGAAAATGCCTTCCAGAAAGAATAACGAAAGAAGAAACAGAAATCAGCCCGCACCTCTGCCTGTTCAGGAAGATCCCCTGAAAAAGCATGTCTCTCACGCCGATTTCAAAGCTACCTTGACTACTTTATCTCACTTAGTAGCTGCTCAAAAAAACCAGCAGACTATTTTTCCAGCCAATCCAACGGCCAATATAACTGCAGCTAGGATCCAGGATTTTACTCGAATGAATCTCTCTCTATTTTTGGGATCTAAGTCGGAAGAAGATCAGCAGGAATTTCTTTATATCATTCAGAAGGTGACAGATATCATGTGTGTAACCTGAAGTGAGAGTGCATAATTAGTTTCTTACTAGTTGTAGGATTAGCTTACACCAAGTTTAAGTAGTGGAAGGAGAATAGGGGTGCAGATGTGGGTCTGGTAGAGTGGGAAAAGTTTATCACAACCTTTTTAGACATATTTTTCCCTTGGAGTCTAGAGAATCTAAGGTGCTAGAGTTTAGTAATATGAAGTAGTGTAGTATGAGTGTGAAGGAGTATTTGCATAAGTTTACCCAGTTGGTGAGGTATGCTCCCTTGATAGTAGCTGATAATAGGTCTAGAATAAGTAAGTTCATGTATGGTATATCTGATAGTGTGGTCAAGGAGTGTAGGTATATCATGCTGATTTAGGAGATAGACATACCTAGGCTTATGGTCCATGCTCAATAGATTAAGGAACAAGAACTTAAGAAGAGAGGGAGGGAGAGTAAGAGTTCCAGAACATATAGCTTTAGCTTTTCTTAGTCGAGGTCAGAGGGTTGTAATTGTCATCAGTTCTGTCAGAATTTTTTAGCCACATCTTCATCTTTAGCTAGTGTACCAGTGCTAAAGTTCAGAAATGATAATTGGGATAGAGCGCTAGGGCCTAAGTCCCAGAGCAGTGTAAATAGTGGTTGAACTAACCGACTTTGCCAAAAATATGGTACAAATCATCAAGGTAAGTGTAGAACTGGCAGTGATGTATGTTTTGGGTATGGTAATCCAGGCCACAGGATCTGCGAACATTGAATAGTTTCTCAGAGGGTAAAGGACTTACGCCAACAAGGCCAATTCAATATTTCATCAGCTCCAATAGGTCACCTGACTCAGCAGGGCGCTACATCCAATGCCACCAGTAAACAGTGCTAGAACAGGGTGTATACACTTCAGTCCCAATAGGATTAGGAAAGTCTCCTGATATGGTTACAAGTACGTTACATGTATTTCACCTTCATGTTTATGCTTTATTAGACCTTAAATCTTCTCTCTCCTTTGTAACCCCCTATATATATGTAATTTTCGAAGTCAGTCTCAAATCTTTAGAAGAACCTTTCTCAGTGTCTACCCCAGTAGGTGTCTCTGTTGTATCTAGGTAGGTATACAGGAATTGTCCAGTCATAATATCCCAGAAAGTCACCTCAGTTGATCTTAGAGTTAGATATGACTGATTTTGATGTCATTCTCGGCATGGATTGCCTCCACCTATGCTATGCCTCAGTTGGATGTAGAAACAGAGTCGTTTAGTTTTAGTTTCCCAATGTACCAGTTATTGAATAAAGGGGTAGTACCTCAGTGCTTTGGCTATTGTATCATCTGCAGTCTATCATCTCAGATTGCAGTACGCAGTTTTCATATCTCTTTTGGCAATTGTTTTAGAAAGGTTTTGGGACAAATATGAGTCTTAGGACTATTTTTCACCTGCAGGCGGATGGGCAAGCAAAAAGTACTATTAAGACATTGGAGGATATGCTTCAAGATTGCGTGATTGACTATGTTGGTAGTAGGGTTGAGAATTTTCCTTTTATAGAGTTTACCTATAATAAAAAATACCACTCCAGCATTGGAATTTCTCCATTTGAAGCACTTTATAGTAGGTGGTGTAGATCTCCTTTTGGGTGGTTCAAGGTGGGTGAGGCAGAGATGTTTGGCCCAGATTTAGTTCACCAATCTATGGAGAAGGTGTAGGTGATTTAGGAGAGACTTAAAGCTTCCCAAAGTCAACAAAAGTGCTATGCAGATATAAGGTAAAAGAATTTGAATTTTGATGTTGGGTATAGGATATTCTTGAAGATGTATCTCATAAAGGGAGTGATGCAGTTTTGGAAGAATGGGAAGCTTAATCCTCGGTATGTTGGGTTGTATTTTGTTTTTAGAATGGTTGGAAATATTGTGTATGAGTTGGAGTTGTCTTTTAGTTTGAGCTCCACTAACCCAATACTCCATGTTTCTATGTTGAGTAAGTGTATGGGAGATCCATCGCAAATTATGCGTATCATAGATATTTGTAGTCCAGGTTCCCAATCTTATGAGGAGATCCCGGTTGAGATCTTGGATCGGCATGTTCGCCAGTTATGGACAAAGGATGTGGCCTAGGTAATGGTTCTATGGAGGAACCACAAGGTCGAAGAGGCTGCTTAGGAAGTTAAGAGGACATGAACTCCAAATATCGATTTTTGTTTTTCGCTCCAAAAATTCATGCGCAATGTATGTGTTGTTCTTAACATCTTTGTTTTCTAACTTAGTTACAGGAAAGATTAATTTGGAATCCTTATTTTCTAACTTATTTAACGGTAAGAGTAGAGGTGTGTAGAGTCCAAATCGTGGTTGTACTACCTTTTCAAATCATTTGAGAATGAATGATCCAAGTGGAGGAGAATTGAAACATCCCAGATTTTAGCCCTTGGAAATTTCCAGAGCATTGATCTAACCGTCCTTGTAACGACTCATCATACGAGTCGTATGGTGTGAGTACGAGTTAGGTAACTTAACTTGTAAGGTGTCTAGTAATTGTAGTTGGGTTTCTATTATGGTTATGGTATGGTGGTATGGGTCGTTAGGTGTGGTGATGGGTTGTTAGGATGATCCTTCATCAAATAAAACTTAGTAACTTTAATTGGATATGAGTACGAGTGGCTTACTAAGAGCCGTGAGGATAGGTTACGAGTCATTGGGACAAGTCGTATGGTTTCAAGTGTCAATTCCTTTGGATTCCGCCTAGGTACTACTAGGACCATATGAGTCATATGGTTTGATCATGAGTAGGGGTTAGGTATTTTTATGGTTGATAGTGTATGGGTGTCCAACTCATTGTATTGTGGCCCTGAGTCACAGGACCAACTCGTAACCACCTACTGTATTTTACTGTTTTATGTTAGGGGCATTTTGGACATTTCCCCTTTTGATCTCCCTTTTGTACCACTACGTAAAACACCTTTGGGAACTTTATTAACCTATTATTCCCAATCAAACACTCTTAAAAATTTGAAAAACTCTTTGTTGAAGCAAAAGAATAGGGTTTCTTCAAGATAATCAATTAGGGGATTTTAAGAGTGATTTTTGAAATTCAAGAGGGGGTGAATTGAAATTTTTCTATTTGTCGACTACTGACTCCTTTCAGGCAACTCGCCTGTAGATCAGTGCACTTTAGAAAAAAAAAATTTACACAATTAAGAAAATAAATAATTAAACACAAAGTAATGACACAAAATTTATCCTAGTTAGGAACACTAATGTGGTACCTACTTTCAATCCCCTTGTGTTTCAAAGTTTCCTTAGATCGTTCAATGTAGGGCTTGAGTACGATGATAGGAAACAAGTTCTAAATACTTATTTTTCTCTTCATATCTTATGACACAACTTTAGTTAATGTTACAAAGTTGATTCGATCCTACTCTTTATATTTGAATTGTACACTAAAAGTTACAAAGCCTTGTGAGACTAAGATTGAGACACTTTAATTTTTCTCCTTAAAGTTGCATAACTCGTGTCCATCTTTAGTCTTCTTCTCTTTAGCATTCTTCTGCCATTTTTGATAAGGTTACCCAAGATATTTCTTCCCAATCAAGGATTTGAATTAATTCCTTGATTGATGTATGTAACCATAATGTATGTCCATATCAGATATGTCTATACGTGGTACAATTTCCACAATTATATATGTCCATATAATGATTGTGTCCTTCCTTCCTTTTTCTTTATGTATTGATTGATTTGGTCTACTGTGATTTTGGAATTATGATCCTTCTCTTATTTCCAAGATCTTTGACTGATTTTCTTGTCATACTATTTGAATGTTGTGATTCTTCTTTACATGATTGGATGTTCTTCCATTTTTGGAGTTGGTTCCCTCGCTTCCTTCCATTTTGAGTTAGTCTTTTTTATCATCCATATCTTCAGGTGATATACCCTTCACTCTTCCAATATCCTTTTTCTTCTTTTACTTGATCGTGATTGATCTGATTTGTTGTGGCTTTTGTGACTAGTTTACTTAGATGTCGTGGATTGTAAATTAATGTCCTTCCAGCAGAAGTAGTCCTCAATATCCTTCAAAGATACATTTGATAGTTTGTCATTATTAATACGTAGACTTAGGATGCTAACAATCTCCTTCAAAGATGCATTTGTTAGTTAGTCATTATTAAAACATAGACTTAGCAGGTTAACAATCTCCCCTGTTTTGATAATGACCAAAAAGAGTAAATATCAGTTGACTTACCTATATGTCATCTTGATCCCCCTGACTTGGACAAGTATTGATCTGACTTCTCTGTAACATCAGTTGACTTGCTCTGCTCTGGTAGGCTACTCTGATATTTCTGGTTTCTCCCCTTTTGATATAATCAAACAGAAATAACACGCGGGTAACATGCAGACAAGGAAATCCACACATAGAGATACACATAGACAAAGTAATGATGACTCCTCTTTCAGAAGAGGTGTACCAAACAAATTCATATATCTATATTTTTATTTAGAAAAAATCGTACAAAAATTACTATCCAAAATAGACTTAAATATCATTAACGCTAAAATACCAAGCCTTTTTGCAAAGGAACAAAATATCTCTTCTAACGGGAGTTTTTTGAAAATATTTGTTAGTTGATTTTCAGAGTCAATAAAATGATGCTTAATATCAACATGTTTAGCCTTAGCATGATGCACTATTTACTTAGATAACTAATTGCACTAGTATTATCACACATACTAGGAACAGATTCAAAATATAAGTCAAAGTCAAGAAACTGATGCATAATCCATATATTTGAGTACCACAACTTCCGATAGCTATATATTAAGCTTCAGTGGTTGAGAGAGCAACATAAATTTTCTTCTTGCTATGCCATGATATAAAGGCATCACCAAGAATTTTACATGTTCCACGAGTGCTCTTTGTATCATTTTTATCCCCTACAAAATTAGCATCTAAATAACTGATTAAATCAAAATGTGAGGATTAGGAATACCATAGTCCATAGTCTTGAGTTCCTATTAGATATCAGATGACTCATTTGATGGAAGTAAAATTAGACTCCTTGTGAGTCGACTGGAACCTGGAACATTTATACATATTGAAAACAATGTCTAGTCGACTTGAAATCAGGTAGAGTAAAGATCCGATCATCCCCCTGTACATATTTTTATCAATGTATTTTCTGGAAAAGTCTGAATCAATTCTTGCGGATGGGCTCATAGGTGTTCCATAGGACTTTTCTTTTTCCATATCGAACTTCTTGATGAATTCTTTAATGTACTTTGCTTGACTGATGAAAGTGCATTTGGGAGTTTGTTTTATTTGTAATCCCAAAAAGAATGTGATCTCACCCATAAGACTCATTTCGAATTCTTCTTTCATCAAATTAGCAAAATTCTCGCACATAGAGATGTTAGAACTACCTAAAATGATATCATCAATGTAAATTTGCACAATGAGAAGATTTTAATCAAGATTTTGTATGAACAGAGTTGTATCAATTTTACCCCTTTGAAAATTGTTATTCAGTAAAAAAAATACTCAATCTCGCATACCAAGCTTTTGGAGCTTGTTTGAGGCCATAGAGTGTTTTTGATAATTTGAAAACATGATTTGGATATGATAGATCTTCAAATCCAAGGGGTTGTTTTATAAAAAGTTCATCATGAATAAAGCCATTTAACAAAGCACTTTTTACCTCCATTTGATATAACTAAAACAGTTCAACGAGGTAAAAGCTAATAAAATTTGTATTGACTCTAACCTTCTCATGGGGGCAAAGGTCTCGTCAAAATCTATACAAGTCTGGATTTATTTCTGATAACATTACCTTCTTTATCTAATTTATTTTTGTAGACCCATCTGGTTGTAATTACTGAGCAGTTTATGGGTCTTTCAACTAGATTCCAAACTTTATTTTATTCAAACTGGCCCAGTTCTGTAACACCCCAATTTTCTGAACCGGAATACTACACGGTGCTTATGACCTCGAAGGACCACAAGCTAACCCATGAATGATATCTGTAACTATGCACTGCAATATATAATGTAATAATGCGGAAAACATGAACATGTAGGCCATAAGGTTCAACTGAATAAAGAATCGGTAAAATGGTAACATCCGTGTGGGTGAAAGATACCCAAAACAACTGAAAACTGAATCAAATCTGAACTAAATCTGAAAGGCTCTTAATACTTTCGGAATAAGGAGTTGAAGAAACATGTCTCCTACTAACTCCGTCTAGTAAAACTGAGCTAAAATAATAAATAAAATAAAATAATATCGTATCATCCTCGAATGAAGAGGACTTACTGCAACTCTATATACTGGAATGCAGCTTCTACTACTGATCTGGAACTTGTGTCTTTGAACCTATGGTGTAATATGAAAAGAAAGAACCATAGCGCAAATGCATCAGTACAACTGGAGTACTGAGTATACGAGTGAGGTAGGCTAATGCCAAGGGTTTACATGCATGAATAATGCTAACTAACTGACTGATATGAACCTAAGAGTACAAACATACATACATAGTAACTGAGATCGTGAGTACGTGATAGCTAAATCTGTATGCTAATACATGGTTTACTGATAACTGATATGGCTAAAACTGTATTTCTAATAACATGGGCGACTGGGTCTAACAGTCTTAAATTTGATGGAACTTTCTGAGTCCCGTGCTATAACTGAATTTAACTGTATCTAACAGTCCTGGTATACTGATATCTGAAGAACTTTCTGAGTTCTTTTACTGAGAATGAGTCTGAAACTGTGGGAGGTAGTTGTTTAACCAACATGCCTCATGTGTGCCATTATGGCTAAGATGGGGTCCAAACTCTGCCCCGACAGGAGGGGTGTCAATACCACGCCACTGGTAAGGACAGTTGTGAGTGACCCTTAGCTGGTAGATACTCGAAACGAGAGCGGTGGGAACCCTAAACTGACAGGTTAAGCCACCTCATCAACCCTAATCTAACAGGTTAAGATGTCTCAACCTATGCTGACTACATAGTTCTGGAAAGCAAGGATGACTACTAAGAATCACACCCTAAACTAGTAGGCGAGTTCCCATACTTGGGTCCACTCGGTGCTAACTTTTACTCCCATCTGAAGAGACTGAACATGATTCAACTGACTGTATAGAGACTGATTAACTGACTTCCGTTGACTAACGGAATAGTACTACTGTCTAAGAGTTAATTGAGATCATGAGATTTCTGAGGTTTCCTGAGTCACATGACTGACTGAGTTCTATAGATTATAGCTTGACTGTGATTATCGGGACAACATGACATGGCTATAGGTACACAACTATATTTTTCAGCTACAAATACCCCCAGGACTCGATAGAAGAAAACTGACACACATGACATGACTTGATCACAAGATTGGAGTCCACAATTCATAATATCATAAGTAGGGGATCTTATACTTCATGTAGTTATTCAATATCTTAAACATTATAGAGATTGCATGGATATATTTTGTGTAAATATTATACATATCCATTATCATGCATGCTTCATACCACAAAAATAGCAACACGTCAATAGCATGGAATTCATATTTAAGTATATATCTAACATAGACTTGTCATTTAGATATCATGGAACCATGTAAACATAAATTCCTAACATTCCAAGCATTTTATCAAACACCTAGAATGCATTCTTTAAGGCATAGGTGTGTTTCATAACTTGCACCATATTACACCACCTAAAGTTCATAGTTTTCAACTAACAACCATATATATATTCCATGAAAACACCTTTAGATATCATCTTAAAACTTAAAAAACAATCATCAATATGTACATGCTCATATCACCACAAAAAGTTCTCAAAATAGTATTTAAAACAGGGTTCTTAATCTCTATGAACAGATTGGGTCCATAGATGAACACTACACATACCTTAGATTAATAATCCGTGAAAATAGTAGTGAAATAAGTTTGGAATTTGAAACCCCCAATTGAACCCTGGACTTGTTCTTGGTTGTTCTTGAGTGAATTTTGATAAAAAGTAATGTAAAGATCTGATTTGGGGCCTCAATCTCATGTTTGGGACTTATATGGGGGGGGGAAGTAACCCAAATAGCCCTCTAGATGCGTCATTTAATTTCTATGAAAATTACCCGATTTGCGTCCCCAGCGTGATGCAGAGACATCGCGTTTCCACCTGTTTGTGACCTGGAAACTCACTGCGATGCGATGGAATCACGGAGAGACACTGGAAATTGACGAACGTCATTTTGGCTTACGGCGTGATGCGACTCTGACTGAAATGATGCTGCTGGAACTTTAAATCACCGGGTGTCCGTTTTAGGAAAATTTGGTATCGACGGAAAGCTTATTCAATTCTATACAATTTGGAGGGTATAAATCTTCCATAATACAACCTTTAAACCAAGTTATGCTCGTTCAAAGATGAGCTATGTGAAATCACACACGAAAACTTGGTGGATTCAAAAGTTCTTAGCTTGGCTTACTCTAAGTGACTCTTATGAACATGCTTAATACATCATAAGATCTATTATCACTAGGATACTCATCCTAATTTATGTACTCAAATATGAATCATAGGATAGGAGGTTTCATGTGTAGGAACAATGGTTTATTTTCTAGCTTAGAAATATACGGGGTATTACAATATCTCCCTCTTGGAAACATTCGTCCTCGAATGAGACCGACTGAAATGAGGAAAGACGATAAACTGGATTACGTACAAGACCTACACTACTGGAATATGATCTCATGACGGACATGACTGATAAGATAAACATATTATGCTGGACAAGCGTATCTGATGCATGAGTAACTGATTCATGAATGCATAACTGAGACTTCTGATAACTGAGTTCTCCTAATGAGAATGCATATTTGATGCATGATTATACACTGTACTGATACATGAATGCATGAATAAATATGCAGAAGTAATAGATACCAAGTTTATGATGGGAACATGAACATGAAAGTGAGTACGCTTAAGGAGAACTATTACCTTGAGCTTGATCTTAATTGGAGGAGAAGAGGTGAGGATACTTTGTACGCATATTTGCTTCTGCTTCCCAAGTAGCTCCCTCATGAGTCTGATTTTTCCAAAGAACCTTGACTAAAGGGACTTTTTTTTTCCTTAATCTACGAGTCTGATAGTCTAAGATTTTGACTGGTATCTCTTCATAAAAGAGATTGTTCTGAACGTCAATGCTCTGAATAGGGACTACAACTGCTGGGTCACCTATGAATTTCTTGAGCAAAGATACATGGAAGACTGGATGAACTGAGGCTAGATATAAAGACAATTTGAGCTCATAAGCTACCTTGCCGAAGAGACTGAGAATCCTAAAGGGACCGACATATCAGGGACTGAGTTTCCCTTTCTTGTCGAACCTCTTCACTCCCTTCATGGGAGAGATCTTGAGGTAGACATAGTCATTGACCTCTAACTTGAGATCCTTTCTATAAATATCTGCATAAGACTTTTGTCAGCTCTGAGCAGCCTGGAGTCTCTCTCGGATCAACTGAACTTTCTCTAAGGCGTCAAATATGAAGTCAGGACCTATAACTGAGGCCTCACGAAGTTCAAACCAACCGATTGGATATCTACATCTCCTACCATAGAGAGCTTCAAATGGAGCCATCTGAATAATGGAATGATAGCTATTGTTGTATGCAAACTCAATGAAAGGTAAGTGGTCATCCCAACCTCCTTTGAAATCAATTGTACACGCCCTTAGCATATCTTCGAGAGTCTGAATGGTCCTTTCTTCTTGACCACCTGTCTTAGGATGAAATGTTGTACTGAGATAAACATGGGTACCAAGACTCTTTTAGAACTCTTTCCAAAAGTTAGAGGTGAACTGGGTACCTCTGTCTGAAATAATATATAGTGGAATACCGTGTAATCTTACTAAATCCCTGATATAGAGTTTAGCATAATCCTTGGCTGAATAAGAAGTACGAACAGGAAGAAAACGAGCTGACTTGGTCATTATGTCTACAATGACCCAAACTAAATCATGCTGATGACGAGTTCTAGGAAAACTCGTCACGAAGTCCATGTTAACTTCTTCCCACTGCCTAGTAGGAATGGTGAACTCCTGTATGGAACTACTAGGTTTCGATGCTCTATCTTAACCTGCTGACATGTAGAGTACTTAGACACAAACTCTGCAACATCTCTCTTCATCCCACTCCACCAATAGATCTCCCACAAGTCGCGGTACATCTTAGTGGCCTCTGGATGAATAGAGTATTGCGCACCATGCGCTTCTGCAAGAATTTACTACCTCAAGCCATCTACACCTGGAACGCACAAACGACCCTGACAACGAAGAACACCATCTCCCCCTTGGGAGAAAACCTCAACTTTCTGATTTTGAACTGACTCTTTCAGCTTGACAAGTCTAGGATCCCTATCTTACTTTTCTTTAACCTCATAAACTAGAGATGACTCTGAACTACTCTGAACACATACACCACCCTCAGAAGAGTCGACTAAGAGAACGCCTAGTCTAGCCAGATAATGGATTTCCTGGGCTATTTTCTTCTTGCTATCCTCAATGTGAGAAACACTACCCATGGAGAGTCTACTGAGAGCATCGGCCATAACATTGGCCTTGCCCAGATGATAAAAGGACACTCATGTCATAATATTTCAAGAGATATAACAACCTTCTCTAATGAAGATTCTGATCTTTCTGAGAAAAGACATACTGGAGACTCTTATGATCTGTAAAGACATCTACATGAACTCCATAAAGATAATGCCTCCAAATCTTCAAGGCAAATACTACGGCTGCTAACTCAAGATCATGAGTAGGATAATTATTCTCATGGGGATTTAGCTATCTGGAGGCGTAGGCTATTACCTTACCATGCTGCATGAGGAAACAACCTAAACCCACTCTAGATGCATCACATTAGACTACGAAACCATCTGAGCCATCTGGAAGAGCTTGAACTGGAGCTGAGGTGAGTCGAGCCTTCAACTCTTGAAAACTCTACTCACATGAATCTGACCATTAACACTTAACCTTATTCTTATTCAATCTGTACATAGGAGATGTAATAGAAGAAAATCCCTCAACAAACCATATGTAATAGACGGCCAAACCCAAGACACTCCTGATATCTGATGGAGATACGGGTCGAGGCCAGTTTCTTACCGCTTTGGTCTTCTGAGGATCTATTCAAATGTCATCACTGGAAACAATATGGCCGAGGAATGCTACTGATCTTAGCCAAAATTCGCACTTACTGAACTTGGCGAATACTGATGATCCCAGAGAGTCTGAAGAACAATTCTGAGATGGTCTGAATGATCACGCTTAGTGCGAGAATAGACCATAATATCATCGATGAGGACTATGACAAACATGTCCAAGTACTGCTTGAACACCCAATTCATCAAGTCCATAAAAGTTGCAGGGGCATGATAACAATCAACTTATACCTCAAATAAGTGCAAGGCGGTCGTCGTCAATATATTTACCCAACTTCGGAGTCGGGGTCGGGGTCGAATCCACAAGGAACAATGTGAGTGGACATTAAACTAGTTCAAAACTATAGCTACAAGTTAAATTCAAATAAATAATAAGAAAAGACAAAATAGGGGTTTTTATCAATCAAACAAATTCTAACGTTTCAACTTATTTTAGAACTCAAAACTTAGATTTCAATATATTTCGAATCAATGATATAGAGAAACTAGGGTTGTGATAACTATGACTATTAATCTCCATTGCATAATAACTGTTCATGATTATCGTGATAGGTGGGAACAGCAGATTATCTCTGCCGATGATACTATCTGACTTATCTCTCAACCTCACCAGACAATTTATTATATAATTCTCTCAAACTTAGATAACTTATCTATTTCCAACCGGATGTTATCTCGGGTAGATTGATCCAGTTACGGCATCAATCATTAAACAGAAGGTTGGTAGCTTCTGAGTCCCTGTTGATAATCCACGACCTCTAGTCTATTTCTCCGTTAGAAGCAAATAAAACCTAAGGCATAACCTAATGTTTTCAACCAATAGATTCAAGTTAAAACAATAGAATTTCAAGACGTTCCCACAATCACTCAAACCCTAATCCAACTATTAAATCAATGAAATAATAATCATAGATCCCACAACCCTAGTTGTGGGTTTTTAGTTTCTCATAAGATAGAAAGAGATAACAAAGATTGAATTGATAACTTAAATCAAGTGAACTTACAAAAGATGAAATTCAAAGTTGTTTCTCCTTCAAGTACAATAAGAATTTCCCACAACTAAATCAAAGGATGGAAAATTGAATTTCTAAGTTAAGAGACTAAAGAAAAGTAAAGTCGTCTTTGGAATAAGTTCCAGACGTTCCTAGATGTCCAAGATGCCCCATGAAACCCTAAATGTTTCTATTTATACCCATACTTTAAGAAAAAATTCGAAACAAAAATTTCAGAATTTTTACTTTTTGTGACGCCATTTGTGATAGGCTATCATAAACCTGGCGCCCTCCGTGATAGTCTATCACAACCTTACGCCCCCCGTGATATCCTATCACAAATCTGATGACCTCCATGATAGCCTATCACAACTTGATGACCTTCATGATAGCCTATCACAAACCTGACGGCTTATCAAAATATGTCGTCAGAAAATCTTCAATTTTCTTGTTCTCTGCCTAAACCTAACCACCTCCGTGATAGCCTATCACAAACCTAATATCTTATCACGACATGTCATCATGAAATCTTCAGAAACTTTTCTAAACTAAATTTCTTGCATCTTTTTACCAAAAATCATCCTTCTTGATGTAGATTTCATGTATTTCCATGCATCTTGGTTTTCCTACAAAATAATAAGAAATATCATCCAAAACACCAGTAGTTACGTAAGAACTTACAATTATTTTGAGTTAAAAACTCTTAAATGTGCTACAAAAATCTAGCAAATCAACACCCTCAACTTAAAACAATTCTTTGTCCTCAAGCAACTACATAACACCATATTACGATGCTTAACCAAGAGATACATAAGATACCTATGATAGTTGATTATCAAGTTTAGCTCAAAACATATTACCCTTTCCATTTTCAATCACCTTAAACCCAACTGTGCATATCAATGAAGATCCACAATGTGACCTAAAGGATTGAAGATATGGCATCAATTCAACAACAATAACCATGCATGTACCAATATTACACTATCCAAACAAGTTAACAGTTAGCAATACAACAGATGTGCCCTTATAACAAAGAAGTCCCTCCTCACTCATATATGAACTCAATCATGTCAATGTGGGGACGGTCAAGAGACACTCACTCTCAAAAAGAAATTCCAATCAATGCATATCTAATACCATATGCTTGCCCTTATTTTTATTACCAAGGTGTCCAGATAGGTAAGTTAGGATCAGTATCGGTCTTTTCTTTGGCTTGTAATGTAGGCTAAGGGATGGTATGATATTCAATGGAATTTAGAGTGACTAAGCCTCCTTGGAAATACCTTAAATTTTGGGGTTCACTTATTAACCTTTTCCTTCTTTTTCTCTTTTTCTTGATCACATACTATTCAGGATGAATGTGGCTTTTCTTTTTCATTCTTTTCCTTTTCTTATTCTTCTTACACACCACCCAACTTTTTATTCTTTTTCACTTATTCTTTTCCTTTTATTCTACCTTTCTTTATATCCAGTTTATATCACGCACCCCTCTGATAGCCACCCTCAACTTAAGTTGTTTACCTAAGTCAAGGTGCACAGTGTCTAAGGAGGACCAGAGCCAAAATAGGTTCATTATGATCTAAACGGAAAGGTGATAGGTGTCATAGAAAGAAATGGTCAATTCAGGCTCAAAATAGGGATCAAGGGATATCATACATACAGGGAAGGTCATTTATGCCAAAAAGTGACTTAAAAATCAAAACGGCCTATGATCCTTTCCTAACCCCTATCTTTTAACCAAGGTAAGACTAACCGGAAAAATTCTAGATTCAACACATACAGAGAATTGAGTAAGACCTCACACACACATGGCACAATGGTACATCACAAGCTACTACCCATTCAGTTCATTCAATTGTTAGCAGTGATTATCATTTCTCGAGTACTAATGCCATAAAAATATTCACAGTAGCCACATATAAATGCATATCACATAGTTATAAAATAGACAAACGGAGAGGTGTTTATCAGTCTTAAAAATCAACAAAAATATGTCAACTGCTCTAGATACTTATTTTTCTCCTGTTAACCACAACACATCATAAAACAAACACAATATGCCTAAAAATATCGTCTCTACTAGGAACAAGACTCCGGGAAAAAAAGGTACGACAACAAAAACCCCAGGAGGACATCACACCCACAAGTAGCCCCACCCTTAAATTAATATCATGCAATGTTCCCAACGCGTTAATCCAAAAAAAAGAGTTAGAAACATACATGTGGAACCATGGGTGCAAAGATCTGATGTCAATCATACAATACAAATACAAACAACAAAATACCTTGGGTTGCCTCCCAAGAAACACCTAATTTAGTGTCGCGGGACGACCCAACTCAGCTTTTTCCTCCATCTTGAGGATATGAATCTCACCCTCAACTTAGAGTCCATCTTATTGCCTCTCTCATAGGGAGGTGGTACAAAGATTAAGAATCCAAGTAATGGATGATGCATGGTAAACAACTCAGCTTTAAAGTGAGGTGTGTTTTTGTGTTGCTTATCAAGTGTAAAATAAAGAATATAGGATTCTTGCTCCTCATCTTCACAGTCTTCCACTATTTTAGATGATTCCACAGACAAGATATCATCTCAACATAATGTGGAAAAATTCTTCGAGTGTGGCCCAACAAATCCTACGTCAAAATTTACACTATCCTCTACACACTCACTTTTATTCATCTTCTCAACATTTTTACTTTGAATTGGGCTAGATTCTTCATAAGAGATTGGCTTGGCTTCTTCTTTTGCCTCTAGAACCATTCCCTCAATCTTGGCATCATTACTCATGGTTGGCTCGATTGGTTGGGAAATCTCCAAGGGTTGATAAACATCAAGCTCATCATCAGTATAGGAATCTTTCTCTTCATCATCACACTCTTCCATTATTTTAAATGATTCCACAGACAAGATATCATCTAAACATAATGTAGAAAAGTGTTTTGGATGATTGACCTCAATATCCATCTCTTCTATCCTTTCTCTTCCCTCGTTAAATGCCCTAATGTCTTGACGTATGTCACATATGGTATCATTCATTGTATCTATACGATCCAACATTAGTTGAAGCATAGCTTCAATGTCACTCTTTCCAGTGTTGCGTTCTTTCTTTTCTTGACCATAAGACCTGTCATACTCATAAGAAGAACTAGAACTTGGGTTAGCGCAATAGGGGGAGGGGGCATTTGGGCAATCACTCCAATGTCCATCTTGACCATCACATAAAGAACATTTATACTCCTAATAGGATGGAGATGGTGCACACATCTCTCTCCGAGGAGCATATTTAAAATCTTGCCAAAAGTGGGGTCCATCACAATATGGACATGGATCATCCAGATAAGATTTCAAACCATCAAACTTAGATTCATTCCATGATGCCATATTATGAAATAAACAAAAATAAAGAAAATCTACCTATCCCAAGAAACAAAGGAAATCACAACAAATATTTACAAGTTTGAATTCAAGAAAGTAAGCTAAAATTCCAAACTAACTCAATAAGCCAAATTGTTCCCCGACAACGGCTCCATTTTTTATAACGCTCAACTTACATCTCAAATAAGGTGCAAGGCGTTCACCGTCAGTATATTTACCCAACTACGGAGTCGGGGTCGAATCCACAAGGAACAATGTGAGTGGACATTAAGCTAGTTCGAAACTATAGCTACAAGTTAAATTCAAATAAATAATAAGAAAGGACAAAATAGGGGGTTTTATCAATTAAAAAAATTCTAATGTTTCAACTTATTTTAGAACTCAAAACTTAGATTTCAATATTTCAAATCAATGATATAGAGAAACTAGGATTCTGATCACTATGACTATTAATCTCCGTTGAATAATAATTGTTCATGATTATCGTGATAGGTGGGATCAGCAGATTATCCCTGCCGATGATACTATCTGACTTATCTCTCAACCTCACCAGAAAATTTATTATCTAATTCTCTCAAACTTAGATAACTTATCTATTTCCAACAGGATGTTATCTCAGGTAGATTGATCCAGTTACGACATTAATCATTAAACAGAAGGTAGGTAGATTCTGAGTCCCTGTTTATAATCCACGACCTCTAGTCTATTTCTTCGTTAGAAGCAAATAAAACCTAAGGCATAACCTAATGTTTGCAACCAATAGATTCAAGTTAAAACAACAGAATTTCAAGACATTCCCACAATCACTCAAACCCTAATCCAACTATTAAATCAATGAAATAATAATCATAGATCCCACAACCCTAGTTGTGGGTTTTTAGTTTCTCATAAGATAGAAAGAGATAACAAAGATTGAATTTGTAACTTAAAGTAAGTGAACTTACAGAAGATGAATTTCAAAGATGTTTCTCCTTCAAGTACAATAAGAATTTCCCACAACTAAATCAAAGGATGGAAAATTGAATTTCTAAGTTAAGAGACTAAAAAAAAGTAAAGTTGTCTTTGGAATAAGTTCCACACATTCCTAGATTTCCAAGATGCCCCATGAAACCCTAAAAGTTTCTATTTATACCCATACTTTAAGAAAAATTTTGAAATAAAAATTTCAGAATTTTTACTTTTTGTGACGCCATTTGTGATAGGCTATCACAAACATGATTCCCTCCGTGATAGCCTATCACATCCTGACACCCTCCGTGATAGCCTATCACAAATATGATGACCTCCGTGATATCCTATCATAACCTAACAACCTCCGTGTTAGCCTATCACAAACCTGACGGCTTATCACAACATGTCGTCAGAAAATCTTCACATTTCTTGTTCTCTGCCTAAACCTGACGACCTCCATGATAGACTATCACAAACCTGATAGCTTATCATGACATGTCGTCAGGAAATCTTCAAAAACTTTTCAAAACTAAATTTCTTGCATCCTTTCACCAAAAATTATCCTTCTCGATGCAGATTTCATGTATTTCCATGCATCTTGGTTTTCCTACAAAATCATAAGAAATATCATCAAAAACACCAGTAGTTACATAAGAACTTACAATTATTTCGAGTTAAAAAGTCTTAAATGTGCTACAAAAATCTAGCACATCAGGGAATTGGTAAGACCAAAGGACATGACAGGAAATTCAAAGTGACCATAACGCGTACGAAAAGTTGTCTTCAGGATGTCACATTCTCTAACTCTGAGATAATGATAGCCTGATCTGATGTCTATCATACAGAAGTAACTGGCACCCTGAAGTTGGTAAAAAAATTCATCTATTGTAGTAAGTGGATACTTGTTCTTGATCGTAACTTTGTTGAGCTTACAATATTCGATACACATCCTGAGAGAACTGTTTTTCTTGTACATGAATAACACTGGTGCACCCCATGGAGATACACTGGGTCTGATGAATCCCTTATCTAAGAGATCCTTCAACTGATCTTTTAGTTCCTTGAGTTCTGCTGGTGCCATTCTGTATGGCGGAATAGAAATAGGTTGAGTATCTGGGAGAAGGTCTATGTCGAAGTCTATTTCTCTTTCTAGAGGAATTCCTAAAAGATCTTCGGGAAAGATATCTGAATATTCATTAACCACTGGCACTGATTCGAGACTGGGAGATTCAGAACTTAAATCCTTAACATGCATGAGATGATACACACACCCCTTAGAAATTATTTTCCTCGCCTGAAGGTAGGAAACAAGCTGACCCCTGAACGTTGAAGTACTACCCTTCCACTCTAGGATGGGCTCATTCAAGAACTAAAACTGAACTATCCTATTTCTACAGTCGACTGTGGCATAGCAGGAATGAAGACAATCTATGCCGAGAATAACATCAAAGTCAGTCATCTCTAACTCAACTAAATTTACTGACGTGAATTTCTAAAATATCATAACCGGGCTATTCCTGTATACCCGCCAAGCTATGATGGTTTTACCCACTGAGGTAGAGACTAAAAAGGGCTCTGCTAAAATTTCGGGACTGATTCCAAAATCGTCTGCTATGTATGGAGTGACAAAAGACAAGGATACACCTGGGTCTAGAAAATCATAAACATGAACATGGAAAATATGCAATGTACCAATAATGACATCAGGTGAATTTTCCTGATCCTATCGGGTTTAAAGAGCATAGAGTCTGTTTGGGCGTTGCCTACTAGTAGCACTGGAATAGGCACCTTGCTGGTTTGGGCGACCGAAAAGTGCTGTGGAATGGTTCTGCTGACCCTAAGGACCTGGATGAGGACACTCTCTAATCATGTGGTCTGTCTTGCCACAACCAAAATAGACATCACTACCGTCTATGCAAATACCCTTGTGGTTCTTACCACAAGTCTGACATAGGGGATAAGTTCGGGCACTGCTAATACTGCCCTGAGATTTAGAGCCTGGTGATCTATCTCTGTTGCCGTCTCTAAATTTCATCAGTGGGGAACTAGAAGAGGAAGGAGTTGGATTACTGTCGGTAGAATGAGCTGGAGCTGATGACTTGGGACTAAACTGTGAACGGTTTCCTCCCTCTAATTTGGGTTGAGCAAAACTAAAACTGCCTGACCTTGCTCGTTTGTTCTGTCTCTCCCTAGTCCTAACATTCTGCTCCTCTATTTTCTAAGCATGGGTCATGATCCTGGCTAAAGTCATATCACTGTTCAGCATCGCAGATCTACACTCATTTACCACGCTATCATTCACCCCTGACACAAACTTGCTCATCTTATCCCTGGTATCTGCAACCACATAAGGGGAACATCTGGCTAACTGAGTAAATATAAGAGAATACTCTCTAACCATCATATTTCCCTGCTTGAGGTTGATGAACTCAAGAATTTTGGCCTCTCTCAACTCTTGGGGAAAGAATTTGTCTAAGAAAGCCGTGAAAAATTCCTCCCACTCAATAGGACCTTCATCGTCTACCCTTCTGAACTTCCATTGTTTGTACCAAGTATGAGCGACATTCTATAATTGGTATGTGGCTAACTCAGCTCTCTGAATAGAAGTAACTCCCATGATATCAATGACCTTCTGGACTTGTTCAATGAATTCCTGAGGGTCTTCATCAAACTTAGACCTAGAGAAAGTTGGAGGGTTCATTCGGGTGAAGTCCCGAATCCTAGCTACTGCGGAATTGGCCACTGGATTGTCTGGAATAACTGGTGTCCATTTATTTTTGGCAACCACAGACTGAGCAAGTATGGTGAATGCGGCTCTAAACTCCGCATGAGAAACATGGTCTCCCAAAGGTTCTTTGGACTGAGGGCTAACTGATTTCTTCTCTTAGGAGGCATATTCTGAAATAAAGAGAAGAAGCGAATTAGACTGAGAGATTGACTTGTGATTATGCTCACTGGCACGACATGAATACTAAAAGAAGGGAAACTGTTCTTAAACATCTCATAGCCTCTTGCACATAAATGAGGCACGCAACACACCCAAGCACAAGACTCTACTAGATGCGGCTTTCAGACTTCCTAGGACTCTATTGAACCTTAGGCTCTGATACCAAGTTTGTAATACCCCGATTTGCTGAACCAAAATGCTACACGGTGATTATGACCCCGAAAGACCACAAGCTAACCCATGACTGATATTGGTACCTGTGCACTGCAATATATAATGTAATAATGGAGAAAACATGAACATATAGGCCATAAGGTTCAACTGAATAAAGAATATGTAAAATAGTAACATCCGTGTGGGTGAAAGATACCCAAAACAACTGAAAACAGAATTAAATCTGAATTAAATATGAAAACCTCTAAATATTGTCCGAATAAAGAGTTGAAGGAACATGTCTCCCACTAACTCCATCTAGCAAAACTGAGCTAAAATAATAAATAAAATAAAATAATATTGTATCATCCTCGAATGAAGAGGACTCATTATAACTCTGTATACTGGAATGCAGATGCTACTGCTGGTCTGGAACTCATGTCTCTGAACCTATGGTGTAACATGAAAAGAAAGCACCATAACGCAAATGCGTCAGTACAACTGGAGTACTGAGTATACGAGTGAGGTAGGCTAATGCCAAGGGTTTACATGTATGAATAATGCTAACTGACTGACTGATATAAATGTAAGAGTACAACCATACATACATAGTAACTGAGATCATGAGTACGTGATAGCTAAATCTATACGCTAATACATGGTTTACTGATAACTGACATGGCTAAAACTATATTTCAAATAACATGGAGGACTGGGTCTAACAGTCTTGAATCTGACGAAACTTTCTGAGTCCCGTGCTATAACTGAATTTGACTGTATCTAACAGTCCTGGTATACTGATATCTGAAGAACTATCTGAGTTCTTTTACAGAGACTAAGTCTAAAACTGTGGGAGGTAGTTGTTTAATCGACATGCCCCATGTGTGCTATCATGGCTAAGCTGGGGTCCAATCTCTGCCCTGCCTGGAGGGGTGTCAATGTCGCGCCACTGGTAAGGACCGTTGTGAGTGACCCTTAGCTGGCAAGTACTTAAAACAAGAGCGGTGGGAACCCTGAACTAACTGGTTAAGACACCTCATCAACCCTAATCTAACAGGTTAAGATGTCTCAACCTATGCTGGCTACATAGTTCTGGATTGCAAGGGTGACTGCTAAGAATCACACCCTAAACTGGTAGGCGAGTTCCCATCCTTGGGTTCACTCGATGCTAACTTCTACTCCCATCTGAAGAGACTGAACATGATTCAACTGACACAGAATAGTACTACTATCTAAGAGTTAACTGAGATCATCAGATTTTTAAGGTTTTTTGAGTCACATAACTGATTGAGTTCTATAGATTATAGCTTGACTGAGATTATCGGGACAACATGACATAGCTATAGGCACACGGCTATATTTTTCAGGTACGAATACCCCTAGGAATCAATAGAAAAAAACTGACACACATGACATGACTTGATCACAAGATTAGAGTCCACAATTCATAATATCATAAGTAGGGGATCTTATACATCATGTCATTATTCAACATCTTAAACTCTACAGAGATTTCATAGATATATTTCGTCTACATATTATACATATCCATTATCATGCATGCATCATACCACACCAATAGCAACACATCAATAGCATGGAATTCATATTTAAGTATATAGCTAACATAGACTTGTCATTTAGATATCATGGAACCATATAAATATAAATTCCTAACATCCCAAGCATTTTATCAAACACCTTTCATGCATTATTCAAGGCATAGGTGTTTTTCATAACTTGCACCATATTACACCACCTAAAGTTCATAGTTTTCAACTAACAACCATATATATATTCCATGAAAACACCTTTAGATATCATCTTAAAACTTAAACAACAATCATCATCATGTACATGCTCATATCACCACAAAAAGTTCACAAAATAGTATTTAAAACATGGTCCTTGAGCTCTATGAACGGATTGGATCCATAGATGAACACTGCGCATACCTTAGATTAATAATCCGTGATGATAGTAGTGAAATAAGCTTGGAATTTAAAACCCCCAATTGAACCCTAGACTTGTTCTTGGTTGTTCTTGAGTGAATTTTGATAAAAAGTATAGTAAAGAGATGATTTGGAGCCTCAATCCCATGTTTGGGACTTATATAGGGGGTAAGATGACCTAAATACCCCTCTAGATGCGTCATTTAATTTCTGTGAATATTACCTGATTTGGGCCCCCGGCGCGACGCGGAGACATCGCATTTCCACCCGTTTTTTGACTTAGAAATTCACCGCGACACACTGGAATCATGGAGAGACACTGGAAATTGACGAACGTCATTTTGGCTTACGACGCGACACGCCACTGACTGAAATGACGCTGCTGAAACTTTAAATCGCTATAACTTCTTCACTAGGTGTCCGTTTTAGGTTAATTTGGTATCGAAGGAAATCTTATTCAATTATGTACAATTTTGAGGGTATAAATATGCTAGAATAACACATATAAACCAAGTTATTCTCATTTAAATATGAGGTATGTAAAATCACACACGAAAACTTGGTGGATTCAAAAGTTCTTACCTTGGCTTACTCTAAGTGACTCTTATGAATATGATTAATACATCATAAGTTCTATTATCACTAGGATACTCATCCTAATTCATGTACTCAAATATGAATCATAGGATAGGAGGTTTCATGTGTAGGAACAACGGTTCATTTTCTAGCTTAGAAATATACGGGGTATTACAAGTTCTTCCTTCATAGCTTCAACCCATGATTCATCTTTGAGGTCCTCATCAGTTTTCTTTTGTTCAATTTGAGAAAAAAGGGAGACAACTACTTGTTTACTAAATAATGCTCTTGTTTGCACTCTATTCTCTTGATTTCCAGTGATGAGTTCGTTAGGATGACTAGCATCGTGCTTCCACTCTTTTGGAACACTTGTCTTTATAGTTTCTTCTTTTAGAGCCTATTGTTGGGAAGGTGTAGTCGATTTATCTTATGTTGGCTCAAAGATTGTGCTCTTACTTTCCTCAGATAGTAAATTACCCACCTATTCTTCATTAGCACTCAAACTCGTAGAAAAGTGAGTAGATTCATCAAAAACAATATTCATATATTCCTCAACAAAAAAATTTCTTTTAATTAAGACGATGTAGGCACAACTAGTGGGAGAGTACCCAAGAAAAATACATTCATCACTTTAAGGATCAAATTTTCCCATGATTTTCTTACCATTATTTTGAATAAAGAATTTGTAACCAAAAGGATGAAAAACTGTTGTTGGGCATATTTTCTCTCCAGAGTTCATAAGGCATTTTTGTAGGATAAGTCGAATTAGGCACCTATTAATTATGTGGCATGCGGTGCTTACTACTTCTGCCCATAAATGATCTTAGAGATTATGTTTTAATAACATTGTCCTGGAAGTTTCCTGGGGAGACTGATTCTTTTGCTCCACTGCACCATTTTGCGGAGGGGTTCAAGGTGAAAAGAAGTTTTGAGAGTATCCATTCTGAGTATAATACTCCTCAAATGGCTCATTTTCAAATTCCCCTCCTTGATAACTATAAATGTAAGTGATGAGGTATCTAGCTTCTCACTGTACCTTTCTACAAAAAATCTCAAAATTTGTGAAAGTCTCATATTTATGAGCATGGAACATTGCACAAGTAAAACATGAATAATCGTCAATTATGACAAAAACATATCTCTTTCCACCGATACGTGTGGTTTTGGTAGGGCCACACAGATCCATGTGGATTGTTTAAAGAGGTTTGGAAGTGGATACAATGGATTTGACTATGAATGATGTCCGGGTTTGCTTCCCCAATTGGTAGGCATCACCGACGTTATCTTTTTCAAACTTGAGTTTTCGCAGACCTTTCACCAATTTAAGTCTGGACAACTTCTCAGTGATATGTATACTAGCATGTCTGATCTTTCTGTGCCACCAATGAGAGAGATGTTTCTTTTTTCATAGTTGATTGCGCAATTTTCTTCTTTGAAGAGTACTTTGAATTTGGTATCACAGAGCTAACTAATGTTGAGCAGATTGTGTTTGAGGCTGTCTACTAGATATAATTTCATGAATTCGCATGATAAGCTATGATTTACTTGGACAACTTTGATATGTTGCCTATAGTATTGTCACTGAACCTTACTAATCCCTCATCTATTTTATCTAAGGAAAAAAAAATTCTTTCTTTCCAATCATGTATCTGAAACATCTGCTATAAATGACCTACATTCCTTTCTTATAGCTCTTGTGGACCTATTCCTACAACACAAAAAGATCAATTTTGCTTAGGTTCCCAAGTGGTCTTAGGTTCTTGTGGGTTAGATATGCTTTCTTTGGGCCTCTAAACACACACATTGTTAGGATTATGCCTACATTTGTATGATTTATACCCTCTCTGACTATATATAAAATAGATAGGTCCTCGAGAAGAAAAGGATATCTTAGCTAATTCAAATGATTTTGATGAGGAACTAGATTTGTTTTGAAAGGAGTTGGATTTCACAAAACTGTGAGTAGGTGTTTTCTTAATACTGTTTAGATTTATTTTTAGATCATTAAACTCTACATGAATAAATTCAACTTCAATTTGACATGCTTCAATTTATATTTGATAACTTCCATGTTCAACCTAAAGTTTTCATTTACATTGAGCTTCACAACCTTTATTTTCTTGAGCAAGTTTGTTATATTCATCTATAACCTTTTGAAGCTCGTCAGTTATCTAATCTAAGTTATAGTCAAGAATATTGTAGTTGTGGAAATCATATATTCTTACGTTGCTAGATTCACCTATTGCCATGAAGTACATATTGGCGGCTTGTACTTCTTCTTTGATTTCATATTTATCACTCTAGGCTCTAAAGTTTTGATTTTTTTGGACGACCTTCTCCTTAACTCAGGACAGTTTTGTTTAAAGTGACCAAGTCTTCCACAGTAATAACAACGATCATCTTTTCTGGTGAAATCATTATTCTTGGCTACTTGGGCTCTCTGTTGTCTCGGTCTCATGATTTGAGTTACTCTACAATTTATGAGAGCCATTCCTCCACTATTATCATCTTTAAGAATGTCCACTTCTTTAATTAGAGAAACATTGAAAGCTATTGGTGTCTTCTCCTTCTTGTGGTACATGTTAACAAAATTTTTCTCATATGTATTAAGGTTACGTCGTAGTTTATCATATGTCATGTTGTGAAGATCTCTGTCTTCCAGAATGGCAGCCTTGATTTCCCAAATCTTTTGGGAGACTTTGGACTAGCTTCTGTACTTGCAGGCTTTGTGGGTAGATTATCCCTATTAATTTTAGTTCACACATGATCTTACTGAATCTGGCAAACATTGTTTCAATATTCTTATTCTCTTCCATTTTGACCAACTCATACTTATTGACCAGGGCAGCAATCTTTGACTTCTTGACTTTGGAGGTTCCTTTATAGGTTACCTCCAATTTATCCCATATTTCCTTTGCGGTTTCACAAGTTGAAATCTTGTCATGTTCTTTCCTTATAACTGCACATAAAAGTAAACTTATAGCCCGTGCATTAGTTTGAATTTCCTCTTGCTGTTCTTTGGTGACCTCAAAGCTTTCAAGTTCTTCTATGTTAAAAATGATAGATTCTTTGACTTTGTCTTATGGCTTCTCCTTGAGTCCTGGAATTTTCTTTAGAACCTTCTTGATGACAACCCAGGCTTGGAACTCATTTGATTGGATAAAGATTCTGAAGTAAGAGTAATGTTTTCTATTAAAGTATGGTGGTTTTATGGAGGAATGACCATCCTAAAGAAGAGCACCGAGAATTTGATAATTATCCATTTGATATTTGCTCACTTGCAGTTAAGCAATACTATTAGTGAGACCTACTCTAATATCAGTTGAATTTCTAAAAGGGGGTAAATTGAAATTTTTCTATAAGTTGATTGCTGACTCTTTTCAATCGACTCACCTGTAGATCAGTGCACTTCATAAAATAAATTAGATTTAACACAATTAAGAAAATAAATAGTTAAATACAAAGTAAAGACACAAAGATTTAACCTGGTTCGGAAATCCAATGTAGTGCCTACTTCCTGTCACCTTGGGTTTCAAAGTTTTCTTAGATCATTCAATGTCGTGCTCGAGTACAATGATAAGAAAAAAGTTCTAAAAACTTATTTTTCGCTTCAGATCTTGAGGCACAGCATCAGTTGATGTTACAAAGCTGAATCGATCCTACTCTTTATATAACAATTGTAAACTAAAAGTTACAAAGCCTTGTGTGACTAAGATTGAGACACTTTGATTTTTCTCCTTGAAGTTGCATAGTGCATGTCCATCTTCATTCTTCTTCTCTTATAGTCTTCTACTATTATTTTTCATAAGGAAACCCAAGAGATTTCTTCCTAATCAAGGATTTGAATTGATTTCTGGATTGCGAGATGACACTATAATGTATGTCCATATCAGATATGTCCATACGTAGTGCAGTTTTCATAATTATACATGTCCATATAACAGTTGTGGACTTCCTTTCTTTTTTTATATCCTGATTGATTTGGTCTGCCTTGATTTTGGGTTTGTGATCCTTCTTCTACATCCAAGATATTTGATTGATTTGCTTGCCATACTTTTTGAATTCCATGATCCTCCTTTTCATGATTTGATGTTCTTCTATTTTTGAAGTTGGTTCCCTTGCTTGCTTCAATGTTGAGTTAGTCTATTTTATCCTCCATATCCTTGGGTGAGATACCCTTCAATCTTCCAATATCCTTTTTCTTATTTTACTTGATCATAATTGATCTAATTTTCAATAACTTTTGGGGATGAGATTCTCCTTTCATTTATTCTCATTGTGACTGATTTACTTGTATATCGTGGATTGTGAATTTATTTACTTCCAATATTAGCATTCCTCAATATCTTAAAAAGATACACTTATTAGTTTGTCATTATTAAAACATGAACTTAGGAAGCTAACAATGTCCTGCAAAGATACACTTGTTAGTTAGTCATTATTAACACATAGACTTGGGAGGCTAACAATTTTCTCCATCTTCCTTGGTGTCTAAGACACGTTACTCATCCCTTATTGTTATTTTACAAAGAGTATGTGTTTAATGTTTGGTTTCATACTATTGTTATGGTTTTGACCTAATGGTTGGGGGTTTTGGATGTTCTATTTAAATAATGTTTCTCATGGATTAATTATGATTTTTCTTTGTTTTAATATGATTTTAAACTTTGTGGGATGCATGATGATGGTAATTGGATTTTGATGTTTTATGGATTCCCCAGATTACTTGGTTATGGTTATGAAACTTATGTGCCCTTAGCCTGTTTGTTAAAATGCCATTGAGAATGATTTTGTCACATACTCCCTCTGTTTCAAAAAGAATGACCACTTTTCTTTCTAGTCCATTTCAAAAAAAATGACGCCTTTCCTTTTTTGGCAATATTTTATTTTCAGCTTTACACATAGTATGTTTAGAACCAAAAGATTAAAGGACATTTTGATACATTTTACACAACTTTAATTTAAGTACACAAGATTCAAAAGTGTTCTTTATTTTCTTAAACATTATGTCAAGTCAAATAGGTCATTCTTTTTTAAACGGAAGGAGTAGTTTGACTACTTTTGAAATGTTTGCATTGCATAAATGGTAATGGAACTTGAATTGATCTAGTTGATTTTAAATTATTTGGAAAGGCCTTACTGGCCATGGTTTTGGTTTAATTGGAAACTTTAGAGTCAACTAAGTTTAATGGTTTTGGTATGGCACGAAAGGATAGACTTGCAAGCTCTAGTTTTGGTATGATGATACCAATGGTTAAGGCCTAGTAAAAGACTCTTTGGTAAATGGTTGGAATGTGTAAATGATTTTAATATGGGCTTAAAAGGGTGTGTATAGTAATGTCATGGAAGGTGGAGGTCCCGAGGGGACCAATACTGGAAACTCATGTTGCCTATATGAGGTTGGTCGTTGTGACCATGTGCATAATGTCACACTTTATATTTTGGGAGATGTACTAGTCATCTCAGGTTCTTTTCTTCGGTCATGCGGCTAACACACACTGAGACTCTTTTAGTAGGGGGAGCTGAATCCATATAACTCATGGGCGGTTTTAGGGAGTCAAAGCTACACAACCCAGGTAAAGGTTGTAAAGGCATGCTAAACCTTATTTCCTATCCCAGCATGATTTATATATATATGTATATATGTGATTGAATATGGTTAATTTATTTTGTTTTGAATTACTGGCATTATTTTATCTTATTACTTAGTACATGCGTTCACTTCGCTAATTATATTTAGGTGTTGTATCCCCACGCGATATAGGAACCGGCCATACTTCCATTCTTCCTACTCATTGACTTGGATTTGGGGACAGATTTGAATAAAACTGAATTGGCTAGCTTCCATACTCCGAAAGACTCCATTTTATGCCATAGACTTCTTTTCATTGTTATTATTTATTGGATTTTGGTTTTGTCTATGGTCGGGGGAATGTTCCAGAAGGATGTTAGTTGATTCTAGTTAGAGGATTTATCGGACTACATGGGCATGGGTGGTGTCGGTATTGGTGTCAGCCTTGGTATTGCTATTGGCATTGTGGTTGGCACCGGTTTGACATTTGGTTGAGGTTGTTGGATTATGATTATAAACATTATTTAATGTCCTTGAATTATTAATGTTTTATCTTATTAAATATTTAGAATTCATGCGACATGGTGTGTAAGGTGGTAAAGAGTAGGGTATTGGGGGAGGTCTCCGGTCCTAGTTGGTCTTGAGATACCTGACACGAGTTAGCCCTGGTTCTAGGCATGCCATACACATTTCTAGAATTCTATATAAAGGGCTTCATTATAAATTATTTTAACTAAGTTAGATATAAATATTAATAGTAGCATCCTTGTGGCTTGTGGATGCCTATTTAGGTTCTCTTTTGGGTTATGCCATCTTTGTTCTACTTGAAATCGTAGATTGGATCTCTTCAATGTAAGATTCCTCATTTGAGTTACCTTCTTTTTTTCTTCTTCTTCATGTTCTTCATTAATTGATTCACTATTTTTGTTAAAGAAGTTTTAGGTATCCTATATCTAAGTTTGTTTCTTCTCACTAAAGAATCAATTCCTTGCTCATTTCAAAACTTCTTATTGTATAAATCTTCTTCTATCTGTGTTGTTACCAAGAAATAATAACATCGTGGTAGATCAACATCATTATAAGACATGGATAAAGCTTTGGAAGTTCCATCAAATAAGAAAATTTCAAGATAAGCTTAATGGACTGGAATTAGCACTTACACATTGTTTTATGATGGAAGAAGATCTCAAGCCCAATATATATATTTTCCCAAGTCCTTAAATACTTTAAGGCCCAAATAAAGTTCTAAATAAAATGTACTAGGGGTCCAAATAATCCCCTCCCCCCAAATGGATAAAATACTACAACATCTTTTAATTAGTTTATAGAAACTATATTTAATAGTTGTTTTATTCTATGTTGACTTTTTTAGGACTATGTGTGTGGCAATAACTGTGTGGCATCCTTCTAGTCTCTAGGAAATATAAGTTTCATTTAATCTAGTCTGACTAGCCCCTTCTAGTATTCAATATAAATGGGTTTTTTTTCTTCATTGTATCTAAGTGATTTAAATATTAATAGTAGCAACCTTGTCGCTTATTGATACCTTTTAGGTTCTCTTCTGTGGTATGTCTTCTATGTTCTATTGAACCATAACTTTGATTTCTTCATTGGTAAGATTCTTCATTTGAGTTCCCTTCCTCCTTTGTTCCTTCTTCATGTTCTTGTTAATTGATACACTATTTTTGTTAAACAAGGTTTAGGTCCTATATCTAATCTTGTTTCTTCACTTTCAAGAATTAATTTCTCCCTCATTTCCAAACTTTTTATTTGGTAAATCTTTCGCTATCTCATGTTGTTATTAAGTGGTATCAGAGCTTTAGATGGTTGGATATTTTTATACTAATCCGATCTACTGATTTGGTCAATAGAAAACCTACAAGAATTAAAAACAATATAAAAAAAGAGCTATTGTTGCATGATCTACTAATTTGAACAATAGAAAACCTAAAAGAATTTTAAAAAATTAGAAAAAGGTTATTGTTTCTTGAACAGTAACTCAAAAACGAAAATAAATGATCAAGTGAATAGTGATGTGAACAATAACTTTTAGTTTTCTTCAGTTATTCATGGCTTGTTTAATGCTTTATCTTGTGATTTAGAGACTTTGGTTGTTGGAAATTTTACCTAGTTCTTCTCTCTAGAAAAAATTATTTGTTTTAAAGCTTCTTTGACTTTTGATCATCAAGAAATTCAAAAGTTAGTTGGGGAATTACAAAGTTCTTATACCAATTTTGGATTAAAGCTTATTTGATGTGTGTTATAGATTCTTGAAAGTGAATATTCTTTGCATTTAGTTTCCTTTTCTATTTTCTACCAAGATTCTTTAAGTATTTATTCATACTTAGTGTAATCTAGTGTTTTTGAGCTTATTTTTTTATATGCAAATTTCTTTCATACTTTTCTCTTTACTTTCATTGTGTTTTCCTATTTCAAGTTCTTTATTGCTTTTATAATCTTTTTCTTTGTTTGACATAAACTTTTTTCTCGAACCAAACTTTGGAACTTGCTTTTGAAGTGTTTCAGTTGTTGTTTCATTGAAGAACTTTGAGAAGAATCCCTTGAGTGGTAAAAGGCAAGAGTGGTGAGATTATTTGAGAGTAAAATCCTAATTGAATGATATATAAGTGTTGAGTGCCACTACTTCAATGATACATGTAAAGGAGTGTATGTGAGGCAACTTTACTACTAATAAAATATTTTTTGAAAGCATGTCTTCTATAGATTGTGAAAGCTATTATCGTGAAGGAATGGATTATTATAGTGGATATGACTGGGAATCAAATGCAAATGATAATGGAACAGAGATGTACTACAATTATTTTGATGAGTGTGGTGGATATGATGACTCAAATGCTAGTAAAGTCTATGATGAATCACGTCAAATTTTGTGATTTGAGTAAAACCAACAACACGTGTGATGATTATTCTAGTGCTGAATCTTCTAATTATAATGAAATTAGTTATCTGCTTATTGTGTTGGATTTGGGAGTTTGATGTTAAATGTTCTTGGGTAAGATTTAGTTTGGATAAGAGTCCTAGGAGAGGCCATGAGTTTACTGGAGTTAACAAAGTTTCACAAACTAGTATGGATATATTATCCAATGTGTCTATTGCTAAGATTGACATGAATGATTCTCACAACTTAATCAATGATTAATTATTTAAAAGGTTTATTTTTCATTTATTTGGCATGGTTTACCCTACATCTTAGAAGGAGCACATATGGACAAGAAAGTGCTTGTGCGTTTAACTTTTGTGAGATACAAGAATCCTATTTTGTGAGATGTGGTTCCCTTATTCACATGTCATGCCTTATTGGGAAGGCCATGGTATCTCTATTAAAAAACTTCATATTATTAAGAAAAGCATAGGTATTCCTTGGTAAAAGATGACAAAAAAAAGACTAACCTTATTTCTTTTTTACTTATGGCGATTAAAGAAGATCAATTCAGGGAGAAGATCAATGGAGGGTTTTTTTAAAAAAAAGAATAAAAACAGGGAAACAAAAGCAAGTTTGAAAAGTCTAAAATTAGAGTTGATCTTAGAAGTCCTCCAAGAGATCAATGGAGGATTCTTAGCAAATACATGGGAGCTAGTGCATTGATAATCTTCTTTGTAACAAATAAATGTGAGGATGAGAGACAAAAGAAATAGAGTAGTAAGGGTGAGCAACATGAAAACTCTAGAGAGAAAAAAGAAGAGGAAGTGATGTGTAAACAGAGTTATTTTCAGAAAGTATGAATGAGTGAACAGAATCGAGGGAAGTTGATTTGAGAGGTAAAATAGAGAGTGAACTTGTGCATTTTATAGATGAAAAAAAAGAAAAGATTAAAAGAACAAAGTGATTAAGTGTGACATATTCTTGTTCAATCTCTGACCAATTAACTCTTTCTGTTTCAAGTGTGATCTTTTTCTTGTTTACACTATTGGAATATATACGGTAGAACAAACACTAGAGATAACATTTTTGAAGTACTAAATTGGTAGTGATATATTGGTCTCTGTCAGATTACCCGACAACTTCCTCTCTTCTAAGGACTTCTTCTCACACTGTTTTCGATACCGGTGCATGTCTGGTGACCCATATCTAATGATTAAAATAAAAAGAAAGAAAGAAAAAAAATCAAATCAATTTTCTGTGACTCTATCTCTAATTCAACGCACTACAAGTCTCATCCTCAAAGACATTGTAAAGTGCCAATCTCACTCTGGAGATCTCTTTTTACTTTCTTTCTAACCTTTTGTGGGTACTACAAGTTTAGATTTGGCACACCTTCTCTAGATGGAACAACATGATTTCGACGACCAATTTCCACCGCAAATCTCTAGAATCCAATGACTAAACCAAGTAAACCAACCCAACTTCGATCATGTGCACTCGATCTATCTCTTCTAGTCGTATGCATAGATTTTTTTGTTTTAGCAGTTGTGAATGTCTGTCTTGTTTTTTATTCCTAATTCTATCCTTATATTCTTTGTGCCTTGACTAACTATCTTGTCTGTGGTTGACGATTTACTTCTTTATTTCTATATTTCATAGTAGTGGTTACTATTTCATATATTGTTAATTCCACTTGTGTTTTAATATTTTTTTATTCTTAGTAGTATTGTAGTGTGGACTTGATAGTACCTTTTTTGGTTTGCATTGTTGTCTAGGCTGTATGCTCTTAGTGTTAATGGCTTGTTTAGTCTCTAGTGTCTATAGTAGATGGTGTTGGTTTAGGTTCATGTTTGCGGGAGGGGCTTGTGTTGGGGTAGGGGTTGTGGACTAAGGTGAGGCTGGGGCAGGGGATAGGAAGGGTAAAAGGGATAAGAAAGACTTTAGGGTGATAGGAAGGTCGTGGAACATTGGGTTTTTATTGGAGAAGTCATTAGAGCTAGTGAAAATTCTCAGGAAAAGTCAAATTAATATAGCTTGTATCTAATAAATAAAAAGGTTAGGTACTAAGGTGAGGGTAGTAGATGGTTATAAGTTATGGTACTCAGGAAGTATAAGTAATAGGAATGGTGTAGGTATCCTAGTAGATAATGGTTTTAGTAAGTAAGTGGCAGAGGTTAAGCGGGTCAATGATAGGATGATTTAAATTAAGCTATTTATTGGAGGGTCTTCTTTGAATATTATTAGTGTGTGTGCCCCACATGTAGGCTTAGATGATGAAGAGAATAAGAGGTTTTGGGAGGATTTCGATGAGATGGTGAGGGGCATCCTCAGCAATGGGAAGCTTTTCATATGAAGGGATTTCAATGGGCACATAGGGTCTTCTTCTAGTGGTTATGATGATGTGTATGGCTATGGGTTCGGCATAAGCAATGACGAAGGAGTGGAATTTTTGGATTTTTCTTGGGCTCTTGGCTTGGTGGTAGTTAATTCAAACTTTCCCAAGAAGGAGGTTCACTTGGTTACCTTCTGTAGTTTGGTGACCAAGGCTTTAATTGACTTCTTGCTCCTTAGAAAAGGAGATAGGTGTATTCATAAGGACTATAAGGTCTTATCAAGTGAGAGTCTTTCAACACAATATAAACTTTTGATGATGGACTTGGAGATCATAAAGGAGCGGAGGAAGAGAGGTGTGATGGATCAGCCAAGGATTAGATGGAGCACTCTGACTTTTGCCAATGCACTGGATATAAAATATATGTTACTGGAGAGGAACCCTAAGGTGAGTGAAGGAGATGTTTATAGTATATGGGATAAGAGTGCCAGTTGAATTAGGGAGACATCTAGAGAGGTGTTAGGCATCTTGAGAGGATGCTCAAGCAACCACAAATAGGACTGGTGGTGGAATGAAGAGGTGAAAGGAAAGGCTGAGGCTAAGAAGAGAGCATATGTGTTACGACCCGATTCATAAGTCTTGATGGCACCTACTAAAACCCACCAGTAGGTAAACCAACATCATAACCTGGAGCTAAGGCAATGGGTTACTCTAGTAAAAATGCCCGACAAGGGAAACAATAGATGAACACAACAACAAACAACAATTTTCCACAATAGAAAAACAACTATGGATGCCAATTCCTACGAACTGGTAATATTAGTAAAAGAACATCTAAGTTCAACAAAAGGAATTACAACTTAAAGTCTAATAGTCTCATACATTCTTCTGAAATACCAAGACTAAATAAGGATGGGAGGGAAATGGGAGACTCGAACTCTAAGAGCTCACTCTATCTCCGAAAGATCAACACATCATGATCTCAACTCAGCAATGGTAAGTAGTACTCGGATCTGCTCCAAAAAGGTACAGAAGTGTAGTATGAGTACCAAAACAATGGGTACTCAGTCGGTATCATCGGCTGACTGAGTTAAATTATGATATAAGGATGATAAAATGTAAGACAAAACCTATAAGTCAAGGTACAGAATCGAACCTGAATTTTCTTCATCATCACTATACAAAATAACTAAACACTAGAACAATAATACGATATCTCATATCAATACATACCACAATAGTCATACGATGAGAATAACCAATTCGAAAGCATAAAGCAACATGTATATACAATTAGAATCACTTAAATACCAAGTTTAACACGCATACAATCATTAAATCATAATGTAAAAGAACTTACCACGTTGTCCTATACCACCAAGAAGTACACCAAAAAGAACACAAAGTAAAGAACTCTTTACGGTGTCCCATACAACCAAAGAGTGAACCAATAGATCAATTCAACAATGTATCAAGATATATAAATATATATACACAACTAACTCACATTTACCATGGTTTCCACATTTCCCTTCACAGTCACTTGCCAAGATCCATAATCATCATCCTCTACTGCAAGTGGAACCAACATATACCAAAGTAATCATAACCACACTCATATAGTTATTTAGACCTCTAACTCATTAATATACTCTATATAGTCTATGTTAACTAATCACTATTTAATATTAAGCTACTAGTTTTCTAGTCATCATAAGGCCTCCAACAATTAGCCTAACCGATTCCTCATAATTCTTCGCCATGAAATCGTAACAAATTATCATTCACTAAATAGTCAACATCTACACCTAGACAAGAGAACAACTAAACCATAATCACCATTTAGTCAAGATTCATTCCTAGTTATCATAGGTGTACTAGTCATCATATAGGAAGGGGTTACATATTATCAAACACACTTAGCTATCTATCAACCAATGCCTCTTACTAGTTAGCACTATAATTCTATAAGTCAACATTTAAGAAACCCATGGCATTACACACCAGACATCAATATCACTAAACATCAATGATGCTATGCCTATTATTATCATTAGCCCTTTTACAACCATAATTATTAGTTACCACATTTTAACTAAACAAGGTCCACCAACTAGTATTCTAGGATTCTAGCAATCAAGTAATATAACCACTTTAAATAGACAACTAGATATCACATAGTCTATTTTACTAGGCAAAATACCATAACATAACTATTTATTCAAGACAATTGTATCCACTAGGTAAAACCTTAATTGTACACATAATTACACTTACCAATAAGTCTTAACTCAATATTCGGCATATTATACTTTATCTACAATTAGTATTAACAAGATACACACTACTTTACTAGTGATCAATGGTGGAGAATTATAGACGACTTCCCAAGGAAAACATCATATCCTAAATGCATACAAGGACTTAATCATACAATGGAATAACCACGCATATTCCCATATATTCATATATGCTTACCATACATAATATCACCATAACATCAATTCATACTCCAGGTTTATCGGGCATCATCATAACATTAATACCTCTTCTGATTTAGCGGGCATCATCACATCATTAATATTTCCTCTGGATTTACCGGACATCATCATTTCATCAATATATCCTCCGAATTTACTGGTAATCATCATAATATCAATACCTCTTCAAGATTTACCGAGCATCATCACATCATTAATATGTCCTCCGAATTTATCGAGCATCAGCACATCATCAATGACCACCAAGACAACGATAAATACATATATATGTAGCAAAATCAACAACAAGTACAAGCCCATAATAATAGAGTCTAAGAGGCGTAAGGAAATACATATTATGGTACATCATCATTAATCATCACTAAATTATATGAGTACATGCATGGGCATGTATATCTAAATGGTATGTGCAAGCACCACTTTTCCGAGTTTAGTCATGATTATTAACAAGTCAATTATAGGTCAAGGTTATGCCTTCAAGAATCCTTCTTTTACCCACACAGTTCACAATACTAGTGCAAGAGATTCTTTTACACAAACTTTAGGTTGATCATTAATCTTGAATCATAATAAGAGTTGTGACATAATTCAAGGTTCACAGAGTAAAATAGCCAATAAGTTAAGTGATAGCATAAACGTAGATTCAATTCACAAGACTTTCCAATGCATCTCACTCTTAAAATCTCAAATAGCCTCGTCTACTGGGAGGTGCTTCCACTGAACAGTAACCACAAAAATCTCTCTATTGCGTAACTGTCTCACACCACTAGACAAAATAAGCATGGGATCCTCTACAAAGGCCAACTTCTCATCCAACTTGACTGAGTTTCACCCAAGCACATGAGATGGATCAAAAATATACTTCTGAAACAACAAAACATGGAAAATCGGATGAAGAAAAGAAAAATCTTTCTTTATGGAAGTAAGTCTAACACATATGCCACATTGCCAACTGCGTAAAATCTTAAAAAGAGCAATATAATGGGGGTTGAGCTTATGCTTGCTTCCAAATCTCATCGCACCTTTCATAGGTGAAACTTGTGGAACACACAGTCACCAACTCTGTATCTAAAGATACGAAGTCTACGATCGGCATAGGCCTTCAGCCTACTTTAGGCTACTCTCAGCCTATCTTAAATCACCCCGACTCTATCCAATGAGTCCTGAAAAAATACATACCATGAGGTCTCACCTTAAAAATCTTAAACACCCCTATTGGAGAACGACACCTCCTACCATATAAAGCCTCATAAGGTGCCATCTCCATATTTGAATGATAGCTGTTGTTGTAGGCATACTTTGGCAATGCTAAATTTTGATCCCACTGTCCTCCAAAATCCATAACACAGGCTCAGAGCATATCCTCAATCTCTTGAATAGTCCTCTCAGACTAGCCACCTGTCTGCAGATGAAATATTGTAATCAAATGCACTTGAGTACCTAACTCCTCATGAAATGCCCTCTAAAATCTCAAAGTAATACAGAACCACAGTCTGATATGATAGAAATAGGTACCCCATGCAAATGAACTATCTCTCAAACAAAAATTTGGGCTACTCTCTCAGCACTAATAGTCATCTGAATAGGAATGAAATGTGCTAACTTGTTCAAACGATCCATAATAACCAAAATACCATCAAGACCATAGGGAGTACAAGGTAAACCATTAATGAAGTCCATAGTAATCCATTCCTATTTCAACTCAAGAATGGGAAACATCTAAGTCAATCCACCTAGATGTTGATGCTCGGCCTTAACTTTCTAACAACATAGGTAATGAGCCATAAAGTCTGTGACATCTCTCTTCATCCTGTCCCACCAGTAATGTTGCATAATATCTTTATACATCTTAGTTGTACCGAGATGAATGAAATATCTAGAACTACGAGCCTTATAAAGAATCACTGAATCAATTCATCAAGTTGGGGAACATAAATAAGACCCTGAAACCTCAAAATACCCTCAAAATCAACAACATAACTCTCAGGATCACCACTCACCTCCTAATCATAGAGGAAGCACAACATGTTATCCTCATATTAGCAATCACAAATTTTCTCAAATAAGGAGGACCTCACCTCTACAGAAGCTAAAATCTTAGTAGGATTTGAAATATCAAGGCAAACCATTAAATTAGCTAAGGGTTGAATATCGCATGCCATAGGCCTATGAGAAATAGAAATACAATACTCACTACCTTGCGACTCAAGGAATCAGCTACCACATTCGTCGTACCCGGATGGTAAAAGATAGAAATATCATAGTCTTTCAACAACTCCATCCATCTACGCTAACAAGTATCTACGCTAGTAAGGTTCTATAGAAATAGGTCAAGTGCATGCTCAAGATCAATAGAAAACTTAATCTCATTGTTAGAGAGCATACCAGGCAAGTCAGTACGAAACACATTAGGAAACTCACACACAATAGGAAAAGAGTCAAGCAATGGGCTCTCTACACGAGTATCACATATATAAGCGAGATGAGAGTTGAAGTATCTCAAAATAATCATTCTAACATAAATATAAGAGATAATCCCCATCGGCTCGTGGCTAACTGCTCCCTGCCCCATGACTAGGGGTACGTTGAGCATGGCTAAGGTAACAATCATGGAAAAACAATCCATGACCCATAATAGTTGGAAAACTAGTCCATGCTCAGAATCACATTGAAATCCAGCATATCCATAATAATAAGATCAACATAAGTATCAACATGACTAACTGTCACAACACATAATTTGAATACTCGATCCAATCATGGTGCATAATAAGCAGATATATAAGAATAAGTAGATCTGGTATAAAATAAAGCAAGAGACGACTTGTGGAACACAAAATTATACATGTCACAACTGTATCTGAAGTCTCAGCGTTGAGCCTAGAAAGTACTGCATACAACTGACCACGTCCACTACCTGGCTGGGAACCTGACTGACCTCCTGTCCTGCCTACCTGAGTACCACCTCGAGTTCCATGATAACCACCTCTGCCACCTCACAAACCACCTCTACCTGAGGGATAAACTTCTCTAATAGGAGTATCACCCTAGGGTGAAAGAACCATTTCCCCAAGACTAGGGTAATCTCTAGATAAATGACCGAGAAGCCCATCAGTAAAATAAAAATCATTGGCAAAACCTGAACTCACATATCTGGCTGAACCGAAGTAACCACCATTCCTAGCATGGTACACATATGAAACTCTCAAAGACTAATCACCACCCTTTATTGAGCAACCACAAGTACCAAATTGACCCCCATTAGTAATCTAAAGAGTTGCCTGAACTGGTTGACTAGTCTGACTCTGAGGCTGAAAAGATAGACACCGAGGATGCCCAAGATAAGAACAACCACCTATGAATTAGGAAATAATACAACTCCCACCAAATCTATCCTAATACTTGGGCCTCTTATCACGGTTTTATGATGCATATCCTTCATCACTCTAGCATGATCAAAAACCTTAACAAAAGTCCTACCCATAGAAACTATACTCTGAGTATCTATCCAACTAGGAAGTCTAAATCCTCTCTCAAAGCAGTGAAATCTCTCATACTCAGTGTCAAAAATAGAAGTTGCATGCCTGGCCAACTCATGCAAATGCGCCTCATATTCGGCGACTATCATAGAACCTTGCTCTAATCTAGTAAACTGATCTCTCAATTAATCCCTAAGGTTGCGCAACATATACTTATCCAAGAATATCTTGGAGAACTAATTCTATGAAAGGGGGGAGATCCAACTGGCCTAAATCTCATAAAACCTCTCCACCAGTGTTGAGTAGACAAAGATGCCTGAAATAAGGTGTAATCCACAACACGAGTCTTAACAAGACCTAAACCATGAAGCCCATCCTCACAAGAATTCATAAACTTGAATACATCCTCTCCAGAAGCACCAGAAATTCTAGGCGGATCCAACCTCAGAAACCTACCCAACATCTTCTGCTCCTCAGAAGACACAATAGGCTGGGTCAGAACTAGCTAAGCAACTACTGGCAAAAAAACTTCTGGCATATCAGGAACCTCAACTCCAGGAGTTGTTGACACCTAATTTTTTCCCTCCATGACTAAATTTAATCCTGGGTTTCTTCAATTTTAAATTAAAGTGAAATATTTATTTCATCCAAACAAATACGCTCTAAAAAAATTATTTAGGTTAATTTTTTCATTTAAGTGATGATTATACATTTTTTGTATTCACATATATGAGATTGTATAAAAAATTTTACTTGAATAAATATTTTATCAAAGTTTGAGTTTTTTACGGAGATAAGCTTGAAAAATAATTTGAATGGATAAAGTCTTGATTTAAATATAATTTAATATCAAAAATAATTTATTTGGATGAATAGATGTTTGATTTAATTAAATTAAGAAGCTCGGGATTTAAGGAAGTATTAATTCGTAACGAATTTTAATTTAGTTTAGCCAATCTATTAGATTTGGCCATATTTGAAATCAAATTGGCCATAATTGCAATGCAATCCGCCAATTGATTTTTAATTTGGTCAAAATTAAATAAATTTGGCTAAATTTTAAATCTCAATTGGGGTTATTTTAAATACTCCCACAATTCTCAAAAACTCTCATAACTTCTACCCAATTCCCACAAAAAAATAATTTGAAATTAAAAATTTGTACTAATTGTACAATTCCTCATCAACTTTATATTTTTTAAAATTTGAAATCCAAAAATTATACTACATTGTACAATTTTTTTTGCTGGAATTGTTTACTGTAGTCGACCTTGAAGGCCATAGAATATTATGGTATCGATATTATGGCTATTTTCATATTCATAGCATAAAAAATGAGCTAGCAATAGTTGAATGAATTTTTTTCTTTATTCTTTGATTATTGTCAGTAAAGTTTTGATCTTTTCTTAAAATATGTACTCATGCTTTGTTTAAATTCATTGTTGGCGTACATGTTTGTTTTTAGCATGTAAAGTTTTTTCCTTTATGTTAAAAAAATCGTTAATATTGATTTTTTTGCCTTTTGGTTTTATCTTTGATTATTATGAATAAAGTTTTGATCTTTGCTTTAAATATGTACTCATGCTTTGTTTAAATTCATCGTTGGCATATATGTTTATTTTTAGCATGTAAAGTTGTGTCCTTTGTGTTGAAAAGAATAGTTAATATTGAATGCTTCGCCTTTTGGCTTTATTCTTTAATTATTATGGGTAAAATTTTGATCTTTGCTTAAAATATGTACTCATTCTTTATTTAAATTTATTATTGGTGGATATAGTTGTTTTTAGCATGTAAACTTGGTTCCTTTATGTTGAAAAGAAAGGTTAATATTGATTGTTTTGCCTTTTAGTTTTATTCTTTTATTATTATGGGTAAATTTTTTATCTTAGCTTAAAATGTATGCTCACGCTTTGTTTATATTCGTTATTGGTGGATATGTTTGTTTGTAGTATGTAAAGTTGTTTTCTTTATATCAAAAAGGAATGGTTACTATTGTTAAGGGTCTGTGAAATTGTTTCTCAATTTGAAGTAGTGAGATACTCATTTTCGTGGTCAAAATTATCTTTGATTTTCTCTTGTTTAGATTGAAAAGTTGTTATGGTTATAATTTTTGTTGAAATGGTGTAGAACTAAAATAGGAGTTGCCATAATTGGACACTTTTTCTTTGAATTAATCATTTACTATTTCTCTTATATTGTCTTCGACGATTATTTCTCAAATATATTTAATATATATTGTTTACTTCACTTCGCTTATTGGTTTACTTCTGAAAGTGTTTTTATTCATTTAGATGTCTCATTGTTATTCACATGTTATTGTAATTTTTTTTCTAAGTTGTATATATGTTGATTGATCCACTTTGTATTAAAAAGTGTTGTTGCATTAGTATGTCTTGTATTTCATATTTGAAGTGCTATTTCCTCATCTCTTGCTCATTCTCCTTTTTCTTTGTTTAATGAAAACATGGCTTAGACTTCATCATATCATAGTATTTGGAGCAAATATGTGTTAATCTATTTGTCCAAATTTTAAGCAACTATGCTTGTGGATTCATGTCTTCTTGTCAAGAGCTAGTTAATTATATTGAGCTAGATTCAATTTTTTGTAAGATTATTTAGGAGATGGATTAATTTCCTTTGCGTTGGATAATTTGGTTTGTTTTGATATCATAGCTTACTATTTCTTTATCCTTGAGAATTTTATTTTTTCATCTCATCATTTATCTATTAAGTGTAGAATTTTTGAACACATATTAATTCTTTTTCTTTTATCTTTTCCTTTGTATGAATTTGTTTTGGAGTCAAAATGGACTCCTTTCCTCTTGTATTTCATAATGGGTCAACAAGGCCCATCTCTCCTAGTCAAGTTCGACGTTTTAAATCCAAATATGATTACGTGGTGTGCGGGTGCAAGAAAATAAAAGAAGAAAAAAAATGGGTGAAAACCCATTAATGAGGTTACTAAGAGATTTGAAAAGTTTCAATTTTTATTATTGCCTTATTTTTATTTATTCATTTATTTATTCATTCATTTGGGTCTCGAAGACAAAGTTGTAATTTAATATAGATGAGTGGATTTTGGGTCTCAAAGATCCGAAAATTAGCTTAGGACGGGTTATGGGCTAAAAGCTCAAGTATTTAGATTAGGACATGTGGTGATGGGTCAAAAGCCTAAATTAGCATAGGACAGGGTTTATGATTTGGGCCTAATGTCCTAAGTCCTTTAATCTCCTCTTTTCCCCTTTATAAGCTAATTGTTCTTAGTTTTCTTAGACTTAGTTAAAAATTCCGCTAAGTTGTCAGAATTTGTTTTGCACAAATCTTGAAGACAATTTTACTTAATCATTTTCTTTTCAAAAAATCAATTTCCCTTTTTAAAGTTATTCAAAAAAGTTATTTTCAAATAGTCTAGATAACCGCAAGTTTGCGGATACTCTTGGTGCCTTGACAACCTTCCAAGAGTATTAATAGAAACCGCTTACTAGAATTTCTAAACTTAAAAGATTTTTTCTGTTTTGAAAATTTTAAGTAATATTTTTAGTTTTTCTTGATATTTTCTCAAAAATCAAGTGGCGACTCAGTAATTTCTTAAATTGTTCCAAATTTTCTTTAAAGTTTTGGAACAGTTTAAAAGGTCAAAATTAATATTTTCCAAACCATTCGAATTGAAAAGGTGCAAAACAGAAATGGCGACTCCGCTGGGAAACTTTAACTAGGATCTAACCAAATATTTGAGTTAGCTTCTTTGACTAATTATTAAACTGTTTATGGCTTATATGTTTAAATTTTGTGAAATTTAACTGTTCCATTCCATGGCATAATCCTGCATGATGATTATTAAACTATTTTAGAGTTTCGTTGATATCCTGGCCCCTATTGATCAACTCCAAATCAAGTGTTTGGAATAGGATAATTTACCAGCACGTTAGGCGGCAGAGGCTGTTCGTATTTCTAAACCCAAGTTGTTTGTTTGAAAATCTGTGTCCAAACCCACTCTACACACCCAGGATAGAGCTAAACCAAAACCCTATTTTAGGTATGAGCCTAGGATGACTCAATACCCGAGGGGGTATTTAGCCCATTCAAAAACCTCCCTTATGTCTATTTGACTATGAGTCATAACAGAAGATCATCTTTTATATGATAAATTAAAGGATATAATGTCGGATTGTACAAACCATTATCCCCTGGGTTTGAGAGTTTTATTTAGATAGTTTTGTGTAATCAAAAAAAGGTCTTCATAGGAAGGACATGCAGATGTTTCAAGAAGTTCAAAGATCGAAGGTTTTCCAAGGAGGATTTGTTTAGACTTTCTCCCCTGCGCGAGATTGACATCATGTATTTCCCTTTTCCCTTAATTTGTATCCCCATTTAATTTATTAATAAATTTTGTATAATATTTTGGGTATAATGGAACGTCTTATAAATGGCATATATATCCTTCAAATGTTAGGTTTACCTTTGCCTTAAAAGGTCGCAAGTATGTTAGTACACATTAAAAATTATGTATGTGCTTTTACTATGTTTGTTTGATTTGTTTAATTACTTTGGTTAATTATTATAATTTATGAACTAACATTTTACTTTGTGAATGTTTTTTCTTTTCTTTTAGAGAGAGATTGATTTGTGTTGGTAATCAAACTTTCTTACTGCACAAAGACTAAAAGCAAAGTGATCGCTGGTAGAACATTTGTATTTTACCCGGTCTAAGGTCAAGAGAACAACTATCGACTCATCAGTTATTACTTGGACTAACAGGAAGACTCGTTAAATTATGGATCCTAGTTTAATCAACACTTCATCTGAGTCGGTTCCCACCTTGTCTGTGGCAATGGACCTTAGTCCCTTGATAGGAAGAGAAATAACCCCAGAAGTCGTTGCTGGTTTGGAAAAAAAATTGCCAAACTAATGTTCATGTTGATGCAAAGAACTCCTTCTCAGACTCCTCCAAATAATCCACTACCTGATCATAAGAAGTAGTCATTGGAATCAAAAGCCTCAACGAAGAATAAAGTTCCCTCGAAGGCGCATTTTTGGCGTTCTTTTATCTTAAAGTTATTGTTTTATTTTCTAGTTATTGTAATTTCTCATGTTTATTTCCTTTTAATCATGCTTTATGGTTTGATTTCCTTGTAGTTTCACTTTGTGAACTCCTTGTAATCATACTTTCTTGTTGGAATGAACTATGTTTGACATGATTTCCCTAGTGGAATACGTAGGAGGCCTGTGTTGGCTTCAGTCACATTATTAAAAATATTAAATCTCTATTTTTATTTTATATGAACTACATTTGACCTGAATTTTCATGAATAGAATACGTAGGCGGCCTATGTCGGCTTCGGTCAATCCCTTAGAAAATTTATTTTTTCGTTATATGGTGGAACTACGTTTGGTATGATTCCTACCTCAATAGAATATGTGAGCACCACACTAGCTCGATTATATTCTCCATAAGATTTTATTTAAGAGGATCTATTTTTTTCAAGTTTCATAGGGATGACATTGAAGCGTGTAACTGGGGTAGAATTTTTTAGAAGGTCTCAAAAATTTCACAAGAACTTGACGTTTGCTACAAATTTAAACATCAGACATTGTTGAAGCTGAATCGATGCATAATTTTTAGAAGTTCTAAAATTTCAAAGTTATGCTACACCAGAAAGGACTCAACTATTTTGCATTCTAGACTGGGAAGAATTTGTTAGAAGATCTCAAAAATTTCATACAAAATGATGTCATAGGTTACAAAGAATTTCGAGAGTTTCTAAACTATGGTACAAAATTTTAGGGAGATCCTCAAAAATTGCACAAAGATTATACTTCAACCCTGCAAATCGATGATCAACAAGGAGCATCAGGAGATCAAGGAAAAACTAACACAGTCAACTTCTCAAAACTAAGAATTTTTCTTTGAATGAAGGAACAATGAAGTCACAATGTTGATAATGTTAAGCTTGATAAAGGGAATTATCAGATCCACTATGGCCTTACCATAATAATCCAGACAAGAAAATAATCGGGGACAATGATTGAGATATAAAGATATTATTCAAAACAATATCTCTAAATCACCATGAGTCAAATGACTTTATCTCTAAACTCTATCTTTTGTTACACTTCTATCTTAGTTACAACAAATTGTTGTGTTATTAATGAGTGTTGTTTGAGTTATGCAAGTGATGTTATGCAAGATCGCCCCGGATTGTCACCCCATTAGAGGTGATGTATTTTATTATATTTGGGTCATCCACCTTTCAAGAGGACATAATAAATTGTCACCCTATCTTATTATATTCGGATCATCCACCATGTCAAGAGGACATACCCAATCATCACGTTATTTGAGGTGACATATCTTATTATATTTGGGATATCCCCCTTTTGGAAGGACATGTCTTATTATATTTGGATTTTCCACCCTTTAAAAGGGTGCATCAGATTATCTTTTTATTTGAGGCAATATCTTACTATGTTATGGATTATCACCTCCAAGGGTGCGACATGTTATTATGTATGGACCGTCACCTTTGTAGTGTGATATGTTATTATGTTTGAATTGTCACCTCCTTAGAGTGGCATGTTATTATATTATGGACTATCACCTTCTTAAGTGTGACATGTTATTATGTTATTGATCATCACCTCTTTCATAGTGACATATTACTATGTTATGGACCGTTGCAATCTTCAGAGTGACATGCTATTATATGGACTGTCACCTCCTTTAGCATGATATGTTATCATGTTAGGGAACACTACCTCTTTCAGATTGACATACTATTATGTTATGAACTGCCACCTCTCTCCGAGTGATATGTTATCATGTTATGGATCGTCACCTTCTTCAAAGTGATATGTTGTTATATTATTAGACTATCACTCCCTTTAGTTATTATATGGATTGGCATCTCCTTCAACATAATATGTTATTACATTATGAATTTCCACCTCTCTCGGCGTGGCAGACTAAAGCAAGATATGTGTGATTTCCCTCATATTGCATTTGGTACTAATAAGTTTAGTACAAGTGATTAATAGACATGTTGGACCGTCACTCGGTTCAAAGCAGCGTGTTATATTTAAATTGGGTCGTCTGCTCTTCAATAAGATATATTGGACCGTCACTCCATTCAATGTGGCATGTTACATTTAAATTGGTTTGTTCTCCCTTCAATGAGGAATGTTGGACCATCACGCCATTCAAAGTGGCACATTATATTTAAATTGGGTCGTCCTCCCTTCAATGGGGTACGTTGGATCGTCACTCTATTTAAAGTCGCACATTATATTTAAATTGGGTTATCCGCCTTTCAATGAGACACGTTGGATCTTCACTCCATTCAAAGTGGAATAATATTTTTTGAACAGGTTGTGCAACTAGATTCATCAACTATCTCAATACAGCATATTCAAGCAGGTCTGCGCTAATTTACATTTGTGTAATGCTATATTTACAACTAGTCATTTATTTGAGTTGTTGTCGAGCGCATCCAAAAGGATAAAATTCTCAAACCAAATCCATAGGTTTGGATGACTCCAAAAAGGATGCAGCATAACGTGGAACTTTTTCCTAACAACAAAATGGAACATAGTCTGGAGAGAATGTCAAACTACTTGGACGTGAACTAAAGGATGATTGTCACTTCCCTCAAAGCATACCCCTGTTAGAAGGCATGTGGGTACCTTGAGATATTTTTTTCTCAGCTTTACCTTCAGGATATTTCTACGCTCATATTGAGGGTAACCTTCTCTTTCCTTCAATCGAGTGATAGGACACCTAGATCTATGGAAATTATGTCGTAAGTTCTTGCCTATGGATGTGAAGGATCCAACATTCATGGTTAAGAGGTTACAAGCCTATTTTCTTCAACTCGATCAACCTGTTACTCATCTTGAGCCAAAGATTGTCTGAAATAAAAGACTGTCTTTTCTATTGATTGAGTCAAACTATAAGCAGTCTGATTCTCTGAGTCTCGAGGTTATGTAGGTTGGGCTCTATAATGAAAACTCAATTGCATTCCAACCTCCCCCCATTCTCTTTCAAAAATAAATTTATGATCAAACAAAAATTAGGAACGTCAAACTCCCTTACTTGCTTCCTCCCTACCGAAAGGGAGGGGGCAGTTGTTGACATCTAATTTTTTCCAACCACGACTAAATTTAGTCTTGTGTTTCTTTAATTTTAAATAAAAGTGAAATATTTATTTCATCAAGACAAATGTGCTCCGAAATATTTATTTAGGTTATTTAAGTGACGATTATACATTTTTCATATTCAAATATACGAGATTGTATAAATTTTGTTACTTGAATAAATATTTTTATCAATGTTTGAGCGTTTACGGAGATAAACTTGAAAATTAATTTGAACGGATAAAGCCTTTATTTAAAAATAATTTACTCTAAAAATAATCTAATTGGATGAATATATGTTTGATTTTATTAAATCAAGAAGCTCGGGATTTAAGAAAGTATTAATTCGTATCGAATTTAAATTTAATTTAGCCAATCTGTTAGATTTTGTCATAATTGAAATGAAATTGGCCACAATTTCAATGCAAACCGCCAATTGATTTTTAATTTGGTCAAAAATAAATAAATTTGGCTAAATTTTAAATATCAATTAGGGTTGTATTTTAAATATCCCAAAAATTTGAAAAAACTCTTATAACTTCGACCCAACTCCCACCAAAAATAATTTGAAATTAAAAATTTATACTAAATTATACAATTCCCCCCTCAACTTTGTCTTTTTTCAAATTTGAAATCCAAAAATTGTAGTACATTGTACAATTTCCCCCCACCATATCTTTTACCTCATCTTATCTTCAATTTTAAAATTCCAAAAACATCCCTAAATTCTTTCTCCCACATTGGTGCATGAAAAGAAATGAATCCCCATTCTTTTCTATTAATACTTTTCTCCCACATTGGTGGAGGAAAAGAATGAAATCCCCATCATTTCCTATAAATACTACAACTAATTTAGTAGAAATACAAGTCTCAAAGTTGGAAAATAAAAAGCTTTGAGCAAAGATTTTTTTTTTAGTAAAAAATTTTCTTTTTCGTGAAATTCGCAGGCTAATTGAAGTTCTCGAGTTGAACGCTTTCTGGCGGTAATCAAGACTCCGAAGAAAGCTTGTAGTTTCATTTTTCTGCCCCAAATAAGGCGAACACACCTTCTCCTTTTTTAGTTTTATTATTGCTTTCTTTTTCATCTTTTTCTTCTTCATAGTTCGTAGTTGTAATCTTTTAGATTTTATCATTGTTCTCTTGTTCATCTCCTTATTTTTCATAGTTTGTAGTTATAATTTTGTTTGCTGAGGTTGTTTGTTGTAGACGGCTTTGAAGGTCATAGGATGTTATGGTATCGATATTATGGCTATTTTCATATCCATAGTATAAAAAATGATATACCAATAGTTGAACGTATTCTTTGATTTATTCTTTTATTATTATCGATAAAATTTTGATCTTTACTTAAAATATGTACTCATGCTTTGTTTAAATTCATTGTTGGTATACATATTTATTTTAAGCATGTAAAGTTGTTTTCTTATGTTAAAAAAGATAGTTAATATTGATTATTTTGAATTTTGGTTTTATTCTTTGATTATTATGGGCAAAGTTTTGATCGTTGATTAAAATATGTACTCATGCTTCATTTAAAAATTATCGTTGGCGTATATGTTTGTTTTTAGCATGTAAAGTTGTGTCCTTTCTGTTGAAAAGAATAGTTAATATTGATTGTTTTATCTTTTGGCTTTATTCTTTGATTATTATGGGTAATGTTTTGATCTTTGCTTTTAATATGTCCTCATGCTTTGTTTAAATTCATTGCTGGCGAAAATATTTGTTTTCAGCATGTAAAGTTTTTTCCTTTATGTTTAAAAGAATAGTTAATATTGATTGTTTCGCCTTTTGATTTTATTCTTTTATTATTATGGACAAAGTTTTGATCTTTGCTTAAAACGCTTTGTTTCTATTCGTTACTGGTGGATATGTTTGCTTATAGTATGTAAAGTTATTTTTCTTATGTCGAAAAGGAATGGTTACTATTATTAAGGGTCTGTGGAATTGTTTCTCAATTTGAAGTAGTAAGTTACTAATTTTTGTGGTCAAAATTATCTTTGATTTTTTCTTGTTTAGATTGAAAAGTTGTTATGGTTATAATTTTTGTTGAAATGGTGTAGAACTAAAATAGGAGTTGCCATAATTGGACACTTTTTCTTAGAATTAATCTTTTATTATTTCTCCTATCTTGTCTTCAAATATTATTTCTCAAATATGTTTAATATATTTTATTTACTTCACTTTGCTTATTGGTTTACTTCTTAAAGTGTTTTATTCATTTAGAGGTCTCATTGTTAATCACATGCTATAATGATTTTTTTTTCTAAGTCAAGGATATGTTGATTGATTCACTTTGTAGTAAAAAGTGTTGTTGCATTAGTATGTCTTGTATTTCATATATGAAGTATTATTTCCTCATCTCTTAGTCATTCTACTTTTTTTTTATTTAATGAAAACATGCCTTAGACTTCATCATATCATAGTATTTGTAGCAAATGTGTTAATCTATTTGTCTAAATTTTAACCAACTATATTATGCTAGATTTCATTTTTTGTAAGATTGTTTAGGAGATGGGTTGATTTCCTTTTCATTGGATAGTTTGGTGTTCTTTGATATCATAGCTTACTATTTCTTTATACTTGAGAATATTATTTTTTCATCTCATCATTTATCTATTAAGTGTAGAATTTTCAAACACATATTATTTCTTTTTCTTTTATATTTTCCTTTGCATGAATTTATTTTGGAGTCAAAATAGACTTCTTTCCTCTTGCATTTTGTAATGGGCCAACGAGGCCCATCTCTCTGAGTCAAGTCCGAAGTTTTAAACCCAAAGTCGATTATATGGCATGTGGGTGCAAGGAGATGAAAGAAGAAAGAAAATGGGTGAAAACCCATTGATGAGGTCACTAAGAGATTTGAAAAGTCTCAATTTTTATTATTGCTTTATTTTTATTATTCATTTATTTATTCATTCATTTGGGCATTAAATCCAAAGTAGTAATTTAATACAGGTGAGCGGATTTTGGGCCTCAAAGGTCCGCAAACTAGCTTAGGACAGGTTATGAACCAACGCTCAAGCATTTAGATTAGAAAAAATGGAGATGGATCAAAAGCCCAAATTATCATAGGACAAGGTTTATGATTTGGGACTAATGGCCTAAGTCCTTTAATCTCATACTTTCCCCTTTATATGATAATTGTTCTTAGTTTTCTTAGACAGTTAAAATCCCCGTTAAGTCATCAGAATTTGCATTGCACAAGTCTTGACGATAATTTTCCTTAATCATTTACTTTTTAAAAAATCAATTTCCCTTTTTAAAGATAGTAAAAAAAGTTATTTTCAAAAAGTCTAGATAACCGCAAGTTAGCGGATACTCTTGGTGACTTAACAACCTTTCAAAAGTATTAATAGGAATCGCTTACTCAAAATTTCTAAACTTTAAAGATTTTTTCTGTTTTGAATCTTTTAAGTAATATTTTTAGTTTTTCTTGATATTTTCTCAAAAATCAAGTGGCTACTCTGTAATTTCTTAAACTGTTCAAAATTTCCTTTAAAGTTTTGGAACAGTTTAAAAGGTCAAAATTAATATTTTCCAAACCCTTCGAATCAAAAAGGGGAAGAATAGGAGTTGCAGCTACAAGCTGCACCCCAACCCCAGTAGTCTGCTAACCATCAACAATACCCAATGGCTTAACCAAAACATCTCTAAGCAATGAAAAGGGAATAAAACCTGGTGGAGCCTGGGCTGGTCCCTGGCCCACCGCTGGTTGTGGCGGAGGAATCTCTAGCTCAGGTGCAAGAATAGGGTTCTGGGGAGGCCTATCCTAATCTCTAACCAGGGATACATCTCGAGGCTGTCCTAGAATAGGGGAAAGATACCTAGGCTAGGTCTCAGGACCCTTATTACGCATAGCTGCAGCACGTGTCCTAGGCATCTGTAAAAGAGTAAAGTCAAGAGAATATCCTACAAACTAACTCAGACTCTTAGCATGATACGAGAGAAAGAAATGAAGGACTCGTACGAATGTCCCATAGCCTCTCAAAGATAGGAAACGGACGTACACGTTCCGATCCGCAGGACATTATTAGATTCCTGCTCTTGTACCAATAAGACCGGTGAAACCTAATCTCTGATACCTATTTATCACGACCCGATTCACGAGTCATGATGGCACCTACTAAAACCCACCAGTAGGTAAGACAACACGTAACCCAAAGCTAAGGCTATGGGTTACTCTGGTTGAAATGCCTGATAAGGCCCACAATCGATGAAAACAACAATAAACAACAATGCCCCACAATAGACAAACAACTATGGATACCAATTCCCATGACCTGGTAATATTAGAACACGAGCATCAAAGTTTTACAATAGGAATTACAACTCAAAGTCAAAATAGTCTTATACATTTGTCTCAAATATTAAAGATTAAATTAGGTGGGACATAGGTGACTCAAACTCCAAGAGCTCACCCTGTCTCCGAAAGATTAACATAGCACGATCTCAACTCAGCAACCGCAACTAGTACTCGGGTCTGCACTAAAAAGTTAAAGAAGTATAGTATGAATACCAAAACAACAGGTACCCAGTAGGCATCATTGAACAACTGAGCTATATTATAATATAAAGTTGACATAACGTAAGACAAAAAACTATAAGTCAAGGTACAAAATAAACATGAATCTTATTCATCATCATTGTACAAAATAACTAATCACTAGAACAATAATACGACATCACATATAAATACATACCACAACCATCATAGAAAGTTAATAACCAATTCGTAAGTGTAAAAAAACATGTATATACAATTACAATCGCATAAATACCAAGTTCAACACACATGCAATCATTAAAGCATAAAGTAAAAGAACTTACAATGACGTCCCATACCATTGGGAATTACACCCTAAAGAACGCAAAGTAAATAACTCATCATGGTGTCCCATACAACCGGAGAGTGCACCAATAAATCAATTCATCAACGTGTCAAGATATATAAATATATATGCACAACAATATCACATTTACCATTGTTTCCACATTTCTCGTCATGGTCACTTGCCAAGAGCCATAATCTTCATCAACTACCGCAACTTGAACCAACATATTCAAAAGTAAGTATAACCATAGTTATATAGTTATTTAGAACTCTAACTTATTAATATACTCTATCTAGTCTATGTTAACTAACCACCATTTATTATTAAGCTACTAGTTTACTAGTCATCATAAGGCCTCCAACCATTAGCCTGACAAATTCCTCATAATCCTTCTCCATGAAATCGCAACAAACTATCATTCACTAAATAGTCAAAATCTACACCTAGCCAAGAGCACAACTAAACCATAATCACCAATCAAGATTCATTCCTAGTTATCATGGGTGCACTAGCCATCACATTGGAAAGGGTTAAATATTATCAAACACACTTAGCTATCTATCAACCAATGTAGTTTGCACCATAATTCTCTAAGTCAACATTTAAGCAACCCACGACATTACATACTAAATATCAATATCACTAATCATCACCGATACTAAGTCTATTATTATCAATAGCCATTTTACAACCATAATTACTAGTTACCACATTTTAACTAAACAAGGTCCACCAACTAGTATTCTAGGCTTTTAGCCATCAAGTAATATAACCATATTATATAGACAACTAGATAACATATAGCCTATTTTACTAGGTGAAATCCCATAACATAACCATTTATTCAACCCAATTATATCCACTAGGTAAAACCTTTATTCTACACATGATTACACTTACCAATTAGTCTTAACTCAACATTTGGCATATTGTACTTCTATCCACAACTTAGTATTAATAAGAGCCACACCACTTTACTAGTGATCAATGGTAGAGAATTATAGATGACTTTACAAGGAAAACATCATATCCTAAATGCATACAAGGACTTAATAATATAATGAAATAACCACACATATTGCCATATATTCATATATGCTTACCATACATAGAATCACCATAACATCAATACATTCTTCGGGTTTATCGAGCATCATCATAAAATCAATACCTCTTCTAGAATTATCGTGCATCATCACATCATTAATATATTCTCTGAATTTACCGAGCATCATCACATCATCAATATATACTCTGGATTTATCGAGCATCACCATAATATCAATACCTCTTTTAGATTTACCGGATATCATCACATCATCAATATGTCCCCCAGATTTATCGAGCATTATCACATCATCATTAATAACCAAGGAAATGATAAATACATATATATGTAGCCAAATAAATAACAAGTACAAGCCCATAATAATAGAGTGTAAGAGGTGTAAGGAAACACAAATCATGGTACTTCATCATTAATGATCACTAAATTATATAAGTAAACGCATGGAAATGTATATCTATATTATCTAAGCAAGCACCACTTTTCTGAACTTAGTCATGATTGTTAACAAGTCAATTATAGTTAAAGGGTATGCCTTCTAGAATCCTTCTTTTACCCACATGGTTCACAATATAGCACAAGATATTCTCTTACACAAACATTATCTTGGTCATTAAGCTTGAACATATTAAGAGTCGAGACATAATTCAAGGTTCACATAGTAAACTAGCCAATAAGTTATGTGATAGCATATTCATAGATTCAATTCACAAGACTTTCTAATGTTATCCAATTCATTATAACAAGATAATCAATAAAGTATTCACATTATTCCAATATTTACAACATGCATAAACCTTTTATTGGGTTTATCCTTCATATCACCAAAAGCATAATCTAGGAGTTCATCACATATCTAGGTCACTAAAGAAGTAACATATATCAAGCTTAAGGCGGGTAAAGTTCCACTTCCAATGATCCCCAAATTCTCTTCTACAAGTCTAACTTCTACCTAAAATTAGGCTAAGTTATCTAACTCATGCCTGAAGGGCTTACAAATCCACACTAGTCCTATAGGGCAATTCTTCTTCAAGTATTCCTTATAAGTCACCCCAAGCATCTAAAGTCATTAAACAACTAAGCATATCTAGGTCATCATACTTTTAAGGTGAGTGAAAAAAATCACTCTCATCTACTAGAGCAACAAGAGTAATCTCATACTATTCTTAAGATTACAAATCCAACCAACCAAGGTTCTAGGCTATGAGTGAACTATCCTACTTAATGAGTTTCAAGAAGTAAGGGATTCAACTAGTCCCAAACATTTCCATTGAACAATTCAACATCTAAGACGCCGCCCAATATTATAAATATATCACAATTATACTAAAATAAAGTTCAATCTAACTATAAGTAAGACTAACCTACCTTGAGTCCAAATAGCTCACGAACAAACAATCTTTGCGTTCCTTTTCCTCAAAGCTTCTTCTACGAGCCAAGCTATCAACAACATAATCTATGCATTACTTCGAGAATAACAACACCCATATTGCACCATTGTGCTTTGGCTCTAAAATAATACCAAAAACCCCAATGTGGGTCCCACATATATAAAATAAGTTCTTGGGATCAACCCATTGCTCAAATACCATTAGGGAGTTATAACCCTCAAGAAATTTATGCATAACAACCATATTTGGGGCTAAAACAAGCCTCATGTCATTTGGGTTTTGATTCTAATAATCAAGAATTAAATACCAAAATAGAAGGAATCATACCTTAGATTTGATCTTAATCGGTAATATACAAGCTATTCAAGCTCCTAATCAACCCACAAGACTCACTTTAAGGATTTTTACACTGTATTAGGGTTTGAGACTCAATGCAATAGAAGAAAGGGATAATTCTCAGCCAAAAGAGCCTTTAAATAGACGTTGCCCAACTCTTAGGAGGTGCAATCATGGACATCGCAATCACACTCAACCCACCATGATCGCAGTTTATCCATCCATGAAAGAAAATGGTTGAAACTTGGAATTTAATTCCAAGCTCCAGTCGATGCCTCGGGATTCATCTAGAATCCAATATGAGCAAACAAAATATGCAAATATATTGATTTCAACTTTTTGGATGCATTGGCAATATTGGATTTTCCATTCGATATCATTATACTAAAGTTTTTGTTCAATGACCATTTGGAATCAATGAAGACTTTTAAATGGTAAAATAGTTCTAAAAAACAAACGAGCTGCCAGGTAACCAAACTTTTTGTTCCAGCAAGTCATAAATAACTTAGGGTGACTATGGGTAGCTTGAATGGCAAAAATAAGTAGGAACGGAAAAAATAACCCAAAGGGTCATTATAGTATGTAAAGTTGACTGACAGTAAGAATATAGAGGATAAATGGAAGAATAGGGAGAAGTATAAAGTTGCAAGGAGAGATGCAAAGTTAGCAGTCACAATGGCTAAGAATGCTACTTTTGAGAGTTTATACACAACGTAGGGTAGTAAAGGTTGGGATAAAAAGTTGTATAGTCTAGCCAAGGATAGAAAGAGGAAGGCTCAAAACCATGACCAGGTGAAATGTAATATAGTTGTAGACGATAAAGTTTTGGTGGAGGAGGGTCTTATTAGAAAAATATGTCAGTATTAATTCCATAAGCTCCTGAATGAAGGTAGGGATACTAGTACTATGTTGGGGGATTTGGAGAATTATGATAGGTTTAGTGACTATGGCTATTGTAGGCGTGTTAAGGTTAAGGAAATTAATAGGGCTATTTGTAGGATGTATAGAGGTAGAGCGACAGGACCATATGCAATTTTTGTAGATTTTTAAAAGTGCTCAGAGGGGCTAGTATGGCATAGTTGAATCAATTGTTTAACATAATTTTCAAGACGGTGAGGATGATTGAATCTTGGAGGTGGAGTATAATGACTTTATTGTATATGAATAAGGGTGACATTCAGGATTACAACAATTATAGAGGTATCAAGTTTTTTAGTTAACTATGAAGGTTTGGGAGAAAGTGGTGGAGTTAAGGTTGTAGAGTATTGTTACTATTTCTGAAAATCAATTTAGTTGTTAGGAATCTCAACTATTGAAGTCATCCAACTCATTAAGAGAGTGGTGGACCAGTATAGGAAAAGAAAAAAGGATTTGCACATGGTGTTTATCGACTTAGAGAAAGCCTATAATAGAGTTCCCAGGGAGGTTCTTTAGAGGTATTTTGAGGATATAAGTGTATATATGGTGTATATTAGGGCAATTAACAATATCTATGATGGAGCCAAGACTTGAGATAGGATTGTGGGAGGGGACTCAGAGAACTTTCCTATTTTGATGGGGTTACACTAAGGATCAACTCTTAGTCTATGTTTTTTGACTTGGTGATGGATTTTTTGACATGGAAAACTCAAGGTGAGATGTCTTACTATTTTTTTTCCTGATGTTGTCTTGATTGATGAGACACATTGTGGAGTTAATGCTAAATTAGAGATTTCGAGTCATACCCTTTAGTCTAAATGGTTTATGTTGAGTATGTCCAAGATAGAATATTTGGAGTATAAGTTCATATATGTGTCTCAAGAGTTTGATGTTGTTGTTAAGCTTGATACTCATTCCATCCATAAGAGAGATAGTTTCAAGCATCTGGGATCTATGATTTAAGGTAATGAAGAGATTTACAAAGATATCACTCATTAGATTAGGGTAGGATAGATGAAATGGAGGCTCACCTCTGGAATCTTGTATAACAAAAAGATACCTCCTAAACTTAAAAGTTAGTTCTATAGAGTGGTGGTTAGACTGACTTTGTTGTATGGGGTAGAGTGTTAACCTTTCAAGAAGGACCACATCTAAGAGATGAAAGTGGTAGACATGAGAATGCTTTTGTGGATTTATGGGTGTACTAGGAAAGATAGGATTAGAAATGAGGTTATTCGATATATGGTGGGAGTGGCTTCAGTGGAAGCCAGGATAAGGGAAGAAATGTTGAAATTGTTAGGTCATGTGAGGAGAAGGGGCACAGATGCCCTAGTTTGATAATGTGAGAGGTTGTCTTAGGATGGTTTTAAACAAGTGTAACACCCTTGAAGTATACCCTAGATGTCACACGGTGCTCAATACTACAAGTAGTCCCAAACTAACCCTTTAAGCCTTCTAACAACTTTGGAACTCATAATAAAGATAAATTTGACATATGAAAACTCAAAATAAAAGAATTAATAGCTTAGCTAAAGCTAAAATAACATCTTACTGGAAGCCTAAAACTTGGAAATCTCAAAAACAATTACTTATTAATCTAAAATAGAAACCAGTTGGACAAGCCTCTACTTCTAACTATAGAGCCACTAGGACAAGCCCCAGCTGACCCGAACTTAACAAAAATCAAATGACTAAACTACTTCATTAATATCAAAGTCTGTTAGAATAGGCCCTCAAACTATGAGGACTCACCAAGAATCTGGATGTAGTGGAGATGCTCAAAATCAATCACACTACTGGAACTGAGCACCAGGACCTACATTATGAGACAATGCAGCATAAAAACATATATGTGGATCATTACTTCTGGAATATACTGAGTATGTGAGGGTGAATACACAAGTAAAACAATAACTCAATGTATACTGAGATGTTCAAACAATGCATGATAAGTGTAAATGACTCACCTTGGGCTTGAATAAAATGAAACCTATAAAATCATAAACATGAATAATGAAAACTTTGTGAGCCATAACACTAGTTCTATAATCTTTAATGCATGCTAAGTGTAAGTGGCTCGCCTTAGGACTAAATAGAAATAAAAATTGAAAAATATCTTAAACCATGAATTATAAAGCATACTGAATAAACTTTGTGAACCACACATTTAGTTTCTAAAAAATTTATTTTTACTCTTTATTTTGGGAGGTTCTTCTAACCGACAAAAACCATGTGAGATATCATGGAGTCAAACATCTTACCCACGTTGGGGAGAGTTGTTCTACCCTTGCCATTGGAATAGAACTTAAGCTAGAGTGATCACTATACTGAACCCACTATGGGTATTAAAACCTATTGTGGAATGTAGTTCTGGGGAATTTGACCTTTGAATCATACCCAACTTGGTGCTAAATACTACTCCTATATTACATGTATGCTCATACTATAGGCAATTCATCTTCAAATAGCATAAGGGTTTATATAATGAAAAAACAATTATGCTTCTCTTTACTTTAAATCATAAATAGTCTGAATAATGTGGATTTCATAATCTTAGATAGGGATTAAAAGATCTATTCTTTCTTTAAATCTTGATATAAGATGGTCACAGAATACTTAAAAGCATACCCTTCTTGAAATCTCAACACTTAGACTTAGGGCTTAAAATTCATGCTTTTAACTCATGGTAATTATACCAAAACTTTATGCTTTAAACTCATGGTAATTCATACCAAAACTTCATGCTCAATATAATTCTTGAAATACTTCAACAATAACAAGTCAAGATAGTGGAATCTCATTCATAATATAAATATGGTAAGTTATAAATATAAACATAAACATAAGCATTTCTTGGTATACTTAAAGCTTAATCATATGTTTCAAGAATACATAAGCTTGGGTATAAATACTACTTCAAAACAAGTAAATAAATTCTTAAAATCAAGCAATTTGGGCACAAGGTTGAAAGAATACCCTTGTTCATAACCCCACATACCTTTATAGGCTTGATTTGATGGATGAAAGCTTGACTTTGTAAGCCTTGAAGATGATCTTGAAAGATTTCTTGAACTTCTTGAATTAGAAATATAAATTCTTATTTATATTGGAGATAGATTAATGGAGTTTTGCTGTTCTTGAGAGAAGGTTAGGTTTTCTTGGAGAGAATATTGATAGAGAATGGGAAAATAATGCCTTAATTGATGTTTAATCTTTTTTTTTATGATTTGGGGCAATGTGAAAAGACCTAAAAGCCCCTCAAGAGATTAATTTTGTAACTAGAATGCCATTTGGAGGCGTGGCGTGACACGATGACATGCTCATCACTATACTCGGCATGAAGAGGTGCAATCGCATTGAGCTGCTAGAATCAAAATCCAAATATGACCCAAACCTCATTCAAAAATTCCAAAACTCTCACGAGATATGCTCCTTACACCCATGAACATATATCAACTCAAAAACTATCATCTCGGTGCCTGAAAGGTCAACTTAAAAATTCTCAAAGTTAAGAGGTCAAAAATAATACTAAGTCTTCAACACATAGTTAAATTTTCAGGTTTTAAGCCTTTTATGCAAGCACTAGGAGATAAACTAAGCTAAGTATAATAAGGGGTATTACAATATCTCCCCCATGGGAACTGTAACACCCCGATTTTTTGAATCGGATTGCTATACGGTGCTCATGACCCTGAAGGACCACAAGCTAACCCATGACTAATATTTGTACCTTTACACTGCATATATAACGTAATAATGCAGAAAACATGAACATGTAGGCCATAAGGTTCAACTGAATAAAGAATCTGTCAAAACATAATATCCATATGGGTGAAAGATACCCAAAACAGCTGAAAACTGAATCAAATTTGAACATAAGTCTGAATACTGAATCTGAAAGCCTCTAAGTACTGTCTGAATAAGGAGTTGAAGGAACATGTCTTCAACTAACTCTGTAAATTGATAACTGGCTAAAAGAATAATGAATAAATCAAATCATATTGTCCTCGAATGAAGAGGACTCACTGAATCTCTGCAACTAGAAATGTTACTGCTACTGCTGGTCTGGAGCTCTGTCTCTGAACCTATAGTGTAACATGAAGAGAAAGAACCATAGTGCAAATGTGTTAGTACAACTGGAGTACTGAGTATACGAGTGAGGTAGGATAATGCAAAGGGTTTACATGCATGAATAATGTTAATTGACTGACTGATATGAACATAAGAGTACAAACATACGTACATAGTAACTGAGATTGTAAGTACGTGGTAGATAAATTTGTATGCTAATACATGTTTGGAACTGTAGTTCTGATAAGATGATCAACTGTGTCTGAAAGTCTTGAATCTGGTTGAACTCCCTGAGTCCTGTGCTATAACTGAATTTGACTGTATCTAACAGTCCAGGTATACTGATATCTGAAGAACTGTCTGAGTTCTGTTACTGAGACTGAGACTGAAAGTATGGGAGGTAGTTTTTTAACCGACATGCCCCATGTATACCATTACGGCAAAGATGGGGTCCAATCTCTGCCCCGAATGGAGGGGTTTCAATACCGCGCCACTGGTAAGGACAGTTGTGAGTGACCCTTATCTGGCAGGTACTCAAAGTGAGAACGGTGGGACCCTAAACTGACAGGTTAAGCCACCTCATCAACTCTAATCTGACAGGCTAAGATGTCTCAACCTACGCTAGCTACGTAGTTCTGGAACACAAGGATGACTGCTAAGAATCACACCCTAAATTGGTAGGTGAGTCCCCATCCATGGGTTCACTCGGTACTAACCTCTACTTCCATCTGAAGAGACTAAAAATAATTCAACTGACTGTACATGGATAGATTAACTGACTTCTATTGACTGACGGAGTAGTACTATTATCTGAGAGTTAACTGAGATCATAAGATTTCTGAGGTTTCCTGAGTCATATGACTGACTGAGTTCTATAGATTATAGCTTGACTGAGATTATCATGACAACACGACATGGCTCTAGGCACACAGCTATGTTTTTTGGGTACCAATACCCCCAGGACTCGATAAAAGGAAACTGACACACATGACATGACTTGATCACAAGATTTGAGTCCACAATTCATAATATCAAAAGTAGGGGATATCATATTTCATATAGTTATTCAACATATTAAACATTGTAGGGAATGTATCGATATATTTTGTGTACATATTGTATATCTCTATTATATTACATGCTTCATACCACAACAATAGCAACACATGAAAGGCATAGGATTCATATTGAAGTATATATCTAACATGGACTTGTCATTTAGACATCATAGAACCATACAAACATGAATTTCTAGCATCCTAAGCATTTTATCAAACACCTTGCATGCATTCTTTAAGGCATAAGTGATTTTCACACTTGCACCATATTAAACCACCTAAAGTTCATGGTTTTTAATTAACAAACAAATATATTCCATGAAAACACCTTTAGACGTCACATTGAAACTTAAACAACAATCGTCAACATGTACATACTCATATCACCATAAAAAGTTTACAAAATAATATTTAAAACATGGTTCTTGAGCTCTATGAACGGATTGTATCCATAGATGAACACTACACATACCTTAGAAAGGAATCCTTGATGATTTGCTGGAGAGTTCTTAGATTGGGAAACTTAATTCTCAATTATCTTGGAAAAAGGTTTGAATCTTGTTTTTGAGAGATGAGTTTGATGGAAACCCTAATCTTGTGGTTGAGAGTGTAAGAGAGGGTTTTTAGGATGCTTAACTGAAGAAAAATGGGAAAAATTATGCCTCTTTATGGTTATAAGTCATGGAATGTAAAGGAAAAGACCAACATACCCTTATGAAATAAATTCTCAGTTGCTGAAAATCATAGCTGACAATATTTGTGACAAGGCATCAATAAAATGTGATAGGCTATCAAAAATGTCATCACACAGGAGATGGAATTGATGGTTTCTGCCTAAGCCTGATGACCTTCGTGATAGGGCATCACAAGTGTGGTAAGCTACCACGAATGTCATCACTTAGGAGTTGGTTTCTGCCTATGGCTGACGACCTTCGTGGTAGGGCGCCACAAGTGTGGTAAGCTACCACGAATGTCGTCACTTAGGAGTTGGTTTCTACCTAAGGCTGATGAACTTCGTGATAGGGCATCACATGTGTGGTAAGCTACCATGAATATTGTCACTTAGGAGCTGGTTTCTGCCTAAGGCTGACGACCTTCGTGATAGGGAGTCACAAATGTGGCAAGCTACCACGAATGTCATCACACTATTTCCAGCCTGACATGCTGGAGTAAAATAGATCACGAGCTCAAAAATTATATATCTGTTGGAAATTTTTGATATATCTGTTGGAAAGATAATTCAATTATATATATATTGATAGGTCATGAGCTCAAAAATTACAAGTATAATGAGAGATATGCTCATTTGAAGTTGACTATACCAATATCCTTCTCAAGAATTCAATCAGTAAGGAATGTTTTGATTAGTCTGATAGCTGGGAGTTATTTGAAGACTTAATATACATCTAACCTACTCATAAAACTATAAAAGAACCATGATGTACTATGCATGATCTTGGTACATGGCTCTAATAGTGGTTTGGATTTTTTGGGGTATTACAATATCTCCCCCTTAGAAACATTCGCCCTCGAATGATGACTTCTTGAGAGGGGAGAAAAGATAAAATGGCGCATACACTGATCATGCTCAACTGGCACATGATTTTAGGACTGAATTGAATTCTAAACGAATATATCCTAATTGAACATACATATCTGATGCATGACTGATAAGTTGAACTCATGAATGCATGATAAGCTATGCACTGATACTTGATACCAATTTTATACTGGAATTTTGAACATGTAAATGAATAAGATTAAGGAAAATGGTTACCTCGAGCTAAGTTTGAATTAGCAGATAAAATATGAGAGTACTTGGTTTGCATGTCTGCTTCTGCTTCCCAAGTAGCTCCCTCAATGGATTGATTCCGCCAAAGAACCTTTACTAGGGGGACTTCTTTGTTCCTCAGCCTACGAGTCTAATAGTCAAGGATTTTGACTGGAATCTCTTCATAAGAGAGGCTATTCTGAATGTTAACACTCTGAATAGGGACTACAACTGTTGGGTCACCTATGCACTTCTTGAGCAAAGAGACATGGAAGACTGGATGAACTGAGGCTAGATTTGAAGGCAATTCGAGCTAATAGGCTACCTTGCTGAAGCGAATGAGAATCCTAAAGGGACCGACATATCAGGGATTGAGCTTTCCCTTATTGTTGAATCTCTTCACTCCCTTCATGGGAGAGATCTTGAGATAGGCATAGTCATCGACCTCAAATTTGAGATCTTTTCTACGAACATCCGCATAAGACTTCTGTCGGCTCTGAGAAGCCCGGAGTCTTTCTATGATCGACTGAACTTTCTCTAAGTAATTGAATACTAAGTCAGGACCTATGACTTCAGTCTCACTAACTTCGAACCAACCGATCGGAGACCTACATCTCCTACCATAGAGAGATTCGAATGGAACCATCTGAATACTGGAGTGATAGTTGTTGTATACAAACTCAATCAAAGGCAAGTGGTCATCCCAGCTTCCCTTGAAATCAATTGTACATTCCCTTAGCATATCTTCTAGAGTCTGAATGGTCCTTTCTTCTTGACCATCTATCTGAGGATGAAATGATGTACTGAGATAAACTTGGGTACCAAGACCATTTTGGAATGCTTTCCAGAAGTGAAAGGTGAACTGGGTACCTCTTTCTGATATGATAGATAGTGGAACACCGTGTAATCTAACCAACTCCCTAGTATAGAGTTTGGCATAATCCTCAGTTGAGTAAGAGGTACGAACTGGAAGGAAATGAGCTGACTTGGTCATTCTGTCTACAATGACCCAAACTGAATCATGCTGATGATGTGTTCTAGGCAAACCCATCACGAAGTCCATGTTCACTTCTTCTCACTTCCAAGTAGGAATAGTGAACTCCTTTATGGAACCACTAGGTTTCTGATGCTCAATCTTAACCTGCTGACATGTAGAGCACTTAGCCACAAACTCTGCAACGTCCTACTTCATCCCACTCCACCAATAGATCTCCCGTAAGACACGGAACATCTTAGTGGCCCCTATATGAATAGAGTATCGCGCACCATGCGCTTCTTCAAGAATTCGCTGCCTCATGTTAACTACACTGGGAACACACAAAAGTCCCTGACAACGAAGAACACCATCTCCCCCTTGGGAGAAAACCTCTACTTCCTGACTCTGAACTGACTCTTTTTGCTAGACAAGTCTAGGATCCCTACCTTGTTTCTCTTTCACCTCAGAAACTAGAGATGACTCTAAACTACTCTGAATACATACACCACTCTCTAAAGAGTCGACTAAGTGAACACCTAGTATGGTAAGCTTATGAATCTCCTGAGCTAATTTCTTCTTACTATCCTCAACATGGGAAACAATACCCATGGACAGTCTACTGAGTGCGTCGGCTACTATATTGGCCTTCCTAGGATGATAAAGGACACTCATGTCATAATCCTTCTAGATCATTAACCACCTTCTCTGATGAAGATTGAGATCTTTCTGGAAAAAGACATACTGAAGGCTCTTATAATCAGTGAAGACATCTACATAAACACCGTATAGATAATGCCTCCAAATCTTTAAGGCAAAGACAGCTACTGCTAACTCAAGGTCATGAGTAGGATAATTCTTCTTATGGGGATTTAACTGTCTGGAGCCGTAGGCTATGACTCTACCATGCTGCATGAGGACACAACCTAAACCTACTCTAGATTCATCACAATATACTACAAATCCATCAGAACCATCGGGAAGTGCTAAAACTGGAGCTGAGGTGAGTCGAGTCTTCAACTCCTGAAAACTCTTCTCACAAGGTTTTGACCACTAAAAATTGACCTTCTTCTAAGTCAATCTAGACATAGGATATGCAATAGAAGAAAATACCTCGGCAACCCATCGATAATAGTGAGCCAAACCCAAGAAACTCTTGATATCTGATGGAGAGACAGGGCGAGGCCAGTTTCTTACCGTTTAAGTTTTCTGAGGATCTAGTCTAATCCTATCACCAGAAATAATGTGGCCAACAAATTCTACTAATCTAAGCCAAAATTTGCACTTACTGAACTTGGCGAACAACTGGTGATCCCTGAGAGTCTGAAGAAAAATTATGAGATGGTCTGAATGATCACGCTCTGTGAGAGAATAGACCAAAATATCATCTATGGAGACTATGACGAATGTGTCCAAGTACTGCTTGAACACCCGATTCATCAAGTCCACGAAAGTTGCAGGGGCATTGGTAAGACCAAAGGACATGACTAGAAATTCAAAGTGACCATATCGAGTACGAAAAGCTATTTTTGGAATGTCACATTCTCTAACTCTGAGATGATGATAGCCTGATCTGATGTCTATCTTAGAGAAATAACTGGCACCCTGAAGTTGGTCTAACAAGTCGTCTATCTTAGGCAGCGGATACCTGTTCTTGACCGTGACTTTGTTGAGCTGACGGTAATCAATACACATTCAGAAAAAATTGTCTTTCTTGCTTACGAATAAGACTAGCGTACCCTATAGGGATATATTGGGCTTGATAAATCCCTTATCTAAGAGATCCTTCAACTGATCTTTTAGTTCCTTGAGTTCTGCTGGTGCCATTCTGTATGGTGGAATAGAAATAGGCTGAGTATCTGGGAGAAGGTCTATACCAAAATCTATTTCCCTTTGGGGAAAAATGCCTGGAAGATCTTCGGGAAAGATGTCTGAATATTTATTAACCACTGGGACTGATTCGAGACTAGGAGATTCGTAACTGGAATCCTTAACATGCACGAGATGATACACATACCCTTTAGAAATCATTTTCCTTGCCCGAAGGTAGGAAACAAGCTGACCCCTAAAAGACGAAGTGCTACCCTTCCACTCTAGGACAGGCTCATTTGGGAACTGAAACTGAATTATCCTGTTTCTGCAGTCGACTATGGCATATCAGGAATGAAGCCAATCCATGTTGAGAATGACATCAAAAACAGTCATCTCTAACTCGACTAAATTTGCTGACGTGGATTTCTGAAATATCATAACCGGGCAGTTCCTGTATACCCATCGAGCTATGATGGTTTTACCCACTGGGGTAAAGACTGAAAAAGGGCTCTGCTAAAATTTTAGGAATGATTCCAAAATCGCCTGCTGTATGGAGTGACAAAAGTCAAGGATGCACCTGGGTCTATCAAAGCATAAACAGGAACATGGAAAATCTGTAACGCACCAGTAACGACATCAGGAGAATTTTCCTGATCCTATCAGGTCTAAAGAGCATAGAGTCTATTTGGGTGTTGCCCACTAGTAGCACTGGAAGTGGCACCCTGCTGGTTCGGGCGACCGGACTGAGCTGTGGAACCATTCTGCTGACCCTGAGGGCCTGGCTGAGGATACTCCCTAATCCTATGGCCTGGCTTACCATAACCAAAATAGAAATCACTACCGGCTCTACAAATACCCTAGTGGTTCTTACCACAAATCTGACCAAGGGGGTTTATTCGGACACTCCTAACACTTCCCTAAGATTTGGAGCCTGTTGCTCTGTCTCTGTTGCCGTCCCTGAACTTCGGCACTGGGGCACTAGTGTAGGAAGGGTCTAGAACTGCTTACTTAGGAAGAAACTCTAAACGATTTCCTCCCTCTGATTTGGGCTGAGCAAAACTGAAACTGCCTGTTCTTTCTCTCTTATTCTGCCTCTCCCTAGTCTTAACCTTCTGCTCCTCTATCTGTTGAACGTGGGTCATGATCCTGGATAAAGTCATATCATTGTTCAGCATCGCAGACCTACACTCATTTACCATGCTATCATTCACCCCTGACACGAACTTGCTCATCTTATCCCTGTTGTTTGCAACTACATGAGGGGCATATCTGGCTAGCTGAGTAAATCTAAGAGAATACTCTCTAACTGTCATATTTCCCTGCCTGATATTGATGAACTCAAGAACTTTGGCCTCTCTCAGCTCTAGGGGAAAGAATCTGTCCAAGAAAGCCATGACAAATTCTTCCCACTCAACAGGACTTGTATCCTCTAACCTTTCTGTTAACCACTGCTTTTACCAAGTGTGAACGATATCCTACAATTGGTATGTGGTTAACTCGGCACTATGAGAAGAAGTGACTCCCATGATTTCAATGACCTTTTGGACTTGGTCAACGAATTCCTGAGGATCCTCGTCTAGCTTAGACCCAAATAAGGACGGAGGGTTTATTCTGGTGAAGTCCCAAATCCTAGCTGCTGCTAAATTGGCCACTGGGTTGGCCGAAATGACTACTCGTCATTCATTCTGGGCAGCTACAGACTGAGAAAGAGTGGTAAATACCGTCCTAAACTCCGCATGAGAAAAATGTTCGCCCAAAGGATCTTCGGGCTGAGGAGCTGGCTGATTTCTTCTCATTGGAGGCATGTTTCTGAAATAAGAGAAGAGTGGATTAAACTAAGAGACTGACTTGAAATTATGTTTACTAGCACGACATGAATACTGAAGAAAGGGAACTATTCCTAAGACATCTCATAGTCTCTTGTTCATAAATATGGAGCGCAACACACCCATGTACAAAACTCTACTAGATGTGGCTTTCAGACTTCCTAGAACTCTATTGAACCTTAGTCTCTGATACCAAGTTTGTAACGCCCCAATTTTCTGAATCAGAATGCTACACGGTGCTCATGACCCCGAGGGACCACAATCTAACCCATGACTGATATATGTACCTGTACACTACATATATAACGTAATAATGTGGAAAACATAAACATGTAAGCCATAAGGTTCAACTGAATAAAGAATCTATCAAAACATAATATCCATATGGGTGAAAAATACCCAAAACAGCTGAAAACTAAATCAAATCTGAACATAAGTCTGAATACTGAATCTGAAAGCCTCAAAGTACTGTCTGAATAAGGAGTTGATGGAACATGTCTCCAACTAACTCTGTAAAATAATAATTGGCTAAAATAATAATAAATAAATAAAATCATATTGTCCTCGAATGAAGAGGACTCACTGAATCTCTGAGACTGGAAATGCTACTGCTACTGTTGGTCTGGAGCTTGTGTATCTGAACCTATGGTGTAACATGAAAATAAAGAACCATAATGCAAATGCATCAGTACAAGTAGAGTACTGAGTATACGAGGGAGATAGGCGAATGCAAAGGGTTTACATGCATGAATAATGCTAATTGACAGAATGATATGAACGTAAGAGTACAAACATATGTACATAGTAACTGAGATCGTGAGTATGTGGTAGCTAAATATGTATGCTAATACATGACTTGAACTATAGTTCAGATAACATGAGCGACTGTGTCTGACAGTCCTGAATCTAGTACAACACCCTGAGTCCCATGCTATAACTGAATTTGACTATATCTAACAGTCCTGGTATACTGATATCTAAAGAACAGTCTGAGTTCTCTTACTGAGACTGATACAGAAACTATGAGAGGTAGTTGTTTAACCGACATGCCCCATATATACCATTACGACTAAGCTGGGGTCCAATCTCTGCCCCGACTGGAGGGGTGTCAATACTGCGCCACTGGTAAAGACAGTTATGAGTGACCCTTATATGGTAGGTACTTAAAGTGAGAACGGTGGGACCCTAAACTGACAGGTTAATCCACCTCATCAACCCTAATCTGACAGGATAAGATGTCTCAACCTACGCTGGCTACGTAGTTCTGGAACACAAGGATGACTGCAAAGAATCACACCCTAAACTGGTAGGTGAATCCCCATCCTTGGGCTCACTAGGTGCTAACTTCTACTCTCATCTGAAGAGACTAAACATGATTCAACTGACTGTATATGGACAGATTAACTGACTTTCATTGACTGATGGAGTAGTACTATTATCTGAGAGTTAACTGAGATCATGAGATTTCTGAGGTTTCCTAAGTCACATGACTGACTGAGTTCTATAGATTATAGCTTGGCTTAGATTATCATGACAACAGAACATGGCTCTAGGCACACAGCTATGTTTTTCGGGTACGAATACCCCCAGGACTCGATAGAAGAAAACTGACACACATGACATGACTTGATCACAAGATTTGAGTCCACAATTTATAATATCATAAGTAGGGGATATCATATTTCATATAGTTATTCAACATCTTAAACATTGTAGGGAATGCATGGATATATTTTGTGTACATATTGTATATCTCCATTATCTTACATGTTTCATACCACCACAATAGTAACACATGAAAAGCATGGGATTTATATTGAAGTATATAGCTAACATGGACTTGTCATTTAGACATCATAGAACCATACAAACATGAATTTCTAGGATCCTAAGAATTTTATCAAACACCTTGCATGCATTCTTTAAGGAATAGGTGAGTTTCATACTTGCACCATATTAAACCACCTACAGTTCATGGTTTTCAATTAACAAACATATATATTCCATGAAAACACCTTTAGACATCACATTGAAACTTAAACAACAATCGTCAACATGTACATACTCATATCACCACAAAAAGTTTACAAAATAATATTTAAAACATGGTTCTTAAGCTCTATGAATGGATTGTATCCATAGATGAACACTATGCATACCTTAGAAAGGAAACCTTGATGATTTTCTTAAGAGTTCTTGGATTGGGAAACTTAATTCTCAATTATCTTGGAAAAAGGCTTGACTCTTGCTTTTGAGAGATGAGTTTGATGGAAACCCTAATCTTGTGGTTGAGAGTGTAAGAGAGGGTTTTTAGGATGCTTAACTGGAGAAAAATGGGAAAAATTATGCCTCTTTATGGTTATAAGTCATGGAAGGTGAAGGAAAAGACCAAAATACCCTTATGAAATAAATTCCCAGTTGCTGAAAATCATAGCTGACGACATTTGTGATAAGGCATCAAAAAAATGTGACAAACTGTCAAAAATATCGTCACACAGGAGCTGGAATTGATGGTTTCTTCCTAAGCCTGACGACCTTCTTGATAGGGCGTCACAAGTATGGTAAGCTACCACGAATGTCGTCACTTAGGAGCTAGTTTCTACCTAAGGCTGACGACCTTCGTGGTAGGGCATCACAAGTGTGGTAAGCTACCACGAATGTCATCACTTAGGAGATGGTTTCTGCCTAAGGCTGACGACCTTCGTGATAGAGCATCACAAGTGTGGTAAGATACCATGAATATTGTCACTTAGGATCTGATTTCTGCCTAAGGCTGACGACCTTCGTGATAGGAAGTCATAAATGTGGTAAGCTACCACGAATGTCGTGACACTGTTTCCAGCCTGACATGCTGGAGTAAAATAGGAATAACTCTTTGCTCCGATATCATATTTAGACGGAATTGGTATAGTTGGAAATATAATTTAATTATATATCTTTTGATATGTTATCATCTCAAAAATTCCAAGTATAATGAGAGATATGCTCGTTTGAAGTTGACTATACCAATATCCTTCTCAAGAATTCAATCGGTAAGGAATGTTTTGATTCGTCTGATAGCTGGGAGTTATTTGAATCCTTAATATACATATAACCTACTCATAAAACATTAAAATAACCATGATGTACTATGCATGAGCTTGGTACATGGCTCTAATATTGGTTTGGATTTTTTGGGGTATTATAAGAACATTCTTCCTCAAATAGGATTGATTAAGCTAAGAATACTGAGGAACTGATATTACATACTAAACTTGCATAACTAAAAACATGGTTACATAACTTAATTAATCCATGAATGCATGAAATGACATGAAAATGATTATATAAAGCTGGAACTGAGAATGGAATAGAGAAAATCTGAGGAAAATTGTTACCTTAGGCTGAATCTGAACTTACGGAGAAAATATAAAGGTACTGGTTCGCATATCTTCTTTCGCTTCCCAAGTGGCTCCGTCAACGGACTTATTTCATAAAAAAACTTAAACCAAGGGAACTTCTTTGTTTCTTAGTCTTCTAATCTGGCGATCAAGGATCTCAACTGGGATTTCTTCGTAAGAAAGGCTATCCTAAACATCCGTAATTTCTAAACGGATTACAATATCTAGATAACCAGTACACCTCTGTAATAAGGAAACATTAAACACTGGATACACTAATTTCAAATTTGCAGGAAACTAAAGCTCATACGCTACCTTCCCAAAATGACTCAAGATTCTATAAGGGACAACATATCGGTGACTAAGATTCCCCTTATTGCCAAATGTCTTTACTCCCTTAATGGGAGAGATTTTCAAATAAACTAGATCACCAACCTCAAACTCAAGTTCTTTTTTCCTCACATTTACATAGGATTTCTATCAACTTTGGGATGTTTTCAACCTCTCTCAAATTAATTAAACTTTCACCATAGCTTCAAACACCACATTTGGCCCTATCAAAGAACCCCCGCCAACTTTAAACCAACCAATAGGTGACCTACATCCTCTCCCATAAAAAGCTTCAAATAAAGCCATCTGGATACTGGAGTGATAACTGTTATTGTAGGCAAACTCAATCAACGGCAAGTGATCATCCCAACTACCTTTGAAGTCAATAACACATGTTTTCAACATGTCCTATAGGTTCTGAATAGTCCTCTATGCCTGACTATTTATCTGAGGATGAAATGTTATACTAAGATGAACTTGGGTACCAAAATCCTTCTGAAATGATTTCCAAAAGTGAGAGGTAAACTGAGTACCTCTATCGGAAATAATAGACAATAGGAATCCAAAAAATCAAACCAATTTACTAATATTGAGATTGGCATAATCCTCGGTTAAATAGGAAGTACGAACTGGCAAGAAATGGGTTAATTTGGTCATCCTATCTACAATAACCCATATTAAATCATAACGGGGCAACCCTATCACAAAATCCATGTTCACTTCTTCCCACTTCCAAGTGGGAATGTTGAACTCCTGCATATGGACACTAGGACTTTGGTCCTCAATTTTAACCTGCTGAAAATTAGCACACTTAACAACAAACTCAGCAATATCTCTCTTTATGCCACTCCACCAATAGATTTCCCACAAATTGTGGTATATATTTGTGGCTCCTTGGTGAATAGAGTAACGCACAACATGCGCTTTCGCCAAAATCTGTTCCCTCAAATCATCAACACACGGCACACACGGTCTACCCTAGTATCTCAACACACCATCTCCCTATTGGGAGAAAATCACTCTACAAACCAATAATAATATCCAGCTAAACCCAAGAAACTCTTAATATCTGACGGAGAGATGAGTTTGGGCCAGTTTTTCATTGCTTTGGCCTTTTGAGAATTAACTCTAATGATATCACCGGAAATAATATGATCAAGGAAAGCTACTGATCATAGCCAAAACTCACACTTACTGAATTTTGCGAACAACTGATGATCTCTAAGAGTCCATAGTATAATTCTGAGATGGTCTGCATGATCATTCTCCATACGCAAATAAACAAGGATGCCATTAATGAAGACTATGATGAACATGTCCAAGTACTTCTTGAACACTTTTTTCATCAGGTCCATGAAGGCTGCAGGGGCATTCGCTATCCCAAAGGACATTACTAGAAATTTAAAGTGACTATAACGGGTTTTGAAGGCTGTCTTTGGAATGTCATATTCCCTTACTCTAAGATGATGATAGCCGGATCTTGAGGTCTATCTTAGGGAAATAACTTGCACCCTGAAGCTGGTCAAATAAGTCACTAATCTAAGAAGAGGATATTTGTTCTTGATAGTGACTTTTTTTACCTGGCGGTAGTCGATGCACATTTGGAGAGAGCCATTTTTCTTACGTATAAATAGGACTGGAGCGCCCCATGGAGAGATGTTGGGCCTTATGAAACCTTTATCTAAGAGGTCCTTAAACTGCTCTTTTAACACTTTAAGCTCGGCTGCAGCCATATGATATGGAAGGATGGAGATGGGCTAATTATTAGGGATAATATCAATATCAAATTCTAATTCTCTATCTGGAGGTACCTTTGGCAAATCTTTGAGGAACATCTCGAGAAAATCATTGACTATATGGACTAACTAAACTGTTGGACCTTCAGACTTAGTATCTTTGACTCGGACTAAATGATAAATGCACTCTCTTGATATAAACTTTCTAGCCTTAAGATAAGATATGAAATGACTCTTAGGAGATTCAGAACTACCTTTCCACTCAAAGATTTCCTCATTAGAAAACTGAAACTTCACCACATGGGTGCGATAATATATTGATGCATAGCATGAATAGAGCCAATCCATACCTAGAATTACATCAAAATATACCATTTCTAACTCTCTTAGGTCTGCTAGTATGATCTTATGGAGGAAAGTGATAAGGCACTTTTTATAGACTCGTCAGGCAATAACTGACTTACCCACTAGGTGGAAACTAAAAAGGGCTTGGAGAGTTTTTAAGAACCTATCCTAAATTTACCTTAACCAATGGAGTCACATAAGATAGATTTAATCCCGGGTCTAACAACACATATATATCAAGATGAAAGACAGGATGCATACTAGGAACAACACTAGTGAACTCTCCTGAACCTGTCGAGATAGTAAAGAATAGAACAAATTTTGGCGCTGACCGCCACCAGTATTGGATGACCTAGGGGAGTTGGTATGATAGTAGCCTGAGTCTAGGGACGAACATCCCTGCTTTCCTGCTTAGTATATGGAGACTTTGATTCTGTGACCCAACTGGCCACATCTATAACAACCCCTATTCCTATTAAACACTCAATAGGATGATTTCTTCCAAGTTTTGCACATGTAAGATAACTAGGCCTTCCAACTACACTACTCTGAGACTTATACATAGAAGTCTTGCCCCATTGCTCCTGTTTAATTTTGGGTGGAGGGGCACTAGCTGAAAATGGTGCTAGCAGAGATGAATGACCTTGAAACTGCAAATGATTTCCCCTTTCAGACCTTGGTTGACCATACTCAATCTGTCCAGTTCTAGACTTTTGATTTCACTTCTTTCTTCCCTTTAACTTTTTGGCCTTAATTTGTTGAGCATGATTTATTAGGCTACCCATATCTATATCCCAAATAAGCATTGCATTCCTACACTACTTGACTACTAAATCAAACACTCTAGTAATAAAATTACTCATACTAGACCTAGGGTCATCTACCAACTAAGGAGCATACTTAAACAACTGAGTGAACTTAAGTCAGTACTCTTTCACTGACATCGAGCCCTACCTCAGGTTGATAAACTCCTCAACCTTATCTTTCCTCATCTCACATGGAAAGAACTTATGTAGAAATGCATCCTGGAATACCTGCCAACATATAGGAGTTACATTCTTACCTCTACCTTCCTTCCACATAACAACCCAATTATAAGCAACTTCTTTTAGCCTATAGGATGCTAATTCTAAACTCTCCTTCTCAGTAACATGCATACTCTGAGTGATCTTTCTCACCTAATCAATGAAGTGTTATGGATCCTCACCAATATTTGACCCAAATAAATCAAGTAGATTCATTCTCATAAAGTCACGGATCCTGGCTGTAGCTAAATTACCATTCTACTAAAGTGGGACTGCCACCAGTTGGTTACCCTGAATATTAGCATTCATAGCCTAAGCCAACGACTGAAAGGTAGCTCAAAATTCAGCATGAGACACGTTTTCATTCATAGGGTCAGCTTGTATTAGTGGTTGGTCAGCATTTTTTTGAGCATTAGCTTAGCGAGAAGGCATATTCCGTCATGTTAAAGTATGAGTTAAAGCATATAGAGACAACTATAAGCATAATAGATCAAGAAAAAATTTATGATTCCTGACTAGTTTTGTAGCTGCATGCTCATAAATATGGCTCAATTCACACCCATGATCAAGACTCTACATAACGCAGCTATTCTAACTCCCTAGGACTCTTTAAAACCTTAGTCTCTGATACAAAGTTTGTAATTCCCCAAAAATACACCCTAGACATCACACTGTGCTCAAGATTATAAGTAGTCCCAAGCTAATCCTTTAAGCCTTCTAACAACTTTGGAATATATAATAAAGATAAAAATTTACATATGAAACTCAAAATAACAGAATTGATATCTTAACTAAAACTAAAAAAACATCTTACTTGAAGTCTTAAACATGGAAATCTCGAAAACAATCATTTTTAAATCTAAAACTGAAACTAGTCGGACAATCCTCTACTTCTAACTAGAGAGCCACTAGGACAAGCCCCAGCTAACCCAAACTTAATAGAAATCAAATGACTAAACTACTTTATTGATATCATAGTCTGATAGAATGGGCCCTCAAACTATGAGGAATCACTAAGAATATAGATATAGGTGGAGATGCTCCAAACAAATCACACTACTGGAACTGAGCACCAGGACCTATATTATGAGACAATATTGGACATAGACATATGTAGATCAATACTTCTAGAATGTACTGAGTATGTGGGGGTGAATACATAAGTAAAACAATAACTCAATATGAATTGAGTTATTCAAACAATGCATGCTAAGTGTAAATGACTAACCTTGGGCTTGAATAAAACGAAAGCTGTAAAATCATAAACATGAATAACAGTGCATAATGAAAAACTTTGTGAGCCATAACACTTATTTATGTAAGCTTTAATGCATGCTAAGAGTAGGTGACTCACCTTGGGACTCAATAGAACTGGAAAATCAAAAATATCTTAAACCATGAATTATAAAGCATATTGAATAAACTTTGTGAGCCACACACTTAGTTTCTAAAAGCTTTACATTTACTTTTTTCTTTTGGGAGGTTCTTCTAACCAACATAAATCATGTGAGCTATCATAGAGTGCAATGTCTTACCCATATTGGGGAAAGATGTTCTACCATTGCCATCAGAATAGAACGTAAGCTAGAGTGATTACTATATTAAACCTACTATAGATATTAAAGCCTACGATGGCACGTAGTTCTAGGGCATGTGACCTTTGACTCATAACCAAATTGGTTCTAAATACTACTCCCATATTATCAGTATTCTTATAATGTAGGAAATCCACCTTAAAATAGCATAAGGGTTTATGTAATGAAAAACCAATAATTCTTATTTTTACTTTAAATCATAAACAGTCTGAATAATGTGGATTTAATAATCTTAGCTTGGGAAGAAAAGATCCATTCTTGCTTTAAATCTTGATATAAGCAGGACATAGAATGCTTAAAAGCATAACCTTCTTGAAATCTCAATACTTAGACTTAGGGCTTAAAATTTATGCTTTAAACTCATGGTAATTCATACCAAAACTTCATGCATTAAACTCATGGTAATTCATACCAAAACTTCATGCTAAATATAATTATTGAAATACTTCAACAATAACAAGTCAAGATAGTGCAATCTCATTCATAATATAAATCTTGTAAATTAAAAACATAAACATAAGTACTTCTTCATATACTTAAAGATTTAAATCTCATTATAATCACATGTTTCAAGAATAAATATGTAACACCCTAAATCTGGTACTCAAAACGCTACATGGTGCTCATGACCCCGAAGGACCACAAGCTAACCCATGACTGATATTTATAACTAAGCACTGTATAATATACTATATAAATCTGGAAAAAGTCTGAAAGTCCATAAGGTTCAAATACCTGATAAAACATAATATCTAGAAATATGGTATATTAATACCAAAATAAAACTAAAATAACTGTCTGAACGTGCTATAGTATGAAAGCCTCTAAACTGTCTGAAAACTGTAGAGTTGATGGGATATGTCCCCAACTAACTCTGAACTACTGAAATAATAAAGTAATAAAATAATCTTGCTATCCTCGAATAATCAGCACTCACTACTAGTCTGGCTGTTGAATGTCTGATCAACTAAGAATGCTCTGGATCTCGTGCTTCTGAACCTATGGTATAAAACACCATAGCCTAAATACGTTAGTACAATTGAATGTACTGGTATGTAAGTGAGGTAGGCTGAATGCAAGGGGTTTATATGCATGAACAATACTAACTAACTGAATAACATTAACATGAAAACACATGCATGAATACATGAACTGTAACTAAGATCATGACATCATTGAATCCGAATACTAATATCATAAGTTTTCATATAACTGATATACTATTATCTGAATGACTGTGTCTGACAGCCCTATTTCTGATGGAACTAGCTGAGTTTTGTACTGAGCTGGGTGACTGTATCGAACAGCCCTGAATTCTGTAGAACTATCTAAGTTTTATTACTAAGAATGAGACTGAGACTGTAACTGTGGAAAGTAGTTATATAACTAGCATGCCCTAAATAAGATAATATAATTGAGTTAGGGTCCAATCTATAACCCCAATTAGAAGGGTATCAATATCGCACAACTGGTAAGGACAAGCTGTGAGTAATCCCTCATCTAACAGGTACTCTAAGGAGAATGAAGGGACCCCCATATAACAGGTTAAGCCACCTTATATACCCTCATCTAGTAGGTTTGATGTCTTAACCTACGCTGGCTACGTAGTTCTGGAGTGCAAGGATTGCTTCTAAGAATCACACCCTCTAATAACAGGTGAGTTCCCATCCTTGGGCTCACTCGATGTTGATTCCTACTCCCATCTGAATAGACACTGAACATAATTAACTGAACTGAACTGTACTGCGTTCATTGAGTTCCATTGACTAACAAAATATTCCTGAGATCTAACAACTGACTGATATTATTGAGATTACTGAGATTACTGAGTTTTCTTGAGTCATGTGACTGACTGGATTCTACTGAGTTCTAAAACTGACTGAGAATACAACTAATCATGAAATAATTGAGATTATCATGAAACTGACACTGGCTCTAGGCAAATAGCTAAATTGTCGGGTACAAGTACACCAGGACTCGATAGCATGAAACTGACAGGACATGACACTTCTTGACACATGACCATAGTCAACAATTCATAGTACAATCATTGGGGACTTTCATGAAGTATTCGCATGCTATAATCTTACACATCAATAGGAATGCATGTAAACATATCATAATTTCATAAGCTGTAACACCCCGTGTTTTTTCTAGCTTAAAATTCATTTCTAGAATGTTAAGAGTGTGAATCAAAATTAATAACCTTTATTTCATATGGAATTTTCCATATTTAGACCTTCCATTGTATGGGAAATTGAATAATCTTTCCATCGATATCAAATTTGCCCAAATCCGACACTCGATGAAGAAGTTAGAGCATTGTTAGTAATGCATGGTTCCACTTGGGCACTCACCGCATCGCGGTGGAAGACAAAATGGCAATCATCACATTCCAGTGGACCTCCACGATATTTACGTATCATGGAGAGGTCTAAATTCTCAATTGTCAATTTCCAATGGTGCAACGCGATAGCACTGCATCGCGCCAGAGTGCAAACTCGAACTCATCCTTTTCCAGTAGCTTAACGCGATTTCAACGCATCACGGTGAAGGTGTAATTTCCGTACTCTTGATCCATAATTCAAATTATTTTTTCATTACTTTAATCCCAAGTATGTGAAGTCCTTATTAGGTGAATAATGTTCATAGAAGTCACTTAGAGCAAAGTGAAGCTAAGAACATTAGATTCGACCAAATTTGGCATTCAATCCTACAAGGGTCTACTTTAAACGTGTATAACATTTTATATACGTGGAATTTTCCATCCCAAGACCCATCAAATTGTATATAATTGAATTAGCTTTCCTACAATTCCAATTTTGCAAAAATTCGATACCCGAGCAAAAGGTTATAGCCATTTTAGTGTGAGGCAGTGAGCTACCGCGATGGTAGCGCATCGCGCTAAAGGGAAAAATCGGGATGCGGGTTACAAACTTTACTTTAAAGTAATAAGGGTAAATGGGATCTTTTCCCACCTCAGCCCAGGTCGTAAAAACACGATCTAAGGCTTCAAATGGGGCATTATTTGCCCCCATTCTCCAATTTTTTCCTAAAGAATAACCCTAATCAATTCCCTCAAGAATCATCAATTCCATCTTCTTCTCTTTAACAAAAAGATCAAGAATTTAGGGTTTCTAATCCAAGAACTTCAAGAATAATATCAAGATCATCTCCAAAGTATTCAAAGTTCAAGCTTTTACATTTAAGTTCACCATCCAAGCTCCAAGATTCAAGCTTTCTTCATCAAATCAATTCAATTAAGGTATGTGGGGTTTGAAAAAGGAAAATTCTTTTGTCCTAGTGCCCAAAACTTATTTTAAATTATAAATTACAATATTTTATGTGATTTCTCACGAAATTAAAGTTAGGGTTTATATCCAATTTTTATTGTTTGAAGATTCTGAGATTTCAAGTGGTTGAATGTTGAGTTACATGACTAATTTCCTATATTTATGCATGTAATGAGAATTTTCAGATTTTCCCAATTGAGTTTAAGCATGATATTGAGATTCTTGATTTTATTATTTTGATATTATTGAAGTATTTTCAAGAAGCATGATGAGTATAATTTGAGACATTTATTAAAGGTTTTCAATTGAGTTCTAAGCATGGCATTGTGATTTTGACTTCATTATCTTGACTTGAATTGCTAAAGTGTTTCATGATTATGATTTTAAGCATGAAACTTATTGTGAATTTACATGAGTTTGAAGCATGGTCTTTAAGCCCCAAGATTGAGTTTTGATATTTCAAGAAGATTGTATTTTTAGCATACTTTGATAAGCAGGTATTCAGATTTTTTTAAAGAAAGTTGATGTTTTGATCTGAAGATAAGATAGGAATCCACATTATCCTTACAGTTTATGATTTAAATCAAAAAGAAGCATAAATGGTTTCCATTATAGACCCTTGTGTTGTTTTAAGGTGGATTTCCTAGGAGTTCTGAGCCTAAGTATAGGAGTAGTATTTAGCACCGAGTTTGGTATGATTCCAAGGTCTCATGCCCTAGAACTACGTACCACTGTAGGTTTATGATTGTCTATAGTAGGCTAAGACAGTGATCACTTAAGTTAAGGTTCTATTTTGATGGCAAGGGTAGAACAGATCTTTCCAATGTGGGCAAGACATTGGACTCCATGTCAGCTCACATGGTTTATGTCAGTTAGAAGAACCTCCCAAAGAACACCCCTACTCTTTAAATAGTATATAGATTTAAAGTCGTAGTATATATTTTGAAAGTTAATATTTTAAGATTTCCAAAGTTTTAAGTCCCAAAGTCACTAAAAGTGTTACAGTCTTAAAGTTCCCAAGTCTTTGAGTCCCAAGTCCTAAGTTTCCTAAAGTGCTATAATTCTTATATTTCAAAAGAAGTCCCTTATTTTTATAAGATTAAAGTGTACGTTCTGAAAGTTATTATTTTAAGATTTCATCCAGTTGACAAGATTTGAGAATAAAAAGAGGATACATATTTTAGAATAAGGTGTACTGACTCAAGAGATTTATACTACATGCTTCCTTATTCATGATTTATGAGATTTATATTTCAGTTTTTGCTCAAGCTGTATGAGTCATCTATATCAACATGCATGATTTATATAAAGATTGATGGTATTATTTAACTATTGAATACACCCCCATATACTCAGTACATCCTCAAAGTACTGATCCACATATATGTCTATGTGTAATATTATTTCATAATGTAGGTACAAGTTGTAGCGCATATACCATATTCAGTCAATTCATAGCTTCCAGTCAGCAGGTGATGAGTCCTTTTGATTTAAGGGCTCGAGTCAGTTACACAGTTTGAGAAGTATTGTAGTTTCTTTATTTATTAGTATTGAGTTGGGATAGTTGGGAGTCATGACCCAGCTACCTATAGTCAGTACTAGTAGAGGCTTCATAGACAGTTAGTAATGTTAATGTATTTTATTTTAGTTTTGTTGTCAAAAGCAGAGTTGTAATTTTGTAAATTCAGATTTGTATTGATCGAGTTCATAGAAGTTTTATGTTTTCGCTGATTTTGTTCAGATTTATGTATTTTATTCAGTTTCTTGTAAGTATGCCAGCAGAAGGGTTAGCTTGGGATCACTTGTGACCCTAAGCACCGTGTGACATCTCGGGACCCATTTTTGAGGCATTACAAACTTGGTATCAGAGCACAGAGTTCAAGTTTCCTAGGGTGTCTATGAAGTCATGTCTAGTAGAGTCTTGCGGAATGGTACGAAAACGTCTATACTTTTCTTCGAGAGGCTACAAGGCATTTAGGAAATGTTTCCATTCTTTCAAGTCTCAGATTGTGCTATATAAAGGGTCTCTAAGAAACTTATAAAGATTTCCTTATATCCAAAAAAGAGAGGTCAATGAACTAACCTCCTGCAGCATTGTCGATAATTGGCTTTGTCACAGAGTTGAAAGCTCTGTACAAAGTCTCCATCAAGTGAAAGTCTGTCATATTATGGTTCGGACATTGTGCAAGTTCCTTCTTAAACCTTTCCCAAGTCTCATGCAGTGCTTTAGTCGGAAGTTGTCTAAAGTTGCTAATCTCATCCCTCAACTGTACCCTTCTGGAGGGTGGAAAGAACCATTCTAGGAATGCATCTTTCAACTGTCTCCAGTTATTTATAGAGTCAGGCTCTAACTCATTCAACCATATTGTTGCCTCTCCAGACAGAGACAATGGAAATAACCTCAACCTGATCGCATTCTGGCTCACTCCCGGATTGTCAAAGGATTTGCAGATGGTGATGAAGTTCACCTAATGCATGTTTCGATCATCACCAAGAAAGCCTCCAAATAACCCTTTCAGATTTAGGAGTTGGATCACGGTACTTGTTATGCTAAACTTTGCACCTGGTTCCAATGGTGGTGGAATGATAGCACCCGTTGCACCATCTCTGTCCATTCCTTCATCATCCTCATATTGCATAGGCTGTTGACCATACCTTCCTCGGACTGGATGATATCTGTTTATGTTTCGCTGCACTGGTGCAGCAACTTGCTCAGCTCTCCTTGGGTTTTGAGGATTCAGAAATTCCTCATCACCCAAGTCTTCATCATCAGGGTTTTGGTGACATGCTTGTTGACCCAAATTTTGCACATTCACCTGAGCCCTAGATAAAGCAGCTAGTCTTTCTGCTTCCTGTTGTTCGGCCATTCTCCCAATTAGTTGAGGTTCTGGATTGATTGGTAATAGAGGTTCTCTGTAACTTCTCGTGCTTGGCATAAACAACACAGTACCTACAATAAACAAAAACAACAAATAAACGTAAATCACAGAAACTTAACTATCAACAAATTTTCGCACACAAAATTTTCAGTCTACAACCGTATTCCCCGACAACGGAGCCATTTTTTATAATGCTCAAATTCCACTCTTGAATGGGTGTAAGCGATCGTTGTCAATATAAAATCTAACTAGGTTGGGGTCGAATCCCACAGGGAATAGGGTGTGAACTTTGATTTGTTTACGGAAGATTTTACTGGTAGTTTACTGCTTCCGAAAGATGGGGGTTTAAGTTCACGATGTGTTAAATATCACTTTCAATACTTCAGTGTTTGTAATCAAGATAAATAGGAAACCAGAGCTATGTTCACCAAGGGTTTCGAGAACTGACAGATACTAAGTAATCCTAGAGATTCTCGGAATGAGTAGAACAACAGAATATCCCTGACGATTATACTATCTGAATTATCTCTCGACCTCACCAAAAAATTTATTATCTAATTCTCTCAAACTTAGATAACTTATCTATTTCCAATAAGATGTTATCTCAGGAAGATTAATCCAATTACGGCATTAATCATTAAACAGAAGATTGGTAGCTTCTGAGTCCCTGTTGATAATTCACGTCCTCTAGTCTATTTCTCCGTTAGAAGCAAATAAAACCTAAGGCATAACCTAATGTTTGCAACCACTAGATTTTAGTTAAAACAACAGAATCTCAAGATGTTTTACTACTCTTTGAATATGTTAAACACCTAGTATCATATCAAACCCTAATCCATGGATCCCATAACTCCGGCTAATGAAATTTTTCGCTCATGATTTGATGAATGAAATAACAAGTTGAATTCATGATTACAATGATAAACTTACGAATGGGTAGAAAACAACAAGTAGTTCCTCCGATTTAATCACAAGGTAGAAACCCCAAAAATAGTTGATACGAAAACACAAGAATATTTTATGAAAGAGAGCAAAAATATGTGTCTCTCCTCTTAGAGTTGATGTCTGATAGATGAATATTAATTGAATCAAAAACCCTAAAATATGCTATTTATACTAAAGCCTAATTAAGGAAATAAAATAACAAAATTAATAAAATTGTCCGGAATAGGTGATTCCCAGGCTGACGTCGTGTCAAGAAGTTGACGCCCTATCACGGATGGCGTCAGAGAGGCTTCAGTTGCCTTCAGGTTCTGTCTTAGGCTGACAATGTGGTTGACGCTGCATCAGGAATCTGATAGCGTATCACCGACATCGTCAGATATCTTCTTCCCATGCTAACTTTTTTCTTAAGGCTAACGCCATTCTTGACGCCTTATCATGACTTTGACGCCACATCACCGGCGTCGTCAGAACAACTCCTGAAACTGTAACTCCCTGGTTAAGGCTGATGCCAATGCTGACAGGCTATCACGAGGCTAACGACTTATCACGGAGGTCGTCAGCCATGTTTTCTTCTATTTTGCTCAGATTTTCAACTCTTTTGCTCCATTATTGTTTATTCTCATTTCTTCATCCTTTTTCTGCAATATCATGAGAAAATAGTTCAAAACAACAAGAGTTGCTTCAGAATTCATAATTATTTTGAGCTAAAAAGCATTAAATGTGTTATCTTTTGCTCACACACCAACTTCCTGAGCTAACTTCTTCTTACTGTCCTCAACATGAGTAACATTACCCATAGACAGTCTACTATGAGTGTCGGCCACTACATTGGCCTTGCTCGGATGATAAAGGACACTCATGTCATAATCTTTCAAGAGCTCTAACCACCTTATCTGATTGAGGTTAAGATCTTTTTGAGAGAACACGTACTGAAGGCTTTTATGATTTGTGAACACATCTACATGAACACCATTCAAGTAATGCCTCCAAATCTTTAAGGCAAAAATTATGGCTGCTAAATCAAGGTTATGAGTAAGATAATTCTTCTCATAGGGCTTAAGTTGTCTGAAGAAGTAGTCTATGACCTTACCATGCTACATGAGGACACAACCCAAACCCACTCTCAATGCATCACAGTACACTACGAATTCATTTGAACTATTTGGAAGAGCTAAAACTAGGGCTAAGGTGAGTCAAGTCTTAAACTCCTGAAAACTCTTCTCGTATGAATCTAACCACTGAAACTGAACCTTCTTCTGAGTCAATCTAGACATAGGGGATGCAATAAATGAAAATTCTATAACAAACCGATGGTAATATCCAGCCAAACCCAAGAAACTCCTGATATCTAATGGAGAGATAGGCTTGGGCTAGTTTCTCACTGCTTTGGTCTTTTGAGGATCAACTCTAATGCCATCATCGGAGATGATATGACTAAGGAATACTACTGACCTTAGCCAAAATTCACACTTACTAAATTTGGTGAATAGTTGATGATTTTTGAGAGTCTGTAATACTATTCTGAGATGGTATGCATGATCACGCTCACTGTGGGAATAGACAAGAATATCATCTATAAAGACTATGACGAACATGTACAAGTACTGCTTGAACACACGGTTCATCAAGTCCATGAAAGTTGTTGGGGCATTGGTAAGATCAAAGGACATGACTAAGAATTAGAAGTAACCATATCGAGTATAGAAAGCTATTTTCAGAATGTCATATTCTCTAACTCTGAGCTGATGATAGCCTGATCTAAAGTCTATCTTATAAAAATAGTTGGTACCCTAAAGTTGATCGAACAATTCATCGATTCTAGGAAGTGGATACTTGTTCTTGATGATGACTTTATTGAGCTGACGGTAGTCTATACATATTCTAAGAGAACCATCTTTCTTTCGCAAGATTAAGACTGGTGCACCCCACGGGGACACACTAGGTCTGACGAATCCCTTATCAAGGAGATCCTTCAACTGTTCTTTTAACTCTCTGAGTTTTGCTGGTGCCATTCTGTATGGAAGAATAGATATAGGCTGAGTATCTGGAAGAAGATCAATGCCGAAGTCTATTTCCCTTTTGGGAGGAATTCCTGGAAGATCTTCAGGAAAGACAACTGAGTATTCATTCACTATTTTGACTGCTCCTAGACTGGGAGTTTCAAAACTAGAGTCCTTAACTCAAACAAAATGATAGACACATCCCTTAGATATTATTTTTCATTCCCAAAGGTAGGAAATAAGTTGACCTCTAAAAACTAAAATACTGCCCTTCCACTCTAGGATTGGTTCATTCGGGAACTGAAATTGGACAACTCTATTTTTGTAGTTGATTGTGGCATAGCAGAAATGAAGCCAATAAATGCAGAGAATGATATCAAAATTAGTCATATCTAATTCGACTAAGTCTGCTGAAATGACTTTCTGAGATACCATAATCGGACAGCTCCTGTATACCCATCGGGCTATGATAGTTTTACCCACTGGGGTAGAGACTAAGAAAGGCTCTACTAGAATTTTGGGACTGACTCCAAAATCAACTTATATATAAGGAGTAACTAAAGACAAAAAAGCTCTTAGATCTAGCAAAGCATAAACATGTACATGAAAGATCTATAACGTACCAGTAACCATATCAGGAAACTTTTCCTGATCTTGTTGGGACTGAAGAGCATAGAGTCTATTTGAGCGTTGCCCACTGGTAGCACTGGAAGAGGCACCCTACTGATTTAGGCGATTAAACTAAGCTGGAGGGAAATTATGCTGACCCTGAGGACCTAGCAGAGGACAATCTCTGACTTTGTAGCCTGGCTTACTACATCTGAAACAAACATCACTGCCAGCTCTGCAAGTACCCCGATGGTGCTTGCCACATGTTAGACAAAGAGGATAGGTTCGAGCACTTTTAACAATGCCCTGAGACTTAGAGACTGGCGTTCTTTCTGTTGTCATCTATAAATTTTGGTACCGGAGCACTGGCTGAGGAAGGAGCTGGAACGGATGACTTTCGGTGGAATTGAGAACGACCTCCACCCTCTGACTTATGTTGAGCAAAGTTGAAACTACCTGTCCTTACTCTCTTATTATGCTTCTCTCTCATCTTAATCTTCAGCTTTTCTATCTATTGAGCATGGATCATAAGCCTGGCTATGTCCATCTCACTAATCAACATTACAGATCTGCACTCATTGACCATACTATCATTCACCCCAGAAACAAACTAACTCATCTTGGCCCTGTTATCTACCACTACATAAGGAGCATATCTAGCTAGCTGAGTAAACTTAAGAAAATACTTTCACTGTCATGCTTCCCTGCCCAAGGTTGATAAATTCTAACACCTTAGCTTTCCTCAGCTCTAGGGGAAATAATCTATCTAGAAAACCAGTGGCAAACTCCTCCCACTCTATGGGTCCTACATCTATACCTCTTTCAGCTTTTCACTGTTTGAAGCATATGTGAGCCATATCATGAAACTGATATGCAGATAGCTCAGTACTCTCACTAGCAGTAACTCTCATGATATCCGTAACCTTCTGAACCTGATCAAGGAATTCCTAAGGGTCCTCATCTGACTTAGACCCAAAAAATGATAGAGGATTTATTCAGGTGAAGTCTCGAATCCTGGCTGCAGCTGAATTGGCCACTGGGTTGGCCAAAATGACAGTTGTTCATTCATTTTGGGAGCAATCGAATTAGCAAGAGTAGTGAATGCAACTCTGAACTCTGCATGAGAAACATGTTCATCCAAGGGATCTACTTAGACAGACTGAGGGGCTGACTAATTTCCACTACTTCTCTTAGGAGGCATGTTCTGTAGAAGAAAGGGAGAAATGGATTAGACTGAGAGTTTAACTTGATCTCATGCTCACTCGTACGATATAAATACTGAAAGAAGGGAAACTGTTCCTAAAACATCTTCTAGACTCCTATACATAAATGTGGCACGCAACACACCCATGCACAAGACTCTACTAGATGTGTCTTTTAGACTTCCTAGGACATTATTGAACCTTAGGCTCTGATACCAAGTTTGTAATGCCTTGAATCTGGTACCCGGAATGCTACAAGGTGCTCATGACCTCAAAGGACCACAATCTAACCCATAACTAATATCTGTAACTCAGCACTACATAATAAACGGTATAAATGTGAAAAAAGGCTGAAAGGCCATAAGGTTGAAATATCGGATAAAGCATAACATATGGAAATATAGTATATTAATACCAAAACAAAATAGAAATAGCTGTCTGAACATGCTATAGTCTGAAAACCTCTAAACTGTCTGAAAATTGTGGAGTTGATGGGACATTTCCCCAACTACCTCTGAACTACTAAAATAATAAAGTAATAAAATAATCATGCTATCTTCGAATGATAAGGACTCACTGCTAGTCTGGCTGCTGAACGTTTGATCTACTAAGGATACTCTGGATCTCGTACTTCTGAACCTATGGTATAAAACACCATAATGCAAATGCGTCAGAATGATTGAATGTATTGGTATGTAAGTGAGGTAGGATGAATACAAGGGTTTTATATGCATGAACAATACTAACTAACTGAATAACATTAACGTGAGAACAAATGCTTGAATACGTGAATTGTAACTGAGATCATGACATCACTAAATCTGAATACTAATAACATAAGTTTTCATATAACTGATATACTATTATCTGAATGCCAGTGTCTAAAATTTCTATTTCTGATGGAAGTAGCTGAGTTCCGTACTGAGCTGGGTTACTGTATCAGACAGTCCTGAATTTTGTAGAACTATCTAAGTTATATTACTGAGAGTGAGACTGAGACTGTAACTATAGGAAGTAGTCATCTAACTTACATGCCCCAAATGAGATAATATAATTGAGTTGGGGTCCAATCTGTAACCCCAATTAGATGGGTGTCAATACTGCGCCACTGGTAAGGACAAGCTATGAGTAATCCCTTATCTAATAGGTACTCTAAGGAGAATAGTGGGACACTCATATAACAGGTTAATCCACCTCATCTACCCTCATCTAGCAAGTTTGATGTCTTAATCTATGCTGGCTACGTAGTTCTGGAGCACAAGGATTGCTTATAAGAATCATACCCTCTAATAACAAGTAAGTTCCCATCCTTAGGCTCACTCGGTTCAAAATCCTACTCCCATCTGAATAGAAACTGAACATGATTAACTGAACTAAACTGGACTGCATTCATTGAGTTCAGTTGACTGATAGAATATTACTGAGATCTAATAACAGACTGAAATTACTAATATTAATGAGATTACTGAGTTTTCCTGAGTCATGTGACTAACTGAATTCTACTGAGTTCTGAAACTGACTGAGAATACTACTGATCATGGCATAATTTAGATTATCATGAAACTGACACTGGCTCTAGGCACACAACTAAATTATTGGGTACAAGTACCCCCAGGACTCAATAGCATGAAACTGACAAGACATGATTCTTCTTGACACATAACCATAGTCAACAATTCATAGTACAATCATTGGGGATTTTCATGAAGTATTCGCATGCTATAAGCTTAGACATGAATAGGAATGCATGTAAACATATCATAATTTCATAAGCCTAATCTCATGAGCATTACGTCAATACATTAAGAAGCATAACAATAACGTGGGAGTCATATCAAACGTAAGGGAGAAACATGGATTCATCAATTTTGGTCACAAATGAGTCATAGGGCATAATTCCTATTCTCTTAAGCATTTTATCAAACACCTTGCATGCATATCTTTAGGTTTAGGCATGAATATTGAAATAATACTTTATGGAAATATTTTAAACATTCAATGCAAGAATTTCAACCACATACTAACATATTTTCATGATAGTCATTAAAGACTTCAACTTGGAAATCAAATAACAACATAAACATGGATATAACTCAATTCATACCATAAAATCCAAAGTTTATATTTCAAATAGTGTTTCTTGAGCTTCATGGGTGAAAGGAACCCATGAATAAACACTTAACATGCCTGGGTAGATGATTTCTTAAAGATTGGTGGAGAAAATCTTGAATTCTTGCCTTGGGATTAGACACTTAGGGTTTCTTGTTCTTGGGTATTGATCTTTGAGAGAAACCTTAATTTGGTGTTGTGGATGAATAATGAAGTTATGAGCTCTGGTCTGGTATAATTAGGGGTCAAAACAGGTGGAAAAGGCCCCAAATACCCTTTTAAAAATGGATTAAAATCGTTGATCAAAAGTGGAGATGATTTGGGCGACGGTCCTTCGCTAGCTCGATGGTCCGTCGGTCCTAACCATCGCACTTGTCCAGAATCTGAACTTCCTGCATTGTCTGCGATGGTCCGTCGCTAGATCGACGGTCCATCAGTCCTGACCGCCGCACTTGGCCAGAAGATGTGTTCATTGCCTTAGTTGCGACGGCTTGGGTGATGGTCCATTTCTAGCTCGACGGTCCGTCAGCCTGACCGTCACTTCTGGGTAGTTTCGATAGTTCTTTATAAAACGTCTATAAATTTTTACTCGGATACCGGATTTGGAGAAAATTGGTATTGTTGGAAAGATAATTTAATTTCCCACATGATAAAAAGTCAAAATTGGGGAAATTCTATTTGATTTAAACATTAATTATTTAGGAAGTCATCACTAACTCTTCTAGAGACTAGATTTGACTTAAAGAAAGTTTGGGGTATTACAACATAAACTTGGGTATAAATGTTACTTCAAAACAAGTAAATAGAATCTTAAAATCATGGAATTTGGGAACAAGGGTTAAAGGTTACTCTTGTTCATAATCTCACATACCTTAATAGGCTTGATTTAATGGATGAAACCTTAACTTTGTAAGCCTTGGAGATTATCTTGAAAGCTTTATTGTACTTCCTAGATTAGAAACTTAAATTCGTATTTATCTTGAAGAGAATGTAATGGAGTTTTAGTATTCTTAAGAGGAGGTTAGGGTTTCTTGGTTAGAAAATTGATGAATAATAGGCAAATAATGCCTTAATCTATCTTTAATATCTTATTTTTATGATTTAGGGAGGTAGTTAAGGACCTAACTACCCCTTTGGAGATTAATTTTGTAATTAGAATGCTATTTGGAGGCTTGGTGTGATGCGATGACATGCTCATCGCTATACCCGATGCGACGTGGTTCAATTGCATTGAGATGTTGGAATTGAAATCCAAACACGACCCAAAACACATCCAAAAATTCCAAAACTTCCTCGAGACATGCTTCTTACACCCCAAAATATGAATTAACTCAAAAACCATTATCTCAAAGGCCGGAAGGTTAATTTAAAAATCCTTGAAGTTAAGAAGTAAAAAATAAGACTAAGTCTTCAATACTTAGTTAAATTTTCAAGCTTTAAGCCTCTTATGCAAGCATTAGGAGATGAACTAAGCTAAGTGTAATACAGGGTATAACAATAAGGGAGAGGCATATAAAAAATATATTAGAGCGAGGTAATAAGACATGACATGGAGCATCTCCAGCTTATTGAGGACATGACCCTAGATAGAAAGTTGTGGAGGTGGTGGATTTGGGTAGAAACTTAGTATAAGTTTAGGATGTTGTATCATTTATTGTATTACTTGGTGTATCTTGCATATTGTACTATTAGATGTGTTAATTTTTATTATATCCTGTCCTTTTACTATTTCTTGTCTAGATTGTTTTATTTTGAGTTGGGGGTCTATTGGAAATACCCTTTCTATATTACCTTTGAGGCAGTTGTATGGGCTGCATATATTTACCCTCCCCAGACCCAACATGGTGGGAATATACTGGGTATGTTTTTGTTGTTGTTGTTAATGTTGATTCTAGTTATTATGTTCGAAATATAGAGTTTATTGAAAAAGAAATCAATGAAGAGCTGAAACAATAATTGTATGAAGGAAGAAAATCCTATTTCAATAAAAATTCAGAAAGTATATAAGCCAATGACTCCTGGAAACAATTACAAGTTGAAGGTAAGTTTGAGCTTGAAGTGTTATAACCTTGTCAATGGTCTATTTGTTACAAATGAAAAGTCAAAATTAAAAGTGAAGGTATAACTAAATTGAGAGTGAACCGAACCTTGTTAGTTATTTTTCTCATATGAGCAATCTGTTATGATGTGATGAAATAGATGTACATGATAACATAAATAAATAAATTCAATGGTATTTGGGAGAGTATGAGTCTTTCTCACATTACAATATGATAAATCTTTCTTCTTTTAGTATCACTTCTTAGTCCATGCAAAAATTTGGAAGAATTTTATGAAGAGGAAGATGGTACCTTATTTGAAGAAGAAACTAATGTTAACCAAGATTTTAAAGTGCACAATAACCCATTATGTGAAGAAACTGGTGTAGACTATAAAGTGTTCTCCAATTCTTTATAGTTTAAGGACACCAATGAAGATGTTGACAATGAGACATATAAAGCTTTTGGTGCCCTAAATGAGAATATTAAGCTAAATAAAGGATGTAACAGTTCATGTGTGATAAATTATATGTGCTCACAAGTTTCTTACTTTATAGAATCTTTTTCTTGTTTTGAAGAAACTTTTTGAAGGTTCAATCCAAGCCACTTCTTAAGAAAATTGCTTTTGATTTATATCTTGACTTTGGTATGTCTAATAGTAAGGTTAACATGTTTAGCAAGAGCAAAAATAGTATGTTTGTTTGGTATTCATATTATTTTGGTCTTAGCAATGATCCTTTGTTGTTTACAAAGCTTATGAATTATGTTTTTTAGTTCATATTTTGGATATTACATTGTTCTATTTGATGATGCAATTTATGGAAATTTGGAAGGAATGTTTCTACATAAAAGAAATAAATGGGTTAAGTGGTTAAATAGTCACTATCTGGTGTTATTTTTACCAAATGCTTGTTCCATCTTTTATTACATGCTACTAATTATGATTATCATTATTGGTTGTAGGCATTGGTGAAGATTCAAGGACAAATATTCTTTAAGTGGGGGGAATAATAACACGCATGGAGGCTTAATCCATTGAAACAGAAGGTATAGTTAGTGTCAAGATTCAAGGATAAATATTCTTTATGAATGGGATAATGATAGCACCTTATCAGATAAACATCATTAAAGGACACAGATAAAGCGTTGGAAGTTTCATAAAATAAGAAAATTTGAAGACAAGCTTAAAGGGATGGAATTAGCACTTACAAACTGTCTTATGATGAAAGAAAATCTCCAGCCCAATAAATATATATTTACTAAGTATGACATATATTTGTAGGCTCAAATTAAGTCCTAGATAAAATGTAATAGGATCCTAATCTCCCCCACCCTAATGGAGAAATTACTGCAACATTTTTGAATTAGTTTGTAGAAACTTTATTTAAGAGTTTTTTTAATATATGTTGACTTTCCTAGGACTATGTGTGTGGTAGTCTTCTATTACATTTAATAGTTATTTGATTCTATGTTGACTTCATAGAAATAAGTGTGTGGCAAACTTCTAGATTCTAGGAAATATAAATTGCATTTTGGCTTTGACTGTCCCCTTCTAGGATTTTGTATAGATGAATTATTTCTCTTTATTTTAACTAAGTCTGGTTTAAATATTAAAATTAACAACCTTGTGTCTTGTGGAGACCGTTTTAAGTTCTCTTTTTTACTATGCCCTATATTTTTCTACTTTGAACCATAACTTGGATTTCATTAATGGCAAGATTCCTTATTTAAGTTCTCCCTCTTTTTTGTTATCTTCATGTTCTTTTTAATTAATTAACTATTTCCACTATATAAGCTTTAGTATCCTATATCTAAGCTTATTTCTCTCTTTCAAGAATCAACTCCTTACTTATTTCTAAACTTCTTATTTAATAAATCTTTCGCTATCTGTGTTGGTATCAAGTTATTCCTATGATATATGACTGGTTTCCTATGTGATACTATTTTATATACCATTTCTTCATATTATTATTATATACATCTTGTCTATCTCTTTCTTTATATTAATATTGTATATTTTTTATTTGCTTTATGTAGAGAACTTTCGTCGTTATTTACTAGTAGAGCATGGTAGTTTGACTTTAACTATCTTTTATCCATATTGCATTTTGTTTCATAGTTAGATTTATGTGTTTACATTTTTTCTTGGCATGTTTTTTTATATTTTCATTATCTTTGGAGCTCTTTCAGTTGCTGCTTTCTGAGTACCTAGTGTTTCGGTTGGTACATACTACATTTCTGCACCCTGTAGATCATAGTATGAGTTATCACCGCTGATGTGTACATCATATGGAGTTTCCATGGATCAAAGATTTGAGGTGACTCATGATGTTCGGAGTTATTCCTACTCTCTCTCTTCTACTGGTCTAGTTTTTATTTTTCTTTTATAGACAGTTTCTATATATATTATGCTTACCTTGTACTCTTTTTTTATTAGAAGCTCTTGTACAAACTTTGCCAAATTTTGGGGTTACTTCACTGTACTAGTCTCTTTATTGAATTCATTATCCACTACTTTTTCTTTTTGCTTGATAGTCTGTTACTCGTTGTTCTAGATTATGGGTTGGCTAACCTACTAATTGATTATGGCAGGTGACATCATGACTTGAGAAATCGGGTCATGACGTATAACTTCTTCCATTGAGCTTTCTAATGATTTTTTTCCATTTAATAAGAACTGGCATGTAACTCAAGAAATGTAATAAAATAATGCCATGTACAAAACCATTCAAATCACATGCACATATTTATATATACATATTTATAACATGTTGCGATAGGATAAGGGTCATGAACATGAGAATTTAAAACAATTAACCTGGGTTGTGTAGTTTTATCTATCCTAAGGCCACCCACGGGCTATATGGGTTATATTCTCCCTACTGAAAGGGACCTAGCACATATTATCCACACAAATTGAGGAAATCTGTAGGAGGGCCAAAGATACCAAGGCTCCAACCATCCCAAAAATATATAATGTGTGAGATATTCATACAGTTATAAAGACCCCCACTCCAGCAAATGTGGTTTCCATTATTAGTCCCCTTGGGACCTCCATTTTCACGATGAGCTACCCAACCCCCTTTAAGCCCGAATTAAAACATTTGCACCTAATCTCAACTGTTAACCTATGATTTCTTTTCTAAGGAATTTACCCATTTGGTATCATCATACCAATTATGCTTGCACACCAATCCAAATATGCCATTCTATTCCAATTAACCAATTTGACTCCTAAATTCCATTTTAAAAGTCAAAAACCATGGCCACCAAGGTCTTTCAAATTAATTTTTTTCCATTTATCCTTTTTGTGTAATGCAATATTCCTAAAACAAGGTAAATCATGCATATCTATGTTCTAAAATCAAATGTAAAAAGTGGGATGAGGTTAATGCCAATTCAAAATCAAAAATCCATAAATTTGGGGGAACCCATGTATAACACCCCAGATTTTTGGTCCTTGAAAATTTCTGAAATTTTTTCCTCACTGCCCAGGCTACGACTCACTATAAGAGTTATAGGGAGTCTTGACAGGTCTTATGGACCCAATCATAGATTGGCCAATATGTTTTCTTGGATTTTCTATCTTGATTACGATTTGGACTCTACAAGTCGTAGTGTCTCATAATGAGTTGTATGGTGTGTTCCGTAGCCTAACTAGTGTTATGCCCAGATTGTCTATGCTTTGACAACGACTGTACTAAGCGAGTCGTAATGACTAAGAATGATTCATATGGTACGACTCATAGACAAGTCAATGTTGGTGATCCTGGTCACTGTCCAACCTATGACTGGATGATAAAAGTTGTAGGGTGACCCTAGGAGTCGTAAGGGAACCCATAACTGGTGGTGATTTTTCAATCTTATCATTAAGGGAATTCCAGTTAATTCCTATTTTCTAGTATTTGAACCTCACGACCATAAAGCACTCTAAGTGGTTATTTCTCATTCATAACACAATAAAAAACACTCTCAAACTCTCTAACCTCTACAAGGTCAAGATACTTAGGTTTTCAAAGATGTTGGTCATCTAAGAGATAAAGGGTTGATTTCTCTCCATAAATCTCAATATTTTAGGCATGTTACTCTTCCTTAATTATTAATTTCCACAAGCATGTGTTTTACATTGTTTAAATTGTATGGATTTGAATGTTGGTTTTGTTGTGGTTGAGGGTTTTGACATGATTGATTCTTAAGTTTCTTTCCTATTACTTATTACACATTGTTTATTCTTTATTAGTGGTTTTAAATGTATCGATGTATGGTTATGGTGAATAAGCTAAGGGGTCATGGTTTCCCCCAAATTGTTGCTTTTAACTTTGAATTGGTTTTGAATAAATGTGTTCCCTCAACCCATTTGTAAAATTAAGTTTAAAATATTAATTGGACACATGGTTTGGCATACTTACCATACTATTGTATTGCATAAATGTTTAAAAGGTTAAAAGAGGATTTTGAAGGCCTGGTTGGCTATGTTTTGATTTGATGAACAAAGAGGGGTTGAGGCATTGCCCCAATTTTATTTGACAAACTAAAGAAGGTCGAGGAATTCCTCCAAATTGATTTAATGAACAAAGGAGTCGAGGCATTCCCTCAGATAATGAATTGTGATGGCAGTATGATAAGTATGAAAGTGTATGGTATGACAGTACCTATGATATGCCTAAATATATGATTCTATGGTTAATTAAAAGGGTTATGTGAAACTTATTTTAATTTAGTCTTAATAAGGGTTATGTTGCTAAGCCGTGAAGGTGTTGGTCTGGAATGACTTGCACAAGAAACTCATCTTTGCCAACGTGAAGTGGTCTTGATGGATGTGTGCATAGTTTACTTTAATGATATAATTGTTCATTGGAATGTTGTGGGTTTGGGGCATTCCCTGGTCTTCCTTGATACCCTCGGTTCATATGGTTAACATGCATTAGGGCCCTTTCAGTGGGGGGCTGAACCAATATAGCCCATGGGTGCCTTTTTATGACGATTGAGCTACATAGTCCAGGATAAGTTCTACTTCATGCTAAGTCGTGTTCCCTTTCCTGATATGACATGCTTATATATATATATATATATATGATTATTTGTATTAACTTTGAATGACTTTGAAACATTGATCATGGAATTATTTTATCCCCCATCCCCGAGTTACATGTTAGTGCTCAACCTGCTAACCATCTTCAGACATTGTATCCCCACTCAATGTAGGCATCGGAGATACTTTTACTTTTTCTACACAGTGTTAGGTGGATTGGCTCAGTTCGTCAGTCGTTTGTGGTGAAGTGGTGAACTGCCATTCTTTGGAAGACTTGATCATTCATCAGTCTTCTTTCATAGATTAGAATTTAAGAGTTCACATTAACATTATTATTATTATAATTGCCAGAGTCTGGTGATAACTCTCAACTTACACGTCAATTAAGTTCTAAGTGGTCATCGTCAATATATTTACCCATCTTTGGAGTTGGGGTCGAATCCACAAGGAACAATGTGAGTGGAGATCAAATTAATTTGAAATGATAGATACAAGTTAAATTCAAACAAAGGGTACAAAACGATAAAAATAGGGGAGATATATACTAACACTAATGTTTCTATTTTTTGGGTTTTTCTAGTATAAATTTGGGGCTACGAATAATTAAAGTTGTAACAATTATGCACGGATATTGGGATTATACCTTACTAAGGGAGTGGCATGTGGGAGATAATTATTAACATCACTTTAATAATTCAAATATGGGTAGGTTTGGTTATAGATTTTGATGTTAGCCTTTCGACAAAACACCAAACTTTCACGCATTGATTCTTTTGAATACCTAATAGGTGAGTTCAATAATTTGTAACCATAACCTCAATTTAGGCATCCCTATTTTTAGGATGACACCCACGGCATAGTCAACTTCACATTCACCCTTATGTATAAGATAGTGAAGATATAGCAAACTACACATATAATTGTCTATCATTGATTTGGTTTCCACGTCCCTCTTTCAATGATGATATGGTTTCCTAAAGTTCACCTACAACCCTTATTTCGAAGATGGCCTTGAACTTTCTAGAGGTTGGAACTTTCGGCCATCAAACCCATATGGGTATTTGGAGCTTTCGCCCATCAAATCCCAACCACATAAGCGTAGCAATGATAAAACCCATAAACATGAACTACCAAATAGATGCTAACAACAAAAACCCACATACACTTTAACCCCCATTCACACATAACCCCAAGAGGGAGATTTAGCTATACATAAGATAAACAAGCATAAATATACCCATAATATCCATTGAATCAAAGTTGTAGAAGATCTAAGCAAATGTTACTTCAAACTTGGTTCTCCCACAATATCAATTATGGAAGTGAGCAAATATTTCACTTAGAAAGTCTCCAATGTATTCTTCACCCAAATGTTACGCAATATTTTCTTCTCCAAAAATGGAGACTACAAAACCCAAAGCTAAAACTAGAGGAATAATGGGGAAGATGGGATGTCATCTCATAAATGATAGGGTTTGAGTCATATTTGTCAAGTTGGGATCAACACATGCAATTATAATTTTACCCTTGGGATGCAATCCTCCGCTAGACTGCTATCGCGCAGATCTGACTGTGACCGCGGTTATACGACTGCAATTTACCACCGTAACCATGATTATTTAACCATCCTTGACTGCCACAACCACGATCGGCATATGCGCAACCACAGTACCCAAGGCTCTTTAGTTCCAGGTCTTCAACTGCACTTTTCTTGCTCCCTTTTGATTTCAAGCTCCATCCCACATCTTTTAAATCTCCTTGACTTTATGCATGCAAAATGTGGATATTAGTGCATTCAGTCACAACTATGTCTTATTTATTCATTCAAAATAAAGTAATGCGCATGGATATTGAGTTCGAATGAGTGGTAAAATCACCATTCATCAACATCCCCAACTTAAAGAATTTGTCTGTCCTCAAGCAACATTACCTCTTACCAAGAGACACAATCATCTAAGCCTAAATTTCATGCCTCAAAGCTCACGATAACCTTAGATTTAATCGTAACCATAGGTAGATTATTGTACATGTTCTAAACCATTTTCATTATGCCCTTCATTATAAGATGCACTACCAAAGTGTGCACAAGAATTTAAAGAGCAATCAAGCAACAATAAATAATGATCTAGAAATGACTCACTTTTAGACCAAAAATAAAGAGTACTCCATTTGCCTTATCACCCGGAGGGTGACAAAATCACCCACCTCAACTTGTTTCACATTCCAACCTTACAAGAAAAAGAATTTTACACACCAAGTTACACAATATACAACAAGGAATTTTAAGTGCACAAATCTCTCCCTCGCAAAGAAATCTTCATGAAACAAGTGTAATGCCATAGGCTTGCCTCTATTATCAATCACCACTACAAGGAAAGTAAGTGGTTGGAGATCTAGAAGGAGTTACTAATCTTGTAACATAGGTTCAGGTTAGAGTAGAATATTATTTGGGGAATAACATGGCTACACCCTTCCTTGAACATCTACATCGCATTTTTTCAATCCTTCTTTTTTACTATAGGCAACTCTTCTTTGCTTTTTTTCTTTTGTCATGCCTAATTTTTGTTTCCTTTGTTCACCCAACATGTTTCATCTCATTTTCTTGCAATTTTCATGCTATCTTTCCTTTGTTAGGTCCTTTCTTCTTCTATTAACTTCTTTTCAAAATGTTAGATACATTGGGCATACATTATACCTTTGTGGCACCAAACTCACTTTCTTCCATCTTTACCACCCCCAACTCAAGATTTTTCCCTCAAATTATATTCTCAAGTTCAAGAAGGGTATGGTTCAAAAGAGGGATAAAAAGAATGGTTCACGGTCTGTAATATGGTTGCCAAAGAAAGTTCCAATGGATCATAGTGGGTACTAGGCATTATAACTATATAAGGGTAGGCTTTGTAGGCTGGAGTGGGTTCCACAATCGCAAAGGTGGCCTAAGATCACTTCTCCACAAAATACAATCAAAATTAGCTTTAAAGGACTAACGGGGAAAGTTCTAGATAATGCAAGTATGTGTGAGATCAATGCAAAAGCTTACCACATAGCATGCAAAAACTTGCCAAGGAGGCTCAATTGTTTCTCCCGTATGAAACAAAATGGGAGTATCTATCTTTATTTACAAATCAACAATATATATAGTCACAAAAGGAGAAGAAGTTTTGTTACAATATCACTCACGTCCATGCCTTTGATATTTTCAAAAAATTTAGAATGAGGGGTTTGCTCATTTTGCAATGGTACCATGCACAATTTGCTAAACTATGGCTACAACAAAAACCTTAGTCTCACAATTGGCTAAAGATGGGCAAATTACCCATATGGCTACTCAGATTTCACCAATGGTGCAAACAAAGTGACCCTAACTTTACAACATACAATGCCATAGGTACTCATACTTCCCTTGCATTTATGCATCTAACCCAAACATAACTTTTTAACCTTAAGAATGTTGTCACTCAATTCATCATAGGTCAAAACTTGTCATGCATCATCATTAAAGAAAATAGACAACTACAAATAAAAATAATCAATTCACAAAATTTTCATGTTTTGATTGAACTAAGTTCGAGTATTAAAAACCAATGAATTCACACAAGGGTAGGGTCGCACCCCCAACTGTAAGACTTGTAGTGACCTCACTACATAACACAAAAAATAAGAAGAGTTAAAGGGCTCCCTGAAACTGCAGTGATAACCAAGGTACAAGATGGAGAAACTGTCGTAATCGCGAAATATATTCCACGATCGTGGTATCGTAATTGAGATCCTTAGGTGCAATCATGGTACCTGAGGCATTTTGCTCCCCTATTTTGCCTTGTTTTCTGCAGGGCTACCATATTCTCGAACTTTGTTTTTCACTTATTTTTGGCTTCCAACCTTTCCAAAGCACATACAAAACATGAAAATTATGTGAATTATTCCAAAAACATATAAATATAAATATGAAAATGATGGGTTGACTCCCATCAAGTACCTTATTTATCATCGCGGCATGACGTCTTTTATAATCCACATTTGTGCTTCCACTTAAGGGATTTGAACCTTTTGCCAAACTTTTGATCATTCTATATTCTAGGCTCTTTGGGAAAAAGTAAGGGCATGACAATGCATGTTCTATCACGTCACTTCGATGACTTGAACATTTTACACAATTTGACATCGAACCTTTGATTTGGCTCCCTAGGTAAAAGTTAGTACATAAATAGTCTATTCCTTATACATCAGAAGTTGAGTTTCTTGTCCATTTATAAATGGGGTTCCAACTGCTCTTTTGGAATGCCAAACTCCAAAATATAAGAATTAGACTCCATCTCCCCACAATCCTCTATTTGTTTAGGTGGATGGATTTTCATCAGATCCTTTAGGAATAATATTGAAAAGTGGGATGAATAAGGTCCAAACCTTAATTTCAAATTTTCCTCCTCTAAAGCATCTTTGCCCCGAAATAGATTTGAGTCATCATAAGAGGTGAGCATTGATTCTTCTTATGACTCTAGTACCATTTCCTTTATTCTTGTTTCTTCTTCCTCGTATGAGTTGTATGATTTGGAAGTCATCGAGGAGTCTTCACTACAAAGCTCACCATCGTAGCTTAGTTTCTCTTCTTGATTTACCTCCTCTTGGGAAAAGGGGAATGTTGTGATAGTTTCAAGCTTTTTTTCTTCACCTATTTCCCCATCATAACACCTTATCATGCCAATGCCTCATGATGCGTCTCTTTTATATTCTCCTCTGTCTCATCCACCCGATCTTAAATGGCTTAGAGTAGTTTTCTAACACCACTAAGTTCGGTATGTTTATCCTTTTCCTCTTCATCATATGACCTATTAACCTTATAAAAAGAACTAGCAAATCGGTTAGAATAATAAGGGGGTGGCATTTGGGCAATCCTCCCAGTGTCCTCCTCGGCCACTATATAATGGGTACCTATACTCCCCATAGGGAGTATAGTTACAATCTATCCCAAAGTGTGCTCCTTAATAAATTGGACATGGGTTGTCAAAATAGGAATCCTAATACCTAACATCATATTTGTTGAAAGATGCCATAGGGAAAAGTACAAATAAAATAAAATCTACCTATAAAGAAAAATTACAAAAAAATATATACAAGCTTCAATTCAAGAATGTAACTAAAATTCCAAACTAACTAAATACACCAAATTGTTCCCTGGCAACAATGTCATTTTGATAATGCTCAACTCACTCCCATAATATTGGTGTGAGGCGGTCGTCTTCAAGTAACCCAATGTATATTGGGGTCGAATATTATGGAGTGAATGTTATAGACTTCCAACCTATGCGTACTCAAATTACTATAAGGTTACCTGGAATGCTAGTAGAAACAACATATATAAGTAAATAGGGGGAATTTATTTAAAAGTTCTTCACACAAACTTCAACAAGTACGTAGTGACTTCTATCTTTGGGTTAAATTCAAGATTTGGAGAAATCTTGGGATATTGTCTCCTTAGAGGTGAAGCATGTGGGAAAATATTAGTTTATCATTAATTTTAGTTGTTAATGAATAGATAGGCTAGTTTAAAGATCATTAGGGTCAATCTTTTGACAAAAACCCCAAAGATTTTATGGTTGGCTCTTTCGAGCATCTAACAAGTGTGGAGTTTATATAGCCACTAAAAACCTCAACCAAGCATCCCTATTTTCTATGATAATGCTCTTGACATGGTTTACACCCCCTAAACACTTATTTCTAAGATTGCAAAGGGTAGTAAATCATAGACTTAGTTGTTCAAGATTGCGTTGTCCCCCGATAACCCTCCTTCGAGAATGTTATGGTTTACCTAATATTCACCTAAATCCCTCTTTCGAGGATGACAAAGGGTTTCTAGAGTTTGGAGTTTTCACCCATCAAACCCATTTGGATATTTGGAGTTTTCACTTATCAAATTTCCAACTCATAAGCTCAAGCAATGGTGAAATCTATATCAACAACTAAATGTCATGCAAACACAACAATACCCACACACAATCACACACTAGTTCAACATAATCCCAAGACTAAATTACTTAGCTACTCATGAAAAAAATAAAGAGAGATATACCATGTGGGTCAACCAAAGCATTCATTCTTCAATAAGAAACCAAGAAATTTAAGCCTCCAAAATTGATTACACACTTGACCAATTAGGGTTTCAAGGTTAGAATTCAAAAATTATATTATGAGTTAAACAATCCCCAAAGAAAAAAAGGTTTTTTCTTATATATGATTTGGGATTCATTGAAGTACTTTTACAGTTCTGCCCTTGGGAATATTCCCGCTGGATCGCGATCGCGTACTGATATCCGTGACCTCGCCCATGCAATCGCGGTTATTTATCGTGACTGGATTTCTTTGACCGTCTTTACTGACCGCGACTAGAGAACTGTGGTCACGGTAACCAAGGATGATGCAATCCAGGTCATCAGTTGCACTCTTCTTTGCTTTTTTTTTATCATCTTCAACTCCAATCCATATCTTTTAACCTCCTAACCTAAGATTTTTACCTGCAGCGAGTGGATATTAGTGCATCTCACCATAAATTTGTCTCATTTATGCATTAAAATCAAGGCATTGTGCACGAATAATGAGTATGAATGAGTTGTAAATACACCACTCATCACTGACCAAAATTGGAAATTTGTATTTACCGATATGAGGATTGGTCTTAGTGGACCGTGTGCATGATGTCAAACAATTAGGGGATGTACTAGTCATCCCATGGGCTAATTCCTTGGTCGTGTGGCTACATATATTAGGGCCCTTTCAGTAGTGGAACTGAACCCATATAGCCCATGGGTGGTTTAGGACGACCAAATTACACAACTCATGTAAAGATTTTAAATGTATGCTAAAGTCGATTTCCTTTTTTGGCACTTATATATATGTATGGTTGTATGCATTATGTATGGTTTTACTTGTTTTTATATATGGCATTATTTTATCCTTATCTTGAGATTCATGCTAGCGGTCACTCGCTAACCCACCTACTGCAGGTTGTATACCCATGCTATGCAGGAACTGTTCATTCTACCCCTCATGTTTAGTATGTGAAATTAGTTTGAGCATTTGGACTAAAGTGGTGAGCTTTCATCATTTTGGAAGGCATTATTTTATGTTATAGAAAACTTTGGATATTTTTATTTTATTTTGGATATTGGTTTTGTCCATGATTGGGGTCATGTCCACACTAGATTTGTTTTCTCTTTTGAATAGAGGCATCGTGGTACTTCTGGGGTTTGTATGGATGAGATCGGTATTGGTGTTTTCCTTGGAATCGGTATTGGTGTTGGGGCTTACACCCTAGGACAATATTATTGGTTATTCCATCATATTACATTTTGGGATTGATTATTATATTATGGTTTGGTATTCTCTTTGGTTATGGCTTGGTTTATGGCCTATTGTTTGGTTTAGTTTTGTATGGTTGTGTGGTTGGTGTGGTACAGTTGGACTCAGTTGGGTCAATCACTGTTGTGACCCTATCTTAGAGTCTTAATAAGAATATTTATGCTATCTTTTTATATGTTTGAAGTTCAACCCATTTAAGGCTGGATATAGGTGGTTGGGTTGGGTAACAGGGGGTGGTCCTCGGTACTAGTTGGACTTGGGATGCCCAATACGACAAGGCACAGGGTTGGGTCAGGTCAAATTGTCAAAAACCCACTTGACAAAGAGGCCTCTCTTTCCTTTTATTGCTAAAAATGATTAGGGCTAAAAGATCATTGGACTAGTATCCTAATCAGTACAAAATGGCACCTATAAGTTTGTTACACAAGATGACAAATTTGTGAAGACTACTCATGCCAGTTGTATCGTATCTTGCACATCTAGGGACTTGGTCCATTTCAGTTAGTTGCTCATCGTCAAAACTAAATATAACAATTTCCCCCCTTGTTGATGATGACAAGCCAACCATTCAACTTTGAAAATTAGGCACATTCATCACATTTAATAAGTGTGATTACCACCTGAAGATGAACGTTCAACCTATCATCATTCTTCCTCCATCATGCAATACATGACCTGGTCCCTTATTTTCATTTATAGCAAAAGCCTCTAATTTCTTCCCCCTGCTGTCATGCACCTACTTTTAGTGCATTTGCACACCTCTTCCTATCGACATAACTCCCTTCATTCATCTATTCAGAACATCACTTACTTTCCCTATCAGTATGCACCACATAAGCACACATAATTCTTAGTTCTTTGCTTATTTCATGATACTTGGTATTGCACATCACATAAGCGCACGTACTTCTTAGTTCATTGCTCATTTCATGATACCTAGTCCCTGCACATCATACTCCTGGTCCCTGCACATCATACTTATCACACCTGGTCTTTACACACGAAGTAAGTATTTCTCCTTTTGGCATCATTGAAAAGGATTGACAATAAACTAAGAGTAAAGATAAGTTTAAGTTAATTAACTCATGGACACTAGGGCAACACTGGCATGAAGAGTGGCTTACAAAATTAAAGGAAACAGATGATATATGTAAGCTAAATTCATTCATTTTAAAAACAAAGGTTAGTACCAGTACAATCAAACTAAAATAATGCATAAAACAAATTGTCTTCAAGAGCTTACACAGGGATCTAAATGTGAAACTGACACTAGATTGATTTGAGTATAGGGATAATAAGTCTTATATAGAGGTTTGTTTTGGGGAAAGAGACTTAAGCATCATCTCTACTCTTGTATTTTCAGCATTGAGCAATCAATAACTGCTTGGTGAGAACTTTCACTTCAGCATTCAATCCTAAAATTTCTCAAGACAGTTCTACCACTTGTACCTAAAGATTTACATTTTCAGCTGCAAGCTCACAGTGGTACCTAGTCCCTTAAAAGACAACTTCTAATTTTGTAACTTCAGATGCAACTATCTCAGTATCTTTAGTAGCTAACATAATCCTTAACTCTTATATTTCTTTGCCCAACCTTTCCTGAACATCTATAAACTTAAACACATGGGACACAAATCCAGATTTTCCCTCAATGCATCCACTCTCCACAAAGGTTGTCAAGCTGATCATCTGTTTGGCTATTTCAGGTGTTCCTTTAGTTCCATATACATCATAGTGTTTAAAAACCTTTTTCAAGAGATATCCATATGGAATTCCATGATTGTCTTCCTTTTTATGAATCACATTATGCATATGCTCTGTTAATAGAGCTGGAAGACTTATCAATTCAAATTTACTCAAGGATTCAATTAAGAACAAGTCAACACTAGAAGCAATTGTTCTTTTCTTAGATCTTGGAAATAGGACCTTGTTGATGAACTCAAATATTAGCTGATAGTCACTTTTTAGAAACTTTTTTTCACTACAGCTGTTGTGGTTCCTCATTCCTTTGATGCCTTAATCATTAACTCAGTGGTAGGCTGTTGATTTACTACAGTTCTTATCCCTACAACAGGTACATCTAGGATTCTTACTAGTGTTTTTTCATCATGCTTAAGAACCTTTCCCTATACCTGTGTATTCAAACATAAACCATCATTTGAGAATTCCATGGAGTGGTACAATTCTCTCACTTAGCCTTCAAAGAAAATGGGAGTTGATTCTTCTAACAAGTGCAGCCAACCTTGATGCCTCACATACTCCACCAATTCTACCATCCCTGGTTTGTCATAGATTTTTAGGTCAAATTCTCTCCCAGATAGAACCTTCTATGTTCTCAAGTTCTCAATTCTCCTTTCTCTGAGAAAGTCATTCATTTTTTTATTCTTCTTATTTCTCTTGGGATCACTTTGTGGCTCTCATTTTTCATCAATTTTTCTCCTCATGGGATTGGGTGCCGTAAATTATTTTCTTTTCTTGACAACTATATATTTCTGCCTCATTCTAGTGGAGATACCAATCTTTGACTTATAGGAACTGGTCCTCTCATCATCCTCAACTTCAGATTTTCTTTCTTTAGTAGCAGAAGCAACTACTGAATCTATGTCTTCTTCTTTCTCAATCTCCACAACTTCTATTTTTTCTTCCTCCTCTACTTCCATTAATTTACCCATCCTTCTTCTTTTTATAGTTGAAGCTTTGTTGGCCATCATGGAATCTTCCATCATTTTCTTTTCAGAACCTCTTATAGAATAGGTTCTATTCATTTTTACCTCTGAGTTTATCACTTTCTCCTTACCTATACTTCCTCTCAATTTCTTTACCAACTATCTTAAATGTATTTCATTTTCATCCTCTTTATCTTCCTCAGGTGGTGGTAACAATATATCCTTTCCCTCATTCCCTTTATCCTTAGCCCCTAATTTTTATTCTTCTCTATTTACTATACTTTCTTTGGCATCATATGCAAGTATGAGTTGGTTCTCAGATACTCAATTTTTATTGGAAGAAAGATCAACCATTTTTACTGAAATTTCTTTATCAAATTACTGGGGGAAAATAGGGGTTGAATCTGAGGGTGTATGAGAGTCAGGCTCTTGTTGTGTTTTTGAGGGTTTAATATTTTTGACTTTTTTAGATGACTTAGGAATTTGGAAGCTTTTAGGAAGTTTTGAATTTCTTGGAGAAGAGAGAGTTTATGGTTGATATGCTTCATGTTCTATTGGTGATACAAATTCTTGGTTTTGATTTTCAATCATGATAAGCTAAGCATAAGCTTCTGAGATTAATGAGGATTCAATGTATACTAACTCAATTGAGGGTTCTAGACATTCTAAGGAGGATTTAGTTTGTTGTTAAGTACTGCATATGATGTTTTCCATGATTTCAAATTATGAAGAATCAAGATGATCAGTTTAGGGAAGTTTAGTTTTATTCTCCGAAGTTTGGTGTACTTCAAAGATTTTGTTAGGTTTGAGAAAGCAATAATGTTTTCCATTTGATTCCGAGAGACAGTGATAAGATAGATTAGTTTTAGGTTTAGAGAAAATTTGTCAATTTGGGAAGTTTATTTGGACTATTTGAAGAATAGAGACAAGACGGTCTGACTTATCAACTTTAAGGGATAACTGATGTCCTTAAAAGAGGTTCCTATTGATTTGACATATCTAGACCTAAGAATTGTGACTTTTTATTTTGCACAAAAATTGACACTTTAGAGGAGAAAACATATATGGCTTTTTCAGTTAATATTTTTTTATTATTTTAAGCTTCTTGTATAGGTACTAACCTGAGTGATGGGACCAAGTCCCTTTCCCTTTTGACTAAATTCAGTACTTTCATTGGTTTAAATTGTTCTCCTCTTAAGCTCTTCTCATGAATGTATACTTACAAAGATCTGGATCTGTGTTAGATTGACAAGCACTTATTCTACCAAGGATATATTCCTCCTTAGCATAGCCAATTCTTAGAGTTACATTGATTCATATTCCAGGTCAGGTTGGCTTAATTAATCCATGATTTGGTCTTTTGTTAAAACTTCCTCATTTAAGATGCGTCTTCTAGGGACCAGGTCCCTTGAATTCAACTATTTAAAAATATGACATCTACACCTTGGAGTCCCTTGAGAGAGAGAAAACATAGTTAGATCTTCAAAGATTATGCTCTGAACACCCACTTTTGATAAATATTCTTGACTACAATTGCTTTTCTCCAACCTAGACTCGTGATCACTTATTTGATTTTGGAACCCATTTGAGTTTGAATTCCAGTAAAAAGACAACGGTGTGACCAAAACATTCTTTTCCCATCTAGGTAGAGAGTTCTTTTTCATATTATTCAAGTACTTGAATCTATTTTATTATGTATTCTCCTGCTGAACATATCTGAATTAATTCAGTCCTTCAGTTTTATAGCTTTGACAATTCCCTTTAGAGTGACCATTTTTTCCACAATGATTGTACATAAATTTTGGAGCCTTCTACCTAGCACCATTGACAGTCTTTCCTGGCCACCCAGTAGGTTAGAGTTCTTCTTGATAGCCCAGTCCTTTTACATTATTAGCACCCTCTTTTTCTTTCTTATCTTTTGAGTTTGCCATGTATGAAAATAAGAAATCATAGATAACTGAATTGTCTTCCACTGCCAGCATAAAGAAATCTCCACTCTTCTCATCCTCAGCTAAATCACTGCAAGAGTCTCCCCATGCTATTAATAACTTCTTAATTACACGGCTAGCAGCAACATCTTTTCTTACCTTCTCAAGATTTTTGTCCTTGTCTTGCACTGGGTAGTTCCTCATGAATTCTTAAAAGATACTATTTTTGTGACCGCCTTTAATCCTACCATTTCTCTTGCTAAGATGACCACCCCTTTATACAACTCTAATAATTCTTATTATCGAAAGTGCAATAATAGTGTCTTTTTCACTTGGGTTAGACTCTAAAGCCTTTAAGGTTAGGAATGTCTCATTTTCTGCTTCATTTATTTCCATCCCTATTTTAGTTATAGCATCCATGATGACCAAAAAACTCTAGGTATGAACCTTTTAGAGCGAACCAGCTCTGATACCAATTTTTGAAACCCGTGGGGCTTGCACCACACAGTGAGGGACCAAGTCCCTCAAAATTAAAAACAAGCGATAGAATAGTAAGGCAACAGTAAGATGCTGAAAAAATAAATGTAGTGTAGAGAGGTAAAAATACAAGAATTTTACATGGAAATCCAAGAAGGGAAAAACCATGGCTTGCCCCCACAAGTGCCAAAGAAATCCACTATAAACAACCTCCTGATTACGGTCTAGATTTTATCCTATCTCTTGGCTCCTATCGCTTGTAGAAACTTTACTATAAGCTCATCGTGGTAACTCTACCAAGGACCCTCTACGCTGATTATATCTAATCAGTAACAAACTTAGGAAAATCTACCTAAGCATTCTCAAAGCATGAGAAAATACTACTTTTATAGCATGAGTAGTTTGATTACAAAATAGTATACACTCAAAAACCATTTTTAATTTAAGCTCTCAAAACTCATAAACAACTAAGATCTTGAGCAGTGTTGAAATGGTGTTTTTGCTGCCTCTCTTTGCTTTTTGTAATTGTCAAAAACCTACTTGTAATTGCTACCAGCTATCCTAATTAGTACAAAATGGCACTTGTAAGTTTTTTACACAAGATGACAAAATTGTGTAGACTACGCATGCCAACTGTACTGTATCTTGCACATCCAGGGACCTGTTCCATTAGAATTAGTTGCTCACTATCAAAATTACATATAACATTGGGGAAAATTTGGTTCTTACCCATCGGCTAGATCCCCTTACCATAGGTCATCCAGTGAATATCAATTTCAAAAAAATAGTGGTCCTAGGGCACGCGGTGCCTAATACCATTCTAATGGATCCTAGTTAGTTCTATCTTGTCCTCCTTGCTGGTTTTGTAGCCAATTATATTGCAGGTTTTATCATGAGTGGAAGAATCGATGCTGTAATTATGGTCAAACTGGTCATATGCAGTAAGATTGCCCTTCTATAGTTTCTTTTAGGGTCAACAAGGTCCCTATTTCCCCTTTGTCATCTCTAACACTAAAGGGTGCTACCTCTAATACCGGCACTAACCAGAATCATCTCGGTGCTCTTTTTGACTACCGAGAGTATGAAGCATCTCTTGATGTTGTCCCTGGTATGTCAAAACTCTTTTCTCGTGATGTGTATTGTTTACTTAATCCAAGGTCCACTCTTTCTTATGTGACACCATTTGTGGTTTTGTTTTTAGGTCTTGGTATCGAGTGTATTTCAGACCTCTTTTCTATTTATACACTGGTAGGTGACTCTATAATTGCTCAAAATGTCTAAAGGGTTGTGTGGTATTCTGTTGGGGATAGGGAAACTTTGGTGGATTTGATTAAACTTGATATGGTTGACCTTAATGTCATCTTGGGGATGGATTGGTTGCATTTGTACTATGCCTCTATAGAGTGTTGGACCCGTAGGATCATTTTCAAATTTCCTAATCAGCTACTTATTGAGTGTGGAGGAAGTTCCCTTATGCCTAAAGGGAGGCTCAGATCATATCTTCGAGCCCAAAAACTAATTTCCAAGAGGATTCTATGTAAATTAGTTTGGGTTAAAAATTCTAACTTGGAGGGTCTTTTCTTGCAATTCGTTCTCATGGTTAGTGAATTTCCCAAGGCTTTCCCCGAGATCTTCCTGGTGTCCCTCTCGATAGGGAAATTTATTTTTGGATTGATCTTCTTTCAGACTCTCGTCCTATTTTTGTCCCCCTCTATAGAATGGATCTGGATAAGTTGAAAAAACTTAAGAAATAGTTGAAGGATCTTCTTGATAAGGGTTTTATACACCCTAGTGTTTCTCCATGGGGTGCTCTTATGTTTTTGTGGGTAAGGAAGATAAGCTTCTTCCGGTGTGTATAGGATGTCGGCAAAAGGGATTAGGGATTTAGAACAATCTCTCTATTGGGTAGACTAGTATGTTTTGCGGGATATTTCATGGGCGATACATGATCATTGATAGATACCAAGATTAAGCTTTTGATGCTAGTTGTGGTGATAGAAATTTTAACTCAAGGATAGTGATGTAAGATTCATGGGGATGAATTAGTATGGTGATGTTATATGTGAGAGATCTTGGGTTGATGCCTTATAAAATAGTGGAATATATAATTATGATATGGGTATGAGTCCTATATGTTGAACTAGAAATAGCATCTAAATTATTAGATGGATAAGAGTCTCGAGTTACAAGAGTGAAGTATATCGGTTTTGAGCTAAGGGTGTTGTGTATGCCTAGATTATATTCTCAAAATTTCTTAGAATGAGGAAGTATAGGGAGTTGTTAGATGGGTTATGTAGAGCTGAACTGGGGAAGAAGTAGATAGCCTATGTTAATTCTTGGTATAGTTTTAAAATTTGTTGAGGTATGGGGATATGATATTAAAAGAGTAATACTAGAATTTTCAGGAGTTTAAAATGGAGTATTGAGTGTTTAGAAGCATAGATGTCCATACCCCTAATTAGTAGTTTCAAGGCGATTATTTTAGATGTTGGAGGAAGTTATGATTGGTAACCTTGAGGGGGATGTCCTAGAAAGGATTTAGTATTTTCATATTAAAGTTAATGAGTGAAGTTTGTGTCTTTGTGCATAGTAGTACTCCCTCCCCATTGTACGGTGGGTTGTACGTATAGATTTTGATGAGGGGATATGCTTTCGGGATTGGGGTAGCGACTTTTGAGCTAAGGGGGAAGTTACTAACCAAGGTAGATCTTGAAATTTCTCATGATGGTGAGTTTTAGTAAGGAATCGAGATAAATCTGTTCTCGCTCTAATGAATTCCCTTATTCTGGTGTAAGAGGACCCTCTTTTATTATCTCATGTGTTCAAATTGCACCTATGACTAAGGTATGAGCTCTCTATGCAACTTATGTCCATGTTTCAACCTTTTAATTTTGATCTAAGTGTTTGGATATATGAAGCCCTTTTATGCTTGGTGGATCAGGTGTTACATAATGGCCTTTCTTTGAGTAGTGCAAAATATATACTTGGGGTTTGAATTGACTAAGTGGTTTTGAGTCCCAAATGTTTAATTAATTCAATGTCTTATTTGGACAATGGTTTCCTAGAATGATTGTTTACTTGAATAGGGTTCGAGTCCCAAAATAATTGTCTACTTGGATATCTTTTGACCTATGGGTTCGATTCCAAGTTGGTTGAATGGATAATATGGCATGATGATGTCAACTTGCAAGTTATGTTGGTATGACAACACCAATGGGGTGCAATGGTGGGTAATTGGTTTAATAAAATGTGAATGTGTTGTAAATATTTTAATTGGGCTTTAAAGAGGGTTGTGTAGCCAATTTGTGAACGTGGAGGTCCCGAGGGATCAACACTGGAAGCTATATCTTCTGGCGCGGGGTCAAAATGGCCTGAGGCTCAAGTCCTCTTACTTACTATGTTTGGGAGGTTCGAGTCCTCTGTATTACATGATTCGTATGTTCAATCCCCCATATTATACTATATAATCGGGTGCTTAAGTCACCTTAGTATATGAGTGGGTGGTTCGAGTCCCCCATGCGTATATGTAAGATTATTCTTTGGTTCATGCAGCTACACGAACTGGGGCTCGACCAGGGGGTGAGAGTTGGAGCCCACATAGCTCGTGGGTGTTGATAATATGACATCTAAGCTACACAAGCAAAACTACGATTTTAAATGTTCATGTTAAACCGTTTTCCCTACCTCAGCATATTACTTACATATGTATATGATGATGTGCATAAGGTTTTGATTAAATTTGGCTTGGCATTATTTTACCCTCTATCCCTGAGTTACATGCTAGTACTCCAACCACTAACCATCTCCGAATGATGTATCCCCACACGATGCAGGTACTGGAACTTTCTTTACTTTTCCTGCGTAGTGATTAGGAGCTCGAGTTAGTTCGTGAGTTGGCATTGAAGTGGTGAGCTTCCATACTTTAGAAGACTTTATTTTGTGTTCCTTATTTCCTATGTCTTAGACCTTTATTAGACTTTGCTTTGGCTACTGTCGGGGGCATGTCCTGACATTTTATTGACATTTAGTTTTGTAGAGGCTTTACTGAATTACTGTGAACTTGGGTGGTTTGGTTGATCATTTGGTGATGGACGATTGTCCAGTTACTGATGGTCGGCATACACATATTATGAATTATCATAAATTTCATTTCGCGCTATCTTGTTATATGTTCGGAATTCATCCGAATTTAGGGGTGTTGTGTTGGTTCGGTTAGGTGAAGGGATTGATCTTCGGTCCACGTGGGACATGAGATACCCATCACGACCAGGCCCTAGTTTAGATCATAACAAGGAGAAAGGTCAACTCTAGTTCTGTGAGCTTACCCTATCTCCAAACTCTAATCAGCACGATTCTATCATCAGCGGCGACCGCTAGTACTCGAATTTTCACTAAAAAGGAACAAAAGTATAGTATGATTACCAAAGCCACAGTTACTAAACAAGCATCATCGACTGATTAAACTAAATCATAATATGAGTAAAATAAAATGCAAGGTGAATAATCTAATTCAAAGTAATAGGGAAATTTGGAATAATGCTCCTAATACTATAAATAAATAACTGGAATGACCATAACATGGAAGAAAACATAACTAATGATACATAACTGACACCCATAAGTTAGTAAGTGCAGAAAAGTAAATAATTCAATGCAAGCCCCCATAAGACCAAAGAAAAGGTAGAATCAAGGGAAAAAGTAACTAAAATTATATTGTTTAACCAAATTTTGAAATCATAACCAGGAATCCTTCCATAAAAAAATTATATAATAAGTAACCTCTCAATGTTGGACTTGAATCAGAACTCATATCAACATCACCATCATTTTGTTGGACTTATATCGAAACTCATATCATCAATTGCTGAAATTCAACCAAAACTCAAAATCATATATTGTGGGACTTTAACTAAAACTCATGGATCAATATATCGTCACGCTTGAATTGGAAATAGTACCTACTCCCTATGTAGCAATCTAGCATAATAATTAACAATATAGCTTCCCCAATCTCTATAATATACATTTTGGTAAAGTAACACGTCTAAAAGTCTATAAGAAGCTAACAATAGTCTTGACCTAAGGTGGGCTGGAGGCCTCACTCCTAATCTATAAATATCTTCTCTGGAAAATTCTACCCCAGACTAGGATAAGGTATATATTTTCATTACTATATATTAATCAAGCCAATTTAGTCTTAAGATAACAAATCTACCCAAAACATGAGCAACCGAGTCAATTATGCCTAATTTATGAATCCTTAATAGGCTAAGGAATCTAAATTAAACTAATTATGCCTCCAAGACATAACTATCAACCCATAACTAGTACATTATCACAAATATACTACAAATAATATTGATCTAAAATAAATTTAAACCTAGCTTACCTGAATGTCGAAGAAAGCCTAGTGAAATCCGCTAAATTAGCGATTTTCCTTCTCGAGAAGCTTCTACACGATGTCACGGTATCACAAATATAATCAACTCATCAATACGATAACAATAGTACCAATATTGTATTTTAATGCTTCGGGCCTAAAATTATGAAAAAAATCCCATGTAGGTCCCACTTTTGAAATTGCACTTTCAAAACTGTCAACATATGTTTCTATGCTCAAAGAACATTTACCCTCAAGAATGGGTAAATTTTGAGCTCAAATATTGCTAAATCAATCCATCAATATTTTAGGGATTTGGGGAAATAACTGATATTTTCACCATGAAATTAATGAAAACATATAAAGAATTTGGAGAAAAATCTAGTAGTTTAAGACCACAAACATCTGAAAATCACCCACTAATATTTCTCTCAAGTTTTCACCCTTTCTATGGTTCCGCACTCTTGACTTTTGTGAAAAATGGGAGAAAATTAGACTAGTTGGGGCATTTAATGGCTCCTAGGTATCGCTTTTAGGACACTTGTGCCATGTGAACATATGGCTAAACGAGTGTTTGATCACTTAAGCGGCCTTCTCTTAAGCAATGAAGGCTTTGCTTAAGCGGACTCAGCTGAGAAAGCCTGGTCGCTTAAGTAGTCTTTGCTTAAGCAACCAGTTGGCCACTTAAGCGACCCAATGCGCTCTTAAGCGAAGGCACCAACTGAGGACCTAGAATTTTTCAAGTCTCCACCGACACCTTAAAATTCATTCGATATCCTGTGAATTGTAAATGGACTATGCTAACATATCAAATTCAATGCTCCACACTTAATGGCATGGTGAAAATTTCCATCCGAGGTCGTTTCGGCAAAAAATAGGTCCTACAACCAAGTGCCATTTTTCTCAATTTTTGTTCAATTGCACAAAATGAGTTTGGAAGCCTTAGGACCTATACCAAAAGTCCACCTAGCTTAAAAGAAATGATTTAGAGTTGTTGGAACTATTAGAATTGACATACGAGATCGTTTGAATAAAGTTTTTGCCTGGTAGTTAGTTGTTACCAATGAAGACTTCAAAATAGAGAATTGACTCTAAAAATCAAATAAACTGCTAGGGAACTGAATTGTCATCTCCCCAGCAAGTCATAAATGACTTATGGATACAATGAGAGGAAATGTAGAAAATGACCTGGAGGGTCTTACATGACCATTCTTGGGATTTTGGTGTATTCTTGAAATTATGGTTGCAATTGAGGGTGTTGTTTGGCTAAGACTCACATGTTGTTGACTAATTATTAGTACCAACCAAAGTCATTGTCATTGTGACTAATTTTAAAATGTGAAGTGAAAATGAAAATGATAGTTTTTGAGCTTGAATTAATAGACCTCATTGAGATTTTGATTTTGTTTTGCTTGAGAGCAAGCAAAGTCTTTAAGTTGGAGGTGTTGATAAGTGGTGATTTTACAACTTATTTGCATCTTTTTTATTATTATTTTGCATTATTAATATAAAATATGAGGCTAATTTACATTTGAATTGTATATATTTAAGATGTCTTGAATTTAGAAGGAGATTTCAGTAATTAAAGTGGAATCAAGTGAAATCGAGGCAAAAAAAAAACTGAAATTGAAATTTTAACTGGACAAAATTTTGTCATTGCTATCAAGAAGAATAGGGATCAGGATCACGAGGGAGTCAAAGTCAAGGCCACACAACTGTGTGGTCAATAATTGTGATCATCATCAACTAAGTGTCAAATGTACGTGATCGTGTGGGTCAAGATCGCGACAGTAATGTAGAAAAGTTGTCAGGCATTAGGGCGGTCCTGGAAATTCACAATTAAATCCCAATTCACACAGAACTCAATTTGAACCTCTTATAACTCATCTTTGGCTATTCTCTCAAGTAAGAGGCGAAGGAACACCGCTAACACCCTTGGGGGTCGTTTGGTTGGGAAACAAGTTATGTTGGGATTAGTTGTACTAGAATTAGTTATTTTGGTATTAATTTTGAGTGGTTGTTTGGTTTGTCTTACTAAAAATAATATGCATTGCATTCTTTTTAAAAATAGATAATTTGTTTACAAAAATACCCTTCACCTTATTTAGCTTAATTATTTTCCTTCATATTAAATCATACAAAAGAAATTAAAAAGTTACTATTTTATTTAACTTTATTAGTTTCTTTTTCCTAAAAATACATGTTAAGAAATTTATGTCAATATTTCTTAAATGTGTATGAAGTTTTAATATTTTTTGTTAAATTATTTATTTTGTCCTAAATTCTATAAAATATTGATAAACTCAATTTTTGTTAAAAAAATTCATCATCAAAAAATGTTAAAATGAATTAATCTCATTTTTAATTATTTATTATCATTAATATTTGGAGAGTCAAATTATATTTTTTTTTTTAAATAGATTTTCAAATATTTTTGACTAAATATAAAAAATAATTTTTTATTTAATAATTAAGCATGTATTAAGTTAAAAAGGGAATGTCAAAATACTTTAATTACTTGTCCATGATAAATTTGTTAGAAAAAAATAAAAATTTAAAATAAGATTAATAAACATATCTATAAAATAGAAAGACAATAAACTCTTAGATCAATTTTGAATTTGATTGTATAAATAGGAGTAGTTTTTATGGTGTTACTATCATTTTTCCATGACTCATCATTTTAGTAGAATTAAATAAACTCATATAATTGTTTAGCAAATGGATAAAAATTTGTAGAGTAATTAAAATTTAAATGAGAATAAAATTGATAAAAAAATTTGATGTGAGGACTACCAAAATCTCACGTTCTCTCTTATATATAGTAGTAAAGTAATATATATATATATATATATATTAAAAGTGCGAAGACTCTTAGAAAAATAATTTAAACTTTTTGCCTGTCATGAAAAGATTCTGCAATAGCCAAAATCATCTTTTTACTATTTTTCATGAATTATTATTTAATTATTTTTATAATGTTGACTCCTTTTAATATATGAGATCAGTCCTTAAAAGTATATGGTAACAATTCTTTTTAAGTTAGGAGTCCTAAAATATATGGTAAGAGATGACTTTTTTTTTTTGTAATCTGTAGGTTTAGTTGTCCAATTTCACCTATATATTTATATGAATCTGTACAAAAATTCAATCCCATAACATGGCAAGATCTAAATGAAAACAATATACTTTCGTGCAAAATAACATAGGTTTGTTTGTTTATTTAATATATATATATTTACTAAGATTTTTTATCTTTGTTGTAGTCGAACTTGGTGGTTTGATTAGTTTCGACTTCCTTCACGTTAAGTTTGGAATGCTTGCCATAGTTCTTGCCATTACACAATCTATCAATGCAAACTTACGAGCGAAGAAATCTGTTTTTTTCCTTAAAACTTATGTGTAAATATACACACACATACACACATATATATATATTAAAAGTGTGAAGGCCCTTAGAAAAGTGATTTTAACCTTTTGCCCTTCATTAAAAGACTCCACAATAGACAAAATTGTCTTTATACTATTTTACTCAAATTATTATTTAAGTATTTTAATAATATTAACTATAATATTGAATCCTAAAATATATATGGAAAGAAAAAATTAAGAGTCCTAACATATGGTAATAAGAAAATATTACAGTAGGAAGAATTAAAAAAAAATACTTAACTCCTAAGTTTGAGGAATCATAGGTGTGCTTGATTTTTTAATTTTTTTTAAAAAATAAGATAATGAAATCTATTTTATATTAAATAAAAATCAAAGCAAAAGTTTACAAATAATTTTAAAACGTACAACAAACGGGTAAGGAAAAAATATTTATATTAGCTTAGTGTTTTGGAATTCATATTCTCCTAAAATTGATAGATATTTATGGCGAAAAATATAAATTTACCATACTTACATAATTTCTTTTTTGGAAAAGAATTTGGACTTCAATAAATTGAGAATCCTTCTACAATAATTCAATAACATCTTCAACGAATATATAGAACAAGATTATTTATTTTTGGTCTTAGATCATTCTTCATTGTTTGCTTTACAATTGTTTTTTACATCAAGAAATATTTTTGTAATATTTAATTTACTTTGAGGTGCATTATTTTGTAGGTATCTTAAAGATGTATGATGATGATGATATATATATATATATATATATATATATATATAGTTGATGATTCGAATTTTGAAAGTTGATTAATTTCGCGTGACGATTTTTAGTTTTGAATGATATAAATTATTGTAGCTATTCATTCTTATTCTTTTCAGGTAACGATCTTTTCTTTGTCTTATTTTATGATATTTCGTTTTATCAAACTTTACGACAAAGAAAAAATTAGTATGATGAAAGGCCTAACTAAATCTAACTTCTTGATTTTTTTGAAGATTTCTAATCAACAGTTTGTAGGTTTCTTACCGTAAAAAATATAACAATGCAACAAAGAGACAATGAGCAAACGTTTCTCCAAAAGTATTCACAGTAAGGAAGAGCTGATAAACCTTTCTCCAAAAGTATCCATGATGGATTAAAAATTTAACGTTCAGTAGAATCCTTGGATTTATTTAGCAGGACATATAAAGCATGAGCTTTGGCTAAATTAAACTCACCCTTTAAGATTAAATTTTTTGGTAATAATATTATGAAAGGTGTAATTGGAAATAATGATTATTATATGAGAATAATTTCTCTTTTAGTTAAATTTTTTCATCTCATATGTATTTTACATTACTTGAATTAAGAAATGGTGGTTGATAGATGTTGCCACTAAGATAAGTTACAGATGCTAGACATTATGTTTCAGTTTCTTTTAAATATATGTTAGCATTAGGCCCATACGAATTACAAGCTCTTCAGACGTTTGTTTTAATTTATGCATTTTTTTTTGCTAATTTTCGTAGTTGAAAATTGAATCATTATCCGAATGAAATTAAATTTAAAATTTTGCATGTGAATTAATTAATCATTTTTTTCATAGTATGGAATGTCATCAAAGTACATATGCAACTATCTAAAGATTTACTCCCTTCATCTCAAAACAAGTGTAATCTTAGTAAAAATCACATCCATTAAAGCATTATTATATAAAATATGTAGTTTATTAACTATTTTGATTCAGTAAATATTTCTTAAAAATTAACCATTCTATAAATTTTTGTCTTGAATTTCTAAAATAAAACTTATTTTAATGTTTTTTTTTTAATAAAGTTATATTTATTTCCTATATGAAGAAAATATTCTTAGATTTCTACACGAGAAGTCATATTCATGATAACATCCTTATTTACCTTTAATAGTAGATTAGGTTAAAAGAAACTCAAACATTAGCTTTCAATTTTCCTAAAGATATAAGTTATCACTTCAAGTCAATGAAATGCACGTTATCATTAATATTTTATTTTATACAATACATAATATATTTTTTTAAAATATAAATATTATAAAATATTTAAATATATTGTTACAGTGAGATAATTTTATAAAGAGTGTACTACTATAATAAACGTCATTGTTGTTATATGTAGAATTTCGTTATAGAAAAATAATATATAATATGAAAAATCAGTTTCAAAGAAAATCAAGTCAATATAAACAAATACTGTAATACGTAGAGGGTGTTTTAGAGAGGTCTAACTGTATATATATTATTAAGAGTAAAATGATTGAAATATACCTAAGCTTTTGTGAAATTTGTTGTAACATGCCTCAACTTTGTGAGAGTCCTATGACCCTCCCTAGACTATTTGTTACCTTAGAGGTCCTATTCAGATCCACACGTGCTCAATGTGCGTGATTCATGCAGTGCTCCAGCTAATAAATATATGCTGCAGAAATACGATAATAAATAGTCTGGGAGGGGGGCATAGGCCTCCCACAAAGTTGATGCGCATTATAATAAGTTTTCTCAAAAGTTTAGGTCTATTTCAGACTTTTAATTCTATTATTAAAATCGTTTATTCATTGATTTGAATATAATGAGTTTGTTATTTTTATACATGCAAAATGCGGAGCATTATAAGAAATTCAAGCATTGGTGACATTGCAATAGTTATAGAAAATACTATTCTATAGAGGGTAATAGACCCGCTGACCTTCTGTCAAACTTTGTCCAACAAATCAAATACTCCTAAAGTTTGAGTAGGTACCAACATTTTGAAAGCACAAACTCCTTTGGACTATCTACTCTTTTTTAATTGAAATTTTGGTGGTTGTTAAGCCATTTTACTGATTAAATCAAAGACAAAAAAGTCTGGCATTGGGCCAAAAAAACAATAAAGAAAAAAATACAAAAACTATGAAATGATCCACTAATAAAATGACCCAGTTATCTGAAATAAAATGGATTTATCTATATTTATTCCTCATTCTCTGCCTTTTTCAGAATTCCTCAACAATCCCAAGATGCTTCGACCTGGTTGTTGCCAGAATTTGTAATTTCTCTGCTTTCTCTTGTGGGTCATCCGTGGTCTAGCTCCTCTAAATCAATTGATCATCCTTTTCACACAAGTATCTACACTGTACCAAGGTAGTGTTATCTTTTTTAAACTCTTTATCATCCAATTCTTTTCTTGTTGACCATTTCATTATTTAGGTGTTTGGGGTTTGGCCACTGTTATGTGGCGTTGAAGGAATTGATTGTAGCTCTCCTATCTGTAAGTGCTTACATTCCATTTCATCACTCCCTTTTGATCATTTATCTATCAACTCTAATTCTAAATCTCCAATCTTTCTTTTCCTCAATTGTACATATGAATGGAGATCCTTCCACCGCTGCAAACTAGGACCTAAAGCTGAACTCTTGAAGTTAAGGGCACGTCTAACGCCTGTCTCCTTTGTTTTTGGTGAAAGTTTTTGTGTTCTAACATATATTATCAAAACTTGTTTAGCATCTTTAATGTTCGTGTGTGTACGACACACAATTTTGTAACTATCTTTACTATTGTAGCTTTTCTTGTTGAAATTTTCATTACTTTCTTGCATGTTAATTCTGTGAACACTCATTCTTGTTGTGTTTTAATCTTTTTTGTGTTTATCCTTATTGTTGGTATTTTCCATTTGTCCGTGTTAAGGATCTTCCTTCCCATCGTCGGTTGATATGTAAAACCGTGAAAATATACATTAGTGCGTTCATCATCTGTAAAGCTAGCTAAGTAGTCTACTAACTAAATTCCTACTCTAAAAATATGTTGTAGCTTAATGTTTTAGTTTTAAACTTCACCTTTAATCTCCTTCACTATCTCTGCTCTCTCCCATAATACAGTCCAAGCTTCCTTAATAATTTTGAGCATTGCATGGGTGTCAGTTTCAAGGATTTTCTCTTGTGCTTCAATGCTCGACCAAAATCTTAAATCCTCAAGAATAGCCTTTACTTCTTCTCCCATGTTTGTATCCTGACCTATTGCTTCAACTTGTGTGTAGATTAAATCACCTTTATGATCTCTTAGACAAAAACCATAGGAATTGGCACCAGGACTACCCTTGCTTGCTCCATTTGTGTTGCACTTTATAGCTTCTGAGACTGGTAACTCCTATTTTACCACATAATGGTGTAACATTGGTTTATATCTCCCCAGAGTAATGGCCATTTCTTGCTAGTTTTGTCCTTGAATCTTTATCCATGGGTACAATATTTTCATCGTTAGATATACAGATTTTTGGACATGTTGCACCAACTAAGAAAAATTGGTATCCCCTCCGTACTTCCTAGTGTTCCATCTCTTCCATAGTGCCCATAGTATTAGAGCTAAAATTCCCTTATAGGCATACTTCAATTTGCTATTGGTACTAGCATTCCATTAATTTTTGATCAACTGATGTAGTTGTAATCTTTTAATTTCACTACCTGCACAAGTAGCAAAATGCTTCCATAGCCTTTCAGCTATGAGAGATGTTAGAAAAGATGTATCATTGTTTCCCGGTTATGGCCCTCACAACACCAATATCTTGGCACCAAGTTTATTCTCATCCTTTGAAGATTATCATCTGTAGCTATTCTTCCTTTTCCGTTCTCTCCATAATAAGAAGTTAATCTTAATGGGTAATCCTTTTGTCCATATCTTTTTGTACAATTCTTATATTCTCTTTCTATTCCTGGCCATATCCCAAGCTGATTTTACTAAAAATCTCCTACTAGATTCCCCATCCACCATGCTTTATCAACGTCCATTTCATAAATTGGAGGGATTATATTTTCACAAATATGATTTACTATCTCTGTTAATATATACTGTTCTAGTTTCTCGCTATTCCATCCTCAATCTAATACAAAATCATTAACCTCTATTTCCTCTTCACCTTGTCTATCCTCCTCCACATACTAAAAAGCACCCAATTTTGTCCAAATGGCAAACCAAAAACTAGCACCCCTTGACTTGACTTGCCACCAAATATAGTGTTCTATTTCCTCACACATTTTAATCATTTTTCTCCATGCATGAGAAACTCCTGATCCTTGTGCAAAAAGCGGGTGCCACGTTTTGCAATACTTGTTCCATATAAAACCACTCCACAATAAGTTTGTGGATGTTCTAAAGTCCACCACAGTTTTGCAGAAGAGCATTTACAACATAATGTAGGGATCTTAAACCAATCCTTCCTTCTTCTTTAGGTAAGTAAAGTGAATCCCATGCCACCTAATATTTTTCTTTTAAGCCTTATGTACCCCCATAGAAAAATTTAGCCATTATCTTGTGTATCTGATCTACTACGCCTTTTGGTGGATTCTTTGCTGACATCATATATATGGGAATTGATTGGAGCATATGCATATCAATGTATATCTTCCTCTATATGTAAGCATCTTGTTTTGCCAAAGCATGACTCTTCCCATAATCTTCTTTTTCCAGCCTTCAAAATGCACTTTCTTCTTCCTTCAATAAAATATAGGGCATCCTAGATAGGTTAATAGAAAAGTGACTATACCTATTAGCCTCTGCCCCACCATGGTAGGATACTTCTCATGGAGATATAGAAAGAGTTTTTAGAGGTTAATCAACTGCCTTAACACCTTTTCATATTACCTTAGGAATTTTATCATATTATTTATTGAATTCTTCTGTCCTAAACAAAATAGAATAGTGTCATTTGCATAAGATAAATGATTAATTTGCTAACTACATTTGGGCATTTCAAATCCAATGAAATCCTTATCCTCCTTGAGACTGTTGGGGCCTCTTTCCAGTACTTCAGCTGTAATAATAAACAAGGTGGGAGATAGGGGATCCCTTGGTTTAGTCCTGTACTTAATGCAAATAAGCCATAGAATTTTTCATTAACTAGTATTGAATACCAGTTATCGAATAATAGTCTCCAAATTATATTGTTCATCCTTTCTCCAAAACCAAACTTTCACATTACATTTTGTTGAATATATCCATGACACTACATCATAGATTTTTTTCATGTCTAATTTAATAACAGCATTGTGGTGTTTTTTTATTTTGTTAATATCCCTGATTATCTCCTCCTAGGCCAGAAGAACATTCTTTGAAATTCTCCTACCTTTCATTAACCCTATTTGAATATTTGAGATAATTTTGGGCAAAATCTCCATTAACCTTCCATGTATTACCCTAGTACTACCTTATTAATAATGTACTCAGACTAATTGAACTGAGGTCTAAGAATTTTATATATCTATGTAATTCATATTCATAAAAAAACACCATTACAATTCTCAAGACATCTTTCTTTATGATCTCCCAACTTGGCTAATAGAATTCTCTTGAAAAATCACCTGGAACACAAGCGGTATCCTTTTTTAGATTAATGACATATTTTCTCATTTCTTCCATGTCAGGTGCTCTTGTCATATGCTCAATATCTTTTTCAGTTATTAGAGCAGGGATATGGTCCAATATTGAGTCATTTTCAGGACTAAAGTTTTGCTTAAATTTCTCTTGAAAAACTGACTGCTTCATCTTTAACATCGTGTATATTTTCAATAATATATCTTTTTTCATTCTCTATCTTTTGTTATCATTAACTTCTTTCTCCTTCATCTAATGTGTGCATGAAAAAACATAGTGTTTCTTTCCCTATCTCTGAACTACTGCATTCCTTCTTTCTGGTTCTATTATTCCTTTTCTTTCTAGAAATTTTGCAATTCTTTTTCCTCCCATATTATATCTTCTCTATTTTCTTCAGTAAGATTAGTAAGATTAATCACTAGCTGGACTTCTTTTATTCTCACCACATCTTCCAAGGTAACCAAATTTTGAAAATGTCTCCATATGTAGTTTCACTGCATAATTCTAGAGCTTTCTTTAACTTCTTTAGTTTTTCTTGAAAAAAAAATAGAAAAGTAATCCCTCTATACTAACCTCCCATACCTTTTCTACATACTACCTATTTGTAAGTAGGATGTTTAACCTAGAAGTTAGCAAATAACTACCTAAATGGGAACCCAATATGGAGTTATTATTCAAGAGATCATCAAATGATTTATTCAAATTCAAGGGAGCTATGACAGTCAGATATGGAAGAAGCTAGACAATGGATTTTGACACTACTCAATCCAGAAAAACAACCAACTGCAAGAGCAATTAAGAAGGAATTTATTTCAGAAGAATTATTAATAAAATATTGCAAAATGATGATAAGACACAAATATCTAGACCACCTATGTTCAAAATGCAATGGAGAAAATAGCGTGATTCCAGAAGTTCAGCTAGAATGAAAGAAGATAAGAACGAAGGACAATTGGAAGATACACGACAAAAGACATAAAGCAACACGCACCGATGAAAAAATAAAGACAAAAAGACAAAAGCATTAAAGTTAAGAAAGCGACATATGACTTAACAAGCTAAGTTTTTAACATACGTAAATATAACATTATGTAGCATTATAGCCTTTTTGACTTTTTTGTAAAGAGTCAGTTTAACTTCATTAGTCTTTAGCTTTTCTATTTCATTACCCATACTGTTTTCTATTTCATTACCCATACTATCCACTTTCAGTGAAAGTGTAGTTAGGGTTGTAAGTATCTTTTCTAAAGCATCATCTTCTATTATATCAGTCTGTGTAGCTTTGTCTTGATATGTAATCCGCAATAACATTTTTGTTAGTACTAATTACTTCAATTGTAAATGTAAAATTTAATATATTTAATACTAATCTCTGAATTTCTTTCGTTGTAACTGAATTTTGTATTTTCTTTGTTAACCACCAACGTACCTGTGTATTATCTGTTCGTACAATAAACTTGTTATATACAATATATTGCTCAAATGCTAATAAACATTTATATAATGAGCATAATTCTTTTCTATTTATTTCCTATTTTATTTCTGTTTCATTAAACGTACCTGAGTAGTATCTACAATGATGTTCTAATTTTTCTTCTTCATATCTATATTTAAGTACTCCTCCATAATTATATTCACTTGCATCTTCTTCTACTATATATGTAAATTTTTTATTTTCATTTGGAAATTGTACTTTTGGTAATTCTTTACAAAGTATTTTTGTTTTCTGAACTTATTTTTTATCTTCTTCGTTGTAATTATACTTTACATCCTTTTTTAATTTTTTCTGTAATGGCTTTAGGTTTTTTGCTAATTTTGGTATATATTCTCTTACTTGGTTTACTAATCCTAAAAATGATTGTAATTTCTTTTTTGTATCCAATTCTTCTTTTGAATTTATTATTTTTTTACTATATGTTGTTGCATTTTTACTCCACTTTTGTCTATTTGTATTCCTAACAACTCTATCTGATTTTTCATGATTTCAGCTTTCTTTTTACTTAAACTTATTCCTAAATTTTCTATTATACCTGCAAATTGTTCTAGTAATTTAAATGTTCCTCTTTAGTTTTTTCTATTTAATAGTTTATCATCTATGTATACTATACAATTAGGTTGCTGTTTAAAATAACTATCCATAAAGTGTTGGTATCTACCTGGTGCATTTTTATATCCAAATGGTAATACATTCCATTCATAAAATCATTGTGGTACCGTAAACGCAGTTAATTTTTTAGAATCTTCTTCTAACTTTAGGTGGTAAAATTCTGATTTACAGTCAAATTTGCTAAAGGAATTATATCTTTGTATTTGTCTTATTTTTAATATCTTATTTGGTATTAGATAATTATATGTCATAGTCTTTGTATTTAGGTTTCTATAATGAATAACTATTCAACTTTTTCCTCTTTTTTGTTCACTATGTTTATTTACTATAAATGCTGGACTATTATGTTTGCTATTGCTTTTTTGTATGTATTGTTTTGGTAATAATTCATCTATATGCATTTTAAATTCTTTTAAATCATCAAAGTTATATGTTAATGGTTTTTGGGAGTTAGAAGAATAAAAATAGAATTTGAAATAAAGGAAGATATGCAAAAAGCAGACATAATATTAGGAATAAAATGATTAGAACAAGTAAAACCCTACAATATAGAACATACACAAATAACCATAACCTATAATAGAGAAAAATTATTAATAAAAAGAGCTCTGACATGATATGAAAATATATGTACTTATGAAAATAATAGTAGAAGGATATTATAATAGATTGTATACACCTATGATAGATACAGGAGCAGAAACCAACTTATGTAGATTTAATTGTTTACCAGAAGACAAATGGAATAAGCTAAAAACACCGTAAAAGGATTTAATAATGAAGGAAGCTTAATTACCTATAAAGCTAGAAATGTAAAAATACAAGTATGGGATAAGTTATTAACAATAGAAGAGATCTATAATTATGAACTAACATCAAAAGATATGCTTTTAGGAATACCATTTTTAGATAAACTATACCCACATATAATAACTAAAACACACTGGTGGTTTACAATACCATGTAAACAAAAGGTAAGAGCAAAAAAAGTTATTAATAAAATAAGAAAGAAAACTGATTGGATAAAAGGAAGTGAAAAAATCACACCAAAATTGAAAAATATAAAAAATACTGAAGACACAATAGAACTAGTTATATTTTCAATAAATAAAGAAGAAATAACTATATTTTCAATAGACAAGGTAGAAATAATAAAGAAAAAATTAAGACAACTATATAGTGAAGATCCATTAAAAGGATAGAAAAAATATAAAACTACTGTAAAAATTGAGCTAATAGATAAAAATAGTATAATAACCCAAAAACCATTAACATATAACTTTGATGATTTAAAAGAATTTAAAATGCATATAGATGAATTATTAGAAAAACAATACATACAAAAAAGCAACAACAAACATAATTGTCCAGCATTTATAGTAAATAAACACAGTGAACAAAAAAGAGGAAAAAATACAATGATTATTGATTATAGAATGACCAAATCAACTTTTTTTTTTTTTCAGTTCATACTTCGTACTCAGCTAAGGATTATGCCAGGCTTTATATCAGATGGTTGGTTAAGTTGCATAGCGTTCCATTATCTATCATTTTAGATAGAGGTACTCAGTTTACCTCTCACTTTTGGAAGGCTTTTCAGAAGGGTCTTGGTACCTAAGTTTATCTCAGTACAACTTTTCATCCTTAGACTGATGGTATAATCCTCAGAAAAAATTAAAAAAGGATGTAGATTATAATTACAACGAAGAAAATAAAAAATAAGTTCAGAAAATAAAAATATTTTGTAAAGAATTACCAAAATTACAATTTCCAAATGAAAACAAAAAATTTACATATATAGTAGAAGCAGATGTAGGTGAATATAATTATGGAGGAGTACATAAATATAGATATAAAGAAGAAAAATTAGAACATCATTGTAGATACTACTCAGGTACGTTTAATGAAACAGAAATAAAATGAGAAATAAATAGAAAAGAATTATGCTCATCATATAAATGTTTATTAGCATTTGAGTCATATATTGTATATAACAAGTTTATTGTACGAACAGATAATAAACATGTACGTTGGTGGTTAACAAAGAAAATATAAAATTCAGTTACAACGAAAGAAATTCGGAGACTAGTATTAAATATATTAAATTTTCCATTTACAATTGAAGTAATTAGTACTAACAAAAATGTTATTGCCGATTACATATCAAGACAAAGCTACACAGACTGATATAATAGAAGATGATGCTTTAGAAAAGATACTTAAAACCCTAACTACACTTTCACTGAAAGTGGACAGTATGAGTAATGAAATAGAAAAGCTAAAGACTAATGAAGTTAAACTGAAGTCTGAAGTTATGGCTCAGATAACTCAGCAGTGTGCAGAGCTATGTCGATCAGAAGACAATAAAATTACAGAGCTAAAAGGAGACGTTGGGACACTCCATAAAACTCATAACGTTTATCAATCTAAAACTGCAGGTACAACCAAAGGAGTTAGTGGACAAAGATATCAGAGCATGAACATGAACATGAACAAGATATTTGAAAAACCATTTATACCAAAAACACAAAAAAAAACCTTGTTCATACCCTACAAACTACCACATATCGAGAAAGTTTAAACCAAGATAGAAAAACCTATAACCATATAACTCGAGCATACATATAAAACATCCACACAATACAGATTTACCTAAACCTTAAACCCAGAGCCATAAATATCCAGAACCAAACACAAACTATATAGCCCAAAAATTACAAGGTTACAACAAGTTAATCACACTACCGAAAATCAACCCAAGCTTAGTTAAAACTTGTTTCAGTTATGAATTATTAAATACCGTATATACTCAAAAAAGAGATGAACTAACAGCTATACCAGAATTTTATAGGGCATTCGCCACCTATAAGAAAATAACTAAAGGAAATCTATTTTTTATAAAGTTTTATACTGCACCAGCTGAGATATTATATGACGAAATTAAACCAGTTATACAAGTTGTAAAAATAGGATTAACCAGAGATATGATTATACCGGAAGATATTATTTAACAATCAGAGATACCTAAAGTTGAGATACCTGATTTTTATGCAAATAAACGAATTATTGGAATATCTTCAATTGTTCAAGAATTAGAAATAACTACCTAAATGGAAACCCAATATGGAGTTATTATTCAAGAGATCATCAAATGATTTATTCAAATTCAAGGGAGCTACGACAGTCAGATATGGAAGAAGCTAGACAATGGATTTTGACACTACTCAATCCAGAAAAACAACCAACTGCAAGAGCAATTAAGAAGGAATTTATTTCAGAAGAATTATTAACAAGATATTGCAAAATGATAGGACGCAAATATCCAGACCACCTATGCTCAAAATGCAATGGAGAAAATAACGTGAATCCAGAAGTTCAGCTAGAACGAAAGAAGATAAGAATAAAGAAGGACAGCTGGAAGATACATGACAAAAGATATAAAGCAACACGGACCGATGAAAAAATAAAGATAAAAAGACAAAAGCATTGAAGTTAAGAAAGCGACATATGACTTAACAAGCTAAGTTTTTAACATACGTAAATATAACATTATGTAGCATTATAGCCTTTTTGACTTTTTTGTAAAGAGTACCATTATTGTATAGCCTAGTCTTTATTATTTTTGTCTTTTATAGGATAGGATTTCTTACTTTCATTCCTTTTAGGAAAAATGTAAAGTTAGGACATTATTAGTCTTTTATTTTCTTGAAAGATGTAAAGTGAATAGTGTAAATAGTTTACGTGTTTTCATCTTTTTGGATTATAAATATGTAAGTCATGAGGCGATCTAAGGCAAGACTTTCATGTGTTGAAAGCAAGCCTTCTCTCTTGTACACAGAAAAGTTTGAATATTTAATAAAAATAAATATATTTCTAAGGAAAAGCTATGGATGAACAAATCACAGATTTATCAAATCTACCAGAACATGTATTTTCATTTACAATTATGAATAACTAAATTCATAAATTCCTGACAATCATGATATAATAAAATAAGCTCATGTTAGTTACTTTATAGTAGAATTATTCAAAGAATAACATGTTAAGAAGTTTATTAGCAAAGTGAAAAAGGAGAAAAATTCTCAAGAACCATGTCATCCTAAAGGTGAAACCGGTGAGGCAAAGAAGCCGTGATAGGGGAGTAACCAGAGTAGAAGCACTGTTTAGGGAAAAAGTATCCAGATTACCATGCTAATAGTGACCGACGAACATATTGTCTAAGAATAATCTAGTATATAGTGATCTAAGATGATTATATTTTGTTATGTATATGGTTGAAAGGAATATTTTGAAAATAGCATCATATGAAGTAAAATGACCACCTACTTATCTGATGGAATGATAGATAAATTTAAGATACTTGTTTTGTATGTACTTACGGATATAGAAATAGTAGTTATAAGGAAAATTATATACGAAAAGGTATTTCATTTTAATGAAGAGTTATTAAGTTCTTTAGAAAACTTACACTTATATAATGATAGCTACTGCTCATATTTAGATAGTTATTATTCAGATGGATATTATACAGATTAAAAATGTTAGAATATATAAGAAGAGTTAGAGAAAAATAAAGTTGGCTATACGAAGAAATTATTTATAGAAACCAGCTTAGAAGAGGAAGAAGACAATTAAAAGAAAGATTAATTCGGATAGATAAAACCTTGAAACGACTAGAATTAAAAGATAATTTAGATTATGATTTCGACATAGAATTATCCATAGAAGAAAAAGACAGAATAATTAACGAAATAAATAACCTAAGATTTAATATCAGATATAGTACAATTAGAATAAATTATTACAAAGAAATTTGCAATATTACAACTACTTTAGGATAAAATGATAAACTACGAATACTTAGAATATTGGAGACAAGATATGGAGCAAATAAGATTAATAGAAACACTTATGAAAAAGAATCTACTTGACTACATAAAAACTAGAAATATGGAGCATATAGTATACCTTAAAAATAATATAGAAGAATTAATAAGGTTAAAACAAATAACTAAGGAATGCTATGACATAGCATTTCAATTAACATGATAGAAATAGTAAGTACTAGTTATCTACTAATTATCCAAGTACAAGTTATCCAAGCAAATTACTCGCACTATCCGCACCACCTACAATTGGTATCAGAGCTATGTTATTTGAAAAATGTACAAGTAGATATGTGTTTAATTAGATATGTGTTAATCATGATAAATGTTAGAAATGTTAATGTTAGAAATGTTAATATTAGAAATGTTAATTTAGTTAATTTAATTGTTGATTATGAAACTATTATTAAGTTATTTTGGTAACTATTTTGTTATTTATTTGTTAATATGAGAAGACCATTTAAAAATACACAAACTTTTAGAGAAATTAAAAGAATTTTAACTAGTTACTACCCAGAATATCAGAAGTTAAATAAAATAAAAGAAAACCCCCATAGATTAGCTTACTTAAATACCTTAATATCTAGCAATGAGACAAAATTAATAATTCATTTAAAATCTAGAAGAATGAGATACATACCACCTAATTATGATAAAATCAGATTTCGGTATCCACCAAAATATTATAAATATTGTACAGATGAATAACATAACAAAATCACAAAAATATAAAGAACTAAAACAAATAATAAGAATATAACAAATGGACACCAAAATAAATAATTAATAAAAATTATAACTTCTTAAACTTATACTGTATAATAGATGTAGATAAAATGATACAATTATGGATAGGATATATAACAAAATAATTATTAGTAAATGCAATAGATACACCAAAATATATAGAAAAAACACTAATAGGAACAACAAAATTATGGTTTTTAAATTTAACTGAAAATAGTAAAAAGATATTAAGAAATGATAAAGAAACAGAAGGAACAACAGTAACTAAACTAACACCTATAGACATATTGAAAAAATATGAAATGACTAAAAGAGATGAATTTAGCAGTATGACACTAGAAGAAGAAGAACAAAACAAAGAGAAAGAAACAAATAGAAATTTAATTTTAAAACTAGCAATATGTAATATGTGCTATATAGATGAATATACGTGTGCATTTAAAGAATACTACTATAAGGGAGCATATAATATAGAAAAAAGTAAAGAAGTGAGAAGATTATATTTTAGCAAATTACCTGAACCATTTAGTTTAAAAATAATAAAGAGTTGGGATAAAACAAACATAGTAGATACTCTAGGAGCAAGACTAAAATTTCTACAACAATGGTATAGGAATATATGTGAAAAATACAGAGAAGAAATGAAAATGGAAAAAACATTAATAAGAAATTTAGCACGTTGCAAGGATAAAATAGCACCTCAATTTGGATGTGAAGAAAAACATTATAAGAAAAGAGAAAGACATAAGAAATATAAGAAATACAAAAAATCAAAATATAAGTATAAGATACCAAGAAAAAGATATTATGTAAAAAATTATAAATATAAAAGACCATATAGGAGAAAGTAATCTATAAAAGAATGTACTTGTTATAATTGTGGAAAACTAAGACATTTAGCTAGAGATTGTAAAATGCCTAAAGACCCAAAAAAAAATAATCAGAAATAAAGATAGAAAATGCAGAATATATGCAAATAGATTATATAGATTACGAATTAGAAAGTGAAGATAGTATATATGAAATTTCGAAAAATGAAATAGATAGTGAATTAGATGAATCAAATGACTGAAGAAGATATAAGAATAATAACAAAGGAAGAATATTTATATGCAAATAGATTATATAGATTACGAATTAGAAAGTGAAGATAGTATATATGAAAGTTTGGAAAATGAAACAGATAATGAAATAGATAGTGAATTAGATGAATCAAATGACTGAAGAAGATATAAAAATAATAACAAAAGAAGAATATTTATATGCAAATAGATTATATAGATTCCGAATTAGAAATTGAAGATAGTATATATGAAATTTTGGAAAATGAAACAGATAATGAAATAGATAGTGAATTAGACGAATCAAATGACTGAAGAAGATATAAAAATAATAACAAAGGAAGCATATTTAAATGAAGAAAGAACAAATCAGAAAATAATATTTGATAATAATATATTTGACGAGATAAAAGGAAAAGAATTAGATTTAAGTGTAGAAAAAATATTTAAAATACCAAAAATAAAAAACATATTTAGTAGATAGAAAGAAGAATACTACGTAGTAAGCCAAAAAGAATATGTAATAGACTGTAGATATGCAAAAGGTAGAGCTAGTATATTACTAGTAACAAAAAGAATAATTACTAAAGAAATAAACGATATAAAAAGTAATGACCCAATTAACTATGTACACCTTGGAGGAACAGAGATATTAATACAAGTATGTTTTAGAGAAGGAATAGATACACCAATAGAATTATATTTAACAGATGATAGAATTATAAAACCTATAGAAAAAAATATAATAACCGCCATAAGAGGAAATTTAATATACCAAAAATTTAAATTTATAATAAGTGCGAATTATTCAGTGGAAATAACAGATTAAAACATAGATAAATCATTAGTATTATATTGGAAAATATCAGGAATAGAACTAACCCCAGGAAGTAAAATATTTATAACAAGATGTAAAAATCTATATGTATTAACAACAAAACATAAAATAACGGAAAAAAATAAAATTAATAAAATACAAATAGAAAGTCCTTTTGAACAATTTGTAAAAACAATTGATAACAATGATTATAGTTACAAAGATATGGATATAGAAGAATATTTAGAAATAATAAATGATAGAATAAGTACAACAAAAAGAATAGCTTTCGAAAAACCAGAATCATCAGGATCATCGAAAAGAACAAATTATAAAATAACTTCAACAGTTAATTTAACTCAATATTATATAACGGGAACAATAAATGAAAAAGAATATTTAATACATCTAAATACAGGACAAGAAGAAAACCATATAACAAAATACCTAGTGAAAAATGAAGAAATAAAATCTAATAGTAATATATGCCCAGATCTACCAAGAAGTTTAATAACTACTAAAGATACAACAGAAAAGAAAATAATAATAGGAGTTAGAAAAATAAAAATAGAATTTGAAATAAAGGAAGATATGCAGAAAGCAGACATAATATTAGGAATAAAATGGTTAGAACAAGTAAAACCCTACAATATAGAACATACACAAATAACCATAACCTATAATAGAGAAAAATTATTAATAAAAAAAGCTTTGACATGATATGAAAATATATGTACTTATGAAAATAATAGTAGAAGGATATTATAATAGATATTATACACCTATGATAGATACAGGAGCAGAAACCAACTTATGTAGATTTATTTGTTTACCAGAAGACAAATGGGATAAGCTAAAAACACCAATAGTAGTAAAATGATTTAATAATGAAGGAAGCTTAATTACCTATAAAGCTAAAAATGTAAAAATACAAGTATGGGATAAGATATTAACAATAGAAGAGATCTATAATTATGAACTAACATCAAAAGATATGCTTTTAGGAATGCCGTTTTTAGATAAATTATACCCACATATACTAACTAAAACACACTGGTCGCTTACAACACCATGTAAACAAAAGGTAAGAGCAAAAAGAGTTCTTAATAAAATAAGAAAGAAAATTGATTGGATAAAATGAAGTGAAAAAATCATACAAAAATTAGAAAATATAAAAAATACTGAAGACACAATAGAACTAGTTATATTTTCAAGAAATAAAGAAGAAATAACTATATTTTCACTAGATAAGGTAGAAATAATAAAGAAAAAATTAAGACAACTATACAGTGAAGATTCATTAAAAGGATGAAAAAAACTTAAAACTACTGTAAAAATTGAGCTAATAGACAAAAATAGTATAATAACCCAAAAACCATTAACATATAACTTTGATGATTTAAAAGAATTTAAAATGTATATAGATGAATTATTAGAAAAACAATACATACAAAAAAGCAATAGCAAATATAATAGTCCAGCATTTATAGTAAATAAATACAGTGAAAAAAAAAGATGAAAAAGTAGAATGGTTATTGGTTATAGAAACCTAAATGCAAAAACTATGACATATAATTATCCAATACCAAATAAGATATTAAAAATAAGACAAATACAAGGATATAATTACTTTAGCAAATTTAACTGTAAATCAGGATTTTACCACCTAAAGTTAGAAGAAGATTCTAAAAAATTAACTGCGTTTACGGTACCACAAGGATTTTATGAATGGAATGTGTTACCATTTGGATATAAAAATGCACTAGGTAGATACTAACACTTTATGGATAGTTATTTTAAACAACTACCTAATTGTATAGTATACATAGATGATATAATAGTATATACAAAAACTAAAGAGGAACATTTAAAATTACTAGAACAATTTGCAGGTATAATAGAAAATTCAGGAATAAGTTTAAGTAAAAATAAGGCTGAAATTATGAAAAACCAGATAGAGTTTTTAGGAATACAAATAGATAAAAGTGGAGTAAAAATGCAATAACATATAGTACAAAAAATAATAAATTAGAAAGAAGAATTATATACAAAAAAGAAATTACAATCATTTTTAGGATTAGTAAACCAAGTAAGAGAATATATACCAAAATTAGTAGAAAACCTAAAGGCATTACAGAAAAAATTAAAAAAAGGATGTAGAGTATAATTACAATGAAGAAGATAAAAAAAAAGGTTCAGAAAATAAAAATACTTGGTAAAGAATTACCAAAATTACAATTTCCAAATGAAAATAAAAAATTTACATATATAGTAGAAGCAGATGCAAGTGAATATAATTATGGAGGAGTACTTAAATATAGATATGAAGAAGAAAAATTAGAACATCATTGTAGATACTACTCAGGTACGTTTAATGAAACAAAAATAAGATGGAAAATAAATAGAAAAGAATTATGCTCATTATATAAATGTTTATTAGCATTTGAGCCATATATTGTATATAACAAGTTTATTGTACGAACAGATAATACACAGGTACGTTGGTGGTTAACAAAGAAAATACAAAATTCAGTTACAACGAAAGAAATTCGGAGACTAGTATTAAATATATTAAATTTTATATTTACAATTGAAGTAATTAGTACTAACAAAAATGTTATTGCAGATTACATATCAAGACAAAGCTACACAGACTGATATAATAGGAGATGATGCTTTAAAAAAAATACTTAAAACCCTAACTACATTTTCACTGAAAGTGGACAGTAGGGGTAATGAAATAAAAAAGCTAAAGACTAATGAAGTTAAACTGAAGTCTAAAGCTATGACTCAGATAACTCAGCAGTGTGCAGAGCTATGTCGATCGGAAGACAATAAAATTCTAGAGCTAAAAGGAGACGTTAAGACACTCCATAAAACCCATAACGTGTATCAATCTACAACTACTGGTACAAGCAAAGGAGTTAATGGACAAAGATATCATAACATGAACATGAACAAGATATTTGAAAAATCATTTATACCAAAAACACAAAAAGACCCCTTGTTCATACCCCCACAAACTACCACATATCAAGAAAGTTTAAACCAAGATAGAAAAGCCTATAACCATATAACTTGAGCATACATAGAAAATATCCACAAAATACAGACTTACCTAAACCTTAAACCCAGAGACACAAATATTCAAGAACCAAACACAAACTATATAACCCAAAAATTACAAGGTTACAACAAGTTAATCGCACTACCGAAAACCAACCCAAGTTTAGTTAAAACTTATTTCAGTTATGGATTATTAAATACCGTATATACTCAAGAAGGAGATGAACTAACAGCTATACCAGAATTATATAGAGTATTCGCCACCTTTAAGAAAATAACTAAAGGAAATCTATTTTTTATAAAGTTTTACACTGCACCAGCAGGTATATTATATGACGAAATTATACCAGTTATACAAGTTGTAAAAATAGGATTAACCAGAGATATGATTATACCGGAAGATATTGTTCAACAGCCAGAGATACCTAAAGTTGAGATACCTGATTTTTATGAAAATAAATGAATTATTGGAATATCTTCAATTGTTCAAGAATTAGCAAATAACTACCTAACTGGGAACCCAATATGGAGTTATTATTCAAGTGATCATGAAATGATTTATTCAAATTCAAGGGAGCTATGACAGTCAGATATGGAAGAAGCTAGACAATGGATTTTGACACTACTCAATCCAAAAAAATAACCAACTGCAAGAGCAATTAAGAAGGAATTTATTTCAGAAGAATTATTAACAAGATATTGCAAAATGATAGGACACAAATATGCAGACCACCTATGCTCAAAATGCAATGAAGAAAATAACATGATTCCAGAAGTTCAGCTAGAATGAAAGAAGATAAGAAAAAAGAAGGACAACTGGAAGATACACGACAAAAGATATAAAGCAACACGAACCGATGGAAAAATAAAGACAAAAAGACAAAAGCATTAAAGTTAAGAAATCAACATATGACTTAACAAGCTAAGTTTTTAACATACGTAAATATAACATTATGTAGCATTATAGCCTTTTTGACTTTTTTTGTAAAGAGTACCATTATTGTATAGCCTAGTCTTTATTATTTTTGTCTTTTATAGGATAGGATTTCTTACTTTCATTTCTTTTAGGAAAAATGTAAAGTTAGGACATTATTAGTCTTTTATTTTCTTGACAGATGTAAAGTGAATAGTGTAAATAGTTTACGTGTTTTCATCTTTTAGGATTATAAATATGTAAGCCATGAGGCGATCTAAGGCAAGACTTTCATGTGTTGAAAGCAAGCCTTCTCTCTTGTACACAGAAAAGTTTGAATATTCAATAAAAACAGATATATTTCTAATGAAAAGCTATGGAGGAGAAAAGTACAGATTTATCAAATCTACCAGAACAGGTATTTTCATTTACAATTATGAATAGCTAAATTCATAAATTCCTGATAATCATGATATAATAAAATAAGCTCATGTTAGTTACTTTATAGTAGAATTATTCGAAGAATAGCATGTTAAGAAGTTTATTAGCAAAGTGGAAAAGGAGAAAAATTCCCAAGAACTATGCCATCCTAAAGGTGAAATCGGTGAGGCAAAGAAGCCGTGATAGGGGAGTAACCAGAGTAGAGGTGCTGTTTAGGGAAAAAGTATCCTGATTACCATGCTAATAGTGATCGAAGAACATATTATTTAAGAACAATCTAGTATATAGTGATCTAAGATGATCATATTTTTTTTTGTATATGATTGAAAGGAATATTTTGAAAATAGCATCATATGAAATAAAATGACTACCTACTTATCTGATGGAATGCTAGATAAATTTAAGATACTTGTTTTGTATGTACTTAAGGATATAAAAATAGTAGATATAAGGAAAATTATATACGAAAAGGTATTTCATTTTAATGAAGAGTTATTAAGTTCTATAGAAAACTTACAATTATATAATGATAGCTACTGCTCATATTTATATAGTTATTATTAAGATGGATATTATACAGATTGAAAATATTAGAATATATAAGAAGAGTTAGAGAAAAACAAAGTTGGCTATACGAAGAAATTAATTATAGAAATCATCTTAGAAGAGGAAGAAGATAATTAATAGAAAGATTAATTTGGATAGATAAAACCTTAGAACAACTAGAATTAAAAGATAATTTAGATTATGATTTAGACAGAGAATTATTCATAGAAGAAAAAGACAGGATAATTAACGAAATAAATAACCTAGGATTTAATATCAGATATAGTACTATTAGAATAAATTATTACAAAAAATTTGCAGTATTACAACTACTTTAGGATAAAATGATAAACTACGAATACTTAGAATATTGGAGACACGATATGGAGCAAATAAGATTAATAGAAACACTTATGAAAAAAAATCTACTTGACTACATAAAAACTAGATATATGGAACATATAGTATACCTTAAAAATAATATAGAAGAATTAAGAAGGTTAAAACAAATAACTAAGGAATGCTATGACATAGCATTTCAATTAACATGATAGAACTAGTTAGTACTAGTTATCTACTAATTATCCAAGTACAAGTTATCCGCGCAAATTACCCGCACTATCCGCACCCCCCTACAATACCTAGAAGTTATGAAATCTTAAAGTTTCCACCACATAGTCCTATAAAGATCTACACATAACATATAGAGGATCATGATTAGAGCCTTCCTTTATAAGATATTGCCCTTTACTTTGAGCAATTCCTGGAAAAATTAGTGTTTCTAAAAATCCTATCATGTTTTTTGAAAATACATTCTTCCTCTATTCTTTTATTCCACTAGGTATAAGAAATTCCTATAAATCGAATCTCACTAAAAGTTCAATTATTTATACATTGATCAAAATCCATAACTTCCTGTTGATTTACAATTAACCCTAAAAGTTTCTCTAAAGAATCTAGGATGCAATTGAAATCTCCACCTACTATCCATGGCATATCAATATTCTTAGCCATATTTTCAAGATCTCCCACAATTCCAGTCTATCTAAAGAACTTCAGGCATTGATTGCAATTATCACCACCCTTTTAAAACTAGATTTATGTGTGAATTCAATATTTAATTATTAATGAGTGTCTAATACAATTTCCCCTCTCTAATCTTTTTTTTTCGAAAAACCTATATTTTAGTAGACAAATTCACTGCTGCAATCTCTATAGGTAACTTTCTTCTATACTCCTCTAACTCATAATGCCCTTAGAAAGGTTCCAAAATGGCAATATAAGAATAATGGTGTCTTCTTTTCAAATCAGTTACTCTCTCAAATGAATTTTGAGTTTGTAATGATCTAATGTTCCAAAAAAAAAATATTGTCTACCATTATCTTATTTGAGTTGGTTTAGTAGAACAATTCTTTGCTTGTATTTGAGTTCCCTTTATTGTAGTTGATCTACCTTTTCTCTTCTTATTTTTATGCTCCTGTGTATGTCTTGGTGATCGATTCCTTTTTTTACTAACTTCCTTGATGTTCTCTTAGATATCTTCACCTTCTTCTCATTCTGTGATCTCCTTCTTAATCCTGTATTGTTTTAAAACACATCTTCACTAATGTATTTATTATTAGGCTTATTTTTATATTTCTTTGTTATATCATGCTCCTTTGGTGGGGTATTTATGATAACTCAGTTGACTTCATCTTCTCTTCTGTCAAGGACCCCTTCCTATTCTAATTTCTCCTTGTTTGGTATGAGAACTACTGATTGTGTATCTATAACCTATTTCTTCTCTCCCATAGAATCCTTATCCATGTTATGTTGATTCCCCTCACCATTTATTTCATCTTTCACTTTCTCATCATTTGTGTCTAGCACCTCTCTACATTGCTTTAACTTTCTTCTGGTTCTTTATTGGCCTTTCTTTTTTCCTGAACCTTATGTGACCAAGTTATCATTTCTTGCATTGATTTTCTCTTTGTTACCACCAAAATCTTCTTCTACTATTTTCTTAGTAGGCTTCTTTTGTATCCTTTCACCATTTTTCTCTTGCTCCTTATTATTGGCATTCTCTTGGTTATCCTCCATTACTTCATCTATATTAAGAAAATAAAATTTGCCCATCGCTACCCTTTCTTATTTTTTATTTTCTCTTGGGTTCCATATCTGCTTAAAGCCTCCTCTATACGGGTGTCACAACCTGAGACTATCTCCTAGTCGTAACACGGTGCTTCACTAGTGACCCCAAACTAACCTATGAATCTGGTATCTATTGCGAGCGCTGAGTAAAATAATAATAAAACATCATATGCGTAAGCTAATTTGATGAGAAATTCTGTTAAATGTAATACTGAAACAATATCTAACATGTCTGATCTGCTAATAAAAATTGAAAACAAGTCTTAGTATCTGAAAGCATCTAAAACATGAAGAGTTGATAGGAAAACCCCCCAACTAACTCCAATTGACTGAAATAAAGAAAGTACTAAAATTAACTATAAATAACTTGTCCTAAATGGATAAGGACTCACCACAGCTGCTGTTGAGTGCCACTGAACTGACTAAGGGCGATCAAGGAATTGAGCGTCCAAACCTATGTTATGAGACATAACGCAAAAAAGAGTATGCGATTAATACTTTGAATGTACTAGTACGTGAGATACGGACTAACTAAAGTACATATAGATACTGAGCATGAATGCATAAACATGTAAATGGAATGCAAGAACAAGTAAAGCATGTACTGAAATAATCTGTAAAACTTACTGACTGAATAGCTGGTAAACTGAACACTTGGTCATGCAAACCTGAACTGATATAATCTGAATACTGAACAAAAACTATATGAGTTATCATTTAATCGACATACCCTAATATAAGCTAATCGGGTTCCAAACTATAACCCCAGTTCGAAAGATGTAAGTACCTTTCCACGGGTACTAACACTGGTTGTGTGGATCCACTAAATTGGTGTCCCAAATGACTAGGGTGTCAGTCCTCTACTAGAGGGCGACCCCTAAGAGAGTGTCAGTCCTCTAATGGTGGGTGACATCTCATAACCTATGCTGGCTACGTAGTTCTGAATCTTAGAGACTACTACTAAAGGTCTCAGTCCTCTACTGGCAGGTGAGCCTTCATCCCTAGGTTCACTCGGTGCTAAATCTATACTCCCAACTGAACTGACACTTTCATTGACTAACAACTGATAATTGCTCAATATGAATATGATAATCTAAATATGATGATAAAATCATGATCTAACTGACTTATTCCTTGGAATCAGAAACATGCATAAACATATAGGTATCGGGTATTCATAATCCACCAGTACTGAATAATACATAAAATATAATAGTATCATCACAATACAATAATGAAATTCATTCGTAGACCCAAAACATAGTATATTTCACTAAACTAGTAAAATCTGTGATTATGAGTATGGGTAGATGTTTAACTTATGAGGATAATATACTCACATGGTTTAATTCATAAATTGATAATTAACATAGTGTCAACCAGGCATGATATGGGTGAACAAGATTGTAAAGCATGTAAGATCATAATTCATGTGGGAAAACACATTGTTGTGGTTTGTATTCAAAACTGTTACGAAAAAGTTGAGTAACTTCATACTTAACATTGCAATTTCATAATGAGAGGGAAAAAGGTTTATACTTGAAAAATAGGAGATTTTTGGGACTCAATGGGTGGAAGGAACCCATTGATTAATACCCCACCTACCTGAGTTTGCTTGAATTCTTGAATAAAAGTTGGAATTAGGACCTTGGATGGGTGAATTCTTGGAAGAAACTTTTGATTTTCTTGTGTTCTTGAGAATGAGAGGATATTGAATATCATTAATTGATGATTAATGGGGAAAATAATGCCTCTCTAGGGTTTTAGTCATAAATTTGGTTATTTAGGAAGAGGAAAAATATCAAATTGTCCCTCACCTCTTAAAGAAGGCTACATGGTTTTACACTACAACGAGGCATAATGGCAATCATAGAGGCCAGCCTCCATGACACTGCCTATCATAGAGGCTAACTTCTCTGGCACGTTGCGTATCATGAAGGCTAACCTCCATGACATATTGCATATCGTAAAGACTATCCTCTGTGACACGCTGAAATTGCCAAGGCTTACTGCCTCTGTGGTCCAAAATCACTCCTAACCCTTTCCAAAATTCCGAAACTCTCCTAGATGACCCTTTTAACACCCCAAAACATATTTCAACTCATAAATCAATGTTTCAAACTTGGGAAGGCCAAAAATAAAATGTTCAAAATCTTGGAGTGTTAAAATGGCCATGCCACTTGTACTTAGTGTGAAATAATTATTTTGGGGGCCTTTAAACATACGATTAATAGATGAAAGCTTGTATATAATCTTGTGGGGTATTACAATGGACCTCTACCTCCTCTTGATCTATTTTTCTGTCATTATTCATGATATTGTTGTTCAGTCTTGTCTGGCTTCTTTTCTTTTTCCTTTTCTCTATAATCCTCATTTTCAACTTCCTTCTGGATATGTATGTTGCTAGCTTATTTCTACTTGTCTATATCTTTTTTCTACTTCTCTTCCACTGATTCAACTGTATATGACTTCAGATGTAACACAATATTTTGTTTCATTATGTCCCTGTAGCTTACAATTTTTGTAATATTTTGGGAGGTTATCATAGATTATAGTGATTCACTTGGAGACTATTTCTCCTGTCTTCTTTTTTATTCCAACATTTATTCATTTTGTAAACTCACCTAGCAGGGCTACTTCAACTTTAACTCTTGCACAACTTGAAATAGTCTTGCTGCTCGTTGCCATGTTCACTTGTAAGGGCTTACCACTAACTTTTGATGCTACTGAGAAAATTGTTTCTTTTCTTGTCATAACCAAAAATCCAAAGGTCTAGTAGCACTTGTCGCGCCAAGCCTTGAAAAGTAACCTTATCACCCAAACTGCTATGAAATGAGAAATCAATACATAAACTCAAGGCAAGACTCCTAGAGTAGAGTCGAACCACACATATAAATGAAATGTAGAAATACATAACAAGAGATACCATATGAATATCCCAAAACCTAATGTCACTATGTAAGATCGTCTAAATATATCTCAAATGTCAAAGATACAATTATAGACCAAAAGGATTATAGTTTGTCTTAGAACACAAAACAAGACATAAAATAGATGGGGAGGGTAGTTGATCAAATTCGAAAGCATAGATCATCTGTTACCTCAAATATACTTCAGATATCGCCTGAATCAGCTACCGTACGGTGTACTCATGCCTGGATCAACACCAAAAAGACTCAGTAGAGGTGAGAACGGTCTACTTGTACTCAGTAGGTATCATAGGAAAACTGAGTAAAGTAGAGAATAAAGTATATAAAATACACCTTATGGTTACGTCATCTGCAATTAGAAAATGTCTCAAACGGTAGCTCGCATCGCCTCCACAAAAAGTTTAACAATATATACATATAATATACATAGATAAGAGAAAAAAGCACAAATATACACGTATACCAAATACAAGTATATGAAAGAATTACAAATAGATAGATATCACATCAAGGATAATAATACAACATAGAATGAGCACAATATATATGAAATGCGATAAAGATGGTGATGATGATGATGATGTGATGCTCAAGGTTGTCGCACAATCATCGTATAAACCTACCGAGATGTGCTTCTAGGTAGGACCCATGGGGGTTTCATATCCATATACAATATAATATCCCATAACAATATCAATAACTTCTCTCTAGAACATACATCAATAGAGGTTTTTTAAATATGTCATATTTCTTTCAAAAAACAAGTGTTTTCAGTATTTTCATGGTGGTACAAATGTTTCATGAATGTATATGATATGAGTATGTAATGCTTACAACCAACCAGAATGAGAGTTTTCAAATACAACTAACATACAAAGCATGTGAGCCAAAAATCCACTCAATATGCCAACCATCCATGAATCCAATGGAATCCATATGCTAATAAAGTAAAATACAAAAAGATATGCCATTTATACCATATAAATCTAATTTGTGCCTTTTTCATCAAAAATATACAATTAGATATACATACTCGAGGCTAAAAAGATCATATAAGATTCCACATGGTCAAACATAACAAATAATGTCTCAAAATTCATAAATAGCAGCAACTTAGGCCCCTTCACAGGCACAATACAATAATAAACCCATTTCATGATCAGTCCCTACACCCATAACATGATTTTATACCAATATTAACTACCCAGCCCGGTCTGTAGAAAACAAGCCATAACCAACCTCAAACATCAAAATTGATACAAGAAAGCCTTCCACACCGAGATTTTACCTCATGAACGGACCCAAAATCAACTAAGACACATAAAAAAGGAATCTACGTATTGATTGAAAGGTAACATACCCATATTGACCATTTTTAGGTCGGGGTCAATGCGGAACCCCAAAATGGGGTTTCGAAAAAAAGGGTAAAACCAAAATTTTTGCCTAAGAATATAATTCCCATGATAAAGGATCTCATAGAATAAAACTCAAGTGAAAACGAGTTGAAATTGGAGTTTATAATATGAAAATACAAATTTAGGCCCTACGGGCCAAAATTCCTAAATTCTTCTTTTAAATTCTAGTTTTAACATAGTTTAAATTATAATAATTAGAGAAATATGATAAAAATAGGAATTTGGATCTTAACCAAGATTAAAAATGGAAAAAATTACCCAAAAATTAAAAATTCCAGCTCCAAGTCTCAAAAAGGTGAAAGAAATTGAGAAAAGAATTATCTATATGGTGTAATGACCCTTCTGGTTATTTTTTTTACTTATATTCATAATTAGGGCTTCTCCATAGCTATCCCAAGTCATTTATGATTTGCTTTGACTGATAGTTCGATTACCGGGTAGTTCGTTTAGTTTTTAAAACCAATTCCCTGTTTAGAAGTCTTTGCTGGTTCTGAATGGACAACGGGTGAAAACTTTAGCAAGACGATCTCAGATACAAATTTTGACTATATCAACAGATCTAAAATATCAATTTTAGTCTAGGTAGACCTTTGGTTTGGGTTCCAATGTACCTGAGCTCATTTCGACCAATTGGTCTAAAAGTGGAAGAATTAGAAAATATGGATGTGCAACCCATTATGGTCTTAACGAACTTGGGTAGAAAATCCAACTTTACCAACATGTTCGAAACATCGAATTTAGTGGAGTTACATAGTTCATTTTCAAAAATTAGAGTCCGAATGAGTTTCGAAGGTCAAAAATAAGTTTTTGACTTTGTCGGTACTGGACAAGTGTGATGGCACAAGGACCTATTACAATCGCAGTTCCTAGGACCGCGATAGAAAAATATCCATGCATTAAGTGGCTATAAATAGGCCCTCAAGTCATGATTTGGCCATGTTCTCTTAATATTTGAGACCTAAAAGCCCTTGAAGTGTGAGATAACTCTAAATTGAGTCTTGGGTGTGACTTAGAAGCTTGATTAACAAATATTTTTGTGATTAACAATGGATTTAAGGTAATAAACCTTCAATTTCAAGCTTGAATTTCTTGATTTTTTTGATCAAATCCCCAAACATATTGACGGCTTAATTTTAGCCCCAAATAAGCTTAGTTTTCACCTATTTCTTGATGATTATGATTCCTTGATGAATAATGAACTTTGGATTGACCTCGAAAGAGTGTTTTCCATAAGTGGGACCTACTTGGGGTTTTGATTATCATTTTTGGACCCAAAGCACAATGGTGCTATATGGTTATTGTTATGCTCATATTGATGAATATATTATGTTTTTGATAGCTTGGCATCTTGAAGAGGCTTCTCGGAAGGGGAAATGAAGGTTTAACAGATTAATGAGAATTTTTTGGATTTAAGGTAGGTTAGGTTTATCCCTTATTAGAATGAGCTATGTGATAGTATAATTGTGATATCTTTCTAGATTGGGAGGGGTTTTAGGTGTTGTTTTATGATTTTTGAAGACTTGTGGTTAGTTGGATCTTTTAGGTCATTTGGACCCATATAGTTAAATGCCTAGCTTGTTGTCTTGAACCTTAGTCGATTAGACTTAATGTCTCATGCTTAACATGAGCATGCTTAGAACTACTCTAGTTAGATGGGAGTGACCTTATTGCTCATGCTTAGGGAAAGATTGGCCTTAGATTCTTACTTCAATGAAGTTGCTTTAGTTCCAATGGACTTAGTGATAGTATTTGAGTAAGGCCCTACTTTTGACTTAATGGTGGTTTTATATAAATATAAGAGTTGAATTAGATACCTTGAAACAACCTCTCTACCTCTTTAGGGGTAGTGGTATGGACTGCGTACACTCTACCCTCCCCAGACCCCACGTTGTGGGAATATACTGGGTTGTTGTTGTTGAATTAGATACCTTAGCCTAGTTTGGGATAAAAATGAACTTAGAAGGTATATTGAGGGATTTAGAAGTGGGCCTTGACCCATCTTAATCCAAGATTGAGGTAGTCCTCGTGAGACCCATAAATGCTTATGAAATGCCTAGAAAATGCCTCTTGAGGCAATATTGAGGAACCTTGATAGTAATTTATTGATAATTCCATAATGACATATTGTATATGATATTAAATAAGCCCATGACCATGTTATTCATTAATCCATGGATGTGGCTATTACTCGAGCTATTGATTAGGCTATTGCTTAGCTATTGATTGGGCCAATGAATATCTTATTGCCTTACTATAACATAGATTAATCCATAAAGTACGATATCGACTATGCTATGAATAAGATATAGATTATGTCATAGATTTTATATTTCTCAAGTTGGGTGATAAACTTTCTTTATGCTAATGGTGGGCTAATGAATAGGTTACTTTGGGTCATTGCTCATGATAGTGCTTATGGTTATGCTCATGGTCTAATTGACTAGATTATTGACTTATCACTTATAAAATTCATGTTGCATATATATTACATTATTTATAATGTTACATTAATGCGGAACGAGGAAATATAGAGGTATGCTCTTTTTACTTCTATTTTTATGTTTATTTACTTTAGCCCTCGTGGGGCTTGTTCTTTACTTTACCCTCATGGGGCTTATCCTTTACTTTATCCCTCGTCGGGCTTGATCTTTATTATTGATATTAATATGGATATTATGATGATGCCCGACAAGGCCAAAGGATATTATAATGATACCCAATATGGCCGAACGATATTATGATGATTTAATGATGCCCGACAAGGTAGAAGGATATTATGATGATATCCAAAAAGGACGGAGGATATTATGATAATAATCGACAAGTCTAAAGGATATTATGATGATTTGATGATACCCAACAAGGATGGAGGGTAATATGATGATATCCAGTATGGTCGGAGGATATTATGATGATACCCGGCAAGTTCGGAGAATGATTATGATGATTAATATATACTCGACAAGGCCGAATGATGATTATTGATGTTCCTATGAGTAAACCTACTGGTTCGAGTTCTTCTAGACCTATATATGGAAAATATATGTTATTTATGCTTATGTGTAGTTGGGTATAATGTTGATATTAGAGATACCGGCCATAGTTTTCTAGTGATCATGGTATAAAGTGGTATAGGTGTTGATTTAAGGTTGAAATTATGATTATTGGTGAATATTAATTAAGAGGTTAATAATGAATTATGGATTGTTTAACCTTTAGCAATAATGAGGACTTGTGGTATTGACGATCAATAATTATGATCATTAAGATATAATGATGGTTAGCGTATATGAGGACTTATAGCAATGATAATTAATTGATAATAATGGTTTAGTCGATGATGATGACTAGTTTCCAAATAAGGATTTGTGGATTAGTGATGCTAGTTACTAAATGGCATTTAGTCAATAAACTGAATAGTGAATAATTGGTGATTAACGATTATTGGATCAATGGTGATTAGTGAGTTTGTGATGGATAGAAGCAAATATTGGCTAGGTGATAAATATGTCTTAGTAATGAATTTTTACTATGTGCTAGTTATTGACTAGTTGGTGAAGAATGACTAGTTGTTGTCCATGAATAGTGATTATGTGGTGAATAGTGTATAAATAACAATTAGAATGTATCTGATCACTAGTGGGTAATTGGATTAGTAAATATGCATTGGCTAACTAGTAAAGAGCTATTACTGCGTATCGAGGATATAGTTGTCTAAATGATGGTATTGTTATGGTTATGCATATATTATCATACATTGTTTAATTATGAATGTTGATTATAATTGAGGAAGGTTGGTGAGGTTCCGATTGACGGTAAGCATGGAATGACGCTTGAATAATGATGAAGTTTGGATATATTGTCGATTAGATTCCTTTACATTTCTCTTGGGTGTACTCTCCAGTGGTATGGGATGCTGTGATGAGTTCTTTATGAACTAGTTGGCATATAGGATCCAACTTTGTACTCGTGATTGATGATACTTTATGATACATTAGTATTTCGAATTGTCCAATTCTTATGTACAATGATAGGGGCGTGCGTTGGTGCCTTATGTTATATTGTTATTATGATATTTATTACTTGTTATGTACAATGATATTGGCACGTGTGGATGCCTTATGTTATACTTTTATTCCATTTTGATTACTTATTATATACAGTGATGATGTGTATGATTTAGGTTCGATTTTGTACCATGACTTAGTTATGATTAACTTGCATTATATAATCGTTATATCATGACTTAGCTTAGTCGGTCGATGATGCCTACTGAGTACCCATTGTTTTTGTACTCATACTATAATTCTGTAGCCTATAGATCATACTACGGGTTATCTCCGTTGATGTGTGCATTGTGCGGAGAAGCCATGTTCGAATACTTAGAGTGAGGTCCTGATGTTTGGAGCATTACCTATCTCTCTCTTATGTCTTAGACTAGTCTCTATATTGTATTCGAAGACACGTTATATCAGTGTATTCAGTTGAACTTCACTTGTACTCTTGTATTATTAACAACTCTTATACCAATACCAATAGGTTTTGAAATTATATTATGTAATTGTTTTTTTATTTCATCTATTACACAATTCTTTTCTCTAGATATTTGGTAGTCTGTTACTAGCAATTCCGGACTATGGTTTTGGATTGCCTATTGGTGGGTTATAGTAGGCTCCATCATGACGTAAGAAATTGGGTTATGACATATGGGTAGCGGGTGCTGATAAAGCGGCCAAGTGGCCGCTTTAGTGGTTACCGCTAAAGTGGTCAAGTACCGCTTTAGCAGTACCCACTAATGTGCACCAGTCCTCTTAAGCGGACAAGGGCCACTTTAGCGCCTACCGCTAAAGAAAATAGGGCACCACTAAAGAGCCTTTATCAAGTTGGGGTTGACCTCTAAAGAGTCCAAGTGATGCTTTAGTACCTACTGTTAAAACAACCAAAATGGTGCTTTAACGACTGCACTAGTTGAGTGATGCACCAGTTGTGAAGACTTGAAATATTCCAAGTCTTGGCAGACCTCTCGAGATTCATCCGAAATGTCAAGAATGAAAATGAACAATGCTACCCTATCAAATTCAACGTTCTAGACTCAAAGATGATATAAGATTTTTTTTTAAAAAACATTATTTTCACAAAGTTGACCCTTGAAACCCAATTTCACAACTTTTCTAACCGAGGGTTGAAATGATATATAAAAACAGTAAAATGACACCAAACCTGACATCGACATTCTGGATTTGTTGGCGTATCTTTTTTGCCATCTGACACACAAATCAATAAATGTTGACCAAAGTCAACTAAAAAGCCTTTATAACCATCAAAACCCATAATCTCACATAAATCACACTGAAATATATTAGGAATCGTGTCAATCATCCCCTCAATCTAGAAATACCACAATGCAACCATAATGAGGGGTGAAATGGTCAAATCACATAGAAATAAATAATTCACATAAATCACCAAAAAATTGATTATTACATCATCCACCACTAAGATCTAGTTCATCCTCAAACTAAAGGCAAGAGAAATACCTGAATCAACAAAAAGATGGGGATAACTACCACACATATCAGACTCGACCTCCCAGGTATATTCATCTGCTAGTAGATGTCTCTATTGGACCTTGACCACTAGAATATCTCTAGAATGCAACCATCTAACACCTCTATATAAAATGGAGATGGGCTTTTAAAAAAAAGACAAACCTCTCATATAGCTGGAGTGAATCCCAACAAATGACATGAGTCTCATCCGTAATGTAACACCGAAGCATGGAAACATGAAAAAATGGATGAACAACTGATAAATCTGGGGCTAACGCTAACTCATAAGCCACATCCCTAACAGTTTGAAGAATTTCAAAAGGTCTAATATACCTGGGGCTAAGCTTGCCCCTCTTCCCAAACCTCATTACTTCCTTCATAGGTGACATACTAAGAAAGACTCAATCGCTAACACAATAACTCAAGGCATGAAGTCTACAATCTACATAGCACTTCTGGCTACTCTGAGCCGCTCAAAGTCTATCCTGGATGATCTAGACTCTATCCAAGGACTTGCAAATCAAGTTTGTACCTCAAGCCATAATCATAGAAACCTCAAACCAACCAACCAAAGTGCGACAATGCCTACCATATAAAGCCCCGAAAGGAGCTATCTCAATACTGGAATGGTAGCTATTACTATATGCAAACTCCGCCAAAGCTAAAAATTACTCCTACTGACCACCAAAGTCCATCACATAAGCACAGATCGTATCCTCCAAAACATGAATAGTCCATTTCAAATTTTCATCGGTCTTCGGGGTGAAAGTCTATACTAAGATCAACCCAGGTATCCAACTCCTCTTAAAAAGTCTTCCAAAAGTGAGATGTGAACATTATACCTCAAACTAAGATAATAAACACTGACACACCATGAACATAGATTGTCTCACGACTATAGATATAGGCCAACCTCTGAACGCTAAAAGAAACTTGAATCAAAATAAAATGAGCAGATTTGGTCAATCGATCCACGATGACCCAAACACTATCAGAACCATAAGAAGTATGAGGCAACCTAGTCACAAAGTCCATGGTGATTCGTTCCTATTTCAACTCCCATATGGGTAACCTTTGAAGCAAACCACCAGGCCTCATACTAGGACTTCACCTGCTGCAACAAAGGAAATGAGCTACAAAATTAGCTACATCCTTTCTCATATTATCCCACCAGTAATGCTGCCTCAAGTGACAGTACATCTTAATCACTCCCGAATAGATGGAATACCTAGAACATAAGCTTTATCCAAAATCAATCTAATCTAATCAACCACTCTAGGCACACAAACTAGGCCACCAATACTCAAAATACCATCTAAATCAAGCGAGGCCTCCTTAGCTTCACCGCTCAACACCTTATCCTAAATTACTCTCAACCCAACATCATTGAACTGATGGACCTAAATCTGCCTCATTGAGGAAGATCTAGCCTTAACAAATGCTAAAACATACCCAAGTGTCAAAATATCAAGCCGAACTATCTGTTTAGCCAAAGGCTGAACCTCTAAGTCCAAAGGCTGCTCCTAGGTCAAAAGATGTACCAAGCTACCTATGCTAGTCGTCTTTTGACTCAAGGCATCCACAACCACATTAACTTGTCTGAATGATAGAGAATAATAAGATCATAATCCTTAAGAAAATCAAACCATTGTCACTGCCTCATATTAAGATCTTTCTTAGTGAAGAAATACCGAAGGCTATGAGGACCTAAGAAAATCTCACAACAGACCTCCATAACTTCAAAGCAAAAAAAACCTCGCACATTTCCAAATCATGGGTAGGGTAATTTCTCTCATGGGGCATCAACTGAAGAGAAGCATATATAATTATCATACCCTCCTGCATCAACACAACACCTAAACCAACACCTAAAGCATCACAAATAATAATAAAGCCTATGCCCTCCTTGGGCAAAGCCAAGATAGGAGCTAAAGTCAACAAATCCTTAAGCTTTTGGAAGCTCACCTCAAAAGCATCAGACCACTAAAAGGAAATCTTCTTCTAGTCAACTTTGTCAAAGGAGCTATGATAGATGAAAAACCCTCAACAAAGCGGTTATAGTAACATGCCATATTAATAAAACTCCAAATTTTGATAAGAGAATTAGACCTAGCCCAATTACGAACTGTTGCTATCTTTGACAGATCAACCATAATACCATCCTTGGTCCCCATTGACCCAAGAAAGAAATAGACTCCAACCAAAACTCACTCTTCGAGAACTTAGCATACAATTTCTCATCTCTCAATCTATGAAGCATAATTCGCAAATGCTCCATATGGTCATCCTTACTCTTGGAATAAACCAAGTATCATCTATAAATAAAATAATAAAAGAGTCAATATACGATTGAAATAACTGGTTCATCAACTCTATGAACGCGATTGGGGAATTGGTCAACCCAAAGGACATGACTAAGAACCCATAATGATCGTATCAAGTTAAAAAAGCTATCTTCGGAATAGTCAAATCTATAATCCTCAATTGGTGGTACTCAAATCTCAAATAAATATTTAAAAACATTGAAGCATCCTAAGTTGATTTAACAAATCATTAATACGAGAAAGATGATACTTATTTTTAGCTGTCACCTTATTCAGCGGTAGATAGTCAATAATCATATGAATAGTCCCATTCTTTATCTTTACAAACAAGACACGTATACCCAAAGGTGATACACTAGGTCGCATAAATCCCTTATCCAATCACTTCAACAATTGATCCTTCAATTCCTTTAACTTTGCAATGGCTATCCCATAAGGAGAATAAAATAGGCTTGGATCCTAGCTCAAAATCAATAGCAAAGTCAATATCATGATCTGAAGGATACCAGGAAAATCCATAGGTAAAACATCCATGAACTCATAGACAATGCAAACAAAATCAAAAGAAGATGGTGAAGAAACACTAGTATTATGAATATGAGCCAAATAAGACAAACATCCCCTCTCAACCAAGTAAGGAGCCTAAAAAGAGATATAACTCTCTTGGGACCCAATTGAAGCATACCCTTCTAATCTATCCTTTGCACACCTAGTGAAGATAAGGTTATGATCTTAGCATAAATTGTGTTGGACAACATAATAAGGAGTTGACTAATCCATACCGAATATAACATCAAAATCTACCATATCTAAGACGATTAGATCTACCAAACTCTCATGCCCAACAAAAGTCACAATAAAAGATGGTGCACTTGATCCACCACTAAAGAATCTTCTACAGGGTTAGATACACATATAGAAATGGCAAGAGGTTCACTAGTAGAATCAGGACTCAAAGAAAAATATGCAGACACATCGAAAAAGTCATCCCCAGATAAAATTACACAGATGCAAATTTAAAACAAACAATGATGATACCTGTGATGAAAACATTGGAAGATTCTACCTCTGGTCTGGAGGGTATAGCATAGCACTGTCCAAAATCACCACCTGATTTAGTAGCCTCACGACAACCACCATGAGTACTACTACCTCTATCATGATCTTCTCTAGTAGAGCCTCTATCTCTCATATATGATATTAGAGTAGCCTTGAACATATGGCAAGGATAGTCCTAGGAAAAATGGCAAGCCTCATCACACACAAAGCAACTTTTACAACCCAACTCAATAGGAGAAGGGACGAATGATTTAGAATGACCACCTAATGTTATTGAAGAAGAAGATCCAATACCTAAACCCTGTAAGACTACCTACACTGGTCTATCATGATACCCATGGAAGCCTCTTGAATCTCTACCTTGAGGAGTATGACCTATAAACTTACCCTGATGGTGGACCCTCTTGGTTCCTCCCTGAGGTGATCGAAGAATAGACTCAGTAATCTTAGCATGAAAAACTATACTATGAAATGATGCCCTATATACTACCATCTGAGTCATAGCTAGCTGAAAAGAAGTATCTAACCCCTTTATGAACTTTCAAATCTTCTCAGACTCGGTGGCAATGCTGGCATACGAATATTTAGACAAGGCATAAAAATTTACTTCATACTCTAAAGCAACCATGGAGCCCTACTCTAAGTTATCAAACTCATCTCTCATCTGATACCTTAGACTGAGTGGTACAAACCTGTCCAAAAAGTTCTCAACAAACTAATCCCAAGTCATCTCGGGAGAATCAAGAGATTCACAACTAACAAATGACCTCCATGAATCTCTAATTGCATCTCTCAACTAATATGTAGTATAAGCAACCTCATGCGACTCTAGTGAACCAAGGTTATACAACTTCTCATAATAATCAATCAAGAACTCCTAGGCATCCTTTCCTGTAGCACCACTGAACCTAGAATGACCCAAACGAGTAAATTTCTCAAACCACTTCTAATCCTCAAAAGATGTAATTGTACTCACACCAATAGAGGGCATAGTAAGTCAAGTTAACTAATATCCCACCTTAAGAGGTAACATAGATGAAGGCTAAACTACTAATATCAAAATACTATACACAAACACTGGCATAGAAGGAGGAATAACTTGAAGTCTATGGAGTACCATAAGAAGATATCGGTACCACTATGGATCCACACTTGGAATTGGAGAAACACCATAGACAGGCTCAAGCAAAGACAGAAGTACAATACTTGGAGCCGGAGGAACACCAGGTGCACTCCAAGGAATACACTTTATATGGGTCAGCATGTGAATCAATAACCCCTCTAAGACTGCGGTAGAAAGACCATGTAAGACTGGAGTAGTCCTCATATATCCAGCATGCTCAACCCGAGGATCAAGGGAGATCCCCCTAGTACTACCTTTGGACGGGGAAGATTCTCATGCCCGTGTACTACCTCGAGCCCATTCATGACTCATAACTCGCCTTCTAGACTGAGCCCTCTCGTCTAAAGATTACTCAGCATCTCTAGGCTCACGAGATATAGTCCTTACCATCTGTGCAGAAAAGAGTAAAAATCGGTTTAGAACATAGGGTATGAAAGAATCTACATGATAAGGAAAAAATAAGAGAGGTTTCCTAAAGATATATTATAACATCTCAAAAATAGATACGAATGTCTATGTATTGATTTGTGAGACTCTACTAGAAACACTATTCTTACACTAATGAGACCAATGGCACCTGGCTACTCTAGTACAAAGTTAGCATAACCAAGAAACTAAGCATTAAGATAGCACTTGTCTCGGCAAGCCTATCGCCTAAACTTATATAAAATGAGAAATCAATACCAAAACCCAAGGAAAGACTCCTAAAATAGTGTCAAAGCACATATATATAGTAAAAGCATAAAAACATAACTAGAGATAATTTAAGAATATCCCAAAACCTGGTGTCACAATGTATGAACTACTAAATACATCTCAAATCTCAAAGATACAATAGTAGACCAAAAGGACCATAATTTTTCTTTGCATAAAAAAGACATGAAATAGATAGAAAGAGGTAGTAGATCAAATAAAAAAGAATAGATCATCTGTTACCTCAAATAGACTCCAGATACCTCCTGAATCAACTATCGTATGGCACACTCGTACTTGGTCTGCACCGAAAAGATACAGTAGGGGTGAGTATGGTCCACTTGTACTCATTAAGTATCATAGGTTGACTGAGCAAAGTATAAAATAAAGAATATAAAATACACGCTATGGGCATGTCACCTGTAATAAGAAAATATCCCAAACGATAGCCCACACTGTCTATAATATTAGTTTTATAATATACATATATAATTTGCACAAATACGATAATGAAGCACAAATATACACATACCCAAATAAAAGTATAGAAAATAAGTACAAATAGATAGATATCACATCAAGGACAATATTACAACATAAAATGAGCACAATATGTATGAAATGCAATGAAGATGATGATGATGATAATGTGATGCTCGAGGTTATCGTACAACCTACATATACACCTACCTAGTTGTATTTCCAAGTAGGACCCATGGGGGCTTCGCAACCCATAAACAATCTAATATCCCATACCAATATCCATAACTCCTCTCTAGCACATACATTGATATAGTCTCAAAAGCCATATAAGATTTTTGAAAAATATTATTTTCACAAAGTTGACCCCAAAACCCAATTTTACAACTTTCTTAATTGCGAGTCGAAATGAGATATAAAACCATAAAACTACACCAATAATGTTATCAACCTAAAATTAATGTTACAAATCTTTTGATGTAGTCTATTTTTCCATCCGATGCACATATCAGAAATTTTTTATTAAAGTCATCTATAAAGCCTTTATAACTTCCAAAAATCACAATCTCACATAAATCACTGAAATACATTGAGAAGTATGCCAATCATACCCACACCTAGAAATACCATAATGCAACTACGAGGAAGAGTAAAATGGTCAAATCACACAAAAATGATTAATTCACATAAATCACCTAAAATCAAATCATTACATCCCAAAACAAATTCGGTGGTGGAGAGAGCAATGACATCTATGTAATAGCAATTGTTGTCTCCTTCTCTGGATCAAATAAGGTATCCCGTTTGAGGGTTCTCATTGGATAATTCCAGTTATGATGCATTAGATAGAAAATTAGCTTTGATAATATATTGACATTGTCTTCTATCCTATAAGATCGAATTAATACATATTTATTAATCAAAAATTCTAATTTTAATATCACCGTTTAGCTCATATTTCTTAGGAATCAAATACCTAAGATCCTCTAAGTTTGGTCATCTATATGAGAATTTTTCCCACTAATGCAAATTCTAATTCTTTATTCACAGTCATCTAGGTAATATCCACCTCTTCCAGACAACCCTTGGTTCTCCATTTAGATATATGATTAGTTCCAGGGGTAGAGGGATATGTTTAAATATTGATGGTTATGATTTTGCTTCATAGTTCGTTCATATATCAATCATAAGGTTCGTAAGTGTGGTTGGGGGTTAAGCACCCTCCATCGGAAGATGACCAATGGTTGTTAAGGTCATGTTGGTTGTCAATGGAGGTAGGAAAATTTAGGGTTTAGTCTAGGGTTTTATCCCAACCATCTCAATCAAATTAAAAGTTTATGAATTGTCTATTTGTAACTTGCTGATTGTGGAATAAAATACCATCTAGTCTCAATGAGATGGATGTTTACAACTAAAAAATAATATCATATTTTTAATCATCACATAATACTATTTAATGGAGTATCCTTTGAAAGTTGGACATACTTTTAAACCATAAATAGTACTAGAATGTGTATGAGATTCAAAATAAAATTTAAAGAACCATCATGTTTTGAATTCCAACATTCCCTTTGGGGGGAATAAAGAGTTCTTAGTTAATTATAAAATTAGAGGAGAGGTAGAATAAAACATTACATGAGAACATAGGAAAAGATCTAACTAAAATAGTGGTATAGGTGAATATTTATATACTTCTTAAAGAAAGAGTAAAAGTTTGGGCAATCCTCCTCCTCTTGAGATAGCTTTTGGAGTTCGAGTTCAGCCTGATACGATGTAAGGATATGACACATGGGCTTAAATCAACCCTAAAACCTAGATCAAAGGGAGGAAGCTGGCCAAGCCTTATTAAGAGACCAACCATCTCATTATCCCCCAATGTGGGAGTTTTTTCTCCTTATTTGACAATACTTCGTCAGATAAGTCTATAGAGCTACTATTTTCATCACGGGTTGTCAAAATATAAGGAAATAAACATATGAAAAAACCAATAAAATAAATTTTACTAATGAAAGAAAAATTAGTTACATAGTATCTCGGTGAGATACAGAATAATAAGAAAAGTGTGTGTCGTTTAAGTTATTTAAATTTTTAAAAAAAGCTATAGTCAAAAGGTAACTATGTTGCTAGTAGTAATACACTACCTCAAAGAGTTTCTAATACCCCTTACCACTATTCTAAACCTTTCACCTGCATCAAAAGGGTCAACACTTGTATATCTATTTATAAAACCTAAATCTGACATATACATACATTGTTATTTTCAGATGAAGGAGTGTCTCTTGATATCCCTTGGAAAAGGTTAAATCTTCCCCTTATTTCATGTGTAGCGTATATATATATATATATAGAGAGAGAGAGAGAGAGAGAGAAAGAGGGAAAGAAAGAAAGAAAAGATACGAGGATACTGATGTGGAATGCTTCTGAAGCAAGTATTAAGAATTATCTATTTCTATTTTTTGGGGGGATTTTTTGATTTTTAAATCATGTCTTTAAATTGTTGTCACGACTCAATTTCTTGAGTGACACCTACTTTAATCCACCAGTAGGTAAGCAAACCATAGTCCAAAATGGCAAGCAATGGGCTAACCAGTGGAAGATAAGAAAATTAAAGGAATTAAGCATATAATGGAAATACTAAGAAACGAAAAGTAATGATATAACATGTTGTACAATATAGGAAGGAGGACAAAACATACAAAAAAAGGTTCCCCCCACATGACCTGGTAAGGACAGTATAAGAGAAACTAAGAAAAAGAGAATAATTGACAATGTCAAATATACATCCTAGTCTCAGAATGTACACACAAGACTATAAAAAACAACAGAAAGAAGAGGATCAACTCTGGACTTTAAAAGCTTACCCTAACTCTAAACAACCGTATGGCCCAAGAATATTATTTATGGCGGTGATTGATACCTGAATTTGCATTAGGGACAAGACGCAGAAGTAGTACTAAAAATGGGTACTCAGTAGACATCATAGGCTGACTGAGCAAAATTTTAGTAAAAACATAAATAAAGAGTAAGGATGTAAACTAAAGTCAGAAAAAAAGGGACTGCAATTGAATAGTAGATCATGCCAGGAGGATGCGATATATATATCAAATAAGTAACTCAAACGTGTAAATAAAGTCTAACTATAACCTTACTGGTCCTCCTAAAGCCTATAAGTAACAGACAAGAAAGAAAATAACCTAATAGATCCCCCATAAGCAAAGTGATATAAGCAAAGATTGACACTATATAAATATGGAATAACAACAACAATAACGATAAGACGAGCCAATGTGCGGTAAGTCTTACCAGTCTTTATCGGATTCCCAATCACCAATCAGTATTCGTGTAGATCATAAATGCCAGACTCAAACGGGAAATAGAGAATAATATCAAATAGTAAAGTGCTAGACTCCAATTGGAACTAGAGAATAATATTATAATAGTAAAATGTTAGACTTAAACCAAAATTGATAAATAATAATAAAGCTTTTAGGTCCTGGACTTGAATGACACTAATAAATAATTTAAAAGTAGTAACCATTCAATACTATAGTTCAATTTAAGTCCAAAGAGTCATAAACTTCAAAGTATGGTGGTCAAGTTATTAAAGGCGATACGGGTCCTAATCACTAAGCCTAAGGATGTAGCTTAAGGCCAAATAGTGCCCTACTAGGGGAAACAAAACTATATAGGGCTTATTAAAATGACTATGTAATCCTAAACTTTGGAATCAACCGAAGGAAGCATATAGGGGTCATTGGGGTCAACAAGGAGATATTATAGGCAAAATAGGTCGTTAGGGCCCACCAATCCCAAACCTAACCTAAGGTAATCACCTATCTAACCCTAGACTAAGACTTCTCAATCCCATCCCAAGGTACTAAGTAAACTAAGACTAATCCTAAGGGATAATTATAAACTAATATAAGGAAAGACGGGGCTAAATTTGATCAAAAATGGTTCCTAGATGGCTAATTTAGTCAATAAATTCTAAAAAACCAACCGAGCCATACGTTCCTACATATAGCTAGAACAATATTACACTAATAGCATTAATAAACATAGTCTAGGAGGAAGGTAAGACTTGCCTACCTTGATACTGCTGGAACCTCATAAAATCCTCTACACCCTAGCTTTTCCCTTCTAAGAAACCTCCGACCGCTGCTATGCTATCAAAATAAGGTTCTATACATCTAGATGATAATATCAATCCTTATATTATGTATTTACGCTCTTGTTAAAAAATTGAACTAAAAATATCATGTAGGACCCACTTATGGAATAAAAAAATTAAAACTATCACAACATCTCACTAGGTCAAAGACCATTTGCCCCTAAAAGTAATAGAGTTTGAGTAAAAATTAGTACTAAACCAATCCCAACAAGTGCAGAGAAATGATGATTTTAACTATTAATTTAAATGGAAATTGAGTATAATACTTACAAGATAACGTTGACACAATGCTCACAATCATGTCTCCAAACTAATCCCTGCACCAATTATTAATTTTGTCATGATTTTTCGAGCTCCCACACTCTCTAATGATAATTAGCACTGAGAAATATAGTTGAAAAATAAAGGGAGAAGGTTTATATACTATTAGGTGTATCCTTATTGCTATCCTAAGCCCCCCTAGTATTGATTGCAAAATCATACTAATGGGTCCATTGTGATCATGCTGGCCTAGCCATGGGGTCACAGTGAACAAGCAAGCCTAATCTCATTACCTCTTTTATTATAGTCATAAGTCCTTAGCCTTGCGATCTCGATAAACATGACCACAGAACCTCACGATCCTAAGGGTACTCATCACGATAGAGATGAAGGACCTAGGCTGATACAGTAACAACTTTGCCAAGATGTGAATCCTTTAGATGGGCCCTAGAGATTCATTTAGAATCCCATGAGTGCAAAAGAAATATGTTACCCTACAAAATTCGGCATTCTTGACTTAACATCCCAATCAAAATTTCCATCCAAGGTTATTTTTATAAAAAGTGGGTCCTAATCCTAACCGTCTCTTTCAACCAAATCCTCCAAATAGCCCAAATGAGTTTGGAAGCCTCAGGTCCCAGACCAAGGGTACCCTAGCATAAAATTGAAATTTCAGATATAATGAGATTGTAAGAATTAGCATTTGAGGTTATTTATCCGAATTTAGTCTGGAGACCCTTTTCTTAACATCAAATCTTCAAAATAGTGGAATGACTCTAAAAACCAAACAAACTACCTAATAACTAAAGTATCAGTCCCAAAGAGTCATAAATAACTTATGGAAGCTATGGGAAGGATAAAATGAAAACGTGAAAACATAGGAAATGTTCAGGAGGATTGTTACTACATCCACTACCAAAGGACTTTTGTTCACAAATGTAAAGGATTAAGAAGTACCTGAAAGCTCAAACAGGTAGGGATAATGGGTACAGATATCACACTCAGTATGTTAGGTAGCCTCCTCGATCGGGAGGTGTCTCCACTAAACATTAACCATAGGGATATCTGTAGAACACAACTATTTAGGATATCTAGATAAGATAGATACTGGATCCTCACTAAAAGGTCAACCTCTCATCCAACTAAACTAATTCCCACCTAAGCATATGAGACTTATCTGGAATATAACATCATAACATCCATATATTTAAAACTAGATTGATGGATAAAAAGGTTGGAGAGAAGGCTAACTCATAATCTACCTTTCCAACTATTTGAATGATCTCAAATTGGTTGATATACCTAGGGATAAGCTTGCTCCTCTTCCCAAACCTCATCACCCTTCATGAGTGATACTTGTAGAAAAACCCAAACAGCAACACTAAAACTCGAGGATTGAAACCTTCGTCAAAATAACTCTTCTTCCTGCTTTGAGCTGCTTATAGCCTATCCTCAATAAACCAAATCCTTATCCAAGGACTTACAAAACAAATGAGTTCCACGAGGCCTAACCTATGAAGTCATAAACCAACCAACTAGAGATCGATAATGCCTACCATAAAATTCCTCAATTGGTGCCATTTTAATACTTGAATGGTAGTTGTTATTGTAGACAACCTCCATTAAGGCCAAAAACTGTTTCCACTGACCTCCACAGTCCATAATGCATACGTGAAACATATCCTCCAAAACCTAGATAGTTTGCTTAACTGCCCATTAGATTGAGATGGAATATTATGCTGAGATCAACTTGGGTACCCAACTCCGCCTGCAATGTCCTCCAAAAGCTAGAAGTGAATTGAAAGACTCTATCTTAAATAATACACTTGGGCACTCTGTAAAGGTGAACCACCTCTTGAGCATATATACGAGCCAACCTATTAGCATTTTAGCAAGTATGAATTGGAAAGAAATAGGTTGACTTGATCAATCAATCTAAAATGACCCAAATACAATCAGAACCATGAGACGTGGGAAGCAAATCACCCACAAAATCCATAGTAATCCACTTCTATTTCCATTCGAGAATGGGTTGTCTCAAAAGAAATCCACAAGTCTCGGATGCTTCGCTTACACTAGTTGACAACATAGGCATTGAGCCATAAATTCCTCTATATCTCTCCTTATACCACTCCATTAGTAATGCTTTCTCAAATCACTATACATCTTAGCTATCATGAGGTGAATAGAATTTTTAGAGCTATGAGCATTCTAAACTATCAACTGAATCAAGTCTCCAACACTTGTAACAAAAATGTAAATATCAAATCTTAGAATTCCCTCAAAATATAAGGCATCCCTCCTAGACTCACCCCTCTACAACTGATCGTGAATGCCATAGAGACTGTTATCCTCAAACTATCGACTTTAAATCTACTCCAAAAAAGTAGACCTAGCTTCAATACTATGTATAATCCCCTTGGGGTCTGAAATATCAATTTGAAACCATCATGTTGGCTAAGTAATAAATGTCCAAGGAAAACAGTTGCTCAAAAACTCAAATGAAGTCTAAATACTTATACTCAATATCTGATATCTCAAGGCATCCACTACTATATTGGTGCTATAGTATAGAGAGGTTGTAGTCCTTCAGTAACTCAATCCACTTATAATGTTTTGAATTAAGCTCACTTTGAGTCATCATGTACTAAAGGTAATAATGGTCAGTGAAAATCTCATAGAAAACACCATTGAAGTAATGCTTTTAAATCTTAGGCATAAAAACTACTGCCGCCAACTCCAAGTTATAAGTGGGGTAGATGTGCTCATGAACATTCAGCTGTCTCAAAGCATATGTAATAAATCAACCCCGCTGCATCACAACACACCCCAAACCAATACTAAAATCATCATTATACATAGTAAAAACCTCAGCCTCAACTAGAAGAGTAAAAATAAGAGATGAGGTATACAATATCTTGAGCTTTAGAAAGCTCACCTCATAGATATCAAACTACTAAACTGGAACCTCCTTCCTAGTCAATCTCAAAATAGGCAATACAATAGAAACAAATCTCTTGACAAACCACTTGTAGTAGCCTGCCAATCGAATAAAATTGCAAACTTTAGTCAGAGATGTTCTCTTAGCCCAATTACAAATGGCCTCAATCTTTACTAGGTCCCTCATAATCCCATCCTTGGACACCACATGCCCCAAGAAAGCTATAGACTAAATCAAAAACTTGTACCTTGAGAATTTTTCATAAAGCATATGATCTCTTAAAGTATGTAGCACAGTCCTTAAGTATTGCTAGTGGTCCTCCCTACACCTCAAATAGGCAAGGATGTCACCAGTAAATACAATCATGAATGAGTCCGAATAAGGATTAAAAATACAACTCATAAAGTCCATGAATGTTGTTGGGGAATTGGCCAACCCAAAAGACATCACCATTAACCCATAATGGCCATAACGAGTTCTAAAGGTTATCTTAGAGAAGTCTAGTACAAGAATTCTCAAATGATGGTAGCCAGACCTTAAGTCAATCATAGAAAATACAAGCACACCCTAAAGTTAGTTAACTAAATCCTTGATATGATGCCTAGGATATTTATTCTTTACAGTCACCTTATTCATATATCTCTTATTGATAAACATAGGCATAAAACCACCTATTCTTCATGACTAAAATAGAACAACTCTATGGCAAGATAAGAACAATAAAACCCTTAGCTAGAAGATCCTAAAGTTGAATATTTAGCTCTTTTAGCTTGATAGGAGACATATAGTATGATTCAATAGAGAAAGGTTCAATGCCAGTTCAAGATCAATAGAAAACTCAATGTTACACTCAAGAGAAAGCCAGGTTGGTCAATACAAAAGACATAAAGGAACTCAATGGACTATAGGAACAAAGTCATGTGAAGGACTCTCAATGCTAATATAATAAACATAAGAAAGATAAAACACATAACCCCTCGATATTAGTTTCCTATCAAAATATAAGAAATATACTCCATTGGTATTTTTCTAAAAGAACCCTACAATACATTTGGGGTATGCCAGGCATGGCTAAGGTAGAAGTCCTGGTAAATCAATCCATGACTATGTAATAGGGGGATAACTAATCAATGCTCAAAATTTTATTGAAATCTTCCATATCTAGCAAAATAAGGTTAGCCTAAGAGTCATACTTCTGAGTAGTTACAATACACAATCTATATACCCGATCCACTTCTAAAGAATCACTAATGGAATTCGATTCATGCAAAGGCATAAATAAGAGCTCCGAAGATAATCCAAATTATATTACATAATAAGATGAAGCATATGAATATACAGAGCCTAGATCCAATGCAGAAAAACTGGTTGATGCCATACTAAAATTATGCCTATGATCACAGCATCTGAAGCCTCAACCTACAACCTACTAAGAAAACTATATAATTGATCCCATTTATCACTAAACTAGGTGCCTACCTGATCACCTGCCCTATCTTCCTAAGGACCTTCTATAGAACCCTAAGACTACCCTTGAAACCTTGTGCACAACCTTTAGCTAGAAGCAATACTGATTTGAATGGTGGAACACTCTACATTGAAGGCTCAATCATCCCATGCATGGGAAGCTTTCTAAAAAAGTGGAACACAATACCATAATTATAATATGTCTTGTGCACTCTACTCTATTGAAAAGGTCTAGATGATCCAAAATAGCTAACTTAGTTTGAAGACCCTAACTATATACCTCTCAAAGACTAACCACTACCCTATCCGCTGATACCACTATAATCAGGATAACCCTCATATGAAATATGACGTACTCCTTAAATGGGCCTACTAGATTGCCCCTGGTGTTGATAAGACTGGTACTGAGGGTATCTACCTTGAAAGCCTCTACATCTGAACTATGACTTATTATGGTTCATACTATATCTGCCCTACTAATATGACCTCTTATAGCTTCCCCTTTGGGATCATGATGTATATAATCCATAGTTTGAGCATAATTTGAAATATCTATAAATGATAGAAACACAATAACCAAACTCTGAGTAGCTATACAAAGCAAAAGTATCATCTCTCTGACAAAGCTCTAGATTTGCTCATACTCAGTTGCTAAACTCATATTGGCACTCCTAGATAAATCATGAAATCTTTCCTCGTACTCTGCCATAGACATATAACCCTTTTCCAGTCCTATAAACTAATCCTTCAAACACTCATGAAAGCTGCAAGACATATGCTTCTCCATGTCATAAGAGGATAGCCAGCTGGTCTATAATCAGTATAACCCCTTCACTAGTGTTTTGTTTCCCATTCAAACTAAAAAGTGGAGTAGTTTATACTATGTTTCTCTATGAAGCCAAATTATGAAGGCTCTTCTCTGATATAAAAACTCAAACATATCTTCGCCTAGGGGCCCTACAAACCTAGGTGGAGCCAATCTCAGAAATTAGTCCAACATTTTTTGATCCTTTACAATCATAATTGACTAGACTATGTGGGTTTTGGAACTATCAGTGTTGGTGGGACCTCTACTCTGGGAGTTAAAGCTATTGGTTGTGCTCTTAAATCATACCACTTTGGATTGTTTTCTGAGACCCATATTCCAATGAACCACCAAATAATCCCAATAGTTGCATTAACACATTGAAAAGAGTTGAAGAAGTTATAAACCTTAGTGGGGACTAAGATGACTTCTTTCCCACCTATTGTTATGGTGATTGAAACTCAGGTGCTACCTCTAGCTTGATAGAAATAATAGGATCGGCTGATGGCTCCCAATCCTGGTACCTAGCTAGGGATGAAAGTTTATATTAACCTCAACTTCTAGGTCAACTTTGACCTCTAACTGCTGTATTGGCTTCACGCTTGGGGTCCTGATCCCTGACCATTATGACTTACATCCTAGTCATATGCAAAAGAGTGAAACAATTGATACTATAGAACTAATATAAACTCAACACATAAAAATAAATAAAAAAGGTGATATTTTCCTATGAATAACTAATGGAATCCCAAAGATACAATACGAACGTCATGATACTAATCTGCGAGACTCTACTAAACACTTTCTCTAATACTAAAGTTATTAGTGAACCTAGGCTCTGATACCAAACTTTCATGACTCAATTTCTTGAGTCATGATGCCACCTACTTTAACCCATTAATAGGCAAGGAAAACCACAACCCAAATTGGCATGTAACAGACTAACTGGTGGAATATAGCAAAAATAAAGGAATTAAGCATACAATAGAAATATGAAATAACAAAAATTAGAAATATAAAATAAATGAATTAAGCATACAATAGAAATACGAAGTAACTAAAATTAGAATATATAAATATGAATACATTATAAAATAGAGTGAGGTGCATAAAATATACAAAAAGAGTCCCCCCCCCACGACCTGGTAAGTCTAGTATAAGAGCTACTATACAAAAAAGAATACTAGACTATGGAAAATTTATATATCACAATCTTAGAATGTATAATGAAGACTATCAAGAATAAAAGAAGGAGGAGGATAAACTCCAGAGTCTAGAAGCTCACCCTAACTTCGAACAACAATACAACTTGAGTATAGAGTTAGAGGCATTGACCCGAGCTTATATTTGCATCAAAGAAAAGATGTAGAATCATAGTATGAGTACCAAAATAATAAATACTAAGGAGGAAACATAGGCCTACTAATCTAAATTACAGCAAAAACATAAATAAAGTGGAAGGTTGTTAACTAAATTTAGAAATAAAGGGGCAAAAACTAAAATAGTAGATAATGTCGGGTGGATTATATATATATATAAAATAAATAACTCAAAAATGGAATTAGAATGTAACTATAACCTACCTAGGCTACCATAAGTCCAGAAGACACAAACAAGAAGAAATTAACCCAACCGAGCTCCTACAAGCATGATGGGTAAAAACAAAGAGTAACACTAATATAAAGATAAATAACAACAATGATAACCATAAGATGATCCAACCTATGATAAACGTACCTGATACTCTTTTTTTATCATAATCCCCAAGTCTTATCAGTTCTTATTGGATTTCAAATCTCAAATCACTATTTGTATAAATCATAAATTTAAGAATCAACCAAATTGGAGAATAATATCATAATAGAAAAATGCCAGACTCAAACTGCAACTGATGAATAATAAAAAAACATTAACCATCTAGGATTATAGTTTCATTCAAGTACAATAAGTCATAAATTTCAAATTCAGGAGGTCAAGTCCTTAAAGGTGATATAGGTCCTAATCACTAAGCTGAATGATGTGGCTTAAGGCTAAATACAATCTTACTAGGGGTAGCAAAACTAAATAGGTCTCATTAAAATGACTAATTCATCCTAAAACTCAAGAATAAACCAAAGGAATCACATAGGGGTCAATAAAAATCTATTTTAGGAATACTACCTAAAAAGGGTCAACAATAAGTCCCAAAAGTCCAACCTAAGGCAACCACCTACCAAACCCTTGGAAAAGGCTTTTCAATCCCATCCTAAGGAACTAAGTAAACTAAGGATTATCCTAAGGGATAATTATAAACCAATATAATGGAAAACTAGGTTGAGTTCTACCAAAAAAGGCCTCTAGCCAGCTTATTTAGTCAATAAATGCTAAAATAACAAATAAACCATAAGTACCCACCCATAGCTAGCGTAATATTACACTAATACCATAAATAAGAATAGTCTAAGAGAAAGATATCACAAATCTACCTAGATGCCACTGTGGACTCATAAAATCCTCTACACTAGCATTTTTCCCTTTCGAGAAGTCTCCGACCACATCCATGCTGTCAAAATAAGTTTCTACATGTCAAGAAAAAGATAATGATACCCATATGGCATATTTATGCTTCAGGTTAGACATCAAACAAAAAATCCCACCTAGGGCCTCTTTGTGAAATCAAGAAATTCAAACCATTACATTGCCCATCTAATCTCAAGGGTCATTTATTGTAAAAAAAGTAAAATTTTAGCCCAAATCATTACTAAAATAGTCCCACTAAGTACAAAGAAATAAGGATTTTAAATATTAATTTAAAAGGTAATCAATTATAAAAATTTTGAGATAAAGATAAGATAAAGCTTACAATCACGTTACCAAACTAATCCCAATGCCAACTATCAATTTTCCCATGATTTTTAAGCTTCCACACTCTTTAACGGTGATTAACACTTAATTTTTTTTTAGAGAAATGAAAGAAGAAGGTTGATAGACTATCAAAGGTTTCTTCATTGTTGTCACACTGCCTCCTGGATATGATCACAATATCCCAATAAAGGAACCATTGTGATCGCTGTGGCCTAGCCACACAGTTGTGATGAATGAACTGGCCTAATCCTACGACCTTCTTAATTGTGGTGCGAGTCCCCAGCCTCATGATTTTGATAACCACGATCATAGACCTTTATGATATTAGGGGTCCTTATTACGAGAGAGATGAAGGACATAGGGCTGAACCAGGTGTTAATGCACCAATAATATTACCAAGTTGCCAATTCTTTAGATGGGCCCTTGGGATTCATTCAAAATTCTGTAAATGCAAATAAACTATGCTACCATATCAAATTAGGAATTTTGGACCCAATGAAACCATCAAAATTTCCATCTGAGGTTATTTTAATAAAAAGTGGATCCCACACCCAAGGTCTGTTTTAACCAATATCCACCCTATAGTCAAAAATTAATTCAAAAGCCTTGGGACCCAAATCAAGGGTCCCCCAGCATGAAATCAATGTTCCAATGTTAATAAGACAATCAGAATTACCATCTGAGGTTATTTACCGGATGTTTAGGCCCAATACTTTTTTCTTTACAATGAAAGCTCTAAAATAGGGAAATGACTCTAAAAATCAATCGAACTACCCGGTAACCAGATTGTAAGCCCCAGTAAGTCATAAATGACTTGAGGAAGCTATGTGAAGGCTCTAAATGTAAAAAAAGAATGAAAATTCATGAAATGACCAAGAGGGTCATTATTTCTCTAAATAAACCAAATAATTGCAAGTTGTTATCACCAAGAACCATTAACCAATAAATAATCACCGGTTTCTCTGCTTTACTCCCTAACTACCATTAACTCTTTTTTCTCAAAAAATATAAAACCCCGAGCTTTCTTTAAGTCGAGTTTCATCCTTAAAAAGAGTAAGGGCTGACTTCCCTTGTGAGAAATATTTTAAACCATGTAGAATTTCCCTAATATCAACTTTTTTTCATGTGGAGAATAGAATAAGGTTTCCGTCAACACCAAATTCATCAAAATTCGATGTCGGGGTAAAAAGTTATCAATATTTTATAGAAAGCTGTCTGAACTGCCCAAGTGCAACGGGTAGGCCGACGGACCATCGAGATAGCGACAGACTATCGCCCATAGCCATAGCCATGAGGTAGTATACCCATTCACTGGACAAGTGCGATGGTCAGAACTGACGAACCATCGAGCTAGCGACGGCCCGTCGCCCCAGGCCATTGCGACAAGGCAGTAAGTCTCAATTCTAGTTCAGGTACGACGATTAGTCCAATGGACCATCAACCCAGCAAAGGACCGTCGTACCCCACTGACGCATGTCCCGATCGGTGATTTTTAGTCATTTTAGAAAGGGCTTTTTGGTCTTTTCCACCCTTTTTAGCACCTATTTATATAAGATCAAGACTCCCAGCTTCATTATTCATCTTTAACATCAAAATTTAGGGTTTCTTTCAAGATCAAAAACCTAAGAACAAGATCAAATCCTTCTTCAAAAAAACTCAAGAAACCAAGAATTTCTCTAAGAACCTTCAAGAAAGAGTCTCCTAAGGTATGTTAGATGTTGATTCTTGGGTTCCTTCCACCCAAGAAGTCCAAGAATCTTTTTTAAAATTACAAAGTTTATATATTTATGAGATTTCATGATTTATATGTATTGAAGTTCATGATTATGTGTTGTTGAGTTTTAATTCATGATTTAGACAACAGGTATTGAGAATTGATTCTAGCATGTGATTAATTGTGTGATGTTCATGATAAACCCTATTCAAGTTGCATGTTGGTTGATTAAATCATGATACTTAGGTGTAGTATTTGGTGTATAACCAAAGCATGGTCCCCATATGTTTGATAAAATGCTTGTGTGTAGGAAATAAGGTCATTATAGAATGTTGACAAGAAATCCCCAAATTGTGTATAAATTCATGTATGCCAAGTGTTTGTTGAATTGCTTTAGCGAGTGAATTATGATGTGTTGCATGTATTCTTATGCTTGTGCATTCCTTACTGGATGAATTATGAGAAATTAGTATGCATCCCTATACCTTTACTAATTTTAAGATTCCTAAGATCTTGAAGAAATGCTTTAGTGATTGTAATGGTGAATGGAAGTCAATTGTCATGGTTATTCGAGAATGGTTATGTTTAACTTTTATGTTGTCGAGTCTTGGGGGTATTTACACCGTACAAATTAGCTGCAAGTCTAGAGCCAGTGTTAGTTTCAAGAAACTCTCAATCAAGCCATGATTAGTAGAATTCAGACAGTTACAGAATGTAAGGAAATTTAGTCATCTCAGTATTAGTGTAATTCAGTCTCAGTATTAGTCAAATCTAACTCAGTATTCAGTTTCTGTTCAGTAGTACTCAGTAGTATTCAGTATTTAGCTCAGACTTCAGTGAGACTCTATAGGCTAACAAGAATTCAGTAGCATTTAGCCAGTTGGTAGAATCCAAGTGGCATTCCGTCGGATAACGGAACCAAGTGAACTCAGTCAGATCAGTCAAGAAATATGAACAGTAATAGATTTAGCTTAGTCTAAGTTCAGTTAAGAATCAGTTCAAAGTCCTTCAATTGGGAGTAGGAACTAGCACCGAGCGAGTGTAGGGATGACAACTTCCCAATTAGAGAGGTACAGTTGTTAGTACCAGTCCCTGAACTCCAGAACTGTGTAGCCAGTGCAAGACCAGGAGTCACCCATTAGATTAAGGCTTGACTATCATACTTCCTTAGGCTTGACTTCCTATTTAGGGTCACCTGTTAGACAGGCTTGACCATAGTAGAGGTCTTTACCCGTGGCATGGTATTGACACCCTTCTAGCGGGGTTTATAGGTTGGACCCCACTAGTTCAAATTCAGGGCATGTCTGTTAGGTAAGAACTCCCACAGTTGTAGTTTCAGTATCAGTCTTCAGAGTTGAACTCAGAAATCAGGACTATCAGATACAGTCACCTATCTCAGTATGGAACTTAGATAGTTCCATAGATTCATATACCACCCACTAGATAGGCCTGGTCTTATATAAAGTTAATTAGTATCAGTACTAATAGATCCAGAGATCACCCGTTAGATAGGCCTGATCTGGAAATCAGTCCATCATTTCTTTTATTAAAAAATTTAGATATCTTCTGCTAGATAGGTCTGATCTTAGATACAATCATTCCTTATCATTATTAGTAGATTTAGAGATCATCCATTAGAGAGATTTGATCTCAGATTTAGTCAGTCGATAGTAGCAAGCTCAGAACTCAGTTATTGATATGAGTAGATTCAGTTATTTAGTATTCCAAAGATAGTAAACTCAGATATCAGTATTAGTATACCCTGTCATCAGTAAGTCAGTATTCAGAAACCAGTATTCAGAGTTCGTATTCTTAGCCTAACAAGTGACATTCGAGGATGAATGTTCCCAAGGGGGAGATATTGTAATACCCCGACCTTTCTTTAAGTCGAGTTTCATCCTTAAAAAGTGTAAGGGATAACTTCCCTAGTGAGAAATATTTTAAACCATGAAGAATTACCCTAATATCAACTTTTTGTCATGTGGAGAATTGAATAAGCTTTCCGTCGATACAAAATTCATAAAAATCTGATGTCGGGGTAAATAGTTATGGACGTTTTACAGAAAGCTGTCTGAACTGCCCAGGGGCGACGGGAAGGCCGACGGACCATCGAGCTAGCGACGGACCTTCGCCCATAGCCGTTTCCATAAGGTAGTAGCCTCATTAACTGTCCAAGTGTAACGGTCAGGACTGACAGACCATCGAGTAAGCGACGGACCGTCGCCCCAGGCTGTCGAGACAATGCAGTAAGTCCCAGTTCTGGTCCAGGTGCGATGGTCAGTCCGACAGACCATCGACATAGCGATGGACCATCGCACCCCTCCATCGCATGTCCCGATCGGTGATTTTTAGTCATTTTAGAAAGGGCTTTTTGGTCTTTTTCCACCTTTTTTAGAACCTATTTATATCAGATCAAGGCTCCCAACTTCATTATTGATCTTTAACATCAAAAGCTAGGGTTTATTTCAAGATCAAAAGTCCAAGAACAAGATCAAACTCTTCTTGAAGAAAACTCAAGAAACCAAGAATCTCTCCAAGAACCTTCAAGAAAGAGTCTCCTAAGGTATATTAAAGGTTGATTCTTGGGTTCCATCCACGCAAAAAGTCCAAGAATCCATTTCAAGATTACAAAGTTTATGTATTTATGAGATTTCATGGTTTATGTGTATTAAAGTTCATGATTATGTGTTTTTGAGTTTTAATTCATGATTTAGACTACATGTATTAAGAATTGATTCTAGCATGTGATTAATTATGTGATATTCATGATAAACCCTATTCAAGTTGCATGTTGGTTGATGAAATCATGATACTTAGGTGTAGTATTTGTTTTATAACCAAATCATGCTCCCCATATGTTTGATAAAATGCTTGTGTGAAGGAAATAGATTCATTATAGCATGTTGACAAGAAATCCCCAAATTGTGTATAAATTAATGTATGCCGAGTGTTTGTTGAAATGCCTTAGTGAGTGAATTATGATATGTTGCATGCATTTCTATGCTTGTGCATTCCTTACTGAATGAATTATGAGGAATTAGTATGCATCCCTATAACTTTACACATTTTAAGATTCCCAAGAGCTTGAAGAAATGCTTTAGTGATTGAAATGGTGAATGAAAGTCCATTGTCATGGTTATTCGAGAATGGTTATGTTTAACTTTTATGTTGTCGAGTCTTGGGGGTATTTACACCGGACAAATTAGCTGCAAGTCTAGAGCCAGTGTTATTTTTAATAAACTCTCAATAAATCCATGATTAGTAGAATTTAGACAATTACAGAATGTAAGGAAATTTAGTAATATCAGTATTAGTGTAATTCAGTCTCAGTATCAGTCAAATCTAACTCAGTATTCAATTTCTATTCAGTAGTACTCAGTAGTATTCAGTATTTAGCTCAGACTTCAGTGAGACTCTATAGGCTAACAAGAATTCAGTAGCATTTAGCCAGTTGGTAGAATCCAAGTGGCATTCCGTCGGTTAACGGAACTAAGTGAACTCAGTCAGATTAGTCAAGAAATATGAACAGTAATAGATTTAGCTCAGTCTAAGTTCAGTTAAGAATCAGTTCAAAGTCCTTCAGTTGGGAGTAGGAACTAGCACCGAGCGAGTGCAGGGATGGCAACTTCCCAATTAGAGAGGTACAGTTGTTAGTACCAGTCCCTGAACTCCAGAACTGTGTAGCCCGCGCAGGACCAGGAGTCACCCATTAGATTAAGTCTTGACAATCATACTGCCTTAGTCTTGACTTCCTGTTCAGGGTTACCCGTTAGAGAGGCTTGACCATAGTAGAGGTATTTACCCATGGCACAATATTGATTCCCTTCCAGCTGGCGTTACAGGTTGGACCCCACTAGTTCAGATTTGGGGCATGTTGGTTAAGGGAGAATTCCCACAGTTGCAGTTTTAGTATCAGTCTTTAGAGTAGAACTCAGAAATCAGGACTGTCTGATATAGTTACCTATCTCAGTATGGAACTTAGATAGTTCCATAGATTCATAGACCACCCACTAGATAGGCCTGGTCTCACATAAAGTTAATCAGTATTAGTACTAGTAGATCTAGAGATCACCCGTTAGATAGGCCTAATCTCAAACTCAATCCATCATTTCTTTTATTAAAAGATTCAGAGATCTTCCGCTAGATAGGTCTGATCTCAGATACAATCATTCCCTATCATTATTAGTAGATTCTGAGATCATCCGTTAGAGAGGTTTGATGTCAGATTTAGCCAGTCGATAGTAGCAAGCTCAGAACTCAGTTATTAATATAAGTAGATTTAGTTATTCAATATTCTAGATTTTGTAAAATTTGATATTAGTATTAGTAGACCAGACATCAGTAAGTCAGTATTCAGAAACCAGTATTCAGAGCTCGTATTCAATGTTACTGCGATTCCAGTTTTGGTTTGTGCGTTCATGCATATATCCCCATTCAGTACTCTCATGTTTTTCAGTTAAGTTATATTCATGCATAAGCCCTTGCATTTAGCCTTACCTTATATAGCATACCAGTACATTCAAAGTACTGACACATACTTTTCTCTTGCGCTATGGTGTCTTATACCATAGGTTCAGAAGAGCGAGAGGTACGACACCCTTAGCAGTCCAGGCTCAGCCAACAACAGTTGACTTAGCAGTGAGTCCTCATCATTCGAGGATGATACATATTTTATTATGGCATTAGACTTGGTTTATTTTCAGTAGACAGAGTTAGTTGGGGATAAATCCGATCAACTCCACAGTTCAGACAATTTAGAGGCTTTTCAATTTTTAGTTTTGAGTATTTTAGATGTTTTGAACCTTATGGCATGTTTTCACCAGTTTTTCACATTTATTTCTATACATTATGCAGTGCTCAGTTACAGGTACCAGCAGAGGGTTAGCTTGTGGTCCTTCGGGATCATGAGCACCGTGTGGTATTTTGGTTCCATAAAATTGAGGCGTTACAAACTTGGTATCAGAGACTAGGGTTCAATAGTGTCCTAGGAAGTTTGAAATGACGCAACTAGTAGAGTCTTGTACATGGGTGTGTTACTCGCCAAACTTATTTATAGGAGGCTATAAGATGTTTTAGGAACAATTTCCCTTCTTCCAATATTCATATCGTACGAGTGAGCATGATCTCAAGTTGAACTCTCAGTCTAATGAATTTTCTCCTTTTATTTACAGAATATGCCTCCTCGAAGAGATAATACCCATAGGGTTGATAATCAGCCACCTAAGATTGTAGATCCTCCAAATAAAAATGTGTCATATGCAGAGTTTCGGGCAGCTTTTAAGGCGCTAGCCCAAGCTGTGATGACTAATGTTTAGGGGAATCATCAGGCTGTAGCCCCACCTCAGCAAGATGGGGATTCAGCCGCAACCAGGATCAGAAATTTCATGAGAATGAACCCTCCAGAATTCTTTGGGTCAGTAGCAGGTGAGGACCCACAACTTTACCTTAAGAATATGAAGAAGATCACCCAAATTATGCATGTTTCTGAGGAGGAGAGTGTAGAGTTAGCATCTTATAGGCTTAAGGATATTGCTCATGATTGGGTAGTGATGTGGAAGAAGAGTAGAGGGGAGGATGCAGCTCCCATGACTTGGCAGTAGTTTCCGGATGCCTTTCTAGATAAGTTTTTCCCGCTAGAGATGAGAGAAGCCAAGGTAAAATATTTTATGAACCTAAGACAAGGCTCCATGACAGTAAAAGAGTATTGTCTTAAGTTCAATCAGTTAGTTAAGTATGCTCCTGACTTGATAACGGACCCTAGAGCTAGCATGAGTAAGTTTTTGACTGGTGTATCTGGGTTGGTGTTAAAGGAGTGTAGAACTGCTATGCTCAATAGAGACATGGATCTTTCTAGGTTAATGATTCATGCTCAGCAGATAGAGGAAGATAAATCTAAGGAGAGAGAGAGAGATCTAATAAGAGATCCAAAGCAGGTAGTTACAGCTTTTCTCAGGCCGGGTCACTAGGTGGTAGTCGTTCTCAGCATAGCCAGAAATTTTCAGTCCTAGGTCCATCCTCAGCTAGTGTACCCACACCAAAGTTTGGGGATGTCATTCAAGATGGGGCGCCAGGATCCAAAACCCAGGGTAGTGCAAGCAGTGTTCGTACCTATCAGCTTTGTAGAGAATGTGGCAAGAATCACCTAGGTGTGTGCAGAGCTAAAAAATCAAGTTTGTTTTAGATATGTCATGCCAGGACACAAAATACGAGAATATAGAGTGCTAGCTCAGAGGGGTAGAGAATTACGTCAGCAGGGTGCCACTTCCTGTGCCAATAGTGGTCAACATTAGAACAGACTCTATACGCTTCAGATTCACCATGATCAGGAAAGATTCCTTGATATTTATTCGGGTATGTTACAAGTCCTTCATCATAATAATATGCATCCTTAAATACTTTGCTCCCCTTTTGAGCTTAAGTTTTCAGCATGAGTTAGTTAGTAGAGCCAGCAAGTTAGTTTTGCAGTCAGACAGTCAAATTTGTATAGTTTGTTATGTCACCTCTTCACCTGATCATGCTAGCAGAAATCTCCAGAATATGACTATTCCAAGATAGAGTATCCTAGTAGTTGTGAGTATAGCTCAGTTCACCTATTATGCATCAGTTTCAGATCTCAGATGATCAATTATGACCCAGTTCATAGGTGCCCCATGCACCGCCCTAGTATTTCAGCGAAATGTTCTTAGAGGGACATAGAGTCCCAAGGGGGAGATACCCCATAATATTCCAATGCTTTCATGTCCTTAGACTTATTCAGTTGCATGTTCAAACTCTCCTTACGAAGTTAATGCCAGTTATAATTGCATACTCAGTCATGCATTCTAGAATCAGTTATATTCATGCATTAGATATGCATGTTCAGTAGAAAAATTTCAGCTTTTTAGTGTATACAATTATGCATTCACAAGAGAAACTCAGTCACGCATCCATGCATCAGATATGCATGTCCATTATGAGAATTCAGCTTATGAGTAGCTTCAGTCGTGTATTCCATGCATTAGATATGCATGTCTAGTATAAAAACTCAGTATATCAGTAGTGTCATGTCACATAGTCATGTTTCAGGTGTTCACGTTCCTTATGTAAGTTCAGTCGATCAGTATTCTTAGACTAACTAGCGACATTCAAGGACAAATATTCCCAAGGAAGAGATATTGTAATACCTCAACCTTTCTTTAAGTCGAGTTTCATCCTTATTAATAGTAAGGGATGACTTCCCTAGTGAGAAATATTTTAAACCGTTTAGAATTTCTATAATATCGACTTTTTGTCATGCGGAGAATTGAATAAGATTTCCGTCGATACCAAATTCGTCAAAATTCGATGTTGGGGTAAAAAGTTATGGATGTTTTACAAAAACTGTCTGAACTACCCAGGTGTAAAGGGAAGGTCGACGGACCATCACCCATAGCTATCTCCATTAGGAAGTAGCCCCATTCACTATCCAAGTGTGATGGTCAGGACCGACGAACCGTCGAGCTAGCGATGAATCGTCGCCCCAGGCCGTCGCAACAAGGAAGTAAGTCCCAGTTCTGGTCCAGGAAGTAAGTCCCAGTTCTGGTCCAGGTGCGACGGTTAGTCCGACGGACCATCGACCTATTGAAGGACCATCGCACCCCACCGTTGCATGTCCCGATCGATGATTTTTAGTAATTTTAGAAAGGGTTATTTGGTCTTTTTCACCCTTTTTAGCACCTATTTATATCAGATCAAGGCTCCCAACTTCATTATTAATCTTTAACATGAAAAGCTAGGGTTTCTTTCAAGATCAAAAACCCAAGAACAAGATCAAACCCTACTTCAAGAAAACTCAAGAAACCAAGAATCTCTCCAAGAACCTTCAAGAAAGAGTCTCCTAAGGTATGTTAGATATTGATTCTTAGGTTCCTTCCACCCAAGAAGTTCAAGAATCCTTTTCAAAATTACAAAGGTTATGTATTTATGAGATTTCATGATTTATGTGTATTGAAGTTCATGATTGTGTGTTGTTGAGTTTTAATTCATGATTTAGACTACAAGTATTAAGAATTGATTCTAGCATGTGATTAATTGTGTGATGTTCATGATAAACCCTCTTCAAGTTGCATGTTGGTTGATGAAATCATGATACTTAGGTTTAGTATTTGTTGTATAACCAAAACATGCTCCCCATATGTTTGATAAAATGCTTGTGTGAAGGAAATATGGTCATTATAGCATGTTGACAAAAAATCCCCAAATTGTGTATAAATTCATGTATTCCAAGTGTTTGTTGAAATGCCTTAGTGAGTGAATTATGATATGTTGCATGCATTCTTATGCTTGTGCATTCCTTACTGAATGAATTATGAGAAATTATTATGCATCCCTATACCTTTACATGTTTCAATTTCCCAAGAGCTTGAAGAAATGCTTTAGTGATTGTAATGGTGAATGAAAGTCCATCATCATGATTATTCGAGAATGGTTATGTTTAACTTTTATGTTATCGAATCCTGGGGGTATTTATACCCGACAAAATAGCTGTAAGTCTAGAGCCAGTGTCACTTTCAAGATACTCTCAATCAAGTCATGATTAGTAAAATTCAAACAGTTACAGAATATAAGGAAATTAAGTAATCTCAGTATTAGTGCAATTCAGTCTCAGTATCAGTCTAATCCAACTCAGTATTCAGTTCTGGTTCAGTAGTACTCAGTAGTATTCAGTATTTAGCTCAGACTTCAGTGAGACTTAGTAGGCTAACAAGAATTTAGAAGCATTTAGCCAGATGGTAGATTCCAAGTGGCATTCCATCAGATAACGGAACTAAGTGAACTCAGTCAGATCAGTCAAGAAATATGAATAGTAACAAATTCAGCTCAGTCTAAGTTTAGTTAAGAATTAGTTCAGAGTCCTTCAGTTGGGAGTAGGAACTAGAACCGAGCGAGTGCAGGGATAATGTCTTCCCCAATATAGAGGTAGAGTCGTTAGTAACAGTCCCTGAACTCTAAAACTGCATAGCCAGCGTAAGACCAGGAGTCAGCCGTTAGATTAAGGCTTGACTATCATACTTCCTTAGGCTTGACTTCCTGTTCAGGGTCACCCGTTAGAGAGGCTTGATCATAGTAGAGGTCTTTACCCATCGCACGATATTGACACCCTTCTAGCTGGGGGTACAGGTTGGACCCCACTAGTTCAGATTTGGGGCATGTTGGTTAAGTGAGAACTCCCACAGTTGCAGTTTCAGTATCAGTCTTCATAGTAGAACTCAGAAATCAGGAATGTCAGATGCAGTCACCTATCTCAGTATGGAACTTAGATAGTTCCATAGATTCATAGACCACCCGCTAGATAGGCCTGGTCTCACATAAAGTTAATCAGTATCAGTACTAATAGATCCAGAGATCACCCGTTAGATAGGACTAATCTCAAACTTAGTCCATCATTTCTTTTATTAAAAGATTCAGAGATCTTCTTCTAGATAGGTCTGATCTCAAATACAATCATTCCTTATCATTATTAGTAGATTCAGAGATCATCTGTTAGAGAGGTTTGATCTCAGATTTAGCCAGTCGATAGTAGAAAGCTCAGAACTCAGTTATTAATATGAGTAGATTCAGTTATTCAGTATTCTAGAGTTAGTAAACTCAGATATTAGTATTAGTCGACCCAGTCATCAATAAGTCAGTATTTAGACTTCGTATTCAATGTTTCTGTGATTCCAGTTTTGGTTTGTGCATTCATGCATATATCCCCATTCACTACTCTCATGTTATTCAGTTAAGTTATATTCATGCATAAGCCCTTGCATTTAGCCTTACCTCATCTAGCATACCAGTACATTCAAAGTACTGACATATACTTTTCTCTTGCGCTATAGTGTCTTATACCATAGGTTCAGAAGAGCGAGAGCTAGGGCACCCTTAGCAGTCCAGGCTCAGCCAGCAGCAGTTGACTTAGCAGTGAGTCCTCATCATTCAAAGATGATCCTTATTTTATTATGCCATTAGACTCAGTTTATTTTCAGTAGACGAAGTTACTTGGGTACATGTCCCATCAACTCCACAGTTCAGACAGTTTAGAGGCATTTCAAATAGATGTATCAGTATTCGGTTTCAATTTTGAGTATTTTAGATGTTTTGAACCTTATTGCAAGTTTTTGCCAGTTTTCTGCATTTATTTCAGTACATTATGCAATGCTCAGTTATAGGTACCAGCAGAGGGTTAGCTTGTGGTCCTTCGGGATCATGAGCACCGTGTGACTTTCTGGTTCCATAAAATCGGGGCGTTACAAACTATCTACAACAAATTGTAACTCCATAATCCCATCATATTTAAGAGAAAAAATAAAACTTATATAATAGATGAGAAGAATTTACCCTATCGGATGTGCTATTACAAACAAAATTTTAAGATGTTTCAATTATAATGGCAACAAAATCTAAGAAGAAATCAATATATTTGCAAAAAAAATTCTCCTTGAGAAATTTCTTACACTTTTTCATTTTATCCGTCATGTTTTGTCATCTTTGTGTTCTTCACATTGTGTTTGTTTTAAACTTTTATTCCCTCTTTTCTAGGAATTCTTCACAAAAAATTATATTTTAGGTAAAACATTTGAAACTTACTTCAATGAGATTCCAAAAAAAAAAATGGCACTCTAAATATCCAATCTTAACGTTTTGGTAATCTTTGATGTGATCAATGTTTAGTTGAGTACAAATTTCTATTACAAATGTGAAGACATATATTTGCTTTATTTCATGCATGTCATAACCTAAACATGAGTGGCACCCACCCTAGCTCTATGGTGGGAGAACAATCTAGCCTAATATTTAACTAATTTATCAAGAACACTCATCAACCTTCTTTCTATGTCATCGCCACTTATCTGACTAAACACATCATAAATAGAATAATTAATCTTAAATAGCCATCAATATCAAACAAATGAAAATGTATAAAAATATCTCTGGTTGTTATCTCCCGGACCTAAAAGTCACTATACACAAACTCTAAATATTCAAAACAAGTCTAAAACATAATCCATGTGACTAGATAAAGAGTAATGTCACTATCCCAAAACAAAGGACAAGAATAAAGTAAAGAGGGTCCAAAGTTCCTCAGCTATGGTGCACACCCTTTAATTGATGATGAGGTCACGAACTAGAGATAGATCTTATCTCTAATGCTGGAACTAACTTTGTGTTGGTGAAATTACAATAAACTTACAACTGAAAATTATAAGTCAAGAAAATAAAAAGACTATCTTTTTCTTCTTCTTCTTCGGCTGAGGCGTGGATATCTCACGCTCTTTAAGGAGATTCAAGCCCACTGTAGCAAATATTTCACCGAATTAGTAGTAATTTTCTTGACTTGTTCCCTCCAGGATACAACAACCTTCTCACAATAACTCAACAACTTTGGATAAGAGTTGTGGTCAAAGCTCCACAAAAAGAACACCTCCCTTCAACTAGCAAACTCTCTTTTTTTATTAATTTTTTTATGAACTCTCTATTATCTTGTGTGTATACCAAAATAATGCAAGACCACCTCTATTTATAGGAGATGAAGTCTTCCATGCAATGAATAGGAAGAAGTAAATGGGATAGTAAAGATGGAATAACAATGGCTTAGAGGTTACAAGAGTTACAAAGGTTACAACACATAAATGAGTAGGATAATGGAGGAATAAAGAGTGTAAGTTACATGAGTTATAAGAAACTTATGTCTATATTCCTACCACTAACTCACAAAGTAATTGTGATTAAAGACACAAATAAACTCAAATGAATGGAGGTTAGAAGCTAAAAGAAATAGTCATGCAACGTGAGACTTATGCCAAATTTTGGCGTTAAAATGAAGGTAACTTCCACGCAAAGTAGCAACAACCTTAATTCTCAATAATGTTGCAAAGCTTTCAAGAATTATGCATTATAATAATATTAAATAATAATAATATTAAAATGCAACTTCACTATGCACTTAATAAAAAAGAGCATAGGCAGTATCAACACAACAACTACGTACTGGTAGGAATCATCAGCCAACTTAAACCAACACTATATAAATAAGCAAGTTAAATGCAAGTAAAAAGTAATCAAGGCATAACTTACAATTACTTGACAATCAAATATTTGGTCATAACACTTCAATTCACCAATCAATAATAATTCTCTTCATATAACTAGACTTCAAGTTTACAAGTACATCATTTACACTTAGGCAATTTCAGTCAATAATAGTCAATGCAATATATGTGAAAATGTAATAATTATTGCATCCATGAAAGATAATAACACATAATAGGGGTCAAAAGGAACCCTTATCTATGACCTACAGGGGACAAGCTCTGTCCATGTACCAATGTCGCCATGACACGCAATCCAGTAATAGTGCTATAGTGACACTAAATCTCAATATACATAAATATCAAATCCAATGCTCAATACATGATGATAATTAATAATCACAAGTAATGCCCAAAGGCTAATCATGGACATTTATCTTACAAATAAGCACAGAGTCGAATCAAGTCTATACTACCACTAAACCATAACCTACCTTAATTCCTTGTTCAAAAATACAATTTATCCGTAATCTTGTCTTTTTTTTTCTCCCATTATTTATCTATAAGCAACAAATACATATGTTTTGAGACAATAATTCACATTTCTAAACATTACAAACCGATAGCCATTAATTTCAGCGTATAAGATCTACTTAGTTCATAATTCTAGAATATTCTACCCTTTAATCTCTTTGAATTCTCCTTATTTTAAACTTACAAGGATGAGTTCTACCATAAGAAGTGTTATTTGACACCGTGGGATCAATAACAATTGAAATACAACCATTCCGTACCAATTTTCACCAGTTCATGCAATTAGAACTGAACAACTATTTCAAGTAAGGCTATGATTATTGCTACCCAAGAACCTAAAGGTGCGACTTCAAGTTTGAAGAGTAGAGAACCTTACATCAAGGATGAAAATCCCCCAATTAGGGGCAAATCACCTTAGCCTAGCCTTGAAATGAGTTTTTAAAATAAAGTAACTGAAATACTATTATTCCATTATAAACTAATTTTTTTTCATTTGTCATCATTGCAGCGATGCATCTGTCACTACAATGACGCCTAGGCCAAATGGTCTGTCGCTGCGACCACACAAAACCAGTAGCTTGGGATTTATTCCCAGCATTAGCCATTTTACAACAGGCTTCTCAATATTCAACATTACAAATTGACCCTTATAAGATAATCTCTATAATCAGAGTTCTACTAACCCATTTTACGCACCTAAAGTTTATAAGACTTTCTAAACTCATCATATTATCAATATCCACTCAAAATCACCAATCAACACTCCAATAACTACTTGATTTTCCAATACGATAACACATTAAAAATATACCTAAATTATGCTATCCCTGAATTTCAAACTTTTGGTCTAAGGAATAACTAAGTCGAGGTTCTACTCTTTATTTCATCATAACGTTATTTTGGATCATTACAATTCAAGTAGTATTCTTTTTTTTTTCTTTCTTAATGTGTATAAAATCGTATTACTGATGCTCAGCAGTTATTTGCTTCATTTCATGAATGGTGTGTTTTTGTTCTTTTCCTTTCTCAATGTTTGACAATGTTTGGCTCTTTACCTATTTCCTATAATAAACACTTCCAATAATCTTATTACATAGTATATAAACATGATCTTTAACTTGACCTCAATTGATGTCTATTTACTCTAATTCTGGGTTCTTACAAGTAGATACTTAAATTTGTATAGAGTTGAACAAGTAAATAAATGTCTCCTACATGGAAATTTGCATAAGATATACTTAACTAATAATAATAATAAAAATAGTGTGTGCAATCTCATAAAAAAGGCCATTTATTTTTTGTTCAAGATAGATTTATCATTTTCCTTTTTCAGGACAAGTGATCTTCACATTATGATTGCCAAATTATTCTTCAGCACGCTGAAAGAACAAGGTAAGAGTGTTATCTAGTATTGCTATTTTACTAAATCCTATATCTATTTTCTCACCAATTACTAAACCTATTTGAGGTGTGTTTTCTACTTGTAAGGAACCTTACCATTTTCATAAAACAACAAGAACAACAAACCCAATATATTCCCACAAAGTGTGGTCTGGGAAGGTAAGTGTACACAGTCCATAGCACTACCTCAAGATGAGATAGGCTATTTTCGATACCATTTTCATAAACTTTATCCTGTGCATGTGCTTTAAATTAAAATTCACTTGAATATTCATCTTAAGCTTATAGTTGTAATGAAATAGACATAAATATTACATAATTCACATAGAAGATTCTTATTGCTAAAGTCAAAATCTTAAATTGTCTTGATTGATAAAAGTGCCATGGAAAACAAGTAGGAATTAAGTTGTTTAAAAATTCCTAGGATTTGACTTGATGGATAGGTACAAGAAAACCATGAATTATTTATTTTCAATGTTTCCCTGGTTATAGGAGAAAACAATCTGAATCATGGCTAGATGTAAATTGATAGAACGCAGGAGGCTAAGAAATTGATAGTAATATTATTTAAGCAAGATGTGGGACTTATTGATGGGAATCCGCAGAAGGTTTACCACCATGAAAACACATGCGAGTGGGGAGAAAAACTCAAGAATATTGAGTGTGTTTAGTACGAACGAAAACATTTTCTGAAAAATGTTTGTAAATTTTTTCATGTTTGGTTGGCTTAAATATTTTCCAACATCAACTTATTTTTGTCAAATCTAAGGAAAATAATTTTCTTTCAAAAAGTAAGGAAAATATTTTTCAAAACTCTCTTTCAACCTCATTTTTAAAATCTCCTACCCCTACCCCGACCCCTACCCCCACCTCTACCACCCCCATTTTTTAAAATAGTTTAAATTTTTTTCTTACCTCAGCCCCTAGGCCATAACCCAAACCCCTACCCCCTCCAAAAAAATTCAAATTTTTTTCTTACCCCACCCAATCTGAACACCTACTCCTACCCACCCCCACCCCTCACCCCCTCTCCCGCCGAAAAATTAAATTTCTAAAATTTATTTTTTGAAAATTTTTATTATTTCTACCCACCCTCACTCCCCTACCCCGACCCCCATTCCTACTACCCCCTTCTCCCCACCATTTTTTTTTAATGTTCTTAATTTTTTTTAAAATATTTTTTCAAACCCCACCCCTACCACCTATTTTGACAATCCACCCCACCCCCCACCGCACCTATCAACCCCCTTTCAAAAAAAGAAGTTTCAATTTTTTTTTCTCATCCCACCATTCCTACTATATTCGTTCTCGTTGTTTTTGTTAAATTTATATAAATAATTTTTAAAAAATATATACTTACCAAGAATATAAGTAAGAAACAACTTATCTTCCTAGAAAATATTTTTCTCTTTCATATTGAACACATCCTAAAAAAGTATTTTTCGGGATCAAAATTATTTTTCTCAAATATATTTCTATTCTTTAGCTAAACACTAAAATGTATTTTCTGAAAAATATTTTTTCATTCGTGTTGCGTTCAAATGTACACGCAAGTGCACGTGCTCGTACAAGTAATATAGTAACTTAGACAGTCAGATATCGTTCCCATGAGGACTAAGCAACTAGCAATTTAACCAACTTTAGTTTTAGACAAGAAGGTGCTAAGTGTTGTAAAGTATCAAGATGATTGTGAAATTATGAATAAAAATATAAATTAATAAATAAGAAATAACAATTTGTGACAATAGCAAAGCAAGCAGTGGTTGTAAATAGTAAAGATGAGAATTCCAGGGTTGAGGCATTTTGACAAATGTCTATTCTTATCACAGTCTAGTTGGTTATCGGGTTGTTGATTCGCAAGGTTTATAGTCCGATTTTGGTCTCCCGATCTCAAATCTTGTATCGATTGAATATTGCAACTACAGCTCCTGCAGAGATACGACAATTCATCTAGATTCATAATGTTATATTCTTGCAATTGAACCAAGCAAGGCTTCTAGGTATATCCCTATCCTAGATGCTAATTCAAACCTCTTATTTCATAAAAGGATAAGAACCTTGCTCCTTAATTTCTTCGTTCTATCCTACGATTCTCCTCCCGGATTCATATAGAAATATAGATTTATTCAACTAGTGGCCACTCATCAAAATAGTAAGCTCAAGAAATTAAGAAAAACTCAGATGATAATTCAAAAAGAAACTACGATAAAGAATATCAAAGAGTAATCATGTTCTTGGCCTCAACCCCAGAACAAGGGTGTTTAGCCACTCATGTTTGAATTCAGCATAAAAAATAAGTAATTAATCATACCCAAAATTAATCTTGAAGTGAAGAAGTTCAAAAGAATTCTAAGAACCCTAAAAGAGATATTTTTATGCTTTTTTGCCGTTGCTATACTTGCAAAAATACTTGAAATTGTGTTCACATGTTCCTTATATACCTGGAAGAAATTTGCCTGAGTGGAATGGATCATGCGTCGCATGATGTACTTCATAGCACTGGAGCGTGCGTTGCATGCTATAGTCTATAGAAGTGGAGCATGCGTCGCATGCTATTCGCATACACTTACTGGAATTAAGCTTCTGAAATTTCTCTAACGCATGGAACCCCTGAAATGGAGCATGCAATGCATACAAATCGTATGCTCCCACAGGAATTTGTTTTCAAAATTTATGTTAAGTGCTGGGACCCCTGAAATAGGGCATGAAACGCACGCAAATCGCATTCCCCCACTAGAAATTGGTACTACATATTTTTCTAAGAGAAAAATTCCATTCCTTTCAGCTCATTGCTCAGCTAACCAATCCAACTTTCCAAACATATTTTTATACTTGTTCCAGTGTTTGGAATACTGCAAATAATCAACTCAAAGCATTAATCATCATGTGCTTCCCATTGTGAATCTAATTTAACCAAAACACATCAATAATCCATCCTGTATTACTAATCATTTCCATTAGCTCATATCATGAAATTGTACACTAAACACAATTAAAATACATATTTTAGCTCATAAAACTAGGACTATTGTGGGTGAATATTGGTGCTCGGACATATAAATATGCCCAATATCACCACTCCACACTTAGAACCTTGTTCATCCCCTAACGATCACAAACACAATACCTAATTAAGCTTTACATCACAACCTAAGAGTTATGCTTGCATTGAGCACTTACAATTGTAACACTGACTCATCTTAAAACATGTCAAAATACTTTCATGCACATGAACAACGTGTTTCAAATCACACCATCCTAATAGTGGCATCCGACTCATTGGGAAACTTAATCAAATCACTTAATCAATAATAATAAGTAATCTAGACTTTCATCCACATGCACCCTCAAAAAAAGAAAGTTCCCCCTTGCCACTCACAGTTTTTCAAAATTTCTTATGAGGGGAATATCAAATTTTTTATCACTCACTCTCAACAAAGAATTCATACATGATAGATAATGAACCATAAGCTTGCCCTTACTGTACTACTCAACTAATAGTCGGGTGTTAAAACATAGGATCAATCAGGTCTTTCATGGTTGCAATGTAGGCTAAGGGATAGGTAGGAACTATTTAGGAAATAGTGACTAATTTTCTCTAAGCACTTTAATACATCTAAATTTACAATAAAAATCACACTTTATCAACCCAATTTCCACTTTATTACTTCCACACATTATTCATCTCATCCGAACTCTCATTAAGCCATTAACATAAGCTATGGTAGGAGTGTATATTTCTTTTTCATCATGATTCACTTTTCGGCTCTTATTCCAACCTATTTACTATTATGCAGCCCTATAATAGCCACCCTCCACCTAAGCTTTTCGCCTTGGTTGAGGTGCACAATGTTCGAGGTGGACTAGGGCCAAAACAGGTTTATTGTAATGAAAAATGAGCTATAAAAACTGAAATTTCTTTTAAATTTTCTATAACTCCTAACCATCACAATTAAAAACACAAATAACTATTTCTTTAGGGCTTCACTTTCACCTTTCTCCTTCTTCAATTTCACACTCCCTACTCATTTAATCATCTATAATAAAGCACTTAGGAGTTATGGATCAAATCAAGGTTTATCAAAGGAAGGATTAGTCTACATATGATACTACCAAAGAAATCAGGCTATAGGCTCAACGGGGCTAACTAGGGATATGTATAAGGGTAGGTAGATAGAGTTTTTACAATTTAGCGAACAAAGAAATGCCTAAATCACTTCCTACACCCAACACCCTTTACTTCACTTTGTAAACACCGGGAAAGTTCTAGACATTCTTATACATGTAGGATATAAACAAGTACTCACTCTCACAGTGCATGCAAGGAATCAAATTGGATCTTTACGGTTCCCAATCTTGTCCTTTGTCAAATTCAACATTAAGCCAATCAAATCACATTACACCTATTGAGATTTAACATCTAAAAATAACTCATTCTTTTCCTTTTGTTTCAAAACAACTTTATTTAAAGTCACTAAAAAAATCTGGCCCAACACAAAGCATTTCTCAAAAGTCGTAATCAGGTTCTAATCAATTCTCAGCTTCTAAATACTAACTCTCCTTAAGACGGTCGTCATCCATCTATCATAAGGAAGGGCAACTAACTATGACTGAATTTCCTAGAAGGGAGAAAATAAATACATTAAACTAAAATTACCAAAGAGGGCAAAAATAAATACTTTAAACTAAAACAATACGCGAAAAATGCCTTAAGGGAAAATTGCAGCAATTCTTTCAACTTACTAACTATTACAGACTTAACGTTACAAATAGCTAGAAAATCATCTAAGAAAAACAAAACAAAAACACCAAAATAAAGATAAAATTGTCCAAAAACATAAAACAAAGGAAAGTAGAAGGAATGAGAATTCCACCACCCCACACTTAAAAGGAAGCACTGTCCCAGTGCTTGCAAGATAAGCATAGTATAAGGTAGAGAGTGACTCCTTGATAACATGCCATCATCATCATCTCCCAAGTCTAGATTATCACCAGCCTCCTCTTCTTTCTCTAACTCATCATCTAAATATCGCAACCTCCGCTCCTCATCTGTAGGAACTTCAACATCAACAGGCTCTAGAAAATCAGGACATATCCATAGCATGGTCCTCGTATGATGACCAAGAGGATATTCTAACTCCACATCTCTAATCTCCTCATTAGTGGCTGGACACCCACCAACCAACAACTAAAGCATCTGTAGCCCATACATTCAGACAGTGATCTCATCTGTACAATCTGACGTTTGGGCATAGTCAATGTCAAACCATAGGCATCACTCCTCTTAGTGCGGGATATATCAATAAGATTAGTTCTTACCAGAGGCCAATAGTCCATGGCCTCTTCTTAAACACCTTCGCTGCACATAAATCTAGTCAATAGGCCCCCAAAACCATACCTATGCTCTAGATTAAGCCGTGCCTTCTTCATACCTGAGAAAATCACATTCTTGAAATTCACATCAAAATCATCCCACATCAAAGCGTAGATCAAACAAAACCTGTCACGTGTCATATTAGTCATGTGAGTAGCCTAAAGTAGACATGCAAAGATCATCTTAGCCCATACACAGGCCTCCTCGTTCATGTAACTGAATGGTAGTTTGAGATAAATGTTGCTTCTTCTTTTGCATATCCATCTTGAAGTTAAATAAGTGCCACCTAACAAATGGCGGATATGAGCATACGGTGGTTCGATATACATCAGTTTAAGTGCCTCAGTATCAACTTCTGGTGTCCTGAGATGTACATTCAATTTATGAGCATTAAAGGTGATGACATGTCCTCGTATCTTTACTTCAAAATCTCTGTCATACAGGTCCCAGTTAGCATAGAACTCTTTAACTAGGCTCAAGTTACACTCAGAAGAATGGTCAAAGAAGAACCACATATGTAACTCTTCTATTCTGCGAACCATGCTGGGGAATTCCTTTAGTAAGTTCTCCCTATTAATGAACTGGTCTGCAATGTACTTCATCTCATAAATTGTTGCATTCCATTTGTGTCCCGACTCCAATACCCTCTAATACCATACATCTTCAGTAGCTCACTTAGGATAAGTTGAGGGTGAGATGCACTGACACTATGTCTATTTCTTTTTCAAGCTTGCTCAGAAGATCCCACCTTTGTTTTTTCTTTATGTTGACGGTTCGACATGTTACCTGTCATACAAAGCATGCAACACCTACATCAAATAAAAATGCTATGTCCAGCTATAAAAAATTATGGTACTCAGACTTCTCCTCAATTATAAATTAGCATAAGCACATATTTCCCAAAATATCGTAACAAATTAAGCTCATCTGTTATTCAATACATAGTACCTACAATATTTCTCACTTCATCAGCACAAGATTCAATTCAACAGTTGTGTATGATTTCCCATAAGGTTAGACAATGGGTTTGTATATCACAATATGAGAACAAATGTACGTTAGTGAAGGGTGGTTAGAACACCCTATAACATAGCAAATTAACAACAGCTCACTTTCCAGCAACAATGCATACAATTTTTCCCACTCTAACCACATTACAATAATCAGTATATAATAGATTTGGCAAAAGTACATCAACATATTTGACCCGTAAACTTTATTTAACAATACATGTTCAATTGACAAGAATGATTTCCCCTAACACATCTCACAAATAATCAAGCTCAACGTACTCCAACCATACTAAATTAGGATTTATCATCATACACAACCCATGCACGAAATCAGCCACAACAATTTATGAATTAGAGGGTACTTACATTAATGAATGTCCACAAACTAAAGGTTTTCTAAATCACAAAGTTCAATCATCAAATTCCCAAAGCACAAATCTCACGAAATCTTTAAAAATTGAAACTAATCGTAGCATTTTTTGCACCTTCACAAGTATAGAAAGGAGTACGTACCTTAATATTGGTGAATAAGATGAAAGCTTTGTATTTTCCACCAAAGAAAAGCACACTTCAAAAGGGAGAATTTTGCTATGGGGAATTTAGGGCGGATGCTAGGTTAAAAAATTTGAAAAGAGGATTGGGGATTTAAGGAGATATTTAAAGAGGTGGGTGAATGTGTACACCAAAATTTGGTATTTGGTCCCTAGGGTGGAATGAGCGTGCGGCTCACGATGTACTGCACCGCAATAGTGTGTGCGACGTATGATGTATTACAATAAATAGTGTATACGACGCACGATGTATTGCATCAAAATAGTGCGTGCAACACATGCTATTCACACGATGCTACTGGATTTTGCATTTTCTTGCACAAATTAAGTTTAAACATAGTGTTGGGGAAATATTGCATCCCTTTTTTCTTTTTCACTTTTGTACCTTTTAGTAGGGAGTATGTTACTTACCTGAATGCTTACCCTACATTGTTTTACTTACCTCTCATTTATCTCCAGGCTTCCATATTTCTCATTATTGAATGCTAACCAAAACTAATAAACTACCATAAGAAAAAGTGGGTTTCGTCCCACTCAGCGCCTTAGTTTTGGTCGTGGCACGACTAATTTTTTTTGTATTTTTCTATATTTTTCTTTCCTAACAACTAAAATAGAAAGGAACTACTTTTATTACATTATATTCATGAGTTCCCTCCCACACAACGCCTTATTTTACATCGTGGCATGACTCAGCTCAGTCTCACTCATTTGCAAAGGTGATGGACACATTGTGCTTATCTTCATGATTCACCCAATAATGTTTCACATATTATCTATTCACCAAAAACTTTTCAGTCTTCTCATTATTCCACAGTTCAATAGCTCCATAGGGCGTTATTCGCACCACATCAAACGACTAGACCACTTGGATTTCAATTTGCTCAAAAATAACTTTAACCTTGAATTAAATAGCAAAACTAGTTGTCCGGGTTCAAATACTCTATCTTAAATAAGCCTATAATGCCATTTCTTGGTCTTTTCCTTGTATATTTTGGCATTCTCATAGGCATGGAAACAAAACTCATTAAGTTTAACTAGATGCAATAATTGCTTCTCACCAGCGGCTTTCATCTCAAAGTTTAACTTTTTAACGGCCCAATACGCTTGATGTTACAGCTCTACAAGCAGATGGAAGGCTTTCCCATAAACCAAATGATATGGAGAGGTACAAACGAGCATCTTGTAAGCTATTTTATAAGCACATAGTACATCATCTAGCTTTTTAGCTTAATCTTTCTGCTGACCATTTACAGTCTTCTGTAGTATCAGCTTTAACTCCTGGCTAGAGACCTCAACTTGTCCACTCATTTATGGATGATACGAAGTGACCACCTTGTACCTAACACCTTATTTAGATAAAAGATTCTTAAATCAAGGGTTAATAAAGTACGTACCTCCATCACTGATTATAGCTCTTAGAGTGCCAAACCGGGAAAATATGTGCTTCTTCACGAACTTCAGCACTACTCTCGCATCATTAGTAGGAAAAGCTGCATCTTTCACCCATTTGGATACATAATCAACTACCCACTAGAATGTACCAGTTTCTATTGGATGGTAGGAATGGTCCCATAAAATCAGTGCCTTAAACAATAAATACTTTAACTTCAAGAATATTATTTAGGGGCATCTTATGATGCCTTGCTATGGTCCCCAGTATCTGACACTGATCACAACTCTTCCCAAAAACCATTACATCCTTGAACAAGGTAGGCCAAAAGAAACTCGATTGCAAAACTTTTCTAGCTATTCTTTCATCCCCATGGTGGCCATCATAAGGGGATAAGTGGCAATCTTGTAGCACTTGTGTGAATTCAGCTTCTAGGACACATCTGCAGAGAATTCCATCAGGACCCTATTTGAAAATATACGGCTCATCCCATACATAAGTTCGGGAATCATAAAGAAATATCTTTCTTTATTGGGCAGTGGCTTTGGGGGGATAAACCCCACACACTAACAGGTTCACAATTTTTGCATACCACAAAAGCTCACACGCGCCAAGGACGAATAATTTTTCATCCAAAAACTCTTCCAAAATGCAGAGAGAGTAATCAACAATATGGTCATGAGTCTCCAACCGTGATAAATGGTCTTCAACCTAATTCTCTGCTCCTTTTTTAGCCCGAACTTCCAGGTCAAATTCTTGAAGTAACAATATCCATCTGACCAATCGAGGCTTTGCATCCTTTTTATTGAAGAGATACTAGATGGCTGCATGGTCTATGTGAATAATAACTTTGGTGCCCACCAAATACGCTATAAATTTATCTATTGCATAAACCACCGCTAACATCTCTTTTTTAGTTACTGTATAATTCATATGGGCATCATTCAAGACTCTTCTAGCATAATAAATAGAGTGAAATACCTTGTCTTTTATTTTCCCCAATACTTCTCCTACAACCACGTCACTAACATCACACATCAATTCAAATGGCAACTCCTAATCTAGAGAAATCAAAATAGGTGCTTCTATCAGCTTCTTTTTTAGCTTCTCAAAAGCTTCTTAACAATCTTCCCTAAAATTAAACTTGGCATATTTTTCTAACAATTTGCACATCGGGCTTGCAATCTTTGAAAAGTCCTGAATAAAACACCTGTAAAAACCTATATGCCCTAAGAAAATTTGTACTCCCTTGACCGTCACTGGAAGTGGCATCTTTTCGATCACTTCAATTTTTGCTCTATCTACTTCCATTCCTTTACATGACACTTTATGAACAAGGACTATTCTTTTCTTGACAAAAAAAATGCACTTTTCCTAATTCAGCACCAAATTTGTCTCTTCACATCGAGCTAGGACTCGATCAAGATTCCGCAAGCATTCATCAAAAGAATCACTATAAATAAAGAAATCATCCATGAATACCTCAATAAATTCTTCAACCATGTCATAGAATATTTCCATCATGCATCTATGAAACATTGCAGGTGCATTGCAGAGGCCAAAGGCATGCGTCTGAAAGCATATGTGCCATACAAACAAGTAAAAATAGTCTTCTCTTGTCCTCAGGTGTAATGGTGATCTGATAATAACCCAAAAAACCATCAAAAAAATAGTAGTACTTTTTCCCTGCCAACCTATCTAATATCTGATCAATGAACGGGATAGGATAGTAGTCCTATCTTGTGGCTTCATTCAGCATGCGATAGTCAATATAGATCCTCCATCCAATCACCATGCGAGTGGGAATTATCTAATTATCTTCATTGGTAACCACAGTTGTCCCACCTTTCTTTGGGACATGGTGTATTGGGCTCACCTACTTGCTGTCTGAAATTGGATAAATAATTCCATTATCGAGCCACTTGATTACCTTTTTTCGCACCACATTTTTTATCACCGAATTAAATCTTTGATGTTGATGCACTCTAAGCTTGAAAACCTCTTCTATTTATATATTGTGCATGCAAAAAGCTAGATTTATCTCTGTAATGTCAGATATTTTCCAACCAATTTATATATTGTGCATGCAAAAAGCTAGATTTATCTCTTCTTTACCTGCATATCACATAAACTTATAGACAAAATAATAGGCATGATATCATTGTCACCAAGGTAAACATATTTCAAGTGAGGAGAAAGAACCTTAATCTCTAATTTTGGAGCTTCATTAATTGAAGCTTTAGAAGATGGGCCAATTGGCCTGTTCAATGGATCAAAAGGCAATTTTTGCTTTTCAACCGCCGCCAAATCCATGACTTGGGCTAATACAGTGCCTCTATATCTCCATAAAGATCACGACCTACTAAAGCTTGCTCTAATGGATCATTTAAAAACAACAACCTATGATCAGGCTCAAGGTCTATAACAGATATAGCAGACAACTCCTCATATATAGCTGCCAATTTCAACGCCTTGTACATATAAAAAACCTCCACTTTTTCATGCACTCTCATTGTCATATTCCCTGCTGCTACATTAACTTATGACTGCCTTATTGCTAGGAAGGGGCATCCCAAAATAAATGGAACAACTAGATCAGCTTCAAAATCAAGAATCACAAAGTCTATAGAAAGGATTAGTGATCCCATTCATACTAAGACGTCTTCAATAATTCCATCCGACCTAGCAAGGGACCTGTCTGCCAACTTTAAAACAATGGTTATGGGTTTGGGACTCCCAAGACCCATCTTTCGGAACCAAGATATGGGTATATGATTTATGCTAGCTCCAAATTCACACAATCCATGAGCACTGATGGTCTACCGAATAGTGATCTGCAAAGTAAAAATACCTAGATCCTTTAGGTTTGTGGGTAGTTTATTTTGTATCTTAGAGGTGCACTCCTCAGTAAGTGCAAATATAGCATACTCTGTCAATCGGCTCTTATTTTCCCTATATCCTTCAGGTATTTTGCATACTTTGGAATACTCTGTAGAATATCAACAAAAGGAAGATTTACTTGAACATGCTTTAGATGATCCAAAAATTTCTTGTAATTGGCCTCCTCTTGATGCTTCTTTTGTCTTTGAGGGAATTGTAGTGGTGGAGCCTTCTTTTCCACATGAGTTTCATCACTTTCAGCTTTTTATTTTGCCTCTTTCTCCTCATTGGACTTAGGATCATCCTCAGTGGTTGTGGGACTAACCTTCTAGGTACCACCTCCTTTAACTGTAATATTCTCCTTATTGTAACTGCATTTACCTGCTTTGGGTTCGCCTCTGTGTCGCTAGGTAAGCCTCCTTGAAGTATTATATTTTGTGCTCCAATATCTAACCAAGTTGCAATTCTAAATTTCTAGTAATCAGCTGTTGAATCTTCAACTCTACTACAAACTGTGCTTGATTAGCTAAAATCTTCTTCATCATCTCCTTCATATTACTTATTTGAGTAGTAGCTTGATTATTCTGCACCTGTTGTTGATTTTGTTGCACTGGCCCCTGATACTGATTATTATTTTGTGCTTGATTTCCACCTTATGAGAAATTAGGATGGTTCCTCCAGTTGGGATTATATGTATTACCAAAAATCTGTTATCCCTGATGGTTCACATTCCCCATATAATTAACAAAATTGGGATTAGTCGTACAAGTATCTGTTGCATTCTCACTACTTCCACAAATCTCGCACCAATAATTTACATGTTGGACTATATTAGCTGTAGCTACTGCTTGTGGAACCCTCAAATTTATGCTATTAAGTTGAGTAAGCATATGATTTTGCATTGCTTCTATCTAAACTGATAATGCAGTGAACTGGTCTACCTCTAATACCCATGCAACCTTCTTAGGAGTACTCCTTAAGTTAGCATGCATTCTGGGTTTCTTTATGAAATCAGATTCAGTAGTGTGTACAATTTTTCATAAGTCTTCTCAAGATATTGCCCACCTACTACTGAATCCAAGAGAATCTTGGTATTTGGCTCTAACCCCTCAATGAAAGTATGAACAAGGACATCATTAGACTGATGATGGTGAGGGAAATTTTTGAGCATACTTGTAAATCTCTCCCAAGCTTGGTAGAGATTCTCTCCTTCTTTCTGTTTAAAACTCAGAATATCGCTTCTCAAACGTGCAGTCTTCCTAGATGGAAAGAATCAAATAAGGAACTTCCGAGTTAGATATTCCCAAGAAGTGATGGAGAGTGGTGGTTTAACATGTAACCACCTCTTTGATTCCCCAATTAAAGAAAAAGAGAAGAGTGTTAATATGACATAATTAGTACTCACGCTAGCAAGAATGTAAGTATCGCTTATTTCCATGAAGCTCTGTATGTGCTGCTGTTGGTCTTCATGTGAAAGGCCAAAAAATTGCCCCGCTAAATTCAGCAATTGCACCATATTCTGCTTTAATTCAAATCGACAACCTGGATCAGGCTTGTGAATACTGTTAGTAGCATGGTTCATGAGTGGGATTTCCACCTCAAGAACAGGTCTAGCAACTAGTTGAGTAGGAACAACTAGGATAACCGGAGCTGGGACTTTTTTGGCATTTGGATCGATAGGATCATTTAGATCAACTGGATAAGCCATTTGAACCTGTTGAATGGGATATTGAGCTCTTTGCTTTGTTGAAATATCAGTTCTGGTTTTGTAAAAGGCTCTACCAACTCTTTATCTCTCGCCAGTCCGGTAGTCAACTAATCCTACAAAAATTCAGCAACTAAGATCAAGTCATTAACACTTAAACTAATTATCAAAAACCAAAAATTTTGCAATTTACTAATTATACTAGTCCCCACCAACAATGCGAAAAACTTGTTGCATTCAAACACACACGCAAGTGCATGTGCTCGTATAAGTAATATAGTGACTTAGACAGTTAGATATAGTTCCCACGAGGACTAAGCAGCTAGCAATTTAACCAACTTTAGTTTTAGACAAGAAGGTATTAAGTGTTGTAAAGTATCAAGATGATTGTGAAATTATGAATAAAAATATAAATTAATAAATAATAAATAATAGTTTGTGACAATAGTAAAGCAAGCAACGGTTGTAAATAGTAATGATGAGAATTCCAGGGTTGAGGCATTTTGAACAATCATACAAATCTCTATTCTTATCGCAGTTTAGTTGGTTATCAGATTATTGATTCGCAAGGTTTATTGTCCGATTTTGGTCTCCCAACCTCAAATCTTCTATCTATTTAATATTGCAACTACAACTCCTACAATTTATCTAGATTCATAAAGTTATTTTCTTGCAATTGAACCAAGCAAGGCTTCTAGGTATATCCCTATCCTAGATGTTAATTCAAACACCTTATTTCATAAAAGGATAAGAACCTTGCTCCTTAATTTCTTCGTTCTATCCTACGATTCTCCTCGCGGATTCATATATAAATATAGATTTATTCTAATGGTGGCCACTCATCAAAATAGTAAGCTCAAAAAATTAAGAACAACCCAGACGATAATCCAAAAAGAAACTACGATAAAGAATATCAAAGAGTAATCATGTTCTTGGCCTCAACCCCAGAACAAGGGTATTTGGACACTTATATTTGAACTCAACATAAAAAATAAGCAATTAATCATACCCAAAATTAATCTTGAAGTGAAGAAGTTAAAAAAAAATTTATAAGAACCCTATAAGAGATATTTTTATGCTTTTTCGCCGTTGCTATGCTTATAAAAATACTTGAAATTGTGTTCACGTGTTCCTTATATACTAGGACAAAATTTGCCTGAGTGGAATGGATCATGCGTCGCATGATGTATTTCTTAGCACTGGAGCATGCATCCCATGATACATTTCGTAGTAGTAGAGCATGTGTTGCATACTATAGTCCATAGAAGTGGAGCATACATTGCACACTATTCATATGCACTTACTGGAATTATTCTTTTGAAATTTCTCTAAGGCATGGAACCCTTAAAATAGAGCATGTGACGCACGCAAATTGCATGCTCCAACTGGAATTTGTCTTTAAAATTTACGTTAAGTGCTGGGACCACTGAAATAGGGCATATAATGCATGCAAATCGCATGGCCCCACTGGAAATTGTCTCCACATATTTTTCTAAGGAAAAAATTCCATTCCTTTCGGGTCATTTCTCCTCTACCAAATCCAACTTTCCAAACATGTTTTTCAACTTGTTCTAGTGTCCGCAATACTCCAAAATCAACTCAAAGCGTCAATCATCATGTGTTTCCCATTGTGCATCCAATTTAACCAAAATACATCAATAATCCATCCTGCATTACTAATCATGTCAATTAGCTCATATCATACAATTGTACACTAAATACAATAAAAATACACATTTTAGATCATAAAACTAGGACTATTGTGGGTGGATATTGGTGCCCGGAGATATAAAGATGCCCAAGATCAATATACAATTCAAATGCTAGAAAATATTTTTCTACTCATTAACCAAACATAAGAAAATAAGTAAGAAAACAACTTGTTTTCCAGGAAAATATTTTCTTTGAAAATATTTTTCATGGAAAATATTTTTCAGCATACCAAACACACCCATTGTAATGATTTTACTTTTGGTAATTTTTTTGAATTATTTATTTTTGAGTGATTCACCATTTTACCACTCATTAGGGTTACTTTCTAGTATTTCTAGGGTGTGGAGATAAGTGGAACTATTCCCTATGCATTTTTGTGTATTTTGTGTAAGTTTGTGATATTTGATGGTTTAAAAGGATTCATAGTTAACTTTGGTCAACATTTATTATTTTACGCACCAGATGGTGAAATAGACAGTGCCAGTAGATTTGAAATATCAATTTTAGGTTGGTGACATAATTGGTGTTGTTTTACAAATTTTGTGTCTCATTTCAACTCTTGGTTTAGAAAGTTGTAAATTGGGTCTCAGGGTCAATTTTATTTAAATAATATTTTTTCCAAAATTTGATATCACCATTGAGTCTGAAGCATCGAATTTCATAGAGTAGCATAGTTTGTTTGAGTTCTCAGGATTCTGGATGAATCCTGAGGGGTTCGTAGACACTTGGAATTCTCCAAGTCTCCAGTTGATGCACCACTCATCTGTTGCATCTACTTAAGCGGCCAACTAGTCGTTGGTTAAGCATTTTCTCTTAAGTATCCTTGGGTCCCTTTAATCATGTCTCTTAAGCGACACTTGGTCCACTTAAGCGACATGCACAGCCTTGGTGGGTATCATTTAAGCGATATTTGGCTTCTTAAGCAATGGCTACTTAAGTGGCCCAGTGTCCACTTAAGCGATGCCTCGGTGGTTTAAATACCTATTTTCTCAATTTCTCACTATTTTTGACACTTACACTTCGGGTCTTAGAGTTTTTGGGCAATTTCTTCAATTTTCAAGATTGAGTAACTCCAAATTCCTATTTCAATTATTTTTCTTTGATTCTTGCCATTTAAGGCTTGTTAAGTCTCAATTTCAATAGTAGAATTTAGGGATTTTGACCGAGAAGGCCTAAATTAGTAGTTCTTCAATTTAAACCCCAATTTTAATCCATTTCACTTAGGTTTTCTTCTATGGGTTTGTTTAATCATGGGTAATATCTTTTTGAACTAATATTTTGATTTTACCCTTCTTTTTTTTTGGGGGGTGGGTGGGTAAGGATTTGAAAATTCCTCTGCGAATGTATAGAGTTCAAAAGAGTATCTGGAGGAGCATTTTCTCCGTTAGCATCTAAAGGGAGGGGATTAATATTTAGTGCCACATCCCAGTCGTGTAGGAAAAAATTGGAAGTTTTGACCCTCCTTACAAACATAACACCCCTACCATCTGCTTCTACAGATGAAATAACATAGAAAGGTGAGATGATAAAATATTAGGCTCCCTATAGTTAGAAAGCTTTCTTTATACATTAGCTAGTTTATCCGCGACTCTATTTTTCTCTCTAAAAATATGCTTCAGTGCAGCTGATCCTAGCTTCTGTATTAGGTGCCTACACTCAAGTAATAGGTTAAAGAAGTATTTATGATCATTTTTAATAGAGTGTACAAGTTTAGTGGAGTCTGAGCCTATATGGAGGGGGACCAGCTTAAGTCTTTTGGCAATAATAAGCCCTCTATAAAGGTCTTTGATTTCTGCGTGGAGGGGGTAACATGGGGGGTGCAGTCGATGAAGCCTGTTACCTAAACTTTATAGTGGTTCCTGATCACTCCTCTTAGACCACCATTTCTAGGAGAGGATTAGACTGAACTATCAATGTTAAGCATATAGGTGTTTACCCTAGGTGGTTCCCACTTAACCTGTATGGTAGTGGTTTTGGGGTTATTATCGTGGTCATCCTTAAAAAAGAGATTGAACTCAATGGCTAGGTTTAGGATGTGCTTCTAGTATATGGTCTCTTTTTTATTTGAGAAGAGATTGTCATTTCCGTTAGCAAGATGCCTACAAGCACTAGGGGATAATATTATCCCATTGGGCGTAGTCAATGTAAGGTTTACCCCTCAATCCTTGCCAAATTTTGAGCCAGTCCTTATCATTAAGGTGGCTCATGTCAATGGGATGATTGTAGGTTCTTCCACTGAAAATGTTATTCCTGAAAAAGGAAGAATTTAGGAATTTAAAGAATATGTGATTAATGTCCTCTTTGGGATGGTCACAAAAGTGACATTTAGGGGTTAGGGTAATGCCTAGCCTATAGAGGTAGCTCCTGATGGGAAGACAACTATGGATTAGCACCAAATAAAGGGTTTAACATTGTTGGGGGTGGGGATTTTCTAGACCTAGGAAAAATTGTGTTGGTTTAGTTCCTGAGTAGACCTAAGGGAGGAATAGGCACTGCTAGTAGAGAATCTACTAGTGGATGTTTAACTTCAGTTGAAAGAGTCCTCCCTACTAGTATTAGCATTGATGAGTGTGTCCTAGAAGGAACTTAGAAGGTTGGGAGGAAAGGGAATGGCTATTTTAGAGTGGTCCCATCCTGTGAGTTATGCAGGGAGTTTACATGGAGGGAATATGCATGCTTAAGGAGGAGGCCTTGTACCAACTCTATAATGGAGGGTAGGTACGGATCCACCAATTAATGTAGAGCTTTTATCCCCTTTGTTTACATGCCAGGATAAGGTAGCAAAACAATTTCTCCAACCATTTTTGATGTTTTTCCAGGTTCTTGAGATGATTCTTCTTGTCCCTAGTAAGTTGTTAGACTTGTGGTACTTAGTTGTAAGGATCTTAACACCCCACATTTTTGGGCTAGAATTTATACAATCGTTCCGACAAGTATAGACCCAAGCCTAATGATTCTATGTAATTATAAGTGTAATGATCAAATATAAAGTGTATTAACATCTTTTGAGGTCTAGTGAGGTCATAAAAATCACCAAACTCAAAGACTAGTTGAAAACTTTTCTATGGATAGAGTTTTAGCGGACATCCTTTATTGGGTAAATATCCAACGACCATAACATCAAGAATATAACGAGTTAGGATTCCTATAATATATCAAATGAAAGATCTTCAAGTCTTCTTCTATCGCATCCAATTTGACCCTAATCCATAATCGGAGTAGAAAGTTATGCAAATTTTACTTCAAACTGTCTATCTATCAACAAGATGGTAAATTTAGTGATAAGCTATCAACTAGGTGATGAGATATCACCCTAGTCATCACCCTTAACTAGAAAATACCTTAAATCACTTAGGAAAGGTGTCGAATAGGCTTATAAGTCATCACCTATGTGATAAGCTATAAACTAAGTCGTCACCCTTAACCAGAAAGTGTTAAAGTCTAGTTGGAGGGTGATGACTAGGTTGGTAAGTCATCAACTAGGTTATAAGCTATCACCTAAGTCATCAGCTAGAAAAATTCCTGCAATATGTATTTAGTTTCTTTAGGTGTATTTTGGTCCTTTCTTCACCTCAAACCCTACCCCCACGACTTAAATCATCCAATAAGCATTATTAGCCATTACTAATCAATTTTAAATTCTCATAATCCTCTTCACTCTCAAGAGAAGCAAAGATTAGGGTTTCTTCCAAGGCTCATACTTCCAAGATTATGTAACGCCCTGAATCTGGTACCCAGAATGTTACACGGTCCTCATGAATCTGATGGACCATAAGCTAACCCATGACTGATATCTGTACCTATATACTTCATCCATAATGTATAATGCGGAAACATGATGTAGACTGGAATCTACTGATGCTCTAGAACTCGTGTCTCTGAACTTATGGTATAAGACGCCATAGCGCAAATGCGTCAGTACTTTGAATGTATTGGTATGCATGTGAGGCAGGATGAATACATAGGGTTCATATGCATGAACAAATATAATAATAGACTGACTATCATGAGCATGAGAGTACATGTATGAGACATAAAAACTGACACTGATACCATGATAACATGATTACTGAATCTAAATACTGATAACATGACATACTGATAAATGATATAACTGATAACATAAGTGACTGTATCTGACAGTCCTGAATCTGATGGGACTAGTTGAGTTCCGTACTGTATCTGAGTTGACTGTATCTGACAGTCCTAAAATCTAAAGAACTATCTGAGTTCTTGACTGATACAGATACTGAAATTGTGGGAAGTAGTCATCTAACCGACATACCCCAAATAACGCATTATAGTTTAATTAGGGTCCAATTTGTTCCCTGATTAGAAGGGTGTCAATACCGCACCACTGGTAAGGAAAACATGTGAGCGACCCTAATATAATAGGTAACTCTAATGGGAATGGTGGGAACCCTCATATAGCAGGTTAAGCCACCTCATCTACCCTCATATAGTAGGCTATGATGTCTCAACCTATGCTGGCTACATAGTTCTGGAATATAAGAATTGCTTCAAAGAATCACACCCTCTTATAATAGGTGAGTTCCCATCCTTGGGTTCTCTCGGTGCTAATTTCTACTCCCATCTGAATAGATACTGAACATGATTTTCTGAAATTGAACATCGACTGAGTTACTGACTTCCGTTGACTGAGGGAATACTATTGATATCTGACAACTGACTGAGTTTATGAGATCATGGAGATTTCCTAAGTCATAAGACTGTTTGAAGTCTAAGGATCATAGCTTGACTGGTAGTATCGTGAAAACAAGACATGGCTCTAGGCACACAACTAATATTTTGGGTACAAGTACCCCCAGGACTCGATAGAAGGGAACTGACAAAGCATAACTTTCTTAAATACATAATAATCACCATAATACATTTACTGAAGTATTTTATCAAACATGTGATAGGCATAATCTTGTACATACATGGGGATTTCATGACAACATGCTAGTTAGGCACTTTTCCTTCATTTATGCATTAAATCAAACATATTGTAGGCATGGTACATGGAAACATCATTGTACAATAATTAAACATCATGGTCACATTCTAATTTCATCATTCAAGAGTTTAGTCCTAGGTTTGCCTGAATCTTTATCTATAATAATTAAATCCACGTAGAAATTATCACCCTACATGGAGTAAAATTTAATTTCTCATTTATCAACGTGAACAAGAACAACCCAATCATGAAATCATAAATAAAATCCATAACTTGAAGTTGGAAAAGAGATTCTTAGACTTTATGGACGAAAGGAGTCCATGAATGAACACTATGCATACCTGAGTTAAGATTCTTGATGTTCTTGAACTTGAAGAATTGGAAATCCCTTAGTTCTTGAAGAAGATTGGATTTTGTTCTTGGAGATTAATGTTAGAGAGAAACCCTAATCTTGGTTGTGAAGTGATAATGAACCAAATGGCTGAAATCGGATATAATTGGGTATATATATAGGTGGGTGGTAAATGACCAAAATGCCCTTTTAAAAATGGCTTTAATTTGCTGAATAGGGACCTGCGATGGCTCGTGTGATGGTCCGTCGCTAGGGCGATGGTCTGCCATTTCGACCTTCATACGTGGACCAAGAAAAGGGACTACTGCCTAAGTAGCAATGGCCTGGGAGAAAGTCCGTAGCAAGTTTGATGGTCCTTCAGCCTCACCGTCGCACTTGGGCTGTTTTTACTGCCTTCTGTATTTTGTCCATAACTTTCTCCTCCGATGTCGGATTTTGATGAAATTTGTATCATTTGAAAGCTAATTCAATTTTCCACATGAAAAAAGTGAAAATATTTAAAAATACCACATGTAAATGGATGGATTCATTTTTCAAAGAAAGCTTCTAACATTTTTGAGATGATTTCAAGCTATAAAAAGTATAGGGTATAACAATATCTCCCCCTTGAGAACATTCATCCTCGAATGAGACTGAGTGAGGGGAAATAATAACCAACGTACATACTAAACATAAATACTGAAACATGATCTCATGACTAACATGACTGATAACTGAACATATCATACTAAACATGCATATCTGATGCATGTGTAACTGATTCATGAATGCATGACTGGGTGTTCTGATGAACTAAGTTTCTCACAATGAGAATGCATGTCTTATGCATAATTATATAACTGAGCTGATACATAAATGCATGACTGAATATTCTATGGTATTTAATACCAAGTTTGTGACGAACACTGAACATGAAATTGGGTAAGCTTAAGGAGAACTGTTACCTTGAGCTTGATCTCAGTCAGCGGAGAAGAGGTAAGGATACTTGGTATGCATGTCTGCTTCTATTACCCAAGTATCTCCCTCGAAAGATTGATTTTTCCAAAGAACTTTAACTAGAGGGACTTCTTTATTCCTCAGTCTATGAGTCTGATAGTCTTGGATTTCAAATGGAATCTTTTCATAAGAGAGGCTGTTCTGAACATCGATGCTCTGAATAGGGACTACAAATTCTGGGTCACCTATACATTTCTTGAGCAAAGAGACATGGAAGACTGGATTAACTGAGGCTAGATCTGAAGGAAATTCAAGCTTATAAGCTACCTTGCCAAAGCGACTGAGAATCTTAAAGGGACCGACATATCGGGGACTGAGTTTTACCTTTTTGCCGAATCTCTTCACTCCCTTCATGGGAGAAATCTTTAGATAGACATAGTCACCAATCTCAAACTCTAGATCCTTTCTACGAATATTTAAATAAGACTTTTGTCGACTCTGAGCAGCCCAAAGTCTTTCTCTGATCAACTGGACTTTCTCTAAGGTGTCGAATACCAAGTCAGGACCTATAACTGAGGCCTCACTAACTTCGAACTAACCAATTGGAGATCTACATCTCCTACCATAGAGAGATTTGAATGGAACCATATGAATACTGAAATGATAGCTGTTGTTGTATGCAAATTCAATCAAAGGCAAGCGGTTATCCCAACTACCCTTGAAATCAATTGCACACTCTCTTAGCATATCTTCTTAAGTCTGAATGGTTCTTTCTGCTTGACCATTTGTCTGAGGATGAAAGGCTATACTAAGATGAACTTGGGTACCAAGACCCTTTTGGAATGCTTTCCAGAAATCAGAGGTGAACTGGGTACCTATGTCTGAGATAATAGATAGCGGAACACCATGTAATCTGACCAACTCCCTAATGTAGAGTTTGGCATAATCCTCGACTGAGTATGAGGTATGGACTGGAAGGAAATAGGCTGATTTGGCCATTCTATCTATGATGACCCAAACTGAATCATGCTGATGACGAGTTTAAGGAAAACCCATCACGAAGTCCATGTTCATTTCTTCCCACTTCCAAGTAGGAATAATGAACTCCTACATAGGACCACTAGGCTTCTGATGCTCTATCTTAACCTGCTGATATATAGAGCACTTAGCCACAAACTCTGCAATATATCTCTTCATACCACTCCACTAATAGATCTCCCATAAGTTGCGGTACATCTTTGTGGCCCCTGGATGAATTGAGTAGTGCGCACCATGCGCTTCTGTAAGAATTTTCTGCCTTAAGTCATATACACCTGGAACACAGAGATGACCCTGACAGTGCAGAACACCATCTCCCCCTTAGAAGAAAACCTCTATTTTCTGATCCTTAACTGACTCTTTTAACTTGACAAGGCTCGGATCCCTATCTTGCTTTTATTTCACCTCAGAAACTAGAGATGATTTTAAACTACTCTAAACTCATATATCACCCTCCTCTGTATCAACTAAGCGAACGCCTAGTCTTGAAAGATGATGAACTTCCTGGGATAGCTCCTTCTTACTGTTTTGGACATGAGAAACACTACCCATAGACAATCTACTGAGAGCATCGGCCACTACGTTGGCCTTGCCCGGATAATAAAGGATGCTCATGTCGTAATCTTTCAAGAGCTCTAGCCACCTTCTCTGACAAAGATTAAGATCTTTCTGAGAAAAGATATACTGAAGGCTCTTATGATCCGTGAACACATCTACATGAACACCATATAGATAATGTCTCTAAATCCTTAAGGCAAATACTACGGTAGCTAACTCAAGATCATGAGTAGGATAATTCTTCTCATGGGGTTTAAGCTGTCTGGAGGCATAGGCTATGACCTTACCATGCTGTATGAGGACATAACCCAAACCTACTCTGGATGCATCACACTACACTACAAACCCATCTGAACCATCTGGAAGAGCTAGAAATAGAGCTGAGGTGAGTCGAGTCTTCAACTCCTGAAAACGCTTCTCGTAAGGATCTGACCACTGAAACTTGACTTTTTTCTGAGTCAATATGGACATAGGGTATGCAATCGAAGAAAATCCCTTAAAATACTATCTATAATAGCTAGCCAAACCCAGGAAACTCTTGATATCTGATGGAGAGACAGGGCGAGGCTAGTTTCTTACTGCTTCGGTCTTTTGAGGATCTACTCTAACGCCATCACCGGAAATAATATGGCCAAGGAATGCTACCAAACTTAGAGAAAACTTGCACTTACTGAATTTGGAGAATAGCTAATGATCTCTAAGAGTCTAAAGTACTATTTTGAGATGGTCTGCATGATCTCGCTTACTGTGGGAATAGACCAGAATATCATATATGAAGACTATGATGAACATGTCCATGTACTGCTTGAACACACGATTCAACAAGTCCATGAAAGCGGCTGGGGCATTGGTAAGAACAAATGACATAACTAAGAATTTAAAGTGACCATACTGAGTACGGAAAGCTATTTTTGGAAGGTCACATTCTCTGACTCTGAGCTGATGATAGCCGGATCTGAGGTCTATCTTGGAGAAATAGCTAGCACCCTAAAGTTGTTCAAACAATTCATCGATTCTGGGAAGAAAAATACTTGTTCTAGACTGTGACTTTATTGAGTTGATAGTAATCAATGCACATTCTGAGAGAACCATTTTTCTTGCGCATGGATAAGATTGGTGCACCCCACGGGGAAATGCTGGGTCTGATGAATCCATTATCTAAGAGATCTTTCATCTGCTCTTTTAGTTCTTTGAGTTCTGCTGGTGCCATTTTGTATGGCGGAATAGAGATAGGATGAGTATCTAGAAGAAGATCAATACCAAAGTCTATTTCCCTTTCGGGAGGAATTCCTGGAAGATCTTCGGGAAAACCATCTGAATATTCATTTACAACTGGAACTGATTAAAGACTGAGAGTCTTAGAACTGGAATCCTTAATATGAACAAGATGATAGACACATCCTCTAGATATTATTTTTCGTTCCCTAATGTAGGAAACAAGTTGACCCCAGAAAGCAGATACACTACCCTTTCACTCAAGGTCGAGTTTATTTGGAAACTAAAACTGGACTATTCTATTTCTGTAGTCAACTGTGGCATAGTAGGAATGAAGCTAATCCATACCGAGAATGACACCAAAATCAGTCATCTCTAATTTGATTAAGTCTGCTGAGGTGACTTTCTGAAATATCATAATCGGGTAGTTCCTATATACCCACCGGGCTATGATGGTTTTACCCATTGGGGTAGAGACTTAAAAAGGCTCTACTAGAATTTTGGGACTGACTATGAAATCGACTGCTATATAAGGAGTGACAAAAGACAAAGAAGCTCCTGGATCTAGTAAAGCATAAACATGTACATGAAAGATCTGTAACATACCAGTAACCACATCAGGAGAATTTTTCTGATCTTGTCGAGATTGAAGAGCATAGAGAAGATTTAGGCATTGGCCACTAGTAGCACTGAAGAAGGCGCCCTATTGATTTGGGCAACTGGACTGAGCTGATGAGCGATTCTGTTGACCCTGAGAACCTGGATGAGGACAGTCTCTGACTCTGTGGCCTGGTTTGCCACATCCGAAACAAATACCACTGCCAGATCTACAAATACCCTGATGGTGTTTACCACAAGTCTGGCAAAGAGGATAGGTGCGGGCACTGCTAACACTGCTCTGGGACTTAGAGCCTGGTGCTCTATCTTTGTTTCCCTCTCTGAACTTAGGAACTAAAGCACTGGCCAAAAAAGGAGCTGGAACTAATGACTTAGAATGAAACTAGGACGAAACTGAGAATAGTTTTCTCCTTCTGAGTTAGGCTGAGCAAAGTTAAAACTACCTGTCTTAGCTCTCTTATTCTATTTTTCCCTCATCTTAATCTTCTGCTCCTCTATCTGCTGAGTAGGAGTCATGTGCCTGGCTAAAGTCATGTCACTATTCAACATGGCGGATCTACACTCATTAACCACGCTATCATTCACCCCTGAAACAAACTTACTCATCCTTGCCCTGCTACCTACAACCACATGAAGGGCATATCTGGCTAATTGAGTAAAGTTAAGAGAATACTCTTTCACTGTCATATTTCTCTACCTGAGGTTGATGAATTCTAGAACCTTAGCTTCTCTAAGATCTAGGGGAAAGAATCTATCAAGGAATGCTGAAGAAAACTCTTCCCACTCAACTGACCCTGCATCGTCTGCCCTCTATGACTTCCACTGATTGAACCAAGTATGAGCCACATCCTGCAATTGATATGCAGCTAGCTCAGCACTCTCACTAGATGTAACCCCCATTATGTTTGTAACCTTCTGCACCAGATCTAGGAATTCCTGAGGATCTTCATCTTTCTTAGACCCAAGAAATGATGGAGGATTCCTTCGGGTGAAGTCCCGAATCCTGGCTGCAGCTGAATTGGCCATTGGGTTAGCCAAAATGACAGCTGATTGTTCATTCTGAGAAGCAACTGACTGAGCAAGAGCAGTGATTACAACCCTGAACTCCGCATAAGAAACATGTTCATCCAAGGGATCTTCTTGGATAGGTTGGGTTCTTCTTTTGGGAGGTATATTATGAAATAAGAAGAAGAAATAGATTAGACTCGGAGATTAGTTTGAGATTATGCTCACTGGAACAACATGATTACTGAAAGAAGGGAAACTATTCCTAAAACATGTTATAGCCTTCTGCACATAAATGTGGCGCACAATACACCCATGTACAAGACTCTACTAGATGTAGCTTTCAAATTTCCTAGGACACTATTGAACCTTAGGCTCTGATACCAAGTTTGTAACACCCCAAATCTAGTACCCGAAACGTTACACAGTGATCATGACCCTGAAGGACCACAAACTAACCCATGACTGATATCTATACCTAAATACTACATACATACTATATAATACAAAAACATAAACAGAAATTCCATAAGGTTCAAAACTGTAACATAAGATCTGATAAGTCATAATATATATATGGGGTATGAAATACCCAAAACATAACTGAAATAAGCTATCTGAATATACTGTAGTCTGAAAAGCCTCTAAATATGACTGTCTGAATAAAGAGTGGATGGGACATGTTCCCAACTAACTCCAACTAATAAACTAATTACCAAGCTAATAAAATGATGATCGTGTCCTCAAAAGATGAGAACTCACTTCTAACTTTGACTGCTGAGACTGGAATCTGCTAATGCTCTAGAACTCTTGTCTCTGAATCTATAGTATAAGACACCATAGCGCAAATGCATCAGTACTTTGAATGTACTGGTATGCAGTGAGGTAAGCTAAATGCATGGGGTTCATATGCATGAACAAATATAATAACAGACTGACTCTCATGAGCGTGAGAGTACTTGCATGAGATATAAAAACTAACACTGATACCATGATAACATGATTACTGAATCTAAATACTGATAATATGACATATTAATAACTGATATAACTGATAACATGAGTGACTGTATCCGACAGTCCTGAATCTGATGGAACTAGCTGAGTTCCGTACTGTATCTGAGATAACTGTATCTGACAGTCCTAAAATCTGAAGAACTATCTGAGTTCTTGACTGATACTGATATTGAAAATGTGGGAAGTAGTCATCTAACAGAAATTCCCCAAATGATACATTATAGCTGAATTGGGGTCCAATCTGTGCCCTAATTGGAAAGGTGTCAATGTCGCACCACTGGATGTGAGTGACCCTAATATAACAGGTAAATCTAATGAGAACGGTGGGAACCCTCATATAGCAGGTTAATCCACCTCATCTACCCTCATATAGCAGGCTATGATGTCTCAACCTATGCTGGCTACATAGTTTTGGAATGCAAGGATTGCTTCTAAGAATCACACCCTCATATAATAGGTGAGTTCCTATCCTTGGGTTTGCTCGGTTCTAATTTCTACTTCCTTCTGAATAGACACTGAACATGATTTTATGAAACTGAACATGGACTAAGTTACTGACTTTCGTTGACTGATGGAATACTATTGATATCTGACAACTGACTGAGTTCATGAGATCATGGAGATTTCCTGAGTCATAAAACTGTCTGAAGTCTAAAGATCATAGCTTGACTGGGAGTTTCGTGAAAACATGACATGGCTCTAGGCACATAACTAATATTTTGGGTACAAGTACCCCCAGGACTCTATAGAAGGGCACTGACAAAGAATAACTTGCTTGAATACATAATAATGACCATAATACATTTACTGAAGCATTTTATCAAACATATGATAGGTATAAGCTTGTACATACATGGGGATTTTATAACAACATGCTAGTTAGGCTCTTTTCCTTCATTTACGAAGTAAATCAAACATATTGTAGGCATGGTACATGTAAACATCATTATACAACAATTAAACATCATGGTCACATTCTAATTTCATTATTCAAGGGTTTAGTCATAGGTTTGCTTGCATCTATATCTATAATAATTAAACCCACATAGAAATTATCACCCAACTTGTAGTAAAATTCAATTTCTCATTTATCAACGTGAACAAGAACAACTCAATCATGAAATCATAAAGAAAATTCATAACTTGAAGTTGGAAAAGGGATTCTTGGACTTCATGAACAAAAGGAGTCAATGAATGAACACTATACGTACCTGGGTTAAGATTATTGATGTTATTGAACTTGAAGAAGTGGAAATCCTTTAGTTCTTGAAGAAGATTGTATTTTTTTCTTGGAGATTAATGTTAAAGAGAAACCCTAATATTGGTTGTGAAGTAATAATGAACCAAACTGCTGAAATCAAATATAATTGGGTATATATATAGGTGGGTAGTAAATGAACAAAATACCCTTTTAAAAATGGCTTTAATTTTCTAAATCGGGAACTAGGATGGCTCGTGCGATGGTCCTTTGCTAGGGCGATGGTCCGTTGTTTTGACCATCGTATTTGGATTAAGAAAAGGGATTACTGCCTTTGTAGCGATAGTCCGTCGCAAGTTCGACGGTTCGTCAACCTGTCCATCGCACTTTATCCAGAAGGTGGCCTCACTATTTCCTTTGTGATGGTCATGGGCGATGGTCCTTCACTAGTCCGACAGTCCGTCGGCCTCACCATTGCACCTGCGCAGTTTTTACTGCCTTCTCTATTTTGGCCATAACTTTCTCCTTCAATGTCAGATTTTGGTGAAATTGGTATCATTTGAAAGCTAATTCAATTTTCCACATGAAAAAAGTGAAAATATTTAAAAATACCACATGTGCAAAAGTGGATTCATCTTTGAAACAAAGCTTCTGCCATTCTTGAGATGATTTCAAGCTAGAAAAAGTATGGGGTATTATAGATTAGGTTTTAAGCTATTTTGAATTCTTGTTCATCTAAAAAGGTATGTGGGACTATACTAAATCTCATGGGCATAAGTTTATTGTTTTAACAAGTTCAAAAGATATATAATTATTTATAATTATAGGGTTTTTGGAAATCATTTGAAGAGCATCATGAACCCATGATTGATAAAATTACAAAATTACTAGGGATTTTTTCCATGAACTCGAATTGTAGTCATGTGTACATATGTTATGAGTTTTGTAAAGTGATTTAAGAGAATTATTTACTAAATCTCCCTTCCATAATAAAATTCATTGTCTTAATATTTTATGAATTGTGAATTGGATTTGAGAGCATGAATTATAAGCCCTTTTTTATCATGAGATTTATGTATAACTAATGTTGGGGTTGTTTTATGAATGAGGATAATTCTTGAGTTTTAAATGCCTCTTTATGTATTATGCATGACTATTTTATATGTTTTTAAAAGAGGTGATTATTATTCAAAATGTTATTATTTCTTAATGGAGAATTGTATTTGTTTTATGAAAGATTTGACCACCATATGTTAAAGTATTGAAAAGAGTGTGTTTTGCATAAGTTCATATGATTTTTAATATATCTCATGTGATGTTTTAAATCTTTTGGTTGGTTTTAACATGTTTTTCTGAATAAGGTAGGTTATGGATATGATATGGTAAGATATGAATGACTTGCAAGTCTAGGTATGACAATACCTATTAGTGAATGCCCTAAACATGAAGCAAAAGAATGTCTTAAATAATATAAATGTTTTAAAAGGATAAAAATGGGCTTTAATAAAGTTAGATAGTTACTCGAAGAAGGCACGAGTTGGGAAAACTCATAGCCAAAAACTGTGTTTTGTCGATACTAGTTTTATTATATGTTGTTCCGTAAGTGAGATAAAATGGTATGTTGGTAAGTTAGGTATACTCTTTCATGATACTCTAATCCTTGCGGTAAACTAGGATTGGGGGCCTATCCAATGAGTTAATGGCTGACTCATATAGTTTGTGGGTTGTAAGTCGTAGGGTGTATCATCTAGCTCAAAACTAAAGCAAAGAGTTGAGTCTGCGATTCAAAATAATGTTTTGAATCTTTTGAATTATTCCCATATGTTTCTATATATATATTATGATAAATTGTTTTCATAATTTCTCTTACTTAATTTACATAAAATATATGTTATTTTTGGATTGTTCTACTTACCAATACTTTCCAAGTATTGACCCTTATAATACAGGTTTTGCGATATAGTTCCATGGTTCATCACAATAGTAGAGCATTTGGGATATGACAGAGTTGGTGAGCCATCCATCTTTGGGAAGGCAATTTATTCATTTTGACCCATTCAATTTATGGTCTAGTTGGGGGCCTTGTCTCGACCTAGACAGTTAGTTTTCAAGAGGCTTCATAGACAAGATTTGAGTATTGTATTATCATAACTTCATTGGCATATTATAACCATCAGATCAACTTGTATTTTAGTTTTATCTTCTATACATTTATTTCTTATGAATTATGTTCATGATAGCATATTATGGGGTCTCTCAGGTCTTTGTGTCTTGGGATTCCGATCGTGGCTAGGGCCTCATCTTGTATCATGACTTATTTGGTGTCAGAGCTTGGTTCATGGTCCTAGGGTGTCTATGAAGATTTTTATAGTAGCCTTTCTTATGGGTTTGTTGTGAACCACACTTGTAATCATAAGGTTACCAAGCATTTATAGATGTTTCCCCTTTCTTTCGTACTGTAGATCGTGTGATAGTGATCTTTATATGAAATTTATCCAAATTAATTTTTTCTCTATTTTGATCGACCCTGTCTTATTATCTAGGTGGTGCAAGTTCAAAAGTTTATATTCCTAATGATGTGGTCCTTTCTGGTTGAGTTATCCATAAAGTTATGATATAACATAAGGACTTGAGAGGAGTTCATAGTTCGTCAAGTGTTTTAAATTAAGTGCATACCCATATCTATATCAATCATGCATTTGAGACAGAGGTAAGAAGTGTATCCAATCCCTTCTTAAAAGCTTTGGTGCAGATATCACGCTTAAGGGTAATGATTTATAGAAAAATATTGGAATAGTATTTCCACTCGAGAGGTAGTAAGTTAAGGTGTTATAACCTATGAGAAGTAAGATGGTAACAAGGTTAGTGATGTGAAGTCAGACTGAGGGTCACTCTTGAGTGAAAAAGGTAGTTATAGTCTTGTAACCTTTGAATAGAGGGTGGTATGCCCTTTTTATGGTAATTGGCTAATATTGTAAAAAAGATTTGTAGATTGTATGGTAGTCCATATAGGAAGTTCTTAGCTATGATGATTGATTATTTAAAATAGGGAAGGGGTTCAGAATGAATAGGTATGATGGTTGTAGAAATTATTTATAGGCCGTGAGTAGAAATGGGTAGATTAGCCAATAAGTTATTAGTAGAGACTCAAGGGTGTTTATAGAATTTTGAAGGTAGTTGGTTTGTATGCATTGGTAAGTAGATATGATGTGAGAAAGTAGAATATGCTAATCGATAGTAATGGGTTATAGTATAAGCGTAAGATCGACTATTTTATTATGTTACTTTACCCTTCTCCCCTGATTCTCTTTTCTTTAGTAGTTGTAAACTAGTATAATATGTGAGAAAGAGTGTAATGAATATTAAGGGGTAGTACTAATATTGTAAAGAAAAATGTGTTTGTATGTCGTAATTAAAAGAAATAAGGAATTTAGGTTGAGTTCTCTATTCGGTGGACTAGTATTTTATATGGGATGTTTCATTGGTTGTACATGACTGTTGCTAGACACTAGCTTTAGACTTTAGATATGGTTAGTGGAGGTAATAATATTAAGTCGAGGGTAGTGATCCGAGAATTGTGAGACTAAGTTAGTAGGCTTGATTTGATGTGTGCCATAGCCTAGGTTGAAAACTTGTGGAAAACTTGAGTTGAAAAATTGTGATATATAAACATAAGGATTAGTGTTAAAATGATGAATTACAGCTGATTTACTAGGTCAATAAGAGAATTGGGTTTATAAGAATAAGTTTAACCCCAGGTAGCATGTTGTTAGATAAGATTTTCTGTGTATAAGTGCCATGTGTACCTAGTTCTTTTTCTTGAATTTCTTAGTATGGAAAAGGCTAGAGAGCTATTGTATGGTGTTCTTTAGAGTTGAATTAAGGGAATATAGATAGATGATGGGAGATCTTGGCCTAGTTTTAAAAAAAAATTGTTAACTTGTGAGGATATGTACTTAGAAATACAATGCTAGTATACTAAGTAGTGGAGGATGGACTGTTATGTTTTATGAAGGGTGAATGTGCATACTTATGATAGTGTGAGTTATTGGGTGATGCCTATGGAAATTTGCAAAAGTTAAGATTAGTATCCCTGATGGGTAGTGTCTTAATATTATAGCTATTAGGGGAGTTTGCCGTTCACATGTATGGTGATAACCCCATTATGCTGAGTATTGTGCTTTTAGATATAATAAGAGGATATGTCTTCAAGTCTAGAATAGTGACCTTTTACCTATGGGGGAGATCATGAACTAAGGAAGATCCTAAATTTTCTCATAGCGGTAAGTTTCAGGGAGGGGCCATGATAACTCTATTCTTATTCTAGTAAAATTCTCCTACTTGGATCAAGAGAACATTCTACCAATGTCATATGTATTCAAATTGTGTATATGCCTACTGTCCAAGTTATCTATGCAAATTATGTCCATGCTCAAACCCCTAAACGAGAATTATTAACGTCTCTTAGAAATCTAAGCTTCCAAGTATTCAAGCTCTATGTTATGATTGCTCGTGATCTATAAATCCAAGTCTCATATCATGCTTATTTATATGAAACTGTGCTTTCTATATATACTAATTAATTTTATGTTGGGTCTAGACTAGAGATATAAGGTTTATCAAAGTTATGGTCATTCTCAGCTCTTAAATTGAGAAACTATATCTTCGAGCAACAATCCTTGTCTTATCCCTTGAATATATGAATTCCGACTTTATGCTATATAGCTCATGATGTATGCACTCATGTCTCTCATTGTGCTCAATCTAAAGAACTCACACTACTTTATAGTTATTCCTGAACAACCTTCTACGTATGATCTAGGTGGTATCTATGAGGTATTTCATGCCTATTTCACTGTATATCACTCCCAGCCCTAATGCTTATACTCTAGTCCCTTAATAACCTTCCTTATATTGGAATGGTAGTGATTATAGCATCAGAGTAATGTTTTAAACATAGGAGTGAATGTTTTTTAAGGTTAAAATTTTGTGTTTGGCTACTCGAGTTAAGGTTATAGGTGAAGAGGGAAGAAGGAGTTGAACTTTTGTTATGTGAAACAGTTAGAAACGGGATATGTGGCAAAAATATTTGTGAGAATGATTGATGTTGCTGGTTTTTGGTATGGATATTTATAAAATGGTTGTTGTAGAGATAGGCTTGAATGTTGTGATTGATTGATACACAAACCAATGTGCTATGTGGTTAGTACTCCTCAATTTAAGACCTAAAAGTTTTTTTATTATAGTGATAAAGTGAAATAATGTTCTTAAAGAGATGTAGAGTATAGGGTCCCATAGTTTAAGCTAACAACTTTTTATTCCGGGTTAGGCTTCAACATGGATGTACTATGTAGTTAGACTCAAACTCTTATATTATGTATTTATAAGGAGAATAATAAGATTTAGATGTTGAAATGTGGTATTCATAGCTGAAAGCATAGTTGAGAAGCGTCACAAAATTTAAAGGCTATTAGATATATCATTAGAGGTAGAGAATATTTCTATTCTATTCTTATGTCCCACGAGAATCTCAGTTCATGAATTAAACAAATATTAACCATGCCGAGGATTCGTAGGAAAATTCATGCCTTACAGTGTTATGATCATGTGCCATATAACATATGCCAAGATCATGTCTATTTCAAGTCTTGTTATCTCATACCCCGTGCTTTCACGATTTACTTGGTGAGATCATGAAGCTCTTCTTGAATTCCTTTGTATATTTTGTAGAGGAAAATAAAATTTCTAATGTGAGGTTACGTCCTTTATTCCATACTTCTATAGCATTAAAAAGTTCCTACCCATCATTCGAGGATGAATGAGTCCAAGGGGTAAATAATGTAACATCCCATATCTTCGGGCTAAATTTTGAACAGTCGTACCTACATATATATACCCAATCCTAATGATTCTGTGTCAATATATGTATGATGGTCAAATCTAAAGTGTGGTAGCATCTTTGGAGGTCCAGTGAGATCATAAAAATCTCTTAACTCAAAGACGAGTTGAACTTTTCTATCGATAGAGTTTTAGCAAATATCCATCAACTTCCAATGACAATTACTTCTAGAATATAACACTTTAGGAGTCCTACCATAAATCAAATGAAAAATCTTCAATTCTTCTTTCCAATTCATTCATTTTCACTTTAATCTGATATCAGAGTAGAAAGTTATGCCCATTTTAATTCAAAATATCTGTTTGTCAACAAGATAATGACTTGAGTGATAACCTATCAACAAGGTGACGTGCTATCACCCAAGTTGTCAGTTTTAACTATAAAACAACTTAAATTACTTAGGAAAGGTGACGGCTAGGTTTATAAGCCATAACCTAAGTAATAATCTATCAACTAAGTCATCACCCTTAACCAGAAAGTATCGATGTCTAGGTAAAGGTTGATGACTAGGTTGATAAGTCATAAACTAGGTGATAAACTATCACCAAAGTCATCAGCTTAAACTTCCTGCAATTTTTATTCAGTTTCTTTAGGGGTATGTTGGTCTTTTCCTCTAAACCCTACCCCCACGACTTAAATCATCCAATAAGCATTATTAGCCATTACTAATTAGTTTTAAATGCTCATAATCCTCTCTACTCACAACATAAAGAAATATTAGGGTTTCTTCAAAGGTTCATACTTCCAAGACTAGATTTCAAGCTATTTTGAATTCTTGTTCATCAAAAAAGGTATGTGGGACTATCCTAAATCTCATGGGCATAAATTTATCATTTTAATATGTTTTAAAGATATATAATTATGTATATGTAAATGGTTTTTGAAAATCATTTGAAGAGCATGCATCATGAACCAATGTTTGATGAAATTATGAAATTACTAGGGTTTTTATTCCATGAACTTGAATTGTAGTCATGCGTACATACATTATGAGTTTCAAAAAGTGATTTAAGAGCATGATTTATGAAATCCCCTTGCATGTTGAAATTAATTGTCTTAACATGTTATGATTTGTGAATTGGATTTGAGAGCATGAATTATAAGCCCTTTTGTGATCATGAGATTTATGTATAACTAATATTGGGGTTGTTTTATGAATGAGGATAATTCTTGAGTTTTACATGCCTCTTTACGTATTGTGCATGTTTTTTTTACACGGTTTTCGAAGAGGTAATTATTATTCTAAATGTTATTGTTTCTTAATGGAGAATTGGATATGTCTTATGTAAGATTTGACCACCACATGATAAAGTATTGAAAAGAGAGTGTTTTGCATAAGTTCATATGATATTTGATATAAGAACTCTCTCATGTAATGTTTTAAATCTTTTGGGTGGTCATTAACATGTTTTTTTAATAAGATAGGTTATGGATATGATATGGTAAGATATTAATGATTTTAAAGTCTAGGTATGGTGCACCTATTATGGAATGCCCTAGACATGAAAGAGAAAAATGTCTTAAATAAGATGCATGTTTTAAAAGGCTAAAAATAGGCTCTAAGAGAGTTAGATTGTTACTCGAAGAAGGCAAGAGTTCAGAAAACTCAAAGGCTAAAACTGTGTTTTGATGATATAGGTTTTATTATATATTATTTGGTAAGTGGGATAACATGGTATTTCAGTAAATTGGGCATACTCTTTCCTGGTACTCCAATCCTTATGGAAACTAGGATTGGGGGCTTGATTTATAAGTTAGTGGTGGACTCATATAGCCCATTTATTGTAAGTCATAGGGTGTACCATATAGCTCAGAACTAAAGCAAAGAGTTGAGTCTATGATTGACAAAAATGTTTTGAATTTTTTTAATGACCATGTGCTTCTATATATATACTATGATAAATTGTTTTAACAGTCACTCACACTTATTTTACGTGAAATATATGTTATTTACGGATTGTTCTTCATTCCAGTACTTTCCAAGTATTGACCTATATAATACAGGTTCTGCGATATAGTCCCATGGTCTATCACATGAATAGATCATTTGGGATATGGCATAGTTGGTGAGCCATCCATATTTTGGAAGGAAATTTATTCATATTTTGACTCTTTTAGTTTATGGTCCATCCAAGGGACTTGTCCTGGCTTAGACAATTAGATTTCAGTAGAGGCTTCGTAGAAGGGATTTGAGTATTGTATCATCATAACTTCATTGACATATTTTGACCATCAGATCAACTTGTATTTTAGTTTTATCTTCTGCATATTTATTTTATATGAATTATGTTCATGATAACATGTTATGGGGTCTCTCGGGCCTTCGTGGCTTAAGATGCTCCTTGCAGCATGGGCCTAGGCTCAGTTCATGATAGTGTATTAGGATTTATTGCATTTCTCCAAGCCAGCTTTGCATGGAGAGTACTATTTCTAACTTCAACCTTTTGGAGGTTGAGTCCTCCAAGATCTTTGTTCTTTGTTAGGGTGTACTAGCTAAGGAGATGGAGTTTCTTGTTTTTTTTTTTGGGCTTGAGCACCAAATAAAATTCCTATGAATTTTGTTGATGGTGTTAGAGACACTGGTAGAGAGTTTGATTTATTACGTGACATGGATAGGCATACTGCTAAAACTTGCTTTATCCAGGATAGTTCTCCCTGTCATATTGAGCATTTTAGTGTAATACCCCATATTTTCCTAGCCTATATTAACCCTCAATACATGGGTTATCCTAAATAAATTTTTTTAAATACTCAGTAATTTTCAGATTTGCGCCTGCCATTTCATAGGAAATTCAATTAACTTTCCAACGATATAAAATTCTCCTAAATCCGACAACCGGGTAAGAAGTTATGGAGATTTTAAGTTACAGACGTTAAACATCATCATTCAGGCCAGTAGCGCATTGTGGAGTGTGTCAAAATAGCAATTGTCAATTTTCAGTGTTGCTCCACGATATTAGCGCTTCGCACCATAGACCCAGTTCACAATTTTCCATTTCTAGTGTTTCAACGCGATACCACTGCTTCGCGGTGCACTTCAAGTTCACAACCAAAAGTGGCAACGTGATACCACCGCGTTGCGCCACTATGTAATTTAGCAGTTGTCATTTTCTAGTGGCTTGGCGAGATAGTGGCCTGTCGCGTCAGGGGTCCTGATCGAAAAAATTTCATGAAAACAATAAGTTGCGCCCAGGGTTAAAATAGTCTTTTCCCATGATATTATTCCGCCCCGATGTGTGATTTAAGACCTAAAAACATGTAAAACCCTTTATTATTCACTTTGCTTCAAAATCAAAAGGTAGTTCCCTCCAAAGAAAAAAAACCCTAGTTTTTAAGAATCAAGGTCAATCCCAAGAATTTCTTCAAGAACTCCTAGAATCTCACGAATTAAGGTATGTTAGATGTTCATCCATGGATCCTTACCTTCCATGGAGCACAATAATCCTTTTTCAAAATACAAGATTTATGATTTATGATTTCCATGTTTGAATTAGATTTAATTCACGTTCATGATGTTCTTTGAGTTTTAATTTATGATTTAGATTACAAGTTCCAAGAATTGATTCTTGTATGTGTTGAATTACATGATATTCTTGATAAACCCTTCAATTTGTAAGTTGATTGTTGTAACCATGTTAACCCTAAGTGTTTATAATTTAATGAACCAAGTATGATTTTTATGTCTTTGAAAAATTGTTTATGAGAATGAGATAATGCTATTATAGCATGCTAACATCTATTCCCCATTCATGTACAAGTTAATGCATTACAGGTGTTTGATGAAATGTCTCTATGAATGAATTGTGACCAAGTGAACATTGTTATGTTATTCAAGATTATGCTTTTCTTTACTTTTCATGCTATCGAGTCCTAGGGGTATTTAATATCCGACAATTTAGCTATTAGTTAGAGCTAGTGTCAGTTACAGAATAGTATCAGTCATGTCACGATTAGTAGTACTCTCAGTCCCTTACAAAATTCAGTAGAACTCAGTCAGCTACAAAACTTTGTAAAACTCAGTAATCTCAGTATCAGTCTAGTCTAGTTCAGTATGCTCAATTCAGTGTCTTTAAGTTGGGAGTAGGATTCAGCACCAAGTGAACCCGAGGATGGGGCTCACCTGCCAGTAGAGGGTGTGTTCCTTAGAAGTAATCCTTGAATTATAGAACTACGTAGCCAGCATAGGTTGAGGCATCAAACCTGCCAGTTGAGGGTTGATGAGATGCTTTACCTGCTAGTAGAGGGTACCACCATTCTCGTTTAGGGAACCTGCCAGTAGAGGGTTACTCTTCAGCTTATCTTTACTCGTGGGACGATACTAACACCCTTTTAATTGGGGTTATAGATTGGACCCCTATTAGTTCAGATTAGGGCATGTCGGTTAGATGATTACCTTCCACAGTTTCAATTTCAGTCTTAGTCTTCAAAATAGAACTTAGTTCAGTTCTACAGAAATAGGACTGTCAGATACAATCACTCAGTTATCAGTAATTCAAATTATCATTGATCTCAGATTATCAGTATATTAAGTTATCAGTTATCATATTCAGTTCTAGTATACTCATTTATAGTATGCACAGTATGTTCAGTAGTTACAGATCCTCCATGTATGCTAATCCAGCTCTTGCATATCATTTATTCAGTTATTGTTCATGTATATGAGCCCTTGTAGTCAGCCTTACCTTATCTAGATACCATTACATCCCCACGTACTGACACATACTTTCCTGTGCTATGATGTTTTATATCATAGGTTCGGATGCTCAGGTTCCTGACAGCGCTTAGCTAGATTTAGCCAGCACTAGCAAATTTAGCAGTGAGTCCTCATCTATCAAGGAGATGAATCCATTTCAGTAATTTAGCTTAGCATTATTTTAGTAGATAGAGTTAATTAGGGGATTGTCCCATCAACTCAACTTTCAGACAGTTTCAATTAGAGGCTTTCAGACTAAATTTTTAGATAGTATTTCAGATTTAGATATTATTATTCATTATCACTAATTTAGATATTTTGAACCTTATGGCATTTCATCCCATTATTTCAAAATTATTATAGTATTATTATTCAGTGCTTACAGCACGTACCATCTCATGGGTTAGCTTGTGGTCCCTCAGGATCGTAAGCACCGTGTGATGACTAGGGGGTAGTATTGGGTTGTTACAAACTTTGTATCAAAGCCTAAGGTTCAATAGAGTCCTAGGAAGTCTGGAAAGACGCATCGCGTAGAGTCTTATGCATGGGTGTGAAGCGCACTACACTTATGGACAAGAGGCTATGAGAGGTTTTAGGAAAAAGTTTCCCTTTTTTCATGTCTAAGATCGTTCTATAGAAAGTTCCTCTAAGAAATTTATACAGATTCTCATCTTGCTCTATTCTTGCCAGCCCTGCCTTATTTTCAAGGTGACAAAAACAATCTAGATCGATCGATCCTTATAGATAGAGATTTCTCAGGCAGTTCTTTACAAATATTTATGGGATTTTATGCAGGCTTGAAAGTATCCCATCATTTCCCTCTTTATTAAGAAAGATTTCATTCATAATTCCTGAAAAAAATCGTTCATTTAGCCAAACTCAGGTGTTTTTTTGACCCCTCCTCAGAATCCTATGATAGCATATAACATAGAGTTAAAAGAAAGGACCCAGAGGTTTAGTAGCGGTAAAATGGGGATATTATTATCTGAATTTGAGTAGATTATATTTCATGGGGCTAGTCGTGTGAAAGGTGAATTAGTAGACTTGAAGCAGTGTATGCAAGAACTTAAGTTTGTTGATTTGAAATATATGTTGTGGATGTGATATTTGCAGGATATGATGGAATTAGTATGGTTATTAAAGATTTGTGGATATCCATGATATGTGTTAGAATCTAAGTTTGAATCTTTAAAGATTGAGCTAGTAGAAAGAAGAGTGTGAATCCTAAGATTTTTCGGTGTTGATGTTATGATATGATGATTGTTGGGGCTATAGAAAGCTAAAAATAGTGTATCAAAAGAAAGTACTAGCAGTTGACCTTATGTTATCAAGAGTAGTCCTTCAGGATGAGTTCAGTGTTTATGAGTATTATTGTATATCAGACTCTAGAGAAAATTGGTTTCAGTTCAATTTAGAGTTTATTAAGTTATTCACAGACATAGAATGATGACTTTAACATAAGGGGGAGATGGCAGTATGGTACATGGTAGAAGACAAAACATGCTTACAGTTCCTAGTATAAGGGGTTTTAGTTTACTTTGTAGTACAAATCAGGTTCCATAATTTTAGAAATTCCAAACTCAGGTCATGCAATTCATGACACACGTATTTATGTTACTCAGTATTCTTAGTTCCCATGACTCATGTTACACTCTAAATGGTCCATGAAGTTCAGTTTATGTCATGTGTTCCTCAGGCCTTAGCAGCATGTCAAAGTTATTCAGTCGTCTTTCCATTAGATGGTGTCATGTACATCATCACAATCTTCCATAAACCTACTCAGTCCCATATTCAGTACCGTTACAAACTTGTCATCAGTTACCATCTCATATTATTCTCGTGTCAGTCATGTATTTCATGAATCAGTTTTAGCCATGTAATCATGCATCAGATATGCATGTTCAGTATGTAAGTTCAGTCTATCAGACCAGTTACGTAATCATGCGTTAGTTATGCATGTCTAGTTTAGTACGTAAAATCAGCCTATCCGTAATCTCTCAGCTTAACTAGCCACATTCGAGGACGAATGTTCCCAAGAGGGAGATATTGTAAAACCCCATATTTCCCCTAGATTAACCCTCAGTACATGGGTTATCCTAAATAAAACTTTTGAAATACTCAGTAATTTTCAGATTTAATCTTGCCATTGTGTAGGAAATTCAATTAGCTTTCCAGCGATATAAAATTCACCTCAATCCGACAACCGGGTAAGAAGTTATGATGATTTTAAGTTTCAGTCATTAAACATCATCATTCTGGGTAGTAGCGCATCGCAGAGTGTGTCAAAATAGAAATTATCAATTTCTAGTGTTGCTCCATGATACTGGCACATTGTGCCATAAACCCAGTTCACAATTGTCGTTTTTCAGTGTTCCAACGCGATACCACCACATCGCGGTGCACTTCTAGTTCGCAATCAAATTGGCAACGCGATATCACCACATCGCGCCACCATTTAATTTCCCAATTGTCATTTTCCAGTGGCTTGTCTCAATAGTGGCGCGTCGCGCCAGGGGTCCAGATCAAGAAATTTTATAAAAAAATTAAAGGTTGCGCCCAGGGTTAAAACAATCTTTTCCCATGATTTTATTCCACCCAGATGTGGGAGTTAATCCCTAAATACATATAAAACCCTTCATTATTCAGTTTTCCCCAAAATCAAAAGGTAGTTCCCTCTCAAGAAAACAAACCCTAGCTTTTAAGAATTAAGGTCAATCCCAAGAATCTCTCCAAGAACTCCAAGAATCTCATGAATTATGGTATGTTATATGTTCATCCATGGATCCTTACCTTCCATGGATCCCAAGAATCAATTTTCAAAATACAAGATTTATGATTTATGATTTCCATGTTTGAATTAGATTGAATTCAACTTCATGATGTTGTTTGAGTTTTAATTTATGATTTAGATTACAAGTTCTAAGAATTGATTCTAGTATGTGTTGAATTACATAATATTCATGATAAACCCTTTAATTTGTAAGTTGATTGTTGTAACCATGTTAATCCTAAGTGTTTATGATTAAATAAACCAAGTATGCTTTTTATGTGTTTGATAAATTATTTTTGAGAATGAGATAATGCCATTATAGCATGCTAACATGTATTCCCCATTCATGTACAAGTTAATGCATTACAAGTGTTTGATGAAATGTCTCTATGAATGAATTGTGACCCAGTGAACATTATTATGTTAATCAAGATTATGCTTTTCTATACTTTTCATGCTATCGAGTCCTAGGAGTATTTAATACCCGACATTTTAGCTGTTACTTATAGACAGTGTCAGTTATAGAATATTAACAGTCATGTCACGATCAGTAGTACTCTTAATCCCTTACAAAACTCAGTAGAACTCAGTCAGTTACAAAATTTAGGAAAACTCAGTAGTCTCAGTATTAGTCCAGTCCAGTTCAGTATACTCAGTTCAGTGTATTTCAGTTGGGAGTAGGATCAACACCGAGTGAACCCAAGGATTAGGGCTCACCTTCCAGCAGAGGGTGTGATCCTTAGAAGCAATCCTTGCGTTCTATAACTACGTCTCCAGCGTAGGTTGAGACATCAAACCTGCCAGTTGAGGGTTAATGAGGAGCTCTACCTATCAGTAGAGGGTACCACCATTCTCATTTAGGGAACCTACCAGTAGAGGGTTACTCTTCATCTTGTCTTTACACGTGGCACGAAACTAACACCCTTCTAATTATGGTTACATATTGGACCCCTATTAGTTTAAATTAGGGAATATCGATTAGATGACTACCTCCTATAGTTTTAGTTTCAGTCTTAGTCTTCAGAATAGAACAAAATTTAGTTCTACAGAATCAGGACTGTCAGATACAGTCACTTAGTTATCATTAATTCAGATTATTAATGATCTCAGATTATCAGTATATTCAATTATCAGTTTTCAGATTTAGTTTCAGTATACTTTGTTATAGTATGCACAGTATGTTCAGTAGTTACAGATCCTCCATGTATGCTAATCTAGTTCTTTCATATCATTTAGTCTGTTATTGTTCATTCTTATGAACCCATTTATTCAGCCTTATCTCATGTAGCATACTAGTACATTCCCACGTAATGACACATACTTTCCTACGCTATGATGTTTCATATCATAGGTTCAAATGCTCAGGTTCCTAAACGTGCTTAGATAGATTCAGCCAGCAGTAGCAGATTTAGAAGTGAGTCCTCATCTATCAAGGATATGCTTTCATTTTAGTACTTTAGCTTAGCTGTATTTTAGTAGATGGAGTTAGTTAGGGGATTGTCCCATCAACTCCATTTTCAGACAGTTTTAGTTAGAGGGTTTCAAAATAGATTTTTAGACGGTATTTTAGATTCAGATATTATTATTCATTATTAGTATTTTAGATGTTTTTAACCTTATGGCATTTTAGCCCATTATTCTATATTTATTACAGTTTTATTATTCAGTGCTCACAGTAGGTACCAGCTTATTGGTTAGCTTATGGTCCCTCGAGATCGTAAGCACCGTGTGATGACTAGGGGGTAGTCTCGGCTCGTTACATTTATCTTTCCAGCTTACTATGCTATTCCCCATGTTGTTAATAATAGGCTCGAAGTCCTCTTTGGTGGGGTTTTCAAGAAAATAAGGAAGACTAGGTATTTTTCAAAGTCCTGGCTACTTTCAATCCCTAAAACATTGTAATAGGTTAGAGTATTGGCTGTGTTGGTGCTTTTAGAGAAGATGATTTTTGATTCTACCTTAATGATTCTTTGGCGATAGGTCTTACTAAAGGATAGAAGAGTAGAGAGAATGGTGGTGTAATTTGAAGCATCATCTCTAGCAAAGATTGTGAGGTCATTAGCAAAACAAAAGGTGGGATATTTTGGGTCCACTGATGGTGATGCCCATAGGTGACCAGTTCTTTTGGAGGACTTGGTAGTTAATCTCTCTAGAAAACCATTCCATATAGATGATGAATAGGTATGGTGACATGGGGTCACATTTCCTCATTCCCCTAGTAGGATTGAAGATGGGGGAATATCCTCTATTAATAAGGATGGATTTACTGCTAGAGCCACAAGACAAGATGAGCTGCAAAAGCTTAGGAATAAAGATAAAGTTGTGAAGGGAGCTAACCCAAAAATGGTAGAAATAGGTATCATTAGCTTTATTTTGACATGTAGATTCTATATTCATATATTTTAGTTGATTTTGAGTTTAATCGTGAGTTAAAGGCTTCGTGTTGAAGGCTTATGGATTGGGTTTTCTTCATTTGAGGTAGGTTATGGCTTGACTTACTTCAGACTAGGTTGGATAGTTAATAGAGATATAAATGCATGTTATTAGTGTGGAAACTAATCATGAAAATGGCTTTATTGTTGTGATGAGCTCATGTGAGGGCCTATGTTGTTGTTATTTAGTGGTTTTGAGAAATTATTTGCTATGTGTGCCATGTGGGGTCTTATATGGTGTTATTGGACTAGTATTTATTTAATTGGTTGTTTTCTTCTTGGTGGAAATTGTCTAAATTTAGAATTTTGTAGTATCAAATAACATATTATGGTATATCTTACTCCATTGGTATTATAGTGGATCATGGATGGTTGGCTAATTGAGTGGATTTTTGTCTCACGTTCTTGGTATATTAGTTGGATTTGAAAGTTCTCATTCTCTTTGATTGTGAGTATTACATCCTCATATCATATATATTAATGAAACATTGGTACCTCTATGAAAATATTGGTTTTTGTGATAGAAAATGTGACATCTTTAAAAATTCTCTATCGATTTACATGTCAGAAAAGAGTTATGGATATTGGATTGGTATTGATTATTGGATTGTATATGGGATGATGAACCACTCATAGGTCCTACCTCAGGATCACAACTTGGTAGGTATATACGGAGGTTGTGCGATAACCACGTGCATCACATCATCATTATTATCTTTATTGCATTTCATATATCATATGCATTTGAAGTTGTACTTTTGTTCTTGACTTGTTATCTATCTATTTGTATTTCTTTATCGTACTTATATTTGGTATATGTATATATTTTAGAAATATTAGTGGAGATGGTGTAAGCTACCATTTGGGATATTTTTTAACTATAGGTGATGTGCCCATAATGTGTATTTTATATACTTTATTTTCTACTTTGCTCTGCCGGCCTATGGTATCTACTAATTACAAGTGCACCATACTCATCCCCACTACACACTTTCAGTGTAAATCAAGGTATGACTGCATAACATAATAGTTGATTCAGGCAATGTTTAAATTATTTTTGTGATAGCAGTTGACCTATACTTCCAGAGTTGATCTACTACCTTTTCTTGTTTAATTTATTTATTGTTTTCATATTCGAAGATAGATCATGTTCTTTTTTGACTATCAATTGTATATTTTGACTTCAAGGTGTATGTAGTTCGTTTTTACACTGTGACACCAGATTTTGGGAGATTTATGGTATTATTGTTAAGTATTTTCTTGCTATTATTGCATCTGTGTGGTTTAGCTTTGTTCTAGATGCCTTACTTTGGCTTTTGGTGTTATTTTCCCTTCATACATTAGTTTGGGTAATAGGATTAATTGTCAAGGCTTGTTGCAACAAGTGCTACCGTGAACTTTGGTTTTTGAGTTATGACAAATTGGTATCAGATCCACATTCATTGGTCTCATCAATGTATGAATAAGATATCTAGTAGAGTCTTGCGGATTGGTACGTAGACGTCTCTATCTATTTTTGAGAGGCTATAAGTTATCTTTATCAAACTTCCTTATTTTTTTCTTATTTTGTGGATCTTTCATACCTCATGTTCTAAATCATATTTCCCTCTTTCTGCATAGATGGTAAGGACTATATCCCATAACTTTAGAGATGTTGAGCTATCATTCAAGGAGAGATCTTAGTATAGAGGGCGAGTTGCATGTTATGTAAAGGCTCAAGGTAGTAGAATGTCATAAGGATCTATCTTTTCGAGAGGTAGTACAAGGGACATCTCCTATGAGCCTCAGGTTAAGCATGCTAGATAATTATTTTGGATTATGATGCATATTACAGGGTATTGATCATTCTAAGACGTCCATTCTTAGCCACGGGAGGAGCTTTGATAGATGTGAGAGAGGGCACTCTCACAATAATATTGGATGATGAATAGGTGGTTTTTAGAGTTGATAAGCCACGTAATCCACCTTCCCACTACAAGGATTTATGTATTATTACAGTGTAGATAAGTATGGGGAGGTAGAAAGTGCACCACCAAAGACCTCTATAGACTGTCTCATTGAGTTGCCCGAGCCGCCATATAAGCCAAAATTGATGATGATTGATGAGTCTAAGAAGGCTATTGAGGAGAAAGCCATTGACCTTAGGAGTAGACACTAAAGTGTTCAGAAATGAATAATAATATGGCCTCCAAGTAGGAGGAATAGGATTTAGGAATTCAATTGAGTAGTGATGTTGGGTCGTGACATGACACTAAATCAGGCACTGCTTTGGAGGCAATTCAAGTTAAGGTAGGTTTTATTTTTAATATTTTAGTTTTACTTCACATAGTTTTTGTTTTTGTTTTGAGTCACAGGTTTTTGGGAAGTCTGAGTACCAAAAACTTGAGTTAAGAGATATGAAAAAAAGTAGATGTGGGGTCCCCGAACCCTCTTGATGTTTGAAGATGTTACTAGCTAGGGCTCGAGGCCTCAGGAAATATTTTTGTCTTTAGTTTTGAGTTTACTTTGGGATAAAGTAAATTTTTAAGTGTGGGGTAGGGAAATTCCCATGGTTTTGGATGAAGTGATTGCTGTAGGATCTTAGAATTCAATTGTTTTTATAGGTTTTGTGTTAAATTTGAAGAATTAAAAAAATTTGCTTTTTAGTTTGTCTTTTAGTTGGGTCAGTTTAGTAGGTGCACACTTCATCCACCCTGTAGTTGTTCTTTTTGGTTCTTTTCCACAAGGGTGCCCCTTGAACCCAATATCCTTTTTTAGGAGTAAATTTTACATTTTTATGATTAGGTAAGTGAGATTTTCTGGTTGGTTTGATGTATGATTGCATCGCAAGTAGGTCTTATGTGTAAAAGCATGTTATTTGTGTGAATTACTATTTTTGAGACTCCTAGGCTTTGTTTTATGGCTCTTGAACTTTGTTGGCTTAATGTTTAATGCATGTGATTGCTTGGCTGAGAGTCTATAATGATCCTACTTGGTATGAGCATGTACCATGTGTGGTGTAAGGTTTTTGTGTGTTCGTTGTTACATCTGATGTCTAGAACATACCTAGTATTTGTGTGAAGTAAAATAAAGAGTGTGGGCTTAGTAGATGATATAGGAATTTCCTTGATAGCCATGATTCATACCCTTTGTGATCTACCCATGTGCATAATCCTAGTTAAGCCTATTGAGCTTTTAGACTACTCTTTGGTAGCCTCATATGAAGCCTATTTTCCTTCTTTGTTTGACCTAAAATTTGATTCAAATCTCCTTAGCAATTTAGTGAAACTTTAATGAGTTAAGAAGTGTGGAAAATAAGAAAAAAAAAGTGAGAGTGAGACCCCAAGAAGTAGCTATTAGTGTAGTAAACTGATTTGTTATGATTGGGAGTTGTTGGTCAAAATAATGAAAAATATTAAAATTTGAATAAAATATGAATGGAAAATATTCCTGCTGCATTTTATGAGAACTAGCTTAATGAGATGGGGCAAAAAAAAGATATGGGTAGATAGAAGTGGTGAAAATTGGTTGTACATGTGATGTATTAAAGTGGTTAGGAAAGATAGTCATTATTACTAGCCAGAATAGTTCCTACCGATCCCTTCTCCTACATTACAACCCTTCAATACCTATTTGATCTTAAGCCTTAACATTTTGATATTAGTGGAGTACGACACTAAGGGAAATCCTATGGTTCATTTTGCGTCATTTGTTAATTTTTGTGAGAGTTAGCGTAATTTGATTCTTGTACCCATTTTGTGAAAAATTGCATCTATGTGAGTGATTATGGGTAACACTGTTATGGTAAGAGAACGTGTTTGATGATAGTTTGGTGATTTGTATGATTTATTTGATTGAGTAGTATGCATGTGTTTGCCAACCTGATGAGTAAATTCATGAGGCTAGGTGGTTTTGGAGTTATGTATACGAGCTTTTAATTGTGCGTATAACATGCTTAGTGTGAAAACTGGCATTTTGTGTAGTCATTGTAGTGTTATCTTGAATGTCTTGATTGTTCTATAAATTTGGAGTATTCCCTTATTATGATACTGAGAGCGAAGAGTATTTTGAGGATTAACAACGCTTTAAGTGTGGGGTGATGATCTGAGGTAGATTTATGTACTTCAATGTCTTTATCTGGGCTTATTTAGCTTTGTTTAAAGGACTACTCTGTTGCTAAATGTGTAAGTCTTGGTATAAGCAAGAATCTAAGGGTTATGTTAAGTAATGTAATGTTTAAAGTGTGTTCATAGTGAATTTGGAGTCAAAACACAAAGATAAGAATCAATGGACAAAAGGTAGCTTGAGCTATGGCCTTTACTAGTTCATTGTCCTGAATTGTATGTTTTTTGTGCTCTAATATGTCATGTTTGATGTTGTAGGAATTCTATAGAGTTAAACATGATGATATATAGTTGATGTAAAATCTAAAAAATAAAGTAAAAACAACACCACAAAGCTTGGAATGGATGGACAAAAGCATGGGACACAGCATGGCAAAGTTGTGTATTTTGAAGTCCTTGGCATTCAACGATGCCTAGGTGTCGCGATAAATCCATGACACATCCTTGGAAATATTTTTGATGTTAAATTACTAGTATCTCTCCATGTTTTTGGCATGCCACGCTGCCTAGATGGCGCGATATTTATGTGGCACACCCTTAAGTCAAAATCGGCAGTTGTTGTTTAGGTATAAATTGGACACTTAGTTGTTATGTTTCACATGTTGTACGACCTTGGATCCTGAATAGAGTCTTGAGAACACTTCAATTAGTGTTTTTGTTCCATAACTTTGGTTTTTTTATGGATTTTAACATAGATTATACTCTTTTGATTTTTGTTACGTCTATGAGTGGCTAAACACCCTTTTCCAGGGTTAAGGCGAAGAACATGAGTATTGTTTTTACGAATTGATTTTGTTGTGGTTTTTCATCATTTTTGGTTGTTAGTTTATCCTTATTATCACTGTTTTAAGGCTTCATGACCCTTAGAATATGTGTTATAACTCTTTTGTGAACCCAGAAGGATGAATGGCAGAGAAGAACATGGGATGAATACAATAGGATAGAAATCATCATAAAATGATGGTATGATTTGAACTTTGGATAAGAATATACTTAAGCGACTTATTGGTTGAAATACGGGATGAATGCAGATGCATTTAATTTTGTTCTCGAATCTCTGTGCAACGATGTAGTTATGGGGCTAAGTTAGACAACTGATTAGAGATTCGGAAAGCTATAGTCATAAAATAGACCCCGTGAACCAACAACCAAGATAAATAACCGAACCAATGAAATTCTATAGCATATTATAATTGTTCACAATGCCATAGCCCTAGGCTTTTCCCCATTGAATATTCTACCATTTAATTTACCACATTGTTTAGTTTATGATTATATATAACTTTCAAAATCTTTTGGTTATGTTTGCACTGAATTAGTCTTATTAGTGAACTAGTCTTGGATAGTTCTTTACAAAAGTGTCTATAGGATTGATCTTTGGCTTTTTATAAGGCAACTATATTACTTGGTGGGACCATGATACTTGCATTTATGCTTGGGTGAAACATTGACCAGTGCAATAATAGCATTCATGGAGTTGATGACCAAGGTATTTTGATCATATGTCAACTCAAATTTTATTCATAGATAACATCATGGTTTACTCCAATAGTGAGGCCGACCATGTGAAGAATTTGAGGATTGTAATTCAAAAGTTGTATGCTAAGAAGTTGTATGCTAAGTTTTCCATGTGTGAGATTTGGTTGGATTTTATCTCTTTCTTAAGTCATGTGGTTACTAAGGATGACATTATGGTTGATATATCCAAGATCGTGGTGATTTGTGATTGGGATAGGCCTACTTCTCCTATCAATTTTGGATCCTTGTTGCTTTGGTGGGTTATTATTGATAATTTATTGAGGTCTTCTTATTCATTATGGCTCTCTTGACTAAGTTTACCCAGAAGAAGGTGGTATTCCAATAGATGGATGCATGTGATAAGATCTTTCAAAGTTTTAATGAGTTGTTGACTTTGGATCCTATTCTGACTTTGCCCAAGGAGGTTCTAGGCTTTACAGTGTTTTTGTAATGTTTTTGGTGTTGGTTTAGGTATAATGTTGATGCAGGAGGGTAAGGTAATTGATTATGACTTTAGTTAGTATAATCCTCATGAGAGAAATTATCCTACCTATGATTTAGAGTTGGAATTCATAGTGCTTCTATTAAATTTATGGAAACACTACTTGTATGGAGTGTTTTGTGATATTTTCTCAGGCCATCATAACATTCAGTACTTTTTTAGATAGCTAGATCTTAATATTAGGTAGTGGTATTTGATTGAGTTGCTTAAGTATTAGTCATCACTATCTTGTATCATTCGGGCAAGGCTAACGTGGTTGCAGATGCCTTGAGTCAATACTCAACCAGTATGGGGAGTTTAGCTTATCTCTTAACCCAGAGTGGCTTGTAGCCTTGGAGGTTCATTCCTTAGCCAATCAGATGGTTAGACTTGATATTTTGACAACTAGGATGTTTTAGCCTTTGTTGATACATGATTTTTCTTTATGGAGTAGATTTGAGCTCACCAATTAATGATGATAGTTTGAGGGTGATTCGGGATAGAGTATTGAGCGGTGAGGCTAAGGAACCCTCTCTTGATTATAATAGTGTATTGAGTATCATTGTCTAGGTTTGTGTGTCCACCATTGATGATTAGGTGAGATCAATTTTAGATGAGACTCATTTCTCTAGATACTCCCTCCATCCAGGTATGACTAAGATGTATTGTGATTTGAAAAAGCTTTACTAGTGGGGTGGTATGAAGAAGGATGTGGCAGATTTTGTAGCTCATTGCATATGTTGTTAGTAGGAGAAGCTTGAGCATTAACATGATTTGCTTGCCTCGTACTTACTGGGGTTCTGATAGTATTTGGATCATTGTGTATCGGTTAATCGAATTTACCTATCTTATTCCTATTTAGATTTTCTTCAATGGCCAAAGGTTGGCTCGCATCTATGTTTATGAGATAGTTCATCTTAATAAGGTACACATGTCAATTATTTTAGATAGAGACTCAGTGTTTACTTGTAGCCTATAGAGGACTTTCCAGGAGAAGTTGGGAACTCGATTTGACCTCAGCACAACCTTCTACCTCCAAATAGATAGTCACGTAGAGCTGACTATTCAGGTTTTGGAGGATATGCTTTGCACACGAGTTATGGATTTTGAGGGTCTGTGGGAGCAATATTTGGCATTGGCAAAGTTTGCTTATAATAATAGCTAACATTCAAGTATCGAGAAGGACCTTATCGAGAAATTGTATGGTAAGATTTATCGGTCCCTTATTGATCGGATTGAGACTTTAGAGGTTAGACTTTATGGTACTGATCTGCTTTACGAGTCTTTGGATAGAGTTTGGTTAATTTAAGATAGTCTCTAGGACGCTCATATCCAAAAGAGTTATGTAGATTGTAGATTTTGTGCCTTAAAGTTTGGTGTTAGTGATAGGTTCTTTCTTTGTATGCCGCCAATGAAGGGCTGCGAGGATTTTTGGGAAGTGGAAGACAAGCTTAGCTCCAGGTATATTAGACTCTTTGAGATTCTTTTGACAATTGGGGAGGTTTCTTATGAGTTGGACTTATCTACAGACTTTTCAGCCATTCATCTAAATTTTCATGTTTATATGATTCAACTTTATACTTCAAATGAGTCTCATTTTCTTAATTAGGACATAGTTCAGTCGAATGAAAGGATGGCCTCTGTTGAAGTTCAGTCGAATGAAAGGATGGCCTCTGTTGAAGAGCCAATGTCCATTTAAGACAAGGATATGAGACAATTATATTCTAGAGACATTTTGGTAGTTAAGGTTCAGTGGGGACACCATCCTATTGAGGAGGCTACTTGGGAGGTTGAGTTTAACAGGCGTAGTAGTTACCCTTAACTCTTTATTGATTCAGATATTTTCTTGCCTGTAGTTAGATGTTGAACTAAATTTTTAGTGGTAGATATTGTAATTACCTTGGTTTGCGAGTTTCTATTTCTATGTGTTGTGACTATTTTTGCTCTTCCTTGTATTTGTTACATGTTGATATTGAGGTTTGAGTATGGTTGGCACAATTCTCAAGGTAATTGGGAACAAGTGTTAGTTTGTGATTTTTGGAAACTTGAGAAGCTATATAATTGACTTTGGTCAACACTTGTTATTCTGAGAGTCGGATGGTAAAATAGACTATACTAGTATATCTAGAATGTTGAATTTGGGTTGGTAGAGGGATTTAATCAGTTTCAAAACCTTTATTTCTCATTTCGACCCCTTATTTAGAAAATAGTATAATAAAGTCCTAGAGGTTAATTTTGTTAAAATAGATTATTTTTTAAAATACGACATAAACGTTTAGTATGGAATATCAAAATTAGCCTAGTAGAATATCTAGTTTATCTCAGTAGGATCCTGATCAAATCCCAAGGGTCCCATCAAAGTTTGGTAGGCTTGCACCGAAATCAACATCAGCTGATAACTGGTGCAGCTGCTTAAGAGCCCAATGTCTGCTTAAGCGGTAACTGCTTTAATGGCCCAAGACCTTTAAAGAAAGAATCACTTTAGCAATAATCACTTTAGTAGTTAGGCATCACTTAAGAAGTAGTCTCTTTATCGACATGGTATCACTTTAGCGGTAGCCACTTAAGCTTTCACGTTGCCGCTTAAGCAACAACCGATGTATATAACCCCTTCTTCTCATGTTTTTTTTATTTTTGGACCTCTATGCTTTGGGAAAGGAAATTTTCAAGTATTTCAACATTGATTTTTGTCTTCGTAACTTCTAAACTCAATAATCCCACTATTTTCCCTTGATTTTGTCTTTAAAAAATTTAAATCATGATATAAAAAAGAATATTAGGGTTTTTACCATTCAAGTTACAAAAGAACTTTTATTTATTTTGGACCTTGATTTTCACATATTTTTTCTGGGTTTCCTCCTGCAGACTCCTATAACCTCGGAGAATGTGTTTTTGAAACAAAATTCAAATTTTACCCATTTTCATTTTCAAACTCTATTTGATAGAGACCTGAATATGGGCAATATGGGTATTGTTATCTTTCTTTTAATGTGTAGATTCAATATTTGAAAGTTGTAGTTTATTCCAAAGTCTTTTGCAAGGGGAATGCTCCACGTTAAGACACTTTAGAGTGTGATTTTGCCATTTTGAGGTTTCAGAATGAGATGGATAGTTAATATATAAGTAAATGATATTATGGCTTGGGAACGTAACTAGGGTTTTTCAATTTGTGATTATTTTACTCTTATGTGCCTGTGTGGAGGATTACATTCTAATGTTAATGACTTACGTTATTTGATATTATGTGTTGCCATTTGGGGGATTTACGAGAAATCATTGGCCTTATCTACGCATCCTTATGTTTTTGTTCTTAATATAATGCCCGTACAGGGGAGTAATTTTATAGTATAGTCCTTATTTAAGCATTGATTTCTTTTATCATGATACAATATCCAAGTTAGTGGTTAATATGATAATAATGATGTCTTGCATGTATATTTTTTATGATGGCACTTACTTGAAGTTTTAAACCATGAATTATGGACATACTAAGTTAATTTCCAGGCTCACTCCTATATACTTAAATACTGACTGGATTGGATATCTTCGTTTTGGACGGATTGTGAGCATTACATCCATATTTTGCACATGTTCATTCGTGAGATATTGGTACCTTTTAGAGACACTATTTTTGAAAGAAAATGAGACACTTTTTTGAAAACTCTCTCTTTGAACACAAGCCGAAAATGAGAATTGTGACTGAGATATAAGGTACAGTATATGGGTTATGAACACCATGGGTCCTACTTTGTAGTTGTGAGCTCGGTAGGTGTATACAGAAAGTCATGCGACAGATTTCACCAGTCATTCCATCCATATTGCATTTCATACATATATGGTTTTTCCCTTAGTTTCTTTTATTTATGTGTGGTTTTCGTGTATTTTCTCTTTTATATTTGTGTTGTTACTGTTTTTGTATAGTCTTATATGTTAGAATTGTTAGAGGAGATGGTATGAGCTATCGTTTGGGATTTTTTTATTCAAGTGACATTCACATGGTATATTTTACTTATTTCATTTCCTACATTGCTTAGTCTGCCTATGATACTAACTAAATACAAGTAGACTGTACTCACTCCTTCTATGCATTTTTGTTGTAGTTCCTAGCATAAGAATGACATGCAGAGTTTAAGATTTGTTGTTGATTGGTGCTATTTGAGTTATTGGACTATTATAGTTTTCAGGGTGGTTTCTGGATCTCACTCTATCTTACTTATGTCTTTATTTGGGTCTGAGACGGATTTTGTACTTTCAATTTTAAAATTGTACTTAGATTGTTATTACATTGTGACACCACGTTTTGGAAAGTTTATGCATTATATATGTGTGTGTGTGTGTGTAAGTGTGCGTGCACGTGCGTGTGCTTGTATGTTCTGTGACTGTCCTGACTTTATTCTAGAAGACTCGTTTAGGTTCATGTTATTATCGATCTTGTTTTCATCTTGTTAGTTTGGTTGACTGGCGTACTTGTCAAGGCTAGGCCGCAACAAGTGCCATCATGACCTAGTTTTGTGTCGTGATAGGAGAAAAAGTCAAGAAAATGTAACTAAGAACTTGTAATAACCCTCCAGGATGTTTTCCATATTTTCATGCTTTTTCTGCAATTAGAGCTTTCCTATAGTTTCCCCAAGTCATTGATGACTTGCTAGTTGACAGTCCCGTTCCCTAGCAGTTTACTTGGCCTTTATAGTATTTCCCTATTTGAAGTTGTTGATGTTGAGAAAATTCTCTCGGACTAAATTTTAGGTAAACAACCTCAGATAAAAATTCTTACAACTCCTTTAGGTCTAAAATATTGTGTTTAGGCCAGGATGATCATTTGTTTGGGTTCCGAGTCTCCTGGGCTCATATTATGCTGTTGGTGGATTTGGGTAAAAATGAAATATTATGTGTTGGAATTATTTTTTATCCAAATTTCCTTTGTTAGAATCTCAATGTATCTGTTGAGTTCAGAATGTCAAATTTGGTAGGGTAGCATAGTTCATTTTGGTGCACGGAGTTATGAATGAATCTCGAGCACCCGATTAGAGTTTATTTGGACTTAGAAAATTTTTGGTGCAACCACACCTGGTGCTGACCAGAAATTTAGAAATTTTTTGGTGCAACCACACCTGGTGCTGACCAAAAATGGTCTTTGCATTTGTGAGGTTCAATGATTTCCAACCTTCACATTAGTGAGATAGCCATTACATTTGGAATAAGGAAGTTAACCTAGTCGAGCGGTGCTTTATCTTTGTATGACGTGGTATGCTGATCATATTTGTAAAGGCTTGACTAAATTAGACTTGGATCGAGTATGAGCCCTTGGGTGTTGTCCTATAGTGCATATTTAGTTCTAAGTCAAGTCTGGCACTTGGTTTTATTGATTATTATTTATTAGTTTCAATTCAAGTTTGACACCTGACATTACTGATTATTATCCATTGGTCCTGGTTTGAGTCCTACATTTATTATTATTGACCTCTGATTAGAAATCTAACTCGAGACTGGTATGATTTATGGTTGTGGATGGAGGAAGAGTATATGATACACTTATTGTACATCTTGGATTTTTATTAGTCTTATTTCTTGTCTGCACCCATTGTGCTTATAGAGGCTCAGAAGGGTTTGTTTTTATTGTGTGTTCCTTATGGTCTTATGGGGGTCTAATTAGGTTATAACTTGGCTTTTAATCCCACTCTTGACTTATTTAAATTCAATTCTCACATTTTCTTAGCATATCCTATTATTTCCATTTTGACTCATATTGCCACTCAGCATAGATTCAAACATTATTACGCTTTTACTTTATTTTAGCTCAATTGGTATAGGATGCTTATGGAGTACCTTATGTTTTGGTACTTATACTACACTTTTGCATCTTTTCCTATGATGCATATTATAGTACAGGTCATTTCTATTGATGCGTCTTTGAGTGGAGCTACTGACGAGGGATCAGGGTGATCCTTCAACATTTGGAGTTGATCCATCTCCTTCTACTTTAGTTCTTATTTTCTATCTAGACTACTTCGTATATCTTTGAACTTGTCTAGTACTCCTTGTATATAGTGGATCTTGTACAAGCCTTACCAGGTCCTGCGGGAACTCTTTATGTACATTTTGTCCTTTTCTATCATTTTGTAGGCATGCCTTGTATATTTTTCCCAAATTATTTGCTTAAAATTTACTATTTTACCCTTATTTATCTCTCTTCTTCCTGTTAGCCTATTAATTACTTTTCTAGGCTATGGTTTAGCTTACATACCGATAAGTTATGGTAGGTGACATCATGACATGAGTTTTTGGGTCATGATAGTTTGGTACTAATGGTGTTGTTGGAACCTCTACTCGAGGATTTGCAGCTGCAAGTTGCACTCCTATACCTAGTCCACCCGATGTTGACGTCTTAGCAGATGCCTGGGTCCCATCCGTTGATTGACCTCCAATCTTACCCCATAAAAGAACTAGGACATCATGAAGGATAAATGTGGCTATAAATCCAAGTGAAGCCTAAACTGGTCCTTGACCTACTAGCTGATGGGGCGGCTGATCCATTGGTGTAATTTTTGACTCCTAATTAATAACAAACTTAGATGAAGACTCTTTGTCCTAGGATTTAGATGGTGTTGCGGGTTTAAACTAACCTCAACCTCAGATTTGACATCTACCATATCCCTATATTGAGCTCTAGTTGCTGCTCAGAAGCCTCACCCTCGATCGTCGCGACCCTCATACTAGCCATCTATGAAAGGGTGAAACCAATAAGAATCTAAAAACCAATATAAAGAAAATGTATGATAATTAATTAGAAAGGCAATTTTTTTTTAATAATGTTTGGCATCCTCCTGAAGATAGGATAGGTCATTCTTGTACTAATCCATGAAACTCTACTAGATATTTGCACTTCTACTATAACTTATAGGTTTTCAGGATCCCCAAATAATGTATTTAAGTTCATTAAACCAGCTGCAAGGAGAGATTATGTAATCTTAGATTAGTGGATTCACACAATGTAAATTACACAAGGCTTCAGTTTGATAATGTAGAAAGGAAATGCTGGAAGGATTATCTTTAATCTAAACTTGATGGATGTCTTCTTTTAACATGTATTTAGTTTCCCACAACCTTCATAGAGAAGTACATGTCTTACAACATGAACGAGAATGAGTTCACAAGATTACATTAGGGTTTTGTGATAAAAATAGAGTATGAGGCCAGATTTCATGAGCTAGCTAGGGATGAAACCATTATTCTACCTATCAAGCATGCGATAGTGTGGTGCTTTATTAGAGGATTGATACTTTTGATCTGTATGACTACCTAGAGTTTGAAATCAGTAGGTAGATCATTTGTAGTTATTATTGATCATGATCACACTATAAAGGATATACATCACAAGGCTCGTAGGGGTAGTGATAAGAAACCTCATCTTTAGGATGATTATAGTGGGAGACACAATGGTTCTAGCTCTAGTGTAGAGGTTTACAGGATAGGTATATGCAACATTAGTCTGATTAGTTGCATAGTCGATCTGGTAGCCCCATTCATGCAGCGCTTTAGATTTCAGATGAGAGTCAGCCTTGTTGAATTAATTTAAGTGGTCAGGGTAATGGTCAGTCGTTGAGGGGTACTCAATAGAGGTCTTCATGCTAGAGTTTCCATTTTAGGTTAGCAGTACCATTTATTGAGTTAGGTTACACAGGACATGCTTTAGTCATTGGACGGTTGGTTATTTTGCTAGAGAGTGTCCCTGGATTGGGATGATCGGTCTTCTTCTCAAGGTGTTTTGCCTATCAGGTCAGTGGTGCCCCCAGTCAAGGATGGTGCCTAGAGTCACAAGGGTAATGCTAAGATTTCTAATGGATACTCTAATAGGCAGAGCAAAAGGTCGGGTAGACACCCAGTCTTGAGATTAGGGGATTCATTTATATGAGTTGAGGCTTTGGATATAGTTATTATATGTTTAATTTCAGTGTGCCATCAACCACCTTCTACATTAATTGATCCAGTATCCATTAATTCTTATGTTTCTACTTATTATGAATCATAGTTGGGGTTGTATTGCGAGAAATTATATGTACCTGTACATGATCTACTCCTGCGGTTGATTCTTTAGTAATGGATCTTGCATTGTCACTATTTGGGTGTATGACTGATCTTATTGCACTTAATATGGTTGATTTTGATATAATTCTTTGTATGGACTGGTTACCCCCAATCATATGGTCTTAGATTTCTTTTCCAACGACGTTATATTAGTAATGCCAGACATACCGCTAGTTGTGTGGTAGGGTGCTTATAGTCATATGACAACAAGTATCATTTATTATATTTGGTTTAGGAGACTAATATTGAGGGATTGAAAGTCTTCTTCTTGATTCTAGGCACCCGAACTATTTCTATTTCTCCTTATAGTATAGCCTTGTGGAGCTAAGGGCATTGAATAACAAGCATCAGGATCTTCTGAGGTAAGGGTTTTGTTAGACTGAGTGTCTCGCTATGTGTTTTCCTTATTCAAATACTGAAGAAGAATGACTGTTCTATGCATATATGTATTGAGTACAAGCAGTTTAATAAGGTGATAGTGAAGAATAGGTACCCTATTTTATGTATTGATGATCTATTTAACCATATCTAGGGTGAAGTCATATTTTATATGTTTGATTTGAAGTTGGTCTACGATCAGTTGAGGATTCTGGCGGAAGACATCCCTAAGTTAGCCTTCATGACTACTATGGCTATTACAAGTTCCTAGTGCTGTGTTTTTGGTTGACTAATGCCCCAATATTGTACATAGACTTGATGAGTTGTGTATTCAGGCCATATTTGGACTCCTTCAGATGTTATTTACTGATAACATCCTTGTTTACTGAAGGAGTTGGGTGGATCACCAATAGAATTTTAAAATTATTCTCCACACTTTGAGAGATCAACAACTTTGTGCCAAATTATCAAAATGAGAGTTCTAGATTAAGTCTATAGCATTCTTAGGGAATTTGGTGTTCAAAGATGGGATTATGGTGAACTCAATGAAAGTTGAGGCAGTTTCTAATTGATCTCTCGTCTCCAATCGAGGTTTGCAATTTTATTGGATTTGTTGGATACAATAAATGGTTCATCAAGGGATTCTCCTTTATTCACCATTTATTCCCATATTGAATAGTATGGAGGTCTCATTTTAGTGGTCCAATGAGTGTTAGGCGAGCGTTTTGAAGCTTAAGGCCTTACACACTTCTGCTCTTATCCTGACTCTTCTAGTTGAGGGCAAGGGGCTTATAGTATATTTTCGTCACGACCCAACTACCAAATCATGTATGCGCCAATTCTAATCCCTTACCACCCATTCAAAATAACATGCGGAAGTCTTTATTTAAAAAAAATTGCCAACCTTATTAGAACTGGTTTATTATAAATATCAAGTACAAAATAGAAACTACCCCTAGGAACTAATCTAATCAGGTACAAGATCTTCGAGAAGAAAGAATGACAGGACACAACTTCCATCATTAGTAATGGTAGTGGGAGATATTGAAGGATCACTACCGCAACAGCCAAGAAACTAACATACGTCCCTATAAAAGATTATACCGCGAAAAGAGTATAGCAAGAGTAGCATCAGTACAAATCATACATACTGGTAAGTCTCATATATTTACCCAAATTAAATTACACAATTACAACACAAATATTTAAAATAAAAATATGTGATTTTTAGACTCATTACCAACTCCCACATGTTCCTTTTGACCCCTTCACTATCTTCAGATTATGCTTTATGAGACATTGCACTTTCTCCTACGATTTTTCCACCTCAGACAACTATGTATGGAAACATGGGTAAACATAACTTCAAAATACAACTAAAATGAGTGAATTCCTATACCTAAGTCAAGAACCTAATAGGTCACCTAGCATACCTAGAGAAGGCTTATTCCAGACATGTAACCTATCAACACGAATCGCTGAACATTAGCTCATATTTATTCCACTACTTACACATGTACTTAGCCCTATATATCTTATGTAAAATTCTTTAATCAACCTTAAACCCCCCGTCCCTTCCTAGTCATTTACCTACCCGAGACACTATCATTGTCAGGCCACATAAATAATTACAATCCAATTGGTAAGCAGTCAAAACTTATTGAAATATGGTACCACAAGTTAATACATTCTCAACCAATACACTAAGAACATCAAGTATTAAATAAGAAGTTTAAGATATTTGATCAACAAGTTAACATATTATCACCAAGCAAGTAAGTCAAACTAGTTCATGACAAGTTAAGCGATAACAAATCGAGTCAACCAAGACCAAGTCAACAACCCTGACTCTAATAACAATATCCATGTAAGCCAACATTGACTTTAATAACAAGATCCCAAAATATGTGACAAGTAACCAGACCCCACAAGAATCTCAAAATATATCAAGCATTTATATATATACACACACACTGTCACTTTTGGTCCGTGCTTAGCCCGAGTCCAAAATTAATATTAAACTTTATATTTGTAATTTTTTTTTATCTTGTTACTATTGTTGTTCCTTATTTTATTTTATTTTATTTTTGTGACATTATATTAGTTTTAAAGGTAGTTCAAACATATCTCAATATTTCTAATATTAATCAAATAATATTTTTTTACTTGTAAATTAAAAGAATAACTTTTTTGTTGAGTTTATTTTAGTTTTTTCTTTTTAGTTTCAAACACATGTATGGACCAACAATATTTTCTCTTTTATTTTACTGATAGGTTTTGAGATTAAAGTTTTTAATAATTCAAATCTAAATTTATCGTATATTGAATTAACTTCATCGTTATTTTTCTCAATTCAACTTATACTGGCTAACCTATTTTTTATTAAGTTTTTATCAATTAAACTTATATTAATTAACTCATTTATTATTAAAAAAATAAATAAATTCTAACATCCAAAGTAATATAATAAATATTTAATACTACAAATTATCACATGATAACGTCAGTAAAGTTAACTTGTAAATAATAATAAAATTTAATTTAAATAACTAAATGACTTGATTCAACAAAATATTTTTCTAGATATTCCTTCATATTAAATCATATAAAAGAAATTGAAAACTTACTATTTTTTTTTAACTTTAGTGGTTTCTTTTTTCAAAAAATACATGTTAAGAAATTTATATTAATATTTCTTAAATGCGTAGGAAGCTTTAATATTTCATGTTAAATTAATTATTTGTCCTAAATTCTATAAAATGTTGATTATCCCTTTTTTGTAAAACAATTAATTATCAAAAAATGAGAAAAAGAATTACTCTCATTTTTCATTATTTAGTATTTAATATTTGAAGAGTTAAATTATATTATTTTAAAATTTAATTTTCAAATATTTTTAGATTTATATATATATATATATATATATATAATTTAATAATTAAGCATGTACTAAGTGAGAAAGGGAATGTCAAGATACTTTGTTTACTTGTCCATATAGGGAAAATGATAGTTTGATATAAGGTTAATAAACATTTCCACAAAATAGAAAGACAATAAACTTTTGAATCAGATTTGAATTAGATTTTTTAAATAGTTTTTTGTGGTGTCACTATCATTTTTTTCACAACTCTTCATTTTTGTAGCATTTAATAAGCCCATATAATTGTTCAAATTTACCAAAATGGATGAAAAGCTATAGAGTAATTAAAACCAATATTAGGGATAAAATTATCAAAAAAGATTCATGTGAGGACTACCAAAATCTCACATTCTCTCTTATATATATATATACATTATATATATATGTATATATATATATACATATATATATATAAGAAATCCCCAGTTCACTTATCAAACCGTCAAACTCGTTCGTTCCTCATACATATATGCTATGGGTGATACATCCACCCTCTAGACCTGACCTACAAGGGACATTTTCCACCTATGTACTAAATTCTAAATATAAGTGTCCGCCAACCTTGTTTCACAAATAACTCGTGAGAACGTTTCATGTATTGAAACATTCCACAGTTAGCTATGAGGTAGTCAAAATCATACAATAACATAAAAATTCTTTGCATCGACCACACCAAACAACATACACTAAAAACCCACATAACAAAGTAGTTAACATGCTCATAAGGGAAAAATTGAATTAAACTGCAATATCATCACATGATACTAGTTAGGACTATATTACAATCCATTCATAACCTTACATTCGAAAGCTATAATAAGGAATACCACCCTAGATTATCTCTAATCTCACCACACCTTACTTAGTATTACCACATGCCTCATTTTACCTAATAACTGGTGATTCATACTTCTCAATACCCCAAATACGGTCATACAATAGTTGTAATGATTTGATTTTTGGTGATTTTTGTAAAATATTTATTTCTTTATGCTTTGACTATTTTATCCCTCCCTGTGGTTGTGTTATCGTATTTATGGAGTGTAGAAATAATTGACATAGTTCCTAATGTATTTTGATGTCATTTGTGTGAGTTTGTGATTTTTGGTGGCTTGAAAATCCTTATGGTTGACTTTGACCAATAATTATTAATTTGTGTATTGGATGGAAAAATGGACTGTAGTAGCAGATCTGGAACGTTGATTTTAAGTTGGTAACATGGGTGGTGTAGTTTTATAATATTTACATATCATGTTGACCCTCGGTTTAAAAAGTTGTGAAATTGAGTCTCGCGGGTCAATTTTGTGAAAATGACATCTTTTTGAAAATTTCATATCTCTATTGAGTCCGGAATGTCGAATTTGGGTTAGTAGCGGAGTTGGTTCAGTTTTGTGGTCTTTAGATCCCATTTGGACCTTTGGTTCATAAATAGTGTAATTAGGGTCCTAAGGGTCAATTTTGCGATAATGATATTTTTTTTATAAATTTGATAATATCATTAACTCCGGAGCATATTTTACAATTAAATTATTCCATTGGATCATATTTATAGGGTTTCACAAGAGTTTCGAGGGTCAAAAATAAGTTTTGAAGAATGTTGGTACTGGTGTAGGCACTAAAGTGGCTGATCAATTGCTTTATTGTCCATTGACCATTTGACCAGGATGCTTTAGCAGCCATCGTTGATGGTTAAGACCAAAATCGATCCCATTTCTTATTTTTGATATATTAGTAGCTAAGAAACTCTAATTTTAAAGATTTTCGATGTGTTTTTCTTGTAGAATCATTGTCTATCAACTTCGAACTCTATTTTATGATTTACAAAGAATTTCTATTTTATTTTTCATAATTTCCACCCATGTTGAGAATTAAAATCCTATTTCCACTATTTTTGGGGATTTGAAGCTCAAATTTGGATGATTCCAAAGGGGTTTTCAACACTTTTTCTATGGGTAAATTCTAATCTTACTTTTTCTCTTGCTTTTAACCACAAAACAACTTCAAATTCTCAATTTTTAAAATATTTTTTGGGTGGTTTTGCCAGTAATATTTGAAAATAGTTTTTCTTTGACTTAAACCTAGTTTTAACTCATTTTTGCATTGGTTTTCAGCTGTAGACTCCTATAAGTATTGGGAACATGTGTATAAAATAAGATTACACTTTTATCCATCCTTTTAAAACTCATTTTAGGGGTCCTTTTTGATCCTGACTAAAAAATACTCAATATGGGTATTGTTGGCTTTCTTTTGTAGTGTAGATTTTGTATTTGTATGTTTAGTTATTTCTGGGTCCATTCATGAGGGAAAATCTCTAGATTGAAGGTCGAGTAAGTTTATGGCTTAACTTTATTTCAAATGGGTTGAGTAGTTAATGATAATGTAAAAGGATACTATGGGTAGGTGTTGTATCTTGGGAAAAATGTATTTAGGTGATTTATGTTCTCGTGTGGGGGAATGTGTGAATAATATTAGGTGTTTTGAGATATTATTGGCTATGTGTTACCTTCCGGAGTCTTATATGATGTTTTTGGCCTGGTATTGATATATCTAGGTTTGGTTGCACTATTTTGGTGGAAAAAGTCTAGATTTTGGGATTTATGTGGTATCAATGACATTTTTTTGCATGTTTCTTTTGATGGTTTCTGGATTATATTGGATAATAAATGGTTGGCAGATTTGAGTGGATTTTTGGCTCACATGGTTGGCATATAGGTTGGATATTAAATATTCTTCTTTTGGTTGGTTGTGAGCATTGCATCCTCATATCATATTCATTTAAGAAAAATAGGTACCACTATGGAAATGATGGAAATACTTGAAATACTAGCCTTTTCTAATAGAAGATGTAACATCTTTAAAAAACTTCAACCGATGTATGCACCAGAGAGGAGTAATGGATATTGGTATTGGATATTTGTTGTATATAGGTTGCGAACCTCCATAGGTCCTACCTTGGGATTACAACTCGGCAGGTATATATGGAGGTTATGCGATAACCTCGTGCATCACATCATCATTCTCATTACATCTTACATTGTATATACTTGCTATTGTTGTATGTTGTGTTAATTTTTGTCTTCTATCATACATGCATGAAACATTGGTACCACCATTGAAATATTGGATTTTCTGACAGAAATATGACATTTTTGAAAACCTTCTGCTGATGTATTTGCCAGAGAGAAGTTATGGATATTTATTTTATATAGATTGATGAACACCTCATGTGTCCTGCTGATGTGCTATGGATTTATAATACTTTTGATTCTTAAAATTATGAAAATATGTAACTTTCTCAGGTTATTATTTTTAGAAATGATGTGGTTTTGGTATGTTTTGTAGGAAATTAGGGTTTGGATGCTAAACAAAAGAAAAATATGAAAATTGAAGATTTTGGCTACTTACCAAGGCAATTATGTGCGTATGTGTCACTTACCGGGCGTAGGTGAACAACATAGGTTATAGAACTTGAAGTCCAGAGGATTAGAACCAGGAAAAAGAAGACTTTGTCACTTACTAAGGACCACATATGGTCCATATGTAGTACATACTATCCATAAGTAGCCTTAGTAAGTGTCAGATGGTCAAGTCCAAAGAGCTTCAGGGGCTGTGCAGGAGGTTGGTCACTTACTCCATATGTGTCCTTAGTAAGTTCCAAAGGGTAAACCCAACTAGTGTTCATCACTGACTGATTACAACAAAAGTTGAGATTTGCTACTTGTTCAAGATTACAACAACAAGCCCCTCATTTACTTTCAGCTCTGCCGTTGAGTTCAGCAAACTAGAGATACAAATCCCCGTCTTCCCTGTGGGTTCAACCCCAACCTAGTTGTGTTACTTTACTTTACAACTACTACATTATCCTTCATTTGGAGGTTTAGTTTGGGTGTTGATAAAATTTTTTAGCACCGTAGCTAGGGAAAATAGTGTGAGTGTTGATTGATGTTTGTTGGAGCTTTTTAGTCTTTATTTTTTCTTCTTAGTTGGGTATATGCCGATGTATGCCTAATGCTTGGAGTCAAGTCAATCCCGTACTCCCACTAAATACTAACCTAGAGAGACTGTTACAGCCTAATCATATGATGACTAAACCAGTACCTGCAAGCTATATTGAAGGAGTTCGGGATGATCCTAATGGGGTTTCTCCCCTGCTTCAGGTGATCCACAGAACATTTCTAATAGATAGATGGAGTAGATGTTAGCAAGTGTTGCTAACAAAAAAAGGAACAAGAATGCCCAGTTAACTCAGAAGGTAGAGTTAGACAGGCCAAGATCAGTAGCTGATCATCGACCACCACTCGACGATAATTGAGATAGAGTTTGTGGTGGTTAAGCTCAAATGATCCCAGCATTCTAATACATCCAGCCGTATGATTATAAGGAGGATATGAGAGATGTTTAGCCGGCAAAATAGGAGCTATCATTCGTCCTTCACTTCTCCCTATGTGAAATTTGATATAACTAGTGCCATGATCCAACTTCTGAATTTTAAAGGTGTATTTTCGAGCGTAGCTACAGATGATGCAAATATGCATCTGGCAAAGTTTGTTAGGATTTGCACTTCTTATAATATTTTGGGGGTAGACCAGAAGGTTCTCAGATTGAGGTAGTTCCCTGACATGAACCGACTGTGGGCCTTGTCGTAATGGTCATTCCAAGTCTGACTGGGATAGGAGACCACCACTGTTAACCAACCCCAACCTCCAGCCGTCTGCCCTGAGTTTGCTGGATTTCGAGCATACAACAAGATAGAGTTACAACTCACATGAGGACTCTGGGATAGGATCACAACTTTGACAGACCCAACTCAGTCTAACCATCCTATACCAACTGTCCAACCATACCAAACCAAACCAATATGGAAACAAGGGCCACAAACCATTCCACAACCAAATAAATTCAAAAACATAATATGTGTAATCCCAAAATGAAATACGATGGAACAACCAACAATATCGTTAATCAGTATCAACCCCAATACCTATGACAATGCTAAGGCTGACACCAATACCGATCCCGCCTATTCCAACCCATAGCAGTACCATAAAGCCTCTAGCCAAAAGAGGAAGAATATCCGATTAAGACATGCCCCCGACCATAGCCAAAACCAATGTCCAAAAATAAATCAAAATGTCTAAGAATATTCATCACATGATATTGAGCCTTCAGGAAGGATGGAAGCTCACCACTTTAATCCAACGGCTGTCCTCGAGTCAACCACTATGTAGAAGAAGTAGAACGGCCCGTTCCTACATAGTATGGGTACACAGCCGCCCAAAGACTGGTTAATGAGTAATCACTAGAATGAACTCAGGATAAGGATAACATAATGCCATTTATAAAACCAAGTAAAACAATCCATATGCACACATCCATTCATTTCTATATATATATATATATGTATATAACCATGCTGAGAAAGCGAATTGGGTTTACCATGCCATTAAAACCTTTACATGGTCTGTGTAGCTTTGTCGTCCAAAACTACCCACGGGCTATATGGGTTTAGCTCCCCCTGCTGAAAGGGCCTAGTGCGCTAAGCCGCATGACCAGGGAAGAAAACCTGGGATGACTAGTACATCCCCCAAAATATAGTGTGACATCATGCATACGGTCACATGGACCAAACCTCACATCGATAAATATGAGTTTCCAGTATTGATCCCCCCGGGATCACCACCTTCCACAGCTTTTCTACACCTCCCTTCTTTATGCCCAATTAAAACCATTTTCCATCCAAACCAATATTCCATAATTATTAACAGAGGATACTAGTAGTGGTATCGTCATACCCACAATAAATTGCAAGTATTATCCTTAGACAAACCTTAGGGGATTCCATGTACCCCTATGATTTCTAATTAACAAAAACCATGGCCACCAAGGATTTTCCAACCATTTAAAACCATTCATTCCATTTAGGGTTCCATTATCGAGTTTAAACCATGCATAAGTTCCATTGAAAAAACAATATTATAATGAAAACATTGTTAAAGGCATTTTATCAAACGCATTGGGGTCATAGTATTTCAAAAACCAATGTCCATTACCAAAGAACCATTCCCATGTAACCAATTGTCCAAAACCACTATTAAGGCATACAACATTCAAATCATAAAAATATTGTACAAAAATATGCCTTTAGTTGGAACTAACAATTAGGGAAGAGAACATGCCTTAATTGACAAAGTAGGAGGAGAGAAACCACCAACAAGGTCCCCAAATTAGTCCTCTAGTTAAAACCCTATCTTTCTTTCCCAAAATCTTTTGAGAGAATTATAGAGTGTTTAGAAAGATTTTCTAAATGTTAATGAATAGAATAATAGTGTAAATAACCTCCCAATGTGAATATAAGTCGTGGGACCTTATTAGGGGTAAGTGGGGAAATGTCCAGATTACTTAGCTTAAGTTGCTCAAAATCACGTCATAGGGGTACGACTGACCCTCATGAGTTGTACCCATCAATTCGAGTGGTACCGACCATTCGTATCCTAAGTCTCACCCTTAGACCGAACATTGTCCAGTGTACGACTTATCCTACCCAAGTCGTACAGACAACATATGATCCGTACCCTTCACCCGTATCCCTAGCAAGATAGAATCCCAGAAGGTTTGAACACTGTCCACCATATAATTCCTGGGTATGACTCATACCCTGTCTTATTGCTCACGGTGAGTCACTCATACTCATATCCAACCTAGGTTAACACGTCTAAGGTTAAGTGAAGAAACCAATCAATCCATATCCGACTATATGACTTGTACCATACAATTCGTACTTATTCCAGTGACAAAATCCATCCCACCAACAAACACTGGTCAATATATGACTGAACCATACCATTCATACCCTAACATATGGCTCGTAACCATAAGTAGTATTAGGTCTAGAGACCAGAATTCCAGGAAATTTTCTAAGATATAGAAACTAGGGTGTTTCAGTCTCCCCTACTAGGAACATTCATTCTAAAATGTTAGACAAGGTAGGGGTAACCACACACACGAGTCATTTGCATTATCAAATATATTCTCAACCTTTAACAAAGTTTGAAAACAAAAAGGCAAGGATATTAATCTTTCCTTTAACAAACTTAGAAAATAAAGATGTGTTGAAGACACAAACCTTTTGCACAAATGCCAGGGCATAAAATAAATGCAAACACTTGGACTTCATGTCTTCTTCCACTTCCCATGTAGCTTCTTCGACCTTATGGTTCCGTCGCAGAACCTTAACCGAAGCCACATTCTTGGTTCATAACCGACAAACCTTTCTATCCAAGATCTCAATCGGTACCTCTTCATAAGACAGAGAGTCAAAGATACCCAACCTCTCAAATGGAACAATCGAAGAAGGATCCCCAAGACACTATCTTAATATGGAGACATGAAATATCGGATAAATGGAGTTCAAACTAGAAGGCAACTCTAATTCATAAGTAAAATTTTTAACCCTCCGCAAAAACACATAAGGACCAGTATATCGGGGACTGAGCTTCCCTTTTTACCAAACCACATTACTCCCTTCATGCGAGATACCTTGAGGAAAACCTTTTCCCTAACCTCATACTCCAAGTCTCTACACCTTACATCTGTATAGGACTTTTGGAAACTTTGGGCAGCCTTAAGACAATCCCAAATAACCTTTACCTTCTCCATATCTTGATAAACCAAATCAGGACCAAACATATCCGCCTCACTAAGCTCAAACCAACCAATAGGAGATCTACACCTCCTACCATACAATGCCTCAAAGGGGCCATACCAATACTAGAATAATAGATATTGTTGTAAGCAAACTTAACCAAGGGTAGATGCTCAACCCAACTGCCAACAAAATTAACCACACATACTCAAAGCATATCCTCTAATGTCTGAATAGTTCTTTCCACTTGCCCATACATCTGAGGATGAAAAGTAGTACTCAGACTCACCTTAGTACCCAATCCATTCTGAAAAGACCGCAAAAAATAAGATGGGACCTTATTACCACAATCAGAGATAATCAAAATAGGTACCCAATGCAGCTTCACAATATCCTGAAGATATAACTTCACATAGTTCTCCGTCGAGTAGGTAGTCCTCACTGGCAAGAAGTGAGCAAACTTTGTCATCCTATCCACGATGACCCAAATTGAATCATATTGATTCTGATACCAAGGAAGATCAGTAACAAAGTCAATATTTATTACCTCCTATTTCTATTCAGGCAAAACAATCTCTTGATACAACCCACCAGGCCTCATGTGCTTAACTTTAACTTGTTGACACACCAAGCAATTGGCCACAAGATTAGCCACATCCCTTTTCATACCATTCCACCAACACATTTCCTTGAGATTGTGATACATATTTTTTAAGCCAGGATATATAATGTATCACTATTCATGCACCTCAGAAAAAATCCTTTGTCGCAACCCGTCGACATCAGGAATGAACAACCTTCCTTGGTACTGTAAAGTACCATTACCACTGATCTGAAAAACCATTACCTTCTGCATACCCATATTACTCTTGATTTCCATCATGATAGGATCTAGCACTTGCTTTTCCTTGATCTCTACACTAAGAGACGATCAAACCACTTCCTATACCATTACACCTCCATCGTTGGAGTCCAAAAGGAAAACTCCAAGATTAGCCAAGAAATGAATATCTTTCACCAATTCCCGCTTTCTGTCCTCCACATAAGACAAAATCCCCATGGATAACCTGCTAAGAGCTTTAAAAACCATGTTAGCCTTACCTGGGTGATAGTGAAGACTCATGTCATATTCTTTGAGAAGCTTCAACCATCTTTTCTGCCTGAGATTGAGCTTCTTCTGGATGAACACATATTTTAGACTCTTATGATAAAAAAAGATAGTCTACATGCACTCCATAAAGATAATACCACCAGATTTTCATGGAAAAAACCATCGCCTACAGCTCCAAATCATGAGTAGGATAATTCCTCTCTTGTACCTTCAAATGCCTAGAACCATAGGCAATCACCTTCCCATGCTGTATCAAAACAAAACCATGTACCACCCTTGATACATCATAATAAACCACAAACCCCTCACTGCCCCCAAGAAATGTCAAAATCGAAGCCGAAGTTAGCTTATCTTTCAACTTCTTAAAACGCCCCTTAAAAACACCTGACCAAGAAAACTTTGCCTTTTTCTGAGTAAACTTAGTCGAAGTAGAAACTATTGTTGAAAAGCTTTCCACAAACCAGAGATAATACCTATCCAAACCCAAGAAGCTCCGAATGTCGGTTGGAGTCAGAGGTCTAGGCCACCTTTTAACCATAACCACCTTTTGTGGATCCATCACAATCCCCTTGCTAGAAATAATATGACTAAGAAAATTCATAGTGTTCAACCAAACCTCACACTTGGAGAACTTGGCGTACAACTATTGTTCCTTCATGGTCTGCAATATCACACAGAGGTAATTAGAATGATCCAACTCACCTTTGGAATAAACCAGAATGTCATCAATAAACATAATGACAAAGAGTTCCAAGAACTTCCTGAAAACCCCATTCATCAAGTTCACAAATGTCCTCGGGGCATTAGTCAATCTAAATGACATCACTAAGAATTCAAAGTGCCCATACCGACTACGATAAGCCATCTTAGGGATATCCTTCTCCCTAATCTTAAGATGATGATACCCAAACCTAAGTTATATCCTAGAAAAGAACATGGCACCTTATAACTAATAAAAAAAGTCATCTATCCTTGGAAGAGGATACTTGTTCTTAACTATTACCTTATTCAACTGTCAATAGTCAATGCAAGTCCAAAGGGAACTATCCTTCTTATGCACGAACAACACTGGTGGATCCCATGGAGACACACTAGGATGAATAAACCCCTTATCCGGAAGATCCTTAAGTTGTTCCTTGAATTTCCTCAACTCAGTTGAAGCCATTCTATAAGAAGGAATAGATATTGGATGAGTCTCCAAAACAAAGTCAATACCAAACTCTATTTCCCTATCTAAAGGAACAAAAGGAAGATCATCTAGAAAGACCTTAGGAAACTCAGTTACCATTGGGACTGACTGTAAAAAAGGACTTTTCGAGTTAGAATCTTTAAACTGGACTAAGTGATAAAGACAACCTTTAAAGATTAACCTCAAATCTCTAAGATAAGAAATAAACCTCCCCCTAGGAGCTAGGGAACCACCCTCCCACTTTATAACTAGTTCAGTAGGGAATCTAAAGACAACCTTATGAGTTCGACAATCCAAGGACATGTAACAAGAATGTAACTAATGCATCCCTAGAATAATATCAAAATCCACCATATCAAGTTCAAATAAATCTACCAAAGTCTGGCTACCACCAATAGATACCACAAACCCCCTATAGACTCTCTTAGCAATAACCGTGTCACCTACTAAGTTAGAAATAGAAATAAGACCCAAAACAACTTTATGATCAAAACCAATATATATAACTATAAATGGGGTCACAAAGGAAAGAGTGGACCCCAGATCAAGCATACAATACACACCATAAGAAAAGAGTTGTAACATACAAGTAATGACATCGGATGATGCCTCAGATTCCTTCTAAGATGCAAGAGTATACAACTTATTCCGACCAATACTAAAACTAGGAGTAGTAACATAAGTAGACATGGAACCAACGGGTGCAAGAGAAGAATATAAAGACACCGATACCTTATTTGTTCCTGTAGGAACTTTATTAACTATACAATCCCTGAGCTGATGGCCTACCTAGCCACACTTGAATCATTTATCCATCACTTTATCACAATAACCACGATGAAGATGACCACAAAATTGACAAAGAGGGCATAAAGAAACCAATGGACCCCCACTCACTTGAGATTGGGTATCCTGTGCCTAAAAATTATCACCACCCTGCTGACGCCTATCACTCGACTACCTCAAATAACGAGCAATAGCAATAGAGAAGGACAATAACTCCCCTAGTTTTTTTTATACCAGTTTCCGCCATCTTGACTTCCTTGAGACTGAGTAGCTCCCTAATTAGAAAACCTGCTCCTTTTACCTTACTTATCTCCAAACTCCACCTACTTCCTCTTCTTATTCCAACCTGCTTCTATGAATAGTCAATCTAGAAATGTCCATATCTTTAATCAACAAAGCAATCTTTCTTTCCCATATCAAATACCAATTCAATCCAAAAGCAAAATTTCTCATCCTCGCTTTCATGTCAACCACCAAATAAAGGATCATACCTTAACAGCTGATAAAACTTCAAGGCATATTCCTTGATAGACATTATCCCTTGATTATGATTCATAAAATCCTCCATCTTTTCTTCCCTCAGCTCTTTAGAAAATAAACAATCCAGAAAAAAAATCCTATAAGGATGACTTCTCCATAGCTTCTTTATCTCTATCCTACTTTTCGTACCATTAAGATGCAATATCCTTGAGCTGATAAGCTACAAAGTTTACACCTTCCACACTAGTGGCTTGTATCACCCTTAATGTCTTATCAATCTCATCTAAGAAACCTTGAGGATCCTCTTCCATCTTTACACTGGTTAAAGTAGGATAATTCTATTTCATAAACTGACTAACCCTTGTGGCCTCAACAGATAACCCAGAAAACATATTCCACTTAGCCTGAGAAGCAACCAGTTGAGCAATAGTATGAATATACTGACAAAATTCTGCATTAGTCACCTCACCCTGAGGAGTATTAGTATCAACTAGAGGAACTCCAAAACTATCATGGATAGGACACTAAGATCGAAGATAAACTCAAAGCATAGTATGTACCCCTTCAACATTTTCACCAGATGGGACAGAAGAATTTTCTTGTGTTCCAAATCAACGAGGCATGATTTGAAAAGAGAGATACCCAAGGATTAGATAAGAATTCTAGGATTTAGACTCCAAGATTTAAAATAGAATACCAAGAAAGTGAAACATTCCAAAATGTCTTGTAGCCCATCTCCTATGTATGTGGTGTACTACACACCCTTAAAAAAGACTCTACTAGACATGACTTTGTGGACTTCAAATTGACCATGAACCTAATGCTCTGCTAACAACTTGAAATGATCCAACTGGGGGCTTGGTCGTAATGGGCATCCCAAGTCCGACCAGGACCAGAGACTACCCCCTTTGTCCAACCCCAACCTTCAACCATCTTTCCTGAGTTGGATGGATTTTGAGCATATACCAAGATAGTGTAACAACTCACATAAGGACTTTAGGATAAGATCCCAACGTGACCGACCCAACCAAGTCCAACCATCCCATACCAATCGTCCAACCATACCAAACCAATATAGAAACAAGGGCAATAAACCAAGACAATTAAATATGTTCAAAAATATAATATGATTAATTTAAAAATGAAATATGATGGAAAAAACAATAATATTGTCAATCAATATCAGGCCTAATACCAATACAATTGCTAAGGCCGACACCAATATCGACACCACCCATTACAAACCCATAACAATACCATAAAGCCTCTATCCAAAAGAGTAAGAATATCCAGTTGAGACATGCTCCCAACCATAGCCAAAAACAATATCCATACATAAATCAAAATGTCTAAGAATATCCATAACATAAAATGAAGCCTTTTGGAAGGATGGTAGTCCACCACTTTAATTCAACAGCTGTCCTCGAGTTAATCACTATCTAGGAGGTATAGAATGGTTGGTTCCTGCATTGCGTGGGTATATAGCTGCCCGAAGATGGTTTAATGAGTGATCACTAGCATGAACTCAAAATAAGGATAAAATAACGCCATTTATAAAATCAAGTAAAACCATCCATATGCACACATTCATATATATATATATAACTATGCCAGAAAAGTTAATCGTGTTGAGCATGCCATTAAAACCATTACCTGGGATGTGTAGGTTTGTCGTCCTAAAACACCCATGGCTATATAGGATTATCTCCCCTACTGAAAGGGCCCTAGTGTGTGAAGCCATATCACTAGGGAAGAAAACCTGGGATGACTAGTACTTCCCCAAAATATAGTTAAACATCATGCACACAGTCACTTGGACCAAACCTCACATTGGAAAATATTAGTTTCCAGTTTAGATCCCCTCAGGATCACCACCATCTACGACTTTGCTACACATCCCTTCTTTAATCCCAATTAAAACCATTTTATATCTAAACCATTATTTCATTATTATTAGCCAAGGCTATTAGTAGTGGTATCATTATACCAACAATAACTTACAAGTATTATCCTTAGCCAAACCTTAGGAGATTCCATGTATCCCTCTATAATTTCCAACTAACTAGGCCACTAAGGCTTTTCTAATCCATTTAAAACTATTAGAACTATTTATGCCACTTAGGGTTCTATTACAAAGTTTAAACTAAGCATAACTTCCATTGCAAAACCAATATTATAATGAAAACATTGTTAAAGGCATTTTATCAAATATATTAGAGGCATATTATTTCCAAAACCGAAGTACATTACCAAAGAATCATTCCCATGCAACCAATTATCCAAAAAAAACCATTAATGCACATAAAAGCATAATTAAAATATGGGAAAACTATAACCAAACATTAATAACTAAAACCCCCAAATTATATTTAAAAACACAAAATCATACAATATTAAAATAATATAAACATTGTATAAAACTATGCCATTAGTTGGAACTAACAATGAGCGAAGAGAAAATGCCTTAATTTAAAAAGTAGATGGAAAGAAACCACTAACAAGATCCCTAAATTAGTCCTCTAGTTGAAACCCTCACTTTCTTACCCAAAAACTCTTGAGAGAATTATAGAGTGTTTAGGAAGAGTTTATAAGTGTTAATGAATAGGATAATAGGGTAAATAAATTCCCAATAGGAATATAAGTCATCAAACCTTATTAAGTTATGTGGGGAAATGTCCAAATTACCCTTACATAAGTTGCACAAAATCCCATCACAGGGGTACGTCTGACCCTCACAAGTTGTACCCTCAGATACGAATGGTACCAACTACTCGTATCATATGTCTCACCCTTGTACCTAATACTATACAGTGTATAACTCATCCTACCCAAGTCTATTTCTAGAATACAATCTGTATCCTTCACCCGTATCTCTGGCAATATAGAATCACAAAAGGTTTGAAAACTTTCCACTATATTAGTCTTGGGTACGACTCGTACCCAGGATTATGGCTCATGGTGAGCCACTCGTACATATATCTAATCTATGTTACCAATCTAAGGTTAAGTGAAGAAACCAAATGATCTATATCCGACCATACGACTCATACCATACAAATGGTACCCATTATAGTGACCAAAATCTATCGAACCAACTAACACTAGTTAGCATATGACTAAACCATTCCATTCATACCCAAACATACAACTCATAACCATAAGTCGTATTGGGTCTAGAGACCAGAATTCCAAGAAATTTTCTAAGGTACATAAACTAGGGTTTTTCATTCCCCTTCTTTTTCACTGAAGAAACTTCTTTATTGTTTGGGGAACTTCTTAGAGGAGCTATTAACACTTGGAATGTGTTTATCAAGCAATTAGTAATTCATTTCTTTCCTCTGTCTATGATGTTGCAGGTCAAAGATAACATATAAAATTTTAGATAACTTCATTTAAAGTTGAAATACGAGGTTTAGTGAAACACCCTAGGTTTGGATCCTTAGAAATTTTTGTGAATTTTTAGATTCTGAACATTATAAAACTTGTGGGTACCAACCATATGATGGGATATAGATGGTATGCTCTTGGTCGTATGATAACCAGTGTTGGTTGGTGGGTTGGATTAGTTTCTAGAATGGGTACGGTTTGGTTAGTACGAGTCGTATAGTTGGTGAGAGGTCGTATGGTTGGGTTTTTTACTTCACTTAATATGAGACTTAGTAACTTAAGTTAGATCCGAGTACGAGTAGATCACCATGAGCCATAAGATAATGTACAAGTCATACCACTGACTCGTAAGGAAGACAATGATCAAACCTTCTTTGATTTTATTCTACTATGGATGGGGTACTGATCATATAGTTGGGTATGACTTAGATTGGGTAAGTCATATGGTGGAAAATTTTAGGTCTAAGTGTACCACTTGTATAAGAGGGTACAACTGGTTTGGGTAATCGTATCACCTGATGGGAATTTTAAGAAGTTTAAGTTGGGGGTAATTTGGACTTTCCTCACTTAATCACTTAAGTCCCCATGAATTATATCACTATTGTGAGATTATTTAGCCTATTATTCTAATCTTAAACACTTAGAAACACTCTCTAATTCTTTTTAAGGCTCTTGGGTAAAGGAAGGCTAGGGTTTCATCAAGAGGATTAATTTGGGGCTTGTACGAGTAATTTCTATCCATCATCTTCGTAATCCTAAGGCATGTACTCCTCCCTAATTGTCAATTTCAAGTAAAGGCATGCTTTATACAATGTTTTCTTGACATGATTATTGTATAGTTTTGGAGTTTTTGAATATATGTTGGGGGGTTTGGTATTAAATGCTTAGTTATGGTTTTCCCATATTTTAATTATGTTTTTACATGCTTTAATGGTGGTTTTGATAATTGGTTGCATGAGAATGGTAAAGTGGTAATTATATTTGGTTTTGAAAATACTACGCCCCCAACATGTTTGATAAAATGCCTATGATGATGTTTTACTATACTATTGGACTTTTAATGGAACTATTGCTTGGTATGATTTATTAATGAAACCCTAAATGGCATAAATGGTTTAAATAGTTTTAAATGGTTGAATGGTAAGGTATGGTGGTCATTGTTTTGGTTAATTAAACACCCTTGTAGGGTACGAGGGAATCTCCCAAGTAAACATATCAATGACCAACTTGTGGGGTACATAGAATTCCCCTGAGCAAACTTAATAATGGAACACTTTTGGGGTACTCATCCCCAAACTTAACTTGATAATGTAATCAATGGGTACATGGGAATCCCTTTACATAAAAAGGTTAGCTAAGGACATTGCTTTCAAGTTATAGTTGGTCTGATGATTCCACTACTTATAGCCTTGGTTAATAATAATGAAATAAGGGTTTTATTGGATGTAATGGTTTTAATTAGGCAATAATAGATGGGTATGATAGCTTATAATTATGGTGCAAGTTCAATGGACGGACACTAGAAGCTCATGTTTGGTGACAGAAGGATTGGTCATAGCAACCATATATGATACTATGAGGTGAATAAGAATCCTCTAAGTACACTGTACATATGTATCATAGAGAGCAAAGGGTACTAAAAAATCTCCTACTCTTATGGTATCTCCGGTTCATGCAGCTATATGCATCAGGGCCCATTCAGAGGGTTACACTGGACCCATATAGCTCATGGGCGGTTCTGGGATGGTTAAGATACACATACCTAGGTTAATGATTTTAAATACATGCTAAAATTGATTTCCTTTCCCGGCATGATTATATATATATCTATGGTTTATTTGCATATGGTTGGTTTACTTGGTTTTACTGGTTGACATTATTTTATCCTTATCCTGAGTTTATGCTAGCATTCACCCACTAACCCATTTTCGGGCGGCTATATCCCCAGGCGATGCAGGAATCAACCATTCTGCCCCTCCTTCTTAGTGATAGGATTTGGGATCAACAATTGGATTGAAGTGGTGAGCTTTCATATTTTATAAGGATCTATTTTATTTTATGGATGTATTTATGTACATTAGTTATATTATTAATATTGGTTTTGGCTATTATTGGGGGCATGTCCCAATCTGATATTATTTTTTATTTATTTAGAGGCTTTATGGAACTACTATAGGTTTTAATGGGAGGTATCAGTATTGGTGTCAACCTTAGTATTGTCATTGGCATTGGGGCTTATATCTTTGGACTAATTTATGATTGTTTCATCCCTTTATGTTATGTTATGGACAAAAATTTAGTTTTATATTAGTTTGGATATGGTTGTTGGTTGGTATTGATGGTTGGACTTGTTTGGGTTGGTCATTGTTATAGACCTATCACAGAGTCTAGAATGGTAATAAATGCTATCTTGTTCTACGTACGAAGTTCATATGATTCAGGGTATGCATACTTAGAAGTTGGGTTGGGTAATAAGGGTGGTCCTCGATCTTGGTTGGACTTGGTATGCCCATTATAAAAAGGCCCTAGTTCAGTTCCTGTCAAGTTGGTATTAGAGCTTTACGTTCATGGTCAATTGGGAGTCCACAAAGCCATATTGAGAAGAGTCTCCTCTAAGGGTGCGTAGCATGCCACAATTATAAGGGAGGGGCTATAAGGCATTTAGAAATGTTTCAGTTTCTTGGTATTCTATTTTAAAGCTTGGAGTCTAAGTTTTGGAATATCATCTAATCCTAATTTGTTTAATTTTTTTATCATGTCTCGATGATCTGAAGTTCATGAAAAATCCTCTATTCCAATTGGGCATAATGCTGAAGGGACACCTACTACTCAGGGGGTACATACTCAATCTAGGGGTCCATCTCCTGATATTTATGGAGTTCCCTCGATTGCTACTAGTCCTCCTCAAGGTGAAGTGACTGCCCAGTTGCTACTTGTCCCCCTTAGGGTGAGGTGAAAAATACAAAATTTCATTACTCAATTCATGTTATTTCTTAGTTGGTTGCTGCTCAGGATGAGTGAGGTGCATCTGGTGTTTCATCTGCGGAGGCTACAAGGGTTGGCCAGTTTATAAAAGTGAATCCTTCTACTTTTACTGGTGTAAAGGTGAAGGAAGATCTTCAGGGTTTCTTGGATGAGATAGCAATTTTTTTATGGTAAATTAGGCCACGAATATGGAAGGGGTGAATTTTACTGCTTATCAGCTTAAGGATGTAGCGTACCAATGGTACGAGGAGTGGGATAGGGCTAGAGGTGATGTTGAGGAGTCAACTTTATGGGACACTTTCTCTAATGCGTTTTTCCCTCAGGAGTTAAAGGAAGCAATGTTGGAGAAATTTATCAATCTGAGATAAGGGAAAATATCAATCAAGGAATATTCCTTTAAAAAATTTCATCGGCTGTCAAGGTATGCTCTAAATTTTGTTTCTGATATGAGAGAAAGGATAAGAAAATTCACTTCAGGATTGTCTCAACATTTGATCCTTAAAAGCAAGACTGCATTGTTGATCAAAGATATGGATATTTCTAGGTTGGTGGTTCATATGCAATAAACGGAAGAGAAAAAGAGAAAGTAAGATGAGTTTGGGGAAAGGTAGGGTAATAATCTCAAATCTTCTAAATAAGGCAGTGGGCAATATCAAGGTGGTCAGGATAGCGGTAGGTGGACAAACAAGAAGTGGGGGAGTTCTAGATCCTTCTATACAACTAGTGCTCTTTACCCAAAATAGTAGGAGGATAGGCGTCCGCAGGGTGACGATAATTTCCTGGAACAGGGTGCCCAATCTCAAGCGAGTGGGGATCGGTCGGCCTTATCATGCCCTCTTTGTTGATTTTGTGCAAGGTTGCATAGGGTTTTTTGTGATGAGGGAGGGAGAAGTGTATCAAATATGGTCAGCCAGGACATATTCTTAGAAACTGTCCGATTGGTAAGGGTTCCTCGGGATCGATTAAGGATCCGATTGCTTTATCTCCTACTCCTACACCAAAGGGTGTTGTTTCTGCATCTGTTTCTACTTCTGGTACCAGCTCAGGTCAGAATAGGTTATATGTTCTTGCTACTCGACAGGAATCTGAGTTTTCACTTGATGTCATTACTGGTACATTACAACTCTTTTCTCGTGATGTATATTTTTTGCTTGATCCGGTGTCCACTCTCTCTTATGTGACCCCCATTTATAGCTATGTATTTTAGTTTTGATCCCGAGGTTATTTCAGATCCTTTTTTATTTCTACCCAAGTAGGTGACTCTGTGGTTTCTAAAAGAGTCTATAGGGTGTGTGTGGTATCTGTTGGTATTAGGTAAACTTTAGTGGATTTGTTTTAACTAGATATGGTAGATTTTGATATTATCCTGGGGATAGATTTGTTACACTTTTGTTATGCGTCCTTAGATTGTCAGACTAGTAAGGTTATCTTTAGGTTCCCTGGGGAACCAATTATTGAGTGGGAGGGTGGTATCCTAGCTCTAACGGGGAGGTTTATTTCTTATGTTAGAACTCAGAAATTAATCTCCAAAGTTTGTTTCTATCATCTTCTTTGGGTTAAAGATTCTAACTTGGAAGGTCCTTCATTACATTCAGTTCCGATGGTAAATAAGTTTCCTGAGGTCTTTCCAAATGATGTTGCTAGTATTCCTCAAGATAGGGATATTGAGTTTTGTATTGATTTGGTTCTGGACAGTCATCCAATATCTATTCCTCCTTATAGAATGGCTCTAGTTGAGTTGAGAAAACTCAAGAAGAAACTTAAGGATCTTTCGGATAAAGGTTTCATCCACCCTAATGTATCCTCATGGGGTGCACCGGTTTATTCATGTGAAAGATGGATGGTTCCCATCGGATGTGCATTGAATAAGGTAAAGGTTAAGAACAAGTATCCTCTCCTAAGGATAGATGACTTGTTTGATAAGTTGTAAGGTGACAAATTATTTTCTAAGATAGATCTTTGGTCTGTGTATCATAAACCTAAGATTAGGGGGAGGATATCTCTAAGATGGCTTTTCGTACTCGGTATGGACACTTTGAGTTTTTGGTGATGTCATTCGATTAGACTAATGCCCCAACGACACTTATGTATTTGATGAACATGTTTTCAGGCAGTTTCTGGATCTTTTTATCAATGTGTTCATTGATGACATCTTTGTGTATTATAAAAGTAAGGTGGATCATGCCAATCACCTTCATGTGGTGTTACAGACCTTGAAGGATCATCAGTTGTCTGCCAAATTCTCCAAGTGTGAGTTTTTGTTGAACACTGTGACTTTTCTTTGTCATATTATTTCTAGTGAGGGGATAACGGTGGATCCACAAAAAGGTGGTTATGGTTAAAAGGTGGCCAAGACCCATAAATTCTATCGACATTAGAATCTTATTGGGTTTGGCTTGGTATTATAGGCGATTTGTGGAAATTTTATTGACGATAGCAACTCCATTGACTAAGTTGACTCAAAAAAGGGAAAGTTTTCTTGGTCGGGTCCTTGTGAGGGGAGCTTCGAGAAGCTTAAGGCTAAGTTAACTTCGGCTCTTATTTTGACATTGCCTGAAGGTAATAAGTGGTTTGTGGTTTATTGTGATGTATTTCGGATGGGACTTGGTTGCATTTTGATGCAGCATAGTAAAGTGATTACCTATGCTTCTAGGCAGTTGAAGGTGCATGAGAAGAATTATCCTACCCATTATTTGGAACTTTTAGTAGTGGTTTTGGCCTTGAAAATCTGGTGGCATGATTTGTATGGAGTGCACGTGCACATCTTTTCTGATCATAAGAGTCTACAGTGTGTGTTCACTTAGAAGGAGCTAAATCTTAGGTAGAGGAGATGGTTGGAGCTTCTCAAGGACTATGATATGAGTCTGCACTATCACCAAGGTAAATCTAACATAGTTGTTGATGCTCTTAGTAGGTTGTCCATGGGGAGTTTAGCTAATATAGATAAAAATAAGAAGTAATGGTGAAGGATATTCATCGCTTGGATAATCTTGGAGTTTGCCTCTTGGACTCCGTGAAAGGTGGTGTAATAGTACATGGAGTGGTTCGGTTATCTCTTGGGGTAGAAATCGAGGAGAAGCAAATGCAAGATCCTATTTTGATAAAAATTAAGAGTGGTGTTGGTGGGCAAAGGGTGATGGTATTTGAGATTAGTGGTGATGGTACCTTGAGGTACCAAGGGAGGGAATGTGTTACTGACGTCGATGGTTTGCGACAAACTCTTTTTTTTGAGGTGCATGAATCGTGCTATGCTTTTCATCCCATATTGACAAAAATGTATCATAATATCAAAGAGATGTATTGGTGGAATTGTGTTAAGAGGGATATGGCTAATTTTGTGGCCAAGTGGATGGTGTGCCAACTAATCAAATTTAAGCACATGAGGCCTGGGGGCTTATATCAGGAGATTGATTTTCTTAGATAGAAATAGGAGGTAATCAATATGGATTTCGTTATTGGTTTTCTGCGGTCTCAGAACCAATTTGATTCTGTTTAGGTTATCGTGGATAGTATGACAAAGTCCGCTCACTTTTTGCCAGTAAGGAATAACTTTTCGACTGAGGACTATGTACGATTGTATCTTTATGATATTATAAAGCTACATAGGGCACTTTTTTGATTATCTCTGATCGTGACGCACAATTTTCACTCACTTTTGGCGGTTATTCCAGAAGGGGTTGGGTACTAAGATTAGTATGAGTATTTCTTTTCATCCGTATACGGATGGGCAAGCAGAGAGGAGTATTTAGACATTGTAGGACATGCTTCATGCGTGTGTTATTGATTTCGGTGGAAATTTGGTTGATCATATACCATTGGTAGAGTTTGCTTACAATAAAAACTATCATTCTAGCATTGGGATAGCCCCTTTTAAGTCATTGTATGGTAGGAGGTGTAGATCTCCTATTAGGTCATTTGAGCTTGGTGAGGTGGATATGTTTGGTCCAAATTTGTTTTATCAGACTATGGAAAAGGTAAAGGTGATTCATGATAGGCTTAAGGCTACCCAAAGTTGCCAATAGTCCTATGCGAATGTAAGGCATAGAGACTTAGAGTTTGAGGTTGGGTATAAGGTATTCCTAAAGGTATATCCATGAAGGGAGTGATGCAGTACAATAAAAAAGGAAAGCTCAGTCCTTGGTATATAGGAGCTTATGTGGTTTTGTGGAGGGTTCGTAACATGGTATATGAATTTTAGTTTCCTTATAGTTTGAGCTCCATTCATCCGGTATTTCATTTCTCTAAGTTGATAAAGTGTCTTGGTGATCCTTCTTCGGTGGTTCCTTTGAAATGATTGGGTATCTTGGATTCTCTTTCTTATTAAGAAGAACTAGTTGAGATATTTGATCAGTAGGTTCATTGGTTACATACCAAGAATATAGCTTTGGTTAAGGTTTTCTGGAGAAACCACAAGGTGGAAGAGGCTACTTGGGAAGCGAAAGAGGACAGAAAGTCCAAGTATCCATATCTGTTTTCTACTCTGGATATTTGTGTGGAAGGTTTGTGTTCTTGATCACATCTCTATTTTCTAAATTGGGTAAGGGTTGGATTAATGGTTGATAATGCAAATGAATCATTCTTCGATTTGACCTACCTTGTTCGTTATTAGGGGACAAATGATCCTAGTGAGGGAGACTGAAATACCCTGGGTTTGGAACCTTAGAAAATTTCTTGGATTTCTTGATTCAGGAACTCACACGACTAGTGGGTACCAGTTGTATGATGGGGTACGATTGGTAAGCTCTTCTTTGTATGCTAACCAATGTTTTATGGTGGGTTGGATTGGTTTCTGGAATAGGTACGATTTGGATGGTATGAGTTGTATGGTTGGTGATGGGTCTATGGTTTGGGTTTTTCCTTCACTTAATCTAAGACTTAGTAACTTAAGTTAGATCTAAGTATGAGTGGCTTACTATGAGCTATAAGATCGGGTACGAATTGTACCACTAACTCATTTAGAAGACAATGATTAAACTTTCTTTGACTCTATTTTGCCAGGGAGATGGTTTAGGGGTACTGATCATATTGTTGGGTACGACTTGGGTTGCGTAAGTCTTATGGTGGACAGTGTTGGGTCCAAGAGGGAGACTTAGGGTACGAGTAGTGGGTACCACTCATATTGGAGGGTACGACTGGCATGGGTAGTCGTACCACCTGATGGGAATTTTAAGAAGTATAAGTTAGGAGTAATCTCAACATTTCCCCACTTAACCAGTTAAGTCCCTATGACTTATATCACTATTGCAACATTATTTACCCTGTTATTCTAATCTCAAACACCTAGAAACACTCTATAATTCTGTCCAAGTCTCTTGGGTAAATGAAGGATAAGGTTTCATCTAGTGTATCAATTTGGGGATTTTACGGGTGATTTCTCTCCATCCGCTTCATAATCTAAGGCATATACTCCTCCCTCATTGTCAATTCCAACTATTGGCATGTTTTATACAATGTTTTCATGGAATGATTATTGTACGGTTTTAGGGTTTTAAAATATATGTCGGGTTATGATATTAAAAGCTTGGTTATGGTTTTTCCATGTTTTATTTATGTTTTTATACTTTTTAATGGTCATTTGGACAATTGGTCACATGGGAATGCTAAATTGGTAATTGGATTTGGTTTTAGAAATACTATGCCCCCAACATGTTTGATAAAATGCCTATGGTAATGCTTTTCTATATTATTGGACTTTTAATGGAACTATTGCTTGGTATGATTTGGTAATGGAGCCCTACATGGCATAAATGATTTAAATTGTTTGGAATGGTTAAATGGTAAGGTATGGTGGTTGTGGTTGTGATTAATTAAACATCCTTGCGAAGTATAAGGGAATTCCCTAAGTAAATATGTCGATGAAAAACTTATGGGGTATATAGGATTCCCCCAAGCAAACATAATAATGGAACACTTGTGGGGTACACGGGATTCCCCCAAGTTAACTTGATAATGTAATCTATGGGTACATGGGAATCCCTTTACCTAAAAAAGTTGGCTAAGGACATTGCTTGAATGCTATAGTCGGTATGATGATACCACTACTTAAAACATTGGTTAATTATAATGGAATAATGGTTTCATTGGATGGTAATGGTTTTAATTTGGCAGTGATGGCGGGGTATGATATCTAACTGTGAATGCGCGAGTCCAATATAAGGACACTCGAAACTTATTTTTGCCTCTATGAGGGTCGGCACAGTGACCATCTATGATACTATAAAGTACATAGGAATCCTCTAAGAACACTATACATATTTATCATGGAGAGCGAAGGGTACTCAGGAATCCCCTACTCTTATAGTATCTTCGGTCATGAAGCTACATGTACACGGGCTTGTTCAGGGGGTTGCACTAGACCCATATAGCCCATGGATGGTTCTGGAAAAATTGAGCAACATATACCCAGGTTAATGGTTTTAAATGCATGCTAAACTCTGTTCCCTTTCCCGGCACGGTTATAAATAAAAATATGAATGGTTTGTATGCATATGGCTGGTTTATTTTGTTTTAATTGATGGAATATTTTATCTTTATTCTGAGTTTATGGTTGTGTTCACCCGCTAACCCGTCTTCAAGAAGCTGTATCCCCACGCAATGTCGGAATCGACTAGTCTACTCTTCCTTCTTAGTGATCGGATTTGGGATCAGAATTGGGTTGAATTAGTCAGCTTCCATATTCTAGAAGGCTCCATTTCATATCATGGATGTCTTTACATACGTTGGTTATTTTATGGATATTGGTTTTGGAATGTGTGGTGTCAGTGTTGGTGTCAGCGTTAGTATGGGCATTGGTGTTGGGGCTGATACTGTTTGACTGAATATATGATTGTTCCATCGTTTTATGTTATGTTATGGACATGAATTTTGTTTTTATATTGGTTTGGATATGGCTGTTGGTTGGTATTGGATGGTTTACTTGTTTGGGTTGTTCATGATTATAGACTTATCCCATTGCCCCGAATGGAAAAAAATGTTATTTTGTTATACTGCAGAGTTCATTCGACTTAGGGTATAAATACTTGGAAGTTGGGTTTGGTAACGGGTGTGGTCCCTTTTCCTGGTTGGACTTGGGATGCCCATTATGACAACACCCTGGTTTGGGTCATGTCACTTGGTTCCTATTTAAGAAAAAGTTGGTCATGATGCCTAATCATCGTATTTCAGGGTCAAGCTTATTGGAGATATTCTATAGAGCCTTGAACATCTGTTCCCAAGACAGGGAAGCCATAATCACTAGAGGAGCATTAATGAGATTACTCTAGGAAACAACTTTTGAGGCTCTAGACTAGATCTTTGTCACTAAACAAGGGTAGCATACTCGGGATACTTAGAGGGGAGCTTGAACTTACGCCATTGGAGATTCTGGATACCATAGAGAAGTTGATGTGTCTGTGGCAGAAGATATTATGCAGCTAAGGACTAATATTGGGTTCCTTGCTAAGCTATTAGCAATAGTGAACTCTAAGAGGGTAAACACAGTTGGTCCATAAGGTTCAGTCCTTAGGGCTTATGAGTCAGATTTGGAGGAGGCGGCTAAGTATCTTGATCATGAATTAGAGGGTTTATGAGTCAAAGGTCAAGTAAACTATGGTCGCAACTATTATGGTGATAGATATATAGATCGCAGTACGGGATATGATGGTGAATGGAGAAGGAGAGATGACTATAAGGATATGGAATATAGGTATATTCCACCTGGCAGTCGTGATACCAAATCGAGAATTGGGTGATGTTGACCAAACTAGTTAAGGGGCAAGAAAGACAAAAGTCTAGGTTTAAGGAGATCAAGGCTGATATTTTAGGTTTGACCTGAAAGGTTGAGTTTCATAAAACTGCTATTAAGAAGTTAGAGCATTAGTTCGGGTAGATGTCGGCTACTTTAAATCAGAGATAGTCTGGTACCCTTTCGAGGAACACTGTTAAAAATCCGAAGAATGATGGTCACTATCTTGCTATCACCCCTCAGAATGGTATATCTACCATTGATCTCCCATTACTTACTGATGCTATGACAAATAATGATAGTACTATGGTTGATGAGACACCTGTTGCGGAGTCAGATAAGGTAAAAAGTATCAATGCTAGTGTTGGTGAGGATAAAGGTAAGGGCAAGGTTGATGAGCCCATACAAAATCAAATTCCACGACCACCCCCACCTTTACCTCAAAGACTAAAATAGAAGAAAAAGGAAAAGAAGTTTAAAAGATTCATTGAGATGCTAAAAGATCTGAATTTGAAAATCCCTCTCCTTGAGGCATTGGAGAAGATGCCTGGATATGTCAAATTCATGAAAGAATTGGTGAAAAAGAAGTGAGCAACTAGTTTTGAGGACGTTGGTGGATTGCATGAGTACAGTGTAGTTACTTCTAATTCTCTAGGAATAAAAAAGGTAATCCTGGTGCATTGACAATATCATGTACTATAGGGACATCCAGATTCGCCAGAGCATTATGTGACTTGGGAGCCAACATCATTTTTATTTTGCTGTCTATATTCAAGAAGATAGGCTTGAGCCCTCCAGAGATGACTACTGTGCGGTTATTAATAGCAGACTACACAGTAAAGAAACCCATGGGCATTTCGTTAGAAAGTTGATAATTTTATTTTTCTGGGTGATTTTGTCATTCTGAATTGTGAGATTTACTTTAAGATGCCTATCATATTAGGAAGACCATTCATGACCGCGCGTAGAGTAATGGTTAATATGAAAAAAGGGGAGCTCAAGTTCAGAGTCAATAACAAAGAAGTTACCTTCAATATTTGATGAACTATGAAGTAGCCTACAAACATGAGAGTAGTGTTGATTATCCATTGTTTTGATGATCCTGTAGGTTATTCCTTTGGGTACCTTGACAAATTCTAAATAGTCTAGGTTCCCACGTTATGCCGCGATGTTAGATCAAGCATTGGGTGAAAGGCAACACACTATTTTAGTTATCATGTTTTTTTTTTTTGTAGGTAAAATAGAATATGTCTGGATTGAAATGTGGTAAAAAGTGCTCATTTCATAATTTTCCATGTAAGGGAATTTTATGACCAACTCCCGAAGGTCATATGTCTCACATGGACAAGGTAAATTGTGTAATACTTGGAAAGATAGAAGTTTGAGGATTTCTTGGCAATTTTTTGGACTTTAACCTATTAAATTACTTATAGGGTAGTAAATATGACTTATGATATTGTAAGTAGTGAAGTAAGTATTAGAAATACAAAGTCTAGAAAGTAGGAAATTTGGCCAAGAATTTGTGCCCACTTACGGTGGGCACACACGGAGCATATGTGTCTTCCGTAAGTGGTAAGTTTTTGGGCCCATTTTTGTTTAAAATTTTGGACCCACCTTGCATTATAATAACCCTAGATCAACCTCCCCATTCCTATTCCTCATAATCTATTTTTAACAAACAAATCCTCAAAATTCACTCTCCACTCTTAAAATTCAAACTACTCTACTTCCTACACTTAATAAAAGGCTAAATTTGTACTTTTTCTTAGTACCAACTTATCCAAAAGAACTAAGAACACATTCAAGCATAGGTTGTACTTCACTTTTTCATAGTTCACTTCTGGCCCTTCGAATAAAAAGGTAATATTCTTGGCTGATAATAGTAGTATCTTGTGCTAAACATAAAATAAGTAAGTTGTTATGTCTATTCCCATGAAAATATATAAAAACCATCATGCTTGTATATAGAAGCCTTGAATTAGCCTAAAAACATAATGTAGGGTATTATTCTGTAATCAAAGATTGAGATCATGCCTTAAAACGGAAGTTATATTTGAAAAAGTAGAGGAATACCAAAAGTCTTAAATGTTAGTTTGTATTGAAAAGTTGATTCTATTTGAATATGTCCATATTCGGCTTGATGGGACTAAGTATAAGTTATAGGGATGCCAAAATTGAGGAAGATTTTGAAGTTTTTGAATTTTGAATCTTTCTTCAACTTTTGCAGTCCCTCACCATCTTTCAAATGCTAACACTGGATTTTTTAGGTACATATGGAACCAAAGTCTACAAAGAATAATTTTGTACCTTTTAGGCTACGAGATGACTCTCTTGAGAGTAGTAGCTCGGAGGAGGTATACCCAGCTGCCCAGACCAGAGTAGCCCTTACGAAGGTGACACAACCAGTGACTAGGAGCCAAAAACATGATCTAGATGAGGCTATTATTATGGAAAAATTGGATGTACCAGTTATAAAGAAATCATAGTGGGGAAGATGACCTTCTTTTACTTATCCTAGGACTCAAATTGAGGCTATCCAACTCCTATCTAGGTTGAGGATGAAATTACCCTGGATATCACCACCATACTTGCCTTAGACTGATGAGGGTGATGATGGTGATGCCACGGAGGAGGCAGAGTCTGAGTCGTATTCTACAGTAGTTACACAAGATCTTCAGTCTGAGGAGGGATCCTAAGACGAGTCTGATGTAGCAAATAAGGAGAAATCATCAGCATTAACCAGTCTGAGAAGGATATAGACCCGGATATACACCATATGCCAGCTCCTGATTCAGAGGCACCATATCAGTATGAATAGACTTTTGACCCTACAAATGTATAGAAGAAACCTATTGATAAGGTAAACATGAGATGGTGTGTAGAAAGGGTTCAGGTTCAATATGAGAGAGATAATTTTATGGAAGAGATCGGCTGGCCCAAGAGGGCCATCTACGATGAGAGACAAATTAACTTATTTGGGTTGGCTAGAGTACCATTGTTACAAGTTGCAGTTGAAAGGTATCAGTTAGGGTGGATGACCCAACACCTAAGTTTTTGTATCCCGGTTATAGTGTAGTAGTTCTATGTCTTATATCACACCACAGTTGCTCTTACTTCACCCAGATATAGGGGTGAAACACCTTGGGATTTGACCCTTAGAAAAATTCCTTGATTTTGGGATTCTGGACATCATACGACTTGGGTTACTAGTCTTATAATGTGCCTTGATTTGGTTGTTCTTGGTCGTATATTGAACAGTGTGGGTTGGATAGTTTCTGTCCAATGTACGATTTTGAACATACGAGTCATATATTAGGGTACTAATGGTAAGGTCAGTCATATGTTTACCTAAATTTAGTCTAGGTGATTCTATTCTGCCTAGGGTACAATTTCATGGTACTAATCATATTGTTGGGTATGTTTTAGCTTGGGTGTTCGTATGTTGGACAGTGTTGGGGTCCAAGGGCTAGCTTAAGGTACTATTAGTGGGTACTACTCGTATGGTAGGGCAGGATTGGTATGGGGTGGTCAACCATCCTGCGGGAATTTTAAGTAGTTTAAGTTTGGGGTAATCTGGACATTTCCCTACTTAACCTATTAAGGCCCCATGACTTATATCACTCTTGTGATATCATTTAACCTATTTTTAATCACTCAAACTCTCTTTAAACACTCAAACTTTTTCAAGGCTCGAGATTAAGAAAGGATACGATTTCATTAATAGGATTAATTTGGGGCTTACAAGGGTGATTTCTCTTTGCCATATTTGTAATCTAAGGCATGTTACTCTTCCCTCATTGTTAGTTCCAACTAAAGGCATGTTTTATATATTGTTTTCATGGAATAAATATTATATGGTTTTGGGTTTTCCAATATATGTTGGGGGTTTTGGTTACAATGGTTGGGTATGGTTTTTCCATTTCTTTTACTTATGGTTTTCATATTATTATGGTGGTTTGAATATTTGGTTGCATGGTAATGGTTAATTGGTACTTGGTTTTGGCTTTGGAAATACTACGCCCCCAACATGTTTGATAAAATGCCTATGAGAATGTTTTTTGTTAAATTGTTGGACTTTTATTGAATTGTTGCATGATATAACTTAGTAATGGAACCCTAAATGGTATTAATGGTTTAAATAGTTTGAAATGGTTAAATTTTAAGGTCTTGGTGGTTATGGTTGGTCTAATTGAACTGGTAATGGAACTTTTTCCTTGTGGGGTACAAAGGAATCCCCCAAGCAAGCATAATAATGATCACTTGTGGGGTATATGGGTCTTCCTAAGTCAACTTAATAATGTAATCTATGGGTACAGGGGAATCCCTTCTTGTTAAAAAGGATGGCTAAAGACATTTCTTGAGAGCTATAGTCGTATGACAATACAACTACTTGTAGACTTGGTTAATAATAAATGGAATAATGGTTTGGTTGTGTGGTAATTGTTTTAATTGTTCAATAATGGTGGGGGTGTGATAGATAACCGTGAAGGTCTGAGTCCAATAGATGGAGACTGGAAACTCATATTTGCCAACATAAGGATTGGTTATGGTAACCATATATGATACTTATGAGGTACATAGGAATCCCCTAAGTACTCTTGTACATATGTATCTTGGATATCAAAGGGTACTCATAAATCCCCTACTCCTATGGTATTTGCAGTTCAGGTGTCTACAAGCATCGAGGTCCGTTCAGTGGGTTTCACTAGACCCATATAGCATGTGGGTGGTTCTAAGATGGTTAAGCTAAAAATGCCCAGGTTAATAGTTTTAAATTCATGTTAAACCCAATTCCATTTCCCAACATCACTTTTTATATATATGTATGGTTGTGAATACATATGGTTGGTTTACTTTGTTTTAAAGGTTGGCATTATTTTATCGTTATCTTTAGTGTATACTAGCATTTACCTGCTAACCCATCTTCGAGTGACTTTATACCCATGCGATGCAGGAACCAAATATTCTACTCCTTCTACTTAGTAATCGGATTCGGGGCTAACTCGGTTGAATTGAAGTGGTGAGCTTCCATATTTAAAAAGGCTCCATTTTATGTCATGGATGGTTTTACTTAATTTAGTCATCTTATAGTTTATGGTTTTGGCTATGGTCGGGGCATGTCTCGACTGAATATTATTTTACTTTTGGCTAGAGGCTTTGTGGGACTACTACGGGTTGGTATGGGTGGTGTCGGTACTGGTGTCAAGTATTGGCATTGGTATTGGGCTGATACCATTTGACTGTAGTTATGATTGTTTCATCCTATTTTGTTATAGACTTGTACTTAGTTATTATTTTTGTTTTGGTATTGTTATTGGTTGGGTTTTGGATGGTTGGAATTGTTTGGGTTGGTCACGATCATAGAACTAACCCAGAATCTGGATTAGTACAAATATGTTATCTTGTTATATATTTGGAATTCACCTGACTCACGCTACATGTTTGAAGGTTGGGTTGGGTAATGGGGTTTGTCCTTGGACCTGGTTGGGCATGAGATGCCCATTACGACAAGGCCCTATTTCATGTCATGTAAAATTGGTATTAGAGATTTAGGTTCATGGTCAATTTGGAGTCCATGAAGCGGTTTGTAAAGTCTCTTTAAGGTTATGTAGCACGCCACAATTATAAGAAAGAGACTGTAAGACATTTAGGAATGTTTCTCTTCATTGTGTTCTATTTTCAAACTAGAGTCTAAGTCTTAGAATGTTCTGTAATTCTTATTTGTTCTCCTTTTTTATCATGCCTCGATGATCTGATAGACACGAAAACTTCTCTGTCCTAACTAGGGATGATGTTGATAGGATATGCTCTTCTCATGGGGTCCATAATCGATCTATAGGTCCAGTCCCTGATATTTCTGGAGTTCTACCGAGTCCTTCTAGTCCTCCTCAGTCTCCATAAGAAGATGTGATGAATTTAGAGTTTTGTCAGTCAATTCATGTGATTGCTCAGTTTGTGCTTCTGAGGCTGAGCGTGGTATATCTGGTATTGCATCTTCTGAGGTCACAATGGTTGGACAGTTCATGAGGATGAATCCTCTAACTTTTTCTGGTGTTAAGGTGGAGAAGGATCCTCAGGGTTATCTAGAAGAGATGGAAAATATCTTTAGGGTCATACAGGCCATGAATATGGAAGGGGAGAATTTTACTTCCTATCAGCTAAAGGATATGGCGTATCAATGACAAGTGGAATGGGATCAGGCAAAGGGTGAGGTTGATGAGTTATCTCTATGGAAGACTTTCTCTAATGCATTTATGGATAACTTTTTTCCTCAGGAGTTAAGAAAAGCGAAGATGGAGGAATTTGTTAATCTGAAATAAAGAAGGATGTCAATCAAGGAGTATGCGTTGAAATTTCACCAGTTGTCTAGGTATGCTTCAAAAATTATGTCAAATGTGAAGTCCAGGATGAGAAAGTTTGCCTCAGGACTATCTAATGAGTTAATTCTTAAAGCAAGACTGCATTGTTGATCAAGGACATGGATATCTCTAGGTTAGTTGTTCATATGCAATAGGTATAGAGGAAAAGAAAAAGTAAGATGAAGTAGGTAAAAGGAAGGGTAAGAGGTTTAGGTCCTCTGAGTAGGATGGAAAAAACAAAGTGGTCGTCCTGGTGGTAAGTGGTTAAAGAAAAAGTGGGGGAGTTCTCATTCATTCTCTATAGCTAGTACTCCCTACCCAAAGCAGTTAGGTGATAGGCATCAATAGAGTGGTGACAACTTTAGGGCATAGGGTGCACAATCTTAGGCTCTCTAGGATAAGTCGTCCTTATCATGTCCTCCTTCTAGGGTTTTTAGTTGGTTACATCAGGGTTTTAGTGATAAAATGAGGGACATATGCTTCAATATGGTCAGCAAGTCCATTTGCTTGGAAGTTGTCAGGTTGGTAAAGTTTCTTTGGGAGAGAACAAGGTTCTGGTTGCCTTTTCATCTACTCCCGTACCTAAGGGTTCTATTTTTGCATCAATTTCTACTTCTGGCACTGGTATAGGCCAGAATCAATTTTATGCACTCATTACTGGATAAGAGCCTAAGGCATCGCCTGATGTCATAACTGGTATGTTAAAACTCTTTTCTGGTGATGTGTATTATTTACTTGATCTGGAGTCCACTCTTTCTTATGTGACCCCATTATTACTGTGTATTTTGGTTTTGATCTTGAGGTTATTTTGGACCTTTTTTCTATTTCTACCCCAGTAGGTTTCTCTGAGGTTACTAAAAGCGTCTATAGGAGGTCTATGGTATCTGTTGGTAGTAACGACACTTTAATGGATTTATTTGAATTAGATATAGTGGATTTTAATGTCATTCTGGGGATGTATTTGTTACACTTATGCTACTCTTTATTAGATTGTCTAACCCGTAAGGTTGTCTTTAAGTTCTGTGGTGAACTGGTTATTGAATAGCATGATGTTTCCCTAACTCCTAAGGGGAGGTTTATATCATATCTTAGAGCTCAGAGGATTAATATCTAAAGGGTATCTCTATTATTTGATCCAATTTAAAGACTCTAACTTGGAAGGTCCTTCTTTGTATTTGATTTTGATGGTGAATGAGTTCCTAAGGTGTTTTTGTATGATATTCTTAGTGTTCCCTAGATTGGGAGATTGAGTTTGGATTGATTTAGTTCTAAAATTCATCCAATATCTATTTCTCCTAATAGAATGGCTCTGGATTAGTTGAGGGAACATAAGGAGTTACTTAATGATCATTTGGATAAAGGTTTTATTCATTTTAGTATGTCCTTGTGGGGTGTGATAGTGTTATTCATTCGAAAGAATTATGGTTCCCTTCGGATGTGTATTGACTATTTATAATTGAATAAGGTGACGTTCAAGAACAGGTATTCTCTTCCAAGAAAAAATGACTTGTTTGATCAGTTGCAAGGTGCCAAATTCTTTTGAAAGATTGATCTTTGATCAGGGTATCATAAGATTAAGATTAGCGAGGTGGATATCCCTAAAATGACTTTTTGTACCCGGTATAGGCACTTTATGTTCTTGGTTATGTCATTTGGTTTGATCAATTCCCGTGGCACTCATGAATTTGATGAATAGAGTCTTCCATCAGTTTTAGGATATTTTTGTCATTGTGTTTATTGATGACAATCTATTGTACTCTAAGAGTGAGGTGGATCATGCCTATCACCTCAGTATTGTGTTGCAGACTCTGAATGAGCAATAATTGTATGCCAAATTCTGGAAATATGAGTTCTAGTTGAACGTTGTCATTTTTTTGGGTTATATTATTTCTACTGAGGGGATCCACAAAAGGTGGAGGTTGTTAAGAAATGGCCTTGACCTACAACTCCAACCGATATTTGGAGCTTCTTGGGTTTGGCTGGGTACTATAGGAGGTTTGTGTATAGTTTTTAGATGATAGATTCCCTATTGACTAAGTTGACTCAAAAGAAGGTAAAGTTCTCTTGGGCGGATGATTGTGAGGGTAGTTTCGAGAAGTTGAAGAATAATCTATCTTCATCTCTGGTTTTGACTTTGCTTGAAGGCAATGAGGGGTTTGTGGTTTACTGTGATACAACTTAGGTGGGACTTGGTTGTGTTCAGATGCAACATGGTAATGTGATTGCCTATGCTTCTTGGTAGTTCAAGGTGTATGAGAGGAACTATCCTTCTCATAATTTAGAGCTTTTAGAAATGGTGTTTCCATTGAAAATCTAGTGGTTCTATTTTTATAGAGTGCACATGTATATCTTTTTTGATCATAGGAGTATATAATATGTGTTCATTCAGAAAGAGCTTAAACTTTGTAAAGGAGATGGCTTGAGCTTTTCAAGGATTATGACATGAGTCTTCACTACCATCTAGGTAAGGCTAATGTTGTTGTTGATTGTCTTAGTAGGTTGTCCTAGAGAGTTTAGCTCATGTGGATAAGAAGAGGCGAGAGTTGGTGAAGGAATTCAGCATTTCGCTAATCATGGAGTTCGCCTTTTGGACTCTGAGAATGAAAGTAGGTAGGTACAGGAAGTGGTTCGTCTATCACTTGGTGCAGAGGTCAAGGAGAAGTAAATTATAGATTCTATCTTTATTAAAATCAAGGGTGATGTAGGTGGGCGAAAGGTAATGTTTTTTAAGATCATTGATGATGATACATTGTGTAAAGAAGGTTATGTATTCCTGACGTTGATGCTTTGCATGAAAGGGTATTGACTGAGGCACATAAATTACGCTATGTTGTTTATCCTATTTTGATGAAAATATATCGTTATATCAAGGAGATGTATTGGTGGAGTGGTTTGAAGAGGTATGTAACTGATTTTATGGAAAAATGTTTAGTGTGTCAACAAGTGAAAGTTGAGCACATAAGGCCTGAGGGTTTGTATTAGGAGATTGAATTGCCAGAATGGAAATAGAAAGTGATAACTATGTATTTCGATATCGATTTTCATCCATCTTGCAATCAATTTGATTTGGTTTAGGTCATTGTGGATAGGGTGATAAAGTCGGCTCACTTATTGTCAGTGAGGACTAACTTTTTGGCCGAGGATTATGTGAGGTTATATCTTACTGAGATTGTGAAGCTGTATAGGGTACCTATTTTGATTATCTCTGATTGTGGTACGCAATTTTCATCTCACTTTTGGTGGTCATTTCAAAAAGGGTTGGGGACTAAGGTTAATTTGAGTACTGCTCTTCACCGGCAGACAAATGGGAAAGAAGAAAAGACTATTTAGATATTGGAAGATATGCTTCGTGTGTGTGTTCTTGATTAGGGTGGTAATTAGGTAGAGAATCTACCTCTTGTAGAGTTTGCTTACAATAATAGTTATCATTCTATCATTGGGATGACCCCTTTTGAGGCGTTGTAATGTAGGAGGTCTAGATCTCCTGTGGGGAAGTTTGATCTTGGTGAACCAGATATATTAGGAATTGATTTGGTTTATCAGGCTATGGAAAAGGTAAAGTTGATTTTGGATAGGCTTAAGTCTTCCAAAATTTGCCAAAAATCCTAGCAGATGTAAGGCATAAGGGATAGAGACTTGGAGTCTGATGTTGGGGATAAGGTGTTCCTAAAGGTGTCTCCCATGAAGGGAGTAATGCAGTTTGCCAAAAGGGGAAAGATCAGTTCCCAGTATGTTGGTCCTTAAGTGGTTTTGAGGAGGGTTGGTAATGTTGCATATTAATTAGAGTTGCATTCTAGTTTGAGCTCCATTTATCCGGTATTCCATGTCTCCATGTTGAGAAAGTGTATAGGTGATCCTTCATCAGTTGTTCCTTTGGAATGATTGGGTATCTCAAATTCTCTATCATATGAAGAGATCGCTATTAAGATCTTGGATCAGTAGGTTTGTAGGTTGCAGATCAAGGATGTAGCTTCCATTAACGTTCTATGGCAGAACCACAAGGTGGAAGAAACTACTTGGGAAGTGGAAGAGGACATGAAGTTCAATTATCTGCATTTGTTTTCTTCTCTGGATATTCGGGTCGAAGGTATGTGTTCTTGATCACATCTTTTTTTTAACTTGGTTAAAGAAAGGTTAATTTCCTTGCATCTTTGTTTTCTAACTTAGTTAAAGGGTTGAATGTTTATGTTGGTGTGTAATTCATGCTTATACTACCTATTCCATCATTCGTGGATGAATGATCCAAGTAGGAGAGACTAAAACACCCTGCGTTTTGAACCGTAGAAAAATTTCTCAATTTTTGGCTTTTGGAAATCATATGACTTGGGTTACTAGTTTTATGATGTGGTACAGTTTGGTTGGTCGTGGTCATATGGTGACTATTGTGGGTTGGACAGTTTTAATCCAAGGTACGATTGGATCATATGAGTGGTATGTTAGGTTACTAATGGTAATATATCAGTAGTATGTTTCCCTAGGTTTACTCTAGGTGATTTTATTCTTCCAAGGGTATGATTTCATGGTACTAGTATGGTTGGGTACGATTTAGCTTGGGTGGTCGTATATTGGATAGTGTTGGGATCTAAGGGAAGGCTTAAGGTATGGTTGATGTGTACCACTCGTATGGTAGGGTACGATTGGTATGGGGTGGTCGTGCCATCCTACAGGAATTTTAAGTAGTTTAAGTTAGGGGTAATCTGGGAATTTTCCTTCTAACGACTTAAGGCCCCATGACTTATATCACTCTTGGGACATCATTTAACCTATTTGGAATCATTCAAACTCTCTTAAAACACTCCTAATTTTTCTCAAGGATCTTGGGTCAAGAAAGGCTAGGGTTTCATCAGTAGGATCAATTTGGAGATTATAAGGGTGATTTCTCTCCATCATATTTGTTGTCTAAGGCATGTTACTCCTCCCTCATTGTTAGTTCTAACTAAAGGCATGTTTTATGAATTGTTTTCATGGCATAAATGTTGTATGGTTTTGGGTTTTCCAATATATATTGGGGATTTTGGTTACAATGGTTTGTTAAGGTTTTTCCATGTCTTTTACTTATGATTTTTGTATTATTATGGTGGTTTGAACATTTGGTTTCATGGGAATGGTTAATTGGTACTTGGTTTTGTCTTTGGAAATACTATGCCCCAACACGTTTGATAAAATGCCTATGAGAATGTTTTTGGTTAAATTGTTGGACTTTCATTGAACTATTGCATGGTATAACTATGTAATGAAACCCTAAATGGCATAAAATGTTTAAATAGTTTGGAATGGTTAAATAGTAAGGTCTTGGTGGTAATGGTTGGTCTAATCGAAAGCCTTGTAGGGTACAAGGAAATCCCCCAAGCAAGCATAATAATGATCACTTTTGGGGTACATAGGATTCCCCTAAGTCAACTTAATAATCTAATCTATGGGCACATGGGAATCCTTTCTTCTTAAAAAGGATGGCTAAGAACATTTCTTGTAAGCTATAGTCGGTATGACGACACCACTACTTATAGATGTGGATAATAATAAATGGAATCGTGGTTTGGTTATGTGATAATGGTTTTAATTGGGAAATAATGGTGGGGTGTGATAGATAACCATGAAGGTGTGAGTCCAATGGATGGATACTAAAAACTCATGTTAGTCGACAAGAGGAATGGTCATGGTGACCATATATGATACTTACGGGGTACACGGGAATCCCCTAAGTATACTTATACATATGTATCATGGACAACGAAGGGTACTCGGGAATCCCCTACTCCTATTGAATCTCTGATTCGTATGGCTACATGCACCAGGGCCGTTCAAGGGGTTACACTGGACCCTTATAGCCCCATTGGTGGTTTTATGATGGTTAAGATACACATACCCAGGTTAATGGTTTTAAAGGCATGTTAAACCTGGTTTCTTTTTCCAACATGGTTATATATATATGTATTTATGGTTGTGAATGCATATGGTTGGCTTACTTGGTTTTAAAGTTGGCATTATGTTATCGTTGTCCTGAGTGCATGCTAGCATTCACCTGCTAACCCATCTTTAGGCGGCTGTATCCCCACGTTATGCAAGAACTGGCCATTTTACTCCTCCTTCTTAGTAATCAGATTTAGGATTAACTCAGTTGGATTGAAGTGGTGAGATTCCATATTTCGAAAGGCTCCATTTCATGTCATGGATGTCTTTTCTTAATTTGGTCATCTTATAGACTATGGTTTTGGCTATGGTCGGGGGCATGTCCCGATCAGATATTATTTTACTTTTGGTTAGAGGCTTTGTAGGACTACTATGGGTTGGTATGGGCAGTATTGGTATTGGTGTCAGCCTTAGTATTGGCATTGGTATTGGTGATGATAACCGTTTGACCATATTTATGATTGTTTTATCCTATTATGTTATGGACTTGTACTTGGTTATTATTTTATTTTTTGTATAGTCATTGGTAATTGGGTTTTGGATGGTTGAACTTGTTTGGGTTTATCATGGTCATAAACCTATCCTAGAGTCTGGATTGGTACAAATACATTATCTTGTTATATGTTTGGAATTGTTTCGACTCAGGGTACATGTTTGGAGGTTGGTTTAGGTAACAGGGGTAGTTCCCGGTCCTAGTTGGATTTGGGATGCATATTACGATAAGGCCCTTGTTTGGGTCGTGTCAAGGGGTGTTCCATGGTATGCTGTGCAGCCCCATCTTGAGTAGACACTTATGACAGGGGTTTTGGTAGACATTTCAGCAGCAGTCATCCGTCCGGTTCTCTTTGCGCCCAATTATATTGCTCCAACATCCTTAGTAAAGTGTGATAATAAATTGATAGTTGCATGGGAAAAACACATTATATGTGATTCTTAACATAGGATAGAGAGAGCATTGAAATAGCGAGATGGATCGCCAACTATATTTCACCTCTTGGTTATGATACCTCTTGGATAGAGGGGTAGAGCATAATTAAGAAGGCAAAACTTACTTTTGCCGTAAAGTTTTGGTGGCTGCTTGTTTATATAGATTATGTTTGACTACTGAGGACAATGTATTGACTTGGGATGGAGTTGAACTGTCTTCGAGTATGGTGGTTGGATATGATATTGACTTTGTAGCTATTATTCGTCCTGAGCTTCATGAGAGAGCTTTTGATGGGATGACGACTTTTCCGTTCCCACATATTGTCCAAAGGCTATGTGATAAGGTCGGTATCCCAGAGATACCAGGTATTTATGAGAGAATAGAGGCGATGGCAGTGGCATAGAATTAGATGATGAAGGATTGGACATACCCTGACCTTCCCAGGAGACCTCGTGTGCCCACTATAATGCCTCTGGCCTAGTCTGAGGGCCCATTAGTTCCTACAAAGTAAATTGATACACAGGGAGGTGACATAGGAGTTAGTATGGAGTTTGAGATAGGAGAGAAGATAGAGGCCCTCGAGTTGAGTATATAGGGTGAGGGGACCCAACAACATCTACATCAGCCCAGGCTTCTACTTTAGAGCCTATAGGTGTATCTTCAGTTCCCTCTCGCCCATCCACTTTAGCTGCTACATCAAGTATGGTTTTAGTTTCACATGAGTTTTTGCAGAGCTTGGTAGACAGTCAGAGCATCACCAACACTCAGCTACAGAATATAGAGGTTGAGGTGTAGACATTGTATGGATAGATTCAACAATGGGTTTGGACTACACTAGAGATGCATGAGGATAAATTAGAGTCTATCTATTAGGCCGTTATGTTAGAGCTACGAGTTGAGTTGCATGCACATGTAGATGATTTTAAGGGTAGAGTATAGGCCCAGGTTAGCAGCATTGAGATGCTGGATCTAGGTGATATTAGGGAGGAGGTGGATGTACATAAACTAGAGGTACACTCTCTCACTAAGAGCCAAATTTCAGCCATCCCTCCAGTTGTGTCCATATTTGTTCAGTTGGCATCTCTGCTTGGGCCCAGGCGGTTTCAAATATTTGTAAAGGATTATGAGACTGCCCGTAGTTAGGACCAAGAGAGGCCGAGAGAAGGACCTGTAAGATCCCAGTATTCCATTTGACAAGGACCTAAAATGGGCCAAACGTGACTCAGAAGAGACTGAAATGACTGATAGGCAGAGCCGTGTCAAGTTAGCTATGGTAGAATCTCCTAATAGTGTACCAACACACAAATTCCTCTGTCAGTCCAGATACCCTCACCTAGGGACGATCATGACATGGACGCGTAGTGCATTCCAGTATGTCCTTATTTTCTTGCTTTGTATTATTTATACACACAAGTGACAGTGCATAGCTTTTAGTTGGGGGTGTGGTGTACCATAGCCATTGTAGTTTTTTATGTCGTGCTTTTTTCCCTATCGGTCCTGGTATGACTGTAGAAAACACATGTCTAGGTTAAAATTTGTCTCGTGATGTGTTTTGTTTCATATTGTGTTTGTTTTTGTGTAATTAGGAGATTTTTAAGTTTTTAGGGTGGTTGTCATATTTTTTGTTGATTTTGAAAAAATTATACCCCTAAAAAATTTTGTTTTTACAACAGTGTGAATTTATATTTGTGTGACTGTTATGGATCTTGTTATGGCATTAAATTAGGGACATGATAATCATAGCTAACATATACATGAACCTGATAGGCATTATTTTGTGATGTGACTCTATGCCATGTGTGAGCGAGATGCTACTTAGTTCCCTTTGTGCGTTAAATCCAGAACTTGCCCTGTTAGTCTTGCTTAGGTTGAAGGATAGTCAATTAGGAAAGGATCATTGGCCGTTTTTTATATTAGTTCACTTTTAGCCTAAATGACCTTCCCAATGTTAAGTAGTATCTCTTGATCTCGAAGTTTGAGCCATGTAGCTTATTATTCTTATTACATCTTTCTCCTTTACATTTGTGTTACAATGAACCCTTTTTGACCTTGGTCCTCCTTGGACATTATGCACCTTAACTCAGGAAAATTGCCTAAATTTAGGGTGGCTATCATATGGGTGTATAATGTAAAATGGGTATGAAGAAGGGTAAAATAAGAGAAAAGATAGTAAGGCTCATTGTGGTAGAAAAAGAATAAAAAGAAAAGAAAAATAAATGAATAAAAGAAATAATAACCAACCTGAATGTGCATTAAAAAGGGGAGAATTAAGGGCGGAATAGAAAGAAATTGGTTAAAGTGTGGACCCCAAATTAGTGCAGTGCCAAGGAGGATTAGTCACTTGATATATCCATATCTAGCATACCAACTCCTCAAGCCTACATTCCAAGCCAAATAAAGTCCTATAGTGATGTGCATTGGTTGAACTTCTCTTTTGGGAGTGAATGTCTATTGACCATCCCATCATTGACATGCTTATTTCTTATGAGTGAGTGAGACTTTTTAGTTGTAAGGGAACATGGGTTTGATTGCTAAATGCTTACTTGTCTGGGTAGTGTAACTTGTATATATGCTTGTTTATCTATTTCTAATGTAATTTCCATACCTTGATTCTTTTGTTTCAAAATTTTATGCTTCACTATTTACACAAAGTTGGTTTTGGATGGTTGATATAAGAGAGAGTAATGTGATTAAGCTTAAAGTGATGATTGTCTTCCTTAGATAGCTTAGATTCTCCTAGTTAAGCATCGTATTTTTGTTTTGTTTTGTTTTATTGTGTTGCTCGAGGATATGCAAACGTTCTAAGTTAAGGGTGTTGATGTGATATGGATTTATAACACTTTCAATGCTTAAAACTATAAAAATATGCATGTTTCTTAGGTTGTTTTGTGAGATATGATGTGTTTTGGGTATGTTCTATAGGAAATCAGGTTTTGGATGCTAGACTATAGAAAAAGATAAAAATTGAATATTTTTTATACTTATCGAGGAAATTGTGGGCCTATGTGCCACTTATTGAGCGTACGTGACCAAAGTAGGTTTCAAAACTTGAAGTCTAGAGGCTCAAAAATAGGAAAAAGAAGACTCTGTCAGTTACTAAGGGCCACATATTGTCCGTATATAGTACATACGATCCATAGGTGTCCTTAGTAAGTACTAGAGGGTCAGGTCCAAAGAGCTTCAAGAGCTGTGCAGGATGTCTGTCACTTACTAAGGACCACATATAGTCCGTATATAGTACATACAATACGTAGGTGGCCTAAGTAAGTGACCACCGACCTTAATTTTCCTTTTTTGTTTGGGTTTTGATTTTTATGGTTTCCTTGTATCCTATAAATCACTTTTGATATTTTGTAGTTAGTTTATACAATCTTAAAACTAAAAAACATATATTCGATTCCAACATACCTTGTTCTTGATTTTGGTTGATAATTTAGTTGTTGGATTTTGATTTTACTTGTTGATCATGGTGATACTATTTAATGTTTTTCATTATGGATTACGTTAAGCGCTTCACAAGTATGAGCGGCTAAAGCCCTTGCTAGGGTGGTGGGAACCATGGCATATTGACGAAGTAGGGGAAATGTTAAATTATTTTGAACCAATATCTTTGCATGTATTGTATTATTTTCAATTTAATAGATGTCTTAGCAATTACAAATGGTAAGATCCCACCTAGAATATCACTATTTACTCCAGAAGAGAAGTAGTGACTAGAAAAAGATAATTACAACAGTAATTGGAATATTAACGGCTGGTCTAGGCTAATTAGTATCATTTATGTAAGATGGTTATTTATCATCTAATAACTTCAGACTCAAAAGGTAATAGTTAACAATGATCTAGGATAAGGGTTAGTAATGTGACATCCTAAGACTCAAAAAGTAAAGGATGAAATCTGTCAATGAGTCCATAAGATAGTTGATGGTACATAACTTATCAGATTCTACATGAAAGGAACTGGGTTGGTTTAATAAAGAATGATAAGACTTTTGAGTTGATAATCCAGGGGGAACGCAATCCTATTGTTCGTCACCAACTGACTACAACCACAGTTGAAATTTTCTACTTTTTCAAGATTACAACAACAAACCCCCCATTTACTTTCAGCTCTGCCCGTTGAGTTTAGTAAACTAAAGATAAAAATTTCTATCTTACATATGGATTTGACCCCAACCTTGTTGGGTTACTTTACTTGATAATGATCGTTTTATCCTTCAGTTAGAGGTGTAGTTTGGGTGTTGATCGCCTGCTTAAGGAGCACAGTTCGATGAGTGTCTTTGGAGGTTATGCACAACCTTGAGCATTACATCATCATCGCATCATCATCAATATCATCATCTTTATTGCATATTATATATATTGTGCTCATTTTGTGTTGTATTATCGTCTTTGATGTGATATCTATCTATGTTTGCAACTTTTTTCATACTTACATGTGTGATGTTTGTATACCTGTGCTATATGTGGATGTTGTAGAACTATTAGTACAGTATGGGTTACTATTTGGGACATTTTCTGATTGTAGGTGACGTGCCCATAATTTGTGTTTATATTTTTTATTTTCTACTTTACTCAGTCTACCTACGATACCTACTAAGTAAAAGGTCACCGCACTCACTCCTACTGCACCTTTTTGATGCAGATCTAGGTATGAGTGTGTTGCACGGATAGCTAATTTAGGTGACATTTAGAGTCTTCAAGGTAGAGATTGAAGTATGCATCGAAAGTTGAATACTACCTTTTCTTATTTAGACTATGTCTTATTTGTATTAAGAGACAAAGATGCTCTTTTTGGATTATCCTATGTATATTTTGACATTGAGTTGTATTAGTTGGTTCTTACATTGTGACACTAGGTTTTGAGATTTGGTTTGGTTTGGTATGTTGGTTATGTTTCTACTATTATCATGTTTGTATGGGAAGGCTTCACTCTAGAAGCCTTGTCTTGGGTTCTGGTAGTGTTTTGCCTTGTTATATAAGTTTGGGTGATAGTCTTACTTATCGAGGATCGCCTCAACAAGTGCATGACCCTTGTTTTATGTCGTGAAAATAGTGAACCAACAATCCTTAGCATAGACATAACATAATATGATAATGTATATAAACAGTCAACAATTGTACATTACCTGAATCTGAATAAAGTTTATCTATCCTAACTTAATGTCGGAAGTCTTAGACATGAATCTCCTATCCATCTACGTTACAATCATTTTCTCTAAGATAGGTCTATGCTACAATTAGCCTTAGCTTAATTTGAAGTCAACCAACTACAGGAAGGATGAACAAAGGAAAAATCAAGCCTTGCCAAGATTGCACACATATTAATTCTTGAATATCCATAGGTTTGGACATATCCATACCTCTTTCTGCTCATCTCTATAGTTCCATGATATGAGAGTCAATTCCAAGAGTTTTTGGAGCCTCCCACATTATTTATTTCAACCAAAGCGAAAGAAAGAAACAAAACCCACTTAAGTGGGTATACTAGTCTATGTTATCCCACTATAGCGTCATAGCTATAGTAGAATAAATGTCGTCATGGTAGGCTAATGTAAGACCAACCCAACTCCTTTTATGTTTTGAAATTATTACACATGTGTGTTTGCTTAAATTTTTCTAATAAAATCCTAATAATATTTGAACCCCACACTATAATCGAGGTTTTTTCTAGTTATAATCTCTTAGGTCATTATGACAGAGACTAATTTACCCATCGTTCATACCAAAAAAATCAAAGAATAAATAGTCTGGGTGTAGATTTATGGACTTAACATCCTATATGCCTTGATGAGTTTATATTGGTCGGTGTGTTCCTTGTTATTGAATTCTTGATTATATTACTACCCCCATTATTTACTTCTTTTAGTAGTGGATGGAGTAGATTCATATTGATATTTTCTCCCTATGGGCGTAGCATTTGGGTTCGAGTCCAATTTATCTTGCCATATTAGGCTTATTGTGGCCCTTGAGTGGTATTTTCTATTGATGTTTATTTTTGGTACTGCATATCCAGTATATTGATGTTTATCTTGTTGTTATTACTGTCATTGTTTGATGTTATTGATCCTCATTGAGTAGCTGTTTAGACTAATTTTATCTAGTTAGAATTCCATTCCTTACAGTTCTTATTCGTTGGATAGGGCAGCTATATCCCAATTGGATGGTTTCTTTTCTAAATCAAGGTGAGGTTGGTTGTTTTTGTCTTCTGTTTGCTATGCTAGATTCATTATGGAGTGGATTATGGTATTGAAAGTAAGTTGACCTTTTGTAGTTCTATTATGATTCTAGAACTATCAATTTAGTTATATCGTCTTCTCTCGAGTTTGGGATTCTTGGACTTCCCTTCTAGATTGTGAAGGCATTCATTTTAGCTATCCTTGCCTAAATAACCTATTTTTGAGATTGGTCAGTTTAGGGTACATTTTTTTTTTGTGGTTATTCCATTGCGCGATAGTGGTCTTGATATTTATATCAAGATGTCCTAGATTCATCTTTGAGATTTGTTGGATTCGTCTCTTCATGATGGTTTGCTCTTGGTACTAGTGTGGAGATCGGATGCTCCTTTCTTACTGTAATGTAGTTTTTCTAAAGTGAATTTAGAGAGTTAAAGGCAGGTGGTCTTTCCTATGATCACTTCTTGAGTTGGAAAATTGGATGTTGTTTACTTATGTTATTAGTTCATTTTACGGTAGTAGTCTTAACCTTGATATTAGTGTCAAGATTGGTATTTTCTTCCTCGGGGAGATGATGCATGGTTTGTTGAGTTAAGATTGTCCAACTTGGGTGGATTCAGGAAATCCCCATTTCAATGTTTGTTTGGACTAATAAGATTTGGTGGAGTGCTTCTTCTTAATGATATTTGCCTATTAGTATCCTTTTCTAAGATGGAGGATTGAACTGGTTAGTTTATAGCTAAATTTACATTTCTCTGAGTTGCTAAAGTTTTTCTATTACTAGTGTGAGTTGCAGCTTTGGGGAGATCTTGAGTATGCTTTAATAGTTCATGACCTCCAGTAGATATGGAGTTGATTTTTTGTGTTTCAGCCGATGATTTATCACTTATTGAAATTTTATTCTCTAGATATATTTCTATTTTGGCTCTACATGATTTAAAATAGATGTGCCTGATTCGGGCAGTTTGGTCGATGTGATTATTTCAATTTAGTTTGAATTTGTTGGCTTATTTTTTTATTTGACGCCTTAGAATGGCGATTTGGAAGTTATGATAGATTTGGAGTATGTATGCCTACTCGACTTCTGGTTTGGTTTGGGTAGTTGAGTTTGAGCGATTCAGCCTTGGTGTTGAGATTTCATCTTGGAGTTGTAGATCTTAAATGCAACCTTTGTTTTAGATTTGTCTCTATTTTTGTTTCACCTGTGGTCTAGTTAAGCCTACTCCATGGTTACCTATTCAGTCTTCTCAATTTTGAATGGATTATAGTTGATAGGTTTTCAGATGATAGCCCATGAGATCGATATTAGTTCTATCAGCTATGACCTACGGTCTTTAGTCTTTGAGATTCTTAAATGATATACTTTTTGTGAGTATTATACTCATGTTGGATTCACCTTGACTTCATTCTCCAGTAATCGGACATCCTAGAGTGGATCGATTGGTGGTAAGTTGTTGTGCATTGGATTCCTGGATTTATTTCTGAGGACCATCCAGACCAGTAATAACATTAGCATAGATTGCATACCTTAATTATCTTCATTGGGTTGTCAGATAGTGCCTTGTGGGCTTATTGTCATATTTGTCGTATGGAATTTTAGTAGATCATTTTCAGTTCTTCAATTTTCCATGATAAGATTGCACGAACAGGACTTAGGTGATTTTTCTCTTGATTGGGAGTGGATAAAAGGTGTGGAATAGTGAAAGAAGGTTATATTTGGATGTGGAGCTGGTTGTATAAGCCATGCCTTGGTTTTTTTCTTCTTGGGTAGCCCTCTAATTGATTTTTGGTGGTATCAAGATTGTATCAATAAGTCGTAGTTCAGAATTGCGATAATCAACTTTATTTAGTTCAGTTGGAGGTCAGTTGGTGGTTAACGTTGTGTTTTGGCTGTTTAAAAGTGAAGTGAGAGAGCCGGTGGAAAAAGGGATACCTATGGAAAAATCCCATGGAAGTTTTCTTTCCTCTTAGAGGTTTAAACACCCGGGTTTCTGGACCTTAGAAAATATCATGGAATTATGGTCTCTGTACCTAATATGACTTGAGGGTTCGAGCCATATGTTGGGGTATGAATGGTATGGTCCTGTCGTATGCTGACTAGTGTTGGCTAGTGGGATGAATTTTTGGGTACTAGAATGGATACGACTTAATGGTACAAGTTGCATTGGTAGGTACAGATCATTTGGTTCCTTAACTTAATCTTAGACTTGGTTATTTAGGTTTGATCTGAGTACGAGTGGCTCACCATGAGCCATAAGACAGGGTACAAGTTGTACCCAGGACTCATATGGTGGACAGTGTCTAAATCTTCCTTGGGTTTAAATCAGCCAGGGATACGCATGAAGGGTATGGATTGTAGGCTTTGGATACAACTTGGTTGGATGAGTAGTATGCTGGACAGTGTTTGATCCAAAGGTTGAGCCTAAAATATGAGTATAGGGTACCACTCGTATTGGAGGGTATGACTCGTGAGGGTCAGTTGTACCCTTGTGATGGGATTTTGCACAACTTAAGTGAGAGGTATTCTGGACATTTCCCCACTTATTCTAATTAGCCCCCGCAACTTCTAACCTACTTAGGAGGTTATTTTCCCTATTATTCCATTCATTAACACTTAGGAACTCTTCTAAAACACTATAATTCTCTCAAAAGATTTTGGGAAAGGGAAGCTAGGGTTTCAACTAGATGATTGATTTGGGGCTTGTCTTGGTGATTTCTTTCCTTCATCATCTAGGTTTAAGGCATGTTCTCTTTCCTCATTGTTAATTCTAACTAGAAACATGGTTTTTAAGAATGTTTTCATGACTTCATTGATTGGATAATTTTGGTTTTAAAATATGAATTGGGGATTTTGATATTAAATGGTTGATTATGGTTTTAATTATTCTTTTATGCATTAATGGTGGTTTGGATAATTATATTGAATGTGAATGGTTTAATGGTAATTGGTTTTGGTTTTGGTTGTATTATGCCCCAATATGTTTGACAAAATGCCTATAATAATGTTTTCATTGCATTTAGTATTTTAATGGAACTCTTGCTTATTTTTAAATTTGGTAAAGGAATTATGCATGGTTTAAATGGTTCAGAAAAGTCAATGTCTAAATGTTATCCTTGTGGGGTACATGGAATCCCCAAATGGTTTGATACGGTAAATGAAAGAGCACTTGGAAGTCCCTATAAACCTATATATGGTTGGCAATGGATAGTACTTGCAAGTATGGTTGGTATGACGATACCATCACTAAATGGCCTTGGTTAATAAATGATAAATGAATTGATTGGTTGCTTGGTAATAGTTTTAATTGGGAAATAATGATGTAATGTGTTGAAAATCCATGGAAGGTGGAGGTCCTAGGGGGACAAAAGTTGGAAACTCATATTTGCCGATGTGAGGTTAGTCCTGGTGACCGTGTGCATGATGTCATACTATATTTTTGGGGATATACTAGTTATCCCAATTTTTCTTACCTAGTCGTGCGGCTACACGCACTAGGTCACTTTCAGCAGGGGGAGATAAACCCACATAGCCCATGGGTGGTTTAAGATAGCATAGCTACACAACCCAGGTAAAGATTTTAAAGGCATGTTAAACTCGGTCCCCTTTCCCGGCATGATTATATATATATGTATGGTTGTGTGTAGAGGGATGGTTTTATTTGGTTTTACAAATGGAATGATTTTATCATTATCTTGAGATCATGCAAGCGTTCACCTGCTAACCCGTCTACTAGTGGATGTATACCCACGCCATGTAGGAACGGACCGTTTGACTCCTCTTATATAGTGATTGACACGGGGATAAGAATTTGGACTGAAGTGGTGAGCTTTCATCCTTTTGGAAGGCTCCATTTCATGTTATGGATATTTTTTAGACACTTTGATTGTATTTTGGATATTGATTTTGGACACGATTAGGTGTATGTCCCAATTAGATTTTATTACTCTTTTAGTTAGAGGCTTTGTGGTACTTCTATAGGTTGGTATAGGAGGGATCAGTATAGTTTTCAGCCTTAGCATTGGTATCGATATTGAGGCTAGCATCATCAAACATAATTTCTCACTGTTCCATCATATTTATTTTGGAATTAATTATATTATCTTTTGGAACATATTTGGTTATGGCCCATGTTTTGGTATCAGTTTGGTATGGTTATATTGTAGGTATAGGATGGATGGACTCAATTGGGTCAATCAAGGTTGTGATCTTATCCCAGAGTCTTCATATGAGCTATTACACTATCTTATAACATGATCGAAGTTCAGCCAACTCAGGGAAGACGACTAGAGGTTAGGTTGGGTAACGGGGGTGGTCTCCGGTGTCGGTCGGACTTGGGATGCCCATTAGGATAAGACCTCCATTTGGGTCACAATAGAGGTTATCTGGAAAGTCGTGCTTAAAGCATGCAGGCCTAGTACCTGATTTTTTTAATCTTTTGTGATCTTTCTATTCATTGACTTCTGCAGATAAAAGTCCTTTTCGTAGTGGATATTGTAATGACCCTCCAGGTCATTTCCTTAATTTTCATTCATTTTCTATAATTTGAGCCTTCCCACAGTGGCAACAAGTCATGTATGGCATGCCAAAACTGTCAGTTCGGTGATCGGACAATTTGTTTGGATTTTAAGCTCATTTCCTATGTTGGGAGCTTTCCCAGTGTAAGATTTGGTCTCAGACCAAAAATTCTAGTAGATGACCTCAAAAGAGAATTTTGACAGCATCATCACCTCCGCAATGTTGATTTTAGGCTAAGTAGACTCTTGGTTTTGTTTCAAAGGCAAGTGTTACGGTCTCAGTACCTTTGGAAGGAAGATAGTATAATCGTGCTGAGCATGTTCAGATTGCGACTCACGTGTTCATCACATGATGCTATGATCATAGGTCTCGGGTCGTGATAGAGTGACAAAAAGGCCTAGTATGGTTATAAATAGACTCCTTAAGTCGCAAAATGAGCCATTCTCCACACATTTCTTGAGAGCTTAAACCCTAATAAGTGAGATTAAGTGAGATTAAAGCTTGTAGGTGACTTGGAGAGCTATGCTATTGATTATTTCATGATTTTTCATTTAATTCATGGTAAGAATCCTTCAATTTGTTGATAATTTCTTATAAATTAGGGCTCTGAATTCTTAACTTTAAGGGTTGATTTGAGACCCGATTTGTGATCCATTTGTGCTCAACCTTTGAACACAACTTCCTTTTACTTCTAGAGACCTTGTGATGGGTTCATTTTTGGATTCTATTTATGGGCCCCGTCGTCCCATTCTTGACCCAAAAATTTTCCCGAACCGTTATATGGAAATATGGGTTTCATTTGACTCCAAATGTCACATAGATTACAATTTTGATTGTGTAGTGGCATTTTGGGATCATGGAGTGAAGTAAAATATTTTATGGATGATTTAAGGATTTATAGTTTGACATCGAGGTAGGATACCATCTAACCTTTTTCACAAGATGGTGTGTGTCATGTATTGTATGTTAATGTGAATGTTAAGATTGATTATGGGTAGAACACCTTGACTTAGTCTTTATTATTGAGGTTTGGGAATTAGATGGGTGAATTGCCCCGTAAGGTGAAATGCTTATTACACTTTTCGGAACTTGTGGCATTCCTCATAGATTGAGCTAATTCATACAATGATTGTGCTATTATGGTAGATTTGGGATATAGCTTAAGTATTGGAAGCGTGACTAGTTTGAATATCCCTATGTGGGCTATTTAGTGACATTGAAATCATAAGTTAGGTGGAGTTGACTTAATTGCTCATGTTCTTGATAAAATTTATATCTAAGGGCTAATAATGGCTTATGTACTATCTAGAAGTCAATTTAGATACCTTAGCCTAGTCCGAGGTAAAAAATTTCTTACTATTGAATTTGGATATTAGAAGTGGGTTCTTTCGGCCCACCTTTGGACAAGACTTATGATAGCCCTTGTGAACTTATTTACACATGTTAGGCATAGTTGAGACTATTGAGCCTTTAGTTTAATGTTACTTTGTAACTTGGTGAATGATAATCGTTTTTCCGCATTAAGGTCATTACCTTATAGCTAGTACACGACTTTTGGATTGGCTATATGATATGGTCTATTGGAATGCTTAATAATATAGGCATAGCTATAGTCATGATATATGGCCTATTGATATGAGATGCCTCATAGATATGATATGCCTCATATCTATGTTATATGGCCTATAGCTATGAGATTCTTTATTTACGTGAGATGGCTTATAGATATAATATGGCCTATAGATGCGATGTGGCTTATAGATATGATATGCCTTATAGATATAATATGTTTTATAGATATGAGATGGCTTATCGATATGTTTTTTAATATGGGTTATAGATATTTATGTAGGCCTATGGTTGTGATTATGATGTTTTAATTATTCCAGCCACATTATTAGGCCAAAGACCGTGTTATGATATTGAATTGACATCCGGGAAGTGCTTATCCTAGTAAAGGTTGTCATTGTAGATTATAGATATATTGATGCTTATAGTCCTATTATTTGAATACTGGTGATGGCATGCATAGATTTGGTACATTCATGATCATTAAATCAGTGAATGATGAGATTTCAACTCAATATGATTTTATTACTATTTTTCCTTCCTAGGGGTTAAAGACAACTTTTCACCTTAAAAATGGATTTCTTCATAACAATGATTACCTGTCTTAATGAATAATCTATGTGTAAAGATATCGAGAATGATTTTTTAAGGATTTGACAAAGTCCATTTTTGGTCTAATATTTGATACTACAAATTACTCCAATCGTGAAAGATTTTGACCCTTTCTATGCTTTTATAATGACTTAGTCTTGAAGTTTACTTTGGGCAATGGACTTACCAATTTACACTCTTTTTAGTGACGACATAAGTTCGTGCACCTATTATATATCTATATACACATCTTTTCGATATGCGATAATGGAGGATGATTTATCGGTGATATAAATTCTAGGTAAAACTCGATAATAGATTATAATATTAATTTTATATATGTGTTGATGGTTATGATGCTATACTTATATGTTCGACATGGCTGGAGGATGATTATGATGTTGATTATATATACCTGGTTCAATTTTGGAATATGATTATGATATTGATTATATATACCCAGTTCGATTTTGGAGGATGATTATAATGCTGATTATATATACCTGGTTCAATCTTTTAGGATGATTTTGATGATTATGGTGGTGGTGATGATGATTATGATATTGATTATACCTACTGGTTTGAGTCTGGATATACATTATGATACTTAGATCTATTATAGTATTTGGGTGTAGTTTTTCATTCTATTTATATGTTATATGTATCTTCGTTATCTTTGGAGCTCAGTCGGTAATTGCCTACTGAGTACCACATGTTTGATACTCATACTACACATCTGCAGCCTGCAGATCATAGTACGATTTATCACCGTTATTATGTGTGTTGTGTGGAGCAACTATGGTGTGGAGACAAAGGATGAGATCCTGGCATTCGGAGTATTACTTCCCTCCCTCTTATGCACTAGACTAGTCTCTATGTTGTATTAAGAGATGGTTGTATCTATTCATTTAGTACCTCATTTTTATCCTTATTAGGCTAGATATCTTGTACTAATTTCACTAGGTTTTCGGATTATATTAAGTACATTATCCCTTTATTACATTTATTCTACATTCTTCCCTTCATTCTTTTGGTAGTCCCATTACTAAAAGTTCTAGACTATAGGTTTGGCTTGCCTACTGGCGGGTTATAGTAGGCGCTATCATGGCCAGAGAACTTGGGTCATGATAAATTGGTATCAGAGCCTAAGTTCACCAATGTATTAGTACAATAGCTAAGCATTTAGTAGAGTCCTGAGGATTGGTGCAAAGACGTCCCTAACCTATCTTCAAGAGGCTACATGTCATTCTTATAAAATATATTTCTTGACTCCATGTCATCTGTGTGAATTTCAATGAGCCTCAAGCACCTTTTTTAACTCTATTCTATCCTAAATAGACCATGTCAGATGGTCGATAGATGTGGACGAGACTTGAACATGTGGTTTTAAGGCTTCATCATAGTATCGAACTAGAGAGACAAAGATGGATATCAAAGCTCCTAATGTCATCCAAAGAATTTAGGGCTAGGTCAAGCTCTAATAGACATCGTGACTACTTTATCCCATTGAGGTTCAGCACTGGGGATCCTGAGTCTTATTGTGGATACCTTATATCCAGGGATGACATCCGATTTATCGAATAAGTTCTCAAGCTAGTGTGGGATTTGTTGGTGTTCATCAGGGTTCTTTATCAGTATCTGAGTGCGATATTGGGATTCTCAAGTGGGCTAGGCATAATACTATTCTATATCCTTTTAAGCAATACATAGTGCATGGATTTATTTGATGATTAGCATTGCCACTCCATTCGGTACGGAGCACTTGATTATAGTTGAGTCTTCTTTTTATCAGGTTGTTAATCATGTGAAGGCCATAGAAAGTGCATGTATTAAGACTTATAAAGGTGGCGGCAAGAGGACATGCCACTAGTATAATGTTATTGGTATTTCATTCGATAGTGAGGATCCTTCAGGTGGAGGTCAACTTTACATGCGCACTATCATTTCTATGCTAGTAGTATTTTAGACTATGGGTATCTCTTAGACTAGTTATGGTGATCACAGTAGGGAGAGTTCCCATCAGACCTTGTGGATATTTTGGTATGGGTCTTCAGGCCATGACGACCATTTTGGATTATGAGGGGTAGTATCTCGAACTATTCTAGGATCTTGTTTTGGTTCTATTAAGATGGTACATTAGTTTCGAGAGTTCCTCAGATGCGAGTTAGTTGATCAAACAGAGTTAACATGAATTCTTCTCCATCCTAGAATTCTTGAGATAGTCTATGACTACGGGAAGGATAATCATCGTAATAGAGAGTGCTATCAGCATTAGTTGGCCAACCATATGGGCTCAGTTTGTCTCTCTCGCTAGGTTATTGCTTTATGAGTTTGCTTCTATTGTAGAGAGATTGGTCACTATTCTAGAGAATATCCCCAATAGGGAATTTTTTGTCATTTAACTCATTCAGATTAGCCTTGTGATGTTGTGGAACCTTTAGTTAGAGATAGTACACTTGGCGTCTTAGTTGATGATTTAGTCGGTCAGTCCGAGTTTGGACCTATTTAGATTTATTCTCTCTTAGACTCATCAGGAATGTGATTGTGTATTTCACCAAGATAGGTGTGCTTTTATTTCCTGGATCTACCTTTTTTTGTGTATTAGGGTCTTTGTACCCATTAGTGATTATATGCCTTGATGGGTTTATATTGGTTGGTGTGTGCCTTGTTATTGAATTAATGATTATATGACTACCCCCGTGGTTTATTTCTATTAGTAGTAGATGGAGTAGATCTGTTTTGATATTTTCTCCCTATGGGTGTACCATTTGGGTCCGAGTTCCATTTACCTTGGCATATTGGCCTTATTGTGGCCCTTGAGTGGAACTTGTTATTGATGTTTATTTTTGGTACCTCCTATTCAATATATTGATGTTTATCTTGTTGTTGTTATTAATGTCATTACTTGATGTCATTGATCCTTGTTGAGTAGTTGTTTATAGTAGTGTTATCTAGTTAGAACTCCATTCCTTACGGTTCTTATTTGTTAGCCCAGGAAGCTATATCTCAATTGGATAATTTCTTTTCTATATCGAGATAAGGTTGGTTGTTTTCCTCTTCTATTGGCTATGATAGATTGATTGTGGAGTGGACTATGGTATTGAAGGTAAGTTGACCAGTTTAGGGTTCGTTCTTTGCTTGTGATTATTTCATCGTACAATAGTGGTTTTGATATTGATATCGAGATATCCTGGATTCATCTCTTAGATTAGTTGGATTCATCTCCTCGTGATTGTTTTCTCTTGGTACTAGTGTGGAGATTGGACGCTCTTTTCTTGTTATGATGTGGTTCTTGTCTAAAGTGAGGTTAAAGAGTTAAAGGCAGGTGGTCTTTCCTGTGATCGCTTCTTGAGTTGGCAAATTTGAAGTTCTTTATCGTAAGTCATTGGTTTATTTTTCGATAGTGGTCTTGACCTTGACATTTGTGTCGAGATTGGTATTTTCTTCCTCGGGGAGATAATGCATGGTTTGTTGAGTTATGATTCTCCTACATAGGTGGATTCATGAAATCCCCATTTCAGAGTTTGTTTGGCCTAATAAGATTTTGTGGAGTACTTCTCCTTGATGATGTGTGCCTTCTAGTATCCTTTTCCCAAATGGAGTATTGCACTGGATAGCTTCCGGCTAAAGTTGTATTTCTCTAAGTTCCTAAAGTTTTGCTATTACTAGCGTACATCGTTGGGGAGTTCTTGAGTATGCTTTAATAGTTTATTCCCTACAGTAGATGTTGAGTTGATTTCTTGAGTTTCAGTCGATGATTTATCCTCTATTATATTTTTATTCTACAGCTATATTTCTATTTAGGATCGTTGTGATTTAATACATATGTGTCTGATTCGGGCAGTATGGTTGCTGTGTGTATTTGACTTTTGTATGAATTTATTTGACGCCTTGGAATGGCAATTTTGAAATTATGATAGATTTGGAATATATATGCCTACCCATCTCCGGGTTTTGTTTAGGTAGTTGAGATTGAGTGTTTAACCTTGGTGTTGAGATTTTAGCTTGGAGTTGTAGAGCTTGAGTGCAACCGTTGTTTTAGATTTGTCTCAGTTCAGATTTTATCTATATGCTAGTTAAGCCCACTCCATGGTTACCTATTCGGTCTTCTCAACTTCAGATGGATTATGGTTGATGGGTGTTTAAATGATAGCCCATGAACCCGGTATTGGTTCCATCAGCTCTGACCTCGGGTTTTCAGTTTTCTTGGAGATTCTCAAATGATATACTTAGTGGGAGTAGTATAGTCATGTTGGATTCAGATTGTGTTCATTCTCTATTGATAGTATATCCTGCAACAGATCGTTTGATGGTAAGTGGTTGTTCATTGGACTCCTGGAACTATTTGTGAGGATCATCTAGACCAGTTATAGCATTACCATAGATTGCATACCTTGATTATCTTCTTTGGGTGCTTAGATAGCATCTTGTGAGCTTATTGTCATATTTGCCACATGGACTTTTAGCAGATCACCCTCAGTTCATTGAATTTTTCATGATGAGATTGCACGGATAGGACTCAAGTGATTTTCTTTGGGTTGGGAGTGAATAACAGGTGTGGAATTGTGCAAGAAGGTTATATTTGGATTTGGAGTTGGTTGTATGACTAATGCCTTGGTTTTTTTGGCTGGGTAACCCTCTGATTAATTTTTGGTGGTATCGAGATGGTATCAATGTGTCGTAGTTCAGACTTGCGATCATCATCCTTCTTTAGTTCAGTTAGAGGACAGTTGTGGTCGAGGTTGAGTTTTGGATGTTTGGAAGTGAAGTGAGAGAGCCGGTTGAAAAAGGGATACCTATGGAAAAATCCCATGAAAGTTTTCTCTCCTCTTAGAGGTTATTTGTGAAGTCGTTCTCAGAGCATGCAAGCCCAATACCTCATCTTTTTGAAATTTTGTGATCTTTCAATCCAATGACTTTTGCAGAACAAAAGTCCTTTTAGTATTGGATATTGTAATGACCCTCCAAGTAATTTCCTTGATTTGAGTGTATTTCAATCATTTTGAGCCTTCCCACAATGGCTACAGATCATTTTTGACTTCCCAAAACTGTCAGTTCGGTGATCAGACAGTTCGTTTTGATTTTTGGCTCATTTTCCTATTTTTGGAGATTTTGTTGTTTAAGATTTGTTATCAGACTAAAACTCCTAGTATATGACCTCAAAAGAGAATTTCAACAGCACCATCAACTCTATAACGTTGATTTTAGCCTAGGTAGACTTTTAGTTTGGGTGTCGAGGCACCCAAGTTCATTTCGAGCTATTGGTCGAAAAATTAAGAAATGAAATATGGGTGTGGGATCCACATTTAGTCGAAACAATCTTGCGTGGAAAATCCAATTATGCCTTTGATTCTGAACGTCGAATTTGATATGGTTACATAGTTCTTTGCATATACAGGATTCCGAAAGGATCCCGAGGGCTTGGTGAAAACTTTGAAGATTTTTTGAGTTCACCTGTAATCTGGTACCACTGCTATCGTAAGCCAAGTGTTGCGATCTCAGTACCCTTGGCAGGAGGATAGTGTGATTGTGCTGAGCATTTTGCGATTACGATTCGCATTTTCTGAACAAGATGCTATGATCACAAGTCTCGGGTCGCGATAGAGAGACCCAAGGACCTAGTATGGTTATGAATAGACCTCTTATGTCGCAAAATGAGCCGTTCTCCACTCATTTGTTGAGAGCTTAAACCCTAATGTATGAGCTTAAGTGGGATTGAGGCTTGTAGATGACTTGGGGAGCTTGGATATTGATTATTTCATGATTTTCTATCAAATTTATGGTAAAATTCCTTCAATTTCTTGATAAATTCTTAGAAATTAGGGCTTTGAATTCTTAAACTTTAAAGGCTCATTTGAAACCCGATTTGTGCTCCATTTGTGCTTAACTTTTGAACACAACTTCTTTTTCCTTCGAGGGACCTCATGATGGGTTAAATTTTAGATTCCATTTACGGGCTCCATGGGACAATTCTTAAACCAAAATTTTACCCGACCTGTTATATGAAAATATGGGTCTCATTTTACTCCAAATGACATATAGATTACAATTATGATAGTTTAGCAGTATTTCGGGATCATAGAGTGAAGACAAATGTTTAGTAGATGATTTAAGGATTTGTAGTTCGGCGTCGAGGTAGGCTTCTGTCTAATCTTCTTCATAAGATGATATGTGTTATGTATTGCATGTGAATGTAAATATTAAGATTGATTATTGGTAGAACACCATGACATAATCTTGATTATTGAGGTTTGGGGATTAGATGGGTGAATTGACCCATAAGGTAAAATGCTTATCAAACTTTTAGGATCATATGGCTTTCTTCATAGATTGTGATACTTCGTAGAAAGATTGTGCTATTATGCTAGACTTGGGATGTAACTTATGTGCTGGAACCGTGACTAGTATGAATATCCCTATGTGGGCTATTTAGCAACCTTGAAATTGTAATTTAGGTGGAGTTGTATTAATTTCTCAAGTTCTTGATCGAATTTATATCATAGGGCTAATAATGGCTTATGTACCATCTAGAAATCAATTTAGATAGCTTAGCCTCGTCCAAGGTAGAAATTTCTGAAATATGGAATTTGAAGATTAAAAGAGGGTTCTTTCGGCCCACCTTAAGCAAAGACTTGTGTTATCCCTTATGAATTTATTTAAGCAGGTTAGACATAGTTGAGACTATTGAGCCTTTAGTATAAGGTTACTTCGTGACTTGGTGAATGGTGATGGTTTTTCTGGATTAAGGTCATTACCTTGTAGCTAGTATATGTCTTTCGGATTTACTATATGATATGTTATATCGGCATGCTTAATAATATAGGCATTGACATAGTCATGATATATGGCCTGTAGATATGAGATGTCTCATAAATGTTATATGCCTCATAGTTATGATATAATGACCTATAGATATGAGATAATTTATAGGCGTGAGATGGCTTATAGATATAATGTGGCCTATAGATGCGAGTAGCTTATAGATATGATATGACTCATAGATATGATATGCTTTATAGATATGAGATGGATTATCGATATGGTTATTGATATGGGTTATGGATATGTATGTGGGACTGAGGCCATGATTATGATGTTGTAATTATTTCGGACACATTATTGGGCGCACGGCCATGTTATGATAACAATTGGACATCCGAGAAGGTATTATCCTTGTAAAGGATGTGGTTGTAGTTAATAGATATATTAATGTTTATGGTCCCACTGTTTGAACACTGCTGATGGAATATATATATTTGGTACATTCATGATCATTAAATGGTGATGATTCGATTCCAAAAAAATATGATTTTATTATTGTTTTTCCTGAATAAGGGCTAAAGCCCACTTTTCACATTAAAACAGATTTCTCCATAACAATTATTGTTTGTCTTAATGAATAATATATGTGTCAAGAGATTGAAAATGATGTTTTTAGGATTTGACCAAGATAGATTTTGGTCTATGATTTGATACGACATATTACTTTGGTCGTGAGAGATTTCGACTCTTTCTACACTTTTATAATGATTAAGTCCCCATGCTTAACCCGGGCAATTGACATATGTATTTACACTCTTTTTAGCCACGGCTTAAGTCCGTGCACCTTTAAATATTAGACATCTCTACGAAATGGGTTGGAAGAGGATAATGTATTGATGATATAATTTTTGGGTAAGACCCGATGATAGATTATAGTATTGATGTTTCATATATCTGTTGATGATTATCTGTCACGACCTAATTTACGAGTCATGATGTCTCTTACCAAATCCCACTAGTAGGTAAGCCAAACCATAACCCAGAGCTAATGCAGTGGGTTAATTTTGTGGAAAATGCCAAACATAGGCAAATTTAAAGAACACAATTAAATAAATAAGTCGTGTTCTAAATAGATATAATAGTCATCGCAAGATAACATCCCACGACCTGGTAGACCCAGTACAAGTGCATCTAATAATAATACAACTCAAAGACTTAGAATTGTCAATAATATTTGTCTCGATAACTAAAGACTGAATAGCAAAGTATAGAAAGAAATAGGTGACTCCAACTCTAAGAGCTCACCCTATATCCGTATAATCAAAATAGCATGATTAACAAACAATGGCGATAGTTAGTACTCGAATCTGCACCTAAAAGGTACAGAAGCATAGTATGAGTACCAAAATAATGGGTAGTCAGTAGGAATCATCGGTCGACTAAGATAAATCAAGATATAAATATGATAAAATGTAAGATAACATAACTAAATCAAGGCATAGACAAACCTGAAGTAACTCCAACATCATTTTTCATAACTGAGTGAATAAATTGAAATAATAACATAACATAAAGAATCAACACTTACAGTCATAACTACAAAATTGGCTCCCATAGGCCAATTAGTGTAGAAAAATAAACAATGCATCACAGACTCCCATACGCCTAGATAGTACACTCAAGATAGAATAATGCAACCAACCAACATTATAACTAGCCTTCACCATTATTTAAGCATCATTCCACAATTATCTTCAATCGGCCATTTGCCAATATTTCACAATTTACCATCATAAAGCAACCTTATTATCATTTGTACACTATTTCGTTAAATAACTATACATTTCTTATCACTAATTCAATTATCAGATAGTCATCATTTATCAGCTAACTATCATTTGTCAACTAGTCATTTTACCACTAGAGTTCATTTATGTCATGCCACATAATAACCATTTTGTCATTTTCCAACTTTAGCCAAATTTTTCATTTCCAATGTCACACCCCTATATCATCAATCATAGGAAATATATCATCATAGAATAATATGCATATCCAGACTTGAACGGTTAATATAACCAATATCCAAACTCAAACTGATAAAGATAATCAATAGCTAGACTCGAACAGATAAACGTAATCAATATCCGGACTTGAACCGGTAAATATAATTAATAGTATCATAATCATCCTCTGAACTTGACCCGAGTATATAATCAATGGGATAATCATGTTTCATACTCGAACTGGGTTTATGTATATATAATCAACATCATGAATAGCATCATCAACAACATAAATAATAGCATAATCGATAAGAGTCAACCCTTACATTAACCAACATAACCATCAAATATCAATATTTCTCTATATCACCTCAATACATATTTACAAGGGTATAATAAGCATAAAAGATTTTACTAAAGCTAGCATGTGTCAAGCCTAAAGTGGGTTACTAATAACCATAAATTATTTTACGAAAGATAGCATGTGTCATAGCCTAAAGTGGGTTAAGTGTCCACTTCTAATCCTCAAGTTCCATTTTAGGCAAATTTCTACTAGAACTAGGCTTAAAGTATCTTATATTCACTTTTATGTGTTAATAAGACTCATTTAGCCCAATGATAGGAAATTCAAATAAATATGAGCAACTGCGTCAATTATGCCTAATTTGAGTAATCTAAGGCATTATCATGTAAACATGAGGAATGAAGTATAATTCACCTAAGGCATATGAAAACAAGCTAAGTGTTTAACTTTATGGCTTCAATATGACCTAAACAATCCAACTATCCCAAGTCTTTAATTTCATCAATCCAACACCAAAAACCCATCCCAAATATAACATAATATCATGATAATACTATGACATAGCTCAATTTAACAAAGGATGAACCTAGCTTACCTCGACGCCAAAGAAAGCTCAACGAATCACTAAACCACCATTTTTCCTTCCTAGAAGCCACCTCAAGATGCCAAGCTATCAAAAACACATTCGACTTATCAATATGAGAATAATGATACCCATATTGCACCATTGTGATTCGAGTCCAAAAAATATATCAAAAACTCCACATAGATCCCATATACGAAAATTTCATTTTTGAAACCAACCCAACATTCTTACAAGATCCAAGAATCATTACCCTAAAAAATAGGTGAAAACCAAGAAAAATTATGGTTAAAATCAAGCCCCAAATGTTTTGAGGTTTTGAACTATAAATCAAGAAATTTCACCAAGAAAAAGGTGAATTTGTACCTTAAATCGGAAGATAATCATGAAGTTTTTATTAATCTAGCTTCCCAACCACCAATAAGCTTCAATTTTAAGCTCTCACAATATTTAGGTTTCTTAAATCTCAAAGGAGTGATGAAGAATTGCCAAAAATCATGGAAAAAGGGTCATTTCATACCTAGTCCATGTCCTCGGTAGTTGCTATCGCAATCTGAGGCCCCGGATTGCCATATCTTATGGCTTCTAGGCTCAGTTGTGATCGTGACACCCCTTAGAGATCACCTTATCTTCTCTGTAAAGAAATTCATGATCGTGGTCCAAAGTGTCTCTATCGTAGTGCACTAAGAACCTGGTGCACCTAATTTTCCAAGTCTAAAAATGGGCTCGACCAAGTGCTCCATATTCATTCAAAATCCCATATACACAAACGCACTATGTAGCCATACCAAATTTGATAATTTGAACTCAATGGATTAGTTGAATCTTTTATCCGAGGTTGTTTTGATCAAATGTGGGTCCCACATCCATATTTCATTCTCTTAACTTTTCGGCCAATAGGTCAAAATGAAATCGAGTATCTCGAGACCCACACCATAGGTCTACCTAGCCTAAACCGACATTTCAAAGCTGCTGGCATAGTCAGAATTTGCATATGAGGTCATCTTACTGAAGTTTTTACACAGTGTCCATTTAGAACTAGCGATGACTTCTAAATAGGGATTTGGTTCTAAAAACTAAATAAACTGCCCGATGACCGAACTGTCAGCCCCAGAAAGTCACAAATAATTTGGGGCAGCTATAAAAAAACTCTAATAGCAAAAATAAAAATATATATTGAAACTTACCTGAAGGGTCATTACAATATCAACTACTAAAGGAACTTTCCTCTGCAAAATTTAAGGATTCAGATATACCTGAAGTCTCAAACGGGCGAGGATACTGATTTCATATCTCGCTCTCGATCTTCCAACTGGCCTCCTCCACTGGGAGGTACCTATAATGAACCTTAACAATAGGAATCCCCTTAGCGCGCAATCGCCTGATATCACTAGACAAAATGAGCACAGGCTCCTCCACAAAGATCAAATGCTCATCCAACTAGATTGAGTCCTATCTAAGCATATAGGACGATTCAAGAATTTATCTTTGCAACATAGTAACATGAAAAACTTGATATACAAAGGAAAAATCTCTATTCATAACTAACTCATAATCCACCTCACCTACGGTGCAAAGAATCTTAAAAGGTCTAATATATTTAGGACTGATATTGACCTTCCTTCCAAACCTTATCACACTTTTCATGGGCGATACTCGGAGGAATACACGATCACCCACTCCAAATCTTAAAGCACGAAGCCTACGGTTTGTATAGGACTTCTTCCTACTCTAAGTTGCTCTCAACCTATCCTAAATCACCCTAGCTGTATCCAATGAATCCTTAAGAAAATCAGCATCACGGGGTCTATCCTCGGAGGTCTTGAACCATCCAATCAGAGAACGACTTCTCATACCCTACAAAGCCTCAAAAGGCACTATCTCAATACTCGAGTTATAGTTGTTATTATATAAAAATGTTGCAAAGGATAAGTTGTGATCCCACTGGCCTTCAAAATACATAACACAGGGACGACGCATATCCTCAAGCACCTGAATAGTTTGCTCTAATTAATCATTTATCTATAGATAAAAGGTTGTGCTAAGATCCACCTGAGTACCCAAATCCTCCGTAAAAGCTCTCAAAAATCTCAAAGTGAACACAGAATCATGGTCTAAAATAATAGAAATAGGCACACTATGCAAACAGACTATCTCTCAAACATAGATATAGCTAATCTCTTAGTACTGAAGGACATCTGAATAGGAATGAAGTTTGCAGGCTTTGTCAAACAATCTGTAATGACATAAATACCATCAAAACTATGATAAGTGCGAGGCAAACCAATAACAAAATCCATAGTAATCCACTCTCATTTCTAATCGGGAACGGGTAACCTCAGACTCAATCCACCCCAGTCATTGATGCTCGGCCTTTATGCTGATAACATAGGCAACAAGCTACAAAGTATACCATATCTCTGTTCATACCACTCCACCAATAATGTTGTCTTAAATATCTATACATCTTGGTTGTGCCGGGATGAATAAAATATCTAGAGTGGAAGCCTCATGCAAAATCAAATAAATCAAGTCATCGATCCTCGAAACACAAATGTGGCCATCAAATCTAAATACAACCTTAGAATCTATGGTGTTCCTATTACAATCACCACTCAACACCTAATCATGAAGTAAACAAATCTTACTATCCTTAAACTGACAATCTCAAATCTGCCAAAATAGTGAGGACCTCGCCTCTTTTCTAGCCAAAATACTTCTAGGATCTGAAATATCAAGGCAAACCATCAAGTTGTCTAAGGACTTAATGTCCCATTCCAAAGGCCCTTGAGTAATTAAAATACAAGCCAAACTACCCATACTCACTACCTTCCAGCTCAAGTCATCTGCTACTAAATTTTCCTTGCCCAAATGATACAAGAAGAAAATATCATAATCCTTAAGAAACTTCATTTATCTATGTTGTCTGGCATTATGCTCCCTATGGGTCATAAGATGTTGAAGACTACGATGATCGATAAGAATCTCACAATGCACACCATAAAGATAATGCCTCCAAATCTTAAGCGCAAAAATGACCGTCGCCAACTTTAAATCATTAGTTGGGTAGCTGCACTCGTGAACCTTAAGTTGTTAAGACGTAAAAGCAATAACAAGACCATGTTGCATTAATACAAAACACAAACCAATGCCAGAAGTATCACAAAACACAAACCAACACCAGAAGTATCACAAAACATGGTGAATCCCTCACCCTCAATAGGAAAATCTAAAACAAGAACCGAAGTGAGAAAAACTTTGAACTTTCAGAAGCTCAACTCACACTCCTTGGACCATCAGAAAGGAACCTCCTTATGAATCAATCGTCAATATAACTGGCCAAACTAATAAATCTGCGAACCTCAGTAGAAGATGTAGGTCTAGCCCAATCATGAATTACCTTAAACTTGGCTAGGTCTACCATAATACAATCCTTAGACACCACATGCCCAAGGAATTTCACCAACTCAAGCCAAAACACACACTTAGAGAACTTGTCAAATAGCACATGATCTTTTAAAGTTTGGAGCAGAATCCTCAAATACTGTGCATGCTCTTCGCTATACCTCAAATACACAAGGATGTCATCAATGAACATAATCATGAAGAAATCCAAATAAGTCCTGAATATTCTGTTCATCAAATCCATAAATGTGGCTGGGGCATTAGTCAACCCAAATGACATCACTAAGAACTCATAATGACCATTACAGGTCCTAAAGGCTGTCTTCGAGATATCCCCAAACCTAATCCTCAACTGATGGTAACCAGATCTCAAATCAATCTTAGAAAACACTACTGCACCCTGAAGTTTCTCAAACAAACAATTAATGCAAGACATAGGATAACAACTCTTCACTTTCACCTTATTAAGTTGTTATAATCAATACACATACGCATGGAGCCATCTTTCTTATTCATAAACAATGCAAGATCTTCCCAAGGATACAAATTTTTCTAATAAAACCCTTACCGAGAAGATCCTAAATCTAAGAATTCAGCTTCTTAAGCTCAGTAGAAGCCATACAATAAGGTGACATAGAAATAGGTCGGGTTCCAGGATCTAGATCAATAGTAAACTCAATCTCATTGATAGGGGGAATATCAGGTAGGTCAGTAAAGAACACCTAAGGAAACTTACAAACAACAAAAACAGAGTCAAGTAATGGACTCTCTACACTAGTAACATAAATATAAGCGAGATAAGACTCACAACCTCTCAAAATAAGCCTCCTAGCATGATCATTGAAATAATCTCCTTTGTCTTGCGGCTAACTTCTTCTACCATATGTTTGGGGGTACGTCAGCATGGCTAAGGTAACAATCTTGGTAAACTATCCATGACCACATAATAGTGGGATAATTAGTCTATGCCTAGAATCACATCGAAATCCACCATATCTAAAATAATAAGATCAACAAAGGTATCAATATCACTAACAGTCACAATACATGATCTGATAACCTTATCCAATACTAAAGAATAATCCATGAGAGTAGATACGTGTAAAGACACAGATAATAAACCATAAGACAACTCTAAACATGGTGTATAATAAATAGAAATATAATAATATGAAGATCCTGGGTAAAATAAAGTAAGGGACAATTGGAGGCATACTATAATCATAACTGTAAAAACAACATTAGAAATCTTAACCTCTGGCCTAGCAGGTACTGCATACAACTTACCATGCCCGCCACCTGGTTGTCCACTTGATCGATCTTCTATCCTACCTTCCTAAGAACCTTCTCGAGTACCCTGGGAACCACCCCTGCAACAATGAGAATCACCTCTAGCTGATGGATAAAATACTCTAATAGGGGAAGCACACTAAGCTAAAACAGTAATAGCCCCACAACTAGGGCACTCATATGAGTAGTGACCACAAGCTCCACAGGTATAACATAAGTCATAAGCTATATCAAAACCAACAAATCCAGTTAACCTGGAGTAACCTCCATGACTAGAATGACTAGAAGATGAACCCCTCAGAGACTGTTCGCCACCCTAACTAAGGTGGTCTCTAGCACTAGACTAACCTCCATCAGTAATATAAAGTGTTGCATGAATAAGTTATCCAGGCTGACTCTAAGTTTAATAAAAACGTGTAGAATATCAACCATAATAACTACTACATCTGCATCGGGAAGTAATATGACTCCCACTAAAATAGCCTTAAAATCTAAGCCTCTTATCATTGACCTCTTAAGCCTCATAGTGCATCTCCTCCATTATCTAAGCATGATCTGACACCTTAACACAAGACCTACCCATAGAAACCAATCTCTAAGTAGACATATGATTGGGAAGTCTCAACTCTCTAGCAAAGCAATTAACTCGCTCATACTCAATATCCAGAATTGAAGTAACATGCCTAGTAAACTAGTAAAAGTAAGCCTTATACTCTGTAACTGTCATGGAGCCCTGCTTCAATCTAGAAGATTAATCCATCAAACAATCTTTAAGGATGAGAGGCATATAATTCTCCAAGAATATCTTAGAGAACTGAGTTCATGACAAAGAAGAAGATCCAACTGGTCAAGAATCTGTATAACCTCTCCAGTAATGTTGAGCAGCCAAATCCAATTGAAATGGTGCAATCCATCCACGAGTCTCAAAAAGCCCTTAATTACAGAGCCTATACTCACAAGCAATCAAGAACTCATATGTATCCTCACCTGGAGCACCAGCAAACCTAGGTACAACCAATTTCAAGAATCTACCCAATATTTTTTGCTCCTTAGAGGACATAGTAGGTTGAGCAACCACTGGTTGAGAAACTACTGACTGTGCTACCACCGATGCAGGAGGAAAGTCAACTCTAGGAGATGCAACTATAAGCTACGCCCTCACCTCTATATCACTCTAATCTATAGATTATGCACCATCATACAAAACACCACCAACTATCCCTAAATGTTGAACTAACATATCTCTATGCAATAAAGAAGGAATAAAACTTGGTGGATCTTAGGCTAGTCCTAGTCCCACCACTCAATCTTGGGACCCTCATCTCGTGTAGAGGTAGCATGTGTCCTGGCCATCTACGAAAGAGTTAATATAAGGGAATATTTCTACAAACTAAATAAGACTCTTAGCACAGTATGAGTGAAAGAAGTGAGGAACTCCTTAGAATATCCAACAACCTCCTAAAGATAGAAAATAGATGTCATCATTCCAATTCGTAGGATGTTACTGGATGCTTGCTTTTATACCAAAAATGTCGATGTAGCCTAGGCTATGATACCAATTTGTCACAGCCTAATTTATGAGTCATAATGGCACCTACCAAATTCCACCAGTAGGTAATCCAAACCATAACCCAAAGCTAACTCAATGGCTTTATTTCATGGAAAATGCCAAACATAGGTAAATTTCATGAACATAATTAAATAAATAAGCCAAATATTCTAAATAGATATAACAGTCAATATAAGGAATCATCCCATGACCTAGCAGAGCCAGTATAAGAGCATCTAATAATAATAAAACTCAAAGACTTAGAATAGTCAATAATATCTGTCTCGATAACTAATGACAAAATAACAAAATATATAAAGAAATAGGTGACTCTAACTCCAAGAACTCACCCTATCTCTAGATAATCAACACAGCATGATCAATGATTAATAGCATAGATATTACTTGAATCTACACAAAAGCTACAAAAGTGTAGCATGAGTACCAAAATAATTGGTACTTAGTAGGGATCATCGATCGACTGATCTAAATCATGATATGAGTATGATTAAATGCAAGATAGCATAACTAAGTCAAGGTATAGAAAAACTTGAAGTAGCTCTAAAACCGTTGTGCATGAATGTGTGAGTAAATTGGAATAATAACATAATATAAAGCATCAATACATACAGTCATAACTACAAAATTTTCTCCCATACACCAACTAGGGAGAAAAAGTAAATAACTCATCCCAGACTCTCATATGCCCGTGAGTACACTCAAGATAGAATAATACAATCAACCAATATTACAACTAACCTTCACTGTTATTTAAGCATCACCGTACAACTATCATCAATCGGTCATTTGCCAATATTTCACAATTTACCAACATAGAGCAACCTTATAATCATTTGTACACTAGTCTGTTAATCAACTATCCATTTCTTATCACTAATTCAATTATCGACTAGTCATTATATATCCGTTAGTCATTATTTATCAACTAACCATCATTTGTCAACTAGTCATTTTACTACTAGAGTTTATTTATGTCATGCCACATAATAATTATTTCCTCGTTTTCTAACTTTAGCCAAATTGTTATTTTCAATCTCACACCCTAATATCATTGATAAAAAGAAATATATCATTATATCATAATACAAAAATCCAGAATCGAACAAATAAATATAGTTAATATCTAGACTCAAATTGGTAAATATAATCAATAGTTGGACTCAAACTGATAAATATAATCAATAGTCGTTCTTAAATTGGAAAATATAATCAATAGTATCATAATAAAACTCCAAACTTAAACTATAATCAATGGTATAATCATCTTCTAGACTCCAATTTGGCATATGTATGTATAATTAACACCATTAATAGCATCATCAATAACAAAAATAATAGCATTATCGATAAGCGTCAACCCTCACATTAACTAAAATAATTATCAAATATCAAGATTTCTCAATATCACTTCAATACTTATTTCCAAGGTTCTGATAAGCATAAAATATTTTACCAAATCTAGCATGTGTCATAGCCTAAAGTGGGTAAAGAGTCCATTTCTAATCCTCAAGTTCTATTTTAGGCAAATTTCTGCCCGAACTAGGCTTAAGGTATCTAATATGCCTAATTTGAGTAATCTAAGGTATTCTCATGCAAAACATGAGGAATGAAGTCCAATTCACCCAAGTCATAGGGAAACAAGCTAAGTGTTCAACTCTATGGTTTTGATATAGCCTAAACGATCCAACTATCCCAAGTCTTTAATTTCATCAATCCAACACCTAAAACCCATCTCAAATCTAACACAATAACATAAGAATACTATGAAATATATCAATCTAACAAGGTATGAACCTAGCTTTCCTTGACGCCGAAGAAAGCTCAATGAATCTCTAAAATACCACTTTTCCCTTCTGAGAAGCCTCCTCAAAATGCAAAGCTATCAAAAATAGATTATACTTACCAATACAAGAATAATGATACCCATATTGCACCATTGTACTTTGGGTCCGAAAATCACATCAAAACCCTATGTGGGTCTCACTTATAGAGATCGTGTTTTTGAAACGAATTCAATATTCTTACAAGCTCAAGGAATCATTACCATTAAAAATTGGTAAAAAAGATGCTAAATTAGGGATAAATTCAGTACCCAAATGTTTTGAGTTTTTGAGAAATAAATCATGAAATTCCACTAAGAAAAAGATGAATTCTTACCTTAACTCGGAAGATAATTGCAAAAATGAATGTTAATCTAGTTTACCAATCGCCAGCAGGATTTAATTTTAAGACTAACACTATTTAGGGTTCTTAACTCTCAAAGGATTGATGAAGAATGGAACAAAATCATGGAAAAAGGGTAATTTTATACCAAGTCCAAGTCCTCACCAGTCGTTATCGTAACCTGAGGCCTCACAATCACCACATCATATGACTTCTAGGCTTAGTCATGATCGTAACACCCCTCCGTAATAGTGGCATATCCTCTTCAAAATGAATTGTCATTGTTGCCCAAAGTGTCGCTGTCGCGGTGTACCAGATGTTCTAAGTCTAAAAAGAGGCTCGACAAGGTTTTTGGGATTCATTTGGAATCCCATATATGCAAAAAAATTGGGCAACCATACAAAATTTAATGTTCTAGACTCGATGGCACAATCAGATTTTCCATTTGAGGTCATTGACCAAATGTGGATCCCACACCCATATTTCATTTTCTTAACTTTACGACCAATAGGACAAAATGATTTTGTGTGTCTCAAGAATCCAAACCAAAGGTTTATCGAACCTAAAATCAACATTCTAGAGTAGTTAGAATAGTCAAAATTTGCATACAAGGCTATCTTACTAAATTTATTTCCTGTGTCCATTTGGAACAAGTGAAGACTTTTGTACAAGGAATTAGCTCTAAAAACCAAACTAACTTCCCGGTGATCGAACTGTCAATTTCAACAAGTCAAAAATGACTTGGGACAGCTATAGAAAAGCTCTAACAGTAAAGATAAGTTGAAATATGAAAATGTCCTAAAGGGTCTTTATATAATGATGATATACTTATATGTCTAGCGAGGGCGAAGAATGATTATGATGTTTATTATATATACCCAGTTTGATTTCAAAGGATGATTTTGATATTGATTATATATATGTGGTTTGATACTGTAGGAAGATTATGATGATAATGGTTGTGATGATGATTGTTTTGTTATTGATTATACCTATCGATTTGATTCCAAATATACATTATAATAGTTAGATGAATTATGGTATTATGGATTCTATTGCATTTATCCTTGCATTCATATTGCCTATCACCAGTATGAACCTATATCTATAAGCCTTATGAGGGGTGCATAGGTATGGGTGATGAGTATGACTTGTGGTGTATTTTATGTGGATTAAACCTTCTGAGTTTGGGCAGTGGGGGTTCGTGAAAGGCTCGTTAGGTATTTTTTTCTGGACTAACCAGTAACTCTCATTTTAATTGTTATTGTAATTATTATTGATATGATCATTATTATGGCTAGGTTGTGACAGATTGCTTAATAATTCAGTATCAATATTTGAGGTAAAATTCTAGCTCTTTCATCTTACAATTTTGTTATTATTCATGATTAACTCATGATTAGTCATTTAGATTAGAAACCCAGAGTATACTTGTACTATCTCTCTCTATGATTATGAGGTCTTAAAATGCTACTCTAATACTGTGTTGACCTTGTTTATATATATATATATATGGGGGGGTGTATCTAGTTATATATAGCTAAGGTATTACCGTATCTCCCTCCCTTCAATTATTCCGATTGTAGATTTATTCATTGGCCTTGTATACCGATATATATCCTTCTTCACCCTTTATTTAAATATTGGTTAGTGATATACAATCTAGAGTTGAGATTCCTGAATATGGCTGAGTAGGATAGTTCATCCTTAATACTTTCTTAGCCTTATTATGTTGGTTTTTTTTACATGAATAAGATAGTTTATCCTTATTATCTCACTAGATTTCTTATGTGGTTGTTGGAAATTTAGGTATAGTTTTCCATTCTATTTATATCTTATATATATTTGCATTATCTTTGGAGCTCAGTCAATAGTTTCCTACTAAGTACCATGTATTTGGTACTCATACTATATTTTTGCAGCCAGTAGATCATAGTACAGGTTATCGCCATTATTGTGTGCATCGTGTGGAGCAGCTATGGTTTTTAGATGCAGCGTGAGATCCTGATATTTGGAGTATTACTTTACTCCCTCTTGTGTACTAGACTAGTATCGATGTCATATTCAGAGATGGGTTGTATCTATATATTCATTTAGTACCTCAGTTGTATCCTTATTATGCTAGAAGCTCTTGTACTGATTTAACCAGGTTTTGGGATTATCTTATGTATGTTAGCCTTTTATTACATCTATGTAGAATTCTTCCCTTTATTCTTTTGGTAGTCTGTTACTAGCATCTCTAGACTACGAGTTTGGTATACCTGCTGGCGAGTTATAGAAAGCGCCACAATGACTTGAGAAAGTGGCTCATGACATTCTTTCATATTAACAACTCTTTTGTTGCATTCTGGGCATAAGAAAATCAAAATTTAGGGGTGGAAATGAGATAAAATGAAGAAGAATTTGAAGGATTTTAATTTTGAATTGACATTTTGGGCATGATATAGGAGTTATCATGCAAAAAGTTTTGTAAAATTGTCACGACCCGAACCGGGGCCCTGGACGTGACAGGCATCCCAAACTATGGAGGTCCTTGTGCCTCTTTACTATATGGCAATAAGGAATGCCATTCACATATAGTAAATAGAAATACAAAAGTAAACAAATGGAATCATGGTCATAATGTAAGTTCAATTTAACAATACGAGATGAAATCAATAAAATATCTAGGCAATATCCATCACTGTCTGAGAAATCTCTAATTTATCTGATCATAACAATTTTTCTATAACTAGGACAAGGCCCCAGTCGGACCCATAAACTAAAATTTCAAAACAACATTCTAGAAATAGGCCATCTGAAATCAAGAAGGCTCACCAACTAGACTTTTCAATATGTCAATCTTATGATTTGACAGGACCCCTGGACTGTGCCTCAGACCCTAAAATATAGGGGGTCAATACATATGTACTGGTATGTGAAATAACTCAAAAGTAATAACATTATAATGAAAAATAGATGAGAGCATATCCTGGAAACAATGAACATTATGAAAGTAAAAATACTTGGGCATATTTATAAATTTTGAAACTGTTCTTGACTCATTCTTTGTTATTTTTCTGAGCTAGTAGGTAAAACCTACAAATTTGAAATTCCATGGGCTATGTGGAACCCACCCTTGACTCAGCGGCCGAGCCTCTAATACTAGTAGCCGCCAAGATTTGGAGATGGTGATAACCCCCGTGTGAGCACATCACAGGAATCCCCCTATGTGAGATGTCCTAATCATTTTTATTATCCTCCCATGTAGGATACAATATCATAAGACCCATATCATTGACTACGATTTCCAGAAATGAGACCTAACACTTAATCGCCTTCTTCGGGTAACCTACTAGCTCTCTTAAGACCAATTTTTAGCTCTTTAAAACAAACATTATTCATACTTTCACAACATTCAATACTTATCTTGTTAAGGGAATGTAATCACCGGGTATCGTCATACCCTGACTTGCAAGTCAATCAAATTACATCATATCAATCTGTAGACCTTTTCTACTTATTATCATATTAGTGACCACCCTCACTTTTAAACATCAAATGAGAGAGAGTTATGCAATAAATCTTTCATTCAAAACCATTATCAAAACATTCTACTCCCAATTACAGAATCAATAGATTGTCACCTCATCTTTGTAATTTCTTTAAAAATCCAAGGAAGGCGTTAATTTGACACAATAAACGTTTATCATATGAAAACATATTCTCAACATGTCAAAAGTAGTACCAAACCATGATCATTTATGAAGCATTCACCCATTAGTTTTTCGTTTAGAAAGTTCATGCCTTTAAGTAACTCGTAACAATCAAAATTGACAATATCATGATAAAAGAGGGAGTTTTGATCATTCATGCCCTCATTTAAACTTTACAAATAGACAAAATCCTATATAACTAGTAATAGATAAACTTCCATGAAAAGTGGTTCAAGACAACACATATTTTCATCAACATGATGCATAATACTCGAAAATAATAGCGACTATTTCATTAAAAATCATAATTGAGGATCTTTAATCTTGATAAAACATTTAAACTCATGCCCAATATTTTTAGAGTAGTCCCACATACCTTATATAAATTGTTTCCAAGAGTGGAACCCCAGTCTCGGCTCTTTTCTTGAAGAATCATGATTTAGAAGAAATTCTTGATCTATGGGTGAGGAGTTAGGGTTTTGTGTTGAATAGTTTTGAGTGTTTTTTGGGCATAATATTCCCTAAAGACATTTTAATATCATGTTATGGACGGGATATGATGAGACAAAAAGACTGGAATACCCTTCCAAAGTAAAAAATTAAAAGGATTGCGAACTGGGCACCTAATACGATTATCGATGCGACGCATCTAGATCACATTGAGACACTGGTTCAGCCAACATGATCACCACTGCGGCGCGTCGACATCGCATTGAGCCACTATCTCGACCACCCAAACACATCCCAAACATAATAAAAAAAATCCAAAACTTTCCCAGAATAACCCTTTTACATTCCTGAACATGAATCAACCTTAAAAACCCACGTCTCAAGGTTAAAATGACTATTCTAGAATCATTAAAGTTTAAGAGCTTAAAATAAGTCAATATCATTTCAACAGTTAGAATTTTTTTAGATAAATATCTCCTTAAACATGCCACCAAAGTAGTTATTAATTCAAGAATGCTACGAGGTGTTACATTATCCCTCCTTCGGATCATTCATCCCCGAATGATGGCTCGGAGCTCCAATAAGGACGACTTTAAGCACGCTAAGGAAAAGATAGATATAATAGTTAAATGGCTTATACCTTCTGAGTTGTCATCCATAGTTTCAAAGAGGTTTTGGTATCTAGCTCGCATATCATCTTCTGACTCCCAGGTAGCTTCCTTAGCCTTTTGGTTCTTCTACAACACCTTAACCTACACTTGCTTCTCAACTTCCGGACTTGGCGATCCAGAATAGCAACGGGCTCTTCTTTATATGTCAAGTAGTCCTTCACATTGATTTCCTCTATAGGTAACACCAAGGAATGGTCCCCAATACACTTTTTCAACATGGACACATAGAACACAGGGTGTACAAAACCCAGACTTCCAGGCAAATAAAATTCATAGGCAACCTCACCTATCCTTCTCATAATCTGGTATGGTCCTATATAACAAGGACTAAGTTTCCCCTTCTTCCCAAGACGCATGACTCCCTTCATAGGGGAGACTTTAAAAAACACCTGATCACCAACCTCAAATTCTAACTTTCTTCTCCTAACATCGGCATAAGACTTCTGTCGACTCTGAGATGTCTTAAGTCGTTCTCAAATGATTTTCACCTTCTCCATTGCCTAATAAACAAGATCAGACCCAAACAACCGTGTTTTACCCACTTCATACCACCAAATTGGCGATCTACATCTCCTTCCATAAAGTGTGTCAAATGGATCCATCTTAGTACTGGAATGGTAACTATTGTTGTAGGCAAACTCAATCAGCGGTAGATGATCCACCCAACTACCTTTGAAATCAATCACACAGGCCCTTAACATATCCTCAAGGGTATGAATAGTGCGTTCAGCTTTCCCATTAGTCTGAGGGTGGAATGCAGTACTCAGGTTCACTTGGGTACCTAAACCCCTTTAAAAAGAATTCCAAAACTGCGAAGAGAATTGTGTACCTCGATCGGATATGATGGATACAGGTTCCCCATGAAAATAAAATATTTCTTCGATGTACAACTTGGCATAATCATCTCCTGAATAATTAGTCCTCACAGGTACAAAGTGAGCTGACATGGTCATCCAGTCTACAATCACCCAAATAGAGTCATATTAGTTTCGGGACCTCGGAAGCCCCATGACGAAGTCCATATTGATTATCTCCCATTTCCACATAGGCAAGGCTATCTCCTGAGAAGTACCACTTGGCCTCAAATGCTCCACTTTGACTTGTTTGCAATTCAAACACTTAGAAACAAAATCAGCAATATCATATTTCATATTGTTCCAACAATATATTACCTTAAGGTCATGATACATCTTACTAAATCCTGGGTGAACAACATACCTCGATGTGTGAGTTTCATAAAGGATCCTATCTTCCAACCCATCTACATTCGGTACGCATAGCCTACCCTGATATCTAAAAATTCCATCACCTCTAATTTCAAACACCATCACCTTTTTGTAACCCACACCATTTTTAATTTGCATCAAAATAGGGTTTTCAGCCTGCTTCTCCTTAACTTCAGCACATAGGTAAGATCTAGATATCTCATGTACAATTACTCTTCCATCCTCGAAATCCATAAGTCGTACCCCTAGATTTGTTAGCCGGTGAATGTCCTTCACCATTTCCTTTTTTCGTTCCTCAACATGAGAAAGACTGCCGATTGACATCCTGCTAAGGGCGTCGGCCACCATATTTGCCTTGCCCGGATGATAGTGTAGGCTCATGTATTAATCCTTCAATAGTTCCAGCCACTTCCTCTGTCTGAGATTTAGCTCTTTCTATGAGAAAACATACTGTAAACTTTTATGGTCAGTAAATATATCAACATGTACCCCATAAAGGTAATGCCGCCAGATTTGAAATGCAAACACCACAACTGCTAACTCCAAGTCATGGGTTGGGTAATTTTTCTTGTGCACTTTAACTGCCTAGATGCATAAGCTGCTACTTTACCATATTTCATAAGTATATAACCAAGTCCCACTCGAGACACATCACAGTATACAATAAAACCTTTTGTACCCTTAGAATGGGTCAAAATAGGTGCAATAGTCAACTTGTATTTTAATTTCTCAAAACTATTCTCACAGGATTCAGACCACACAAATTTAACCTTTTTTCGTGTCAACTTGGTAAGTGGAGAAGCTATGGAGGAAAAACTTTCTACAAACTGCCAGTAATACCCTACCAAACCCAATAAGCTCCGGATATCGGTTGGAGTTGTGGGTCTGGGACATTTTCTCACTGCATCAATCTTTTAGGGGTCAACCTTAATTCCCTCACTAGAAACAATATGCCCTAAGAAAGCAATAGCACTAATCCAGAATTCACACTTGGAAATTTTTGCATACAACGTATGATCTATGAGGGTCTGAAGAATGACTCAGAGGTGGTTGTCGTGATCCTCCTCACTCTTAGAATAAATCAAAATGTCGTCAATGAAAACTATGACAAACAAATCTAGAAACTGACGGAACACCCTATTCATTAGGTACATAAAAGTTACAGGGGCTTTAGTCAATCCGAAGAACATGACTAAGAATTTATAATGGCCATATCGGGTTCAAAAAGTTGTTTTGGGAATATCTACCTCCTCAACCTTTAATTGATGATACCCCGAACGAAGATCTGTCTTTGAGAAAAAACTATCTCCATGAAGTTGGTCATAGAGATCATTAATTCTAAGAAGGGGGTATTTGTTCTTAACAGTGACCTTATTCAGTTGATGGTAGTCCATGCACAAATAGTACGGGTGCACCTCAGGGAAAAACACTAGGACGAATAAAGCCTTTGTCAAGAAGATACTTTAACTGTTCTTTTAACTCTTTCAATTTTGCAGGAGCCATTCTATATGAAAGGATAAAAATAGGATGGGTGTCAGGCAATAAGTCAATGCCAAAATCTATCTCCTTATCAGGAGGTATCCCTGGAAGATCATCAGGAAAAACTTCCAGAAATTTGTTAACTACAGGAACAGACTGGAGACAAGGATTTTCAGTATTAGAATCTTTTACTTGAATCAAATGATACAAACAACCCTTATATATTAGTTTGCGAGCTCTGAGATAGGAGATGAATTTTCCTTTCGATGCTAAAGAATACCTCTCCTACTCTACTACTATTTCATTTAGAAAAGAGAAGGTGACCTTTCTGGTTCTTCAATCTAGTATGACATAGCACGAATAGAGCCAATCCATCCCTAAAATAGCATCAAAATCAACCATATCAAACACTATAAGGTCTGCCATAGTATCACAATTACAGACAGACACCACATAATTTTATTCACCCTTCAAGCCACAATAGAGGCACCAACAAGGGTAGAAATAGAGAAAGGTTCCGCAATATTTTTAGGTTCAAAATAAAAGCTAACCGCTAGAAACGGGGTGATATAAGACAAGGTAGACCTAGGATAAAGTAACAATACACATCATGGGAGAAAATTTGTAACGTACCCATGATTACATCTGGCAAAACTTCTACCTCCTGGAAATTTGTCAAGGCATACAATCTGTTGTGACCACCTCCGGAGCTGGAAGTAGAACCCTTGGGAGGTAGTGGTGGTTCCAAGAAATTATCTTGGGAATTAGAACTCCAAAAATTACCTCTCACTATCGGGCAATGATCTTGGGTGTATTTATATGCCTAAGCACCATAACTTACTCATATTTTAGCTAAGTTTTGAGAACAAAGTGTCTAGTTTCTTATGTTTTTACTCTACTTTGATGTAATTGAGCTAACCTATGTGAGTAGCATGATTTCAGGTGTTAATGAGGTAGATAAAGACATAATGGAACTATGGATTGCGGATGACAAATCACACAAGAAAAAAGTAGCTTGTTGGACCAAATGTTGCGCCTAGAAACTATGTCCAAGACTAATTTTTAATTTATAATTAGTTAAGGGACTTAGAAGGAAATTATGAGAAAAAAGATTATTAGAAAGACTTGATATTGAATTTTTATCATTATTCATTATTCTGTATTATTTTGGAAGGAGAGATTGGCAGATTAGCTTGGAGAGAGAAAAAACATTTTTCTCTTGGTTTACTATTTACACACAAAGATAATCTTCTAGTTTTTGGTATGATGAACATACTTATGGTGATTTTCATTCTGTACATGAGTAGCTAAGATTATTGGTTAAGGTTATGGAAACCTTGTAGCATACTATCTATTTCTATGGGTTTTGAATTCATTATGCATTGATTTACTTACATCATACTTTTTTCGTTATGCTTGAATTCTCGTGGTTACAAACATAGAGAATGTGCCATTGAAACATAACTTGTTCGATAGAAAGGTTAATGTTTGGAAAGGACAGTAGTGACATAAAAATAGGGTTTCCAACCTCTATTTTACACCTTAATACCTTAACAGGATTAACAACTTAGAGATATCGTATAATTGAGTAAACACTTTTAAGTCGAGAGAACTAAAGTGAATTAATCTTTGATGGTTGAGAAACGCTTGGATTGAAAATTAGAATACGTTTCTCTATAAGTGCATGCATGTACGAACTCTTAACACCCATAGTTAGAAGATATTAAAAACTACAAGGTGGACATAACCTTATCTTGTTATTCTCTATATTCAACTTTGTTACACATATTGCTTCACTATTATATTGAAACAATTACTTTGTACTTAAGTCAAAACCCCTTATTGCTTTACGGAAACAAATGATTAAAAGTCAACTAATCTTCATATAACTTAATTAGCACCCTATTCCCTGTGGGAGTCGACCCCAACCTAGTTGGGTTATATATTTGACAACGACTGCATACACTTTCGTAAGAAAGTTGTAATTTGGGCGTAGCAAATTTTGGCACCGTTTCCAGGGAATACTGTTGTCAATTAAGTTTATGTGTGTTAATTAACAGTTTGTGAAGTTTCTTAATTTTACATTTATTGGTTGTTTTTGTTTGTTATAGGTTCATTGTTGTTTATGCCATGAACTAGAAGTTCATGAGAACCATTATTACCCTTCAATCCTGAACCTCATCTCATTGAAAGAATAGCTAACTTGAAAGAAGCTGAAAGATTAGCCGCTTTGGACAATGCTCAATTAAATCAATAGAATACTGATAACCCAGGTCGGGTACCTAATCCAGATGAAGAGGACCTGGGAGACAATGATTTGTTGGGGACAATTAATCGAAGTCATGTAGAGGATACAGCTGAACCAGTGAACAAAAATATGAACAAAAATCATCCTTTCAGAGCAAGACCTGATCGCCAAGCTGTGCAATTTGATCTTAATAATGATGAGGATGGAATGGATGGATCGGGTACAATTGGAGATATTATTCCCCTACCTTTGGCACCCGGAGCTAAGTTCAATATTAGCAAGTGATGCAATTCAGAACCTTCAGAATAATGGATCGTGCATGGCTATTACCACACGGAGTGGTATGGTTTTATCAGGCCCTTCTTTGGGAAAAGTTGTGAATGAAAATATTGATCTTGAAGAAGGTAATCCAGTCGAGACTGAAAAGCTGGATGGCATTGATATCCTATTTAATCATTAGCATATTGATGAGTTTGAAAAAGGAAAAAAAAAGGAATAGAAAGTAGTGGTGAAGACTCACCCAAACCCACTATCTCCCTTCCCTTAGAGATTGAAGAAGAAGGTTGATGACACGAAGTTTAATAAATTCACGGCAATATTGAAGTAGTTGACAGTAAATATGCCTTTGGTAGAGGCACTTGAGCAAATACCAGGATATGCTGAATTTATGAAGGATCTTGTGACGAAGAAATGTGCAGTGAGATACGAACCGATGGATAATCTCCATCATTATAGTGTTATTTCTATAAGGTCCTTGGTGTAGAAGAAGGCAGAGCCAGGAGCATTTACTATTCCTTGTACAATTAAGTTTCTGGAATTTGATAAGGCCTTATGTGATCTGGGAGCAAGCATTAATCTAATGCCGCTAGCTATTTATAAAAATTTGGGTTTGAGAGATCCCACACCCACTAACAAGCGACTTATGATGGCGGATAGGTCAGTAAAATGACTTGTTGGTGTTTCGTATGATGTGCTGGTGAAGGTGGATAGCTTTATATTTCCTGCAAATTTTGTAATTCTAGATTGTGAGGTAGACTTCGAGGTGTCTATAATCTTGGGTCAACTTTTTCTCACAACCGGAAGAGTGTTGATTGATTTACAAGCTAATGTGATCTTATTTAGGATAAATGATAAATTGGTACACTTTGATGTGGGCCAATAAATGAAGCAGAATAAAGAAATAAGTGTGTTCTCAATTGTTGATGTATATTATGAGGATAAGCAGGAGGTGCCAATAGAGGAGAAGTTTGTTGTCGATCCTTTAGATGCAGTGCTTATGAATTTTGATCATGAAGGCATTGAGGAGTGTGAAGAGACTATTTGTTCTTTGACAGGAATGAGATCATACTCTTATGCTCCTAAGAAGCTAGATCTTGATCTTAAGAATCGACCAACACCACCGGTGAAGCCATCCATTAAAGAGACACTGGTGTTGGAATTGAAATAGCTGCCAGGGCATTTAAGGTATGTGTTTCTGGGCAATAGAAGCACGTTACCCATGATTATTGCATCTGATTTGGGCGAGCATCGGGTGGAATCACTTATTTTGGTTCTTCAGAGGTACAAAAGAGCAATAGGCTGAATCATTGCTGATATTATTGGCATTCTCTCTAGCATTTGCACTCATAAGATACAACTTGAGAAAGACTATACTCCAACCATCAAGCATCAACACTTACTTAACCCACCGATGCAAGAGGTAGTTAAGAAGGAAATTATTAAGTGGCTATACACAGGAGTGGTTTATCCTATTTTCGATAGTAAATGGGTAAGCCCAGTTCAATATGTGCCCAAGAAAGGGGGCATGACTGTTGTTGCAAATGAAAAGAATGAGTTGATTCCTCTCAGTCCTATGACTGGGTGGAGGTTTTTCATGGAGTATCAAAGAAAAACTCATGGACCTTAAAGGATCACTTCCCAATGCCCTTCATGGATCAAATGCTTGATCAGTTGGCAGGAAGGGGGTGGTATTGCTTCTTGGATGGCTATTCTGGCTATAATCAGATCTGTATTTCTCTTGAAGAACAGGAGAAGATGACATTTACATACCTGTATGGAACTTTTACATTCAAGAGGATGTTGTTTGGGTTATGTAATGTACCTGCTACCTTCCAAAGGTGTATGATGTCTATTTTCTCAGATATGGTGTAGGACACCTTGGAGGTGTTCATGGATGATTTTTATGTGGTAGGATATTCTTTTGAGCTGTGTTTAGTGAACCTGATTAGGGCCTTACAATGATGTGTGGAATTCAATTTCGTTCTCAATTGGGAGAAATGCCACTTTTTGGTAAAAGAGGGCATTGTTCTCGAGCAAAAAATTTCAGCAAAAGGGATAGAGGTAGATCGAGCCAAGGTGGAGGTTATTGAGAAGCTACCATCTCCTATTTCTATAAAGGGAGTGCATAGTTTCCTTAGACATGCTGGCTTTTACCGGAGGTTTATAAGGGACTTTTCAAAGATTGCAAACCCATTTTGCAAACTTTTGGAGAAGGAAGTGAAGTTCTCTTTTGATGATGATTTATTGAAAGCATTTGAATGCCTTAAAAAGAAGTTGGTTGAAGCCCCTATAATTGTCGCACTAGATTGGTCAAAACCATTTAAGATCATGTATGATACAAGCGGTGTTGCCCTTGGAGCTGTTTTGGGGAAAAAGAAGGATAAATTATGTCTTCCAATCTATTATGCCAACAAAGAATTGAATGGAGATCAAAAGAACTACACTGTCACCAAATAGGAACTCTTTGCTTTAGTCTATGCTTTTGAGAAATTTTGTGCTTATTTACTAGGAACCAAGTTAGTGGTCCACACTGGCCACGTAGCCTTAAGATATTTGATGGCTAAGAATGACGTCAAACCAAGGTTTATTAGATGGGTGTTGATGCTCCAAGAATTTGACTTTGAAGTCAAAAGATAGGAAGGGTTGTAAAAACCAAGTTGCGGATCATTTGTCTAGGATGGAAGGTGACTAAGCAGTTAGAGATAAAATGGAGTTCAATGATGAATTTTTGTATGAAGAGATCTTGGCTGTTGTTATGGAGAAAATGCCTTGGTACGCTGATTTTGTAAACTATGTGGTGAGTGAGTTGATTTCGGAAAATCTTTCTTTTCATCAAAGAAAAAATTCCTTCATGATGTGATACATTACTTCTGGGATGATCCATATCTATTTCAGCGGTGTGATGATAATATTATAAGGTGATGTATGCCAGACGTAGATGTATTGAGTATATTGGAAGCATGTCATGCTTCCCCAGGTGAAGGTCACCATGCAGGTGATCAAACTGCTAGATAGGTTTTGCAGAGTGGCTATTTTTGGCCAACTTTATTCAAGGATGCTCATGAGTTTGTTCTATGTTGTGACCAATGTTAGAGGTAGGGGTAAATATCCAAGAGGCATGAGATTCCTTTGACGAAGATGCTGGAAGTAGAATGGTTTGACGTCTGGGGCATTGATTTTATGGGCCCTTTTGTAAGATCGTATGGGATAAAGTACATTCTAGTTTCTATTTATTATGAATTAAAATGGATTAAAGACGTCACTTTGGCTGATAATGAACGAAAGAGAGTGTTGCATTTCTCAAAAAGAACATCCTCTCTCGCTTTGGAGTGCCACGTACTATTATAAGCGATGGAGGATCTCATTTTTGCAACAAAGTGTTTCGATCTGCCTTGGAAAAATATGGTGTGAAACAACATAGAGTAGCAACTCTATATAACCCACAAACTAGTGGGAAATTAGAGGTTTTGAATTGGGAGATTAAAGCCATCCTAGTCAAAACGGTGAATGCTAGTAGGCAAGATTGGTCTCAAAATCTGGATGATGCCTTTTGGGCATATCAAACTTCTTTCAAGACACCTATCGGTATGTTACCATATCAGTTAGTCTATGGGAAAACATGTCACTTGCCGATAGAGCTAGAGCACAAGGCTTTATTGGCACTCAAAAGGTTAAATCTGAATTGGAAGAAAGCAACAGAGCTAAGACTGGTGCAACTAAATGAGATGGATGAATTCCATCTCGAGGCTTATAAAAGGCCGAACCTATACAAGGAGAGGATCAAGAAGTATCATGATTAGAGGATTGAAAAATGAGATTTCCAAAAAGGTAGCTTGGTGCTTCTATTCAACTCTAGACTCAAACTGTTCCTAGGTAAACTTAAGTCCAAGTGGTTAGGCCCATTTAAAGTGAGTCAAGTCTACTCATCTAAAGTAGTCGAACTTGAAAACGAAGATGGAGGCATCTTCATAGTTAACGGGCAACGAGTCAAACTTTATATCGGTTAAAATGACTTGATAAAAATATTGCTACTATCTATCTTGATAAAGTTTGAGTAATCGAGACAACTGAGTCGTGCCGCAATAATAAATCAGGTGCTACATGGGAGGCAACCCATGATTTTATGTTGATTTTTATATGTAAAACAAAAATACAAAAATAAGAGTCGAGCCACGACTGAAACTACTGCACTTGGTGGGAGGAAACCTACCCTTCTAATCATTTTTAATTGTTTTTTATTTAGTGTAGGTGTTCGAAGCACTAAAGAGGTGATAGGTTCTAAATTCTATTTGAAAGTGAACCATATTAAAGGTGGTAAGTTTAGGATTAACGGAAACATTGAAGGTAAGTTGGAGTAGTCAAAATGTTAAGGCTTGATTCATAATTTGAGTGAGAGTTATGACTCAAATTATGCCTCACATGGAGAATGGAGTGCATGGCGTCCAAGTTTAAGTGTACTATAGGGTGTGTGACACCCAAGTTTACATAGGCCATGGCAAAGGCGTCACCTAATACTTAGCCTAAGCCCACTGCCTCACATGGGCATTGCATTATGCGGTGCCTAACTTAGCTTGAATGGTAGGATGTGCTCCATACACCTTCAAGTTGGCGATTGTTTGTGCATCTCTTACCCAACCGCACACCCTTACTGGTTCAAGTTGGCAATTACTTATGTGGCGCCTAAGTTAATATCTGCGATAGGTTGTGCGCTGCCTACTTACACTTGTGCGATAACATGTACGCCGCATATCATACCGCACATGCTCACTGTTTGGGTTAGGTGATTTCATGTGCGATGCACACTTAGGACTTTGCGATAACATATGCGCCGCATACCACTAAAAGTTCAACATAGTATACGATTTTAACTTGGGTCAACCCGACCCGGATTTCATCCTTTAAATAGACCCCACACCCTAAATTCCCAAATTTATCCTTATTTCACCCCTAAGTCGTACAATCTTTTGCTCGCAACATGTCTCTTGTCCTTTAAGATTCTTCTTTGCTTCATAATCTCAACAATTCTTCCTTTATTTCTTCAATCTTCCATTTTTAAGGTAAGTTTTTCTTTCTTAATCCTTTGATGTTGTCACTTTATGTTATAAGTGTTAATTGATTTCTTGAGGATTGTGGAGTGAATTCTTGCCATAGCTTTGTAAAAGTAGTTTTGAAACTCTTGGGGAAGATGAACACCATTATTTTGGAAACCATCATTGTTGTGGATTTTAATTTAACCTCTGAATATGTTGTTGGTTGTTAAATGCAAGTCATGGTGTATTGTGAGTATTGAGGTGTAGAAGATTTAAGGCATTATTTTGTAGTATTTTGTGCTTGTACATGTGAATGAATTGTTCACAACAAACATGGTAGTTGTGCAACCACTATTGCGCGTCTTATTTTATTGAACATGATGTTGATAAAAAGTATGGGACGTTGATAATATTTGGGTATTGTGATATGTTGAAGTTGTAAAGGATAAGTTTATTCAACAATTGCTTTATTGAAGTAAAATTGGTGGTGGTGTTAATAAAAATTGATTTTGTGCACCATTTATGTGTTAGTTTGAATTGCAATATTGTTGTGGAATATGAGGGGTTTATGGAGTGAAACTGTGACTCACAAAAAAAGGAAAATCCACCATGTGAGTTGCAAATGTGCTAATAATGTTGTGAATAATTTTGACACCCAAGATCAAAGTGTATGTCGGAAAAGTCTGAGTACCCGACAACACCACTTAATTGGTTTATACTAACAAATTATGTGTAAGGTGGTTATTTCACCACCCTCTTCTTAATTGTAGTGACTTTTGATTAAGTATGGCTAACATGATTATATGATGCACTCAGGTGATATGGCTCCTAAAGGAAGCACTTGCAAAGATAAAGCATCCACATCTCAGAAGGGACATAAACGAGTAAGAAAGGAGAAACCCATCTCATCCTCTCTTCTAGGGCCTCGATGCACCTTTGGAATTAAATTTCTCTTAGAGGATGGTTAGGAGTAGTACAAGAATAACAAAGTAAATAGATATGTGCCACTGGAGCTTACTCAAAGGGAGAGTTTTGCAAGGCACTACCCTCATATTTTGTCTAGAGTCATAGAACTAAAACTTAACTTCATCTTCCAAGACATAGGTGAGTGCAATTTAGATTGGACTTGGGATTTTTATGCTAATTGGTCCCCAAAAAACAGTGGGAATGAAGTTAATCTTTGAGGGAAAATCCTATATCTGACGGCCAAATTTTTTAACTCTTTCTTGGGTACTCCGAATGTGTATCATTCTAGGTTGAAGGAATTATATAGAAGGCCTCCCTATAGAGACATCAGGCATACTTTGTGCGGTTCAAGGTCTATGGATCGGTGGTTCCATCACAAGGATAAAGGCCATCACAACACATTTCTATATACTTTTCTGAACAAAGAAGCTAGTATCTGGCTAAGGATGGTCAATGCTAGCTTGATTCCTAGAAAGCAGTTCACAAAAGTCTCACACGATCGGGGATGTTTAGTATATGCTTTGATGACTGATGTTCCTGTAAACGTTGGTGTAGTTATACGCGCTTCTATGTTCAGAGCAAATATGCAAAAAAGGACACCATAAGCTTTGAAAGCTTGCTGACCACCATTTTAAAAAAGAAAAATAGTGAAGCGGAGCCAACGGATCACATGTTCCCACAGAACCCAAAAAGAGTGGATGTCATAATGGTAAAGGATCCAGATACCAGCCAAGGGATAATTCTTAGCACTGCTGAATGTCACTAATGATATAAGAGCTTCTTCTGCCATATTTATGGCATGATAAAGCTCACTATTATGAGTGGAGGCCATGTGCCTACTGATTTAGAGCTACGTAGCTGGATTATGACTATTCAATTAATGACCATGCTAGAGCTATATGTGGAGCGGGGATTGGTTTTGAGGAACCATTGGTTGATGATATACCAACGGATGAGGATCACCGACTGTTAGATTCTGACATGAAGGTCGAATCTAGTAAGGAAGACTCTGATGATAATTTTGATGCAAGTGGCATGACCCCAGATGTGGAAGAAGAGTCCGACTAGCCAGGTTTTTGTTTAGGTATTTGCACTGGGGACAGTGTTTTGCTTAAAGTGTAGGGTGGCTAGAAGTGCTTCTAGATTGCTTACTATTTTGTCTTCTCTTTAGTGCATTTTTTTTCCATTTTGAATTTGTTAGTTTAGTTCATGTGTTTTGCTTCTGCGTATATGTTAGTTTGTAGTCATAGTTAGGTGTTTTCTCGATGATGGATGGATGACGACCATCTTAAGAGAAAATTAGTCATGTGTTGGACCTAATAAGTGATTTTAATTTATTCTAGCGGGCCACATGATAATACAACTATGTGATAAACTTTTACTGTTGAGATACCTAAGTTCTAGTTTATGACTCGTGTGGTGATTGTTGGCTTAAAGTGAATTCATATAACTGTTTGGTTAACAGTCTCTAATGATCCCGTTGGAGTTTAGCATGTGCCATGTGTGTTTGAGATTATTTGCATATTCCTTGTTGCAATTGATGCTAGAACTTGCCTGGTGTATGTGCAAAATGAAATAGAGAATGTGAGTTTAGGAGATGATTTAGGCATTTCTTTGAAAGTCATTTTTTTTCATACCCTCTTTTGAACCACCTTTATGCATAATCTTAGCTACCCCATTGAGCCTTTAGCTTGTTCTTTGGTAACCTCATGTGTAGCCTGATCCTTCCTTGATTAAACTCAACTTGATCCAAATCTCCTAAGTGCTTTAGTAAAACTTTTTAGTAAGGAGTTGTAAATAGGAGAAGAAAAAGGTGAAAAGATAGCCCCAAAGTAATAGTTTTTGGCGTCTAAATCTGATATGATTAGTTGGAAATGAAATCTATCTTAAAAAAGAGAGAGAAAAAGTGGGATAAGAAGTTGTTCAAAATGAGATGATGTGAACATGGAAAATATCCCGCCATAAGTTATATGAGTGAGCTTTATGAAATGGGGTGAAAGAAAATGATGTGTGTAGTTTGTAGAGGTAAAAATTGGTTGTTAGAGATTGGTATTCATTGTCTAATGTTGTGAACTAATGTAGTGTACTGGCCAGAATAGTTCCTACCAATCCCTTAGCCTACATCACAACCGGTAAAGACCTATATGATCCTAATCTTAACATTCTGATATTAGTGGAGCACTACACTAAGGGAAATCATATCGTCATCATTTGTAATTTGAGAATTCTTTGTGAGAGTGAGCGTAACTTAATTCTTTTACCCATTGTGCTAGAAATTTAATTTTTGTGAGCGATTATGGATAACTCTTTTGTTGTGAAGGCACATGTTTGATGAAAAGTTGGGTAATTTATATGATTTCTTTGCTTAAACGGTATGCATGAATTTAGCAACTTGATGAGTCTATTCTTGAGGGTAGGTTATTTTCAGTAATGGTTTATGAATCTACTTCTTGTTTCATATTCGTTGTGTGAGCCTATTTGAGCATCTTGTGTTTCCTTTGTGGTTTTTAAATCTTGTGTATGTGTAAATGGATAATTTTTTCGAGGACGAACAAAGCTTTAAGTGTGGGGTGGTGATCTTGGGTGTATTTATATGCCTAAGAACCATAACTTACCCATATTTTAGCAAAGTTTTGAGAACAAAGTGTCTAGTTTCTTATGTTTTTACTCTACTTTGATGTAATTGAGCTAACCTATGTGATTAACATGATTTCAGGTGTCAATGAGATAGATAAAGACATGATGGAACTATGAATTGCGGATGACTAATCACACAAGAGAAAAGTTGCTTGTTGGACCAAATGTGGCGCCTAGAAACTATGTCCAAGACTAATTTATCATTTATAATTAGTTCAGGGACTTAGAAGGCAATTAAGAGAGAAAAGATTATTAAAAAGACTTGATGCTGAATTTTTATCATTATTCATTATTCTGTATTATTTTGGAAGGAGAGATTGGTGGCTTAGCTTGGAGAGAGAGAAAACGTTTTTCTCTTGGTTCACTATTTACACCCCAAGATCATCTTCTAGTTTTTGGTATGATGAACATACTTATGGTGATTTTCATTTTGTACATGAGTAGATAAGTTTATTAGTTAGGGTTATGGAAACCTTGTAGAATACTATCTATTTCTATGGGTTTTGAATTCATTATGCATTTATTTACTTATATCATACTCTCTTCGTTATTCTTGAATTCTCGTGGTTGCAAACATATAGAATGTGCCATTGAAACATAACTTGTTTGATAGAAAGTTTAATATTTGGATAAGAGAGTAGTGACAAAAAAATAGGATTTCTAACCTCTATTTCACATGTTAATGCCTTAATAGGATTAACAACTTGGAGATATCGTATAATTGAGTAAATACTTTTGAGTCGAGAGAACTAAAGTGAATTAATCCTTGACGGTTGAGAAACGCTTGGATTGAAAATTAGAATATGTTTCTTTATAAGTGCATGCATGTATGAACTCTTAAAACCCATAGTTAGAAGATATTAAAAACTACAAGGAGGACATAACCCTAGCTTGTTATTCTCTAGATTTAACTATTGTTACACATATTGCTTCACTATTATATTGAAACTATTACTTCATACTTAAGTCAAAAACCACTATTGTTTTACGGGAACAAATGATTAAAAGTTAACTAATCTGCATACAACTTAATTAGCACTTTATTCCCTGTGGGATTCAACCCCAACCTAGTTAGGTTATATATTTGACAACGACCGCGTACACTTCCGTAAGAAAGTTGTAATTTGGGTGTATCAGGCAATCCCTCTGAAGATACCTAGGTTGACCACACTCATTCACACTTTACCATCGAGATAGCATCCCCCTAGATGATTCCTTCCGTAATTACCACAATGAGGATACTGCGTATAAGACTAGGACACACTCTTCTGTGACTGAGTAACCTGCATTCTGGATCTGATGTTGGGCTCAAAATTCTGAAATTGTCGATCAACTGGAGGTTTGGGCGCGGGGGCCCGGCTGAAGATTGGGCATTACTCTAAAACGTTTTTTGCGCCCACTTACTACCCCAATTATTTCCACCCTGGTGCTACCTATCATTCTGGTCTGCAGATCTAGCCCTCTGCACCTGCCTATCTTTCTCTCTTGCCTCCGCCACCACTATCTTCTATTCCTCTATCTGTTTCATATAAATAGACAACCCAGAGAAATCTATGTCTTTGTTCAGCATCTCTCCTTTGGAATTTCCAACACCAAATCATCCGAGAGACCGGATGCAACTTTGCTCATACGGGCCCTCATGTTACCTGCCAAATCCGGAGCATAACGGGACAACTGGTTGAATTTCAGGTGTACTCCTTGATGCTCATCTTCCTTTGTTTCAAGTTCATGAACTCTTCAATCCTGGACTCCCTCAATTCCAATGGAAAGAATCATTTCAGGAAAGCTTTCACAAAGTCACCCTACACAGAATGCCTAGCATCACCACCCTTTAAATCCTCCCACTTATTATACCATTGATTTTCCACCTCTTTCAGCTGATAGGCTGCCAACTCCAAACCTTCAACCTCATTTACGTGCATTGATGTGTGAGAAATTACTAACACATTTAAGACCTTTAACCAAGAATAATTGCAAAGTCTTAAGAAATTTTTATCATTTTTGATTTGTTTATGTCTGATTTTATAGTTTAAGCTAATGGGATAGAGAACCAACAAGAATGGAATCAAAGAAGTTGAAATCTGGAGGAATCTGAAGATAAGTGTGGATGATGACATCGGTGATAAGTCATCATCCCTGTGAAAGGCTATCACAGTTGTCGTCAGACTTAAGCATGAGTTGAATCTTGTGATGACATCTGGTGATATGACGTCAAAAGTGTGATACGCTTTCATAAATGTAGTCATCCGTAAACAGAGAATAGGAGTTGAAGACATTTTTATGACGACGTTTGTGATAAGCCGTCAGGTTGGTGACAAGGCATCAACGTTATCGTCATCCTTAGACAGCAGAAGCCAAAAGTGCAGAGAAGATGACGACATCCATGATAAGCCATTAGACTCTTGATAAGCTGTCCTGATGTCGTCGTCTATTCCGAGAAAAAGCTGCAACTTTAATTTTATTTCCTTATTTAGGATTAACTATAAAAAGTATTGTTTAGGGTTTTTCTAAGGGTTGGCACTTAAGTTTTAAGAGACGTAATTTGATATTTTCTCTCTCGAGTTTCTTGGCTTGAAAAAGCAAATACTTTGAAGAGATTATTATCATTATTTTGGGATTTCCATTGTGATTTAATCTGAGAATCTCTAGTTTCTATTCATCTTGTGGTAAGTTTATCTTTCAAATCATGAATTTAACTAGTTGCTTTGATTATTACATCATAAGCAGCTAAATTTCTTTAACTTGAATTATGGGATCTAGGGTTAGGTCATGATGATGTGCTAAACACTCAAGATTTAATAGGTGTTAGGATTTTTTGATAATTTTGAGATTTTAATTAACGTCTGTTGGTTGAAAACAATAGACACACATATTTTGATTTTCTTAAGAAAGAAATCATATACAGTAGGAAGTTAATTATCAACAGGGACTCGAAAATACTTCGTTTAATAATCAACGCTGTAACAAGGTTGATTTACCTGAGGTAAAATCTAGGCAGTAAATAGCGATTTCCTATGTCCGAGAGGATTAGGAAATTAGACACTTAAATAGGTTGAGAGACATTTGAGCATATCATCGATTAACATAGCTTGTTATCCTAACCATCGTGAGAATCTTGAGTCACTTTCAGCATCTGTCATATACTGTAAGCCCTAGTGAACATAATTTTGGCTATTTCATTTAATCTTGGTTACAAACATCGAAATTAAATTGACAAACAAATAACTTGTTAGACTTAAACCCCCATTTTATCTTTTGGTATCATTTGTTTGAATTTAACTTGTAGGTTTAGTTTCAAACTAGTTTAATCGCCACTCACATTGTTCCCTGTGGATTCGACCCCGACTCCAAATTTGGATAAATATATTGACGATGACGTCCTTGCACTAAATTGAAGTGTAAGTTGAGTGTTATAAAAAATGGCGCCGTTTCTGGGGACCAATTTGGCGTATTAAGTTGATTTGGAATTTTAGCCTACTTACTTGAATTCAAACTTGTAAATATTTGTTTTTAGTTTTCTTTAATTTTTTGTGTTAGGTAGATTTTTATTTTAGTTTACTTATTACTATGGCATCGTGGAATGAACATGATCTTGGTGGTTGGAAATCTTATCTTGATGATCCATGTCCATATTGTGATGGACCTCACTTTTGCCAAGATTGTAGATATGCTCCCTGGAGATAGATGTGTTCACTATCTCCATCCTACCGAGAGTATGATTGTTCGTTATGTGGTGCTCAAGATGGACATTGGAGTGATTGCACAAATACCCCCGTCCCCGGTATGCTAACCCAAATTCTAGTTCTTCTTATGATTTTGATAGGTCTTATGGTCAAGAACAGGAAAAATAAAACACCGAAAAGAGTGCCATTGAAGTTATGCTTCAACTAATGTTGGAGTGTGTGGACATAACAAATGATATCATACGTGATATACATCAAGACATAAGGGAAAATAATGAGGAAAGAAGAATGACAGAGGATATGGATATAGAGGTCAAGCATTCAAAGCACTTTTCCACATTATATTTAGATGATATCTTGTTTGTGGAATCATTTAACATTATGGACAAGTGTGGAGATAAGGAGCAAGAATCCAATGTTGATGATGAGCTTGATGTTCCGCAACTCTCGATGATTTCCCAACCAACCAAACCATTTATGAATGAAGATTCCAAAGATGAGGAGATGGTACTAGAGTCAAAACAAGAAATCAAGCACAATCATTGTGAAGATGCTAGTCTATTTTAGGGTAGAAATACTAGTAGGGATGCTACTCTAAATTTGAGAGTTAGTCCTCATTCTAACCACTTTTCAACATTATGCTTGGGGATGTGATGAAAGTCTAATCACCCAAGCAAATGATGAATTTTGAAAATGAGGAGGAAGATTCTTATATTTTGGAGTTTGTCCTTCCATAAGGGTATACTACAACCCCAATCTTTAAGGCCAAGAAGCTTAAAGATCGATGTCTATTTAGTGGCTCTTTAAAATTCTCACTGTTTCCAAATGAGCCCATATGAAAGTTCGATGCAAAATTGGGCAAGCAGTTCAAGTCTTCAAAGTGGCATGATAAAACATTTCTCATCATTCCCTCACATTTGCCCAGCATACCCCGAATATGTATTGATCAAAATTTGGGTTGACATTTTAAATCCTCCAAGTGAAGACATAAATAATTATCAACAAGGTATCTTGATGAATTCTAAGTAATCAAGATAACTGAGTCGTGGCGCGACACTAAATTAGGCACTTCTTGGGAGGCAACCCAAGGTATTTTGTTGTTTGTATTAGTATAATGTGATTGACATAAGATCTTCTCACCCGTGGTGCCACAGGTATGTTTCTAACTCTTTTGTTTTGGATTGATGTATTCGGGACATTGCATGATTTTAAGTTGAGGGTGGGGCTACTTGTGAGTGTTGATGTCCTCCGTGGGTTTTTGTTGTTGTGACTCTTTTCTCCGGAGTCTTGTTCCTAGTATATCCGGCATGTTTGGGAGTATTATGTTTATTTTGTGACGTGTAGTGGTTAACTGGGGGGAAAATAAGTATCTAGGACAGTTGACATACTTTTGTTGATTTTTCTTGGAATGATAAATACCTCTCTAATTGTCTATCTGGTAACTGTGTGATGAGCATCTATATGTGACTATTGTGAATATTTTTATGGCATTAGTATTAGGGACACGATAATCACTGCTAACAATTGCATGAACCGAATGGGTAGTAGCTTGTGATGTACCTTTGTGCCTTGTATGTATGAGATGCTACCTAGTTCCTGTTGTGTGTTAAATCCAGAACTTGACCGGTTGGTCTTGCCTTGGTTGTAGGATAGTGGTTAGGAAAGGATCATACTCCGTTGTTGATATTATTCTACTATTAGCCTAAATGACCTTCCATGTGTGAATAATATCCCTTAATCCTTATTTTGAACTTGAATGCCTATTCTTTTTATTATACCTATCACCTTCTCATTTGTATCAGAATGAACCTATTTTGGCCCTGGTCCTCCTTGGACATTATGCACTTTGACTGAGGCAAATTGCCTAAGTTAAGGGTGGATACCATAGGGGTGCGTGACGTAGAATGAGTATGAAGAAAGGTAGAATGAAAGAAAATAATAAAAAGATGGGAGCGGTGGAAAAAGAATAAGAAAAGAAAAGTTGTGAAAAAAAAGAAATGATTGTCAGAAAAAATAAATACCGCACCCATCCGGAGTATGTGTGATCAAGAAAGAAGAGAATTAAGTAAAGGTTGATAAGTGAGACCCCAAAAATAGTGTAGTTCCAAGGAGGCTTAGTCAATTTAAATATCCTTGCGTATCATAGCATCCCCAAGCCTACGTTACAAATCCAAAGAAAAGACCTATAGTGATCCTAACTTAACTGTCTAAAAACTTAGGCAATGAAAATAAGGGAAAGCATATGGTATTTGACATGCATTGATTGGAATTTCTTTCTAAGAGTGAGTGTCTCTTGACCATCCCTACATTTACGTGCTTGATTTCATATATGAGTGAGGAGGGACTTCATTGTTGTAAGGGCACATCGGTTGCATTCCTAGTTGCCTACTTATTTGGGTAGTGTAATTTGTACATATGCATAGTTATTGTTTCTAAGTTGATGCCATATCTTGATTCCTTTCTGTTACATTATTGATCTTCATGGATATACACAGCTGGATTTAAAGAGATTGAAAATGGAGAGAGTAATGTGTTTTGAATTAAAATTGATGATCAACTGCCATAGGTATCTTATGTGTCTCTTGGTTAAGCATCGTAGTGTTGTGTTTTAGTTTCTTGAGGACAAGCAATAGTTTTAAGTTGAGGGTTTTGATGTGTGAGAAATTTCTAACACATTTAAGACCTTTAACCAAGAATAATTGCGAAGTCTTAAGCAACTTTTGTCGCTTTTGATTTGTTTATGTCTGATTTTACAGTTTAAGCTGATGGGATAGAGAACCAACAAGAATGGAAGAAAAGAAGTTGAAATCTGGAGGAATCTGAAGAGAAGTGTGGCTGACAACATCTGTGATAAGTCATCAGTCCTGTGATAGGCTATCACAGTTGTCATCGGACTTAAGCATGAGTTGAGGCCTGTGACGACATCTGGTGATATGACGTCAAAAGTGTGATACGCCGTCATGAATGTCGGCATCCTTAAACAGAGAATGGGAGCTGAAGACATTTTTGTGACATCGTTCTTGATAAGCCATCAAGTTAGTGATAAAGCATCAACATCGTCATTAGCCTTAGACAGTAGAAGCCAAAAGTGCAAAGGAGCTGACGACATCCGCGATAAGCCATAAGACTCCTGATAAGCTATCACGGATGTCGTCGTCTATTCCGAGAAAAAGATGTAACTTTAATTTTATTTCCTTATTTAAGATTAACTATAAAAAACATTGTTTAGGGTTTTTCTAAGGGTTGGCACTTGAGTTTTAAGAGACGTAATTTGATATTTTCTCTCTCGAGTTTCTTGGCTTGAAAAAGAAAATACTTTGAAGAGATTATTATCATTATTTTGGGATTTCCATTATGATTTAATATGATAATCTCTAGTTTCTATTCATCTTGTGGTAAGTTTATCTTTCAAATAATGAATTCAACTAGTTTCTCCGATTATTACATCATGAGCGGCTAAATTCCTTTAACCTAAATTATGGGATCTAGGGTTAGGTCATGATGATGTTCTAAACACTCAAGATTTAATAGGTGTTAGCATTTCTTGATAGTTCTGAGATTTTAATTAATGTATGTTGGTTGCAAACAGTAGACACACCTACTTTGATTTGCTTGAGAAAGAAATCATATACAGTAAGAAGTTAATTATCAACAGGGACTCAAAAATAATTCGTTTAATAATCAGTACTGTAACAAGGTTGATTAACCTGAGGTAAAATCTGGGCAGTGAATAGCGATCTTCTAAGTCCGAGAGGATTAGGAAATTAAACAATTAAATTGGTCGAGAGACATTTGAGCATATCATCGATAAAGATATCTTGTTATCCTAACCACCGTGAGAATCTTCAGTCACCTTTAGCATTTGTCATGTACCGTAATCCCTAGTGAACATAATTTTGGTTATTTCATAAAATCCTGGTTACAAACATCAAAATTAAAGTGACAAACAAACAACTTGTTAAACCTAAACCCCCATTTTATCTTTTCGTATCATTTGTTTGAATTTAACTTGTAGCTTTATTTTCAAACTAGTTTAATCACCACTCATATTGTTCCCTATGGATTCGACCCCGGCCCCAAAGTTAGGTAAATATATTAACGACGACCGCCTTGCACTAAATGGAACTGTAAGTTGAGCGTTATCATGCATCACTCTGAAAATCTTTTCCAAATCATCAATGAACCCTTGAAGGTCCTCCTCATCCTTTGTACCAGTGAATATAGGGGGGTTCAGTCTCTTGGACTGACCCACTCAGGTAGTCTCAGACTAACCAGATAGAGAACCCACATCTTCATACCGATGAGTCTGAGAGGTTACCTATTGTGCAATCATATGGATGGACTGTCTGAACTCAGTATTTGAAACCTCTCCCTGGGGAGGCTAGGTACGGTTAACATTGGTATTAGGAGTCCGAGGTGGACTGTTCAGAACCAGAGGGACTCCCGGAGTAGGGAAAAACTCTAGAGTTCGGTCTCTGTTGCCGATCTAAATCCCATGAGTGGGACGGACATCCTCAGCTTGAGACTGTTGTTCATTGATTCTATGGGGAGGCATGATAACTTTCTGTAACATAAGAAATCATTGATTATAAGACATACAGACTCTATGGAACAAACTAAATCATGAAAGAAGTGAGACATTCCTAAATACCCTATAGCCTCCCGTTTATAAGTGTGGCATGCTACACACCCATAAATAGGAGTGTACCTAACGAGATTTTGCAGACACCCTGGGACCATGAATCATGCTTTGATACCAAGTTTGTCATGATCCAAATCGGGGCCCTTGACAGGCATGCCGAACCATAGAGGTTTGGGTGCCTCTTTACTGTCGGACAATTACGAACACCATTCACATACTATAAAGAGAAATACGGAAGTAAATAGATGTAATCATGTTTATAATGTAAGTTCAATTTTACAATACGAGATGAAATCAATAAAACATCTAGGAAATATCCATCACTTTCTGCAAAATCTCTAATGTATCTGATCATAACAATTTGTCTATAACTGGGACAAGGCCCCCAGTTAGACCCAAAAACTAAAATTTCAAAACAACATTCTAGAAACAGGTATTCCAAAAGAAAAAAGGCTCACCAACTGTACTTATCAATCTATCAATCTTACGATTTGACGGGTCCCCTGGACTGTGCCTCAGACCCTAAAATATAGAGGGTCAGTACATATGTACTAGTATGTGAAACAACTCAAAGTTAATAATGTTATTATGCAAAATAGATGAGAGCATATCTAGGAAACAGTGAACATTATGAAAGTAAAAATACTTGGGTATATTAATAAATTTTGAAACTGTTCTTGACTCACTCTTTGTTATTCTTCTGAGCTAATCGGTACACCCTACAAATTTGAAATTCCACGTTCTATGTGGAATCCGCCCTTGACTCGGCAGCTGAATCTCCGATCCAAGTAGCCACCAGGATTTGGAGATGGTGATACCCCCCGTGTGAGCACACCATAGGATTCTCCCCATGTGAGATGTCCTAATCCTTTTTATTATCCTCCCATGTAGAATAAAATATCATAAGACCCGCATCTTCAACGACGGTTTCCAGCGATGAGACCTTATACTCAAACGCCTTCTTTGGACAACCTACTAGCTCTCTTAAGCCCAAGTCTTAGACCTTTAAAACAAATAAGATCTATACTTTCACAACATTAAATATTTATCTTGTTAAGGGCGTGTAATCACCGGGCATCGTCATACCCTAACTTGCAAGTCAATCAAATCACATCCTATCAATTTGTAGCCCTTTCCACTTATTATCATATTAGTAACCACCCTCACTTTTAAACATCAGATGAGAGAGAGTTATGCAATAAATCTTTTATTCAAAACCTTCATCAAAACATTCTCCTCCCAATTACAGAATCAATAGATGGTCACCTCATCTTTGTAATTTCTTTAAAAATCCAAGGAAGGAGCTAATTTGACACAATAAATATTTATCATTTGAAAACATATTCTCAACATGTCAAAAGCAGTACCAAACCATGATCATTTATCAAGCTTTCATCCATTAGTTTTTTGTTTATAAAGTTCATGCCTTTAAGTAACCCATAACAATCAAAATTGGCAACATCATGATAAAAGAGGGAGTTTTGATCTTTCATGCTCTCATTTAAACTTTATAAATAGACAAAATCATATATCCCTAGTAATAGATCAACTTACATGAAAGTGGTTCAAGAAAACACATATTTTCATCAAAACAACCCCATGATGCATAATTTTCAAAAATAATATCGACTATTTCATTATAAATCATAATTGGGGATCTTTAATCTTGATAAATCATTTAAACTCATGCCAAATGTTTTTAGAGTAGTCCCACATACCTTATATAAATTGTTTCAAAGAGTGGAACCTCAGTCACGGCTCTTCTCTTAAAGAATCTTGACTTAAAAGAAATTCTTGATCTATGGGAGAGGAGTTAGGGTTTTGTGTTGAAGAGTTTTGAATGGTTTTTGGGCATAATATGCCCTAAAGATGTTTTAATATCATGTTATATCCAGGATATAACGAGAAGAAATGACTGGAATACTCTCCCAATGTCATAAATAAAAAGGATCGCAAATTGGTCACCCAATGCGATTATCGATGTGGCGCATCGAGATCGCGTCGAGACACTGGTTCGGCCAACGCAATTACCGACACGAACCATCAAAATCGCATTGATCCACTATCTCGACCACCCAAACACATCCCAAACATGACTCGAAAAATCCCAAACTTTCTCAAAATAACCCCTTTACACTCCTGAACATGAATCAACCTTAAAAACCCATGTCTCAAGGTCAAAACGACAAATTTAGAATCATTAAAGTTTAAGAGCTTAAAATAAGGCTAAATCATTTCAATACTTAGAAATTTTTTAGATAAATAGCTCATGAAACATACCACCAAACTAGTTATTAATTCAAGAATGCTAGGGGCATTACAAAAATAGTTCTAGGGTACTTTAAGAACATTGATTAGAGTTCAAAACTAGAAACGAGTTAACTTGCGTCAAAGGGTGCCATTTTTGCACTCCTAACTGCTGGGCATAATGAAGGTCGCTATAGCGACCTTTTAGCCAAAATGAGAAAAACATTCTATAGTGGCATGCATGCCGCAATAGTAGAAGGCTGGATGCAGTAGCCTTTTGACTGCGTCCAGCCACACATGCAAGTGTACGTGGTCGTTCAAGTGATAAAGTGTCTCTGTCCAACTGAATTTTTATCCCACAGGGACTTTATATTTCTAAATTAATCCAATTCAAGTTCTACTATTAAAGTTAAGAAAGTACCATTCCCAACCAAAAGCGAGTGTATGTTTTTAATAAGCTAAAAGGAAAAGAAAATAATTTCGAGAATTTAAAAGCGCTATGAAAAATAATTTATAGAGGTCAAAGGTCAAGGCATCTTTAACATTCATCCAAAGATATACAATCTTGTTGGTTAAGTTATTTATCTTGTTTGTAGATTCACGAAGGTTAATATCATGATTATGGCCTTTCTAGCCTCTAATCATCTATTAAAATTAGCCTCACAATTACATCATTGAGAGGGGATATGGGAACTAATTCAAACGCATTTATATTTCATCATATTTTTTAGACAAATGGGGCAATTTGGTATATTCTCATCCTAACTCTGTATCAAATCTCTACTTATGAAAGATGAGAACCATTTCCTTACATTCTTTATTTTAATATAAGGTTACTACTTCGAGGCTCGCAAAATAAATATAAATTTATTCTAATGGTCACGAATCTTGTAATAATAAGAACAAGAATTAAAGAACTACCAAATATGATAACATTCATAAGCCAACATGAATATAATTTAAGCAATCGTGTTCTTAAACTCAACCCTAGAAAGAGGGTCATTAGCCACTCATAATTTACTTCAGAATTAAAAAATTTATGTAATCCATACAATAATTGAGTATTGAAAAGAAAATAATAAAAATTCTATTTGAAGCCTATCTTGTGTAATTTTTTTCTCCTAAGTAATCCAAGGAACCCTAGAATAGAAGCTAAGTATCCTATTTATAGTGTAGGACAAGTTGTATCCAAAAATACCCAAGTCTGTGGAAGTTCAAAATTGTAGAACCTAAGCTCCATGGAACTTTGATATGTGGCCCCTAGGTAGTGTGTGACGCTAATAAAATAGAGTCTAGCCTCTATGGCATGCTGCTAAAGTGGAAGCCCACTTTTTTCCAACCAAACTTATTCCAACTTTGTTTCGTCTACTCGTTGAATATGTGGCACGTTTAAATCATGGTAAGCTACAATTTTGGGGGTCTAGACTCTTCTAGACATTATATTTAATGTTGATACATAACTGTGATTGCATGACATCTCAATCTTGATGACTTTTTGTCTTCAATCCTCACATTCTCTAGCTTGAAGATCTTCATTTGTGAACTTCCAAATCCGTTGTTCACATCAAGATTGCTCTAAATTTCATCATCCATTATGGCTCATGTATGGCATCATTTATCACCTAAAGCAGCTACAATAACTCCAATTGACTCCTACAATAACTCATCAAAAAAATTAGACAATACAATACCCAAAACTTATCAAAATTACATAAGAATAAGCATAACTTAGGCTTGTTTAACTATTTATTTCATCAAGCATTCCCTTGATCATTTTGACTTTGTATTGATTCAATTGAACTATAAAACAACTAAACATGAGGTGTAGCACATAACTACATAAATATTCACTTTATTCTTCATTAAGAAAAATAAATATATCCTTAAAACTAGGCTAAACGTTCATAATTAATGACACATAGGTGTATAAATATGCCAAAGATCACCTCCCAGCTAACAACTAAAAATTTCTTAAACTATTCAGTTTGATATTTTATTGATGCTTAATGATTTCTAATGAGTTACCTAGTCTATATTTGTAGGTTAAACATCTAGAATGGCTGGTAATCAAGTAAACGCCCCCACCTATGAAAGGTTTCTTGACAAAGGTTGTCGAGAATGATATCAGGAGTATGGGAAAATGGGCTTTGATTTTAGAGAGGCTTTAAAATGAGAAGGGTGGAAGAGGGTCATAGATTTCTACAACTAGCTAAAAGAGTTTGGTTGGGGTCAACTGGTGGAGCTCCCCATGAAGGAGTCTCGATCTGGTTAAGGGAGTTTGATGCCACCCCACCATGCTTTAAAATTTGCCTTACCCTAGCATCGGCATCTGAAGAGTGGACATCCTGATTTTCTCTCCATCATTAATGAGGTGCTCAAGGTGCTCCACATATTAAATATTGATTATATACTTAAGTCCCCAGAGATTAACATAATATTGATGCAGGAAACTTTGGGTTCTTGAAGAGTTCAGGGAGTGGGTTTGTTGGCCTTTAATTGACGGTTTCACCAATAATTACTTTTCTATCGATGTTAGGCTATGCCTTAGTGAACCAAATGATTCATCCATCAAACAACACAACCGACATGACCTACCCTCAGGCTATAGTAGTGTCCTGTGCTATTTAGAGCATTTACACGAATATAGGGGCCCAGATTGTAATGTAGTAAAAGGACTTTTATGGGGGCCCTAAAAAGGGTCCCTTCCTTCCCTAATTAATATCTGAGTTGTATTGGTAGCCAGGGATACCAAAGGAGACTAATGATGTGGTGGCGGATACTGACATCCTCTTTAACCTTCTCTTGGTGAGGTTTGCTTCATCCTAGAAGGAAAAAAAAGGAAGGTAGGTATAGCACAGAGTAGCAGATTTGCAAAGGAGGCCCTTGAGGCAAATAAGGATGATAATGATGATACACCTCCCTCCCAGTCACATCCCGCATCCATAGAAGCTAATTCAAGGTGAATTTCGATGTAGTTAGGATATCCATAGAGTAGCATCCCTCCAGTTCCACAAACCTCCCTACTACCCAATACATTTCTACACTTCATCAAGAGTTTTACAAGGAGAAGAATAAGAGGCACTCTTGAGGTCACTTTCTTTTCAAAATATAGAAGACCACAAAGGTCATGTTCGGGTGTGAGACACCCAACTAGGAGCTTCTAAAGTTAGAGCCATAGGATTTGAGGGAGTTTCCCTTCTTGAGTGATGCAGAAGGAGACAGTCCTTCCCCAGCAACCCGCGACTGACAGAGAACCCAACTAGGTTCCTTTTCCCCCTCTATTTATTTTATGATGGATATTGGTTTGCCTATATTTGGGGCATGTACTAGAAATTATAATTTTTTTTTTATTTTCTATACAGGGATGCTAATTTTTACCTTCCCCAAATTTATAATAACCAATTTGTATTGAATTTACACATTGTTTTTATTTATGCATTACATTAGTACTCAAATGTCGAAAAAAACAAGCCAGATGTGAGGGTCAAAATAAAGGGGAGGAAAGGTCACTTCCACTACCTCACCTGTGTCGTTATAACGCCCTGTGTACTAGTATAGTGGAGAAAATCCTGCTACAGAGGCACGGACAGTAGCCGCCCAGATTCTTTTTGTCATACTTAACACATTTCTTTTTCGAACCCCCTAAATACTAGTAAAGCAACCTCAATCACAATTATGCCTTGTTAATTATTTGGAAGCAAGTTTAGTCGCTTTATTACTAACTACTTACACCACTTCATTACACATAAAGTTTCCAGAAAGCATAATCACAAAAGAAATTCCTTTTCAAGTTATCCCACATTATAGATTCAACCTTGCCTTTATGGCATGCAATTAAGACTTGTCTATATACCCACATAATATCTAAATATTGACTAGGCTTAACACAAATTTTTGATTTTGCAGTAACAAGACAAAATTAGACTCCAATAATTGCACCTTTTACAATTATCCAAACATATAAGATTTTACATAAGTACTCAACACCTTAGCCTTTGGTATCAGATAAAACCTTTATGTTACCATCATCCAACAGTATAACTATAGTCAAAGTTTTACCTAACATGAAACAACACATGGCACATTATAATATTTACATAGCATAGACTCACACAAACAAAGCAACCACAATCATAACATATGAAATTAGGGAGAAATTAATTCTATTATCATTTTATATAACTCATTAAGAACTTCTAGTTGTTCTTGTTATGAACTTGAGTGGTCACCTTATAAGGATTACACAACTCTTATGGTAAGATAACAATTAGAATCTTTCCAGTACTAGTTTCTGTTGCGTGTATCCCTTCAAGTGGGGTCAAGTGACATCCACTTGCCTGGTTGAGATATCAATTGGAATTATGTAATACTAGTTCAACTCAATGTATACATCAACCACTCAACCGAAGGAGAGGAAACAAGGAAGTGGAACCATTTCTTAAAATGCCTTACAGTTTCCCATAGATTACATATGGACATCAATACCCCAATCCACGAGAATCTAATCGACAAATGTTCTTGTACTAGGAGACTGGTAACCTAGGCTCTGATACCGGGATGTCAAGACCAAACTATCGAATTGCGAGGGTACCAATTATAATCCACCTAGATAGGATGAGGCCTTATCATATAACATGCAAAAGTCTTTATTTAATAGAATTGACCAACCTTAATTATAACAAGTTTATTATAAATAAAGTGTGGAAATGGAATAACCCTAGGAACTAGCCGATACAGGTACAAGAGATGCTAATGGAAATAAATACTGGACATAACTTCCACCATGTGTAAGATGAGTGGGAGATGCTAAGGGATCACTACCACAACCACCAAGAAATCAACACTAATACATGCAAAAACTATACCCCAAAAATAATATAGCAAGAGTAACATCAGTACAAACCAGACATACTGGTAAGCCTCATTAATTGAATTGGATTGAATTACACAATTATAACATAAATATTAAAAATAAAAACATGCATTCTTTAGACTCATTACCAACCCCCACATGTTCCCTTTTACCCCTTCACTTACTTTTGCTTATGATTTTCAAGACACTACTTTTTCTCTTATGATTTTTGCACCCCGGACCACTAAGTCAGGCCTTACATTAAGGGAAAACATAAGTTCAAAAGAAAACTAAAATGAGTGAAGACCTAGGAATAATTGAAGAACCTAATAGGTCACCTAGTATGCATAAAGAAGGCCCATTCACGACATGTGACCTACTGCCCTTTTCCCTGAACATTAGCAATGATTTATTCCACTACTTACACTTGTCATTTTCCCTATGTAACTAGTGTAAACCCCTTTAATAAACCTTAAAATCCATGGTCATTAACCCACCCGAGTCACTATCACCATCATGTAACAATAAGAATTACTAGGCAACCAGTAAGCAGTCAAGACCTACTAGAATAAGATAGCGCTAGTTAATACATGCTCATCAACTTAACATAATAAGTATCAAATACGCCATTTAGGATATTTTATCAACAAATTATCATATTATCACCAAGCAAGTAAGTCAACCTAGTCAAACAGTGTAAGACAAGTTAAGAGACAACAAATCAAGTCAACCAAGATAGAGTCAACAACCTTGACTCTAATAAAATTATCCAACGTTTGCCAACCCTAAATCTAATAATAAGATTCCAAAATATATGACAAGTAATTGAACCCAATAAGAATCTCAAAATATATCAAGCATGTAAATATAATCCCCAATTCACTCATGGAAACATCAAACTCGTCTGACCCTCACACATACAAGATTTGGGTGATGTATCCACCCTTTTTACATGACCTGTAGGGGAGAATTTCTGCCTATGTACTAAATCCAAAACACATATGTCTACCAACCTTGATTCTCCACTAACCCGTGACAACTTTCCAAATACCAAAATATTCCACATTTAGAAAGGAGGTAGGGCAAAATCATACAATAATATAAATCCATGTGCACTGATCACACCAAACAACAGAACAAACAAGCCACACTACAAAGTAGTTAACTTGCATGTATAAAACAAATTAGATTAAACTACAATACCATAACCTCTACTAGTTAGGCCTATATTACGATACATTCATAATGCTACATTCTGAAAATTATAATAAGGTTTAACACCTAGAACATCCCTTTCAAGACATGATTTCTATGTTCATGATGATGCCTATTATACCCTACAAGTAAGTAAGCCAACCCATAATCAGGAATAGCTAGTAACAGACTACCGAGGGAATGAACGAAATCAGTGGAATGAATATGATAAAGAGTCTAATATATATAATGCAACCCTATGACCTGGTGTAGTTAGTACAAGAGCTTCCAATACAATTAGAGTACAAAGTGGAATACATAATAAATACATATATAGTGATGTCTCTAAATTCAAACTAGAGATCAGCCTAATGAATACAAGAGAGACAAATACTACTCTAAATGCCAAAAGTTCAACCCAAATCGCCAATCCATAGCTACTTCGCATGATACACACAACAATGGTAAGAACTCGTATTATGATTTGTTGGCTAAAAAAGTGTAGTATGAGTACCAAACATGTGGTACTCATTAGGCATTGGCCAACTAAGCTCAAAAGATAATGCAAACATAAAAAATATGTAAAGTAAGAATATAATGTATAGAAAACTATCTAGGAAACAAATTATAAACATGATAATGGGTCAATAAGGGTAAGCTATCCTAGTTTAACATTATTCAAGATTTAATGTACAATATTGTATATCACTAGTTAACATACAAATGAAAAGTAAAAGAGGGATATAGAGTAGTAATACAAGGCCAAGGGATACGACACAATATGAATAAATAATCAAAGAGAGGTATGGATGATAATATCTGTAATACCCCATACTTTTACCTAGCTTGAAATCATCCCAAGAATATTCAAAACTTACTTTGAAAGATGAATCCATTTTTGTACATGTGGAATTTTTAAGATTTTCACTTTTTGCTAGTAGGAAATTGAATTATCTTTCCAATAATACCAATGTCATCCAAATCCGATATCAGAGTAAAAAGTTATGGATGTTTTTTTTTAGAGCTGTTAGAACTGCCCATGTGCGACGGACAGGTTGACGGACTGTCGATCTAGCGACGGACCGTCGCCTAGACTGTCGCAGCTAAGGCAGTAAGTCAATCTTCTTGCTAAGGTGCAACAAACAGGTTGACAGACCATCGAACTTGTTGCGGACCATCACCAAACCCGTCACTACTAAGGCAGTGAGTCCCTATTCTTGTCCATGTGCAACGGTCAGAACGGCGGACCATCGAGCCAGCGATAGACCGTCGCACGAGCTATCGCAGATCCCATTTAGAAATTTAAAGTTATTTTTAAAAAGAGTATTTGGATTTTTTTCCACCTGTTTTAAACCCTAATTATACCAGACCATAGCTCATAACTTCATTAATTATCTATAACATCAATTTAGGATTTCTCTGAATGATCAATCCCCAAGAACAAGAAACCCTAGGTGTTTAATTCCAAGTCAATAATTCAAGTGTTCCTCCACCAATATTCGAGAAATCATCTACCCAGGTATGTCATGTGTTGATCGTGGGTCCCTTTCACCCATGAAGCTCAAGAATCTCTTTTCAAAATATAAGATTTGTGTATTTATGTATATTCATGATTTAAATTGAATTGAAATTCATGTCTATATTGTTGTGGGGTTTTGATTCACGTTTTAAACTACATATTCCAATGATTGACCCTAGAATGTGGTGATTTGCATAATAATCATGATAAACCCCCTTCAATTTATAAGTTGATTGATGTATCCATAATTATTAGATGTGTTGATGATGGTATAACCAAAGCATGCTTCCCATGTGTTTGATTAAATACCTATGTGAAGGAAAAATGCCATACTAGTATAATAATATGAAATCCCCATTCTTGTAAAAGTTTATGCATGTCAAGTGTTTGATGAAATGTCTTAGTCAATGAATTATGGATATATGTGTAGCCATTGTGGTGCTTTAGAAATTGTACTTCATGAAATCTCCAACTTATTGTATAATGGATTGTGATGTTGGTCATGTATTCAAGAAAGTTATGGTTTGTTTCTTCCCATCGAGTCCTGGGGGTACTTATACCCGAAAAATATAGTTGTGTACCTAGAGCCAATGTCATGTTTTCATGATATCCTCAGTCAAGACATGATCCATAGAACTCAGTCAGTCATGTGATTCAGGAAAGCTCAAAAATTCTTTAATCTGAGAAATCTCAGACAGTTATCAGATTTTAGTAGCATTCTATCAGTCCACAAAAATTTAGTTAATTCAGTCAAGTCAGTTCAGTTAATCATGTTCAGTGTCTATTTAGATGGGAGTAGAAATTAGCACTGAGTGAACCCAAGGATGGGAACCCACCGGTTATATGAGGGTGTGAGTCTTAGAAGCAATCCTTTCTTTCCAGAACTACGTAACCAATATGGGTTGAGACATCATAGATTGTTATATGAGGGTAGATGAGGTGGATTAACCTGTTATATGAGGGTTCCCACTGTTCTCACTAGAGTTACCTATTATATGAGGGTTACTCACAGATTGTCCTTACTAGTGGTGCGGTATTGACACCTTTCTAATTGTGGTTACAGATTGGACCCTAACGCATCTATATTATGCTATTTGGGGCATGTCGGTTAGATGACTACTTCCCAAAGTTTCAGTTATAGATCAGGACTATCAGATACAGTCATTCAGTTTCAACAATAAAACTCATATAGTTCTACAAAATTTAGGACTGTCAGATACAGTCAACTCAAAATAGAATGGAACTCAGCTAGTTCCATCAGAAACTAGACTATCAGATACAGTAGCTTAGTATCAGTTATCAGGGTTAATAGAACCTTACCTAATAGAACCTACAAAAACAAATGTGCAGTACATAATCTTAACATTTCAAGGTTAATATGACATGTGTAATAGGACCATATAGGTTCACTCCTAAAAAGGATCTTTTCTGCCCTTCTTTTAAAGTCATTAATGTTGTTGGTACAGGTTTCAAGTAAGTTAGTTATTTGTCTACATACTCTGGTTTATCAGTTGTGCCTCCTAAAACAATATACTCTAAGTTGCTAAATCATTTCTCTTTAAATCAACAGCTACATAGTCTACTATACTCTAAACAACTGAGAAAAATCATTGATGGGTTTTCCAGAATAATGTGAGAAAACTAAAAATTAAAGTTCCTAACCAAGCTATTTTTCGAGAATTTATTTGAAAAGCTACCAGGAAATGATGGATTCTGAGGATACAATATTGAACTCTTCATTACTGCCATAAACTTCTTGCTTTATGCTATCTCTTACAAGCAAGTTGTCTTTGAGGATGGCCATAACAACCAAGATGATACTTAGCTACTGCGCCTAGTCACAACAGGAGTGAGTATAAGACTTTAAAAGTTCTATTTAGTGTCATTTAAATAATGTTCTTTCTAAATGTATCTACTTGGTATCTTATTTCAGGTTTATGCTTCAACCATGGGCGGCATAAAAATTGCAACTAATAGAACAAAAATGGTAAGAAGTACATTATGTCAAAAAGTAGCAATTACAACCTTACTATGTCTTTATATGGCAAGAACTTTTATAACAAACTTATTTGGCATAATCAATAGATTATCACCTGCATCAAGGACTTCAAACAGACAAGGACCACTCTACCATGGACATAAACTTTTCTCTAATCAAGTTTTCAAATTTGAGCCCAAAAGCCCAGATATCAAAAGGAACTTAACATCTTCTTGACATTGTACCCAGAAAATTTCAAGAATGTAATCATTTTTGACTCAATATCATCGTACCTTTCTTTAGATCAATTAACAATAAGATTTCACTACGACTACTAAAAAATAACTTCCTGAAAATAATTCCTAGGTCACTACTAAAGACCATGTACATTTCAATAGGATGTAACATGTATCCTAATGAAGCAGACTTAATCCCTTTCCATTTTATTTAATAATGACAAGTAGATAGTCCTCAATAGGAATTTGATTTGAAAAACTTACTTTTTTCAACTTCTTATGTGTGTTGCTTAACCTGATTAGTACATAGAGGCAATGAAGTATTAACTGGCATATGATCTTTGTAAAGAATGAAGTTCTTATTTATTGCTCCCATTCGTTGACTAGAAGATAGGGTAAAGTTTTTATGTCCTTTTTTTGGTACCTTCCCAATAGCTCCCGAAGAAAGAGAATCATGTTACTAATACTTGAGGAATTATACTTTATAAAACAAGGAAAGGTGACAAAATAAGTTAGAAGAACAAGTTGTTTTGGTCGGCCAAAAATAAGATATGGTATTTAATTCAAATTATTCATGCAATTAAAAATTCAAATAAATTTGAAAAACCTTACTTTTTTCAACTTGGATGTATTGTGTAACTATATCATTAGGTTGATAAAAATGAACTCTTAGTTAGAGTTTTCCTTTTTATTGTCAAAGATTTGAGCCCTCGTCCTCGTCCATTTTCGATTGCACTAGATGCACAAAAAGTATATTTGATAGTACTTTTCATAGTTGATCCATCCTCATTTTCAGTCTTTATATTGAACCTACAAAAAGAGCCAAAATTTAAAAAAATAATAGTAAGAAAACTTCTTATCCAGTGAACTAAAGAATATAGTGAAAGTAGTCTTTGTGATTCACAATAGCTCAAAATCTATACAAAAAGTATTATAAGTTAAAATTCTAATGCTACAAGAATAGAAGTTTTTAGCAATAAGTAATTATCAGATACTTCACCTCATCAGTTCTTTTACATTTATTTTATGAAGGACTTTCTAAGCCATCTACAATATCTGAAGGACTTTCTAAGTCATCTACAATATCATCGTCCATTTGTTTCACAGTCTCATGGGAATTACAAGCTTGAGTCTTCCTCACTATATGCCAGCCTTTTTTGGAATTATTATTAGCATAAAAAACTTAAAATGCTTGATCCGCTAAAACAAAGGACTAATTTGTATTCAAAAATCAATTCAGATTCACACATACATAGTCATACTCGTCTCTTTTTATTCCTTTTATTTGATCATGCACACCAAACAAATTACACTGAAACAAAATCACTCTTCTATCCGGGATAAATTTCAATTCAATTACATTTGTTAAAACCCCATAGTAACATAATGTCTCACTATGGAAGCTTATGATCATGATATCAAAAAATGAAGAAGGGAAGACTTTTTCTAACCTGCAAAGTGTAATGGAAATTTACTCTTCAATATTTTTCAACTCATCAATCCTTTACTCCTTTGGTCCAAGAACACAAAAAATAACTCAATAAGAGGCTCACACATATCTTACGACAATATACCATGAAGTACAAGAGGGAGTATATTCTGTAAAAGAACATAGTAATCATGACTTTTCAAACCAAATATCTTGTATTCTTTAAAATTCACAAATTGATAAATATGAGATGAAAATCCATTGGGGACCACTAAATTCTTTAAGAAACCAATAATTTGTGCTTTCCTTTAGGATGTAGCATGTAGTTGGAACTTTGACTTCATTATCTCTTTGGACAGGGTGCAATTTTGCCTAATTTTCATTGCTTGTAAGTCTAATCAAGTTTTAATTGTATCTTTGGTATTTTCTTTGACATTCATGAATGTCCCCAAAAAAATATCATATATTTTTTTTGAATATGCATAACATCTAAACTATGTTTCAACAAGAGAGATTTCCAATAAGAAGTTTTAAAAAGATACTCTTTTAGTTCCAATTATCCTTTTGCTTTTCATGTGATATATTTCTCCTTTTATTAGGATCCTTTGTTAATGGTTTCCCTTTAAGATCCTGCACTTGATTAAGTATCTCAATGCCAGAGCATATTTTTGGTGGGTGCCTTTTCTCTATTGTATCATCAAATGACTTCTTGTCATTCCTCCATCTGTTACTCAAAGAAATATAACGTCAATGACCCATAAAGTACTCCTTCTTACAATTACACAATCGAATTGAGGAATTATCTTTAATACAATATGGACATTCCCATTTTTAATTTGTTCTCTATCTAGATAAATTTCCATATACTGAAAAATCATTGATAGTCCATAAGAAAGAAGCATACAACTTAAATTTTTTTTTTAGTTAATGCATCAAAAGTTTCAATACCAACTTCCCATAACTCATTCAATTCCTCTAGTAGAGGTTGAAGATATTTATCAATTGCATATTTGGGATTACATGGACTAGGAATAAGCATTGACAAAATAAAATTTTCTTGTTTTATGCACAATCAAAGTGGTAAATTATAAGGAATAAGAACCATAGGAAAAATGCTATATGAGGTTTAGGAATTTTAGAATAGTTGGAATCTATCACTAGTAAGTCCAAGTCGAACGTTATGAGGCTCAACTGCAAATGAAGGATATAGTTCACCAAACGACTTCCATGCCATTGCATTAGCTGAGTGACTCATTATTCCACCATCAGTTCTTTTATCCTTATGCCATGTCATTAGAGAAGTTGTATTTGTAGACACAAATAAACTCTGAAGCCTAGACTTAAAGGGAAAATAGCATAAAGTTTTTGAGGATATTTTATTACCTTTTTTATCCATTGTCTCCCCGCTGTGTGTATCTAATTTCCATCTAGATGCACCACAAATTTTTAAAGAATTGAGTAAGCTATCCTCTTTATAATATAACATGCTATGATTATTACAAACATCAATCTTGGTGTAAAATAGCCCAAGACCTTGAATTATCTTCTTTTTCTCATAATATGAATTTGGAAAATTAGCTCCATCAGGCAATAACTCTTATTTTAAAATATTCAATAGCATGGTAAATCATTCATTGCTCCAATGACTCATGCTTATGATGTGAAGCAATTTAATCAAATACAAAAGATTTGAAGCCTTTGAGTTTTGATACAATGGCTACTACAAATCCTTCAGAAGGCTATAAAACTTTTTTGCTTCAACATTAGGTTCCTCCTCAAGTTGATCATCACAACTAGTGTGTGTATCTCCTCCAGTTCCAATATTGGGATATAAATCTATCAATAGTTCTTGTACTTCATCTTCATCTTTATTCTCAAAATTTTCTTCTTCATCATCATCTCATCTTTAGAGTCTAATAATGGCTCACATAAAAGTTCCCCATGGTGAAACAAAAAGGTATAACTTTCAATAATTCCATGGACTTTCAAATGTATCTCAATTGTTTTACGAGTTCCTAATGTTGTATTAAAACACTTGTAACACGGACACCATATTTCATATTCTTCTTCTTTTTCCCGAAAAGCATAATTCGAAAACATTTTCATCCCATCTAAGTAGATTTTGTCAGTCTGATTGTGAAGAGAAAGTTGCATCCATTGCGTAATAGGTTTCATAATCTTGAAGAATATATAAAAATTTGATTAAGAAAATATAAAGGATAATAAAAATAATTAAATTCACATAACATGTTACACTAGATGATTATATCATACTACACCAGATATTTCAACTTTAAATACAATACGACATCCTTCTTAGATTACACCTGTTATTTTGCAAAATTTATATAGTATTTAAAACTTCCTACTTATTACCTAAATAAGAATAACATCATCACAGACTAACAATATTTAAACATCCCATGTGCTTTGAGCATAATACATCAAAAAGAAAAAGGATCAAATACCTAAAAAAAATAATAGAAATTAATAAGAAGATTATGGATCAAAGAGAAATAAGATCCCTTAAACACCATTAGGACCATCCCTTTAACAAATATTGATGAGATAATAGCAAATGTTAACTATAAAATCTGGGATGTGCAACTATCTACCAATGGAGCACTTTTAAGTTTACTAAATGAGATTATATTATAACTCTGTTCCTGTGCATAAGTACTGTTGTGTATCAATTATTAGATATTTAACATCAATTGCTGAAGGACAAACGTCCAAGTATTCTGTGAAGGTGCACGGCTAAATAAATCACTCCTTTCAATATGATCGAGGCTCTCTCATATGAATGTTAAAATGTTTTCCTTGTGCTGGACTTTGATCAAGGCTCTCTCATATGAATGTTAAACTATTTTCTAATCCGTCAAGTAAGGTATGGAGTCTTTCACTACAAAAGAATGCAAGAGATGTGGAGTTATAATAGCAAGGATTTCTACAGCCTATGCAAAACTATATCAAAAGTAGAGGTTCGTGTAAGCGCCACAAATTTTTGAAGAAGAGTCACCAGATCGGCTAGTCATAAATTGGTTAATCAACTAAGTTGCTGGTGAATTTTAATTGTTTTAGAAAAGGTTCCTAAAATAATTTGTCAATCTAGGTGATTTTGGAAAAAAGATCCAATCCCTAAGAAAAGAAGGTCCTGCCATCATGGAGAAACTTTAGTTCTTCCTAAGGTTTCTATGATATTAATGTGAATAATTTGATTGAATAATGTTTAGGATAACTTTGCTAGTATTGATTATTTGGTTGGTTATATTAAAATTGATTTGTAGATTTGATAGATATTGTATTAGGTTCTATGTTTTAGGATAACTTCAGTTCTTTCTGTAAAAATTGTTCCTCCTCCCACCCCCTTCCAAAAAGGAAAAAATACTACTGAAGAATTATATGAGTAACCATTTTCTATCCTTCAATTTGACACTTTAAGGAAATATAAATCCAATAAGTTTTGATTCAGAATATTTGCGACCCACAATATTTGCGACCCACAATGCATCCAAAGAATGAACCTAAACCTTTCTAATTAGATAATTCAACCAATTCACCCTAAAAACACAAAGTGATCAGAAAATTTAGTTCATCCATAACAAAAGAGCCACGCATATACTTGTGTTTTATTTTTTTAAAATTGATTACATGCTACTGCAGTCATAATAGGAAGACTTGTGACTCTGGAGAAGATTTGAACCCAAACTCTACAATCTGAGTACCTAACAATGCCAATTATAAGGATGTCTACTTCTTAGTTGATCAAGTGAAGCTCAAGCTTGAGAAATTTGATCAAGCATAAATTAAAACAAACAATTTCATTTCAAAAACTCTTAATTCCTACTATGCAATATAACCAAAATAGTAATAAAAAGAGAGCATTATTATTTAGGCAGAGTAGGTCGCATCTATCTCCCAAATGAATAGCCAAAATTGTCAATCCCTTACTGTACCCAGTAGAAACTGCTTCTTTATGGTACTAGTCTTAGATTATCCCCTATTTTGCATGGACTATTTACTTTCAATGCCACACTCGTGTCGGATTCTCCAAAATACACTAGTTTTGGAAAATCTGACACGCGCAACTTAGCGCCATATTTAGAGACCAAAACATGGGCTTTAGACTACAAAAAGGGTCATATTTAGTTCTTTTTATTGATAGGTACTAGAAAATAGAAAGATACCTATTCAATGAATTCAGGTTTATTGTACTCAAGTATTCATCATGCCTAAATATTTTTCAATGAAAAAACTTGAAAAGTAATTTAAATATTCATGTAAACTTTAGAATAAGATTAAGTCCAATTAGAAGATATCGATTTAATTTAGAAATTTTATCTAATGCACATTTCTGGTGATAGTTGTACTTAAATTTTGGTCCATTTATAGGATAAGAACCTTATGAATAGAGAAATCAGTTTATGAGGAGTTCAATCCATAATGTTATTCTTCTATTTATAGTTATCAAATCTTAATAGGTGTGTTTTTACCATACCTATCTTTTTTCTTCCTTCTTCTTGTATACACTCTAAACAACCTTATTCGGTGTTATGCAGATCATTGAACCTAAAAGGGGTCTAGAAGTATTGTGAGGGGGGGGATAATAATATTATTAGAATTACTTCTGGAAAAGTATTATGCCCACCAAGGTAAAGTGTTTTACTTGGTTAGTGATTAAGAAGGCATGCTTAACTCAAGAAGTGTTATAGAAGAAAGGAAGATAGCTAGTTCTTAGATGTTTCTTTTGTAATATGACAAGGGAAACAAGCAAACATCTCTTCTTGCATTACATTTTTACTACACAACTATGGAGTCTCTTCCTTAAAATAAAAGGCTACAGCTGGATGATGCTAGAGCACACCATAGATCTACTGAGCAGCTGAAGAGGAGAGGTAGTAAGAGTAAGAATAAATGGTGGAGATTCATGACATCATGCATCTGGTCGTCTGTGTGGTTATAAAGAAATGGTAGATAATTTGAAGATAGCTCCAATTCTATTCATAAAGTTTAATTTAACTATATTGTATCTTTACTTTTTTGGTGTAAACAACTATGTATAGTGGACACAGAACAAATAGTGGAATTTATAGGAGACTTCTAATTGTTTCTCATTTTTGGTGGTAGCCAGCATACCCTTAATGCTGAAGAATACAAATCTTACCAGTTATAAGAAAAATAGTGATCCTCCTTACCATTTAAAAAAGCATATTGAAACCATCTAGTACTAGAAAGCTCCCTAATTAGTCTGAAAAAGAAATTATTGGGTATTGAAGTGAAACTAGTACAAATCAAATGGAATAAATTTGAGTATTCATATATTCGACCCAAATTAGTTCGGGTTGGAATAGGGAGAATAAATTAGAGTTCATATAGATGACCGTAATAGTTTGAGACTAGAACATAACGATATTGTCGTCTACTTTATTTTTTAGAGAAGACAAAGTTGACTTGCAAGCCTCTTCCCTTTCTCTATTATTGTGGGAATCATTATTTTGTCATACCTTCGGGAGATTTTCTTTTCTTCTGTCTTATCATTTCTTTCCAATTTCGGGCTCAAATTAATCAAACTTAAAATTTCTTTCAAGACAACTCGTTTAACTCGATTTTAAAATGTTATACAAGTGAAATAACAAAATTTAAGTTTTTATTACTTACAAGTAAGCATTAAAGTGAAAATCAATGGAATTATATACAGTAAAACTAAGATAACATGGATAAAGCATAAAAGACATAACACCTTATTTATAGAATAGTAGCAATATCCACAAGGACTACCTTCAAATTATTTACACTATAACAGAGAAGTGGATTCAAAGAAACATCCATTAGAGCTTGTCCCTTTGATATTCCCACTATGTGAAGATTACTAAAACCAAACTAAACTAGTAAAGTAAAACAAAAATGGTATTGAGAAAAACAAAAGTAGAAAGAACAAAATGAAACCTCTCCTCCCTTTTGCTTTGAGTATCTACCATGTGAAAGAAATAACAAAAGGTACCAATGATACTTAAGGACTTAAAATGAAGAGCCCACAGACCATTAACGAAGAGCAAAGCAAAGCAACTATAGAGATCACAACATTCAGGTGTTTCACCTTACAAAAAAACCTAGACCAATTCATATTGGTTGCCCTAAGGATATTAAACTTGTACTTGTATGAAGTTTCCCTAGGGATAATGCAGTTTCATATTGGTTCTTTGACGTTTAATAATTTCAAATTAGTGAATGAAGGTTGTAATATTCTATCGGAAAGCATAAACTCATTAGCTTAAGCAAGGAATATTTAACCATAAGCAGATATGCATAGTACTAGATTTTACAACATATGAAGGAGTGGTGGACTAGTGACCATTACTTTATAATTCTTTTCTGCAGTAGAGTAGTACTTTTGTGCTTTTTACCGATGTTATCCAAGGCGAAGGTGTTCTTAAGCACCTTGAAGTGAGGTATAATACATGTTGACTGCTCTGCCTTGCTTAATCGGTGCGTCACTTTTGTCATAAAGACTCTAAGGCTAATTTTCCTTGCCAATGAGTGTATTCCTGATGAAGAAACTCTAAACCATTGATATTTTACCTGATAAGCACTTTATCTTTCAACTTTTTGTTGATATATTTGTTACTCCTAATAAAGATTTTTTGAAACTCTCTTATTCTTCAGTAGATTATGCCAAAGGATTATCGTTAGTTCTTAAGGTCTTGGGTTCTTTTCGTTACAAGAGAGGCATAATTGAGTGGAGAATTGCATAAGATAGACTCAGAGATACTGGATATAAAAAATTGTTAAGCATCTTAGTTTAAGTCACCACTTAGAGATGGACCCACCCACCTCGTATAGTAATAAACACGCCTCAATTCGCACTTGCCCCAGTTCGTACCGTCCCCACTCTATTGATATTCATAGTAGTATATACACAACTTATTATCTTACCCCTACTTTGTAAAGGTAGAGAAATGGTATGTGACCATCTATAAATTGATATATTTCATAGTAAATTACCAATAAATTGTACAAATTAGGATAAAATGACAGATTCTGGATATAGAATAGGAAGAACAAGAGTAGCTCGACAATAAAGTAACAATGAATTTAGAAAAATTTGGGAAGAAAAAAAGAAACTAAATGGAATAGATAGCATACCTCAATTTTTCATTCGAAAGATGAACAGAGAATAGGAAAATCTGCAATCACCCAAGGAAGAAGTCATAATAGCTGTGAATGAATTTGGCAAAGTTGTACCCTCAATCATTATTGTGCATCAACTTGATATTGTTGCGTACAATGTATTGATTTTTCTAGGGTAAATTTGTGACTTGTGTTTTGAAGAAAACAGAGGGTTTTTTTTATGTTTTTTTGAAAAATAAAAAAATAATTATTGTGCGCGTAATATATTTAGTGAAATATAGAAACAGATTAAGATTTTAATAGTATATTTTGGCGGTACTTTCTCCCGCTCATGGATCTAAATTACAATTTGGGAGTGGTTAAAAATTTTTTAGGGACCAAATTTTATACCTTCACAATAAAATACAAAAGTAAGGACCGACATATATCTCGTCCTAACACATGTAATTTTAGAGATGAAATTATTAATCCATCCCTAAATGTTAGTCATAACTAAAGCAATTTCTGGTAGTGCCCACACTGAAGAAGATCACAATACATGCAAGAATATTGATCAAGAATGACTTTGCTCTTCCTCTACTTCATTATTTCATCAGGGTTCCCAAAACCCTAGTTAGGTTATTTAGCGGCTCATATTTGCAAGAAAAACCATTAAATTCTCAAAAGAAAGCATATGAATAATCTTACAATAATCAAGTATAAAAATCAAAATTTCAAACTAATATCCAACCGTAAATTCCTAGAACAATGGATTCCAAGATCAAAAGTCAAAGTTTTGAATCAATATAGCGTTGTGAATGTAAAGAGTGTTTAAACTAATACTACAACATCAAAGGGGTACTTGTAGTATACATAAAAACCCTAAAAATCCTAACCAAAATGAAAAAATAAAATTGGGTCGACAACTACTTATGGACCTACTTATGCGTCATAGGTACTACATGTTGACCCCTAGGTGGGTCGTAGGTATCAGAAATAGTATACTGGTTATAGAACATCCACTTAAGGGGGTATTTATGATGGGAATAAGTGCCACTTACACCCCATAAGTGGCCTTCATATCTCTTAAAAAAAACTTTAGACTCACAGAACTTGGTTGTGTCACCTACGAAGGAACTTACAAGGGCCATAAGTCCCACTTACAATAAGTAAGTGGACTTCATAAATGTCAGGGACACTTGGACATCATCAGAACATCTCAGAATCCAACTTCTGGTACTTATGATGGGACCTACGATGGGTGTGAGTCCTACTTATAGCCCGTAAGTGGGTCCGCAAGTGGGTCTTTTGCAGCACTTCACTCTATTTTACTCATCTTCTTCTGCAGCACTTCACTTTATTTTACTCATCTTTTGCTCCAGAACCTAATTTTCGGCAACATAAATAGAAAAACATATCACATCTAACAAAAAGGACCTAAGTACTTGCATATTTTTTAGTTTTAAGCATCAAAATTTCCATGAAAGCATGGCACATTAACACCCTCAACTTAGAACATTTGCATGTACCTAGGAAACTAACACATAACCAACACAACATGATGCTTAATTAAGAGAAACCTAAAAAACCTATTGCAGTCCAACTCAAATCAAAAACTTTTTACCCCGTCTATTTCCAACTTTTCAAAGCCAATTGTGTGGATCTATGTAGCATAATGGTATGGCACAAAGAAATCAAGCTATGACATTATATTATTAACAAACAATCAAGCAAATATGGAAGTTAAACTACTTAATAAGATAAGTATTTTGATAACACAACCCATGTACCCTCAAAGAAAGAAGTCCCACCACTCATAATTTCATCAAGCATGTCAGTACAAGGGACTACATCAAAACACTCACTCTCACAAATAAAGTTCCAATCAATGGGAATACACCACCATAGGCTTGCCCTTATTTTCTATACCTTAGTTTTTTGGATATTTGGATTGGGATCACTATAGGACTTTACTAGACTAGTAATGTATTCTCGCGGGCTGCTATGGTGTATTTGGGAATTAGTGACACCCTTCTTGAGACTGCACTTATATTTTGGCTCAACTACTCAATCATTCCTATTTTTTCTCCTTTATTGATTTTTTGGACTTGGTGTGGTTTTCTTTTTACTATTTATTTATTAATTTTTCTATTTTTTCTTTTTATTTATTTTTCTCATCTTTTTTTCTATCACACCCACCCTTTTTTTTTTTCTTTTACATTACACCCTTCTGCATACACAAGTTTAACTATGCACCTATTTGATAGCTACCCTCAACTTAGGTATTTTGCCTGAGTTGAGGTGTATAGTGTCTAAGGTGGGACCAGGGCCAAAATAGGTTCATTGTAATCAATTTGGAAAGGTGAAAGGTGAAAACAAGAAAATGGGTCAATATAGGATCAAATCAGGGATCAAGTGATACATATTCATATTTAGATAGTTATTTAGGCTAAGAGTGAACTAAATTAAAAAAGGCTTATGATCATGTCCTGACTATCTATCCTACAACTTAGGCAAGACTAACTGGGCAAGTTCTGGATTAAATGTACAAAGAAAACTAGGTAATTATCTCACACACATGGTATAAAGTTATATTACCAACTACAACCTATATAATTCATGTAAATACTAAGCTATGATTATTTTATCCCTAATTCTAATGTCATAGCAAGATTCACAATAGTCACACATAGATTTACATTACACAGCCACAAAATTTTGGAAAGGGTATCTTTTTTTCAAAACACTTCAGAACAAACAACCATAAAACATGTCTATTGTCCCTAGGTTCATAATTTTTCTACTAATTAAATACAACCACCACAACACACAAAATAAAATGCCAAACGACCTAAACATTCTAGTTGTACTAGGATAATGCAGTTGATGAGAAAAGAAACATGGAAAGAAAAACCCTCGGATATTGTATACCCCCATGCCTAACTAAATACTATACACTATCCTAGTACATAACTATAATGTAAATACAAGGGATGAAGACAAAGTTGGGATGCTTTAGACATCCAAATTAGAATCTCCCCCATTTGGGGCATATTATGGCTCAATTAGAGGCGATGGTGGTGGTGTCTGACTAGAGGAGGCGCCAGAGGCTATCCCAGCATGCCTCCACTCATCAATCGATGCAAACACAACTGAATCACGGGATGACATTTTTAGGGACTGCCTAAAGACCATAGTCGGGTCCTGTAGATCCTCTTTATGACCTTTATTGGCCCCAAAATCAAGACACCATCATCATCAGCAAAAATATCAAATGCCACCATAGATGACATGACTTAAATGGGGGAATTGTCATAATGGGTATCCCAACTCTGATCGGTACCAAAGACCACCCCCATTACCCAACCTAACCTCCAACAGCCTACCCTGAGTTAGATAAATTTCGAGCATATAACAAGATAGAGTAACAACTCATATGAAGACTCTGGGATAGGATCACAATCGTGACAAACCCAAATGAGTCTAATTATCCTACACCAACCACCCAATCATACCAGACCATTCCAAAGGCCATAACCAAATATATTCCAAACCATAATATAATTAATCCCAAGATAAAATATGATGGAACAGTGAGAAATTATGTCCAATGATGTCTGCCCACCAGCTTATTCCAATGCCAAGGACGACACCACTGTCATTCCTGCCCATACCAACCCATAGAAGTACCACAAAGTCTCTAACCAAAAAATTAATATAATATGATTGGGACATGCCCCCAACCATGGAAAAAAACAATATCCAAAATAAAATTAAAGTGTCTAGAAATATCCATAACATGAAATGGAAACTTCTGAAAGGACGAAAGCTCACCACTTCTGTCCAAATGCTGATCCCATAGTCAATCACTATGTAGGAGGAATAGAATGGTTAGTTCCTATATATCATGGGTATACAGCCGCCAGTCGACGAGTTAGCGGGTGAACGCTAGAATGATCTCAGGATAGGATAAAGTAATGCCATTTGTAAAGACAAGTAAAACCATCCATATACACTCAACCATACATATATATATAACCATGCCAGGAAAGGGGATCAGGTTTAGCATGCCATTAAAACCATTTTCTGGGCTGTGTAGCTTTGCCATCCTAAACCACCAACGGGCTATATGGGTTCAGCTCCCCTTGCTGAAAGGGACCCAGTACATATAGCCACACAACCAGAGAAAAAAACCTGGGATGACTAGTACATCCTCCAAAATATAGTGTGACATCATGCACACGGTCACCAATACCAAACCTCACATCGGCAAATATGAGTTTTTGATTTTGGTCCCCCAGGGACCTCCATCTTCCATAGATTTTTTACACATCTCGCCATTATTGCCCAATTAAAACCATTACCAAGAAACCAACCAAACCATTTACCATTTATTAACCAAGGCTATATAGTAGTGGTATCGTTATACCGACCATACTTGCAAGTACTATCCATAGCCAACTATATATAGGTTTAAGAGGACTTCCAAGTGCCCTTCTATTTACCATATTAAACCACTTGGGGGATTCCATATAACCATAAGTATAACTATTTAGCTACTTACCTTTCCAAGCCATTTAAACCCTGCATAATCCATTTACCAAGTTTTAAAATAAGCAAGAGTTCCATTAAAAGTACTCAATGCAATGAAAAGATTGTTATAGGCATTTTGTAAAACACATTAGAGGCATAATATAACCAAAACCAATTCCAATTACCATTAAACAATTCCCATGGAATCAAATTATCCAAAACCACTATTATTGCATATAAAGCATAATTAAAACCATGGAAAACCATAACCAACCAATTAATATCAAAAACCCCAATTCATATTTGAATACCAAAATCATACAACCAATGAAATCATGAAAAAATTCATAAAAACCATGCCTCTAGTTAGAATTATCAATGAGGAAAGAGAACATGTGTTAAACCAAGATGATGATGGAAAGAGATAACCAAGAAAAGCCCCAATTAATCCTCTAGTTGAAAACCTAGCTTTCCTTGCCCAAAAGATTTTAAGAAAATTATAGAGTGTTTTACAAGATTTTCTAAGTGTTAATGAATGGAATAATAGGGTAAATAACCTCCCAAGAAGGTAGAAGTCACGGGACCTTATTACGATAAGTAGGGAAATATCCTGAATACCCCCACTTAAGTTGCACAAAATCTTATCACAGGGGTACGACTAACCTTTATGAGTCATACCCTTCAATACGATTAGTACCCTCAACTTGTATCCTAGCCTCAACCTTTGGATCCAATATTGTCCAACATACGACTCATCCAACCAAGTTATATCCAAATCATATTATCCATACCCTTTGTTTATACCCCTGAGATAGTAAACCCAAGAAAGATTCAGATACTATCCACCATATAGGTCCATGGTATGACTCAAACCCAGGCTTACGACTCATGGTGATCCACTCGTACTCAGATCTAACCTAAGTAACAAAGTCTAAGATTAAGGAACCAATGATTCGTATCCAACCATATGACTCGTACCACCAAGTCATGCCCATTTTAGTGACCAGAATCTATCCCACCAACTAATACTAGTCAGAATACGACTGGACCATACCATTCATACCCCAACATATGGCTTATTCCCATGAGTTGTATTGGGTCTAGAGACAAGAATTCTAGGATTTTTTATAAAGGTCAAAACCCAAGGTGTTATAATAGAAGCTCATGGTAGAGGTTGCATAAATAGTGGAAGAACTGGAGGGGATAATGGAATATGGCTCTCATATATATATCAAACCTCTAATTATAGAGTATCCATCTCTTTATAAGGACCTGATAAGTTTGGTGTCTAAACCTCACTTAGTCGAGCACATATTTAAGTCTCAAAGTTATCTATCCATGCATGCAACTCTCTAGTATACTAATCTATAATAGCTCTCATCCTCTTATTAAAATAAATATTAAAAGCATCTAAAGTAGTCTAGACCCATGGTCGAATCATTGCAAATAATATAGCTAGTTGAGTCTCTATATGGGTGAGGCGGGCAGTTACATCCTCTTGCTACACTAATATCTCCTATAAAAACTCCTGTGGCACTCGAACTATCCTAGAATTTATAGGTCAAGGGGAAAATAGATTCCACAAAGGTCTTAGAAGTAGAATTTGGGGCTGGTGTGTATGTGATTGTGGCTCCCTTTCTAACAGTAGTTATAGGCTTAGCTCTTTGCTCACCCATCTCAATATCAACACTAATATACGTCCTCTCAATAGGCTCCACTAGAATGGAGGTCCCCATATAAAGGTTATTACCAGAATAAAAGGTGGTTTCATAATGTGTAAGGATCGAGTTTGCCATGTCCTTAATCAAGCTAATACCGCTCATGTTCTTACCTTTATCCAACAATATATATTGGTAATAGATAATACTCCAGCTATATTATGTAGCTATTGAATAAAGAAAGGAAATGATATAGTGACGGTGTCATCAAATGCCTTAATATGAATCTCTAGTCGGATCCATCTAGTAAAGTCAATATCATATCCAGCCATCTAGCAATCAAAGAAGCTCTTTCCCAAGTGAGAAAGTTGTCCGCAGAAGTCAGACTTAACCTATGATGTACCACTTCCCACTAAAGCTTAAATTTAAAATACAGCGATGCCTTATTTATCTCTCTCTTACCTCAATCTTTAGGGAATTAGTCCTAACTCAGCTATCTGTAAGGCTACCCATCTAGAAAAATCAAGTCTTTGTGATCTATGCTCAGGGTACCTCATAGTATGCCTACTTCACATAATCCTCATGCAAAAGTCAAACTTATTATTATGGAAGACCGCTCATAATCTGTACCAAAGAAAGATCAATGTACAACCACCTTCCAATATCCACTTGCACGCCCTAATCAAAGTATAGGTCAGCTGAGGTTGTCTGACCACTCGACCCTTGACCGGAGTTATGAAATGAACTGTGGATGCATAAGATACATAGAATTTTTGAACTAGCGTTAGGCTAAATGATCTTGTATTTTGGGTCATCCATCCCAAATGGTATTTATAAATTAAGTCTCATAGGTATGGTACTCCTGCTAGCCCCATTAGCTTAATCCAGAACTCTATTTCTATAATGTTCTTTGAACTATTATGCTTGATGATGAAGATATATCAGTTAGATAGTTGTTGTATCACCTCCATACATCATCTCAAAGAAATCTCAAATATATCCACTATAGAGATTTGTATGGAGCCTAACTCTAGTACTGCAGGTGGTGGACCTGTGGGTTGAGTGTCCTGTGCGGCCAATTAAGTACTCTATGCTGACAATAAAGATATCTTTTATGGAAACTGGGATACACCCTCATCAAACTAGGGTGCAACTAGACCTGACGCCGACTAACTCCTAAAGTTGGATGCATCCTCTAACCTTTTCTCAAACTGGGTGCCAGTTGCATCATCATCATCACCTGAATGTGAGCCTAATCTAACACAACCTCCTCCTTATTAGATTTTGATCCTGACTCTACCTCATCCTTTGAACTAGTAGAAGAATCATTCTCTTCCTCCCCAGACTGGGAAGAGTATGGAGGCGAATTAGCTTGGGTTCTTCATCTAGAGCTTGGTTTAAACAAAGGTAACTAGTGTAGGTTGTAGCCCTGTATATTGTGTTGGTAGGGCATGTGGAGCCTGTTAAGTTTGTGATGGTGTGGGCTGAGTGCCTAACTCTGCAACAACTACTGCAGATGTATCCTATCTCTGTTATCATAGGTCCAATGGGTTCTATCATGGCTCATAAGATACTCCTCTATAGAGCTACTCTACATAGGAAAATCATCACAAAGTATGGACTTGACTCCCTTCTTTTGTTGAACTTTTTGTTCCATCATACCGTAAAAAGTAGTCGTCAGTTCCTGAAACACAAGAAAGGAACCAAAATTTTGAAAAAAAAATTGACGACCCAAGGCAGGGCTACCTACAGGACGTAAGTTGTACTTTGGGGGTCGTAGGTACCCTCATAAGTACCAAACAAAGCCCTGAATTTTTAGGGCTATAGGTATGAGACTTATGAGGCTACTTACGAGGCCTGTAAGTTCTTATGTAAGTACCGTCCTGAGGGTAAGTCAGTTTTTTCTAAAGGTTTTCATCCCACACGATGTATATTTTTACCTTTAGGCCAATTTCGTACACCACAACTTGCAACCACTTATTTTCAATAGGTATGACAACTTTATATAAGTTAAATCACTTCTACTTCAAATTTCTTTGAGAGAACAGGTAACCCACACATAAATCATGCAACAATTTAAAGTTTAATCATTCTAGGCTTCCGCAAATATCAAGAATCGTGAGATTTTATCTAATTCATAACTACTTTAAGTACTATCTCAAGTTTTATGCTAATAATACAATTCATAACCAACCGGAGTCATGAATTTTACCTTAAATGTAGATTTTGGGAGTAGATGATGATTTAACTTGATGAAAACCTAAAGTTTTGTTGTCTGTGCATGTAGGTGAGGAGAGGAGTAGTTGGATTATTCATTTATACTGAAAGGGGGAAGGTGGAGAGTTTGAAATTTAGTGGAAAGTTTAAATTGTGAAATAATGGGACATTGAGGGTTTGGGTTGTATGGTTATAAGGAATAAGGTAGGCTCGGATTGGGTCGGGTCATATGTGACCCGACCCAGATTTTTAAAATTTTGACCTCTAAATTTACGGAGCTACTTATAGACCTTAAGTAGCACTTACATCCCCCGTAAGTAGGTCCGTAAGTGGTACTTGTAGGCTCTTTCATGCTCTGATTGATGCACTCATAAGTAGAGTCATAAGTTTTACTTATGACCTCCATAAATGGGCCCTTAAGTATAACTTCAAAGACCAAAAAATGCTATAATTTTTTTCTGACACCTACGACACCACTTACCTGTCGTAGGTTGGACTTATAACCTCCATACGAGGGTATGTAAGTCCACTTACCTGGACTTTTCTGAATTATGCAATTTTTACCTCTTTTCAGGTGCCCTTCCATGCTTTAAACCTTCAAAAGAGAAAACAAAGTGAACACTTAAGCATTGCAGTGCCTCCTAACAAGTGCTTGATTTATTGTCGCAGCACAACGTGGCTATGTTGGATACACAGACTTCACCAACAAGCCCATGGGTTGCATTCCATGAAGTTCCTAATTTAACATCATGGCACGACTCAATTGCCTTGGCTACTCATAATTTGCCAAGGCTTACAACATCAACACAAACCTTCACCTTCTCCATATTTCCAATATAGTACTTAACATGTTGCCTATATATCTTGAATGGGGCTTATCCGTCTCTCTTCAACTCAATTGAACTATAAGGGAATACTTTAATCATAGTTAATGGTCCATACCACCTATACTTCAACTTTCCCGGAGACAAGTGAAGTCTCGAATTATACAACAAGATTATATCACCAGGCTGGAATACCGCTTTCTCAATCTTTTTATATTCATACAACTTCATCTTCTCCTTGTACAAAGTTAAATTTTCATAAGCTCGGAGATGGATTTCATCCAACTCATTTTCCTTATTCTCAAGTTTGCTGCATCACTCCACTCAAAATTTAGCCTTTTTAATACCCATAGTGCCTTGTGCTCGGGTTTTACCGACAAGTGGCATGCCTTGCCTCACACAAGCTGATATGGAGAGGCACCTATAGGGTTTTAAAAAAATTTCAGCAGGACTAAAGTGAATCATCTAGCTTTCTTGACCAATCAGTTCGATAGACATTTATAGTCTCTGCCAATATAGAATTGATCTGACAATTGGAGACCTAAAGCTGCCCACTTGTTTGTGGATGGTAAATTATTGCCACCTTATGTTTCACTTCATACTTCTCAAGCAAGGACTTAAAAAGATGATTATAAAAAGGGGACCTACCATCACAAATGATAGAATGTGGAGTACCAAACCTCGAGAATATGTTCTTTTTCAAATATATTATGACACTATGACCCACATTATTGAAAAGCTCAACCATTTTCACCCACTTAGAAATACAGTCGACAACCACAAATACATACTTCATGTCATATGAACTCAAAAATGGATCCATGAAATCAATTACCCATACAATAAACAGCTCAAGATCAAGAATAGGTGTCATGGAGAGCTTATGCTTCCGCAACATATTTCCTTGGTTCTAGAATTTATCATAGGAACGAGTATAGTCATGCAAATCATTGTAAATAGTAGGCCAATAGTAACCAAACCGAAAGAACTTATGAATAATGTGACTATCACCATGGTGACCCTCAACTAGGGATGAGTGACAGGCCTCAAGAATATGCATCATTTAATCTCCGTGGATACACCTTCGAATCATACCATTAGTACCCACCTAAAATAAGAATGACTTATCCCCAAAAATCTTATGTACCTCATGTATGAATCATTTTCTCTACTTAAATAATAAGTCTTCTGGGACGAGCTCACTTATCAAATAATTGGCAAAATCAGAAAACCAGGGAATTAAGTTTTGTAATGATGGAATGACACAACCCATCTTTAAACAATCATAAATATAAAGCTCATCCCCTACTTTGAGAATTGTCTCTTCTTCTAGGCGGGATAGATGGTCTGCAACCTAATTCTCCGTACCCTTTCAGTACGTGACCTCAAAATCAAATTCCAGAAGCAATAGTACCCACCGAATCAACCTAGGCTTTGCAAATTTTTTTTCCATAAGGTACCTCAATGTTGTGTGATCAGTATGCACAATGACTTCAGTCCTAATGAAATAGGGCAAAAGTTTCTCAAAAGCAAAAACCGCCGCAAGTAACTCCTACTTAGTCACAATATATGTTCTATATGCGGGGTTGAGTGTTTTCTAGATTAGTATATGGGATGAAGTATTTTCTTATGCCTTTAACCTATAACCACTTCTAAGGCCACACCACTGGTGTCACACATCACTTTACATGGAAGAGACTAGTTTGGAGACACAATGATAGGAGCAGAAATTAACTTCTCTTTTAGGCACTCAAAGTTCACATATATCATCAAACACAAACTTTACCTCTTTAACCAATAACTTGCATAATGGATTTGCAATTTTAGAGAAGTCCTTGATGAACTACCGATAGAACCCTGCATAACCGAAGAAACTTCTAATACCCTTGACAAAAATAGGTGGAGGAAATTTTTCAATCAACTTAATCTTTGCCAGGTGAACCTGTATACCCTTCTCTGAAATTATGTGCCCCAATACTATACCCTCTTTCACCATAATGTGACATTTTTCCTAATTCAACACCAAGTTGCACTCCTCACATATCTGTAGTGCATTAGCCAAGTAGGACAAATAGTCATCATAAGAATCACCCACAACCAAGAGATCATCCATAAAGACCTCTATAGTATCCTCCATTATATAAAAAAAGATGGACACCATACAACGCTGAAAGGTGGCGAGAGCATTACAAAGTCTGAAAGGCACCCTCTTGAAAGAAAACATACCATATGGATATGTGAAAGTGGTCTTATCTTGGTCTTTGGGGTAATAGAAAATTGATTATACCCTGAATAACTGTCAAGGAAACAATCTTATCCTCTACCTGCGAGATGGTTTAAAATCTAATCCATAAATGGCATAGGAAAGTTATTATTCTAGGTCCAAGTGTTCATCTTTCGATAATCTATACAAATTGTCCATATCGTAAATGGTCCCATGGGAAACAACTCATTCTTATCATTCGGGACCATAGTGATCCCACCTTTTTTTCTGCATGCATTAAACCGGGCTAACCCACTTACTGTCGGCAATAGGGTAAACAACACCTGTATCTAACAACTTGATGATCTCCTTCTTCACCTCCTCCTGCATAGGTGGATAAGGACGACGTTGATTCTCAATGCTAGGTACACACTCTGGTTCCATCTAAATTTTATGAATACAAATTTTTTATGGAATCCCAACAATATCAGCAATAGTCTAACTAATGGCCCTTTTAAACTCTGTAATACTGAGATCAAGGCCTTAACCTGTGTATCAACTAAATCAACAACAATAACAACAGGTTATTATAGTCTTGTACGTGAATGGAATTGCATATAAACATATCATACTTTCATCAACATAATTTTATGGACATTCCCTCAACTATTCATAATGCACACAATATCTTGGAAGTCATTCTTAGTCATAGGGTAAAGCATACACTTATTACTTGGGTCACAATTAAGCTATAATGCATAATTTCTATTCTCTTAGGCATTTTATCAAACACCTAGGATGCATGACTTAGGGTATAGGCATGACCATCAAATTAATACAACAAAACTCCATATTTCAACTCAATTTCACATGTTTCAGACCACATACTAGCATAGGTTCATGAACGACACATAAAGATTCCAACTTGGGAATCATACAACCATAATCACATGAACATAATCAACCCACAATAAAATATTAACAATACAAGATTTAAAACTTGATTCTTGGGATTCATGGATGAAATAAATCCATGAATGAACACTGTGCATACCTTAGTTCTTGATTCTATGAAGATTGACGGAGAGATTCTTGAATTTGAGTCTTGGATTCGAATCCCCAATTGAAAACCCTAGCTTATTCTTTAGAGAAACTTGAAGGAAATAATATGTTTTGGGTGAATTATAGATGAATCACATGTTATTGGGTATATATAGGTGTGGGAAATTAACCCTTTTAACCCTTGGACGTGTATCTTAATTCTATGAAAATTTCTCAACTTGGACCCCTGGCGCAACGCGGCACTATTGCGTCGTGTTACTGGAATTTGAAAACTCTGAATTTGAACCTTGGAGCGATGTTCCATAATGACGTAGGCTCACTGGATTTTTACAATTTCCATTTTGGCCGGCTCCGCGATGCGTTGATCGCTTAGGTGGCACACTGTCTTACTAAAATGGCTCTAACTCTTTGCTCGGGTGTCAAATTTTGGCGAATTTTGTATCGATGGAAATCTTATTCAATTTCCCACATAATGAAAAGTGAAAATCTTGAAAATACCACATGTATAAAAGTGAATTCATCTTTGAAAAAAGTCTTTATTATTTCTGGGACGATTTTAAGCTAGGTAGAAATACGAGGTATTACACTATAATACTTGCATATTTTCTAGTTTTAAGCATCGAAAGTATCGTGAAACCATGGAAAATCAACCATGTACTTAAATCATCCCATACCACAAGAACTGAACTCAAAAGGATCTCTTAATATATCATGTACTCCGTTAGTACTGAACTTGAACAAAAAATTGTTATATAGATACCAAAATCGAAGTGAAAATAGTACCACAAATGATAGACTAAAATAAAAAATAGTATTATAAGTGTCGAACTCAAATAAAAAATAGTGTGATAAGTGTCGAACTTAAACCAGAATTATAGTTCCATTACGAAATAACTATTCCTCAAGAACAACTCTGGGACTAAATAAGCATAATTTTAGAAAAATGGTTGGAAACTCTCTCAACAAATAAATAGTAGTGGTAAAGAAAAGGATAAAACATGGTCCAAAATAAATATCGATCTTATTTCCAAAACATCATCTTTAGTTTTAAAAGCTCATAAATCATAAATGAGATGGTATAGTTTTTGTTATAAAAGAATTTGTTTTTAAATTCAAAACTGAGAATAAATCTCTTATTAGAAAACAATAGTAAAATCATGGTTTTTGTTGGAATCTTACCAATAAGTGAGTATGAATACTCCTCAGAGTATGCATGACATCATCAATAACTAAATAATACAACCACAACCTCCTAAGCATCCATAATCTAGAATCGCATCTTCTTAAGGAAAGAATACTCACCTGGAATCCAACAAGTATTTTAACTAAGGATTTAAACCCTATAATATATATAACATATTTAAGCCCCAGTGCCCGGGAAACCATGATAATTAAGGCATAAATCTACTACAAAGATCTAGTTGGGGAAATACCACCAAATCACTAAGCCAAATGGTAAGTTTCATGCTAAGGGATTATTTAAATCATTCAATGATTAATGTACCTACAATTAAGGGTAATAGGATTCTAAGGACATATATAATTCAATGATTAATGCTCCTAAAATAAAGGGTGATGAGATTCTATAGAACCCAAGATTTTTTTCCTTGAAAATTTTAGAAAATTTATCCTTATTGTCCTCATTATGACTCCCCTTATCAGTTGTAGGGAGTATTGACAGTTTGTTGGACCTAAATTATAGCCTGACTAGTGTGTGTTGCTAAGTTTTCTACTCCATGTACGAGTGGATCCCAATGATTCATATGGACTCATTATGAGTCATGATGTTCCAACCATAGTCAAACGAGTGTATGTTCAAAATATTATTTTCCTGGTGATGACTAGAACCGTACGATTCATAGGGATCCCTAACGAGTCATATGATGCAAGTTGTAGGATCAACATTATGTGTTTCTGATGACGCTGTCTTGAATAAGACTCATGGTAATGAGTCATAACATGTTGTTACGAGTCATCGTGTGACCCATAGACACTGGCGATAATTTTTTAATTTTTAAATTGAGGGAACTTTGGACATTTCCCTCTTTACCCACATAGACCCTATGTCTATAAGGCATCTTTAGGGAATTATTTTAACACTTTAACTTATCAAAAACCCTCTTTACTCTCTCAAATTCCTTCAAGCAAAGCAAGATAGGGTTTCTCAAGGCTAAGCATCTTGGGGTCAATTCAAAGTTTCTCCTCCATAATTGAGAATCCTTTAGGAATGTTACTCTTTCCTAATTATTACTTTGATAAAAGCATGTGTTTTAAAGTATTATTCATATGGTTTTGATGTTGGTTTTTGAAATTGGTTAAGGGTTCTTAATGTTTATGTATGAATAATGTTTTCCCACAGTTTACATGTGATTTTTCATGCTTTATTCATGGTTTTGAACTTGTGAGGTGCATGGGAAGGGTTAATAAACTAGGGGATTATGATTTCCCCAATTTGTGAATATTTACAATTGAAGTTGTAATGACCTCAACCCCATATTGTGCAAGTAGATTTGAATATTAAAAGTATGCACATTAAACTACTCTTTAACTATTACATAATGTGAAAAGTTAATAAAGTATAATGATTTTGAATTGAACCTTATGGGGTTGTGTAATTCCCTAAGCTAATATATAATATAACCAAGGGAGGTGAGAATTTCCCCAAGTAATGATGATTGGTTTTGTATGTTAATGTTACCTTAAAAGTGTAGTTGGTATAACGATACTGATAGTTTATGCCTAAACATGTATTATGTTTCAATGAATGGGAATTTGTGATAAATGTTTTAGTTGGGCTTTAATGGGGGTTGTGTATCTAAGGTACAAAATTTGAGGTCCCGAGGAAACAATATTGGAAATAGGAATTGCCGGAGGGTCTAAATGACTAGGTGGTTTGAGTCCCCTATTATTGTATGATTGGGAGGTTTGAGTCCCTCATATTATACATGATTGTCTACTTATGTCACCTTGGTATGCCGGGGGGTTTAAGTCCTCCATGGTGCATATGTACATTCTCTAGTTCATGAGAATACACACACTAGGGCTTTCGAGCTAGGGGAGAGCAGGACCCATCTAGCCTGTGGGTACCTTCTTATATTATGAAGGTTGGGCTATATAATACAGTATAAACTTTTGAAGTGCATGCTAAGCTTGATCCCTTTCTTAACATATCATTTTTGTAAGAATATAATGATGTTCACATGGATTTGAATTGGATTTGACTTGGCTCTATTTTATCCCTTATCCCTAAGTTACATGCTAGTGCTCAGCCCATTAACTATCTCCTAACACTATATTCCTAGGCGATGTAGATACCAAAGATACTTTTACTTTTTCTGTGCAAAGTTATGTGGATCAACTCAATTCATCAATCGTTGTTGGTGAAGTAGTGAGCTTCTATTTCTGGAAGACTTGTATGTTTCATTAGTTTCCATTCATAGATTAGAATTGAGAATTTACATAATCATTAACATTGTCATTATCATTGTTAGGGTCAGGGGCATGTCCAAATACTTAATTTATTTTGGCTTTGTTAGAAGGCTTTGTGGATTACTTTGGACTTGGGTGGTGATATTGGTTAGTCATTTTTGGTTGAATTATCGGTTATAAACATATCTTATAATCTTTGATATTATCTTATGCTATCTTGTCATTTGTTTGAAATTCATCCGATGTTGGGGGTATTTTGTTCTGTTTGGTTAGTTACAAAGGGCAATCCTTGATCCATGGTGGACTTGAGATGTACCTCATGGCCAGGCCCCTGTTTGGGTCATGACAAAGCTTGTATCAGATCTTAGGTTTGGTAGCATTAGGTGTCCACAAAGTCGTGTTATATATAGTCTTTTTTATCAGTGTGTAGCATACCACACTTATAAAAGAGAGGCTACAAAGCATTTAGGAATGTTTCCATTTTTTGTTGTTCTATTTGGTTCTATACAGTCTAAGATCTTGAACTCTCCTCTAATTCCTATATGTTTGGTTTTCAGATTATACCTCCTAGAAGATCTGATATTCGTGGAAACTCTTCTATCCTGTTGGAGGATAATGTAGATGAAGCTTGTCCTACTCAAGGAGTTCATACCTGATCTAGGTTTGCTACTCCTGATTGCCCTAGTGAAGGTTCATCGGTTCCCCCGGACACCTCAAGTTGGTGTGTTTAATGTTGAGTTTTGCTAGTTGATCCATTTGCTTACCCAATTGGTATCCTATTAGAATGTGTATGTTCCTTTTATTGCTTCTTTTTTTGAGGTCAAGAGAGTTAGCCAATTTATAAGGTTGAGTCATCCGACTTTCACTGGTACTACGGTTGAGGAGTATTCTCTAGGGTTCATAGGTGTAATGGACAAGTCCTTTTGAGTGATGCATGATACCGATGTAGAGGGTGTGGAATTTGCTTTTTATTAGTTGAAAGATATTGAGTATCAGTGGTATGAGAAATGGGATCAGTTTAGGGGTGATCATGTTGAGTCCACTTTGTGGGATGACTTCTCTAGTACTTTTCTTGATCGTTATTTCCTTGGGAGTTGAGTGAAGCAAAGGCTGGGGAATTCTTGAATTTGAAGCAAGGCAGGATGACAGTAAAGGAGTATGCCTTAAAGTTTTGGCAGTTGTTGTGATATGCTCCAAAATTAGTATCTAGCATTAGGGATAGAATAAGGGAGTTTTCTTTCAGGTTGTCCGATGATTTGATCTTGGAAAGAAAAGATACCTTGTTAAACAAAGATATGGATATCTCTAGACTTATGGTGTATATAAAACAAGTGGAAGTGAAAAAGAAGAAGCAAGAAAAGATGAGTGAAAGGCAGAATAAGAAGTTTTGATATTTAGATTAGGGTGGAGGTCAGCAGTAGAGTGGTAGAGATGGTGGAAAATAGTCTAAGAAGAGGTTGGGAAATTCTGGTTCCTACTCTACGGCTAGTGTTCCTTATCCAAAGTCATCGGATGATCATTGGTTTCATAATAGTACTAGTCCTAGGGCATGGGGTGTCTAGCCTAAGTCTAGTAGGGCTCAGTCAGCTCCATCATATCCCACCTTGTAGATTTTGTGGTCAGGTGTATCATAGTGTTTGTGAAGATGGTAGGAACAAGTTCCTTAAATATGGTCAGATTGGTCATATGCAAAGGGATTGTCCTTAGAGGGTTTCTTCTGGGTAAAATAAGATCCATGTTGCTACTTTATTGGCTCCGGCACCAGAGGGTGCTACTTCTGTTTTTGGCTCTGGCACTGGTCGAAACCGTCTGTGCACTTTTGCCACCCGCTCAGATTTTGAGGCGTCCCCCAATGTTATTACTAGTACGCTTAAACTTTTCTCTCGTAATGTATATTTTCTACATGATCCCGGGTCTACCCTCTCTTATGTTACTATTTATTTTGGTTTTGATCCTGAGTTCAATCCATATCCTTTGTCTTTGACCACCCAAGTGGGTGACTCCATAATGGATCAAAGGACCTATAAGGGTTGTGTGATGTCTCTATGTGGTAGGAGAGACCTTGGTGGATCTAATAGATTTGTACATATTAGACTTTGATATGATTGTAAGGAAGGATTAATAACATTCATGTTATTCGTCTCTTGATTATTGAACCCAAAGGGTCAGTTTCCACTTCCCCAGTGAGTCGATGATTGAATGGGAATGTAGTTACCTAGTTCCTAAGGAAAGGTTCTTTTTGTATCTTAAAGCTCAGAAATTAATTTCCAAGGGGTACCTCGACTATCTAATTCATGCTAAGGATTCTAGATCTGAAGGTCTTTCTTTACAATCATTCTCAGTGGTCTATGAATTTCCCAAGGTGTTCCCTTATGATCTTCTTGGTGTTCCTCCCGATAGGGAAATTGATTTCAAGATTGATCTTCTTCTAGACACTCATCCTATCTCTATTTCTCCTTATAGAATGTCTCTATCTGAGTTTAAGAAGCTTTAGGAGTAGTTGAGATCTCCTTGATAAGGGTTTAATTCACCTTAGTGTGTCTCCGTAGGGTGCTACTATTCTTTTCGTGTGTGCATTGATTACCTCCAGTTAAATAAGGTGATTAATAAGTACCCTCTTCCTAGGATTGATGGTCTTTTTAATAAGCTTTAGGGTGCTAAGTATTTCTCTAAGATTGGTCTCTATTTAGTTATCATCAGTTGAAGATAAGAGAAGCAGATCTCCCTAAGACTGCCTTTCAAACCTGTCACGTCATTTTGAGTTTTTGGTGATAACCTTTGGTTTAATAATGCCCCAATGACATTTATGAATCTTATGAATTGGGTAATCGATTAGTCCTTGGATTTATGCATAATTGGGTTTATCGATAATATTTTGGTGTATTCTAAGAGTAAGGTAGATCATTCTGATCACCTCTGTCTTATATTGCAAACCTTGAAAGATTAGTGGTTGTATGCGAGGTTCTCTAAATATGGGTCCTGGTTGAATATTATGACTTATTTGGGTCATGTTAATTCTAATGAAGGAATCATGGTGGATCTATAGAAAGTTTTGATGGTTAAGAAGTGGCCTAGACCTATGACTCCAACTGATATTTGAAGTTTCTTGGGTTTATCCGGTTAGAAGGTTTGTGGAAAGCTTCACTTCTATTATTTCCCCATTGACTAAGTTAACTCAAAAGAATGTGAAGTTTTTGTTGTCTGATGCTTGTGAGGGTAGTTTTGAGAAGTTGAAGGATAAGTTAACTTCAGCTCCAGTTTGACTCTACCTAAAGGTACCAATGGTTTTATTTTTTATTGTGATATGTCCCAAGTGGGACTTTGTTGTGTGTTGATGCAGTGTGGTAAGGTAGTTACATATTCTTTTAGGTAGTTAAAGTTAGACGGTAAGAACTATCCAATGCATGATTTTAAGTTCTTGGACGTGGTCTTTTCTTTGAAGATTTGGTGTCACTATTGGTATGATGTCCATGTTGATATCTTTTCAGACCATAAAAGTTCACAATATGTGTTCACCCAGAAGGAGTTGAATCTCAGGCAAAGGAGATGGCTTGAGTTGCTCAAAGGCTATTCCATAAGACTTCATTATCCCCCAGGCAAAGATAACATGGTTGTTGATGCTCTTAGCAGGTTGTCCATGGGAATCTCATCAGATGTAGATCAGGAGAAACAAAGACTGATGAAGGATATTCACCGGTTGGATAATTTTGGAGTTCATCTCTTGGACTCTAAGGATGGAGGTGTGATTGTGCAAGAGGTGGCAAAGTCATCTCTTGGTGCTAAAGTGAAAGAGAAGAAGGTTTTGGATCCTACCTTGATGCGGATCAAGGATGATGCGGGTCACCAAAAGGTGATGGCTTTCAAGATTGGAGGTGATGGTATCTTGAGGTACCAAGGCAGGTTATGTGTTACAGATGTTGATGTGCTGCGAGAGAGGATATGGATGAAGCTCATGAGTCAAGGTACACTATTCATTCTGGTTCAACGAAGATATATCATAACTTAAGAGAAATTTATTGATGGAATAACTTGAAGTAGGATATTGTTAATTTTTTGGCTAAGTTTTTGGTTTACCAACAAGTGAAGGTTGAGAACTTGTTGACCGATGGTTAGTCTCAAGAGATTGAATTTCCCTTCAAGACATAGGAAGTAATTAATATGGATTTTGTTGCTGGTCTTACATGGTCTCATTATCAGTTTGATTCCATTTAGGTCATCATGGATAGGATGAGTAAGTCTGCTTACTTCTTTCTAGTGAGGACTAATTATTTGGTGAAGGATTATGCTAAGCTCTTTATTAGGGATATTGTGAAGTTGTATGGTGCTCCAGCTTCTATCATATCTGATCGAGGTATGTAGTTCTCATCTCACTTGTGGTGTTTCTTTCAGAGAGGTTTGGGGACTGAGGTGAACCTTAGCACCACTTTCAACCCTCAAATAGATGGACATGAGGATAGGAGGATATTGACTTTGAAAGATATGTTGAGGTCTTATGTGATTAATTTTAATGGTAGTTGGGTTGACCATTGATCTCTCATTGAGTTTGCGTATAATAATAGCTATCACTCAAGTATTGGAATGGATATTTTCGAGGATTTGTATGTTAGGAGGTGTAGATCTCCTATTGGGTGGTTTAAGGTTAGTGAGAATATGTTGTATAGTCCCAACTAGGTTCACCAAGCAATGAGGAAATCCCAATTAAGATTTTGGATCAGCAAGTCCGTCATTTACGGACTAAGGATATGGCTTCGGTAAAGGTTCTATAGAGGAACCAAAAGGTTGAACAGGACACTTGGGAAGCTGAAAAGGACATGAAGTCCAAGAATCTGTTCTTGTTTCCTGCTTGGATAATTATGTATGAGGTATGTGTAAACCTTAATATCTTTGTTTTCTAACTTTGTTGAAGGGAATTGTGATTTCTTTGATATCTTGATTTTTCTGTCTTTATTAAAGGTAATTGTGGTTGTGTTTGGAGTCAAACCATGCTAATAAATGCCCCACCTTATCATTCAACGACGAATGATCCTAAGGGGAGAGTATGCAACACCTAGAATTTTTGTTCCTTGAAAATTTTTGAAGTTTAATCCTCACTTTCCTCATTACGACTCCCCTTATGAGTCATAGGGAGTCTTGATGAGTCGTTGGACATATCATAAATAGACCAGTATGTGTGGGTAATTTATCTTTTTTAAGTACGAGTGGCTCCTAACGAGTCGTATGGACTCATTATGAGTCGTGATGTCCCAACTATTGTCAAACCAGTGCATGTTCTGAATATTATTGTCTTGGTGAAGAATAAGACCCTACGAGTCATAGGGAAACCTAACAAGTCATAGGGTCAAAAGTATGTGTGCGTGATGACACTGTCTTGACTATGACTTTGGTAAAGAGTCGTAACGTGTCGTTATGAGTTACCGTGTGACCCGTAGTCACTGGCAATAATATTTTAGTTTTTAAATTAAGGGCACTTTGGACATTTCCCTCTTTACCTACATAGACCCCACGTCCTTAAGGCACTTTTAGGGCATTATTTTAACACTTTAACAAATCAAAAACCCTCTTTACTCGCTTAAATTCCTTCAAGCAAAGCAAGTTAGGGTTTTCTCAAGGTTTACCATCTAGGGGTCAATTCAAGATTTCTTCTCCATAATTGAGAATCCTTCAAGCATATTACTCTTCCGTAATTATTACTTTGCTAAAATCATGTGTTTTAAATTATTATTCATATGGTTTTGATGTTGTTTTGGAACATGGGTTGAGGGTTTTTAATGTTTGTGTTTGAATAATGTTTTTCCATGGTTTACATATGATTGTTCATGCTTATTTCATGGTTTTTAACTTATGGGGTGCATGGGTATTATGAATAAACTAGGGGATTGTGATTTCTCCCAATTTGTGAATATTGACAATTGAAGTGGTAATGACCTCAACCCCATATTATGAAATTGAACATGAATATGAAAAGTGTGAATATGAAAAGTGTAAACATTAAACTACTCTTGAACTATTGCATAATGTGAAAAGTTAATGAATTTTGGATTAAACCTCATGGGGTTATGTAATTCCCCAAGCTAATGTATAATTTAACCAAGGGGGTTGTGAATTTCCCCAAGTGATGATGAATGGTTTGGCATGTTAATGTTACCTTGCAAGTATGGTTTGGCATTTAGGCATACCAACGGTGTATGCCTAAATATGTATTATTTTTCAATAAATAGGAATCTATGATAAATGTTGTAATTGGTCTTTAATGGTGGTTGTGTAGCTGAGTCGTGAAAGTGGAAGTCCAAAGGACCAATACTAGAAATCTTGGTTGCCAACGCAGGGTTCTAAATGATTGGGTGGTTTGATTACCCCTTTATTATATGATTGGGAGGTTTGAGTCCCCAATATTATATTGCATGATTGGGTGCTTAAGTAACCTTGGTATGCTGAGAGGTTTAAGTACCCCATGGTGCATATGTACATCCTCTAGTTCGTGCGGCTATATGCACAAGGGCCCTTCCAGCTAGAGAAGAGTTGGACCATAAACCCCATGGGTGCCTTCTTATATTATGATGGTTGAGCTACACTATCAAGGCTAAAGTTTTAAAATGCATTCTAAGACTTAATCCCTTTCTCAGCATATCATTTATGTATGTATATGATGATATTCACGTGGTTTTGAATTGTATTTAACTTAGCTCTATTTTATCTCCTATCCCTGAGTTACATGCTAGTGCTCAAACCACTAACCTTCGTCGGACACTGTATCCCTAGGCAATGCAGGCATGAGAGATACTTTTACTTTTCCTGCACCAAGTTAGGTGGATTGGCTCGATTCTACGATCGTTGGTGATAAAGTGGTAAGCTGTAATTCACTGGAAGACTTGGACATTTCATCAGTTTGCATTCATAGATTAGGATCAGGAGTTTACATTATCATTAACATTGTCATTGTTATTGTCAAAGTCATGGGAATGTCTCGATACATTATTGATTTTGGTTTTGTTAGAAGGATTTATGGATTACTGTGGACTTAGATAGTGATGTTGGTTTGTAATTTTTGGTCAGATTACCAGTTATCGCTTATAGACATATCTTAAATTCTTTGAGCTTATCTTATGCTATCTTATTTTATGTTCAAAATTTATCGGTTGTTGGGGTGTTGTGTTCAGTTTAATTAGGTGAAGGGGGCAGTCCTAGATCCACGGTGGACTTGAGATGCCCATTTTGTCCAAGCCTTGGTTTGGGTCCTAACAGATTCTAAGGACCCAAAAAGTATTCTATGCTAAAGTTCGGGTTGCATTTTTATCCTAAATTTCCTAAAATGGTTAAGGCATGAAACACTAATCATAATCTCATCTTATAATACCTATCTATTATTCAATCTATATTATAGATAATCTCATAGAGGAAAGTAGACTAATACCGACCTCAATGCCGATCCGCAAGTGTTGAATCATCTAAATTGATATATCTTGTTTTAATGATGATCAGGTGACAACATGGGACCAGGTCCCTGGGTCTTCATGAAACATACAACCATTACAAGCCCTACATAGTTTTATTTTCTAGTGTAACAAACTACGTAGGTGAGTTTATTCCTTTCAAAACACCTGGCCCAATCAGATTTCTACCCTAATCATTATTAAATTATAAAAGGAAAAGAATGCTTCTCAATTTGTGAGTTTTTTGCAAAATTAGAATAGAGGAGAGGGAAATAGGCAAAAACTCAACTTTGGAATATTTCTGAAGTTCTTAATTTCTTTATGTGCTAAAAGAGTGAGTGTTCTTGAGTCAAGTCATGGTCTATAACTGAATAACTCGTGTTATAAAAGTAATGTATTCTTTATATTCTTGAGACAAATTAGGTAGAGTTACCTTAGTTTGATATTGGTTAGAGTCAATCAATATCAAAGTGAGTTCTTGGCAGATTTGCCAAAGTAGGCTTGTAGTACAGTTCTTACAAGCATGTGGAGCCTAGAGTTAGGTTCATTGAAGTCTGTAACCAAGAGTTTGATTATAGTGGATGGTTGAGTGCTTGTGAGCGTAAGCCATGGTTTTTTCTCCCTTGAGCAAGGAGGTTTCCATGTTAAATCTTTATGTTCATTAGTTTTCAAGAAAGTTTTAGTTTTCCAGTGCTTAATTTTTTGATTTCCTATGACTGACTCTAAGGGACCTGGTCCCTCATAGTGTGATCCAATCCCCCTCCCCCTAAGTTTCATCAATTCGTATCATAGCCTGAACACTAAAAGGATAGCACCTAGAGTGATTTGGTTATCATGGATGCTCCAACTAATTTAAAAGAAGGGTAATATACTACTAGACCATCTAGATTTAAAAGAAGGGTAATATACTACTAGACCATGGGCAATTCTATGGGTGGTGGATAACAAGGATGTATGACTTCATTATGGCTGAGGACAGTAAGTTGATGGATGTAATATTGGATGGTCTTCATGTACTAGTTAGAGAGGTTAAAGAAGGAGATAATACAGAATAGTTGTTAAAAGAAGGAGAGAGTATAATGATAAAGATAAAGAAAAGTGGAGAAGAGTTATTAGGCAAAGAAACTACTAGTTTGTGGCATAGGGCCTGATGAGTACAACAGGATTTCTGCATGTGAAAATGCTAAAGAAATCTAGGATTTCTTAAGGACTGCTCATGAATGAACCAAGGAACCACTGATGTGAAGGATTCAAAAGTTGATATGCTTACTACTCAGCATGAAACCTTCACCATGAAAGAAGGAGAAACTATCTACGAGATGTATCCATGATTCACTCTAACCGCCAATGTGTTGCAATGGTTAGGAGAAGTAATTCCTTTGTACAAATAGGTGAGAAAAATTTTGGGGGTTCTTCCTAAATCTTAGAAAAGCAAAGTTGATGTTATCATTGAGGCAAGAAACCTAAAAAAACTCTCACCTTAGATGAACTTATTGGTAATTTGAAGACTCATGAACTAAAGAAATAGCAAGGAAAAGACAAGAAGGAATCAAAAAGAGAAAAATCTTGTCGTTGAAGGGTTCTAAGTCATATTCAAGTGAAGAAGACACTAATGTTACCTATTGGGCAAAATAAATTGTTAGAGCAATGAAAAAAAATGATTGGCGTTAAAGAAGAGAACACAGCAGCAAGAAGGGAGGCATTGTTGAAGTTTGTCAGAAATGTGGATGTCTGAGCATCTCATCAAGGGTTGTCTAATGCATAAAATAGATTACCAGCAATACCTCAATGCTGGAGATGACAAAGGAAATAATAGGGACTTGTTCCCTGTAAAGTCAAGAAGAAAGGTGGTAGTTTATTTTGCAGTTAAGCAGACCTTAGCTGTCTGGGGGCGATTCTTTCAAAGAATCTGAGCAAGATAGAAAGCATAAAGATATTTCTATGCCAAAAGTGTAGGATGAGAAAGTGACTTTTGATTCCTTGTTTTCTCTCATGGAAAACACTGAAGATGAAGAAAAAAGTGAGGTAACTTTTTCTAATATTAAAGAAAACTTGGTAAACTACTCTAAAACCTGGTAAACTACTATACTAGAGAGATAAAAAAAGCTTGCTAATGTGTTGATTGATTCTATGTGTGAAATGGCTATTAAGAAAAATTCTCTAGAAGAAAAGGTAGAGAATCAGGAGCTTGAATTAATTGCTATAACTCTCCAGATATCTGAAATTAAGAAATAGGTTACTAAGTTGAAATCTGAAAATCTCAGTCTAGTGAATCAACTTGAGAAAGTAGATGATACTAATGATAAAAGAAATAAAATTCTTTAGAAGAGAAAGTATGAAATTAGGATCTTGAATTAATTGCTTTAGCTCTCCAAATATCTAAAACTTAGGAACATATTGCTAAGTTGAAATATGAAAATCTATGTTTGGTGAGTTAACTGGAGAAAGTAGATGAATCTGATGGTAAAGAGAAGAAAAAAACATCAAAGTTTCAGATTAAGCTTGAAGACAAATTGAAGGATTCTCAAAAGCATCTCATGACTTCACTCGAGAAGAATGAGGAGTTAGAAAAGGACCCAGTCCATCTGTACAAAGAACTTAATAAATCTCTATAATGGACCACATACTCAAATATCCTTTCTAATTTGACTAACTAAGGTATTAGTAATGGTACAACCCTTGGGTATCAGTATAAAACTCAGTCACTTGGGTCTCAAGGTAAGGTTGTTAAAGATGTCAGAAATAATGTCCACAAATCTTTATGTACTCATTGTAGAAAATATGGTCACATGAAGAAAAACTGTCAAAGCTAGATTAGAGCTGGAATGAATAGTGCTAGATATATCCCACTGAGAAATACCTATCCAAAGGGTTCCAAAACTTTGAACAATATGAAAAAGATCTCATTACCTAGACGGGCAAAGAAAGACTTGATCACACCCTTGTCCTCCTACTTGGAACTTAAAATAAATTGGGTTCCCATATCTAACAAATTATTTTGTTTTCAGGTGGTGATAAGTCATCAATTTGACAACTTACTAGCATTTTTTAAGTCTAAATTATCATGCTTTTTTATTGATTTGTTGTTACTTTCTTACTTAATGCTCATTTGTGTAGGTCAAAGTTAAATAAAAAGATAAGCAAGGAAACTTGATAAAAATGAGCTAAGGAAAAGTTGAAAGATAAGAAATATGGGTAAAAAGAATAAAAGCTGAAATTATAGGCCCAGGAGTCAACAATCAGTTACTGTGATCGCGGCTTGAGGATCGCAATTGCAATCAGTAAACAAGTCAAGTAGAGTGTGATTGTAAATTGACTACCGCGATTGCGGTGTCACTATTGCTATCCAAAGATGACAATTGCGGTAGCGCAGAAAAGTTTCAAGGGTACTTTTGTAATATTTGGAAAATATGGATTGGGTCTTAAATAGGGGTTTTTAGTTTATATTCACATCATCTTTTACCTTACATATTATCCTATCCTTAGTTAAAGGTTTACACTTGGAGTTTGGAGCTTGAATTTATACTAATTTGAGGCAAGAATTAATTAGAAAAACTCGAAAGTGAAGAATTGGAAAATACTATTGAGGGTTCATTGGAATTTAAAGAGTGGTTTGCATTCTCTTTATTTTTTATGAATCTAATTAAAGGAGATTTTGGTATATTTTTGTGTATTAAATGTATGAGTTTTTAGTTCTTCCTCTTGGGATTATGTTAAAATAGGGTGAATTTATGTGTAGGTTGTGATTCATTTGTGTATATGCTAATGTGTTGGTGTTTGGTTCTACTATTGCTTGAGTAAATTGATTGGGGTTTATGGGTAAAACCCCTAAATACCTAAAATGGGTTTGATGGATGATAATCCCAAGATCTTGAAAGCTCAAACAATCCTTTAAAGAGAGGTTTGGGTAAACTTTAGGAACCCTCATCATCCTTGAAAAAGGGATGTGGGAACCAAGGAAATAGTAGATAATTATTTGGCTGAGTTTGCTATTTTCACCATCTTAGACAAAAGGGTGAATATAAGGATGACTATCCCTTGGGTACCATCCTAGAAATAGGGGTGCCTAATTAAGGTATTAGGTGGCTTTAATTGACCCACTTATTAGGTACTTGAAAGCGTTAATGAGTGACATCTTTGAGGTTTTGTTGAAGAATTACCCTCAAGGACTTTAATCCTAGCCTACTACATCATCAACGATTAGAAATTGAATTGAATTATCATGTTCCTATGCATAACTCGCCCCTAGGAAAGCATAGTCCCAATATCCATTTTAATTTATTACACTCTAATTATTCTTAGCCTCTAATTAGTCCCTTAGAAACCCAAGAATTACCCTCACATTCGAAAACATTGAAAAAACCACAAACCATCTTGTACCATAGGTTTGAACTTAGCAACCAACTTTTATTTTGAACTTACTCAATCGCCACTCACATTGTTCCTCATGGATTAGACCTCAACTCTTGTTGTGTTATTATACTGAGAACAACTAGCTTGAACTTAAATTGATATGTAAGTTGAGCGTTATAAAAAATAGCATTGTTGCCAGGGAAAAATTTGGCGTATTGAGTATGTGTGGAATTTTAGCCTACTTACTTGAATTCAAACTTGTAAATATTTGTTTGTGACTTTATTTTATTTCATGTGTTAGGTAGAATTTTATTTTAGTTTACTTATCATTATGGTATCTTCGAATGAACGTGAGTTTGGTGGTTGGAAATCATATCTTGATGAGTCATGTCCATATTGTGATGGACCCCATTTTTGGCAATATTGTAGATATGCTCCCCAGAGAGAGATGTGTGCACCATCTCGATTCTACCGATAGTATGATTGTTCTTTATGTGGTGGTCAAGATGGATATTAGAGTGATTTTCCAAATTCCCCCTACCCCCGATATTCTATCCGGATTGCTAGTTCTTCTTATGATTTGTATTGGCCTTATGATGAAGAAAAGGAAGAACGAAGCATAGGAAATAATGGAATTGGATCAATGCTTCAACTTATCTTCGATTGAGTAGAAACAATGGGGGATAACATACAACTCATGTATCAAAACATGGGGCATGTAAAGAGGAAATCAAAAGGATAGAGGAAGTGGGTATGGAGGCAAATTAAAATAACATGGGTGCCCACTCTTCCAAATGAGCCCAATGTTGATGAATCCTTGGTGATTTCCTAACCAACCAAACCAAACATGAGAGATGATGCAAAGATTGAGGAAATGGTACTAGAGTCAAAAGAAATAACCAAGCAAATCTTTTGTGAAGTCTCTAGTCCAATTCGGGGTGAGAATGTCAAAACGGATGAAACTCCGGAATTAGGGAGAAAACCTCATTTGAACCACTTTTCAACATTATGCTTGGTGGATGTGATGAAAGCCAAACCACCCAAGAAAATGATGAATTTTGAAAATGAGTAGAAAAATCCCTATATTTTAGAGTTTGTCATTCCAAAATGGCAAAATGAAGCCCCTCACTTGAAGGCCAATAAATACAAAATTCGGTGTGTAACAAGTTAATTTTTTATGCTCTCACCAATACCCAATGAGCCTATTAGAAAGTTTTATGTCAAGTTGGGTAAAAGGTTTAAATCTTTAAAGTGGTGAAATAGAAAATATTTCATTGTATCCTCACCTTTACCCAAAATGCCTCAAAGATGTAGCGATCTAAAGTTGGGCCGCGGTTTCAAGACTTCCAAATGTAGATATAAATTTTATAGGAAAAGATGTCGTGCCGCGACTTTGACTAAGGTGCTTCTTGGGAGGTAACCCAAGGAATTTTTATTGATGTTTTCTAATGTTTTTAATTCATTTTTAGCTTGTTTTTGGGTGTTTGTAGGTTATAGCACAAGTTGGAATGGGTGCCTCAAGAATGAAACCCCGGATAAATATATTGGACTTTCTTTTCATCACCTTACTCTCAATAGTAAGCTTACAAGGTATCATCTTTAAAATAAGAATGATGATCAAATTCCATGGTTTCTTTTGGTTTGAATTTAATTTATTTGAGCTTAAATTTGTAGAACATGGTTTTTGGTTGAAATTTTGGATAAGTTTATGTCCATGGTGTCATCCACTAGTGTCATTATCATAGCATCTCCGAGTGAAGTCTAAGTAACCCGAGGGACTTTAATGGTTGCCTTTCCCTATGATAGATTAGGTGACCGCCATTCTTAAGGGTAAAGGGTAGTTTCTATTTCCATTGGTGACATGAGTGTCTTACGAACTAAATGGATGATATATGGAGTTGTGAGGAAATAATCCCATGAAGTGTAATGATAATCTTTCCTTCCATTCACCCATGTTTTTCTTTAATTGTATAGGAAGAGGCAAAAGATCAAAAATTCTTTCAAAATGTCACTGGCAAGAAATGAAATGATAATTTTCTTTTAGAAAAAAAAAAGAGAGATCAAGGATGTTTTTGAGCTTTCTTTTGAGTAAGACTATTAAATTCAATTTTTGGCTCTCTTGACTCGAAGAAACTTATTAAGCTCAAATTGCTCAAATAGGTTTGGATATTAATTTTTTGCTCTATGAGTACGATGCCATGTGTGGTAAGATGTTTGAATAATTTTTGTACATATGTGTAGTCTAGAACTTGCCCCGAGTATGTTCAAAGAAAAATGCTAGACAATCTTCGTTTAGAGAATTACCCAAGGCCATTTTTGACCCGTCACATATCTAAATTCCCACATTAACATTTTATCCTAGTTAACCCCTTTGAGCCTTTTTACCTATTTTTATTTTTTTGTGTAGTGATAACCTTGCAAAATCACCTAATCCCCTTTTAAATTCTTCTTTTTGGAACTTAACCTCCTTTGATGCATTAAATGATTCAAAGTAATGGAATGTAGGAGAAATCCTAATTTTGGGGGGATTAATGTGATATGCTAAGATGTGCCAAGAAAAGTGTATGTAAGTAAGTCAAATCATGTTCTCAAGGGACAAGAGACATACTTGATGGTAAAATTGTTTAGCCTGGACCATAAAGTGTGATGAGAAATAAGGAAAATGAGGGGGCTAAGAAGCGCTTAAATTTAGAAAGTTTCTTGAAAAAGCCAAAGAAATGAAGAAAGAAAATAGTGGCTTTGAATTATTTTGTAAATGCTAATAAAAAATTGGGAAATATGGGAAATGATTTAAAGTAGGATAAGGTAGATAGTTTGAAAATCTTAGGGTATAAGGGGTTGATAAATTGCATCGAAAGAGGTATCTTAGTCACTTGATCCATAGATATTCCTTCCTGCACTTTAATCTTTCATCTTGACCCACAAGACCTTGATGATTCCAAACTAGGTAAGTCTACATTAGTGGTGAAAAACACATAAGGAAAGCCTATGGTTCTACTCATTGTACTTGAATTTATTTGTGAGAGTGAGTGTGAATTCCTTCATTATTTGAGCTCCTGTAGAAATTTCAATGTCTTTTTTGTGTGTAGATCCAACTCTTGCTTGGGAGAGGCATCGATACTTTGAAGTAGAGGGTGAAACTCTCGATTTGGGTAAATGGGTATAGAAAGTTGCATTGTGATTATGGATAAAAAATTTGAAGATTTTGTGTTTCCTCTTAAGATGATTTGTTGATTTAGAAGATTAATTTGATACAAACTTACATCCTTGCTTCATAACATGTGCTTATTGAAAAATTTTGGTTCACTTGTTGCCATGACATGTTTGGAAAGTCTTTGTTGAGCTTTGTTAGCTAAGTCCTTTAGTATAGTTTTGTTTTGGGTGGAATTGAGTTAAATAGCATATCTTGTTGAATTGTTCTTGGTTGCTTGAGGACAAACATTAGTTTAAGTTTGGGGGTGTTGATAATTCGTCAATTTGACAACTTACTAGCATTTTTTAAGCCTAAATTATCATATTTTTTCATTGATTTGTTGTTACTCTCTTACTTAATGCTCATTTGTGTAGGTAAAAGTTAAATGAAAAGATGAGAAAGGAAACTTGATAAAAATGAGCTAAAGAGAAGTTGAAAGAGAAGAAATATGAGAAAAAAGAATAAAAGCTAAAATTGTAGGCCAGGAGTTGACCCTCAGTTACCGCGATCGCGTCCTGAGGGTCGAGATCACGATAAGTCAACAAGTTAAGCGGAGTGCTATCGCGATATGACTACTACAATCGCAATGTCGCGATCGCGGTCCAACGATGGCAATTGTGGTAGCGTGGAAATGTTTCAAAGGCATTTTTGTAATATTTGGCAAATGTGGAATTGGGGCTTAAGTAGGGTTTTAGTTAATTTTTCAAATCATATTTTACATTACATATTATCTTATCCTTAGTTTAGGGTTTATCACTTGGAGCTTGGAGCTTGAATTTTTACTAAGTTGAGGCAAGAATTATTTAGAGAAACTCCAAAGTGAAGAATTGCCAAATCCCATTGAGGGTTCTTAAGAATTTAAAGTGTGGTTTGCATTTTCTGTATTTTTCATTAATCTAATTAATGGAGGTTTTGGTATATTTTTTTTATTATCTTTATGAGTTTCTAGTTCTTCCTCTTAGGATTATTGTAGAATAAGGTGCATTTATGTGTGGGTTGTGATTCGTTTGTGTATATGCTAATGTGTTGGTGTTGGGTTCTACTATTGCTCGAGTAATTTAATTGGGGTTTATGGCTGAAAGCCCTAAATACCCAAAATGAGTTTGATGGATGATAATCCCAAGCTCTTGAACACCCAAACCATCCTTCAAAGAGGGGTTTAGGTGAACTTTAGGAACCATCATCATTCTTAAAATAGGGATGTGGGAACCAAGGCAATAATAGAAAATTATTGGGTTGAGTTTGCTAATTTTCACCATCATAGACATAAGGTTGAATATAAGGTTGAATATCCGTTGGGTACCATCCTAGAAATAGTGGTGCCTAATTGAGGTATTGGGTGGATTTAATGGATACATTCATTAGGTACTCAAAAGAGGCAATGAGTGACATCTTTGAGGTTTTGTTGAAGAATTAGCCTCAAGGACTTTAAACCCAGCCTACTACATCATCAACGATTAGAATTTGCATTGAATTATCATGTTCCCATGCATAACTCACCTCTAGGAATGCATAGTCCTAAGATCCATTTTAATGATTACACTCTAATTATTCTTAGTCTCGAATTAGTCCCTTAGAAGCCCAAGAATTACCCTCACATTCAAAAAATTTGAAAAACCCCCAAACCATCTTGTACCATAGGATTGAACTTAGAAATCAACTTTTATTTTGAACTTACTCAATCTCCACTAACATTGTTCCTCATAGATTCGACCACGACTCTTGTTGGGTTATTATATTGGAAACTACTGCCTTGCACTTAAATTGACGTGTAAGTTAAGCGTTATCAAAAATTAATGGAGAAAATGATTGCAATCAGAACTTGTTCTTTGATACATAATTATTCAAAGAATATGACTGGAAGGTCTGGTTGTATTCTCCCTCTTAAGAAACTTCCAGGTTAAGATGTCTCATTTGGAAAAGACAATTAGTTGATTTAAAAAGACCTAGTCCTTGGGATGCCAAAGCTTAAATTTCTAGACAACAAGTCCAACGCATAGGAGAAAAGAAGTATGTGTTTATCAGGGTGGATGACTTCTCCAAGTTCACCTAGAAAATTCTCGTGAGAATCAAGGATGAAATCTATGAGGCTCTGGTTTTTCTTGCTTGTAAAACTTAAATAATGTTGTACTTGTAGGCACCACCTCATCCAGGCAAACATACATAGTTTTCAACAAAAAGGAACTTTGTGTTAAAAATAGTGTGAATGTGTTCTTTGATGAGTCAGGAAAGCTTGTGAATCTAAGTGATGAAGAAGATTTTAAGATTGAAGAGATCATTCCTTTTCAAAGGGATGATATTGATAAAGATGATGGTCAAGGACAAATTGATACAGATGGAAGTGATGAAAGTGATAGTGATCCAAGATCTCGGTTACAAACCCTAACTCCAATTGACGAACAATAAGAAGAGCCTAGTCAAAATACTCAGGGACCTAGTCCTAGTGAAATTCATCTCAAAAGGTCAAATTGGATTCACAGATATTCTCATCCCCTTGACATTCTAGCTTCACTTTTTGAGACTGGAGTCCAAACAAGAGCTATGTCAGAAAGTTTATGGTTTTTCTCAGCATTCTTGTATCAAAGAGAGCTCAAAAATATGAAAGAGGTTCAAAAAGATATTGACTGGTTTAACACAATACAAAAGGAATCTGATTAATTTTAAAGATGTTATGTCTGGGAACTGGTCTCCAGACCTACTGGCAGAATATTTCTTGGTATGAAGTGGTGTACTGAAACTAACAATTTGAGGCTAGAATTGAACAAATCAACCTAACCTACTATATGAATCATTTTCTCTTCCTAAATTTGACTATGATTAGGAGACAGGTACCCTTAGTAAGGTAAGTACATATTGGTGTAATTTGGTACCATACCTTTGTAGGTATACACCCATGGGAACAGTTTTGGCAAGAAAACAATTGAGGCAAACACAAATGGTGAATTCATTCAAGAAAAAAGGGGACCGGTTCCTATATCTCAGGTTAGTACCAAAATAATGTGATTTAAAAATCATAAAAAAAAAATTAAAACGCCACATGTCTTTCCATATCTGAACAGAAGTTGTCAATTAACAACAAATGTAAAGAGTCGCACCTATTGTAGTCAGACGTGTTAATTCAAAAAGGTTCTTTTAAATGTCAAACGGTCACCTACATTAATTAAAAAATCAAATCTTTTTATTCTCACTATTCTCCAAATTAACTCAAATCACTTCCTAAATCATCCACCTCTCTAAACTAACCTGGTCTTTTTCTCTCTCTCTTACGAAAAACCTTAAAATGGCAGATATTCCATCTTTTTCAACTCCCATGAAAGAATCTTCTTCTAATCTTCCTCTAGAATCATAGAGTGTATTATTCACCATGCCTTCCCTTGAAGTTATCAACACCCCAAATGAACCCATTTTAGAAAAATCCCCAAATCAAACAATCTAATTCTCTAACACCTAAAACCATGGAAAACATTATCATAAGTCCACAATAAGAACCTGTGTTGACTCCTCCCACTCAATCCTCTTCAAAAATTCTAGAATCCCTAAGTGAACTCATTCCAATCGAGACTCTAACATCCATTGAATACCATGTTGAGTTAGACTTAGAGGTAAACTTAAATCAGGGTTTTTGTTATCCAATTGAACAATAAGCCCCTCAACATAAAGTTTCTCTCTCCCCAGGAAAACAAAAATCCTGAGATGTTTCTCAAATCCCTCTTCCCTCTGAAGAATTAGAAGGTACTGAAATTTTTAAAAACTTACAATTACCTGGTTCCTCTACTCCCTCAAATTCAAACCCTATATTTACTCAACTGTGTGATAAAGAAATTTTAATAAAGAAATATGATCCCTTCAACAGTGTAATCAGGGTAGCTAAAAATTTGTTTTTATTTGCATATGATCCCAAGGAAAGCTCTATTGGTACAAAAGAGAAAATAGTAGGTGAAAAAAATGATGTGTCATAGGATAAATAAATTGTACAACCTCTAAATAAGGATGATGAAGGTGAACCACCTCAGAGGTGGCCTTTGAAAAAATTGAGGGGATGCAAAGGCAAGGAGAAAATGATTGATTCTAATGTAAAAGTTTCTAAATCCTATTCAACAAAGGGATCTAAAAAGAAATTGTTGGTGGATGCAATAAAAGTAAGAAATTCCTCAACCACTAAGAGAATAAAACTTAAGAAATTTGTTGTTGTTGAGAAGAAGAAGAATATTGAAGTTGTAGAGGTTGGAAAGGATAAGGACATAAATCCTGATGTTGTCGCTGCAAATGAGAAAATAAGATAAGATTCTCATGTTGCTGGAAGGACTAGGTCCTCTAGTTCAAAGTATGGTAGCCCTATAGGAATGAAAAAGAAATATATTATTGTTAAGAAGAAGAATGTCTCTGAGCGACCTGGTCCTAAGAAGTGAAAAGTTGTTGATGAGTAACTAATTGGTGATTCCAAATGAAGGACAAAAGGTGGAAGAAAAGAAGTCAGCATCTAAAGAAGTAAGAAATGCAATCTTGAATACCCAGAAAGTATTGTATGGTGGAATATTTGATCATAGGTTTTATAAGAAACTTGGCATGGTGGAATTGGTAGAAAATATCAAACACCAGAGATGATTACACCCCCTAGAAGAACCAGCTATTATGGATTTTGAAAATGAAGTTAGAGAGTTTTATTATACAATAGATTTCTTAGAAGATGGGTTGAGTCTGACTAAATAAGTGCAAGGAAAGGAAATAAATCTTGATGAAAAGGCTTTGGGAAAATTTTTGGATATGCTTATATTGGGTGTGAGGACTGTTGTGAAACAACAACCCTCAACTGAGTTCATGATTAAAGCCTCAAAGGTGGGAGGGACTTCAATAGCTGGTGTTAAGAAGAAGTTTCTCACAAGAGAGTTCCAATTAGTGTTTGAATTTATGTACAAAGTTATTCTTCCTAGGTCTGAGAAAAGGACCATTGCCTCTATGATTGATTTGTTATTTATTAAGTGTTTGAGCAAATTTGAGTTGATAAGTCTGCCTGCTCTAATGTTAGAGCATATGCATAAGGACATCCATTGGAAGGAAGGAAAATATGGAATGCCTTATGGGTACTTCTTTAACAAGATGTTTGATCACTTTGGAGTAGTTGGGAGAAAAGGGACTCCAGGAACTATCAAACAAAAGTTTAGTAGGACAACATTGGTAGAAAATGAATGCATTAAAGGAAAATGGGAATTGTGTCCCAAGCGTCAAATTTGTTGGCGACTCATGAGATTTTAAATAAGGAAATACAGGAGATAAGGGTTAAGCTAGCTCTTAAGGATGATGATATAGTGTACTTGAATACAAAATCAGAAAGTATCCTTAGAGGGACATGGTTCCACTGAGGAACTTGCAGAAGAAAATGCAAAGCTCTAGGGAAATGTTGCAGAACTAACTGGTAAGGTTCAAGGGATAAATACAGAAGTGAAGACCCTCACTATACAGTTGTTGAGCTGCTAGAATGGAGTTATTGCTAAAATCCTTCTCTCTTAATCCCCTTCTTCCTGAGTTTTATCATTCTTGTATCTGTTTTTCATCCATGTGTCAGTTTCCATTCCCTGTTTCTATTGTGTCTTTTGAAGATAGTTATTTTACGTTTTTTGGGTATAATGTTATGGTACTGATCTTCTTTAAAAATAAATCAATTCGTATTTGTTTGATCTTTATTTCAAAACTTGTTCCTCATGTTAGTGTTTCCCCAATGGCCATGAGTCTTGTGCTTATTTTTACTCTATGTTTACTGTTATCACTTTTTAATGATGCCAAAAGGAGAGATACTAAATGCATATGGTGGGGACTGGGTGTGTCTTTCATGTTGATGTGATAGGGACAAGATACTAACCAACTAATAGGTGACTATGTGTTGAATGAATGTTGCTGGTAATTATTATGGTATATTGATAGGGAAAAGAATATTGACAATGTAGGTGGAAAAATAAATAGAATGAATTGATGAGAGTAAGTATATTTACTGAGGGAAAATGAATAAGGTGAATGAATTTGATGCTCTAAAGTTTTGTGGTTTGTCATCATCAAAAAGGGAAAATTGATGTAACTTATTTTGATGATGATCAGCTAACAACAAGCGACAAGGTCCCTGGGTCTTCATGGAAACATATAGCTATCACAAGGCTTGCATAGTTTTGTCTTCTAGTGTAACAAACTGCTCAGGTGAGCTTGTACCTTTTAGGACACTTGGCCTAATTAGATTTTTACCCTAATCATTATTTCTCTATAAAAGGAAAAGCAAGCTTCTCAATTTGTAAATTTTTTGCAAAATGAGAATAGAGGAGAGGGAAATAGGCAAAAACTCAACTTTGCAATATTTCTCAAGTTCTTAATTTCTTTAAGTACTGAAAGAGTGACTATTCTTGAGTCAAGACATGGTCTGTAACTGAATTACTCATGTTATAAGAGTAATGTCTTCTTTGTGTTCTTGAGAGAGCTTAGGTAGAGTTACCTGAGTTTGATATTGGTTAGAGTTAATCAATATCAAAGTGAGTTCTTCCCAGAGTTGTCAAGGTAGGCTTATAGTATATTTATTACAAGCAGGTGGATCCTAGAGTTAGGTTAATTGGAGCCTGTAATCAAGAGTTTGATTATAGTGGATGATTGAGTGTTTGTGAGGATAAGTCATGGTTTTTCTCTTCCTTGATCAAGGAGGTTTCCACGTTAAATCTTTGTGTTCTTTAGTTTTAAGAAAATTTTTAGTTTTCCAGTGCTCAATTGTTTAATTTCCTGTGACTAACTCTAACGGATCTGGTCCCTCAAAGTGTGGTGCAACCCCCCCCCCCCCCTAAGTTTCATGAATCCCCAAATCGCTCATCTTCGCTCTACGATCCCAAAATAACATTGCTCTATCAAAATAATAAACTACACATCAATTGGAATAAAATGATACTCATATTGCTTTATGAAACTCCAGACCCAAAATCAAGTCAACAACGGGCCCATGGGACCCACAAATAAATTCCAAAATTGAGTCTGTCAAGAGGTCCCTCGAAGGACAAAAAATGTGTGCTCTAATGTTAAGAACAAATGAAGCATGAATTGAAGCTCAAATCATCCCCTAAAGTCTAGGGATTTTATGACCTAAATTCTAAGAATTCACAAGTAAAATGATGGAATTCATGGGAAAAGTAATGAAAAATAACCAAGAAGCATTGAGTTAGATTAACTTTGCTTAAATGGATAATTCCCCGCGCTTTTCCATGTTCTATGCTCTTATAAAAGAAGGAAAAGGGTTAAGAAATGAGAGGGAAAATGGATGAAGAAGGTGTTATAACACCAGTATTTTCTACTACAGCGATCACTTGGCCACTTAAGCGGCTACCGCAAAAGCGATAATTCACCGCTTAAGAAATGGTCAAGGAAAAGACGAAGACCTGTAAAACAGACCCGGTGTCTTCTAAAGTGAACCTAACATCAGCTAAAGCGGACCTTAACTAAATAGCCAAGGTTTCTATGTTACCTTTCAAAATTTACGTTTTAATAATGACAAACTAACGAGTGAATCTTTGCAGGATATAAGTAAATCCTTGAAGGGTATTGGAATACTGCAAGTGATGGAAGAATAAAAAAAGCAAGTAAGGAAGCTGGATATAGGAATTAAAGGAGATAAAATCATGATCAGCGGCATCCTAACAAATCAATCAAAATAAGAACAAACATAAGGAGAATCTCAGTCCCGATAATCGTAGTAAATCAGATCAACCACGAAGATCTCATTCCCGAGAATTACAGCAAATCAAGTCAATCACAATAACATAACAAGAATAAAAGATCACATACATATCTGATATGGACGTAGTAAAAGCCGTATATGGACATATCATAGGGCTACATTCCTCAATCAAGGAATCAATTCAAATCTTTGATTAAGAAGAAATAACTTGGGTTTCCTAATGAAGAGTAGCAAACAAAGACTATAAAAGAAGAAGAATGAATATGGACACAGGTTACGCAACTTCAAAGAAGAATATCAAAGTGTCTCAATCTTAGTCTCACAAGGCTTTGTAACTTTTAGTTTACAATTGTTATATAAAAAGTAGGATCGAGTCAACTTTGTAACATCAATTGAAGCTGTGTCACAAGATATAAAAGAATGAAATAAGTCTTCAGAACTTGTTTCTCATCATTGTACTCGAACCGACATTAAATAATCTAAGGAATTTTTGAAACCCAAGGGGACTGGAAGTAGGCACCACACTAGTGTTCTGAACTAGGATAAATCTCAGTGTCTTTACTTTATGTTTGATTATTTATTTTCTTAATTGCATTAAATCTAATCTATCTAGTAAAATGTACGGATCTGCAGGAGAGTCGACTGTGAAGAGTCAGTAGTTGACTCACAGAAATTTTTCAATTCACCACCCTCTTGAATTTAAATTGGTATCAGAGCAGGTCTTACCAACAGTATTGTTTAACGGCAAGTAAGCAAAGATCAAATTGTAAATTATCAATTTCCCGGTGCTCTTCTTCATGATGGTCACCCCTCCACAAGACCGCCATACTTCAATGGACAACACTACTTATACTAGAACAATAGATTCAAAATCTTTTTCTAATCAAATGACTTACAATCCTGGGTCTTCATCAAGAAGGGTCCAAATCCAATTCCAGGACTTAAAGAAAAGCAAAAGGACAAGTACTAAGAATCCAGTAGTGTCGGAATAGAAGACCTTGAAAGTTTTTAGGTCACCAAAGAACAACAAGAGGTAATCCAAACTTATGCACATGCTATAAGTTTACTTTTGTGTGCATTTAGTGGAGAAGAATACGTCAAGATATCAACTTGTGAAACTGCAAAAGAAATATGGGACAAATTGAAGGTAATCTATAAAGGAACCACTAAAGCTAAAAAGTCAAAGATTGTTGCCCTGGTCAATGAATATAAGATGTTTAAAATGGAAGATAATGAGAACATTGAAATAATGTTTGCCAGATTCAATAAGATCATATGAAAACTGAAATCACTGGGGATGATCTATCCGCATAGCCTGCAAGTCCAGAAGCTAATCCGAAGTCTTTCAAAGATTTAGGAAACAAAGGTTTCCATTTTGGAAGACGGAGATCTACACAACATAACATATGATGAACTACGAGGTAACCTAATGGCATATGAAATAAATTATATCAACAGATATCACAAGAAGGAAAAGAAGAAACCAGTAGCCTTTAATGTTGCTCCAACTGAAGAAGAGGACATTCTGGAAGATACTAATAGTAAAAGAATGTACCTCATTACAGTAGATTAAGGCAGATCATGAGACAGAGAGAAAAGATCCGAAGGAGCAAAAAATAATGACTCCACTAGAAATGATGATCGCTGCTACTAATGTGGAAGGCCTGACCACTTCAAAAAAAACTGTCGTGGACTAAAAAAAAACATCCAGGAAGAATCAAAATTTTGGAGCCTGGAGTGATGAAGATGAAATTGAAAAAGAAGTAGAGGCTGCCAATATGTGCTTCATGGAAATAGGTGAGTATAGTGAGGTAAGACCACACGACTTCCATTACTGTAATATTCTTGAATCTAATTTGAATAGGAAATTAGACGAGCTTCAAAAAATCATAGATGAATATAATAAAATCACTTAAGAGAAGAAAAGTTATGAAGTACGATTTAAATGAAAACTTAAAGAGGAATGAAGAAAATATCAAATAGAAATCGAAGAATGTCAAATTGAAATTGACTTGCTTCATGTAGAGCTCGATGATATAAAAATAAAATTAAACAATTTTAAGAAATTCCCAAGCCAAAGTTTTGTATGACCAAATTCCTTTAAAAACAACTCAAGTTCCTTATCAAGATCAGTTAAATCAGCCAAGACCCTTTTTTTCCTCTCGAGGATCTGTCTGTGTTATCTATGGAAAGAAAGGGCACAAATCCTATAGCTGCAGGCACAAGCCTGACAGCACATGGGTTTGGAAGCATTAAGAAAGAACCTCTAACCAGAAAGGCCCCAAGAACACTTGGGTACCTAAGCAGAATTAATCCTCTTGATTTCCAGGAACATGTTCACAAAAACCATAAAAAGGAAATAATGGTCCTTAATGGCTGATGTTCCAGATACATGACCAAAAAGAAAGAAAGTTCTTCTACTTTAAAGAATGTAGGTGAAGAATTAGCCAAATTCAGTGACAACATCACCAAAGTCGGCTCAGTAAAGCTCATCTTCTCATACAAATCTATTAAATATCTGGTAGATGGAATAAAGTACAACTTACTCAGTAGTCAACTATGTGATAACACGTTTGGAATTTCCTTCAAATTGAAAACTAGTCCATATAACATGACAACAATGGCATCTCTCTTATTGGTGAATGCTAAGAATGGTGTAGTAAAGAGAAAGAATCAGTTTTTTCAGGAAACTACTAGGACCTTGGTGTTAAAACATAACCTCCTGGATCATTTTTGGGTAAAAGTAGTAAGCATTGCATGTCACATCATTAATAGGTGCATGATTAGACATATTTTAAAGAAAACATCTTAAGAACTCTGAATTGGAAAGAAGCCTACCATTAGCTATTTCTATTTTTTGGCTGCAAATGTTTTATTCACAATAATGGTAAGAATAACTTAGGAAAATGTGATCCACGAAGTGACGAAGGTATTTTTCTTGGTACTCTCCCACTAGTCGTGCTTATAGGGCCTTTAATAAAAGAACTTTGTGTGTTAAGGAACCTATGAATATTGTATTTAATTAATCTAATCACTTTCCTACGAGTTTGAGTGCTGATGAATAATCAATGGGTAATCTATGATCTAAAGAAAGTAACAGTACAATCTCTGAGTCATCACAAGACAAGCTGATTACACCTCCCCTATAGTCGACTTCCACAGTTTGGAATTAGGTGGATCAATATAAATAAGTTGAATGAAGAAAGTAAGTGTATCATAAATAAGTCCATAATTGTAGATTAAGGCTACTCCCAGCAAGAAGGTATTGTTTATAACGAGACCTTTACCCCTGTGGAAAGGTTGGAGTCATTACAAATTTATTAGATTTTGCAACTTTCAAATATTTTGAGTTGTATCAAATGGACGTAAAAAGTTCCTTATTAAATGAATTTTTCCATGAGAAATTTTTTATAAAACAACCCCTGGATTTGAAGATTTGTCAAATCCAAATCATGTTTTTAAGTTACCAAAATCATTGTACAACCTTAAACAAGATCCAAAAGCTTGGTATGAGAGATTGAGTACTTTTCTTACAAAATAACAATTTTCAAAAAGGTAAAATTGATACAATTCTGATCTTACAGAAATTGATTCAAATCTTCTTCTTGTACAATTTTATGTTGATAATATTATTCTTGATAGTTCTAACATCTTTCTTGTGGGAATTTTGCTATTCTGATGAAAGTTTTTGTCGTATGGATGATGCCTTAAGTCCATGACTCAGCAAGAAGCAATATTTAGTTGACTCTCCAATAAACTGAAGTTGAATACATAGCCAATGGGTGTTGAGATGATTTATGTGTCATCTACTTATTTTTAATATGTCTTATAAATCCGTGCCCGTAATGTGTAATAAATCCAATGATCTTAGTCTTTTTATATATATACTAAAGCATCATTTTATTTGAAATCTGGTAGTAAGTGGTGATTTTATTTTACTGACTCTAAAAATCAGCTTGTAGATTTTTGGAATGTTTTTATCTTCATTAGAAAAGCTTTTTTCTTCTAAAAGAAAATTTTCGTATATTATTTTTTAAAATATCTTGTTTCAATAAAAACTCGGTACTATATATTTTATCAAATCTCTAAGGATTTTAAAAACTCTTATTTTTTGCACAAAAATCATCAACTACTCTCAGACTCCCCATTCTTTCCTTTTAAATCTCCCTCTTTACATGCCACCTTTTTCACTTCCATCATCATTACCATCTCTGTACCCTCTCACTTCCCAACACTCCTTAACCCTTTCATCTCCAAACTTAACCCTATACTTTTTTTCTCAACTCTATCTTTCCACCTTCCTCTCCACCTTTTTTATACTCATCCATCCCCATTTTCTCTACTATGACAAAAAACCATTCAATGGCTAATCTCTCCAAAACCTCTCTAGACCTAAGTTCCTCCAACTTTGACCCCATACTTCTCTTTGAATCCTCACAAGAGGTCTCCTCTCACTCTCTCCAGACAACTATGTCCAAAAATTGAACTACTTTAAACCCTTTGTCGTTCTCTAACAAACGACGGTCCTCTCCTTTGGATTCTCTTCCTTGAGAGGACATGCATAAGTTATGAACTCTTATTCACAAGGAAAAGTTTCTCACCTTCAATAATCGCTCTATTATTTTTGGTCGAGTTATCAATCTCTCTTATCTAAAGGAATCCCACTGCAATATTGGCCACTTTGTCAAAGCCCAAGACTTATCGATGGTGTTTCTATTATGTGTCTTGGAAGTATTTGAAGACCCCATTCATATGTTCTACGCCAACCTTCATCATTCCCCTTACAGCGGAGAGATGGAAACCCTGGTTCTGGGTATACGTATATTTCTCAATAAATTTCTATCTGAGAAATTATTTGATACCAAATTCTCAGGTATTGTCCCTTTCATGAACAGAACCTAGCGAGAGAATTTTGAAGTTAGTTTTGATGAAGAAAAGTAGGGCGTCTCAGATCCTAACTCAAATAGCCCCTCCTTTGGTCCTCTGTCTCTTAGATTTTGAAATAGAATCTTGGCCCACATCATTGCTACCACCTTGATTTCTCGAAAGGGATCTCTCATTAATGTGAAATACAGAGACCTATTTATTCTCTACTGCCTAATGAAGAAATACAAAATCAACTGTTGTTCCTTGATTTGTGAATATATGAGAGAAAGTGTCACTGCCTCTCATGCCTCAGCTAGTTTGCCCTATGGTCTGCTCATCACTCAAATTGTTCTTCACTATGGAATTGACCTCTCAGCCTTTGCAGTGGTAGAAGTCTCTACCACCTATGAATCAAAGACCTTCTCAAGCATGGGATATGTTTTGATAGAAAAGGAATGGTGCAAAAAAGATTTTGTCAAAAGCCGGCATGACACATCTAGGGTAAGTAAATCTGTGTCTAATTCCATTTTCTATGCATATAATGAGACTAAAGAACTTAAAAGTAGACTCACCACCATTTAGAAAGGAATAGCCAACATCAAGGAGTCGGCTTCCAAGCTGCTACAACTGAGAAAGGAGACTAGTACCGACATAGGCAAAATACAACTCTGTCTTGATAGTTTCAAATAGGAAGAGGTAAAACTTTTTAATAGAATGTTCTCCCAGGTTGATTATATCAAGACTCAGCCTTCCTCTTCCTCCAATAATATTGAAATATCCATTCAGAACTCTTACTCTAACTTTACCAAGAGTGTTGAGAAATCCTATGACCACTTCTTCTCAAACATGCATAACACCTTTACCTATTTCCTAGCTAAACAATGCTGAACTTTTTTAAAAAGTGGGTCCGTCCCTTCTGGTACTTTGGGTTTTATTAAGAAACAACTCACTCCTACTCTGACATGTTTTTTCTGATACTTCCTAGTATAATTTTGCATATCCCGTACTCTTAGTTTTGTTTTTGATTGGGTTTTGTTCCTTGTTTTTGTGTTTGGTTTCTGCTTTGTTTTATATTTGCTTGTCTTTTTTATTATGTCAAAAAGTCGAGAATATGATCTCACATCAATCAAAAAGAAAAGGGGTTTTATTCAACTACTATATCACGAGAGTCGACTATAGCCACCAATGGAAAAAGACAGGGGCAACCAGTCGGGGATCTTAACAAGAAAGTCGACTGATGTTTAACGTTTATCATTATCAATAATGGGGATATTGTTAGCCTCCTATATTTACCTTTTAATAATGACAAACTAACGAGTGAATCTTTGTAGGATACGAGTAAATCCTTAAAGGATATTAGAATAGTGCTAGTGATGGAAGGATAAAAGAAGGAAGTAAAGAAGAAGGTTGTTGGAATGGAAGGAGATCAAATCATGATCAGCGACATCCAACCAAATCAATGAAAATAAGAACAAACAGAACGAGAATCTCAGTCCTGATAATCACAGCAAATCAGATCAATCAAAAAGATCTTAGTCCTGAGAATCGTAGCAAATCAGGTCAATCACAATAAAGTAAATAGAAGAAAAGATCATAGATATATCTGATATGGACATGAGTAAAATTCGTATATGGACATATCATACAGCTACATTGTTCAATCAAGGAATCAATTCAAATCCTTGATTGAGAAGAAATCTCTTAGGTTTCCTTATGAACAGTAGCTGACAAAGACTATAAAAGAAGAAGACTGAAGATGGACACAAGTTACGAACTTTAAAGAAGAATATCAAAGTGTCTCAACCTTTGTCTCACAAGGCTTTGTATCTTTTAGTTTATAATTGTTATATAAAGAGTAGGATTAAGTCATCTTTTTAATATCAACTAAAGTTGTTTCATAGATCTGAAGAACAAAATAAGCCTTCAGAAGTTGTTTCTCATCATTGTACTTAAGCCAACATTGAACGGTCTAAGGAAACTTTGAAACCCAAGGGGACTGGAAGTAGGCACCATATTGGTGTTTCGAACAAGGATAAATCTCGGTGTCTTTACTTTATATTTTATTATTTATTTAATTAATTGTTTTAAATATAGTCTATCGTTTGAAGTGTACTGATCTGCAGGTGAGTCGACTATGAAGAGTCAGTAATTAACACACAAAAAATTTTCAATTCACCCCCTCCCCTCCTTGAATTTCATGTTATAGTGTCTCAGGTTGCTTAAGTTACTAATACTAAAGAGGCCCTTTGACCACTTTAGCAGTCACACCACATATCAGACAACATATTTTGCTAAGTCCAAATGGACTCGATTGGGTGCTTAGGATTCGTTCGAAACCCCGTGCATGCAAACAAACTATGCTTCCTTAGAAAATTCAACATTTTAGGCTCAATGGAATCTTTAAAAGATTCATCCGAGATCATCTTAATTAAATGTGGGTCCCAAACCTAGTTTTAATTTAACTAAATTCTACCCAACAACCCAAGATGAGTCCAAAAACCTCAAGACCTCAAGGGTCCCCCTAGCCTAAAATAAACATTATGGAGCAAATGGCACTGTCTGAATTATCATCTGAGCTTATTTACTAAGAGTTCTGGTCCATGATCAATTCCTTAATAGTGAAAACTCCAAAATAAGGAAATGAGCCTAAAACACAAATAAATTGTCTGATAAATTAACTGAGAGCTTCACCAAGTCATAAATCACATGTAGCCATTATGGGAAGGCTCAAAATACCAAAAACGCGCAAAAATTTAGGAAATGACCTGGAGGGTCATTACAGTATTCACTACTAAAAGGACTTTAATTCATGAAAGTTAATGGATAGGGAGAGAACAAAAGCTCAAACGAACGAGGTACTAGGCATGGTTACCCCAAGCAAGACTCCTTAGAAAACCTCTAAGGAGAAACGACGCTTTTAAAGGATTTCATCCAAGGAATCCCCTTTTCAATCAACATTCTTACTTCATTTTTCGAATCACCAAAGACTGAACCTCAATAATCAACTAGCCTCCACCTAAATTGAGAATGACTGATGCATGCAAACCTAAACCGTAATACACTAATATTATTTTGATATAAGTACAACCAAGAAGAAATTCAGCCAAGCTAATGAAATTCCATGGAATGAATCATCCGACCAACTCCAATATCCAAAACTAACCTTCTTTTGCCTTTCCAAACCTACTATCTACTTCAAACCAAGCTATAAGCTTCCAACTCTTTCCTTGCAACCCTATTACAGTAAACATGAAGAAATAAAGTTGATCCCTTGAAAATAGATAGTGGTAACCATAAGGATAAGCTCATAAGGTGCTACCTGGACATACAAATAGTGATAACAAATGTATGCAATCTCTGCCAAAGACGTTAACTGATTTGGATAACCCTCAAAATTGATAGTTAGGAGTCCGAAGCACAGACACTCAAAGTCGAATGATCTTCTCTAGGGTTTCCCACACAATAAGAATGAAACTATGATATGTCCAACTCAAGTAAACATTTTCTACTAAGTAAATATTCAACTTTTTTATGAAGACAGGATCCCAAGGGTAGAAGCAGTAGAAACCATCATCATGTGCCATTAGCTATCATCCAAACATCTATCAACTATAATATTTTTCAACTGAAGAAGACTTAATAGGTAGATAAAGAGCAGGCATAGTCATCCAATAGATAATATCACAACTGAGTCTAACTTGAAACAAAGAGTGCAACCAAGTTACAAAACCAAAACTATAACTTTAGCACCGAAGCCAAACTACTCAATCCTAACTATCAAAACCAATTCTATAGAAGACTAAGCATTCATACTCAAAATTTTAGCACAACTTCCAAGTTGTCATTCATCAGAGTCAAAATCCAAAACATGAGCCAACAAGTTTGAACTAAGGACAAATACCCAAATTGACCTTATTATCATAAATCGATCATATCCCCAATGATTTCCACACCACTGGCTGAGGACACTAGATATCTACTCTACATCTATGAAGGGCATAATGAACCAAGGCTTACCCAAAAACTCACCAAGGTTGCAAGTAGTAATAGTGATAACCAAAACTCTAAAACCTCATAGAAATGCAACCTTAGCTTAAAACTGGTCAATCTAATGCTCCATCTATGACAACAAATACCTATAGGTATATATCACCAAAAACAAGCACTCCACAAAGCCATATTAGGCAGAATAAATATCGACGTAAGGATTTTCTCAATTCTCCCATTTTATTCCAAGTTTAACTCAATTGGATCCTGAACTATGTCAGAACAAGAACGGAGTATCCAGCTCCACATCCATACATAAGGTGAAAACTATCACCAGGATACGAACCCAACAAATAGAAAGCCAAACCTAAGACCTTTCAACATTAATATAAAGACCACTATCAAATGATGAACTATCCAAATTTAAAGAACGGATCCTAAAATGGCTAACCTTTGAAATAGGCTATAGCAAAATATAGCCAATGCTAGAATCCCAATAACCATAGGAGTAAGACTTAGGAATTTACTATCAAAAATGGACATTATAACTAAATTTCCAACTGTAGATAGCTATCTAAATCGGATGAACAATAATCACAAAAGAGGGAAACACTAGCTAGAGAATCCTAATCTAGCTATCTATCAAGCTATCCATCAATGTTAAAATAATGACAATAATAACAAAAGAAATATAAATGCCAATATAAGGGGTAGGTGATATAAAAAATAAAAATTAGTAACAAGTACCCCTCTAGGTTCAGAATAAATCCAAAATGCCAAGGTAAATAGGACTTTAAACCAAGTGCTATACCGATAGGAAACACCATATTAATCCACTACATCAACTACTAAACAAATCATATAGTGGGGTATCCTCATATGCATAAAATCTAGACAAAGTCATGTAGCAACCAATATAAAAGTACCATGGCATATAATTAATGATGCTCAAATAGATCATAAGAGATAGTAAATCAAATGCACCTATAATGGTTAAATCTAAAGTCATAGTACTAACGTGCGTGAATGAGTTTGAATCTATGTTTATCCAAATCAAGAGTTAGGATTTGCATGACCAACTGAGGTACTAAGTGAACTACCTCTAAATGAAGGTGCACTATACCATGAGACTATCTAGATGAACTGAATGACAAATAATCCCACACCAGGGACACTCTCTAGACCATTGACCGTTCTTTAAAAAGGCATAATAGGACCCTAAAGCTCAAACCTAGTAAGAAACATGAGTTGATCCCCACAAGTTGATTGAATCACACTTAGGTCACTACCTAGATCAATGACCAACCTTACCACAATCAAAACAGGTTCTTGGAGTTGTCTTATGTTGTAAACTTGTTGATTCAGAGTGGTCACCATAACCTAAAAATCTATACCAAATACTTCACAATGATTGATGAGAACTCTATCCACTGTTACCACCATGACTAATTTGAGATCTAAATATAGTCTAAGATGACATATGTATAGAAATAGTAGGCTGTAAGTGATGTTAATCTTTGCTGGGGGGATCCCTATTCCTAGATAGAATACAAATAAAACTATACAGATGGCATGACCTTGTATCTCCACCTCCATATATGTCAATACATCCTATCTCTATGGTCCTCACATGATAAATATCTTGACTAAAAGAATACCCAACTACAATCAAATGCTCCAATACTAAATAGAGAGAAAAGGTTAACCCTCTAATAAAATCCATGCACCACCTCATGATCTGGAAGGTATAATATAAAAGTATATCTAACACCAATCATATACCCTAAAATAGATAAGGAGCCCTGCTGAAAACCAATAAACCAAACTCTAGTCTGAGAACCACTCAATATATCTATACCATATCTGGTGGTAAAGTATTTGTAAAAAAAGGCTCAAAATCCCCAATATTTAATCCTAAAAAGTTGAGGCAATCAGAAACTCACTAGATATTAAGCTGGCCTAAAATCCTCTAGCTAGCTCTAAAGATCTTTGATACTAATCTCTAACTCTTCATCTAGATGCTGTGCTGAAACTTTAGTAACACATGCTAAAGTCCCATATTCATCTATTGATAGCCTCATTCCATCTATTTAAGAAAGCTTAGAGTCATAAAAGTCCTTGAGGTTCATTGAAATATGGACACATGATAGGGATTCAAGAATAGAATTTCTTAAGAATACCATGTAGCCTCTCAAAGATAGGATAAAAATGCCTTCGTACTAATCTGCATAACTCTATTAGACACTAAGATCTTATACCAATACATCAATAAACCTTGTCTCTAATATAAATTTGTCATGACCCAATTTCTTAGGTCTTAATAACAACTACTACAACCCACTAGTAGGTAAGCCAATCAATAATTTAAAACAACTAATAACAAACTATAGAGTAAAAATCAAGAAAGGATTAGAATAAACATAATAAATAGTGTAATATATAATGCAACCCAAAGACCCAGTGAAGTTAGTACAAGAGATTCAAATACAATCAGAGTACAAAGTGAAATATAAAATAAACATATATACAAAGATGTCTCTATATTTAAAATAGGTATAAGTCTAATCAATTTGAGGGAGAGCAGGAATAATCCAAATGCCAGGAGCTCACCTAAAATCTCTAATCCATATTTTCCTTGCATAATACACACATCAATGGTGAGAACTCTTACTATGATCTATAGGTTACAAAAGTTTAGAATGAATACCAAACATATGGTACTTAGTTGGAATCAATCTAATAAGTTGCAAAGATAATGCAAGAATAAATAACATGTAAAGTAGGAATATAAACTGTAGATAACTATACAGGAAACTAAACATAAATATTATAATAGGGAAGGAATGGAACAGTATCCTATTCTAATAGTATATAGGAATTAAAAAACAATACTATTTATACTAGTCAATATACAAATAAAAAGTGAAGAAAGGATATATAGTAGTAATACAAGGCCAAATGATACATATACAATCTGAATAAATAAGGAAAGAAAACATATATGTTAATAACATATATATACACACCTATGTAGGACTAAACTCAAAGATTATAACCTAAGAAAACTAATCTAACCTCTTAAGGATCATGGCCAAAAAGGAAAGTTGATAATAGCATAATTAGGATCTCTAACCAAAGTATGTCTAAAAATAAGATAATCTAACAATAGCATATCTTACTATGAGAAAGGAAAGGAACCAGAAATGTGTCGATGATCTCAGGTATCAGTTCATATTCATCCTGCTACAAACTAACCAATAATAAAGTAACCAGTTAGAACAAACAATAATAACCTAATTGGGGCCCTATAAGCTCATAAGATCCAATCAAACACTCATGAAATAAAAATAATAACTTATACCTATACAGCCTATAACACCCTGGGTTTTAACCTTTAAAAAATTTCTTATAATTCTAGTCTCTTGACCCAATACGACTCATGAGAACAATCTGTATGTTGGAGTATGAATGTTATGGTTCAGCCGTATGCTAATTAGTGTTGGTTGGTAGGATGGATTTTTGTCATTGTAATGGGTACGACTTAGAGGTATGAGTCGTATGGTTGGATACAGATCATTTGGTTCCTTAACATAATCTTAGACTTGGTTAATTAGATTGGATATGAGTACGAGTGGCTTACCATGAGTTGTAATCTAGGGTATGAGTCGTACCATGGACTCGTATGGTGGATAGTGTCTAAATCTTTTTAGGATTTATTCTTCTAAGGGTACGGATTATATGCTTCAAATAAAAATTAGTTGGATGAGTCATCTATTGGATGGTGTTTGATCCAAAGGTTAAGGCTATGATACGAGTAGAGGGTACCAATAGTAACTGAGGGTACGACTCGTGAGGGTTAGTCGTATCCTTGAGATAGGATTTCTGTGTAACTTAAATGGGGGTATTCTAGATATTTCCCTACTACTGATAAGGTTCTATAACTTCTAACCTACTTTGAAGGTTATTTACCCTATTATTCCATTCATTAACACTTAGGTACTCTTCTAAAACAATTTATAATTCTCTCAAGAGATTTTGGGTAGCAGATGCTAGGGTTTCAACTAGAGGATTAATTAGGGGTTTGTCTTAGTGATTTATTTCCATTATCATCCATGTTTAAGGCATGTTCTCTTCTCTCATTTTTAATTCTAACTAGAAGCATGGTTTTTTATAAATGTTTCCATGATTTTACTGATTGTATGATTTTGGTTTTCAAATTTGATTTAGGGGTTTTTTATATTAAATGGTTGGTTATGGTTTCCTATGGTTTTAATTATATTTTTATATGCATTAATGGTAGTTTTGGATAATTGGATTTCATGGGAATTGTTTAATGGTAATTAGAATGGGTTTTGGTCATATTATGCACCTAATGTGTTTGACAAAATGCCTATAATAATGTTTTCATTGTATTGAGTAATTTTAATGGAACTCTTGCTTTTTAAAACTTGCCAAAGAAATTATACATGGTTTAAATTATTTGTAAAGGTAAATGTCTAAATGTTTAATCTTGTGGGGTACATGGAATCCCCAAAGTGGTTTAATATGGTAAGTGAAGGGCATTTAGAAGTCCCCTTAAGCATATATATGGTTGGCTATGAATAGTACTTGTAAGTATTGTCAATATGACGGTACCAATACTAATGGCCTTGGTTAATAAATGGTAAATGGATTGGTTGGTTTCTTGGTAATGGTTTTAATTGGGCAATACTGGCGATATTTATAGCAAAGTCGTAGAAGGTGGAGGTCCCAAGGGGACAAAAATTAGAAACTCATATTTGTTGATATAAGGTTTGGTCTTGGTGACCGTGTGCATGATGTAACATTTTATATTTAGGGGATGTACTATTCATCCCAGGTTTTCTTCCCTGGTCTTATGGATTCATGAAGTGGGGCACTTTCAGCAGGGGGAGCTAAACTAATATAGCTTATGGGTAGTCTAGAATGGCAAAGCTACACAATAGGTAAAGGTTCTATTGGTATTGTATTCATATAGATGGTCTTACTTAGTTTTATAAATGGCTTTATTTTATCCTTATCCTAAGATCATGCTAGCGTTCACCCGTTAACCTAGCTACTGGCGGTTGTATACCCATGCTATATAAGAATTGGTCATTCTACTCCTCATACATAGTGATTGAATCAGGGATCAATATTTGTATTGAAGTGTGAGCTTATATCCTTTTGGAAGGCTCTATTTAACGCTATGGATATTTTTAGACACTTTAATTTTATTTTGGATATTGGTTTTGTCCATGTTTGGGGGCATGTCCCAACCTGATTTTATTACTCTTTTTGCTAGAGGCTTTATGGTATGACTATGGGTTGGTATGGGCGGGATCAGTATTGGTGTCAGGTTTAGTATTGGTATTGACATTGGTGTTGACACCAGTCAACATGATTATTAGTTGTTCCATTATATTATGTTTTAGAACTTATTTGGTTATGGTCTTTGGTATGATTTGGTATAGTTGGGCGGTTGGTTTAGGATGGTTGGACTTGGTTGGGTCGGTCATGATTGTGATCCTATCCCAGAGTCTTCATATGAGCTGTTACACTATCTTTTATATACTTGAAATTCAGCCAAATCAGGATGGGCGGATAGAGGTTGCATTGGGTAACGAGGGTGTTCTCTAGTCTCGGTCGCACTTGGGATGCCTATTACGACAAGGCCATCAGTTGATTCATGTTAAGTTGGTATTAGAGTCTAGGTTCTTGGTCAATTGGGGGTCCACAAAGCCGTATTAAGTAGAGTATCATTTAGGGATGTGTAGCGTGCCACACTCATAAGGGAGAGGCTATAAGGTATTTCGGAATGTTTCACTTTCTTACTATTATATTTTGAATCTTGGAGTCTCAGACCTATAATCTTCTATAATCCTTGTTTGTTCATCTCTTAGATCATACCTCGTAGATCTGGAATATAACATAATTATTTTGTCCCATCTAGGGATAATGCTGAAGGGATGCATCCTACTTCTAGGGTTTATCTTCGATCTCACGGTCCTATCCCTGACAGTTCTGGAGTTCCACCAGTTGCTACTAGTTTTTCTCAAGACTAGGTGACTAATGCAGAATTCCGTTAGTCTATTCATGTTATTGCTTACATGATCACTGCTCAGGATGAGCACGATGTGACTAGTGCTTTGTCTAATAAGTCCACAAAGGTTGGCCAATTTATAAAGATTGGTCCTCCTACTTTTTTTGGAGTGAAGGTAGAGAAGGATCCACATAGCTTCTTGGATGAAATAAAATATATATTTTGGGTGATGCAGGCTACCAATATAGATGGAGTAAACTTTGTAGCTTATCATCTCAAAGATATTGCAATTCAATGGTATGAGGAGTGGGCAGGGATAGGGGTGATGTGAAAGAACCAGCCTTGTGGGATACTTTATCTAAGGCATTCTTAGATCAGTTCTTTCTTCAAGAGCTGAGGGAAGCAAAGATGGAGAAGTTTATAAACCTCAAGCATGAGAGAATGTCTGTTAAGGAATATGCCTTGAAGTTTGACCAATTGTCAAGGTATTCTCCTAATTTAGTAGCTAACATGTAGGATAGAATGAGGATTTTTGCTTCTGGGTTGAATCGATATTTGATATTAGTGAGCAACACAGCTTTGATGATTAAAGATATGGACATCTCTAGGTTGAATGTTCATTTATAGCAAGTAGAAGATGAGAAGAGAAAGCAGGCGGAGTTTAGAGATAGATAGGGTAAGAGGATCAGGTTTTCTGACTAGGGAGGTGCTCAGTCTCAAAGTGGTTGGGATGGTGGCAAATAGAAGAAAAAGAAGTAGGGGAGTTCTGGTTCATTCTCTTCTAGTGCTCCTTACAAGATGAGTGACAGGTGTTATCAAGATGGTGACTATTTTAAGGCATAGGGTGCCCAATCTCAGGAAAGTAGAAGTCAAATAGTTTCTTCATGCCTTCCTTGTCGATTTTGTGGTCATACTCATCAGGGTTATTGGGATAAAAGAAAGGAAAAATGCTTCAAGAGTGGCTAGGCAGGCCATTATCTCAGGGATTATCTGATTAATGAGGTTGATATGGGGGTGAATAAGATTCATGCGGCTTCATCTTCTGCTCCTACACCTAGTGGTGTTTCACCTACTTCTGTTACTGCTCTTGGTTCCAGTGTTGGTCGGAACAGGTTGTATGCTTTAGTATCCCAACAAAAATTTAAGGTGTAACCTGATGTGTATTGGTACATTACAACTTTTATCTATTGACATATATTTTTTACCTTATCAGGGGTTCACTCACTCCTATATGACTCCTTATATAGAAGTATCTTTTGATTTTTTTTTCAAAAGTTATTTTAGATCCTTTTTTCTATTTCTACCCTGATAGGTGACTCGATTATTTCTGAGAGAATCTATAGGGGGTATGGTATCTATTAGTGGCAAGCAGACCTTGGTGGATCTATTTGAATTGGGTATAGTAGACTTCCATGTCATTTTAGGTATAGATTGGTTGCACTCTTGTTATACATCCAGGGATCATTGGACCCGTAGGTTTATTTTTAGGTTCCCTGGTGAGACGATTATAGAATTGGAGGGTAGTTCTTTAGCTCCTATGGGGAGATTTATTTCTTATCTTAGAGCTCGGGGATTAATATCCAAATGTTGTCTTTATCACTTGGTTCGGGTTAAAGATTCTAACTCGAAAGGTCCTTTTTCAGTCAGTTCCAGTAGTTAATAAGTTTCTAGAAGTCTTTTTGGATGATCTTCTTGGTGTTTCTTCGGACAAGAAAATCGAGTTTGGTATTGATCTAGTTCTAGACACTTGTCTAATTTCTATTCCTCCATATAGAATGGCTCTGGCTGACTTGAGGGAACTTAAAGAGAAACTTAAAAATCTTCTAGTTAAGGGGTATATTCATCCTATTATATCTCCATGTGGTGCGCCAATGTTGTTTATGCGCAAGAAGGATGATTTCATTTGGATGTGCATTGACTATAGGTAGTTAAACAAGGTGACGGTCAAGAACAAGTATTCTCTTCCAAGGATAGATGATCTTATTTTACCAGTTCCAAGGTACTAAGTTCTTCTCTAATATAGATCTTCGGTTTGGGTACCATCATCTAAATATTAGAGAGGTGGATATCCCTAAGAAGGCCTTCCATACTTGGTATGGGCACTTTGAATTTTTGGTAATATTATTTGGATTGACTAATTCTTCAGCGGCATTTATGGATCTGATAAATAGGGTTTTTCATCAGTATTTGGATATCATCGTTATTGTTTTTATTGATAACATTTTGGTTTATTCAAAGAGTAAGGTGGATCATGCTAATCATCTCTGTGTGGTGTTGCAGGCCTTTAAGGAACAACAGTTGTATGCCAAGTTCTTTAAATTTGAGTTTTGATTGGACGTTGTAACTTACTTGAGTCATATTATTTCTAGTGAAGGGATCATGGTAGATCCATAAAAGGTTGTTGTGGTGAACAGTTGGCCTAGACCCACGACTCCATCCAACACTTGGAGCTTCTTGGGTTTTGATGGGTATTATAGGCAGTTTATGGAAAGCTTTTCATTGATAGTTGCTTAATTGACTAAGTTGACTAAGAAGAAGGTCAAGTTTTCTTGGTTAGATGCTAGTGAAGGGAGTTTTGAGAAATTGAAGGATAAGCTAACTTCGTCTCCAATTCTGACTTTGTCGGAAGGCAATGATTGGTTCGTGGTTTATTGTGATGCATCTCAGGTAGGGCTTGGTTGTGTGTTGATGCAGTATGGGAAGTTGATTGCCTATGCTTCTAGGAAATTAAAAGTGTATGAGAGAAACTACCCTACTCAAAGTTTGGACCTGTTGGTGGTTGTGTTAGCTTTGAAAATATGGCGGCATTATTTGTATAATATTCACCTAGGTATCTTTTCTGATCATAAGAGTCTACAGTATTTGTTCACTCAGAAGGATCTTAATCTCAAGGAGAGAAGATGACTCGAGCTTCTCGAGGACTATGATATGAGTCTTTACTACCACTTAGGTAAAGCTAAAATGGTTGTTGATGCTCTTAACAGGTTGTCCATGGGGAGTTTGGATCATGTGAAGAAAGGAAAGTAGGAATTGGTAAAGGATATTCACTGCTTAGCTATCTTTAAGTTCATCTCTTGGACTCAAGGAATAGTGGTGTGATGGTGCAAGAAATGGTTTGATCATCTCTTGGTGTAGAGATTAAAGAGAAGTAAGTGATAGACCCTATCTTGATAAAAATTAAGAGTGATGTTGGTAGGAAAAAGGTAGTGGTTTTTAAGATCAGTGGTGATGGTACTTTATGGTCACCTAAGGAGGTTGTGTATTCCTGATGTCGACAGTTTTCCATAAAGGATTTTGGCTGAGGTGCATGAATTGCACTATGTTGTTCATCTCATCTCGACTAAGATGTATCATGATCTCAAGGAGATCTATTGGTGGAATGGAATGAAGAGTGATGTGGCTGATTTTGTTGCCAAGTGCATGGTGTGTCAGTAGATTAAGTTTGGACACATGAGGCTAAGAGGGTATATCAAGAAATTGATTTTCCCGAATGTAAATGGGAAGTAATCAATATGGATTTTATTACTGATCTTCCCCGATCTAGGAATTAATTTGATCCGATTTGGGTCATCATAGATAGGATGACTAAGTCTACCCACTTTTTGCCAGTGTGGACTACCTTTTCGGCAGAGGATTATAAAAAGTTGTATCTTCGGGAGATTGTGAAGATACATGGGGTGCCTATTTTAATTATTTTTTATTGTGGCACGCAGCTTACATCTGTCTTCTGGCTATCTTTCTAGAAAAGGTTGGGGACTAAGATTAGTCTGAGTGCTGCTTTCCACCTACAGATGGATAGGCATGCAGGGAGAACTATTCAATCATTGGAGGATATGTTTTGGGCTTGTGTGATTGATTATGGTGAAAATTAGGTTGAGCATCTACCTTTGGTGGAGTTTACTTACAACAATAGTTATTATTCTAGTATTGGTACTGCCCCTTTTAAGGCATTGTATGATAGGAGGTGTAGATCTCCTATTGGGTGATTTAAGCTTGGAGAGGCAAACATGTTTGGTCCAGATTTAGTTTACCAGGCTGTGAAGAAGCTGAAGGTAATTTAGGATAGGCTTAAGGTTCCCAAAGTTGCCAAAATTCCTATGCGGATGTTAGGCATAAAGACTTAGAGTTTAAGGTTGGGGATAAGTTTTTCCTCAAGGTATCTCCTATGAAGGGAGTAATGCGGTTTGGAAAAAAGGGGAATCTCGGTCCTTGGTATGTTGTTCCTTATGAGGCTTTGCGGAGAGTTTGTGATATTGCTTATGAGCTGGAGTTACCTTCTAGCTTGAGCTTGGTTCATTCGGCCTTTCATGTTTCCATGTTGAGGAAGTGCATTGGTGATCCTTCTTTAGTTGTCCCTTTAGAAGGATTGGGTATCACGAATTCTCTGTCTTATGAGGAAATCCCATTTTAGATCTTGGATAGGCAGGTTCATCGATTGTGTACCAAGGATATAGCCTCGGTTAAGGTTCTATGGAGGAACCACAAGGTGGAAGAGTCTACTTGGGAAGCTGGAGATGACATGAAGTCCAAATATCTGCTCTTGTTTTTTGCTCTTGGGATTCGTGCATAAGGTATGTGTCTTCAACACATCTTTATTTTCTAAGTTTGTTAAAGGAAAGATTTATGTCTTTGCATCTTTGCTTTCAAACTTTGGTAAAGATAGGGAATATATTTGATAATGCAAATGACTCGTGCATGCGGTTACCCCTACCTTGTGTGTCATTCGGGGATGATTGTTCCTAGTGAGGGAGACTATAACACCCTTGGTTCTGATCCTTAGCAAATTTCCTAGAATTCTTGTCTCTGGACCTAATACGACTCATGGGATCAAGCCGTATGTTGGGGTACGAATGGTATGGTACAGTCATATGTTGACCAGTGTTGGTTGGTGGGATGGATTTTGGTCACTGAAATGGGTACGACATGGTGGTATGAGTCATATAGTTGGATACAGATCATTTGGTTCCTTAACTTAATCTTAGAATTGGTTACTTCAGTTGGATCTTAGTATGAGTGGCTCACCATGATCCATAAGCCAGTGTACGAGTCGTGCCATGCATTCATATGGTGGACAGTGTCTAAATCTTCATTGGGTTTATTCTACCAGGGGTATGAATAAAGGATATGGATCGGATGCTTTGGATACGACTTGGTTGGATAAGTCATATGTTGCACAATGTTGGATTCAAAAATTAATACTAGGCTATGAGTAGAGGATACCAATCATATCGGAGGTTACGACTCATGAGGGTCACTCTTATCCTTGTGATGGGGTTTCTGTGTAACTTAAATGGGGTCTTTCGGATATTTCCCTACTTAACCTAATAAGGTCCGACGACTTCTAACCTACTTAGGAGGTTATTTACCCTATTATATTATTCATTAACACTTAAAAACTCTTCTAAACACTCTAGAATTCTCTCAAGAACTTTTGGGCAGTGGAAGATAGGGTTTCAACTAGAGGATTAATTTGGGGATTGTATTGGTGATTTCTTTCCATGATCATCATGGTTTAAGGAATGTTCTCTTCCCACATTATTAATTCTAACTAAAAGCATGGTTTTTTATGAATGTTTTCATGATTTCATTGATTATATGATTTTGGTTTTCAAATATGATGTCGAGGTTTTTGATATTAAATAATTTGTTATGGTTTCATATGGTTTTAATTATACTTTTATATGCATGAATGGTGGTTTTGGATAATTGGATTTCATGGGAATGGTTTAATGGTAATTAGAATGGGTTTTGGTCATATTATGCCCCCAATGTGTTTGACAAAATGCCTATAATAAGTTTTCATTGAGTACTTTTAATAGAACTCTTGCTTGTTTTAAACTTGATGAAGGAATTATGCATGGTTTAAATGGCTTGGAAAGGTAAATGGCTAAATGGTTATGCTTATGGGGAACATGGAATCCCCCAAGTGGTTTAATATGGCAAATGGAAGGGCACTTGGAAGTCCCCATAAACCTATATATGGTTGGGTATGGATAGTACTTGCAAGTATAGTTGGTATAACGATACCACTACTAATGGCCTTGGTTAATAAATCATAAATAGATTGGTTGGTTTCTTGGTAATGGTTTTAATTGGAAAATAATGGCGGGATATATAGAAAAGTCATAGAAGATGGAGGTCCCGGGGGGACCAAAACTGGAAACTCATACTTACCGATATGAGGTTTGGTCTTGGTGACCGTGTGCATGATGTCACACTTTATATTTTGGGGATATAATGGTTATCACAGGTCTTCTTCCCTGGTCGTGCGGTTTCATGCACCAGGTCCCTTTCAGTAGGGGGAGCTAAACCTCTATAACCTGTGGTGGTTTAGGACGGCGAAGCTACACAACCTAGATAAAGGTTTTATTGGTATGCTAAACCCGATCCCCTTTCCCAGCATGGTTATATATATATATGTATGGTTGTGTGCATATGTATGGTCTTACTTGGTTTGATAAATGGCAATATTCTATCCTTATCCTGAGATCATGCTAGCATTAACTCACTAACTCTCTACTGGCGGTTGTATACCCACGCTATGTAGGAACTAGTCGTTCTACTCTTCTTACATAGTGATTGACTCTGGGATAAACATTTAGATTGAAATAGTGAGCTTTCATCCATTAAAAGGCTCCATTTCATGGTATGGATATTTCTAGACACTTTGATTTTATTTTGCATATTGATTTTGTCCATGGTTGGGGAATGTCCCAACTGAATTTTATTACTTTTTATGTTAGAGGATTTGTGGTACTATTATGGGTTGGTTTGAGAGGGATTTGGGTTGGTGACAGGCTTGGTATTGGTATTAACATTGGGGCTGACACCAGTCGACGGGATTGTTGGTTGTTCTGTCATATTTAATTTTGGGATTACTTATGCAGAAAAGGCTCAAAAATACCCGTGAACTATTTGAAATAGCTTAAAAATACCCCTCCGTTAAATATTTGGCTCAAAAATACCCCTCCCTCTAATGGAATTCAGTAAAGGATCAAAAATACCCCTGAACTATGTAAAATGGATCAAAAATGTCCCTCGTTAGTTTTCTGGCTCAAAAATACCCCTCTGTTAAATATTTGGTTCAAAAATACCCCTCCCCTTAAAAAAATTCCACCAAGCATGCCATCTAGATAAAAAAAATACGTGGCTATGCCACATTACCATCCACATGTAAAATGTTATATTTTTTAATTATATCACATTCCTTTCTTCTTTATTTTTATTTTTTTCGCAAAGCAGTTTTATTGATTTGGAAAAAAATATAATCAGTAAAATTAAAAAATTCTAAAAATATTTAAATAAAATGAATCAGCGTTTTTACTGGATTTAGTTTAACGTTTTTTGAATTTCTCGAGATTGGGAAGGTACTAAATAAATTTTGTTAAAGGAGTACAAATTATTCAATTTTTTCATTATATGATAAACTTTCCGCTTAGATTATTAAAGAAAACTATATCCATGTTTTTCTAATGATTAAAATATATTAAATGTCATCTACTTTTCTGAAAGTGGAATTTTCAAAAATTCTATGAATACTTGATGATTAAACATAAAATTAGAAAAAACTATCAACATTCATTGAGTTCAGAAAAAATAAATCAATATCACTGAATATAATCTTTTTATTTAACTCTTTCATCAAGAAGAAAGGAATGTCATATAATAAAAAAATACTAACATTTTACATGTGGATGGTAATGTGGCATAGTCACGTGGGTTTTTTTATGGAAAAGTCTCAAAAATACCTTGATGTATTATTCGTTGTAGTACTTCCTAACAAAATTCAAAATCTAATCATACGTACGGAATGAATAATAGTAGAAAGAAATTGTTTCACTTCACCAGAAAAAGTTAGCCAACTTACTATATCGACCTCTAAAATTTCTTGAACATTAAAGTTTAACACATGAAGCATCAGCGCAATAGCATAGTGAGTAAATTATAAATACATTGTAGATTGTAACTATAGTTTTAATATTACCACTGAAATGGTTATAACAAAACATAGAACAAATGTTGAGATGAGAATTGTCAGTCAAAGGCTCTAACTATGAACAGGGACTAGGGAAGAAACATATCATATAAATGCACGACTTCACCTCATAAGTCATAACTATACAAAAGAGGGGGTTTCTATGATTAGGATTTCGAACCATATGACCCCCTGATCACATGGCTACAAATTTACTATTGCACCAGGGATTCCCTAAAAGACAAGATCGACCTAATCTCATTATGATCATCAAAGTCAAATATTTTTTAGCCTTTTCCATAAAAAAATCATGTGACTATGCCACATTACCATCCACATGTAAACTGTTAGTATTTTTTAATTATATGACATTTCTTTCTTCTTGATGAAAGAGTTAAATAAAAAGACAGGTTTCCTTCCCTGGTCGTGCAACTTCATTCACTGGGGCCCTTTCAGTAGGGGGAGGTGAACCCATATCGCCCGTGGGTGGTTTGGGATAGCAGAGCTATACAACCAAGGTAATGGTTTTATTCGTATGCTAAACCCGATTCCCTTTCCCGACATGGTTAGACATATATATGTATGTTTTATGTGCACATGGATGGTTTTACTTAGTTTTATAAATGGAATTATTTTATCCTTATCCTGAGTTCCTGCTAGCATTCATCCGCTAACCCATCTTCGGGCGCTGTATCCCCACGCAATGCAGGAACCAACCATTCTATTCCTCCTGACTAGTATTTGGATATTTAGGGATAGCTTTTGGATTGAAGTTGTGAGCTTTCATATTTTTGGAAGGCTCCATTTTATGGATGTTATCTCATACTTCAACTTATTTATGGATATCGGGTTTTGCTATGGTTGGGGTTATGTCTCAATTAGATTTTGGTATTATTTTGGTTAGAGGCTCTTTTTGAACTGCTATGGGTGGGAATAAGAGGGATCAGTATTGGTGTCATCCTTAGCATTGGTATTGGTATTCGGGATAATACCGATTGATGATATTCCTGGTTGTTCCATCCTCTTTTATTTTGGGATTAGTTAATTATTAATAGACCTTATTTGGCTATGGTTGGATCTATGATTTGGTTTGGCTTGGTATGATTGTATGGTAGGTATGGGACGATCAAACTCGGTTGGGTCAGTCTCGGTAATAGACCCATCCTAGAGTCTAGAATCTGGATAGTTACACTATCTTGTTATATGTTTGAAATTCAGTCAACTCAAGGTAGGCGGCTGAAGGTTATGTTGCGTAATTGGGGTGGTCTCTGGTCCTGGTCAAACTTGGTTCGCCTAATACAACAAGGTCCCAGGTCAGGTCAGGTCACATAGCCAACTCCAAGTCGCAATCGGAGTAGTAGTACTCATACACGTTACATTGTCTCAAAGCATAAGGTATAACTCGGCCCTTCTATATTAGAAGGCAACACAAAGCAAAACCTAAAGCATTACAATTATAATGACCTAAGACATTGTTACTAGCAAATGCCTCGATATTAATGTAGAGTACGAGTATTATCGGGATATCATTAGAAACATTATGTAATGCCACATGTATTACAATTTTAGGACTTAAAGAAAGTTTAGGTCAAGCTGATGTTAGCCTGCTATGGTGGGATTATTCTACTATAATGGTGCCGCTATAGTAGTGTGCATGTTGCTATAGCAAGATGATGCAGAGAAGAATACCCATTTAAGTGGGTTTTTATTTTCCATATTGATGAAATAAATAATGTGGGAGGCTCTAAAAACCCTTAGGGTTGCCTCCCATAACCATATAGAAGAGGAGAAAGAGGTGTGGATGGGTGCAAACACATGGCTATTTAAGAATTAATGTGTCTGCGATCTTGGCAAGGTTGGATTTCATATCATTTGTCCTTCCTACAATTGGTTGATATCTAGGTAAACTAAGGATAATTTTACCATATCCTCTTATTAGAGAGCATGATTGTAACTTAGATGGATAGGAGATTTTATGTCTAAGCTTATGGGCACGAAATTAGGATCTCTAAATTTTTATAGGGTTTGGGTAGCCTATAATTGTGGGCTATTTATATACATTGTTATGTATATTATGTCTATGATATGGATTGCTGGTTTGCTATTGTATAACTTGGGTATGGGGTAGTAGGAAGTATGGATCACTAGTTATTAGGTTAATCACAAGGCAAGTGATAATACCAAGTAAGGTGTGGTGAGCTTTGTGATTGCAATGACCCTCAAAGTCTTTTCCATGATTTTCACATGTTTCTGGCATTTTGCACCTTCGTAAAATAGTTATAGGTCATTTATGACTAGCTAAACTATCGGTTTGACTAACTGTTTATTTGGATTTTAGGCTTATTTTTTATTTTGGAGTTTTCATAGTTAAGGAATTAGTCTCAGACCAAAAATCATAGTAAATGATCTTGTACAAGAACTTAGATAACGCTATCAGCTCTAGAATGTTGATTTTAGGCAAGTAGGACCCTTGATTCAGGTCCCGGGCTTTTGGAAAAATCTTGGGCTATTGGACAGAATTTAGTTAAAATAGAACTAGGTATCGGATGAAAGTTTTGATAGTTTTATTTAGTGTAAAATATCAATTTTGGTATGATATCATAGTTCATTTGTATGTACAAGATTTTGATTGAATCCCGAGTAGCCGGTCGGATCCATTTAGATTTAGCAAAATATAGCGTCTAATACCTGGTGACACTACTAAAGCGGTCAAAGTGTCGCTTTAGAAACCCTGAGCTAAGCAACATTGGCTATTTGGTTGAGGTCCACTTTAGCAGACTTTACCTTTTTCTCAACCACCGCTTAAGCGGTCAATGGCCACTTAAGCGGAAAAATAACTGCCTTAGCAGCAACTGTTGGGCGTTTTAACACCTTTGTCACCTATTCTTACCCCTCATTTATTAAATGTTTACCTCAAATTTTGAAAGTATTGTACATGGGAAATTATAGGGAATATCTATTAAAGCAAAGGTAAGATAGCCCAATGCTCCTTGATCATTTTCCATTACTTTCCCCATCAAATTCTATCATTTTCATTGTGAATTCTTAGAATTTAGGTCTTAACATCCTTCGACATTAGGGGCATTTTGAGCCTAGATTGAAGCTTCATTTGTGCCAAAATTTTGAGTCATAGTTCTTGTCCTTAGAGGGACGTCATGACGAATTCAATTTTTGATTTCATTTGTGGGCTGCATAGGACTATTCTTGACCTAATTTAGGGCCTGGAGTTTTGTATAACAATATGGGTATAAATTTACTCCTATTGATATGTAGATTATTATTTTTATGAGTGTCATCATTTTGGGATCATGGAGAGAATACAAGTGATATGTGGATGATTCAAGACTTGCGGTTCATTATTGAGGTAGGCTTCAATCTACTTTTCTCTATGAGATTATGTATTGTATAGATTGCATTCTATGTAGGAATTATAGGATGAAATTATAATTTGAGTATCATGCCTTATCCTATTTAGGGAATTTGAGATAGAAATGTCACACGAACCTTAGCATAAATGTAAGACTCCACAAAAATTCTCGCGTAGAATGAGCCTTAGGGCGTGTCAACTGAGGCATGATTTTGGCCCTAAAAGATTGAGAAGTGACTTCCTAGGTTAGTATTGTGTTAACCATATAGAATTTCCCTAATTTCAATTTTTTATCACATGGGAAATTTGATAATCTTTCCATTGATATAAGATTCACCCAAATCCGATACCCGGGTATGAAGTTATGGCTAATTTAAGTCCTAGACATAAAACAGCAGCATTTTAGTGCTTGGCACATCGCGGAGAGGGTCTATTTGACAATTTTCAAATTCCAGTGGAACTCTGCGATAGTGGCGCGTCGCGGAGGACCCCAATTTCTCAATAATCAATTTCTAGTGGCCTAGCACGATTGTGACGCATCGCGCTAAATTTCCAGGTCCCAACCAGTGGGACAACGCGATGGCTCCATGTAGTGGTGACTCCCAGATTCCCATTTGTCAATTTCCAGTGAGCCACCGCGATAGTGGCGCATCGCGGTGGCCCATAAAATTGGGTTCCCAGTTTAATTTTTTCAGCTTCGTACAGAAGTTAAAAAGGGCACTTTGGACTTTTTCCAAGCCTCTTAAACCGTTCAAACACCAAATTGAAATCATTTACAAGCATTCTATGAAGTTTTTCTCAAGTTTTCTCTCAACAAAAACCCTAAGTATCCAAAACCTCTTCAAAGAATCTCAAGAATCCACCATAGAATTTTTAAATTAAGTCAAGATTCGAGGTTCCCAAGTCAAGGGCTTCAAGAACCCTCATTCAAGAGTACGAATAGAGTCCCAAAAGCGAGAGTTCATCCAAAGCTTCTAATTCAAGGTATGTGAGATTTTGAACAAGGGTAATCCTTTCATCCTTGTGCCCAAAGACTTATTTAAACTACAATTCTCTGCAATTTATGAGATTTTACATGAAATTTAATTGGGGGGTTTCACCCATTGTTATTGGTTGCAAGTTTTTGATGTTTCCCTCGAATTGACAGTCTAATGACATGATTTTTACATATTTTCTTGAGAAATTACAGCTGGGTCTATACCCCGTGATTTTAATCCTTGAGAAGTTAATAGTTGAAATGTTTGAGATATTGAAGTATATAAGTATGTTGAGATTTTGAAATAAATTGCTGAAATTTCCAGATTTCTACATGAGTTATGAATCTATATGCTATCTATTATGCTTTTGATGAGTTTTAACTTGAGATTGAATTATGGATTATTAAGCCCTACTTGAGACTTGAGATTTTATGAACTATTATGCTATAAGCACCCATGATTTGAGTATTCTGAGATTATTGAGAAATGTTTTGACCTAATGGTCATTGAGTTTTAAAATCCACTCTACTACATGAGATTACACATTTGATTATTGGGTTCTTATTGAACCATGAGATTATTCTAAAGTGAATTTTCATGAGATGAGCAAGATAAACTAAAGGGAGTAGTATTTAGCACCAAGTTGGGTAAGTTACCATGATTTCTTACCCCAGAACTACGTGCCAATGTAGGTTGGGCCTAAGGCCGAGATGATTGTTGGCCCTATGGCCGAGATATTGGGACCGAGGCCGAGATAAGTGATCACTGAGTTGAGGTTATACTCCTTGGCAAGAGTATCACGCCTCTCCCCAACGTGAGGTCTCTTCCTTAGGAGTACAAAACGTTGGACTCCATGTAGCTCGCATGGTTTATGTCGGTTAAGAGAATCTCCCTTAAAACTAAAGTTTTGAGATAACATATTTTCCTTTAAAACTAAAATACTTTCCCTTGATATGAGTATTTTTTCCTAAAGCTTGAAATGAGATATTTTCCTAACTTTAATGAAATGCCTTCAAGTATGTTCCAAAGTTATATGATTCCGAATTCTAAGTATTTGAGTTTAAAAGACTTATGAGTTCTTAAGCATTAAAGAAGTTTTACTCTCCATGAGACATATGCATGAGTTGAAAGTATTGCTTAAAGTTTTCTTTAGCCTTGAGTAATAAAAATAAGAGAAGAGTACAAATTTCAAAGCTAAAAGTGTAATGACTCACGAGATTGTGTTACATGTTCCATTTTACATGATTTATGAGCTTTGCATTTTATACTTATTCAAGCCATGTGAGTCATTACTTATTACATCCATGATTTGATTAATGACTATTGATGTTGTTTTATATAAATCCATGTACCCCTACATACTCAGTACATTCTCAAGTGTTGATCCATATATATGTTTATGTGCTACATTGTCTTATAATGTAGGTTCAGGTGATCAGTCCCAACCTTGTCAGTGATTTCTGAGTACCACTATCTATATTCCTACAGTGGTGAGTCCTCATGGTTCGAGGACCTATATTCAAACATCTCCATATTTTGAGAGACTATGTTGTTATTTCCAGTTCATTTCGAGTTAGTTGGGGACCTATCCCAATGGATCTTTAGTTCATGGATTAGTAGAGGCTTTGTCAGACTAGTTATCAGATTGTGGTTGTGTTGAGGTTTCCAATATTGTGGTCATTTGGACCGAGAATTTTCTCTGTATTTCCTTTCATATGTATGACTATGCTAGTGTTTGAATTCTTTCATCTTGAAATGAGTGTTATTACTAGAAACAGTCTCAAAGGGTTAGCTTGGGGCTACTTGTAGCCTTAAGCACCGTGTGACGTCCCGGGAGGTGATTTGGGTTGTTACACAAAATTATTTTTTATGGCCTTAGAATCTCATTACCATTGATTATAGGCACGGTAATCATATAATGATATTAATGATCCGTTAGCATGAGACTTACTGTTTGGCTCAGTATTAGGGTGGTATTTCCCCAATTAGATCCTTGTAGTGTCTTTATGCCTTGATTATCATAGTTTTCCTTCTATGGAGCTTAATTATGTTATATATATTATTGGGTTTGATGCCTTAGTTACTGTACCAGTTGGAGTCCAGGTGAGTATTCTATCCTTAAGAGGATGTGATTCTAGATTATGGCTGCTTAGGCACTTATGGTTGTATTGTTTGTATAATGGTGAATTCATGTATACTTTAGGTGCATTCATGCTCACTTAGTGGTATGATTTGGACCAAAACTATGATTTACTATTATTTTCTAGAAAGGGATTTATTCCCATTTTTCACTTATAAAATGGATTCTTTTATAATGGGAAACATGCCACATTATTGAATGATTTATGAGATTTTTAAACTAAAGTTGATGTTTTGGATATTATACCGAGATTGATTTTGATCTATAATTTATACTCTCTTTTACCACTACAATTTATTTTGGTCGAGTGAGATTCTGACCTTTTCTATGCTATTATGCTGATTTAGTCCTTGAGTTGATCTCCATAAATAGTTATTCAATTATGGCACTATAATTTTGGTTTAAGTTTGACGCTTACGATACCATTTCATATTTGACTCTGGCACTTATGATACTATTTCCAGTTCGAGTCCAACATTATGATATTGTTTCTGATCTGAATCCGGCATCTATATTACTATTTTTTATTCAAGTCCAATACTAATTGAGTACTTATTATGTTAATGAATTATTTTGAGTCCAGTGCTTATAATATGGAAGGACTCATAGATATAGTTTACTATAAGATAATGTTGCATCCATTAATTTGTATGAATTTTCTATCACAAGTATAATTGTTTGGTACTTAAATCAATTGGTCTTATTGGGGGGAGTTGTGACACGACCTGAACGAGGACCTTGTCGTAATAGGCATCCCAAGTCCGACCAGGATCGGAGACCACCCCCATTACCTTACCCAACATCCAGTCGCCTACCCTGAGTTGGTTAAATTTTGAGCATATAACAAGATAGTGTAACAGCTCACATGAAGACTCTAGGATAGGATCACAACCATGATCGATCCAATCGAGTCTAACTATTCCACACCAACCGCCTAACCATACCAAAGGCCATAAACCAGGACATAAACCAAATAAGTTCCAAAATATAATATAATTAATGAAAAAGGCTTAAAAATACCCCTGAACTATCTGAAATAGCTCAAAAATACTCCTCGTTAGATTTTTGGCTCAAAAATACCCCGTTGTTAAATATTTGGCTCAAAAATACCCCCCCCCAAATGGAATTTGAAAAAGGATCAAAAATACCCCTGAACTATCTAAAATGGATCAAAAATGCCCCTCGTTAGTTTTTTGGCTCAAAAATACCCCTCTGTTAAATATTTGGCTCAAAAATACCCCTCCCCTTAACGAAATTCCACCAAGCATGCCACCTAGATAAAAAAACATGTGGCTATGCCACATTAACATCCATATGTAAAATGTTATATTTTTTAATTATATCACATTCCTTTCTTCTTTATTTTTATTTTTTTGCAAAGCAGTTTTATTGATCTGGAAAAAAATATGATCTGGAAAATTAAAAATTTTAAAAAATATTTAAATAAAATAAATCAGTGTTTTTACTGGATTTAGTTTAACGTTTTTGGAATTTCTCGACATTGGGAAGGTACTAAATAAATTTTGTTAAAGGAGTACAAATTATTCAATTTTTCTCATTATATGATAAACTTTTCACTTAGATTATTTAAGAAAATTATATCCATGTTTTTCTAATGATTAAAATATATTAAATGTCATTTACTTTTCTGAAAGTGGAATTTTCAAAAATTCTAAGAATACTTTATGATTAAACATAAAATTAGAAAAACTATCAACATTCATTTAGTTCAGAAAAAATAAATCAACATAGTAAGAATAGCTTAGCCCATGTGCAATGAGTTGTGGTAATGACTAAGCTTGAAGTCATTGTGATCTTTTAGGCATGAAAATTGGGAATAAAAGTGTAATGTCTCATGATACATGAGTCTTCACTATCACCCTGGTAAGGCTAATATGGTTTGTGATGCTCTTAAAAGGTTATACATGGAGAGTTTGGCTTATGTGGATGAAGGAAAATGGGAATTAGTGAAAGATATTCAACGCTTGAAAAATCTTGGAGTTTGTCTTTTAGACTCTGAGGATGGTGGGGTGATGGTACAGGAAGTGGTTTGACCGTTTATTAGAGTAGAGGTGAAGGATAAGCAAGTGCTAGATCCTATCTTGAAAGAAATCAAGAGTAATACGGGTATGTAGAATGTAATGGTGTCTGAGATCAGTGGTGATGGTACTTTATGATACCAAGGAAGGTTGTGCATTCCTAATTTCGATGGTTTGTGAAAAAAGATCTTGTCTGAGGCGCATGAATCACTCTATATTGCACATCCTGGCTCAACGAAGATATATCATAATCTCAAGGAGATGTATTGGTGAAATGGTATGAAAAAGACGTGGTGGATTTTGTGGCCAAGGGCTTAGTGTGTCAACAAGTAAAAGTGTAGCACATGAGAGCTGGTGGTTTGTATCAAGAAATTATTTTTTCCAAATAGAAATAAGAGGTAATTACTATGGATTTCATTACTGGTCTTCCTCAATATCAAAATTAATAGGATTCGATTTAGGTCATCGTGGATAGAATGACAAAGTCTGCTCACTTTTTGCTAGTGAGGACTACATTTTCGATGGAGGATTACGTGAAGTTATATCTTCAGCGATAGTAAAGTTGCATGAGGTACCTGCTTTGATTATCTATGATTGTGGTATGCAGTTTCCATCTTATTTTTGGTGATTTTAGAAGGGATTGGGTACTAAGGTGAGTCTGAGTACTGCTTTTCATCCTCAGATGGATAGGCAAGCCGAAAGGACTATTCTGACATTAGAGGATATGCTTCGAGTATGTGTGGATAATTATGGTGGTAGTTGGGTTGAGCATCTACCTTTGGTAGAGTTTGGTTACAACAATAGTTATCATTCTAGTATTAGTGTGGACCCTTTTGAGGCATTGAATTATAGGAGGTGTAGATCTTCTACTGGTTGAATCAAACATGGTGAGGTAGATATACTCGATCCAGATTTGGTCTATTAGGATATGGAAAAGGTTAAGGTGATTCGATATAGGCTTAAGGTTGCCCAAAGCATCCAAAAGTCCTATGTGGATGTAAGGTATAAGGACCTGGAGTTTGAGGTTGGGGATAAGGTGTTCCTCAAGGTATCTCCCATGAATGGAGTGATGCGGTTTGGCAAAAAGTGGAATCTCAGTCCCAAAATATATTGGTCCTTATATGGTTTTGCGGAGGGTTGGAAATGTTGTTTATGAATAGGAGTTGCCTTCTAATTTGAACTCCATTCATCTGGTGTTTCATGTCTCCATGTTGAGGAACTTTCTTGGTGATCCTTCTTCGATTATTTGTTTAGAGATGTTGGATATCTCAGACTCTGTGTCATATGAACAGATCCTGGTTGAGATTTTAGATAGGCAGGTTCATCAGTTGTGAATCAAGGATGTGGTTTCAGTTAAGATTTTGTGGAAGAACCATAAGGTGGTAGAAGCTACATGGGAACCAGAGGAGGACATGAATTCCAAGAATCCACATTTGTTTCTGCTCCTAGGATTCGTGCAAAAGGTATGTGTCTTCAACACATCTTTATTTTTTTAGTTTGTTAAAGGAAAGATTAATATCTTTGACTATTTGTTTTCAAACTTTTTTAAGATTAGAAATATAATTGATAATGCGAATGACTCGTGCGTGTGGTTACACCTACCTTGTCCATCATTTAGGGATGAATGTTCCTAGTGTAGGAGACTGAAACACCCTGGTTTTTGGACCTTAGAAAAATTCCTTGATTTCTGGCTTTTCAGAAAGATACTATTAGGGGAAAGAGTCATACACTTGGGTACGTATAGTAAGGTCCGGTCGTATACTGACCAGTATTGGTTGGTGGGATGAATGTAGTTACTAGAATGGGTACGATTTGGGTGGTACGAGTTGTATAGTTGGGTATGGGTTATTTGGTTACCTCACAAAACCTTAGACTTCATAAATTAAGTTGGATCTGAGTACAAGTGTCTCACTATGAACCGTAAGCCAAGGTACGAGTCGTACCCACGACTCGTATGGTGGTCAGTGTTAAAACCTCCTAGATTCTATTCTGCCAAGTGTGCAGTTTTGGGGTACTAGTCTTATACTTGAATACGACTTGGGTTTAGGTGTGTTATACCTTGGATAGTGTTGGCTTCAAGGAGGAAATCCTAGGGTACGAGAGGTGGGTACCACTCATATAGGATGGGTACGACTCGTAAGGGTCAGTCGTACCCTATAACGGGAATTTAATGTAGTTTAAGTGAGGGAAATCTTTACATTTCTCCAATAAGGTCCCACAACTTATATTGCACTTGGAAGGTTATTTTACCTATTATTCTATTCTTAAACACTTGGAAAACACTCTTAAATCCCTTTTAGAGTTCTTGGGCAAAGGAAGATAGAGTTTCATCTTAAGGAGTAAATTGAGGCTTGTCTTGGTGATTTCTCTCCATCACCATCTTGGTTTAAGGCATGTTTTCTTCCCTCATTGTTAGTTCCAACTAAAGGCATGGTTTTATACAGTGTTTTCATGATTTAAATGTGTATGATCTTGGGTTTTCAAATATTATTTGGGGGGTTTTGTTATAAATGCTTAGTTATGGTTTCCCATGTTTTAATTATGCTTTCATATGCATTAATGGTGGTTTTGGATAATTGGTTGCATGGGAATGTTTCCTTGGTAATGGACTTTGGTTTTTGAAATACTATGCCCACAATGTGTTTGATAAAATACCTATAACAATGTTCTCACTATATTATTGGATTTTCAATTGAACTTATGCATGATTTAACCTTGTAATGGAACCCTAAATGATATGAACGGCTTAAATGGTTTTGAATGGTTTGAAAAGGCCTTGGTGGTCATGGTTTTGGCTTAATTGGAAATCATGTGGGGTACATGGGAATCCCCTAAGGATTGGCTAAGGACAATACTTGCAAGTTATAGTTGGTATGACGATACCACTACTAATAGCCTTAGTTAATAATAATGGAATAATGGTTTGGTTAGAAAACAGTTTTAATTGGGCTTAAAAGATGGGGTGTATAGCAAAGCTTTAGAAGGTGGAGGTTTGAGGGGGGATTGAAATTGGAAACTCATATTTGCCAATGTGAGGTTTGGTCTTAGTGACCGTGTGCATGATGTTGTACTTTATATTTTGGGGGATGTACTAGTCATCCCATATTAGTAATAGGTTAGTTTGTCATTATTAAGATTTATTACTTTGATATGGGAAGATAACAATGCTAACTCTGTAGGCAACTCTTACTCGTAGGCGACCTTCTTAAAATGACTCAAAATCGTATATTGGCCAACATAGCGAGGACTGAGATTCCTCTTCTTTCCAAATCTCTTCACCCCTTTCATGGGTAAAATTTTCAAATACACAAGGTCACTAACATCAATTCAAGCTCTCACCTTCTCACATTCTCATAAGACTTCCGACAGCTTTGGGCTATTTTCATCCTTTCTCAAATTAACTAAACCTTTTCCATTGCCTTATACACTTAATTCCGCCCTATCAAGGAAGCTTCTCCAACCTCAAACCAACCAATAAAAGACCTGCACCTCCAACCAAGAGAGCCTCAAATAAAGTTATCTGAATACTGGAGTGATAGCTGTTATTGTAGGCAAACTCAATCTAAGGTAAGTGATCATCCCAACTACCTTTGAAATCAATAACATAATCCCTCAATAGTACTTTAGGGTCTATATTGTTCTCTTTGCCTGACCATCGGTCTACGGATGAAAAGTTGTACTGAGATCAGCTTGGGTACCAAGACCTTTTTGAAAAGCCTTCCAAAAATGAGATGTAAACTGGGTACCTCTATATAAAATGATGGTCAACGGGACTCCATGTAATTTTACCAACTCCTTGAGATAGAGTTTAGCATAATCCTTGGCTGAATATGAGGTATGGACTACCAAAAAATGGGCTGACTTGGTCATTCTATCCACAATGACCCAAATCGAATCATGCTGACGACGCGTATAAGGAAACCCTACAACAAAATTCATATTCACCACTTCCCACTTCCATGTGGGGATGTTGAATTCCTGAAGAGTACCACTAGATCTATAATGCTTAACCTTAACCTGCTGACAACTCGGATACTTAGCCATAAATTTTGTAATATCCTTCTTCATACCATTCAACCAATAGAATTCCCACAAATCATGCTACATCTTAGTGTCTCCTGGGTTAATAAAATATTGCGAACAATGCGGCTCTGCTATCATTCACTGCCACAAACCATCAACCTTCAAAACACATAACCTTCCCTAACAACAAAGTACGCTACCCCCCTTCCCCGGGAGAAAAACTCAACCTTCTGATCCTGGATTGCCTCCTTCAACTTCACCAACATAGGATCTTTGTCATCCTTTTCTTCTACTTTGGAAACCAATGAAGATTCTGAACCATTCTAAACCCATACACTTCCTTCAATTAAATCAACGAACCAAACACCCAATCTAGCAAGCTAATAAACCTCACGAACTAACTCTATCTTATCATCCTTAACATGGGAAACACTTTCTATAGACAACCTACTAAGATCATCGGCCACAAGATTGTCCTTACCTGGGTAATACAGGACACTCATATCATAATCCTTCAATAGTTCCAACCGACTTCTCTGACAAAGATTTAGGTCTTTTTGAGTGAACACATACTAAATGCTCTTGTTAACAGTAAACACATCCACATAAATCCTATACAGATAATTCTTGCAAATCTTTAAGGAAAAAACAACTGTTTCCAACTCAATATCATGAGTCAGGTAATTCTTCTCATAGGGTTTAAGTTGTCTCGAGGCATAGGCTATAACCTTTCCTCGTTGAATCAAAACACAATTGAGACCAACTCTAGAAGCATCCCAATATTCCATGAAACCATTAGAACTCTCTGGTAGATTCAAAACTTAAGCGTAAGTGAATCGAGTCTTCAACTCATAAAAACACATCTCGCAAGAATTGGACCACTGAAATTTGACTTTCTTTTGAGTCATTCTGAACATGGGAGAGGCAATAAAATATAATCCTTTTAAAAAATTTTCTATAGTAACCGACTAAACCTAGGAAACTTCTGGTATCTGATGGAGAGAAGGATCTAGTCTAGTTTCTTACTACTTTGATCATTTGAGGATCAACTCGAATGCCTTCATCGAAAATAATATGACCGAGGAAATTTACTATTTTAGCCAAAATTCACATTTGATGAACTTAGCGAATGACTGGTGATTCTTAAGGGTCAGCAAAAAAATTCTCAAATGGTCTGCATGTTCTCCCTCACTATGAGAATAAATGATAATGTCATCTATTAAGACTATGAAGAACATATCTAGGAACTACTTCAACACCCTATTTATCAAGTCCATAAAAGATGTAGGAGCATTTGTTAGTCCCAAAGACATAATTACAAACTCAAAGTGACCATACCGAGTTTTGAAGGTTGTCTTTGGGATGTCATAATTTTTTACTCTGAGCTAAAAATAGCCAAATTTAATGTTAATTTTAGAGAAGAAATACGCACCCTGAAGCTGGTGGAATAAGTTATCAATCCTGGGGAACGGGTACTTATTCCTGATTATGATATTATTCAACTGATGGTAGTCAATGCACATTTTGAGAGAACTATCTTTGTTACACACGAATAGGACTAGAGCATCCCATAGAGAGACAATAGGCCTGATGAAGCCCTTATCTATGATGTCTTTCAACTATTCTTTTAATTTCTTAAGATCGGATAGAGCCTCTCTATAAGGTGGAATTAAAATGGACTAGGTATTTTGATGGAGATCTATTCAAAAGTTGATATCCTTCTCGGGAGGAACTCTGGAAACGTATTCAGGAAACACTTTCAGGAACTCATTTACTACTGGAACTAATTCAAGACTTGAGATTTTAGAAATTAAGTTTTTGAAATGGACAAGATGATAAATACAACCCTTAGAGATCATCTTTCTTGCCTTAAGGTAGGAGACGAGTTGACCTATAGAAACTGAGGTACTACCCATTTATTCCCTGACAGGATTATTAGGGAACTGAAATTGGACAATTCTATTTCTATAATAAACTAAGGCAAAGAAAGAGTGGAGCCAATCCACACTGAGAATAACATCGAAATTAGTTATCTCTAACTCTACCAGGTCTACTAAAGTAACTTTTTGAGATACTATAACCAAGAAATTTCTGTACACCCAGTTGTCTATGATTGAAATACCAACTGGGGTAGATACTTAGAAGGGCTCTGCTAGAATTTTCGGACTGACGCCAAAATCTACTGCTATAAAAGGAGTCACGAAGAAAAGTGTGGCTTCGGGATCTAACAAGGCATACACATAATGATGAAAGACTTGTAATGTACCAACTACAACATCAGTAGAAACCTTCTAATCCTATTGAGTTCGAAGATGATAGAGTTGATTCTAGCACTGGCCACTGGTTGCATTGGAAGTGGAACCCTATCGAGTGGGCGACCTACTAGAGCTGTAGAAGGATTTGTCTAGCCCTGCTGATGATCATTCCTACCCTTCTACATACCTACTAGTCAATCCCTTAACTTCTGGAAAAAATTTCCATGTCAATAACTCGCATCACTTCCATCCATACACTCACCCTTATGGTTCTTACCACACCTCTTGTAGATTGGATTCATATGGCTATTGTTCACACTAACCAAGGACTTAGAGCTTATGATCTATCACGAGTATCCTACAATAACTTAAGTACTGAAGAACTGGCAAAAGATGGGGTTGGGGAGGAGGACTTCTGGAAGAACTGAGAATAGTTCCCACCATCTGACCTTTGTTGAGAGAAGTTAAAGGTACTAATTCTAGCCCTCTTATTTTCCCTTTTCTTTTTCTCAAGCTTCTCTTTCATAATTTGCTGAGCATCAACCATCAATTTGGAAAGGTCCATCTACTTAATCAAAATTGTTGTCCTGCACTCCTTTACCACATCCTCAGAAACTCTAGACATAAAATTACTTATTTTGGCCCTAGAATAATCCACCATAGTCGAAACATACCTTAAAAACTAGGTAAACTTGAGCGAGTACTCCTTCAAACTCATGCTACCCTGCTTGAGGTTAAAGAACCCTTGCACTTTAGCTCCCCTTAACTCAAGTGGGAAAAACCTATCTAGAGAAGTAGTAGCAAACTTATCCAACTATACAGGCCCTGCGTCAGCACCTCTATCCTTCTTCTACTACTTAACCCAAGTATAAGCCATACTTGTAATTGGTAAGTGGCTAAGTCATCACTCTTACTAGAAGTGTCACCCACAATATCCATCACCTTCTATACATAATCTAGAAATTCCTGGGGATCCTCCTCATACTTAGATCCAGAGAACATCGGGATTCATTTGAGTAAAGTCTCAAATTCTAGCTGCTGACATATTCATTACTGGGTTGATTGGGACAACAATATGCTGGTTATTCTGGGCAGCCATATATTGAGCCAAGGCTATGAAAGCAACCCTGAATTTAACATGGGAGACTTACTAATTTAGAGGGTCTTTCTAAACAGGCGATGGTGCGGGTGGATCCCCGTCTCTACTTCCATTTTGCCTTTATGGAGACATTTTTTGTAAATGGTAGAGAATGAGTTAGAGAAATAATATTAATAGATGTTACGCTCTATTGCAAGACGTGAATACTGAAAGAAGGGAAACTTTTCCAAAACATTTTGTAGCCTCTCACCTATAAGTGTAGTGCGCTTCACACCCATGAACAAGACTCTACGTAACTCGACTATCAGAAACCCTAGGACACTTTAAACCTCGGGCTCTAATACTAAATTTTTCATGACCTGAGGCTACCCCTAGTCATAACACGGTGCCTAGAGTCACAAGTGATCCCAAGCTAACCCATGGTCTGGTACCTGCTATGAGAACTGAAGAAAAATATGGAAGCTAAACTAAAAATCTGAAAAATAAATAATACTAAAGGTAATATTTAATATGTCTAAACATCAGATAAAAACTAAACACAAGTTTGATAATCTGAAAGCCTCTAGCATAGGGAGTTGATGGGACAAACCCCCAACTAAGTCCAACTAAATGAAATAGTATAAGGTGCTGAAAATAACAACTGAAAACTAGTCGTTGATGTATGAGGACTCACCACTGCTACTGCTGAATGGCACATGAATTGTCTAAGTATGATCAGGGAACTGAGCATCCGAACCTATATCATGAGACAATAAAGCTCAAAAAGGGTATGCAATCGGTACTTTGAATGTACTATGTACTATGGGAGGCTAACTAATATAACTTAGCATGAATGCATAAATATATAACTAAATGTAAGACCATGTATATACATGTACTGAATGAACTAAATAACTTAATAGATGAATACAAGGTCGTGTATAACTAAATTAAAACATAATCTGAATGTAAACTAAATGTAAAACTAAACTGGAGATATAAGAGCTAACTACAATCGACATACCCCAATCTGAGCTAAATCGAGGTCCAACTAGTAAACCCAGTTTGATGGGTGTTAGTACCTAGCCTAGGATACCAACACTGGCTGGCGGGGATCTACTAATCTAATTTCTTGAAGGACTAGGGTGTCATGCCTCTACAGACAGAGGACCCCTCATAACCTATGGTGGCGATGTAGTTCTGGAAATTAGAGACTATTACTAATGGTCTCATACCTAACTTATGAGGGGGTAATCATTCCTATATTCGATCGGTTCTAAGTACTCCAAACTGAATGACACTAGTATTGATATTTATTTACCATGATCTGATATTGATATAATTTTCATCATCATAATGTTCTAAATTTTAAATATACAAGCATAATCTGAATGACTTATTACCTGAAAACTATAACATGCATGATTACCTAGATATTGGGTGTTTATAAGCATAAAGTAATGCAAATAATCATGGTGACGATAAAGTAATCATGAGATGGAAAATCATAAATAGTACTCAACATGGCATCAACTGAACTTAGTATTGGTGACTGAGATTATCAAATGTATGGAAACATAATTCGCATGGGGAAATATATTCTTACGATTTGTATTCAAGCAATTGAGAAAAAGTTAAGTACTTCCTATTGTACTTGAAATCCCATAAAATAAAAAGGGTTCAAAAAATAAGAAATTCTTAGGACTCAATAGGTAGAAGGGACAAATTGATGAAATCCCACATACCTGGTAGTAAGAGCCTTGGGAAATTCTTTGGAAAATTCTTGATCTTAAAGAACCCTAATTTCTTCTTGGGAAAAGAGAAAACCACCTCTATTGATTCTCTTTGGGTTAAATCATGCTTAATCATGGAATTATGGGTTTTGAGTCTTTTATACCCCCCTTTGGAAAGCCTAAATGATATGGGTTAGGCTTTTAAAGAAGTGGGAAAAGACTTAAAAGTCCCTGGGAAAATGTACAGGAAAACCCGCGTCCAGTCGTTATGACTCACTTCACGACTCATTACAACTGACTACAACTCCTAAGGTGTTGTCGTTGTCTGAAACTTAGCTTTTGGGTCCTTTACAGGTCGGGTTATAAGTCTTTATAAAGACTCATAAGGTATGACTATGAGTCGTGTGATGGACTCGTAACCACTGGGATGAATTTCTTGAATACCTACTATTATGACTATGATTCCCTCCAACGACTCATAGCCACTGGTTATGGGTCGTAGGGAGGAGTCTAGTCACTGGAACAAAATTTGGGTCCTTTACTAGAGTGACTACAACTCACTCACTATGACTCATCACGTGTGGTAACGACTCGTTACCTGAGTCGTTGTCATGATAGTATGTTTAGGCCCTTAGGGAAATTTCCCATGACTTTTCATCACGATAATGGATTGAGGCAAGACTTGAAGTATTGGAAATCTATCTTGGTGACCTATATTTTGAGGGGTCTAGATCTTTAAAACATTGGGCATTACAAAAACAAATAAAAAATGATTAATGAAACCAAGTGCAGACTCGAACCACAACTAAATATGCACTATGGGGCAACAACACAGGGCTCATTCTCAATCTAAGTTTAATTAGTTATTTTTGTCTTTTTAGATGACCAAATACATTAAGGATATGCAAAGTTCTAGTTATTTAGTGACAATTATGATCTAAGGAAAAAATTCTAAAATATGAAGGACACCGAAGCTAACAAACACAATATAGTAAACGTATAAACCAAGTCCAAGTAACTAGCTACTTGAGAAATTCTATAACCAATTATGTCTAAAAAGGGAGTTGTCCCACAATAACCTATTTCAAAATGAACCATAAGGCTTACAACAAGTCCTAAGGAACCCATCCTAAGGTAGGCAAAAATCTAAGCCTAGACTAAGGCACCAAACCTAACCACATAGGCCTATGTAAACTAATCAAAGTTCTAAGAAATAGCATTTATCAGGCCCAAGGAATTCAAGGAAGAAATCTATCATAATGTTCTCTAATTGGCTAAAATAATCAAGAATCACCTAAAGGAGTATTTGAACCATAATAACCCACCAATAATTAGCACAATACGATACTAATTCTCTATATTAAATATTTTCCCTTCCAAGAAGTATCTGGATACTGGCATTCTACCAAACTAACAATCTTGGTATCAAGATGACAAGAAAGATACCCATATTTTAAATTTATTTTGTGGATCAGAAATCAGGCTAAATATCACATATGAGGCCCACTTACGGATTCTAAAAATTTAAACCGCAATAACATCCCTCTGGAACAATGGGATTTTGCTCAAAATTATTCATGACTAGTTCTCATTTTGAGTCCAAATTAGTTTGGTAAGTCCAAAGAAAATTGAGAATTAACCTACTGAATTAACAGGATTTAGACTGATAACTTATAAGCTAATGACCAGAAAATTATCACCCCAATGATGCTTACTTAATCCCAGCTTCAATTTGTGATTCCCCAATAATTCTTAAGCTCCCAAGAATATATATTGATTTTGGAATTAGAAATTCTAAGCTATAGAATGAAAAGACCAATATTTATACTACCAGGGTCCTTTTTTCGCGAATACAATACTCTCATTGCAATCGTGATGATAGACTGGGCAAGACTTTTATGAATGCAGCCGGTCTACCCTAAATGCAATGAAAAATCCTAGACCTACTAGACCATCTTTATCTTTATGAATGCAACGGCTAGCTCACAAAAACAATGGTTATGAATCCTTTGATACTTGCAAATACAGCCAAGGCCTTGCGAACATAAAGACTATATTTGGTCTGCACTAGGTATTGTTACACCAATAATCTTCTAACCATCTAGATTCTCAGGATTCATTTATGGTTGGTTGAGAATCCAAAGGTTAGTCCATGAGGTATTGATTTGCTTTGAGAGTCATTGGACAAAAGTTAGATTTCTTAGGTTCTTTAGGTTAGGATTTGTTCTTTGAGGTTTTGGAGTTGGTGATCGGGTTTTCCTTTAATTATCACCCTTGAGGAGAGTGATGAGGTTTGGCAAAGGGGAAATATCAACCCATGTATATTATGCCATTCGAGATTCTTTAGAGAGTTGGGATGGTATGTTATGAGTTAGCCCTACCTCCAACCTTTTCCTCTATTTACCCATTTTTTCATGTTTTGAGGCTTTGACACTATATTCTCGATGCATCTCACGTGCTCCATTGTGACTTAATTCGATTGGATGATAGGTTAACCTTCGTAGAGGAGCTAGCTTTTATTCTAACCAGATATATTAGGTAATTTCACAATAGGGAGATTTCGATAGTAAAGGTTAAATGCAGACACCATCTAGATGGGGAGGTTATCTGGGAAATTGAGCATAGAATGTAGACTCAGTATCCTCACCTGTTTGAGCCTTTAGATACTTCTTAAACTCTTTACTTTTGCAAATAAAAGTCTTTTAAGTATTGGATGTCGTAATGACGCTCTTGATCATTTTCCCTATTTTAAGATTTTCCTACATTTAGATCTTTTCGATTGATGCCCCAAGTCCTTTAAGACTTACTGGGGCTGACTGTTTGGTTCTCTAACAGTTAATTTGGTTTTTGTAGCAGTTTTTCTATTTTGGAGCTTCTAAAGTTGAGAAAATAGTTTGGGACCAAAGCTTCTAGTAAACAGCCTCGGATGATGATGTTTCTAGTTTCACTAGCTTTAAAATGTTAATTTTAGGTTGGAGTACCAATGATTTAGGTTTGGAGGCTTCTAGATTTATTTTGGGCTATTAGTTGGATTTAGATAAATATGGAGATAGACATTGCTAACATATCAAATGGTTTTATCTGAATACTTCAGTGGTAGCTGTTATTTTAGGAAAACTCTACTAAGTCCAGACACTACTCCCACTGGCCTCCAATATCCATAACACAAGCTTAGAGCAGGTACTTAAAACCCTGAATAGTCTAATTCAACTAGCAATTAAACTGAGAATGAAAATCTATGCTAAGGTCGACCTAGTTACCTAACTCTTCCTAAAAATCTTTCTAAAAGCAGAAGGTCTAATAGGAACCTCTATCATAACTAGTAGACATGTTCACTCGATAAAGATGAACCATCTCTCAAACATAGATCCGAGCTAGCTTCTCAACACTATAGGAAGAGTGAATAAGTAGAAAATAATCAAACTTTGTCAATTGATCTATAGTGACCCAAAATATATTAAAATCGCAAGAAATTAAAGGTAAACCACTCAGGAAATCCATAGTAATTAGCTCTCACTTCAACTGAGGAATGAGTAGCCTCTGAAAACAAAAAATAGGTCTCACATATTTGGACTTAACCTGTTAAAAACACAAACACTAAGCCATTATGTTCGACATATTTCTCCTCATACCACTCTACTAGTAATATTATCTCAAGTCTCTATACATCTTAGTTATTTTGGTGGTGAATAAAGTATCTAGAGAAATCGGCCTCCTAGAGTATCAACTAAACAAAACTTCCCACCATCAGAACACAAATACGACTACCAACCCTCAATATATGCTCAAATACTAAGGCAAATGACATGGCCTCTCCTTTTTGCACTTGGTTTTAAATACCACACATCTAACTATTGTCAATTTCCTTTCTTAAGTCTACTCCACCAAAGTAAACTTGACATCAACACTAGAAAAAATCCTCAAAATGTTAATTCAAATTAATTGATTTGGTAAGGACTGAAGTCCAAGGTTAATGGTTACTCTAAAATAGAAAGAAAGAGCAAACTCTCCATACTCACATCCTTTCGGCTCAAGGCTTCTTCTAACATATTTACCTTACCAAGATGGTACATAACAAAGATGTCATAGTCCTTGAGAAACTCAAGACATCTACTCTATCTCAAATTAATATCCTTCTGAGTAAAAATGTACTAAAGTCTACAATGATTGGTGAACATATCCAGTGAATACAATAAAGGTAATTCCTCTAAGTCATAAATGTAAAAACTAGCATAGTGAAAAAATTGGTTTCTGGACCTTAGAAAATTTCCTTGATTTTTAGTTTCTGGGAAAAATACAACTTAGGGTAATGATTCATACACTTAGGTATGGGTGGTATGGTCAAGTCGTATGCTGACTAGTGTGGGTTGGTGGGATGAATGTAGTTACTAGAATGGGTACAATTTGGGTGGTACAAGTCGTATAGTTGGGTATGAGTTATTTGGTTACTCCACTTAACCTTATACTTGGTAAATTAAGTTGGATCTAAGTATGAATGGCTCACCATGAGACATAATCCGGGTACAAGTCATACCCAGGACTTGTACGGTGGTCAGTGTTCAAACCTCCTGGATTTATTCTGCCAGGGGTACGATTTAGGGGTACAAGTCATACACTTGAATATAAATTGGATTTAGGTGTTTGGTACCTTGGAAAGTGTTAGGTACAGGGGGGAAATCCTAGGGTATGAGTGGTGGGTACCACTTTATAGGATGGGTATGACTCGTAAGGGTTAGCCGTACCTTATCACATGAATTTGATATAGTTTAAGTGAAGGCAATCTGGATATTTACCCACTTATCTTAATAAGGTGCCAGGACTTACATTGCACTTGGAAGGTTATTTGTCATATTATTCTATTCTTAAATACTTGGAAAACACTCTTAAATCCTCTTTAGAGTTCTTGGGCAAAGAAATCTAGGGTTACATCTTAAGGAAGAAATTAGGGCTTGTCTTGGTGATTTCTCTCTATCATCATATTGGTTTAAGGCATGTTCTCTTCCTTCATTGTTAGTTCCATCTAAAGTCATGGTTTTGTACAATATTTTTATGATTTGATTATTGTATGATTTCGAGGTTTCAAATATGATTTAGGGGTTTTGGTTATAAATGATTGGTTATGGTTTTTTATGTTTTAATTATTCTTTTATATGCAATAATGGTGGTTTTGGATAATTGGTTGCATGGGAATGGTTCTTTGGTAATGTACTTTGGTATTGAAAATACTATGCCCCAATGTGTTTGATAAAAGGCCTATAACAATATTTTCACTATATTATTAGATTTTCAATGGAATTTATGCTTATTTTAACCTGGTAATAGAACCCCAAATGATATGAACAGTTTAAATGGTTTTCAATGGATTGAAAAAACCTTGGTGGTCATGGTTTTGGCATAATTAGAAATCATATGAGGTATATGGGAATCCCCTAAGGATTGGCTGAGGATAACACTTGTAAGTTATAGTTGGTATAATGATAAAACTACTAATAGCCTTGGTTAATAATAATGGATAATGACTTTGTTGGAAAATAGTTATAATTTAGATTAAAGGAGGGAGGTGTGTAGCAAAGTCATGGAAGGTGGATGTCTCAAAGGGATTGAAACTAGAAACTCATATTTGCCAATGTGAGATTTGGTTCTAGTAACCGTGTGCATGATGTCACACTTTATATTTTGGGGGATATAATAGTTATCCCAGGTTTCCTTCCCTGGTAGTTTAAGATGCCAGAGCAATACAACCCAAGTAAAGTTTTTAATGGCATGCTAAACCCGATTCCCTTTCCCTCCATTGTTATATATATATATATATGTATGGTTTATGTTTGTATGGATAGTTTTACTTGGTTTTATAAATGGAAATATTGTATCCTTATCCTGAGTTCATGCTAGAATTCACCCGCTAACTATCTTCAGGCATTGTATCCCTACGCGATAAGGAAACTGGGCGTTCAACTTCTCTTGCTTAGCATTCAGATATTTGGGGACAACTGTTGGATTGAAGTGGTGAGTTTTCATCTTTCTAGAAGGATCTATTTCATGGATTTTATTTCATACTTTAACTTATGTATGGATATTATTTTTGTCTATGTTTGGGGGAATATCCCAACCAGATTTTGGTATTCTTTTGGTTAAAGGCTTTTGTGGAACTACTATGGGTTGGAATGGGCGGGATTGATATTAGTGTCAGCCTTAGCATTGCTTGGTATTTGGGATGATATCGTTTGACGATATTGTTGGTTGTTCCATCCTCTTTTATTTTGGGATTAGTTAATTATTAATGAAAATTATTTGGTTATGGTTGGATCAATGGTTTGGTTTGGCTTGGTATAGTTTTATGGTAGGTATGGAACAGTCAGACTCAATTTGGTCGGTCTTGGTAATATACCTATCCCATAGTGTAATCTAGATAGTTACGCTATCTTATTATATGTTTAAAATATATCAAACTCAGTATAGGCGGGTGGAGGTTGGGTTGGGTAACTGGGGTGGTCTCCAGTCTCGGTCTAACTTGGGACACCCATTACGACAAGGCCCCAGGTTAGGTCATGTCAAGTCGGTATTAGAGCATCAAGTTCATGGTCAATTAGGAGTCCACAAAGCCATGTCAAGTAGTGCATCTTTTAGGGGTGTGTATCCCCCCACACTCATAAGAGAGAGGCTGCAAGGCATTTAGAAATATTTCACTTTTTTGGTATTTTATTTGTATGCCTAGTGTTTAAGTCTTGGAATTCTTCTCTAATACTTGGTTTTTCACTTTTTAGATCATGCCTCGATGATCTGTAACACAAGAAAACTCTTCAGTTCCATCTGGGGATAATGTTGATGGGGTACATTCTACGTTTGGAGTTTGTCTTCGTTCTTAGTGTCCTATCTCTGATGGTTCTGGAATTCCTCCGGTTTCTACTAGTCCTCCTCAGGGTAAGGTGACTAATGCAGAATTTCTCATGTCTATTCATACTATTGGTCAGTTAGTAGCTTCTTAGGTTAAGCAGGATGTGTCTGGTAGGTTGTCTGCTGAGGCCACAAGGGTTGGCTAATTTATGAAATGAATCATTCTAATTTTACTGATGTGAAGGTAGAGGAGGATTCTTAGGTTTTCTTGAATGAAATGGAGAAGATATTCAGGGTGATGCAAGCTACTGATGTGGAAGGAGTTAGATTAATATCTTATCAGCTCAAAGATATTGCGTACCAATGGTACGAAGAGTGGGATAGAGATAGAGGTTATGTTGAATAGTTTTCCTTATGGGATGCCTTTTCTGGTGATTTTCTAGATCGTTTCTTTCATCAAGAGATGAGGAAAGCAAAGATGGAGTAGTTTGTGAATCTTAAACAAGGATAATGACTCTCAAGGAATATGCCTTGAAATTTCATCAGTTGTCAAGGTATGCTCCTGATTTGGTGGTTAACATGACAGAGAGGATGAGAAAGCTTGCTTCTGGTCTATGTCAAGATTTAATCTTGGAAATAAAGATTGCTTTGCTGATCAAGGATATGGACATTTTGAGGTTAGTTATCCATATGCAGTAAGTGGAGGATGGGAAGAGGAAAAAGACAGAGTTTCGAGATAGGCATGGTAAAAGAAATAGGTTTTCTAACCAGGGAGATGCCTAGTTGTAAGGTGGTCAGGATAGAGGTAAATGGACAAAAAAAAGTAGGGGGTTCTGGTTCCTTCTCTACTGTTAGTGCTCCTTACCTGAGGCAGTCGGGTGATAGGCATCAGTAAGGTGGCAATAATTTTTGGGCACAAGGTTCCCAATCTTAGGTGAGTGGGGGTCAGTTGGCTTTTTCATACCCTTTTTGCCAGTTCTGTGGTTGTCTTTATCGAGGTTATTATGCCAAAGGAAGGGATAAGTGTTTTAAATGTGGCTAGCTAGGCCATATGCTCAAGAATTGTTTGGTTGGTAAGGGAGCATTGGGAGCGGTCAAAACTTTGGCTTCGGTGTCTGCTCCTGCTTTTGGTACCGACACTAGCCGAAATAGGTTGTATGCTCTTGTATCTCGAAAAAAATCTAAGGCATCACCTAATGTCGTTACTGGTATGTTACAACTCTTTTCTCATGAAGTGTATTGTCTATTTGATTTAGGGTCCACTCTTTTTTATGTGACCTTATATGTGTCTATATGTATTGGTTTTGATCTTGAGGTTGTTTTAGATCTTTTTTCTATATCTACCCCAGTAGGTGACTCAGTTATTGCTAAGAGAATCTTAAGAGGGTGTGTGGTATCTATGGGTGGTAGGCAGACTTTGGTGACTTGCTTGAACTTTATATGGTGAATTTTGATATTATTCTGGGGATGGATTGGTTATAGTCTTGTTATGGATCCTTGGATTATCGTAACCGTAAGGTTGTCTTTAGGTTTCCTGTAGAGCCGATTATAGAGAGGAAGGGTGGTTCCCTAGCTCCTAGGGGGAGATTTATTTCTTTTATTAGAGCATAGAGGTTAATCTATAAAGGTTGCATTTATCACTTGGTCCGGATTAAATATTGTAACTCGAAAAGTCCTTCTTTACAGTTTGTTCCAGTGGTAAATAAGTTTCCTGAGGTCTTTCCGTATGATCTTCTTTATGTTTCTTCGGATAGGGAGATAGAGTTTGGTATTGATTTGGTTGTGGACATTCGTCCAACATCTATTCCTCCTTATAGAATAGCTCCAGCTAAGTTTAGGGAAATCAACGATAAACTTAAGGATCTTTTGGATAAGGGGTTTATTAGTCCTATCGTATCCCCGTAGGGTGCACCAATGTTGTTCGTGCACAAGAATTGTGATTTCTTTCCAATATGAATTGACTATCAGTAGTTGAATAAGGTGACGATCAAGAATAAGTATCCTCTTCCAAGGATAGATTACTTGTTTGATCAGTTACAAGGTGCCAAGTTCTTTTTTAAGATATATCTTTTATCTGGGTATCATCGACTTAAGATTAGGGAGGAGGATATCCCTAAGAAAACTTCTCATACTCGCTAGGGGAACTTTGAATTCTTGGTAATGTCATTTTGTTTGACTAATGCCCTGACAACATTTATGGACTTGATGAATAAGGTTTTTAGGTATTTCTTATATCTCTCTGCCATTATGTTTATTGATGACATTCTAATTTATTCCAAAAGTGAGGTGGATCATGCTAATGAGCTCCATGTAATATTGCAGACCTTGAAGGAATATCAGTTGTATGCCAAGTTCTCCAAGTGTGAGGTTTGGTTGAAAACTGTGACTTTTCTTGGTATATTATTTCTAACAAGGGGATCATGGTGGATCCGTAAAAGGTGGGTGTGGTTATAATGTGGCCTAGACCTACGACTCCAATGGACATTCAGAGTTTTTTGGTTTTGGTTGGGTATTATCGGCAGTTTGTGGAGAGATTTTTTATGATAACTGCTCCTTTGACTAAGTTGACTCAGAAAAAAATGAAGTTTAGTTGGTTGGATGCTTGTGAGGAGAGTTTTGAGAAGTTAAAAGATAAGCTAACTTTGGCTCCAATTTTGACATTGCCTGAGGGATGTGAAGGGTTTATAGTTTATTACAATGCATCTTAGGTAGGTCTTGGTTGCATCTTAATGCAGCATGGGAAGGTGATTGCCTATGATTCCAGGCAGTTGAAGGTGCATGAGAGGAATTATCCTAATCATGATTTGGAGTTGTTGGCAGTGGTATTTTCTTTGAAAATCTGGCGACATTATATGTATGGAGTGCGCGTAGACATCTTTTCTAATCATAAGAGTCTACAGTATATGTTCAGTTAGAAAGAGCTAAATCTCTGGGAAAGGAGATGGTTGGGGCTTCTCAAAGACACCAAGAAGGATAATCAAGGCAAGAAGATCATCATGGAGATATACTTGGAATCCTGATACGACATCAATAAGAGAGCTCTCAAACATCCCTTCAGATTCCAAAATACAAGGAAGTGAAACAACAAGATCGCAAAGAAACATGGAAAGGAAGTCATACCCTCCTCATGGACATATCTTATATGGACATGAATGGTAGTAATGAAAGGTAAGCAGACCAGTAAATACGGATATATCTGATATGGACATATTACCCCCAATCAAGGAGCCAAATCAAATCCTTGATTGAGAAGAAATCCCTTGGGTTTTCTTTTGATGCAGTATGAACCTAACGATATAAAAAGAGATGATTGAAGGCTTGAACACTCACGCAACTTCATAAAAGATCTTAGTGTGTCTCAATCTTAGTCTTGATAAAGCTTTGTACTCCTTTCTTTACAATAGTTACAACTTACAAAAGAATGATATAGTCATCTTAGTTTAACCAGTTGAGGTTGTGTCACAAGATCTGAATATCAAAATAAGCTTTAGAACTTGTTTTCCACATCTGTATTTTGGCTGTACTTTAAAGGATTTAAAGGAAACTCTTGAAACTCAAGAGGACTGGAAGTAGGAACCACATTGGTGTTCCTAACTAGGATAAATCAATGGATTTTTAACCTTTACTTATTTACTTATCTTCCTAGTTGATCTTAACTCTATTCTATTTAAGTATATCTATTTGCAGGTGAGTCGAATGCCAAGCCTGACTAGCTGACTCAAGAAAATTTCAATTCACCCCTCCCCTCCTAATTTTCAATTGGTATCAGATCAGGCCTCACTAATAGTGTTTCTTAACCACACCTGAGAAAAGATACAATGAAAAACAATCAAATTCCAGTATCTCTTTTTCAAGATGGTCACTCTTCTACAAGACCACCGTACTTTAATGGACATCACTACTCTTATTGGAAGAACAGATTTAAAATCTTTGTTCAATCAAATAACTTCCAAGCATGGTTTGTCATTAAGAAGGGACCAAAGCCCATTCTATGACTCAAGGAAATATAGAAGGACAAGGAGTTAAGCAGTATTGACATGGAGTACTTTGATAATTTTTAACTCACCAAAGAACAACAAGAGGTAATTCAAACTAATGCGAGAGCTATAAGTTTACTTCTTTGTGCAATTAGAGGAGAAGAATACAACAAGATATCAACCTATGAAACCATAAAAGAAATGTGGGGAAAATTAGAACCTACGAAGGAACCACCAAATTCAAAAAGGAAAAAATCAATGCTCTAGTAAATGAGTACTAGCACTTTAATATGAAAGAAAATAAACGTGTGGAATCAAGGTTTTATAGATTCAGTAAAATTGTATGTAAACTAAAATCATTAGGCATGATATATCCACATAGCCTACAAGTCCAAAATCTTATTAGAAGCCTCCCAAAAGCATGGGAAGCTAAAGCTACCATCCTAGAAGACGGGGATCTCCACAATATGGCCTACGATGAATTAAGAGGTAATCTCATTGCCTATGAACAAAATTATATCAACAAGTACGAAAAGGAAGAAAATAAGAAACCAGTGTCATTCAATATTGTAACAAATGGAGAAGAAGAACCCCTGGAAGTAGCCAGCGGTGAGGGAATGGCTCTCATAAATCGCAGTGTAAGAAAAATTGTGAAACAAAGATAGAAGAGACCCCAAGGAATCAAACAAAATGAATTCACAAGGAATGATGATTGTTGTTATTACTATAGAAAGCCTGGTCACATTAAACAAAATTGTCCAAAATTGATAAAAAAAATCATCCAGAAAGAAAAAACTTTGGGTCATGGAGAGATGAAGATAAAACTGAAGAAGAGACAAAAGTGGCCAATATGTGCTTCATGAAAAAGGGTGAATCAAGTGAAGTAAGACCCTACAATTGTCATAATTGAAAAATTATTGAACAATATTTATATGATTACTAATGATCTTTAAAAAGTTATTGATGAATAAAGTAAATGTGCTCAAGAAAAGAAAAACTGGGAAGCTTAGTTAAAACAAAAGCTTGAAGAAGAACAAAGGAATTGGCAAAAACTTGAAGCATGTCAAATGAAAACTGACTTACTTCAAGAAGAATTTGATGATATAAACATATAATTAAACAACATAAGAAAATCACTGAGTCAGAGCTCCGTAAGATCAAATTATTTCAAAACAAGCTCAAGTTCCTCATCAAGTTCGTTTGAGTTGGCCAAAACCTCTTTCTCTTTTCAAGGATTAGTTTTATACACCTATGGAAAGAAGAGGAAAAAATCATACAACTGTAGATGAGAGTCGAAAGGTATGTTTCTTTGGAGACCTAAAGGAAGTACATCTAACCCTCAAGAACCCAAGTCCACTTGGGTAGCTAAAAATATTATTCTTCTTATTTTGCAAGAACATATCCAAAAAAGCTATAGGAAAGGGATATAGATCATTGACAGCAAATGTTCCAGACACATTACTGGAAAGAAAGAAAAAAAAATTTCTCTAAATAAAATAGAAGGAGGATCAGTTAGATTTGGTGATAATACCAAAGGTGACTTCATTGAAGTCATCTTAATGAAGGTCAACTCCTCATGTGAACTCATTGAAGTATATCTCATGAATGGACTTAAAGAGAACCTATTGAGTATTGGTCGACTATATGGCACAGGATTTGGAGTCTCCTTCCAAACTGAGAGTTGCTCCATCAAGTATGGAAAGAGAGATATTTCTCTTATAGGTAAACGTGTTAACAACATTTATTTTCTTACTGATCCTGATTATTCTACTCTAACTTGTCTCACTATGCAAACCAATGACACCTATTTATAGTAGAGAAAGCTAGGGCATGCCAGCATGTATGCCTTCAAAAAACTCCCCAAACTTAAATGGGTGAAAGGTCAGCCCAAACTAATGTTTGAAAAAGATCACATCTGTGATGCTTGTCAACTTGGTAAATAGACACGAACATCATATAAAGTCAAAGATATTATACCTACCACCAAACCTCTTCAAGAAATCCTCATGGATCTATTTGGACCCACCAAGATCATAAGTATTGGTGGAAAAAGATATGTATTTGTTATCGTTGATGATTATTCTCATTTTACTTGGGTAATATTTCTTGCTCATAAGCATGAAGAATTCACTAATTTTGAGATCTTTTGTAGAAGAGTACAAATAGAAGCAGGTCAGTTTATTACCTATGTTCATACTGATCAAGGAGGAGAATTTGAAAACAAAGCTTTCGAGGAATACTATGTTCAAAATGACTACTCTCAAAAATTCTCATCTCCCGGATCTCCTCAGCAAAATGGTGTGGTGGAACAAAAGAATCTCTTCAACAAACTGCAAGAACCATGCTTCTATTACATAACTTACCAGATTAGTTTTGCGTAGATGTAGTGAGCACAACATGTCACATTCTCAATAGATGTATCGCCAGACAATATTAAGGAAAACTCCTTATGAACAGTGGAGAGGGGAAAAGATCAATATTAGTTACTTTTATTCTTTCGGATGCAAGTGCTTCATCCATAACAACAGTTAGAATAACTTAGGGAAGTTTGACCCACAAAGTGATGAAGGTATTCTTCTTGGGTACTCTCCACTAGTCGTGCTTATAAAGACTATAATAAATGAACTCTATACATTGAAGAATCTGTCCACACCATATTTGATGAAAATAATCACTCTCATGTGAGCTTGATTTTTGATGAAAAACAGATAAATGATCTACAGCCAGGAGTCAAAGCAGACATTACTCCTAAACCATCAATCGATAAGTTGACTACAGCTAATCCAGAGTCAACTCACACTTATGAATCAACTAAAAACAAGATTCCCAAAGAATGGAGACACAATAAAGCTTTTCCAAATGAATTTATCATTAGAAATACAAATGATAAGATGCAGATAAGAGTTCCATTAAGAAAGCAAGCATTTATTGCTCTTGTATCTTAAATCAAGTTCTAAAAGGCTGATGAGGCACTCCAAGATAAGTTTTGGGTTGATTCTATGAAGGGAGAATTGGAATAGTTCAAATGAAATCAAGTATCAAGTCTCGTTGAAAGGCCAAAGAACTGCTTAATTATTAAAACCATATGGGTCTATAGAAATAAACTAAGTAAGGAAGGCAAGGTTATTTGGAATAAAGTCAGGTTAGTAGCTCAAGGCTACTCCCAACAGGAAGGTATAGACTATGACGAAACCTTTTATCTTGTAGAAAGGTTTGAATTCATTTGAATTTTAGTATTTTCTTCTTTCAAATGATTTAAACTATAGCTATATCAAATAGATACAAAAAGTGCTTTCCTAAATGGTTACTTTCATGAAGAGGTCCTTTCTAAACAAACTCCTGGTTTCGAAAATCCTTGTTATACAAAAAATGTTTGCAAACTTCCAAAAGCACTTTATGGTCTCAAGCAAGCTCCAAAAGCATAGTGTGAGAGATTTAAGTACTTTTCTGCTAAATAATAATTTTCAAAGAGGAAAAATTAATACTACTCTCTTCACTCAAAATATGGATTCTAACATACTTATTTTTTAAATCTATGTTGATGATATTATATTTGGAAGCTCTAACATTTCTTTGTGTGAGAATTTTGCAAATCTAATGAAAAGAGAGTTTGAAATGAGCCTCATGGGAGAACTCATATTCTTATTTGGGCTATAGATCAAACAAACCACCAAAGGTAACTTCATCATTCAAGCTAAGTACACAAGGGAGCTCATCAAAAGGTATGGAATGGAAAAAGTAAAGGCTTTGGGAACTCCAATGAGTCCTTCAACAAGTCTAGACTTGGATACATCCGGGAAGGATATTGATGAAAAGACATATAGAGGAAAGGCTGAATTCCTACTCTACTTAACCATTAGTCGACCAGATATTATGTTTAGTTTGTGTAAATATTGAGGTTCTAGTTGGCTTCCAAATAGTCCCACTTAACTATCGTCAAAAGAATTATTCACTATCTTATTGGTACACAATACATCAGACTTTGGTATCCTCACTTCTCAAATTTTGATTTAGTTGGCTATTCAAATGTTGATTTTGTAGGTGAAAAGTGATAGAAATAGCATGAGTGGAACATGTTAGATTCTTGGTGATGACCTAATTTTATAGCACAGCAAGAAACAAACTTCAGTTTCTCTATCAACTTCAGAGCAGAGTACATAGCTATTGGAAATTGTGGCACACAAATCTTATGGATCATGCATTAATTACTTGATTTTAATTTATCATTTGAGTATGTGCCTATAATGTGTGATAATAATAGTGCTATCAGTCTATCAAAATACATGGCGTATAATTATAGGGCCAAGCACATAGACATTAAGCATTATTTCATTCGTGATCATGTAGAAAGTGGAGATTCATCTTTACAATTTGTTGATTTTGAGAATCCGCTTGCTAATATATTTAAAAAACCCTTTCTTGAAGAATGATTTTGTAAGGAAAAAACTCAGTGTATTATGCATTAATGACATTTAAATGTTTAAACCCATTTAGTTTGGTGTAAAATACTTTTGTACAATTTTTTATTCATATTTTTAACCCTCTGACTCCCGCCTTTTCCTTTCTTATCCAACTTCTTTCACGTTGTCTTTTTCTTTTCCAACCATCTTTTCACCTTTTTTACTTCCCAGCACATCTACCGCCTTCTTATCTCTATTGTCAGCTCAATTCACTATACCCATTTTATCTCTAATCCCTTTATATTTTCTCTCTCTCCTTTTATACCCTTCTCATTTTATCTCTTCCATCCATGAATGAAACCCACTCAATGTCCAATCTCTCTAAACCCACTCCTAATCATCTCTTTGACAACTTTGCCCCAATTTTCATCTGTAGGTCCTCCGATGAAGCCTCCTCCCATTCTATTCAATCAATTATCCATAAGAATAATCTGTCACTAGCCTAAATTGCTCTTCTAAGAAAAGTTATCCCTCTTCTCTGGACTCTTTTCCCCTAGATAACATGACTAAATTCTGAACTTTCACTCAAAAGGATAAGTCCATCACCTTTAAAATCCAATATATCATTTCTTGAAGAATCACAAATCTCTCTTAGTTGAAGGAGTCATTTATCAAAGTGCTTTCTTTAAAACCCGGGATCTACCTATTTTTTTATTTATGTGGTTTAGAAGTTCTTGAAGATCCTATTCGTATGTCTTATGCAAACCTTCGCCTGTCCTAAGACAGTGGAAAATCGGAAACCTTGGTATAGAGAATAAGAATTATTCTCAATGATTTTTTGTTTGAAAATTTTTTTGATACCAAGTTTTCTAGAGTCAGTCCTTTCATGAATGGCTCTTGGCCTAATAATTTTAAAGTTAGTTTTGAAGAAGCCAAGAAGGTTGTTTCAGACCCTGGAGTGAATGTTTCCAACTTTGGTCCTCTGTCCCTCAGTACTGAATTTCGACTCACATCATTGCCACCACTTTAATACCTCAGAAAGGGTCTCTCAGCAATGTGACTTTCCAAGATGTGTTTGTTCTATACTATTTAGTTAAAAGGTACAAAATTAATTGGGCTACCTGGATTCATGAATACATGTTATAAAGTGTTGTCGATTCTCACGCCTCATCCATCTTGCCCTATGGACTTCTTATCATCTGAATCCTCCTTCACTATGGAATTGATCTCTCTACTTACCCTATCATAGAAGTTTCAGCTACCTATGACTCCAAGACATTTGTAAGCATGGGTTATGTCCTGGTCGATAATGAGTGGTGCAAGAAGGAAGCCACCAAAAATCGATCTGATACTCCCAAGGTAAGAAAATCCATGTCTAACCCTTTGCTTTCTATAGCTAAAGAGATTAAGGAACTTAAAGATTGTCTCAAGGCTATTGAGGAATTTCTAGTAAGTCTCTAGGAGTCAACTGCTAAGGTACTATATCTAAGTAAGGAAACAAGCACTGATATGCGGAAGGTGTCACTTTTCCTTGATGGTCTCAAATAGGAAAGTATGAAGTTGTTCAATAGACTCTTTGCAAATATGGACACCATCAAATCCGAGACCTCCTCCTCCAACAATAAGCTCGCAATCTCTTCCTAGACCTCCTATACCAGCTTTACAAAAAGGGTTGAAAATCATATGATCGATTCTACACCAACATGCACAACACCTTAATCCACTTCCTATCCAAGTTGGAACTATTTTTTTATGCATGTATCTTATGTGAGTTGTTCTTGTGTTTTGGTATTTTTTATTATGTCAGAAGAGGGAGAAATAATCATATAATATAAGGATATAATAAAGGGGAGTAAGTTGACTACTGAAGGCACTGAGTTAGCAAGATATGGAGTCAGCAAGACAGGGGGAGCTAGTAGACTACATTGACAGGGAAGTCAACAAATGTTTAACGTCTGTCATTATCAAAAGAGGGGAGATTTTTAGCTTCCCATATCAAATTAATATATTTTAATAATGAAAAACTAATCTATTACTAATATGTAGGATATACCAAGAAGGATAATCAAGGCAAGAATATCATCTTGGAGATATACTTGGAATACTAGATACGGCATCAATAAAAGATCTCTCAAGGATCCTTTAAGATCCCAAAATACAAGGAAGTAAAATAACAAGATTCCAGACCAACATGGAAAGGAAATCATACCCTCCTTATGGACATATCTAATACGGACATGAATATTAGTGATAAAAGGCAAACAGCCTAGTAAATATGGACATATCTGATATGGACGTATTACCCTCAATCAAGGAGAAAATCAAATCCTTTATTGAGAATAAATACCTTGGGTTTACTTTTGAAGTAGTATCAACCTAAAGATATAAAAAGAGAAGATTGAAGGCTCTAACACTCATAAAACTTCATGGAAAATCTTAGTGTGTCTCAATTTTAGCCTTGATAAAATTTTGTACTCTTTTGCTTAAAATAATTACAAAAGAAAGATTAAGTCAACATAGTTATACTAGTTGAGGCTATGTCATAAGATTTGAATATTAAAATAAGCTTCAGAAATTGTTTTCCACATTAGTATTCCAGCTCTATTTTGAAGGATTTAAAGAAGACTCTTGAAACACAAGGGGACTAGAAGTAGGCACCATATTGGTGTTCCAAACAAGGATAAATCAATGGGTTTTAACCTTATTTAGTTATCTGCCTAATTGATATTAACTCTGTTCTATTTACGTATATCTATTTTGCAGGTGAGCCAAGGGTCAACCATGATAGTCGACTCAAGAAAATTTCAATTCACCCCACTTCTCATCTTGATTTTCAAGTATCAGTGCATCTACCATTTCATGTCTCTTTGTTACATAAATGCATTAGTGATCCAGTGTCAGTAGTCCCTCTAAAGAGTATAGGCGTGGATGATAGTCTCTCTTACGAAGAAGTCCCAGCTGAGATCCTTGACCCCCAGATTCATAGGTTGAGGAATAAAAAAGTTGCCTTAGTAAAAATTTTATCGATGAATCAGTCTGTTGAGAGAGCTACCTGGGAATCAGAAGTCGATATGCGAGCCAAGTATCCCTATCTTTTCTCTATGAATTCAGAATCATCTTAAGGTAATGGTTTCCGTAATTTATTAATTCTATTATTTTCTATCTCAACTATCCATCTATCTTCATATCATAGAATGCATTCATGAATTCATTCTAGTCCACGAATCATGTCCCAAATTTAGGTATTTAGTCATGCTCATCTCATGAGTATTCAGTGCATGGTCTTAGTCTTTCTAGTGTTCTAGCTTAGACAGTTTCATTCGAGGATGAATGACTCCAATGTTAGATTTTGTAATACCCCATGTTGTTAAGATCTATACCCCTCAAAAGATATCTCACTAAGTTAGAATTCCAACGCTTCAAATCTCGCCTCAATCCATTGTCATGATGAAAAGATATGGGAAATTTACCTAAAGGCCTAAACACACTACCGTGATTATGATTCAGGTACGAGTCATGACTACATGTGATGAGTCCTTACAAGTCATTCATAGTCACTCCAGTGAAGACCCCAAGTTTTATTACAATTACTATGACCCATAACCAGTGGCTCTAAGTCATTAGGAGGGACTCATAGTCACAATAGTGGGTGATCAAGAAATTTATCCTAGTGGTTACAAGTCCAGCATATGACTCGTATTCAGAACTTACGAGTCATCATAAAGACTTATACCCTAACAAGTGAAGGATCCAAAAGCTAAGATTCAAACTATGACTACACCTTATAACTCGTAGTCAGTTGTAACAAGTCATGAAGTGAGTTGTAATGACTAGACGTGGGTTTTCCTACACGTTTTCCCAGGAACTTTTAAGTTTTTTCCCACTCCTTTAAAAGCCTAACTCACGTTGTTTAGGCTTCCCAAAAGAGGGAATAAAAGACCCAAAACTCCTAATTCCATTAATAAGCATGATTTAACCCAAAGAGCAAGAGAAGAGGTTTTATCTTCTCCCAAGAAGAAATTAGGGTTCTTCAAGTTCAAAAATTTTTATAAGGAATTTCCCATGGCTCGTACTACAAGGTATGTGGGATATCATCAATGGGTCTCTTACACCCATTGAGTCCCAAGAATTTCCCATTTTTACAAGTAAAACCTTTTTTATTTTATGGGATTTTAAGTAAAACATGAAGTACTTAACTCACTCAATTGCTTAAATACGAACCATGAGAATATGTTTCCCCATGTAAATTTTGTTTCCATACATTTAATCTAAGTCACAAATACCATGTTTAGTTGATGCCATATTGAGTAATATTTATTATTTTCTATCTCATGATTACTTTATCGTCACCATGATCAATTGAATTAATCTATGTTGGTGGCTTATGAACACCCGATATCTAGGTAATCATGTATGTTACAATTTTTAAGTTACAAGCCATTCAGATTATGCTTGTATCTTTAAAATTCAGAATATTATCATGATGAGAATTTTATATGTTAAATAAATATCAGTACCTATGTCATTTAGTTGGGAGTAATACTTATCACTGAGTGAATGCAGGGATGATGGATCCCCTGTGAGTTAGTCATGAGACCGTTAGTAGAAGTTCCTGAGTTCCAGAACTACATAACCACAATAGATTATGAAGGGTCCTCCATCAGTAGAGGCATGACACCCTAGTATTTTGGGACATCAGATTAGTGGATCCACACCACCTAGTGTTGGTACCCTTGGCAAGGTACTAACACCCACCTAATTAGGGTTACTAGTTGGACCCCTGTTTAGCTCAGTTTGGGGTGTGTCGGTTGTAGTTAACTCCCATAGTCTCCATTTTAATAAAATTTAGTTTACATTAAGATTATGTTTTTAGTCAGGTATTCACGACCTTGCATTCATCTATTCAGTTATTTAGTTCATTTAGTACATGTATATACATGGTCTTGCATTCAATTACATATTCATGAATTCATTCTCAATTAGATCAGTTAGCCTTCCTATCCTGCGTACTCAGTACATTCAAAGTACTGATCGCATACTCTTGTGCACTATATTGTCTCAGAATATAGGTTTACACGATCAGTTCCCCAATCGTACTTAGACAGTTCATGTGCCATTCAACAGCAACTGTGGTGAGTCCTCTTCCATCGAGGACTAGTTTTTAGTTATTATTTTTAGTACCTTATACAATTTCAGTCAGTCAGAGTTAGTGGGGGATTTGTCCCATCAAATCCCTATGCTATAGGATTTCAGATAGTCAAACTTGTTTCCAGTTTTTATTAGATGTTCAGACGTATTAAGTATTACCTTCAGCATTATTTGTTATTTAGATTTTTAGTTTAGGTTCCGCAGTTTTCTTTGCTATTTTTTAGTGCTCATAGAAGGTACCAGACTATGGGTTATCTTGGGGTCACTCGTGACTCTAGGCACTGTGTTATGATGAGGGAGTAGCCTCGGGTTGTTAAAGTTTTGGTTTGAGTCGAATTCCTAGCATTACTTATTATTATACATTGGTCCCAATTTGAGTTCTACATTTATTATTATTGACATTCAATTAGAAATATTATTTGAGATTGGTATGATTTATAGTTGCGGCTGGAAGAAGAGTATACGGTATGCTTATTGTACATCTTGGATTAGTCTTATTTCTTATTTGTACCCATAGTGCTTACGAAGGCTCGAAAGTGTTTGTGATTTTATTGTTAATACCTTCTGGGATTATGTTGGTCCAGTTACATAATAGCTAGGTTATTATTCATGATCTTTAGTAATTTACATTTGATACTCACATTTACTTAGCATAGCCTATTATTTCCATTCCAACTCCTTCTTTACTTCCTCTTTGCATAGATTCACATGTTATTATGCTTTTACTTTAATTGAGCTCAGTTGGCCTATGATACCTACTAAGTACAATATATTTTGGTACTCATACTATACTTCTGCATATTTTTCTCTAATGCAATCCTAGTACTATTCATCGCCATTGATGTCGCCTTCGAGTAGACCTACTGATCAAATATTAGGGTGAGTTTTCAGTGTTCAAAGCTAATTTATCTCCTTCTGTTCAAGTTCTAGTCTTATTCTATATCTTAGGAGACTACTTTATATATATATTCACTTGTCAAGTACTCCATGTATATAGTAGCTCTTATTGTGGCCTTACAAGGTCTTAGGAGAACTTTTTTGGTATATTTTGTCCTTTCCCCTTATTTTGTATGCATGCCTTACATATTATTCCCATGTTAGTTTCTTAAAATTTATTATTTTACTCCTATTTATTTCTCTTGCCCCTGTCAGCCCATTTCGTGTTGTTCCAGGATATGATTTTGCTACAGTGGGCTAGAATAGGTGCCATCATGACCCACTTCACCAAAAGAGGATTCTAACTGCATTAAATATTGTTGCTAAAACATTTACCGGTATTTAGTTATATGCCATGGCATACAATGTCACTAAAGCCTTTAGTGACATTTATTTCGAATACTGGTAAAGACATATTTTATTACCGCTAAAAGGAATTGCATGTAGGGACAATTAATAGAGCCACTAAAGTTACCTTAGAAATATCAAAACAACATTGTTGTGACTTTTAAACTTCCAGTGAAAATGCAATAACTACTGCCAGTGAAAAGCTATTTTTTGGGTAAAATATTGACTTTAATTACTAAGAAAATATTTTCATACATTGCAGAACTTTATTCCTTAGCACACAACCAACTTGTTTGACCCTATCAGTCATGACTCATTTTTCAAGTCATGATAGCACCTACCTTGTCCCATCAGTACGTAATCCAAATTGTAGTTCAGAGCTAGAAGCGATGGACAAATTTTGTGAAAAATGGCATAAATTCTAGAACTTTGCAAGTAAAAGACTTACAACAACAAATCATGAAATAGTAATAATAGTAATAATACATGAGATAAATAAGATAATAATAACATCTAATCACCTAGTACTGCCGGTACAAGAGCCACTGAACCAAAAAATAACAAGTACTAAAATAGTCAAATATACATCAGTCTTGAATAAAGAAAGACTAAACAAAGGTAGAAGAAGGAGAAAAGGTCAACTCTAATTCTGAGAGCTCACCTGTCTCTGAACTTTAATTAGCACAATCATAGCGTCAGCAGTGGACACCAATACTCTAATATGCACCCAAAAATATATAGAAGTACAGTATGAGTACCAAATCCATGGGCACTTTGTAGGCATCATCGACCAACTAAGCAAAATCACAATATAAGTACAACAAAATGCAAGATAAATAAGCTAAGTATTGGTAAGAGGGCAAACCTGTAATAACACTCCAAATGTTGTAATTAAATAAATGGAACAACCATGATATGAAACAAATCATAGTTAATACTAAGAAACTGGCCCCTATAAGCCAGTAAGTGTGGAAAGTAAATAACCCAGCACAGGCCCTCATAATCCCAGTTACCAAAAATCATCCTAATTAACCATATCACAAAATCATAACCATAAATCCTTCCATAGCGTAAAATATCATAAATAACCTCATAATGTCAGACTCGAACCCAAATTCATATCATCATCATTTGCCAAACTTGAACAGGAACTTAACACAAGTTAATTGCGGGACTTGAACAGGAACTAGCATCAAATTCCAAGTACTAATCTAACATAAGTATCATGTATCTAGCCTCCTCAATCTCTATAATATGCATTTAGATAAAGTAACACGCCTAAAAATCTACAAGGAGCTAACTATAGTCTTGGCCTACAGTGGATAGAAGGGGCCCATTTCATATCCCCAAAATCCATACTAAGTCAATTTATACCCCAGAAATTGCTAAGGTATATAAAATCACTACTAGATATTAAATGAACGACATTTAGTCCTAAGATAGCAGTTCTACCTAAAGCAAGAGTAACTTAGTCTATCACGCCTATTTTACAATTCCATAATAAGCTAAATAATCCAAATTACACTAATTATTCCTCTAAGATCTAATTTCCAACCCATATCTAGAAAATTATCACAAATATACTATGAATAATCCTAATCTAAAATAATGGTAAACCTAGCCTACCTGGACGTTGAAGAAAGCCCGATAAAATTTGCTATATCAGGTGTTTTCCCTTCTGAGAAGCTTTTGCATAACCATGCTATCAAAATGATAATATAATCATCAACATGAGAAAAATGGTATTCATATTGCATTTTTATGCTTCGGATTCAAAATTATAAAAAAAATCCCATATGGTACTCACTTATGGAATAGTACTTTCAAAACTGTCAATGCATCCCTCAATGCTCAAGGAACATTTACCCATAAGAATAGGTGAATTCTAAGCCCAATTGGTGTTAAAATCAACCTACCTACTATATATAGTTTTAATGATGAGCAACTAAACTGCAAGGGACCAGGTCCCTGGATATGCAAGGTACAGTACGGCTGGCACGCGTTGTCTGCACAGTGTTGTCCTCTTGTGTGTATTACCCAGTATTAGTCCTAGTTCAATTCATCTCATAGTACATGCACAAGAGTCTTAGAACCTGAAAATTTAGCTAAGTGTTCGGGACTTAATTTAATTTTGGCCTCTTAACTTTGATGATTTTTAAAGTGACCTTCCCAACTTTGAGATGTCAGTTTTTGAGTTAATTCATGTTCAGGGGTGTAGTAGCATGTCTCGGGGACAAGATGTCTTCCTACTAGTTTAGAGTTGACATAACCAATGTTAGTACCCATGGCACGGTACTAGCACCCTTCTAACTGGGGTCACAGGTTGGACCCCTATTGAGGCATGTCGGTTAGATTATACCTCCCACAGGTTTAATTTCAGTATTCAGTCCAGAACTCAGTTTAGTTTTTCTTAACCATAGCATACAGTTTATCAGTTATTCAGGTATCAAATTTCAGTATTTTAGTTTACAGACTATTTTAGAATCATGTTATATGCTTGGTCATGCATTCTCAAATTTTTACAGTTTTCTCGCATACTATATATCAGTGATCTCATGCTATTTAGTCAGTCATGTATTATTTATGTCCATGAGCCTATGCATATTAGTCTAACCTCATTTATCATACCTGTATATTCAAAGTACAAATTGCATACTCGTTTCTTGTGTTATGATATCTCATATCATAGGTTTGAACGTCAGGTTCCCGACCGCACTTAGATATTCCAATGCATCAACAGTGGTAGCAGTGGTGAGTCCTCATAATTCGAGGACCGATTATGTTTATTTCATTATTTCTTTTTAGTTTAGTAGTTAGCTGGAGTTAGTTGGGGACTTGTCTCAGCAACTACACAGTTAGTCAATTTAAAGGCTTTCATATTAGGACAGACAGATAGTCAGTTTTAAGTCATTATTATTAGTATAGACAGTATGTTTCAGATGTTTTACAAATATGATTCAGTATTGATTTTCAGAAGTTAAAACCTTATGGCAATTTTTACTTAAGTTTCATATATGTCCTTGTTATTTTATTCAGTGCTCATAATAGGTATCAGCTCATAGGTTAGCTTATGGTCCTTCGAGGCTGTAAGCACTGTATGGCATCTAGGGTGTACTCTCAGGGCGTTACAAACTTGGCATCAGCGCCTAAGGTTTTAAAGTTTCCTAAGGAGTCTGAAAGCTGCATTGAGTAGAATCATGTGCATGGGTGTGAAGCGCGCCACACTTATGGACAAGAGTCTATAAGACGTCTCTAGGAAAAGTTTCCCTTCTTTCAATACTCGTGTCGTGCAAAAGAGCATGATGCTCTATTTAAACTCACTTTGTAATTCATCATTCCTTTTATATACAGAAATTGCCCGATTATAGTATCCCAGAAAATCAATTCAGTTGATAGCAGAAATAGGGTCGTTTAATTTTAGTTTCCTAATGAGACGATCATTGAATGAAGGGTTAGTACCTCAGTTCTTAGGGGTCAGATGTGCTTTTAAAGCCGTCCACGAAATCCTATAATAGTAGATTGTCTAGAATTAGAATCATGGACCTAGAAATTTAGTAGTAATAAGGTGGGGATAGTATTGTCTGAATTTGGTGGATTGCGTATCCATGAGGCTAGTTGTATGAAAGGTAAATCAGTAGGCTTAAAATAGTGTATGCCTGAATTTGAGCTAAGTATTATGGTTCGGGTGTGCTTATGCAGCATCCTTGAGTGCTAAGTTTGAATGGGGATATTGATGTGTAATTGATGTTCTTACCAGCTCTGTTATGGACTATAAGATATTGATGTCAGATGTTTACGTGTAATAGTAGTTCTCATGGTTTAGGGAGAAATATAAGTTTAGATATGTGATATTTGTAGGTTATAGTGAAGGTAGTATGGCTATTAAAGATACGGGGATATCCATATTATGTGTTAGAATCTAAGTTTGAATCTTTGAAGGTTGAGCTAATAGAAAGAGGAGTTAAAATTCTAATTTAGTCAATTTTAAGTTATTACATGATGATTGTTGGGGCTATAAAGGGCTAAGAGTTATATCTCAGAAGAAAGTACTAGCAACAAATTTTACATTATTGGGCATAGTCATTTAGGGTGAGTTTACCAATTATATGCATCATTCTACCTAAGACTCTAGAGTAAAGTAGCGACAGTTTTGTTTAGAGTTGTTGATTAAGTGGTTCACAAACTTAGAATGGTGGCTATAAGCTAAGGGGGGATGGTAGAACAAGTAACCAAGTTAGACTCTCAGATCCTAATAGTGATGCCAGTATGTGTAGAAAAGAAGTAGGAGAGGATGATACCCAACCCGTTCTTATCTCAGTGCAAGGTTTTTCAGTCATCAAGATATATCCTATGCCTTACATGTCATCTCCATGATCACAGTTCATGTCCATGCACATGATAGAGAATTATGTGCATTTCCAATCCCTAGTATAAGGAGTTCTAGCTTGTTAAGTAGTACAAACCATGTTCCATGAATTCAGAAACTCCAAAATTAGGTCATGCAGCTCATTACTCATGTACTTATGCTTTGCAGTATGTTCAGTTCCAGTACTTATGTTACACTCTTAATGATCAGCAAAATTCAGATTCATGTCGTGCATGTCCTTAGTTCAAACCTCTTTGATGAATTCATGTCATTGACCATCTATTCCTCAGACCTCAATTTTAGATACTAGATGTTCAGTCATCATTCACCCCGTAAGTATCCCGGGAATCATCTCAGTCATTCCTTAGTATCTCAGCCAATTCAGTATTGTTCAGGGGATAAAATGTCCTAAGGGGGAGTTATTGTAATACCCTGAGATTTCATGTACTAAACCTTTCAAATTTTCTTCACGAAACTAGATCCAACCTGAGGTAGTGGTTACTCATAAGTGACTCCCATTTCTATTTCATCCTTATAAATATTCTCATGTCAATGCATGTATTCATGAATCAGTTCAGTCATTCATCATGTTTTAGATTCAGTCATGTAACTATGTTTTCAGTTATGAATGTCCGGTATGTAATCTCAGTCCCTCAGTACTCTCATCTTAAATCAGTCTCATTTGAGGATGAATGTTTCCAAGGGGGAGATATTTTAATACCCCATATTATTCCTAGTTTAATTTAGCTCATAGTTCATGCACAAGAAGCTTAGAACCTAAAAATTTAGCTAAGTGTTGGGGACTTAGTTTTATTTTTGGCCTCTTAACTTTGATGATATTTTAAGTGACCTTCCCAACTTTGAGATGTCAGTTTTTTGAGTTAATTCATGTTCAAGGGTGTAAGTAGCATGCCTCGAGGAAGTTTTGGATTTTTCGAACAAGGTTTGAGGCACGTTTGAATTTTGTTTCCAAAAACTCACCATAATTACACCACATCGCGGTGGGTATAGTAGTGAGGAGGTTGGCACATCGCGATAGGGCTCAAAATTGGGTTCCAATTGCAAATTTAAATTATAGAAGTGCAGTCTGGTCTTTTCCCACCGCCCTTAATCATGAAAACACGGGATTAAACTACTGAAAGGGCATAATTTGTCCACATTCCTTAATTTCATTCAAAAAGAGACCCTAATCTCTCATCTTGTTCATCAAGCTAAACCTTTATCTCATCCAAGAAAGATCAAGAAATTATGCCTTCAAAGCCAAGAACATTCAAGATTGTGATATTCTTAAGTATTTAATTCTAAAAGTATGTTAGATGTTTATTCATGGGTTCCTTTCATCTATGGAGTCCAAGAACCCAATTTCAAGTTTAAAGGAATGATTTTACATGTTACCATGAATTTTAACCATGAATTGCCATGAATTTTGATTTTTTTATTTATGTTTATACATAATTTGTTGTTGAAGTTAAACCCTACACGTTTGAATGATGCTTAGTTGTTGGTTTGTACCTTAAATTGTGATTTAGTATCAAAATCATAATTTACTACATGTTTAAAACTATTCCTATGTTTTAAACCATGAATTGCAAGTGTTTGATCAAATGCTTAAGTGAATAATTGTGAACAATGATTTCCTCCCATGGTTTCAAAGCTTTCATGTGTCTCTGTTGTTATTGTTATAGAGTCCTAAGGGTTATGAATACTCAAAATTTAGTTGTTTACTTAGTCTCGGTATATTTGGAATGGTTTTAGACACGTGTGAGGATTATCAATTCAGTCAGCTATCATGTCAGTCAAACTTAGACCGGTTCAGTAATTCAAGTCAGTTCCTTCTTTAGTTAAACTTAGTTCAGTCCGATAATCAGTGTCAGTTACATTAGAAGTAGGATTCAACACTAAGAGAACCCAGTGATGGGGGAATTTTTGTTAGTATAGAGTTTGACCCTTAGTAGCAATCCCTGAGTTACAAAACTATGTAGTCATCATAGGTTTGAGATGTCTTCCTACTAGTTTAGGGTTGACACATATCTTATGAGTCTTCCTGTTAGTTTAGGGTTAATAAGATGTCTTCCTACTAGTTTAGGGTTGACAGCCATTGTTAGTACCCGTGGCACGGTACTAGCACCCTTCCAATTGGGGTCACAGGTTGGACCCCTATCAGCTCAGATTTGGGGCATGCCAGTTAGATGATACCTCCCACAGTTTTAGTTTTAGTATTTAGTCCAGAACTCATTTCAGCTTTGCTTGACCATAGCATATAGTTTATCAGTTATTAATTCATCAAATTTTAATATTTCAATTTACAAACTATTTCAGAATCATGTTATATGCTTTGTCATGCATTCTCATATTTTTACAGTTTTCTCGTATACTATACATCAGTGATCTCATGCTATTTAGTTAGTCATGTATTATTCATGTCTATGATCCCATGCATATCATCCTAACTTCATTTAGCATACTAGTACATTCAAAGTACTAACCACATACTCATTTCTTGTGCTATGATGTCTCATATCATAGGATCGGATGCTCAAGTTCCTAACTGCAGTTAGATATTCTAGTGCATCAGCAGTGATAGCAGTGGTAAGTCCTCATACTTTTAGGACCGATTATTTTTATTTCAGCATTTCTTTTCAATTTAGTAGTCAGCCAGAGTTAGTTGGGGACTTATCCCATCAACACCATAGTTAATCAATTTAGAGTCTTTCAGACTAATATAGATAGATAGTCAGTTTTCAGTCATTACTATCAATATTGACAATATGTTTCAGATGTTTTAAAACTATGATTCAGTATTAATTTTCAGTTGTTAAAACCTTATGGCATTTTTTAGTTTAGTTCCGCACATATCTCTATTATTTTAGTTAGTGCTCAAAGAAAATACCAGCTCATGGATTAACTTGTGGTCCTTTAGGGCTATAATCAACGCGTGGAGTCGAGGGTGTGCTCTTAAGGCATTACATTGTGTACCAAACTTGCAGGTGCTATTTTGTACAGATTAAGATACCTGGTCTAATGATTTTTCAACCCTAATCATCATCATCTATAAAATAAAAGAGACGCCTCTTTATCAAATGGTTTTTGCAAATACAAAGAGCTAAGAGAGGCATCAAAAACCCAGTTCCAATACTTCTTAAGTTCTTAACTTTATGAGTGCTTAAATAAAAATTATTCTTAAATGAATTCTGATTTGTAATCAAATTACTCATGTTACAAGGGTAATGACTTTTTTATCTTTGAGTAGAGAGTGCTTTGGTAGAGTTTCCTAAGTGTGAGAGTGATTATAGTTAATTAGTATAGAGAGTCCTTGGTAGAGTTACCAAGATGAGCTTGTAGTAGATTTTATGCAAGCGAAAGGATCCTAGAGTTGGGCTAAAATATAGACTATAATTAGAAGGTTGATTATAGTATATTTCTTGGAGTACTTGTGAGGGCAAGCTATGGTTTTTCCCTTCCTGGGTTTCAACGTTAAAATCTTATGTTTTTACTTTCCTGCACTGCCATTGTTTTTCCAGCACATCATAGTTGCTTTACTATTCTATCGCTTATCATTGACTTTGAGAGACCTGGTCCCTCACTGTATGGTACAACCCCCAAAGGTTCCAACAATTGGTATTAAAGCAGGATCACACTAAAAGGTTCACACCTAGAGTGTTCTGGTCATCATGGATGCTTTAACTAAACTAGGGGTCAAAAGAAAGGAAGTAAAAAAGGGAGATATTCCTAACTTTAAAGACTCTAGAGACTGACCCAGGTGAACAAGACACTAATGTTACACTTCTTGTAATGAGGATTATTAGACCTATAAAATGGGGTGGTTCGCTTAGCAAAAACAATGATAAAGATCCTAAAAAATCAAGAAGAAAGAAAGTAGCCAGTTGTGTAGTAAAGAAAGTATTGGCTGCATGGGAAGACTCTTAAAATAGGTCTGAGAATGGTAAAGAGCATAAAGATGGTTCTTACTGAAAAAAGATGATAAGAGAAAAATCTCAGATTTCCTAGTGCCTAATTTACTGTTATATCTGCTCAACTTACTTCCCTACAGAATCAAATAAGCAATATGAGGTTGGGGGTTGCACAACTTGCAACCACATTTAATCCAATTCAATAAGCTGCAAGTTAGTGTGAAGTTTGTAGTAACAGTGTCCATTTTGCAGTTATGTCTGCTGTAAATCCTAAGTCCGCGATGTATGTGGGCAATTCTCAAAGGCAGAATTAGGGGAATGCCTACAATCTAAAGTGGCAGACTCAGCCACTAATTCAACCATGGAACTCCCAACAACAATAGCTTCAGTAGCCATAGATTCAAGGGAATCAGGCCATAAATAGTAATATAGAAGAGATATTGAAAAAGGTGTTAGCTTATAAAAGATAATTTGTAGCGGATATAAAGAGTCAGTGGGAAGAGATGAAGACTCAGCAAGCAACGACAAGGAACTTGGAATTACAGTCGGGACAGCTACACGAGTCACTAAAGACCAAGCCTCAAGGTGGTTTTCAAAGTAATACTGAACCTTCTACACAAGTTATGGCAATCACTTTGAGAAGTGGTAAGGAGCTCAATAAAGAATTTCCAAAGAAAGCTAAGGAGGCAGATGTTGATTTAGTTTCTAACTAGGTAGATGACAGGGCTGCTGAAAATTCAAGGAAGTTTGAGTACTCGAAAACCATAGTTGTTGAAGAAGTGAAGAAGATCCTATCACTACCTTTCCTATAGAAGCATATAAAGGCAAAGGAAAATGCATGCTTCAATAAGTTCTTTGACATGTTCAGAGAGATTCATATTAACTTACCTCTTTTAGATGTTTTGTAGGGAATTCCCAAGTACGGTAAGTACTTAAAGGATGTGTTCACTAATAAAATCAAGTTGCAGGATGTGGAGGAAGTAGCACTCACTGAGGAGTGTAGCTCTGTGGTGACACAGAAGATGCCCAAAAAGCTCAAGGACCCTGGGAAGTTTACTCTTCCCACTCAAATGAGTAATAGTGAGGTGGTCCATGCACTTAGTAACTTAGGGTAAAGCATCAATTTCATACCCCTCTCTTTGGTAAACACTTTGGGCTTAGAGAAGCCGAGACCGAGCTCTGTGCTACTACAATTAGAATACAGGACCATAACCCATCCTGAAGGAGTCATAGAGGATGTTCTCATCAAGGTTGGTAAATTTATTAGTTTTATTGACTTTATTATTTTAGATTTTTAGGCAGTCGAAAGAGTACCAATCATCTTGGGACATCCACTCTTGGCGATGGAAGGAGCTTTAATAGATGTGAGAGAGGAACACTCACAATGAGGTTAGAGGATGAAGAGGTGGTATTTTAAAGTGTACAAATCACTTAACACGCTATCACATTACCAAGACTTGTGCATAATTACTATGATTGAAAGGGATAAGTGTGGGGTAGTGGATATGGTTACACAAAAGACCTCTTCAGACTTTCTGATTGAGCAGCCCAAGATTCCAATACCACAACTTGACATGATGCAAATTGATGAGACTGAAAAGGCTAAAGTTGAGAAAGTTGTTGACCTTGAGAGTTCCCACTCAAAAGTTTAGAAACGAATAAGAAAATAGCATCCTAGTGTGAGAAAGAGGATGAAACCATATGGATAATTCATAGATTGGGTCATGTCGCGACACTAAATCAAGCATTGCTTGGGAGGCAACCTAAGTTAAGTAAAGAAAGGTTTTATTTTTCAGTTTTTAGTTTTTCCTTCACATAGTTTTTGTTTTTGTTGAGTCACAGGTTGATGGGAAGTCTGAGTACCATAAATTTGAGCTAAGAAGCATGTTGAAGACTAAGTGTGGGGTCCCCGAACCCTCCTGATGTATAAAGATTCTACTAGCTAGGCCTAGAGGCCTCAGGAAGTATTTTTATCTCTACTTTTAAGTATACTTTAGGGACAAAGTAAATTTTTAAGTGTGGGGTGGGGAAATTCCCATTTTTACAGTAATGTTAAAAAAAATTATGTTAGGAATAAGTGGTATGTTCTTGTTGGTACTATAGTTGATTACATGATGCAAGTGTTTTAGTTGTAAAGAGCATGTTGATTCAATGAAATACTACTTTTGAGACTCTAGGCTCTTGGTTATGACTTGTACTTGTTGGCTAAAAGTTGAATTCATGTGGTTGTTTGATTGAGAGACTATGATGATCCTACTGAGTTGAGCATATGCCATGTGTGTGTGAGGTTGTTGTATATTCCTTGTTGTATGTGATGTCTAGAACTTTCTTGGTGTGTGTGCAAAGCGAAATAAAGATTATGGGTTTAGGAGATGATATAGGCATTTATTTATTAGCCATGTTTTATACCTTCTTTTGACCTACCATTGTGCATAATCTTAGTTAAATCTTAGTTAAACCCCTTTTAAGCCTTTAGCTTTATCTTTGGCAGCCTCATATGTATCTGAATCCCTTCATTGATTGACCATAATTTGATCCAAAGATCCTAAACGCTTTAGTTAAAATCTAATTAAGTTATGGAGTTGGAAATTCAAGAAGAAAAGGTGAAATTGAAGCCCCTAAGTATAGTTATTGGTGTTTAAAAATGATATGTATTGTGGTTGGGAGTCTAGTAATAAAAAGAATAAAAATTTGTTCAAACTAAATAGGTTGTGTATAGAGTACTCCCACCATAGTTTATGTAAGTAAGCTTAATGAGATGGGGAAAGATGAAAGAATGGGGTAGAAAAAAAAAAGAAAAAAGGGTGTAAAGTTGTTATTAAAGATGAGCTGAATAACATGTATGATGTATTAAAGCGTTTAGGAAAGATAGTCACTATTAGTGGCCAGAATAGTTCCTACTTACCCTTAGCCTACATTACAACCTTTAAATACCTATTTGTTCTTAATCTTCAATATTCTGATATTTGTGGAGTATTACCCTAAGGGAAAGCATATGGTTCATCTTGTGTAACTTGTGAATTTCTGGTGAGAGTGAGCGTAACTTGATTCTTGTACCCATTCTATTATAAATTGCATTTATGTGAGTGTTTATGTGCAGTTCTCTTATTGTGAGGGACATGTTTAATGATAGTTGGGTAAATTGTACGATGTCTTTGATTGAACAATATGTATGATTTTGCCTACTAGGTGAGTCAATTCTTGAGACTAGGATGTTTTGGAGTAGTATTCTTGAACTTTCAATTGAGGACATAACATGCTCAGTGTAGAAACTTCCATTCTGTGTAGTCATCGTAGTACTAGATTGAGTTTCTTTCAGGTAGTAGAAGTTTAGAGTCTCCTCATCTTATGATGCTTAGATTTAAGATTTGTTTGAGGATGAACAAGGCTTTAAGTATGGGGTGGTGATTTTGGGTGTATTTATTCTAAAAGTGTTGCTTTCCTAGCTCATTTAGCATTGTTTTGATGACTTCTCATGTTCTTTATGTGTAGATGTTGATATAAATAAGCATCTAAGTGTTCAAGTATGTGATTAAAATGTTTAAAGGCATTTTCAAACAAGTTTAGGTTTAAGTTGATCACTTAGAGTCTAGACTAGAAAACTAGTTTACTATCTTGAGCTAGGTGTTTTTCTAGTTGTTTTCGATAGATTCTAGTGGGTGTATTGATTTCCTAATGGTTTGGGTGTATTTATGAGTGGAAAAACTTGTTTATAATGTGCAAAGTTTAATTGGAACAATCCAAGAGTCAATATAATAAGTTAAAGATCAATGTGGACAAGCCTATTCTTAGCTCGTGTTTTTAGTTAATCGTTGTGAACGTTGTGTTGTTTTGAGATATAATATTTGGTGTGTGATTATGTAGGATGGTTGGTGAGTTGATTATGGGTATATATTGATGAAATACAAGATAGAAATTGAGTGGAAACAACACCATAAGGCAAGGTATGGAAAGAGAAATACTTAGACGAAATTAGGCGTCAAGAGGCACATTCCAGTGAGCCTAAATGAATTGGTCGCGTCGTAGATCTCTTCCCATGCCATTTTAAATACCCCTCTCCCATTATTCCATGATATATCCACCACAATGCGCCACTCTTCCCACATAATATCCAATGCATCACGGACCTCTCCCCATACACGACTTAAGACCTCAACTATAAATAGAACACTTTGTAACTTATTCTAATCATCTTTGAATTTCTTGGTGCATTTTGAGGGGTTGGTAAACACTTTATTTAGGGTTTTTACTATTTAAATTTAACTTGTTAATATATTTGATTATGTATTACAGTATTTGGATCATGATTATGTCGATTAGTCGCTAAACGCCCCTTTTCCTGGGTTAAAGCCACGAACATGACTTCTATTATTTTGAATTGATTTCATTTACTTTTCTTATCATTTTTAGTTTTTTGTTCATTTTTTTGAACTATTTGAAGGATTATCTAACCTTAGAATACATATATTGTCAACCTTTTGATCTCGGGAGGGGGAATAGAAAGATAGAATGTGGGGATAAACAAAGTAAGGTTCTTATTCTTTTATAAAATAATGAATTTGAATTAGCATCTAGGATAGGGATATATCGAGAATACTTTCTTGGTTCACATATAGGATGATAGTTTCTTGCATCTAATTAGATTATTACATCCCCGTTCAATTATATAGTTGTAATATCCAAGTTAGGTAGACGATTTGAGGTCGGGAGACCATGATCATACGATAAACCCTACTAATCAACATCCAAGATAAGCAATCTAAAGAATGAAGTTCAATAGTGTAGTATGACTATTCGAAGTGCCTTAACCCAAGGCTTTCTTCCATTTATTGTCTCAAGTATTTAATTTACGCACTGTTTACTTTACTTTTAGTTTATCAATTCCAAAACTCTTTTGGTTACGATTGCACTAAGTTAATCATAATAGTTGAACTGGAATTTGATAGTTGCTTAATAATAGTCCATGTGGGATCGATGTTTGTCTTTTAAAAGGTCCACTTTACCACTTGTGAGGCCACGTACACTTGCGTGTGCACTTGGATGCAACAATAGTCCGAGCATTAGAGACTGGGTGGTTTACTTCAGTGATTATCCATTACTGAGTGGAAGTAAGAGTGGATTATTATGGACGTCATGAGTTGTTTGCCTTATACTTTATGTGGTTCTAACAATATTTGAGTCATTGGGTATTGATGTGCCAGCATTCTGTTAGCACATCTAGGACTTTTAACTTGGAATAATTGTAAGTTCTTAAGTGACTACTATTATTTTTTATTATATTTCTTATGATTTTGTAGGAAAGTCAAGATGGATGAAAACTCATGAAAGCTACGTCAAGAAGGATGACTTTTGGTGAAAGATGCAAGAAATTAAGTTTTGAAGATTTCATCTGATGACTTGGTCTGATAAGCTATCAGATTTGTGATAAGCTATCAGAATATGTCATCACATATAGGAAGATAACAAGATAGGTGAAGCATTTCTGACGACATTTTGGGATAAGTCACCAGATTTGTGATAAGTCATCACAAATATCATCACAAATGTTGTGATAAGTCATCATAAATGTCATCAGATTTGTGATAAGTCGTCAAAAATGTCGTCACACATGGGCAGAAGGTCTGAAGACATTTTGTGATAAGTTATCAGATTTGTGATAAGTTATCAAAAATGTCGTCAAATTTGTGATAAGCTATCACAAATGTCGTCACGTAAGGGGAAAAAATCTGAATTTTTAATTTTGACTTTTTCTTAAGTTATGGCTATAAATAGCAGCTTTTAGGGTTTATTCATCATCTGGAACTATCGGGAACTCATTCCAAAGGCTATTTTACTTCCCTTTAGTCTCTAAGCTTGTAATTCAATTTTTCAATCCTTTGATTTAGTTGTGGGAAATTCTTATTGTACTTGGAGGAGAATCAACTTTGGATTTCATCTTTTGTAAGTTTAATTGCTTTAAATTATGAATACAATCATTGTTATCTCTTTCTATCTTATGAGCAACTAAAACCCACAACTAGGGTTGTGGGATCTATGACTATTCTTTCATTGATTTAGTAGTTGGTTAGGGTTCGAGTGATTATGGGAACATCTTGATAATTCTTTTGTATTAATTATTTTCTATTGGTTGCAAAAAATAGGCTTTGCTTACTGTTGATTTGCTTGAGATAAGAAATCAACCCGAGTAAGAAGTGAATTATCAATGAGGATTTGGGAAGGTTATGTTCTCATCTAATGATTAATGCTCTAACAAGATTGATCAACTTGAGATAAAATCAGTATGAATAGAATGACTTCTCAAGTTTGAGAGAATTAGGGAGTTCAACATCTAGGTAGATTGAGAAACACTTAGATAGACTGTCGAAACTGATAATCTGGTGTTTCCCAAAAGTTATGAGAACCCGATGCCACATCTATTATTTAATAGGGATTAGTAATCATAGTGATCACAACCCTAGTTTATTCTTTATCATTGATTTGAACTATTGAACTTTTGGCTTTGAGTTTTGAAGCAAGTTACAACTTTAACATCTGTTTGATCATTGAAAACCCCCATTTTATCTTTTTATGCCAGTTTTTTGAATTTAACTTGTATCTTTAGTTTCAATCTAGTTTAATCGTCACTCACATTATTCCCTGTGGATTTGACCCCGACTCCAAAGTTGGGTAAATATATTTACAACGACCACCTTGCACTAAATTGATGTGTAAGTTGAGCGTGATCAGGTATTGGTTGACCAAATTAGTCTATTTAATCCCAATTTAGATTTCCTTCAGTGCCATGGCGATAGCCCATACCTATGTTTAGGAGATAGTTTTTCTTCATAGAGTACCTATGTCTATTATTTCAGATTGAGTCTTAGTGCTCACTTTTAGCTTCTTTAGAATATTTAAAAGAAGTTAGGCACTCAAGTTGATCTTAGCATTGCATTTCACCCCAGACCAATGGTGAATCAAAGTGGACTATTTAAGTTTTGGTGGATATAATCAACACGTGTGTGATAGATTTTTTTAGGTCATTATGAGAAACACTTTGCCTTGGTGGAGTTTTCTTATAATAATAGTTGTCGTTCAAGTATTGAGGTAGCACCATTTCAGGTAATGCATAGTAGAAGTTGTTGATCTCTGATTGGCTGAGACTTTTGACGTTAGACTCTATGGTACCCCTTGAAGAATTTGAGGATTATGCTCCAGACTTTGGGAAATCATAGGCTTTTTGTTAAATTCTCAAAGTATGAGTTCTGGTTAGATTCAGTGACATTCTTATAACACATTGTGTCTAAGGTTGGGGTAGATCCATCAAAGATTGAGGCTACTTGTGATTAGGCCAGACCTATATCTCCGATTGAGGTTCACAATTTTATTGGTTTAGTAGGATACTCTGGTTGGTTTGTTGAGAGATTTTCTTATCTTACAGCACCTATGACCAGATTAAATCAAAAAAGAAGTTCTCTTTCAGTGGCCCAATGAGTATGAGTTGAGCTTTTGGAAGCTTAAGGACTTGCTCACTTCTGCTTGTTTTTTTACTCTTTTAATTGAGGGATATGACTTTATAGTTTATTTTGATGCTTCTAGTGTTGGTTTGGGTTGTGTTTTGATACAGTAGGGCCAAGTTATTGCTTATGTGTTAATATAGGTGAAGGTAAACGAGTGCAACTACCCCACCCATGATTTGGAGTTGGTGGCATTAGTTTTTGTGCTTAGATTCTGAGGAATTATTTATATGGTGTTCATTAAGATATCTATAGTGACCATATAGGATTTAGTACATTATAATAAATAGGACCATAATTTGAGATAACACGGGTGGATTAAGTTATTCAAGGACTATTATACCTCTATTATAAGTGGGGTTCTTCTGCCTCACCTTAGGCCAAGACTTGTGTTAGCCCTTGTGAACTTATTCACGCATGTTAGACATACTTGAGTCTATTGAGCCTTTAGTATAAGGTTACTTCATGACTTGGTGAATGATGATGATTTTCCTTGAATAATGATTAAAGGTTTGTAGTTATGATATTAATTTTGGACTTGATTTCTGATATGGTCCATCAATATGCTTAATAATATATGCATAGACATAGTTATGATCTATGGCCTATAGATATGAAATTCCTTATAGATGTGATATGTGTCTTAGTTATGATGTATGTCCTAGTGATGTATTATGCCTCCTAGATGTGAGATACCTTATTGATATATTATGCCTCTTAGAGGTGAGATGCCTTATTGATATATTATGCCTCATACTTATGATATATGGCCCTATAGATATGAGATGCCTCATAGAGATAATTTATGGCCTTATAAATATGATACGCCTTATAGATGTGAGATGCCTCATATAGATGATTTATGGCCTATATAAATGATATGCCTCATAGATATGCTATAGCTTATAGGTATTAGATGGCTTATGGATTGATTATTAATATAGGTTTCAGATATGTATGTAGGCCTAATGCCATGATTATGATGTTGTAATTGTTCCAGACACATTATTGGGCCTAAGGCCATGTTATGATATTGATTGGACATCTGAGAAATGTTTATCCTTGTAAAGGATGTGGTTGTAACTTATAGATATATTGATGGGTATGGATCCATTGTTTGAATATTGTTGATGGAATGCATAGATTCAGTACATTCATGATCATTAAATCATTAAATGATATGATTCTGACTAAAATATGAATTTATTACTATTTTCCTATATAGGAATTAAAAGCCCACTTTTCACCTTAAAATGGATTTCTTAATAATAATAATTGCACAATCTTAATGAATAACCTATGTGTAAGGAGATTGGAAAGGATGTTTTAAAGATTTGACCGAGACATATTCTGGTATATGATTTTGATACTACTATTTACTTCATTCGTGAGAGACTCCAACCCTTTCTACTCTTTTATAATGATTTAGACCTGAAGTTTACCCCAGACAATGGATTTACAGATTTACACTCTTTTTATCCATGACTTTAGTGTGTGCACCTATTACATAACTATATACATATCTCTTTGGTATGGTATAGAGGAGAAGGATGTATTGATGATACTGATTTTGGGTAAAACCCGATGATAGATTATAGTATTGATGTTATATATATGTGTGTGTGTTGATGATATATTTATATACCCGGCAAAGCCGAACGATGATTATGATGATATATTTATATACCCGACAAAGTGGAAAGATGATTATGATGATGTGCTTATATACTCGGCAAGGCCGGAGGATAATTATGATGATATGCCTATATACTTGGCAAGGCCAGAGGATGATTATGATCATATGCTTATATACCCAAAAATCCCAAAGGATGATTATGATGATATGCTTATATACCTGGCAAGACTGGAGGATGATTATGATGATATACTTATACACCCGGCAAGATCAAAGGATGATTATGATGATGATGGTTATGATGATGATTATGATATTGATTATCATTACCGATTTGAGTTTGGATATACATTATAATACTTGGAGAAGTTATGACTTTATGGATTCTGTTGCATTCATCTTTGCATGCGCATTGCCAATCACCAGTATGCGCCTCTATCAATTAGACTTATAAGGGGCTTCATTGGTATGGGTGATGAGTATGGATTGTGGTGTGTTGTATATTGATTGAACCTTTTGAGCCTAGGGAATTAGGGGTTCTTATAGGCTCGGTTAGGTATTATTTATCTGGACAAGTCGTTTACTCGCATTGTCATTGCTATTATTATTGTTATGATCATTGTTTTGGCTAGTTGTGACAGATTGGTTAATGATTTGGTATCGAGATTTGAGGTATGATTTTGTCTCTTTTATCTTATGATTATATTACTATGCATGATTATATTATGATTAGATGTATGGATAAAAACCCTGATGTATACTAACACTAGATCTTGTAATGATTATGAGGTCTTAAAAATGCTAGACTGATGATTTACGATGTACCTCGACTTAACCTTGTTCATATATATTTATATATATATATATATATGTGTAGATCTATCTAGTTGTAACTATGTTGTTACCATATATCCCTTCCTTTCATTTATTCAGATTTTATATTTATTCCATGGCCTTGTATACTCATATACATATATCTTACTTTTGCCCTTATTTCATATATTGTCCAGTGATATATGGTACAGTGTTGAGATTCCTGAGTATGGAAGGAATAGGATAGTTCATCCTTAATACTTCCTTAGCCTTATGATGTTTGTTTCTTGGACATAAGTAGGATAGTTTGTCCTTATTATCTCATTGGCTTTCTTATGTGGTTGTTGGACATTTGGGTGTAGTTTTTCATTCTATTTATATGTATATGCATTATCTTTGGAGCTTATTCAGCAGTTTCCTACTGAGTACCATGTGTTTGGTACTCATACTACACTTCTGCAGCTTACAGATTATAGTATGGGTCATCTCTAGTGTTGTGTGTGTCGTGCAGAGCGTCTATGGTTCAGAGACATAGAGTGAGCTCTTAACTTTTGGAGTATTACTTCTCTCCCTCTTATGTACTAGACTAGTCTCAATGTTATATTCAAAGATAGTTGCATCTTTATATTCATTTAGTACCTCATTTGTATCCTTCTTATATTAGAAGCTCTTGTACTGATACCACCAGGTTTTGGGACTATGTTATGTAATTGATATTTTATTATATTTATTCTGCATTCTTTCCTTCATTCTTGTGGTAGTCCGTTACTAGCAGTTTCATACTATGGGATTGGCTTGCCTATTGTTGGGTTATAGTAGATGCCATCATGACCTGAGACATTGGGTCGTGACAAAATAGTATTAGAGCCTAGGTTCACCGGTGTAATAGTATAAGAGCTAAGTGTTTAGTAGATTCATGTGGATCGGAGCAGAGATATTTGTGACCTATCTTCAAGAGGATACAGGGCATTCTTAGGAAATCTATTTCTTGACTCCTTGTCATGTGTCCACATTGCTATGAATCTTAAGAACATTCTTTGATTCTATTTTATCCCAAATGGGTGATGCAAGATTGTTGATAGATACGAATGAGACTTTAACACGTGTTTCAGAGCTTCAGCATAGCATCAAACTAGAGAGTCAGTGATGGATATCAAAGCTCTTCAGTATCAACCCAAGGATTTAGGGCCAGCTTACGCTCTAGTAGAGATCATGACTACTTTAACCCTTCAAGGTTTAGCATTGGTGATCCCAAGTCTCTTTGTAGATACCTCACAGCCATGTATTACATTTGGTTCATCGAGCAGTTCTCATACTAGAGTTGGATTTGTTGGTGTTCAGCAAGGTTCCTTATTAGTTTGCAAGTACAAGATTGAGATTCTCGAGTGGGCTAAACATAATCCTATGCTATATACCTTTGAGAAGGACATGGTGCATGGATTTACTAGAGGTTTGTATTGCCACTCCATTTTGCGTTGGAGTACTTGATAGTAGTTGTCTTTTATCTCTCAAATTGTTGAATAGGCAAGGGACATAGGGAGAGCATTATTGATACTTATGAAGGTGGAGGCAAGAGGCAGTGTCATTAGTTTAGTGCTATTGGTATTTCATCCAAAAGTGAGGATCCTTTTTGTAAAATTCATCTTTACTAGCATACTATAATACTATGCAAGTAGTATTTAAGATTATGGATCGCACTTAGATTAGTCGTGGTGATCACAGCGAGCACAATTCCCATCAGACCTTGCAGAGTTTTTGGTATGGGTCCTCAGGTTGTGGCAGCCATTTTGGATTAGGAAGGGTAGAATCTCAGAGTATTTTAGGAGATTGTCTTAGTTGTAGCAAGATAGGACATTGGTTCAGAGAGTGCTCCAGACTTGAGTTGGTTGTTCAAACAGTGTTAGCACATATTCCATGTCAGCCTAGAATTCTTTAGGTAGGCTATGACTTTAGGAATAATGATCATTGTGTTAAAGAGTGCTCTATACGTCAGTTGGCCAGCTATTTGGTCTTAGTTTGTGTTTCTCGCCAGGTTAGGGCTTCAAGAGTTTTCTACGACTGCAGAGATATCGATTATTGGTTAAAAAGAGTGACCCCAGTATGGGATTACTAGTTATTCAGCTCTTCAAATTAGCCTCGTGATGTTGTGGCACCGTCAGTTAGAGATAGTGCACTTGGCTCCTCAGCTGATAATTTAATCGGTCAGTCTGAGTTTATACCTATTTAGATTTATTCTCTTTTAGATCTGTCATGCATGTAATTTTGGATTTCACCATTATAGGTGTGCTCTTATTTCGTACATTTACCTTTTTCATTTGTGTGTATTGGGATCTTAGTACCCTTCGATGATAATATTCCTTGATGAGTTCATATTGGTTGGTGTGTTCATTTTTATTGAATTCATGATTATATGACTACCACATGGATTATTTCATTTATTAGTGGATGGAGTAAAGTTGTATTGATATTTTCTCCCTATAGGTATAGCATTTGGGTTTGAATCCCATTTACCTGGCATATTGGCCTTATTTTGGCCCTTGAGTGGTACTGGTTATTGATGTTCATTTTGGAACTAACTATTCATTATATTCATGTTTATATTATTGTTGCTATTGATATTATTACTTGATGTAATTAATCCTCATTGGGTAGCTGTTTAGACTAGTGTTATCTAGTTAGAATTCCATTCTTTGCGGTTATTATTTAGCGGCTTAAGCTGCTATAGACAATTTGATGATTTCTTTTCTATATCAAGGTGAGGTTGGTTGTTTTCCTCTTGGTTAGTTTGCTAGATTGATTGTGGAGTGATCTATGGTATTGAAGGTAAGTTAACCTTCTGTGGCTTTGTTATGGTTCTAGAGTTGGCAATTCAGTCATAGTTCCCATTCTTGAGTTTGGGATTCATAGACTTGCCTTCTGGGTTACAAAGGTTTTTGCGTTGGATACCCTTCTCTGTGTTGCCAATTTCTAAGCATAACCAGTTTATCCATTCTTTGCTTGTGTCCATTTCATCGCCTAATAAGGGTTTCATATTGATATCGAGATGTTCTAGTTTTATATCTCAAATTTGTTCTATTCATCTCCTTATGATGGTTTGATCTTGGTACTAGTGTGGATATTGGATACTCATTTCTTGCCATGATGTGGTTCTTGTGTAAACAGGAGTTAGAGTGTAAGAGACAGGCGGTATTTCCTATGACCGCTTCTTAAGTTGGTATATAACGCCCCAAGAACCTATCCCGAGACGTCACATGGTACTCAAGGCCACAGGTGGCCTCAAGATAACCCTCTAAGCTTATCATCACTTTCAGAACTCATTACGATGCAAATTATGTTAATATAAGGAGGAACAACCATGTCATGAACATATTGAAACACGAAGTAATACTGCCCTGTACAAACAAAATACTGAAATCTCTATACACACTAGTACACTAGTCTGACAAAGCCTCTACTACATAGGACTGAGGAGCCATTGGGAAATATCCCCAACTGACTCGTACTGAACTGAAAGTAAACAACCATCTATTAAGAAGACAAAATCGGAGTCACAGGTCCTCAAACCATGAGGACTCACCAACCGCAGAAATATAGATGAAGGTACTTAAAGATCACTGTCACTACTGAGACTGAGCACCTGAACATATATCATGAGAAAATATAGAATACAAAAAAGTATGGGAGTCAGTACTTGGGAATGTACTGAGTATGTGGGGGTGGATGCAACATTTTAAATAATATCATAAATGTATAAGAAAATCATGCATGCTGGCAATAATAACTCTCTTCGCTTGAATTATCTAAAACATCATTTCCGTAAGTCATTAGTAATAACATATGCTTCATAATCTCATAAATAATTTAACTCAACTCAAACTCTTTGACTCATGACTTAGAGTGACTCGGTAACTTATGGTACTTAGATCATTATGGACATGGGAGTTTCTTATAACCGACATAACTACACCATGTCAGCCGCATGGAGTCCAATGTTTTGCCCTCCTAAGAAGAGAAACCCACATTGGAGGGGGTGTCGTACTCTTGCCAGGGAGTACAACCTCAATCTCGTTATCACAATCCCATACTCGGCCTATGTCCCAAAATTATCAACATCAATCCTACGGTGGCACGTAGTTTTGGGAAAATACCACATTTCCCGTTTGGTGTTAAATACTCCTCCCAGACTCAGCTCAGAATGCATTAGGAAATCCACCTTAATCAATATCAACTCATGGGTCTATTTTAAAGACAAAAACATAAATATATATCTCATCTGTAAATCATAAACATCTTGTGGATTCCTAACCCGACTCAACTCAACACAATCTTTCTCAACATCAAGTACATTTGCTTTTCAAATCATTTTCAAATATCAAAGCTTCAAGGAAACATCATAGTACTCATTCTTGACTTTCAATATCAAATATCGATATATATTCAATAGTCAAATTTCTCATGGAAAAGCATAACTCATGACACTTGTCATAAATCGCTTAGAAATCATCAATACGTAATGACAATATACAACTCATGGAATAAATTCTCAATTTAAGAAACATGATGGTGAAATAATCATAAATATCAAACTTATTCAACTCAAATCTCATAAATCATAAATAAGGAAATTTGGGTGTAAACCCACTTGCAAAATCATGTAAATCAATAATAGAAAGTAAATCTTTAGGCACAAGAACGAAAGGAGTGTTTTTGTTCAAGCCCCACATACCTTGGATTATAATTTTTGGAGATGTAGAAACTTGTTTGGAACTTCTTCCTTACATTTTTGATCTAATATCCTTGATGCCTTTGACTAGGGGATCTTAATTCTTGGACAACTTGGAGAAATCTATAGAAGATCCTTGAATTTCTAGGAAGGAGTTTTGATTTTTTGCTTGAGAGAAAACCCTAGTTTTCTAGAAAATTCCTGGAGAAATAGGAGAAAATGATCTTCTCTTTACTACTTTGATGTATATATAAGGAAACAAGGATCGTAAATGACCAAAATGCCCTTTTAAAAATGCTGAAATTCTCTGATTGGGGCCTGTGACGGTCGATCTGACAGTCTGTCAAGTCTCCTGACGGTCCACCAGATCGTCTGTCACTCGAGTGCCAAAACTGGAATGTTCTGCCTCGATGTGATGGTCGAAGTGACGGTCCATCAGGAAACTGACGGTCCACCAAGTCGTTCTTCACTCGAGGGCCAGAAACGAGATATTCTATCTCGACCTGACGGACCCCTTGACGGTCCGTCAACTTTTTAACGGTCAACCATCTTGACCGTCACACGGTGACCAGGAAGACGGGTCACTGCCTTGGATTGACGGGACACTTGACGGTCTACGAAGGACCTGACGGTCCTCCAGGTCGACCGTCAGACCTTGGTGATCCGATATCGCTGAGTAAAACGGCTATAACTCCCTCATCTGAAGTCGGATTTCAATGAAATTGGTATCGATGGAAATCTTATTCAATGCTCTACATGAAAAAAAAAAAAAGTAGAAATTAGAGAAATACAACATGGTTTAAACATAAATCACTTTGGAAGTCATACATATCCACTCAAAAGATGGATTAGGCTTAAGAAATGATCGGGGTATTACAATATCTCCCCCTTGGACACATTCGTCCTCGAATGTTGCTAGATAGGCCAAGAACAAGAGAAAATGAGGACGTATAGCTGGAACGACTAGCATATAAGGGCTCACTTTACTCTAAACTTTTGAGTACTTCCCAAATGCATGAACCATAGAGAGAATAACCATATAGCTGAATACATTAGATTAGATGGAAATTGAATTAAGGGAATAGTACCTTCAGCTTGATTCGAACTCGTGGACAAAAGATGAGGGTAACTGGCTCGCATATCTGCTTCTGCTTCCCAAGTGGCACCCTCGACTGATTGATTTCGCCATAGAACTTTAACCAATGGAACTTCCTTATTCCTGAGTCTACAATCTTGATAATCTTGGATTTTAATCAGGGTTTCATCTTACGAAAGGCTATCCTGAACATCACAACCTTCCGATGGATCAACAACAACAGAGTCTCCAATTTGCTTCTTGAGCATAGAAACATGAAACACAGGATGGACGAATGATAACTCTGCAGGTAACTCAATCTCATAAGTTGTTTTCCCAACATGATTCAAAACTCTAAAGGGCCAACATATTTGGGACTCAGCTTCCCTTTCTTTCCGCATCTTTTCACCCCTTTCATGGGTGAAATTTTTAAGTACACCATATCACCAACTTCAAACTCAAGAGATCTTCTTCTCATATCTGCGTACAACTTCTGACGACTCTGGGCTGTCTTCAACCTCTCCCGAATTATCTTAACTTTCTCCATAGCCTTGAATACAGCATCAGGTCCAATCACAGCAGCTTTACCCACGTTGAACCAACCTATGGGCGATCTACATCTTCTCACATACAAATCTTCAAATAGATCCATTCCAATGCTAGCATGAAAACTATTGTTGTAAGCAAATTCAATCAACGGAAAATGTTCATCCCAACTTCCTTTGAAATAAAGAACACATGTCCTTAACATATCCTCCAAATTCTGGATAGTCCTCTCAGCCTGACCATCTGTCTACGGATGAAAAGTGGAGCTAAGATAAACTTGGGTGCCAAGACCCTTCTGAAAGGCTCTCCAAAATTGAGAAGTAAACTGAATACCTCTATCGGAGATGATAGAAAACGAAACTCCATGCAACCTGACTAACTCTTGGATATACATCTTAACATAGTCCTCTATGGTGAAAGATGTATGTACTGGCAGAAAATGTGTTGACTTAGTCAAGCTTTCTATAATGACCCAAATAGAATCATGATGACGATGAGAGAGAGGTAAACCGGTCATAAAATCTATGTTCGCCACTTCCCACTTCCAAGATGGAATGCTAAATTCTTGCATCACACCATCGGGTCTCTGGTGCTCTATCTTTACCTACTGGCAATTTGCACACTTTTCTACAAACTTCGCTATATCCTTTTTCATACCATTCCACCAATAAATTTCCTGCAAATCGCGGTATATCTTGGTAGCACCGAGATGAATAGAATACCGCACGCCATGCGCCTCAGCCATAATTCTCTACCTCAGATCATCAACATCAGGCACACACAATCTATTCTAAAATCTCAATACACAATCTCCCCCTTGGGAGAAAACCTCCACCTTTTGGTCTTTAACTGATTCTTTCAGTTCGACCAAACGAGAATCCGTATCCTGCTTCTCCTTCACTTCCGAAACTAGGGAAGATTCGGAACTACTTTGGACACAAACATTACCCTCAGATGATTCAAGCAATCTAACACCTAACCTAGACAAATGATGCACTTCACGGGCTAAGTCCCTCTTATCTTCCTCAACATGTGCTACACTACCCATGGATGATCTGCTAAGGGCATCTGCCACTATATTGGCCTTGCCCGGGTGGTACAACATACTCATATCATAGTTCTTTAGTAATTCTAACCATCGCCTCTTCCGAAGATTCAACTCTCTCTGAGTGAACACATACTGTAAACTCTTATGATCCGTAAAGACATCAATATGAACACCATACAAATAGTGTCTCCAGATTTTCAAAGCAAAATACACTGCAGCTAACTCGAGCTCAAGGGTCGGATAATTCTTTTTATGAGGTTTCAGCTGCCTCGAGGCATAGGCTATAACCTTAACCTTCTGCATCAACACGTAACCCAAACCAACTCTGGAAACATCACAATATACCTCAAAATCATCTACACCACTAGGCAGGGTCATCACGGGGGCTGAAGTGAGTCGGGTCTTCAACTCTTGAAAACTCTTCTCGTAAGAATCTGACCACTTGAATTTAACCTTCTTTTGGGTCAACCGGGTCAAAGGAACAGCAATGGAAGAGAAACCTTCGACAAAACGATGGTAGTAGCCATCTAGACCCAAGAAACTCCTAATATCAGATGAGGAAATAGGTCTAGGCCAATTCTTCATAGCTTCTACCAAACATTATGACCGAGAAAGGAAACTGACTGAAGCCAAAATTCACACTTGCTAAATTTGGCAAACAACTTCTGATCCCTAAGGGTCTGTAAGAAAATTTGAAGATGATCTGCATGGTCGTTTTCACTCTAGAAATATACAAGGATATCATCTATAAACATAATAACGAACATATCGAGGTACGATCTAAACACCCGATTCATGAGGTCCATAAAAGCTGCCAGGGCATTCGTTAGCCCGAACAACATGACCAGGAATTCAAAATGACCATAACGAGTGCAGAAAGCCATCTTTGGAATATCACACTCTCTGACTTTAAGTTGGTGATAACCGGATCTCAAATTTATTTTCGAGAAGTAGCTGGCACCTTGCAGCTGATCAAATAGGTCATCAACTCTAGGAAGAGGGTACTTGTTCTTGACTCTGACCTTGTTAAGCTGACAATAGTCAATACACATGCGCAATGAGCCATCTTTCTTTCGCACGAATAGAATGGGTGCACCCCAGGGAGACACACTGGGCCTTATAAAACCCTTATCAAGAAAATCTTTGAGTTGTTCTTTCAACTCCTTAAGTTCTGCGGGGGCCATATGATACGGAGGAATAGAAATAGGTTGTGTATCAGGGAGAAGATTAATTTTGAATTCTATCTCTCTATTGGGAGGTACCCCTGGGAGATCTTCCGAGAAAACATCAGGAAACTCATTGACAACACTAAGACACTGAATAGTTGGAGTCTCAGACTTAGTGTCCTTAACTTGGACTAAATGATAGATACAACCCTTGGATATCAATTTCCTAGCTTTAAGATAGGATATGAAATGACTTTTAGGAGATACAAAATTTTTGGACCACTCAGAGACTGGCTCATTGGGAAACTGAAACTTGACTACCCGGGTACGACAGTCTATAGACGCATAACAAGAGTGAAGCCAATCCATACCCAGAATAATATCAAAATCAACCATGTCTAGCTCAATCAAATCTTTAAACATGACCCTGTTAAGAACAGTGATAGGATACTTCTTATAGACTTGCTTAGCAACAACAGATTCACCCACTGGTGTAGAGACTAGAAAAGGCTAGAAAATCTTTCCATCACTGATTTCAAAATTCACAGCCACCAACGGAGTCACATAAGAAAGACTTGACCCAAGGTCCATCAACCTATACACATCAAAATGAAATACACGAAGCGTACCAGTAACAATATTTGGTGAATCCTCCTGCTCCTGGTGGGGTGGTATAGCATAAAAGTGATTCTGCCGCTGACCACCTACAGTACTAAATGAGGCACCCTAAGGAGGAGTAGGACGAACTATAGGGGCTGGAGCATTAATAGCCTGACTATGGGGACGGACATCACGGCTCCCCTATCTAGCATAAGGGCAATCCCTGAACTTATGGACCAACTTACAGCAACTAAAAAAACCCCTTTGACTGACTAAGCACTCACCGGGATGGTCTCTACCACACTTCGGACATGGGGGAGGACGAGGTCTGTTACTCACACTATCCTGGGACCTGGACATAGTAGGCCTACTACCCTTCTCCGGCCTAATTCAAAATTCAGGAGTATTGGCTGATGAAGGCGCTGGCACAAGAGAACGGCTCTGGAACTGAGGGCGGATCCCTCCAGAAAATCTAGTCTGACTGTAACCCTGTTGCTCTGATCTAATTCTCTTATTCCCTCTCACACTCTCTCTCTTCTTCACTTTGTCTTCTTTTATCTGCTGAGAATGAATCATTAGTCTTGAAAGGTCCATGTCCCTATTAAGCATAGCGGATCTACACTCTTTCACAATATAACTTGATACATCGGCCAAAAACTTACTCATACTAGTTCTAGAATCAGCCATCATACCAGGAGCATACTTAGATAACTAGTTAAACTTATGGCAATACTCCTTAACTGTCATGAGGCCCTATCTCAAGTTCATAAATTCTCCTAATTTTTCTTCCCTCAGCTCCAGGGGAAAGAATCTGTCTAAGAAGGCATCTTGGAATAATTTCCAAGTCACAGGAGTATCATTCTCCGCTCTACTCTTTCTCCACATCTCCACCTAATCACAAGCAATATCTTTCATTCGATAGGCAGCCAATTCAACACTCTCCTCCTCCGTCATGTGCATAATATGAGTGATTTTTCTCACTTCATCTAAATAAATTTATGGGTCTTCACTTACTTTTGACCCAAAGAACTCAAGTGGATTCATTCTCATAAAGTCATAAACCTGGGATGCAGCAGAATTATCCCCTTGTGTAGGTAGAATAGTAGCCTGGGTGTTCGCTTGAGCATTGGCGGTGACCGCCTGGGCTAGCGCTTGGAAAGCTGCCTAGAATTCAACGTGGGACATCGTCTCACCTAAAGGATCAATGGGTTGAGGTCATTTGTTGTTTTTGTGAGCTCTACGAGGAGGAATTTTTTTCATAAGAGAGCACGAATTAATAGCAGATAAAAACAATCATAGGCACGATAGTCTCTTGAAAAAAAGAAACAACTTTTCCTAAAACGTCCCATAGCCTCTTGCTTATAGATGTGGCGCGCTACACACCGATGATCAAGACTCTACGTGACGCAGCTTGTCAGAATCCCTAGGACTCATCAAATCATAGGCTCTGATACCAACCTTGTAACGCCCCAAGAACGTATCCCGAGATATCACATGGTGCTCAAGGCCACAGGTGGCTTCAATCTAACCCGCTAAGCCTTTCATACCTTTTAGAACTCATTATGATGCAAATTATGTTAATATAAGGAGGAACAACCATGTCATGAACATACTGAAACACGAAGTAATACTGCCCGGTACAAAGCCTCTACTACATAGGACTGAGGATCCATTGGGATAGATCCCCAACTGACTCGTAGTGAACTGAAAGTAAACAACCATCTATTAATAAAACAAAATTGGAGACACAGGTCCTCGAACCATGAGGACTTACCAACTGCAGAAATGTAGATTAAGGTACTCAAAGATCATTGTCGCTGCTGAGACTGAGCACCTGAACCTATATCATGAGAAAATATAGAATACAAAAGAGTATGGGAGTCAGTACTTGGGAATGTACTGAGTATGTAGGGGTGGATGAAACATTTTAAATAATATCATAAATGTATAAGAAAATCATGCATGCTGACAATAATAACTCTCTTTGCTTGATTTATCTAAAACAACATTTCCGAAAGTCATTAGTAATAATATATTCTTCATAAATCTCATAAATCATTTAACTCAACTCAAACTCTTTTACTCATGACATAGAGTGACTCGGTAACTCATGGTACTTAGATTATTATGGAAGTGGGATTTTCTTATAACCAACACAACTACACCATGTGAGCCGCATGGAGTCCAACGTTTTGCCCTCCTAAGGAGAGAACCCCACATTGGCGGGGGTGTCGTACTCTTGCCAGGGAGTACAACCTCAATCTCGTTATCACAATCCCATACTCGGCCTCTGGTCCAAAATTATAAACATCAATCCTACGGTGGTACGTAGTTTCGGGGAAATACCACATTTCCCGCTCGGTGCTAAATACTCCTTCCAGACTCAGCTCAGATTGCGTTAGGAAATCCACCTTAATCAATATCAACTCATGGGTCTATTTTAAAGACCAAAACATAAATATATATCTCATATGTAAATCATAAACATCTTGTGGACTCCTAACCCGACTCAACTCAACACAATCTTTCTCAACATCAAGTACATTTGCTTTTTGAATTATTTTCAAATATCAAAGCTTCAAGGAAACATCATAGGACTCATTCTTGACTTTCAATATCAAATATAGATATATATTCAATAGTAAAATTTCTCATGGAAAGGCATAACTCATGACACTTGTCTTAAATCACTTAGAAATCATCAATACGTAATGACAATATACAACTCATGGAATAAATTGTCAATTTATGAAACATGATGGTTAAATAATCATAAATATCAAACTTATTCAACTCAAATATCATAAATCCTAAATAAGGAAATTTGGGTGTAAACCCACTTGCAAAATCATGTAAATCAATAATAGAAAGTAAATCTTTAGGCACAAGAACGAAAGGAGTCTTCTTGTTCAAGCCCTACATACCTTGGATTATAATTTTTGGAGATGTAGAAACTTGTTTGGAACTTCCTCCTTACATTTTTTAGCTAAGATCCTTGATGCCTTTTAATAGGGGAGCTTAATTCTTGGACAACTTGGAGAAATCTATGGAAGATCCTTGAATTTCTAGGAAGGAGTTTTGATTTTTGGGTGTAGAGAAAACCCTAGTTTTCTAGAAAATTCTTGGAAAAATTAGAGAGAAATTGGAGAAAATGATCTTCTCTTTACTACTTTGATGAATATATAAGGCAACAAGGATCGGAAATGACAAAAATGCCCTTTTGAAAAAGCTAAAATTCACTGATCGGGGCTTGTGACGGTTGATCTGACGGTCCATCAAGTCTCCTGACGGTCCAACAGATCGTCTATCACTCGAGTACTAATATTGGAACGTTCTGCCTCGACGTGATGGTCGAAGTTACGGTCCGTCAGGAAATTGATGGTCCACCAAGTCATCCGTCATTCGAGGGACAGAAATGAGATATTCTGTCTCGACCTGACGGACCCCTTGACGGTCCGTCAACTTTTTTACGGTCCACCATCTTGGCTGTCACACGGTGACCAGGAAGAGGGTTCCCTTTCTTGTCTTGAAGGGACACTTAGTGGTCCACCAAGGACCTGACGGACCGCCAGGTCGACCGTCAGACCTGGGCGATCTAATATCGCTGAGTAAAACAACTATAACTCCCTCGTCTGAAGTCGGATTTCAATAAAATTGGTATCGATGGAAATCTTATTCAATGATATACATTAAAGAAAGTATAAATTATAGAAATAAAACATGATTTAAACATAAATCACTTTGGAAGTCATACATATCCACTCAAAAGACAGATTTAGCTTAAGAAATGATCGGAGTATTATATGGTAATTTGTAAATTCTTTTTCTTGAGTTGCTTGGTTTATTTTATGGTAGTTTAATTGACTTTGACGTTGGTGTTGATCTTGTTATTTCCTTCCTCTATTATGTGATTCATAGGTTGATTGAGTTATTATTGATCTGCTTAGGTGGATTCAGAAAATCCCCATTTTATAGTTTGTTTGGCCTAATAAGATTTGGTGGAGTGCTTCTCCTTAATGGTATTTTCCTACGAGTATTATTTTCCAAGATGGATTATTGTACTAGTTGGTTTTTGGCTAAAGTTGTATTCCTCCAAGTTAATAAAGTTTTTTCTATCACTAGCGTGAGTTGCAGCCTTGGGGAGTACTGTAATACCTCAAGAATCCCAACCGATAGTAGAACCATGATTTAAGATCATGATAAATAAATCATAGTTATTTGGTAGTTTTATGATCAAGTTTGATGTGTATTAAGGCCTTAAATACGTACTAGCTATTAGACGAATCAAAATATCCCTTACCGATTGAATTCTTGAAAAGGGAAGTGCCATAGTCAACTTCAAACGAGCATATATCCCATTCTACAAATAATTTTTGATCTTATGATCTACCAACATATATATAATTGAATTATCTTTCCAACGATACTAATTTCTCCAAAATCCAAAATCGGAGTAAGAAGTTATGGTTGTTTTACTGGGAGCTATCCGAGATGTCTAGGAGTGACGGAAAAACTGACGGACCGTCAAGTCAGTGGCGGCCCATCACTTTGACCGTCAAAACTGAAGCATTAAGGCCCTTTTCTGGACCAAAAGTGTCGATGGGAGTGAGGGTTAGTCACTAGAGTGACGGTCCATCACTCTGACCGTCAGATTTGTCCAAGACAGCGCTGAAACACCATTTTAAAGAGATTTTTGGGTCATTTTTCACCCTATTTAACACCCAATCACCCAAATAAAGGAACATAACTTATCATTCATCCAAAAAATCAAATTAGGATTTATTTCCAAGATCAAAACCCCTATTTCTTCTTCAAGAAAAATCAAGAGAGATCAAGAGAAGTCAACAAATCAAGAATCTCTCCAAGAACCTTCAAGAAAGAAGTTTCCCCAAGGTATGTAGATGTTGATTCTTGGGTTCCGTTCATCCAAAAAGCTCAATAACCCTTTTTAAAATATAAAGATTTTATGTTTGTGAGATTTCATGATTTGTATGAGTTGTTAATGATTTGTATGAGTTGTTAATAATTTGTATGAGTTGAAATTGATATTACATGTATTTGGGTGTAGAAATTGTTGAATGAGCGGAGCATGTCCCCCATAGGTTTGATGAAAATCTTAGGTGAAACATAAAGCCTATTATAGTATTTTGAATAGGAAATCCCAAAGTATAAGCTAGTCTATGCATGCCTAGTGTTTGATAAAATGCCCAAGTGGATAAATTATTCCGTGATAGTGGGAAATCCCCAAATACGTGTGGACCCATGTATGACTAGTGTTTGTTGAAGGCCTTTAGTGAAAAAGTGAAGATGTGATAGTAGTAAATTCCTCAATTATGTTCTCTTTGATGTATGCTAAGTTTTTAATACATGCCAAGTGGTTAGCAAGTAAGTTGTGACGTGATAGTATGAAGTTTCCCCGAATCATGTGATGTCCAAATACATGTCAAGACTGATTTAGGTGTGAAGTACTTGAGGTAAGACCTTGTGGAAGGAAGTATAATCTAGTATGCTGTTGTTCCTATGCTAGTATAAGTTGATGATTCCTAAATGCTCGAAGTGACCCCTTAATAATTATGATGATGAATAAATGATGGTGATCCCTACATGTTTGAAGTGATGTCTTAATGATTATGTGGATGAATGTATGTTATGATTCCCGATTGCGTAAAGAGACGCCTATGTGATTGTGATAATGAATGATTGTGGTCGTGATAATGAAAGAATGATTATGCTTTACTTTTATGTTATCGAGTCCTGGGGGTATTTATACCTGACAATAGAGTTGTTGTCTAGAGCCTGTGTCAGTTTCTCGATAATTCCAATTGAGCCATGATTCTCAGAAATCAGTGAATTATAGAACTCTGTATCCTCAGACAGTTGTTGAACTTAAGAAAGCTCAGTAATCTCAATTATCTCTGTAATCTCTGTATCGCTAGTAATCTAGCCTTAGTCTTGTAATCAGTTAAGATCTAATAGTATTCAAGTGATTCAATTCTAATCTCAAAAGAGATTCGAGTAATTTATTTAAGCTATGTATCGTCAGTTAGATACCATAATTTAATACCATTTTTGGCAGATACAGAATTAAGTGATTTCAGCTTATTCATTTTTATCCGTTGAAAAACATGACCAGTATCAGATTCAGTTCAGTTGCTTACAGTTAAGAATTCAGTTCAGAGTCTTTCAGTTGGGAGTAAAAACTAGCACCGAGCGAGGAAAGGGATGGCGGCTTCTCCCGTCCATGAGAGAGAGAGGCCAGAGTCGTTAGTAGTAATCCCCAAACTCCAGAACTGCATAGCCAATGTAGGATACAGGAGTCATCGCTAGAAAAGGCTGTCACCTCTAGAGAGAGAGTATTTGACTATTATATTGCCTTAGGTCGATTGCCTGGTAGGGTCATCCATCAGAGAGGATTGACCAGAGAGAGATCTTTACCCGTGGCACGGTATTGACACCTTTCCAGCTGGGGTTACAGGTTGGACCCCACCTGTGGTAGGTTGGGGCATGTCGGTTAAGTAATTACTTCCCACATTTTCAGTTTCAGTATCAGTCTTTAGAAATTAGGACTGTCAGATACAGTCATCTATCATTATGAGGAACTCAGATAGTTCCATTAATTCATGGACCATCCCAACAGATAGGCTTGGTCACGTATACAGTTATTTGACATCATATTCAGAGATATGCCACCAGACAGGCTTGATTCACAGTCTCATATTCTATTGAGTATCCTTGTTGTCATATTTGGATATAATCATATTTTTTATCATTGATAATAGTTTCTGAATATCATCCATTAGAAAGGTTGATCTCTAATCCTGTCAGTCGAAAGCAGTAAAGCTCAGAATTCATTCCTTGATGTAAGTACATCCAGATCCTCAGTTCTCTATATCAGATAAGTCAGTGATTCAGTATCTCAATGTCAGTAGTGAGTTAAGTCTGCAGTAAAGTGGTATCGGAGTTTCAGTACCTAGAGTTATGATGATTGTGTTTATGGTCTGTGCATTCATGTATGTGTTCTCGTGCGGCATTTTCATAATCATTCAGTTTAGATATTGTGAATGCATGAGCCTTTGCATTTAGCCTTACCTCATCTACACACTTAGTACATCCCTGTAATAACGCATTTGTGCTATGGTGTTTTATTTGGCACCATAGGTTCAGAGGAACAGGACCTAGAGTTTCCTCAGCAGTTTAGTCCCAGTCAGCAGCAGTAGTCATAGCAGTGAGTCCTCTTCTTTTGAGGACGAGTTTCAGTTTACTATTATTTGCATTAGATTTTTTTTATTTTTAGTTCACGGAGTTAGTTGGGGACTTTTCCCATCAACTCCACAGTTCATATAGTTTAGAGGCTTTTCAGATAGATGATGGATGTATTAGTATTCAGTTTTCAGTTTTGAGTATGTATAGATGTGTTGAACCTTATGGCCAGTTTCCATATTTATTTCATATATTATGCAGTGTACAGGTACAGATATCAGTAAAGGGTTAGCTTGTGGTCCTTCGGGTCTATAAGCACCGTGTGACATCTCGGGATGGGATATCGGGGCGTTACAAACTTGGTATCATATCCTAAGGTTCAAGAGTGTCCTAGGGAGTCTAAAAAGCCGCATCTAGTAGAGTCTTATGCATGAGTGTGTAGCGCACCACATTTATGTACAACAGGCTACGGGATGTTCTTAGGAGAAGTTTCCCTTCATTCAGTGATCATGTCGTATGAGTGAGAATGGGCTCATGTTGGTTCTCAGTCTAATCCACTTTTTCCTTCTATTTATAGAGTATGCCTCCTCGCAGAGATTTTGTTCACGGGGTTGATGACCATCCCCCACAGCCAGTAGATCCCGAGAATGAGAGTATGTCACATGCAGAGTTTTGGGCAGTTTTTCAGGCGCTAGCCCAAGCTGTGACTAATATTCAGATTAATCGTTAGGCTGTAGCCCTACCTCAGCAAGATGGGGATTCTTCTGCAGCCAGGGTTAGAAGTTTCATGAAAATGGACCCGTCAGAATTCTTTGGGTCAGTAGTAGGTGAGGATCCGCATCTTTATTTAGAGGAGGTGAAGAAGATCACCCATATTATGCATGTTTCTGAGGAGAAGAGTGTTGATTTAGAATCCTTTAGGTTAAAGAATGTTGCTCATGATTGGGTAGTGATGTGGGAGAAGAGTAGAGAGGAGAATGCAGCTTCTGTGACTTGTTCAGAGTGTCAGAGTGCCTTTCTAGATAGATTCTTTCATCTAGAGATAAGAGAGGCTAAGGTAGAAGAGTTCATGAACCTAAGGAAAGGTTCCATGACCATGAAAGAGTATTGTCTTAGGTTTAACCAATTAGCTAAGTATGCTCCTGACTTGGTAGCTGACCCTAGAGCGAGTATGAGTAAATTTTTTTCTGGGGTGTCGAGCTATGTGTTGAAAGAGTGTAGAGATTATATGCTCTATAGAGATATGGATCTTTCTAGGCCAATTATGCATGCGCAACAAATTGAGGCTGATAAGATAAAAGAAAATGAGAAAGTATGTAAGAGAGCCAAGACTTTTAGTTGTGGTTTTTCAAAATCAGGGTCCCAGGGTGGTAGTAGTTCATGGCATGGTCAGAGATTTATAGTCCTAGCTCCATGTTTAGATAGTGTACCCGCACCTATTATTGGGGGTATCAGATCTAAAGGAGCGCCAAGCTCCAAATCCCAGAGTAGTTCTAGTGGTGTTCGTACCCATCCGTGTTGTGGGCAGTGTGGGAGGAACCACCAAGGTGTGTGTAGAGCCGGTAGTGATGCATGTCTAGGATGTGGTGAGCCAATCCATAGAATGCGAGAATGTAGAGCGCTGACTCAAAGGGGTAGACTCTAGGCGCTTCAGGCTCGCCTTGATGGGGAAGGATTCCCTGAAATAGACCCGGATAAGTTATGAGCCCTTCATCTTTATGATATGCATTGTTAGGTCCTTTGCTTCAATTTTGATTTTATATGCTAGCATGATTCATACATGAGTTTCAGATCTCAGTCGGTCAATTATAACCTAGTCTGTAGGTGCCCCGCTCACCGCCCCAGTATTTCAGCGAAGTGTGTTTAGAGGGACATAGAGTCCCAAGGGGGAGATACCCCATAGTATTATGATGTTGCATGTCATAGATTCATCCAGATGCATGTTCAGATTTTCTTTATGATGTAAGCATCAGTTGTTATTGCATTGTCAAGTCTTGCTTTCGAAAATAATCTTAGTCGGACATCCATGCATCAGATATGCATGTGTGTTATGAGAACTCAGCTATGAGTAGGTTCAGTCGAGTATTCCATGCATCAGATATGCATGCCCAGTGTGAGAACTCAGTATGACAGTCGTTCTAGTTATGTATTCATGCTTTGAGATGTTTTCGTTTCTTGAGTAAGTTCTGTTGATCTGTATTCTCAGTCTATCAAGAGACATTCGAGGACGAATGTTTTCAAGGGGGAGATATTGGAATACCCCAAGAATCCCAACCGATAGTAGAACCATGATTTGATACGCCCAAATTACAACTCTCGTTAGAAACTGTAAGCGGTCGCTGTCAAATATAGAACCCAACTGGGTTGGGTGTCGAATCCCATAGGGAATACTCTGGTCACTAAGTGTTGCAATTATTAGTAGACTGTTGGTCGAAAATTCCAAGGAAAAAGGGGGGTTTGGTTTTGGCGTGAACTAATATTATCAAAGTAACAATGGAATGATTTGCGTAGTAAGATTTAATCACAGAGATTGATAAGTTAGGGTTATGTCCACCTTATGAGTTCTACTTCTCTATTAACTATGAGTAACGCGGAATTTAGACATGCATGCACTTATAGAGAATCGTATTCTAATTCTAAATCCAAGTGTTTCTCAACCATCAAGGATTTATTTCTCTTTAGCTCTCTCGAGCCTAAAGTGTATAACAAATGGTACAAATTCTCCAAGAAGTTAATCCGGTTAAGGCATTAACGTGTAAATAGAGGTTGGAAACCCTATTTCCTTGTCACACTCTCTTTTCCAAATATGTAACTTTTGTCTCGAACAAGTTAATGCTATAATGGCGTATTCTCTATGTTTGCAACCATAAGAATTCAATCAAAAGGAAGAGAGTAATGATATAAGTAGCATAACACATCAAGAATTCACAAACTCATAGTAATAGATAGTATCTTACAAGGCTTCCATAACCCTAACAAATAAGTTTAGCTACTCATGAATACAACGGAAATCACAGTAGACATAATCATCATACCACAACTTAGAAAAATCTCGGCTATGGAGATGAAACGTGTTTTCTCTTTCCGTTCCTCAAGAAAGCCGTGTTCTCTGTTCTCAAAACTATTACAGAATCTCCAAATTGAATAATGAATAATGTCGAATGATAATGATGCTGAAAAATTCAGCAATAAGGTTTTTAATAGCATCCTTGTCTAATAAGTTGCTACTGCATCCTTAAGTATTTAAAAATACTGGGTTTGCCCGGGAAAAAGTTTCCATGCATCACTTTCAGTCCAAAAGTTGTCTTCCCTCTTATGTGAAGTTTTCCTTTGCTGCCTACAGGTCTACAAAGTGCTGAAATCTTCATCATTAGTACCTGAAAACATGCTAATCACATAGGTCAGCTCACTTAAAGGAAAATGGACTAAAAGTGCAAGAATTATATATTTTATCCTCAAAACTTAGCTGAAACATGGGTAAATTATGGTGCTTAGGCATGTAAATACGCCCAACATCACCACCCCACACTTAAAGCTTTGTTTGTCCTCGAACAAAATATTACATCCATGCAAACACCTAACTAGAATTTCACAATAGCAACACGAAATTTTCAACAAGACATGCACAACAATCATTAACAAAGAGTAGGTTTCTCGATCACTACTAGAAACAACTCAACCTCCAACATAGACTCATTAGGATGGTTAATTCGTATCCACAAGTTAAGACATAAAGAAACATATAAAACTACCCAACAACCATCAACCATGTGTGCTCACACAAGATATCACCCATAATCACTCATAGTTTTGCATTTTTCGAAACATGGGTATAAGACTCTCCTTGCTCTCGCTCTCACAAAGAATTCTTATATTGCAACTAATGACTATAGGCTTTCCCTTAGTGTAATGCTCTACTAATATCAAACTGCTAAGTTTAGGATCAAATAGGTCTTTACAGGTTGTAATGTAGGCTAAGGGACAGGTAGGACTATTTTGGCCAGAAATAGTGACTATGTTCCCTAAGAACTTTAATACACTACAATATGCCATTTACACTATCTTTTAACAACCACTCTACCTCTCTTTCATCTACCAACCCCTTTTCACCCATTTTGTTATTCAATCATAAACACAACTATCTTTTTGTTTTTCTAAATTATTTTTTATTTTTTATTTTTTTATATTAAGCAAGCATCCCTATAATAGCCACTCTTTTTCACAACAATTTCAAGTACCAATACACCCTGAGGCATCACTTTCACCATTCTCATTTTATTTTTCCACATGATTCTACAATTTTAAAGCGCTTAGGAGTTTGGATCAAATTATGGTCTTGAAAAAAAAATGGATTAGGCTACATATGAGGCTGCCAAAGAAAATAGCTAAAGGCTCAAAGGGGGTTCACTAGGACAATGTACAAAGGTAGGTGAAAATAAGGTAAACAATTTCAGGGCTGCCAAAGAAATGCCTAAATCATCTCCTACACTCACAATCTTTATTTCGCTTCACACACACACCAGGCAAGTTCTAGCATCAGTCACAACAAAGAATATACAATATCCTCACACACACAAGGCACATGGTCAACTTCATTGGGAGCATTATAGATTATTGACCCAACAGATGAATGAATTAAACCACAACAATTTATAACACACAATGAGTCACAACTTAGAGCCTAAGCGTCTCAATAGTAATGATTTAGCACAAACTCTTGTTATAATATACCATGTCGTCTATCAGAACAATTTCATGCAACATCTAAAATCTACTAACTAATTACAACTAACTAACTAACTACTAATTTAAACAAACAAGAATAAATGTAGGCAAAGAAATAAAATACAGCAGACATATACCCGCACCCCACACTTAGACGGGACACACTGTCCTCTGTGGAAATAAATAAGAAAAACCTGATTAGTCGGACTCCTCTTCTATGTCTGGGGTCATACCCCCTGCGTCGGAATCATCATCAGAGTCATCGTCATCAGAGTTGTCCTCCACGTCTGAGTCTGGCAGTCGGTGATCATCGTCAGTCGGCACATCATCATCGAGATGTTCCTCAAAATGTACCACCACTCCATACATGGCAAGCGCATTCTCATTAAGCGGTTAATCATAGTCCAACTGCTGAAGCTCTGCATCAGTCGGAACACGACCCCCATTTATCAGTGTAAATCTAGTCATGCCATATAGATGGCGAAAAAAGCTTTCATCTCGAGCATGCCTTCCTGAAGTGGTGAGGTTGATGCCTTGACCAGTTTCTGGCTCTTTAACCTTCGTGAGATTAACCTTCTTCGGGTTGTGTGGTAGCTTATGATCCGCGGGTTCCTCTTTGATGTGTTCTTTCCTTAAGATCGCAGTCAACAAGTTGCCGAAACTGAAATGGGACCTTTTGTGCAGCCTAGCCTTGCGCATTGACGATCGCATAACCGCACCAATGTTGATGGGAATATTCGTCATCAAAGCGTAAACCAAGTAGACTCGATCACGTGTGATCTTAGTATATTGTGTCCCAGGAATCAAGCAAGAGTTGACTATTCTTAACCATATGCGAGCTTCCCTGTTCAAAGAGGCATACGGGTAGGTATTGTGGCGACCATTATCCTTGTGCCGAATCCACCGTGCCATTGAACTTGATCCGCACAGTGTATGTCTGATGGCCCTGTAGGGAGGTCTGTGATAAAGCTCCTTGAGCGGTGATGGATCCACAGATGGAAGGCCTAGAAAAGAATTGAAGAATTACGCATTCAGTTGCAAGACTTGGCCCCAAATCTTTACTTCACTTCCAGTAGTCTTTGGGGACCAATTGGCATAAAACTCTCGCGTTAGATCAAGATTGCATTCCCCCATATCTCGGAAAATGAAATCAAGATTTAGTGCCATGATTTTAGCCAAAATGCGGGGCTCTCTCTTTGCTAGACTCTCCTTCTGCATCAAATCCACGTGAACATATTTTTTTACTTTGTTGTTCTTGTACCACTCCTTTCCTTCCTCCTCTAGGACCCACTTTATCCTGAAAGTGCATCGAGGCGCTTGCAGAGAGGAGGACTCAGCCTGATCTTTTCTTGCCCTTTTCTGACCTTTTTTTGGAGGTGGACACTTTTTCTTTTCCTTATCGTCCTTTTGGGGCCATTCTACCTGAGATCACAATAAAGTTATGTTAGTTTCATCATGGAAGATTTACTATAGTCGGAAAAGAAAATTGTGATGATACCACCCCACACTTAATCCGTTTGCACAATGTTAATAATCATGTAATCTTGACTATCCTTTCCGACTTTATTTTATTGGATTAAGGCAATGTTTGAACAAGACTACCACATAGAAATCTTATCAGGTTTTTGCATCAAAATAACCAAACCATGTTATACTTGTGGTCAATCATGATCAATACCTTCGATGAACGAGTCATTCAAACATTCAAGCTTACAACTTTCAAGATTATGCATTAACTTCACAATTTTGACTTTATAAAAATACGACAGTGAATACCAATCAAATACAAGTCGGAGTAAAGTCAAGAACACCCACACAAATTCTTTCACTCAACTAGATGCATCATAACAAACCAACCATATTCTCATCACCAAACACCACTTCACAATCTAATAAATCATTATAAGCGGAATAGTGCAACAACTATGGAATATAAAAGAGTAACTTATGTGGTGATGGATCCGGAAGATGAACTTGCAAGATTAGATGAGAAAGAAGAAAAACTTTGAGAGAATAAGGGAGCTTGGGCGGCGCCTATCTTGAGAAAACAATGGAATTGTGTTCTAAGGTTGAGGATCTATTTAAAGGCTAAGCCATGGGTCGGGTTTGATCCATGTACAATTGGGTTAAGAGGCAAAAAAGGATAAGTAGGCGGCGCCTATTGCTTTGCTTATGCTTAGCATAGGCGGCGCCTTTAGCAATGCCTAGATAGGCATAGGCGGTGCCTTGCCTATCGCCTAGATTAGCATAGGCGGCGCCTTGCCTATCGCCTAGATTGGCATAGGCGGTGCCTATGGCGTTGCCTATGTGAGGCAGTGAGCATAGGCAATGGCATAGGAGGCGCCTATAGCATTTCCTATATTGGTATAGGCCTTGCCTTGTCCATTTCCTATGTGAGGCAGTGAGCATAGGCAATGGCATAGGCATTGCCTTATCCGTTGCCTAGATTTGCATAGGCATTGCCTTGTTCATTGCCTAGATTGGCATAGGCGATGCCTATCCTATAGCCTTTGCTCCATCATTCCTCACTTACCACCTTTAGCATGGCTCACTTTCAAATTAAAATTTTGGACTAATATCCTCCTTTGTATATCTTGCACCTACACTTAATCAAAAACAACAAAAATGATTAGCAGGATGGGTTGCCTCCCACCGAGCGCCTTAGTTTTGGTCGTGGCTCGACTCTTCTTTTTGAACTTTTATTTATCAAAAACAAAATCCTAACGAAACAAACTCCTAATGATGGGTTGCCTCCCATGTAGCGCTTGATTTATTGTCGCGGCACGACATAGTTATCTCGATTACTCAGACTTCATCAAGATATCTGGTGGCTTCGCCGGTGGTGAGGGTCGATTCTTAAGGTCAAGGTCCAGCTTCTTGGGGTCATATGAATACGACCCCATTCCTGTCAAAGCACGGATAGTTTCTTCGTTCTCTTCAACATCCTCATGCTCAAAGTTCAAAAGCACAGCAGCCAATGGCTCAACAGTAAGATGCTTCTCTAAAGATAATTCCTTCTCATCCTCATAATAAACATCATCTATAGATAACACATTCATATCTTTAGGCTGCTTCATTGATTTGCTTACATCAAAACGTACCACTTCATCATTCATCCGAAATAAAAGCTCATTTGCTCGTAAATCAATAAGCACACTTCCTGTTGCGAGGAAAGGTCGACCCAAGATTATGGGCACCTCAAAATCCACCTCGAATCCAAAATAACAAAGTCTGCAGGAAAAATGAAGGTAGAAACCTTCACTAATACATCATGTAAGATACCAACAGGTCATTTTACTGACCTATCTGCCATTACCAGACGCATGTTGGTTGGTGTAGGATCCCCCAACCCTAACTTTCTATAAATGGCTAGTGGCATCAAATTAATGCTAGCCCTCAAATCGCACAATGCCTTAGCAAAATCTAAAGATCCAACCGTGCAAGGAATAGTGAAAGCACCCGGATCTGCCTTTTTCTGTACTAAAGACCTCGTGGCAATTGCACTGCAATGATGAAAATTATCTGCCAGTTCATAGCTCGCTGCCCTTTTCTTTGTCAAAAGGTCCTTCATGAATTTGGCATACCCTGGCATTTTCTCCAGTGCCTCCACCAAAGGTACATTAATAGTCAGCTGTTTTAGCATAGTCATGAATTTACTAAACCTGGTGTCATCAGCCTTCTTCTTCAATCTCTGAGGAAAAGGTGGTGGTGGATTTGGAAGAGTCTTTTCCACCACTTCCTTTTGGTTTTTCTTCCGATTATCAATCTTTTCAGGCTGGTGACATCTAGGTGTAGTGTCATGAACGTTCTCATTCTAATTTTTAGCTTCTGCAGAATCATCACAATCTGCTTCAATAACATTCTCTTTTGTATTATCAACCACCTGCTTGCCTTTGAATGGATTTTCCAACACCTTACCACTCCTGATAGTAATAGCCACACATGATCAATCATTCCGTGGATTTTGCACAGTGACACTAGGTAAAGTGCCAGCTTTTCTTTGATTGAATGCCGCAGATAGTTGACTCATTTGTTGTTCCAGCTGTTTTATTGCAGTGGAATGCGAGTCAACCAATTGATTTATTGAGGAGAAATCATTTTTACCTCAGCTAGTCCCGTTTTGGTTGCCTCCACTCCTTTCAAAAGCTTGGCCATCATGTCCTCCATGGACATCTTCCCAGAACTATTTGCAACAGCTTCACGATTTCCAGGAGGGACATACAAACCACTCATGTCAGTCTTATTCTTGAATCCGGATTTTTCATAATAGTTCCGACCTTGGTTTCCTTGGGCATTGCCTCGAAAACCCCCCTGATTATTCAAATAATTCGCTTCCTCCTCAGAATCGGATTCATCTCTACCCTATGATACAACAGCCTTGACCTTTTCTGTCTTCCCTGATAATAAATACTTAGTAAGAAGGTCCATCTGCATTTTCATGTGAGCCATATCTTGGTCACGTTCCTCTTCTCTTCGCCTCTGTTCTGTTGTCATGCCAGTAGATACAGTAGAGCTTGCTACCTCAGAATCCCTGGTATGCCAAGCTCTACTCTACTTTGTCATACGATCCAGTATATCACCAGCCTTAATAAAAGTAAGGTCCATGAATTACCCACCTGCAGCATTATCAACCACTGTCTTAGTCACCGAGTTCAACGCCCTGTATAATATTTCCATCAAGTGGATGTTAGTCATCTGATGATTTGGGCACCGAATAAGCTTCTTCTTGAACCTCTCCCATGTTTCGTGGAGAGCTTCAGTTGAAAGCTGTCGAAAATTGCTGATCTTATCTCATAACTGTGCTCTCTTGGATGGCGGAAAGAATCTTTCTAGGAAAGTGTCTTTCAGTTGCCTCCAATTAGTAATAGAGTCAGGAGTTAGCCCGTTCAACCATAGAGTTGTCTCTCCAGATAGAGACAATGGAAATAAGCGCAGTCGAATTGCATTCTGTCCAACTCCTGGATTGTCAAACGACTTGCATGTTGAGATAAAGTTGATCACATGCATATTCGGATCATCGCCTGCAAGTCCACCAAATAACCCTTTGAGTTGTAATAGATGGATCATGGTGCTGGTGATATTGAACTTGGCTCCGGGTGCCAAGGGTGGAGGAATAATATCCCCTGTGGCACCAGCCGCATCCAAATTGTCATCATCATCATCGAAAGGGGCCTGCACAGCTCGACATTCAGGTCTCATTCTAGCTTGACGATATCTCTTGTTCACAGGTGCTGCCACCTCACCAGCACGCCTTGGATTTAATAACTCATCATCACCCAGGTCCTCTTCATCAAGATTTGTTGCCCGACCTGGGTTATCAATATTCTGTTGATGCACTTGAGCAGCTGCCAATGCAGCTAATCTTTCCTGCTCCTGTTAAGCAACCATTCGTTCAAGGTTTCGTTGCGCATCCATTATGCTAATTAGATGTGGTTCAGGATTTATAGGTAATAACGGTTGACCATAACTTCATGTATTTGGCATGCACTCCAATAAACCTGAACAAAACAAAAACAACAAAAAGTAAAATTCGAGAATCTTTGACCAAAGGGTCTATTAACTATCACAAACTTAGTTGACAACCGTATTCCCCGACAGTGGTGCCAAAATTTGATATGCCCAAATTACAACTCTCGTTACAAAGTGTAAGCGGTCGCTGTCAAATATAGAACCCAACTGGGTTGGGAGTCGAATCCCACAGGGAATACTCTGGTCACTAAGTGTTGCAATTATTAGTAGACTGTTGGTCGAAAATTCCAAGGAAAAGGGGGGGTTTGGTTTAGGCGTGAACTAATATTATCAAAGTAACAATGGAACGATTTGCGTAGTAAGATTTAATCACACAGATTGATAAGTTAGGGTTATGTCCACCTTATGAGTTCTACTTCTCTATTAACTATGAGTAACGCGGAATTTAGACATGCATGCACTTATAGAGAATCATATTCTAATTCTAAATCCAAGTGTTTCTCAACCATCAAGGATTTATTTCGCTTTTGCTCTCTCGAGCCTAAAGTGTATAACAAATGGTACAAATTCTCCAAGAAGCTAATCCGGTTAAGGCATTAACGTGTAAATAGAGGTTGGAAATCCTATTTCCTTGTCACACTCTCTTTTCCAAACATGTAACTTTTCTCTCGAAGTAGTTAATGCTATAATGGCGTATTCTCTATGTTTGCAACCATAAGAATTCAATCAAAATGAAGAGAGTAATGATATAAGTAGCATAACACATCAAGAATTCACAAACTCATAGTAATAGATAGTATCTTACAAGGTTTCCATAACCCTAACAGATAAGTTTAGCTACTCATGAATACAACGGAAATCACAGTAGACATAATCATCATACCACAACTTAGAAAAATATCGGCTATGGAGATGAGACGTGTTTTCTCTTTCCGTTCCTCAAGAAAGCCGTGTTCTCTGTTCTCAAAACTATTACAGAATCTCCAAATTGAATAATGAATAATGTCGAATGATAATGATGCTGAAAAATTCAGCAATAAGGTTTTTAATAGCATCCTTGTCTAATAAGTTGCTACTGCAACCTTAAGTATTTAAAAATACTGGGTTTGCCCGGGAAAAAGTTCCCATGCATCACTTTCAGTCCAAAAGCTGCCTTCCCTCTTATGTGAAGTTTTCCTTTGCTGCCCACGGGTCCATAAAGTGCTGAAATCTTCATCATTAGTACATGAAAACATGCTAATCACATAGGTCAGCTCACTTAAAGGAAAATGGACTAAAAGTGCAAGAATTATATATTTTATCCTCAAAACTTAGCTGAAACATGGGTAAATTATGGTGCTTAGGACATTCGAGGACTAATGTTTTCAAGGGGGAGATATTGTTATACCCCAAGAATCCCAACCGATAGTAGAACCATGATTCAAGATCATGATAAATAAATCTTAGTTATTTGGTAGTTTTATGATCAAGTTTGATGTGTATTATGGCCTTAAATACGTCCTAACAATTAGACGAATCAAAACATCCCTTACCAATTAAATTCTTGAAAAGGATATTGCCAAAGTCAACTTCAAACGAGCATATATTCCATTATTCAAAGAATTTTTGAGATTATAACCTACCAATAGATATATAATTGAATTACCTTTCCAACGATACCAATTTTTCCAAAATCCAATATCGGAGTAAGAAGTTAAGGCTTTTTTACTGAGAGCTATCCGAGCTGTCCAGGAGTGACGAAAAAACTGACGGACCGTCAAGTCAGTGATGGCCCGTCACTTTGGCCATCAAAACTGAAGCAGTAAGGCCCTTTTCTGGACCAAAATTGATAGTGGGAGTGACGGTTAGTCACCAGAGTGACGGTCCATCACTCTGACCATCAGATTTGTCCGAGAAAGCGCTGAAACACAGTTTTAAAGAGATTTTAGGGTCATTTTTCACTCTATTTAACATCCACTCACCCCAAATCAAGGCACATAACTTCTCATTCATCCAAAACATCAAATTAGGGTTTATTTCCAAGATCAAAATCCTTATTTTTTCTTCAAGAAAAATCAAGAGAGATCAAGAGAAGTCAACAAATCAGGAATCTCTCCAAGAACCTTCAAGAAAAAAGTTTCCCCATGGTATGTAGATGTTGATTCTTGGGTTCCATTCATTCAAGAAGCTCAAGAACCCTCTTTAAAATATAAAGATTTTATGTTTGTGAGATTCTATGATTTATATGAGTTGTTAATAATTTGTATGAGTTGTTAATGATTTGTATGAGTTGTTAATAATTTGTATGAGTTGAAATTGATATTACATGTGTTGTTAATTTTTTATTCATATTTGTTTACGAGATTCATGAGCTTTGACCCTATTAGGTGGAATCCATGTGATATTTGTGATGAATTGTCCTTATGTTGCTTTCTATGTGATGTGTTCATTATATTTGGGTGTAGAAATGGTTGAATGAGCGGAGCATGTCCCCCATAGGTTTGATGAAAAGCTTAGGTGACACATAAAGGCTATTATAGTATGTTGAATAGGAAATCCCAAAGTATAATCTAGTCTATGCATGCCTAGTGTTTGATAAAATGCCCAAGTGGATAAATTATTCCATGATAGTAGGAAATCCCCAAATACGTGTGGACCCGTGTATGACTAGTGTTTGTTGAAGGCCTTTAGTGAACAAATGAAGATGTGATAGTAGTAAATTCCTCAATTATGTGCTCTTTGATGTATGCTAAGTTTTTAATACATGCCAAGTGGTTCGAAAGTAAGTTGTGATGTGATAGTATGAAGTTTCACCGAATCATGTGATGTCCAAATACATGTCAAGACTGATTTAGTTGTGAAGTAATTGAGGTAAGACCTTGTTGAAGGAAGTATAATCTAGTATCCTGTTGTTCCTATGCTAGTATAAGTTGATGATTCCTAAATGCTCGAAGTGACCCCTTAATAATTGTGATGATGAATAAATGATGGTGATCCCTACATGTTTGAAGTGACGTCTTAATGATTATGCAGATGAATGTATGTTATGATTCCCGATTGCATAAAGAAACGCCTATGTGATTGTGATAATCAATGATTGTGGTCGTGATGATGAAAGAATGATTATGCTTTACTTTTATGTGATCGAGTCCTGGGGGTATTTATACCCGACAATAGAGTTGTTGTCAAGAGTCTATGTCAGTTTCTCGATAATTCCAATCGAGCCATGATTCTCAGAAATCAATGAATTATAGAACTCTGTATCCTCAGACAGTTGCAGAACTTAAGAAAGCTCAGTAATCTCAGTTATCTCTGTAATCTCTGTATCGCTAGTAATCTAGCCTCAGTCTTGTAATCAGTTAAGATCTAATAGTATTCAAGTGATTCAATTCTAATCTCAAAAGAGATTCGAGTAATTTATTCAAGCTATGTATCGTCAGTCAGATACCATGATTCAATACCATTTCCGGCAGATATGGAATTAAGTGATTTCAGCTTATTCATTCTTGTCCTTTGAAAAACATGATCAGTATTAGATTTAGTTCAGTTGCTTTCAGTTAAGAATTCAGTTCAAAGTCTTTCAGTTGGGAGTAAAAACTAGCACCGAGCGAGGAAAGGGATGGCGGCTCCTCCCGTCAGTGAGAGCGAAAGGCCGAAGTCGTTAGTATCAATCCCTAAACTCCAGAACTGCATATCCAATGTAGGATACCGGAGTCAATGCTAGAAAATATTGTCACCTCCAGAGAGAGTATTTGACTATTATATTACCTTAGGTCGATTGCCTGGTTGGGTCATCCGTCAGAGAGGATTGACCAGAGAGAGGTTTTTACCCATGGCATGGTATTGAAACCCTTCCAACTGGGGTTACAGGTTGGACCCCACCTGTGGTAGTTCGGGGCATGTCGATTAAGTAACTATTTCCCACAGTTTCAGTTTCAGTATCAATCATCAAAAATTAGGACTGTCAGATACAGTCATGTATCATTATGAGGAACTCAGATAGTTCCATTGATTCATGGACCATCCCGACAGATAGGCTTGGTCACGTATATTGTTATTTGATATCATATTCAGAGATATGCCACCAGACAGGCTTGATTCACATTCTCAGATTTTATTGAGTATCCTTGTTTTCAAATTCGGATATAATCATATTTTTTCATTGATAATAGTTTTTGAATATCATCCATTAGAAAGGTTGATCACTAATCCTGTCAGTCGAAAGCAGTAAAGCTCAGAATTTAGTCTTTGATGTAAGTACATCCAGATCCTCAGTTCTCTGTATCAGATGAGTCAGTGATTCAGTATCTCAGTGTCAGTAGTGAGTTCAGTCTGGAGTAAAGTGGTATCCGAGTTTCAGTACCTAGAGTTGTGATGATTGTGTTTATGGTCTGTGCATTCATGTATGTGTTCTCGTGCGACATTTTCATAATCATTCAGTTTAGATATTGTGAATGCATGAGCCTTTGAATTTATCCTTACCTCATCTACATACTCAGTATATCCCTGTACTAACGCATTTGCGCTATGGTGTTTTATTTGGTACCATAGGTTCAGAGGCACAGGACCCAGAGTTTCCTCAGCAGTTCAGTCCTATTCAGCAGCAGTAGTCATAGCAGTGAGTCCTCTTCTTTTGAGGACGAGTTCAGTTTACTATTACTTGTATCAGATTTTTGTTATTTTCAGTTGACGGAGTTAGTTGGGGACTTGTCCCATCAACTCCATAGTTTATACAATTTAGAGGCTTTTTAGACAGATGACTGATGTATTAGTATTCAGTTTTCAGTTTTGAGTTTGTATAGATGTGTTGAACCTTATGGCCAGTTTTCGCATTTATTTCATATATTATGCAGTGTACAGGTAGAGATATCAGTAAAGGGTTAGCTTGTGGTCCTTCGGGTCCATAAGCACCGTGTGATGTCTCGAGATGGGATCTCAGGGAGTTACAAGTATTTGAGTATGTTTTGATAGTTCATGACCTCCAGCAAATATAGAGTTGATTTCTTGTGATTTCATCCGGTGATTTATCCTCTATAGAAATTTTGTTCTTTACCTATGTTTGGATTTTGTCTTGTTATGATTTAGCTTGGATATGTCAAATTTGGATATTAAAGATGATTTGAGTAGTTGACATTAATATAGACTTATTGGCTCAGTCTAGAGTTGACGCCTTGGAATGGCGATTTAGAAGTTATGATAGAGTTGAAGTATGAATGCCTACTTGTCTTCAGGTTTTTTTGGGTAGTTGAGATCGAGCGATTCATTTTTGGTGTTGAGATCTCATCTTGGAGTTGAAGAGCTTACGTATGCCTTCATTTTAAATTTTTCTCTGTTTGGATTTCATATATAGGATGGATGAGTGTTACGACCAAGCACACACGCAAGTGTACGTGGTCTCACCAAGTAATACCGTGGCCTCAAATAAAGCCGAATATCGATCCCTCAAAGACTTGTGTAAAATAGTTATCCAATTATAGTTTAACAATTGAGATTAACTAGTGCAATTGTAACCAAATGTTTTGAAAGTTATAATTAAAAGTAAACTAAAGTAATGCAGACAAGGAAAGACTTTGTACAACCAATCGATGAAAACCCAGGGTTAAAGAACTACGAACAATCATATTATGCTATTGAACTTCATTCGTTTGATTACTTATCTTGGATGTTGTTTCGTAGGGTTTAATGCATGATCATGGTCTTCCTACTTCTAATCGTCCACCTAACTTGGATATTACAACTACATCATTGAGCGAGAATGTAAATAATCCAATTAGATGCATTAAGATTACATCCTACTGTGAGCCAAGCAAGGCTTCTAGGTATATCCCTATCCTAGATGCTAATTCAAATACCTTATTTTACAAAAGAATAAGAACCTTACTCTATTTATCCCCACATTTTATCTTCCTATTCCCCCTCCTGAGATCACAAGGTCGACAATATATGTATTTTATGGTTAGATACTCCTTAAAATAGTTAAAAAAAAAAAAGGATAAACAAACAACCAAATATGATAAGCAATCCAAACAAACTCAATTCAAAGAGAAAGTAAACATGTTCTTGGCCTTAACCCTGGAAAGGGGGCGTTTAGCCACTAATCGACATAACCATCATCAACATAGTTGAATCCATGATTAAATCTATTAAAAAGTTAAAGTAAAGAGAAATAAACCCTAATTAAAGTGTGTAGAAGCCCCTCTTTAAGCCTCCAAATCGTCCAAGATGTCCAAAAACCAGTACACGAGTCCTATTTATAAGCAAAGGCATTTGGTCGTGTATGGAATGGTTGGTGCGACGTGTTGGGTAGTCTCTTAGGGATGGGGTTGTGATGCGAGGCTTGGAAAGGTGGATTGGAGGTTGTTATGCAAGGACTGGAAATTTGGAGTGGAGTTCACGACGCGAGGCCTGGGAATGTGGAGTGGAGGTCACGACGTGGTCTCAACACGAGGCTTCACTGGAATTTCACTTTTAATGTCCAACTTCACTTTGTGCATTTATCCTCCATCCCAAGCCTTGTATTGTTGTTTTAACTTCTTTTCCAGATTTTATATCCTTTGTATATAATCTAAATCAACTTACCAATCATCCTACATCATCATACACCACGTATTAGAGTTCAACACAACACAATATTAAGCACGATGAACTAGAAACTCAAGCTAAGATTAATCTCCGTCCACTTTGATCTTTACTTATGTTTTGACTATTGGATTTATTAAATTACCCTTTTCACATTATGAACAATTTTTTACCAAAGTAATGACACAATGAAATCCTTAGGAACTCATTAAACATAATAGAATCCATCGAGATCAACTAGACAAATACCTAGCTCAAGCTAGTAGCACTAGTTTTCACATTTGAACTCTAAGTGGCGAATTTAAGTGCCCACTTGTTTGAAAGACACCATAAACATTGTAATCACATACTTGAAAACTTGTATGCTCGATTATATCATTATCAACACATTAATCACACAAGTTTCCCTCAAAAAAAGGCTAAATAAGCTAGGATAACAATACTAAGATGCATAAATCCACCTCAGATCACCACCCCACACTTAAAGCCTTGTTCGTCCTCGAACAACTCTTTACTATTAGCATCATAAGATGAGGTGACTCAACACTTCTACTACAAGCAATACACTCAAGAAAGTACTACAATGACTACACAGAATGCAAGTTTCTACACTAAGCATTGTTAAGTACCAAATTCAAAGTTCAAGAATACTACTTCAAAACATCCTAGCTTTAGGAATTGACTCACCTAGTTGGCAAACTCATACATATTATTCAATTACAGACATCATATAATTCACCCAACTATCATCAAACATGTTCCCTCATAATAAGAGAGTTACCCATATTTACTCACAATCATGCAATCCATGACAGAATGGGTACAAGAATCAAATTGCGCTCACTTTCACAAAGAATTCACAAGTTACAAATGATGAACCATAGGCTTTCCCTTAGTGTAGTACTCAACCAATATCAGAATGTTAAGATTAAGATCAAATAGTTCTTTAATGGTTGTAATGTAAGCTAAGGGATGGGTAGGAACTATTCTGGCCAGTAATAGTGACTATCTTCCCTGAGTGCTTTAATACATCACGTTATACAATTAAAACCAATCTCCAACAACCAACTTTTACCTCTACTACCTTAACACATATTTTTTTTACCCCATCTCATTAAGCTCATTCACATACAATATGATGGGAGTATTCTTTGTTCACAACTTATTCAATTTGAACAAATTGGTTTTCATTATATTACTCAACTCCCAACCACATCACATAACATTTTTATACATTAATAACTATCACTTTGGGGCTTCAATTTCACCTTTCTCCTACTTGAAATTCCAACTCCTTAATTAATTTTACACTAAAGTGCTTAAGAGATTTGGATTAAATTAAGGTCAATTAAAAAGGGGATAAGGCTACATATGAGGCTGCCAAAGAATAAGCTAAAGGCTCAATGGGGTTAACTAGGATAATTCACAAGGGTAGGTAAAAAGAAGGTAACTTGGCTATCAAATAAATGCCTATATCATCTCCTAAAACCACACTATTTATTTTGTTTTTCACACACACTAGGAAAGTTCTAGACATCACATGCAACAAGGAATATACTACAACCTTACACACACATGGCACATGCTCAACTTAAGTAGGATTATCATAGACTCTCAACCAAACAATCACATGAATTCAATATTAAGCCAACAAGTACAAGAGTCATATAATGAGCCTAGGAGTCTAAAAAATAGTAATTCACACAATCAACATGATTTTTACAACCAAAACATTTGAATCATCCAGTCAATTATAGCACCAATAAGAACATCCCACTTAGTCCTAACACAAAAAATTTAAAATTACCCCTAAAAATGGGAATTTCCTTACCCCACACTTAAAAATCTACTTTGTCCCCAAAGTGTACTTAAAGTAGAGATAGAGATACTCCCTGAGGCTTCTAGGCCTATCTAGTAGCATCTTTATACATCAAGAGGTTCTGGGGACCCCACACTTAGTTTTATCTATTATCCTTAGCTTAGATTTCCTAGTACTCTGACTTCCTATCAAACTGTGACTCAACAAAAACAAAAACTAGTGAAGTAAAAACTAAAAATACTGACAATAAATCCTACTTTAAGTTGGGTTGTGTCCCAAGCAGTGCATGATTTAGTGTCGCAGCACGACCCAATCACTGACTCATCCATTTTTCTTTATCCTTTTCCTCCTACTTGGAGTCCATCTTCTTATCATTTATGACCTCTTAAGTGTGAACTGTCAAAGTCAACAACTTTCTCAACAATTGCCCTTTTAGGCTCATCAACTTGCATTATTTCAGGCTAAGGTATTGGAGGCTTAGAATGCTCAATGAGGAAGTTCAAAGAGGTATTTTGTGGAATAGACTCCACCACCCCATACTCATCCCCTTCAATCACTATCATTATGTACAAATATTGTACTGGGATAGTGTGTTGAGAGATTTGTACAATTTGAAAATTACCTCTTCATCATATAACCTTATTGTGAGCATGCCCTCTCTCACATCTATCAATGCTCCTCCTATTACCAAGAATGGACATCCTGAGAGAATTGGCACTCTTTCATCTACCTTAAAATCTAAAATAATAAAGTTAGAAAGTATAATAAACTTACCAACCTTGATGAGCACATCTTCTATGATTCCTTCAGGATAGTCTAGGGCCTTGTTTACCAATTGGCATATTACAAAGCTTGGTCTCAGCTTCCTCAAGTCAAAAGTATTGAACAATGACAGAGGCAACAAATTTATGCTTGCCCCCAAATCACTAAGTGTATAGACTAACTCATTATTCCCAATTTGAATAGAGAGAGTGAACTTCCCAGGGTCCTTGAGCTTTTGGGGAATCTTCTACGTCACCACATAGCTACACTCTTTAATGAGTGCTACTTCCTCAACATCTTGTAGATTAACCTTGTTAGTTATCACATTCTTCAAGTACTTAAAATACTTGGGCATTCCCCGCAAAACATCTAAAAGAGGAAGGTTAATGTGAAGCTTTCTAAACATGTCAAAGAACTTCTTAAAGTATGCATCTTTCTTTGGTATCAACCTCTATAGTAAAAATGGTTGTAGGATTTTCTTCACCTGTTCAACAACTTTGGTTTTTGAGTACTCAGACTTACTCGACTTTTTAATAACTTTATTTGCAACTGGCTTAGGAACTATCTCTGCATCTACCTTCTTAGTTGCCATTGGAGGTTCAGTGTTGAGCTCTTCTCCACTTCTCAAAGTGATTTTCATTACTTGTTTAGGATTTTTAGTATTACTTGGCAAAGTATCTTGAGGCCTAGTATTTTGAGCTGCTGCTATCTGACCTATCTACAACTCAAGATACTTGTAGCCATTTACTGACTTTTTATTTCTACCTGTTGACTCTTCATATCTCCTTCCAATAGTTCTTGGCAACTATAAGTTGTTTCAACATCTCCTCCACATTTCTAGTTTTAGTTGTGGCCTGATTCCCTTGAACCTGCTACTGTTGAAATTATTGTTGGTGGTTGTTCCATGCTGGATTTGGTGGCTGAGTCTGCCAGTTCAGGTTGTAGGTGTTCCCATAATTCAGCCTTTGAACATTTCCCACAAACATCATTGACTCAAGATTTACATCACACATATCTGCAGAATGGCCACTATTGCTACAAACCATGCACCAAGTACTAGTCTGCTGGATTGCATTCACTATTATTGCAGGTTGTGTAACCCCAATTTCATATTGCTGAATGGAGTGTTTAACTAATTTTGTAATGCAACAATCTAGGCAGATATAGCAGTAAATAGGTCCACCTCTATCACACTTGGAACCTTCTTTGTATCACTTTTTGAGTCAGAATGCCACTTCAAATTTCCTTATGCAATCTGGTTCAACAAGGTAGACAGTTCATCATACACCAATTCCAACGCTTTACCACCTACAGCTGAATCTAGCAAAATTTTTGTGTTATGGTCAACTACCTCTACAAAAGTGTGAGCTAGTACCTTATTGGATTGTTGATAGTGTGGACAGTCCTAAAGAAGAAATTTGAACCTCTCCCATGCATGATATAAGTTCTCATCTGGATTTTGTTTGAAGCATACAATCTCACTGCGCAGTCTCACGGTCTTGCCAGATAGAAAGAATCGGATAAGGAATTTCCAGGATAAGTCATCCCAGGTTGTGATTGAACTTGTCAGCTCAGCGTTCAACCACTTCTTCGCTTCCCCTAATAGTGAAAAGAGGAATAGTTCCAGCCTAATATAATTAGTTGACACACTCATAGGGATGAATGTGTAGCTAATCTCTAGAAATTTTTGCAGATAGACTTGTGGATCTTTATGTAAAATCCTCATAAACTATCCATTACTGATCAAAAGTTGCACCATGTTTTGTTTCAGCTCAAAGTTGCCTCCAGCATACAGTTTCTGAAAAGGAAAGGTAGAATTTATTGAAATTGGGATTTCCACTTCACGAACTATCCTACGGGTTGGTTGATCTTCAGTAATGAGAAAAGGATTGCATTGTTCCTCTTGAAATTATAGGATACTGGGGAGAAGGATTGCTTCTCTCCTTTGTTGATGGAAGCATTGCTCGGGTTCGGGGCTTGGCTTAACCAATTCTCTATCCATTGCCATCTTATTAGCCTGTAAACTTATTTCCTGCAAATTCAATACCAAGATCAAGTGTAAAGCACCAAAGAAAACTAAAAAGGTAAATCTAAAACAAAAATAGTTGCCAATTTACAAGTCCCTGACAACGGGGCCAAAAACTTGTTACACCCAAGTACACACGCAAGTATACGTGGTCTCACCAAGTAATACAGTGGCCTCAAATAAAGATGAATATCTATCCCTCAGAGACTTATGTTAAGCAACTATCCAATTCTAGTTTAATAATTGAGATTAAATAGGAAAATTGAAACCAAAAAAGTTTTGAAAGTTATAATTAAGAGTAAATAAAGTAATGCTGACAAGGAAAGACTTTGGACAATCAATGGATGAAAACCCAGGGTTAAAGCACTACGAATAATCACACTACGCTATTGAACTTCATTAGCTATATTACTTATCTTAGTTGATGATTCGTAGGGTTTATCGCATGATCATGGTCATCCGACCTCTAATCGTCCACCTAACTTGGACATTACAACTACATCGTTGAGCGGGAATATAATAATCCAATTAGATGAGTGAAGCTATCATCCTATATGTGATCCAAGCAAGGCTTCTAGGTATATCCTTATCCTAGAGGCTAATTCAAATTTTTTATTTTATAAAAGAATAAGAACCTTCCTCTATTTATCCCCATGTTCTATCTTTCTATTCCCCCTCCTGAGATCACAAGGTCAACAATATATGTATTCTAAGGTTACATAATACTTGAAATAGTTAAAACAAGGATAAAAAACAATCAAATATGATCATAAATCCAAACAAACTCAATTCAAAGTAAAAGTAAACATGTTCTTGGTCTTTACCCGGGAAGAGGACGTTTAGACACTAATTGACATAACCGTCATCAACATAGTTGAATCCATGATTAAATCTATTAAAAATCTAAAGTACAGAGAAATAAACCCTAATTAAAGTATGTATCATCCCCTCTTTAAGCCTCCAAAACATCCAATATGTCCAACAACCAGTACACGTGTCCCATTTATAAATAAATATGTTTGGTCTCTTGTGGAATGAGTGGTGCAATGCGTTGGGAAGGCTCCTTGGGATGGGGTCGTGACGTGAGGTTTGGAAAGGTATAGTGGATGCAGAAACACAAGGCCTATAAACGTGGAGTGGAGTTTGCGACGCGAGGCCTGGAAAGGTGAAGGGGAGGTCGCGATGTGGTCTCAATGCAAGACTTTACTAGAATTTCACTTTTGTCGTCCAACTTCACTTTGTGCATTTATCCTCTGTCCCAAGCCTTGTGGTGTTGTTTCCACTTCATTTCCAGCTATTATATCCTTAATATATCATCTAAATTAACTCACCAAGCATCCTAAATCATCATACACCATGTATTAGAGCTCAACACAACACAATATCAAGCATGGTGAACTAGAAACGCAAGCTAAGATTAGTCTCTATCCACTTTGATCTTTACTTAGTGTTTTGACTCTTGGATTAATTCAATTGTATTTTTCACATTATGAACAAGTTTTTCCCCACGTAATGATACAATAAAAAACTTAGAAACTCATTAAACACAATAAAATCCATCGAGATCACCTAGACAAACACCTAGCTCAATCTAGTAGCACTAGTTTTCATATTTGACTCTAAGTGACCAATCTAAGTACCCACTTGTTTAAAAGACACCATAAACATTGTAATCATTTAATTAAACACTTATATGATCAATTATATCATTATCAACACATTAAGCACACAAGTTACACTCAAAATAAGGCTAAATAAGCTAGGATAACAACCCTAAGATGCATAAATCCACCTCAGATCAATGAGCAAGATCCATGGTTACCTATGTGTTCTTATCAAATTTGGATAAATTTTAGTTGATAAGTGTTTATATGATAGACCATTGACCCGGTATTGGTTTCTTTAGCTTTAACCTCGGGTCTTTAGTTCTCTTTTAGATTCTCAGATGATATACTCAGTATGAGTAGTATTCTTGAGTTGGATTTATCTTGGCTTCATTCTCTATTGATGGGAAATCCAGAAGCGGATGATTTATGTGTAAGTATTTGTGCCTTGGACTTCTAGATTTCAGTTTTGATTATTATCCAAACTAGTTATAACATTAGCATAGATTACATTCCTGGATTATCTCAAGTTGTGTGTCCAGATAGCTCTTTATGAGTTTATTCTCATGTTTTTCGTATGGACTTTTAGTAGATTAACTTCAATTCTTTGAGTTCTCTATGATGAAACTACGTTGAGTGGACTCAGGTGATTTTCCTTTTGGTTTGGGGTAGATAGCAGGTGGGGAATGGTAAAGAAAGGTTATATTTGGATTTGGAGATAACGGTATGACTCATGTCTTGGTTTGATTTTGGCTTGGATAATCCTTTATTGATTTGTGTGGGTATTGAGATAGTATCAGTGTGTTGTGGTTCAGATTTGAATGCATCGGTATTATTTGGTTTAATTAGAAGCCCATTGCTGGTTCAGGTTGTGTTATGGTAATTTGGAAGTGAAGTGAGAGAGATGGTTGATAAAGGGCTACCTGTGGAAAATCCCTTGGAAGTGTTCTCTCTTCCCAGAGGTTATCTGGGAAGTCATGCTTGGATCATGCAGGCCCAATACCTCATCCCTTTGGGCTTCTAAGATCTTTCTATCCATTGACTTTTATGGGCGAAAGTCCTTTTAGTAGTGGATATTGTAATGATCCTCCAGGCCATTTCCTTGATTTACATGCATTTACAGTGTTTTGATACTTCCCACAGTGGCTATAGGTCATTTATGACTTGTCAAAATTATCAGTTCTGTGATCGAATAGTTCGTTTAGATTTTAGGTCCATTTCCCTATTTTGGAGCTTTCATTGTTTTGGATTTGGTGTCAAATCAAATCCTAGTAGATGACTACGGATGAGAATTTTAACAGCGCTATCAACTCTAAAATATTAATTTTAGGCTAGATAGACCTTTGATTTGGGACTATTGAGCCTTTAGTAGAAGGTTACTTTGTGACTTGGTGAATGATGATGGTTTTCACCGAATTATGATTAATGGCTTGTTGTTATAATATGAATTTTGGACTAGATTTATTAAATGATCCATTGATATGTTTAATAATATAGGCATAGACATAGTTATGATATGTGGCCTATAGCTATGCGATGCCGTATAAATGTGATATTTCTCATAGTTATGATTTATAGCCTAGTGATATATTATTTCTCCTATATGTAAGATGCCTTATTGATATATTATGCCTCCTAGATGTGAGATGCCTTATTGATATATAATGCCTCGTAGATGTGAATGGCTCATAGTTATGATTTATGGCCTTGTTGATATGATATGCCTCATAGATGTGAGATGCATCATAGTTGTGATTTATGGCATTATAGATATGATATGCCTCGTAGATGTGAGATGCCTCATAGAGATTATTTATGGCCTATAGATACAATATTACTCATAGATATGTTATGAATTATAGATATGAGATGGCTTATGGATATGATTATTGATATGGGTTTCGAATATGTATGTGGGGCTGAGGCCATAATTATGATGTTGTAATTATTCTAGACAAATTATTGGGCTGAAGGCCATGTTATGATATCAGTTGGACATCCGAGAAGTGTTTATCCTTGTAAAGGATGCGGTTACAGTTTATATATATATTGATGCATATGGTTCCATTGTTTGAATATTGTTGATGGCATGCATATATTTGGTACATTCATGATCATTAAATCAATAAATGATACGATTCTGACTAAAATATGATTTTATTACTATTTTTCCTAAATAGGGGTTAAAGCCCATCTTTCACCTTAAAACAAATATCTTCATAATAATAATTGCACCATCTTAATGAATAACCTATGTGTAAAAGAGATTGAAAATGATGTTTTAAAGATTTGACCAGGATAGATTTCGGTCTATTATTGTGATACTACAATTTATTTTGGTGGTGAGAGACTTTGACACTTTCTACACTTTTATAATGATTTAGTCCCTAAGTTTTTCTCGGGCAATAGATTTACGGATTTACACTCTTTTTAGCCACGACTTAAGTTCATGCATCTATTATATATCTATATATATATATATATATCTTCGGTGTGGGACAGAGGAGAAGGATGCATTGATGATATAAATTACTGGTAAAACCCGATGATAGATTATAGTATTGATGTTATATATATATGTGTGTGTTGATGATTCGTTTATGTACCCAGCAAGGCCGGAGAATGACTATGATGATATTCTTATATACCCGAGAAGTCTAAGGATGATTATGATGATATGATTATAATACCAACAAGGATGGACGATAATTATCATGATATGTTTATATATCCAGCAAGGCCGGAGGATTATTATAATGATATGCTTATATACCCGGTAAGGCCAAAGGATGATTATAATGATATGCTTATATACGCAGCAAGGCTAGAGGATGATGATGATTATATTCTTAAATACCTGGTAAGGCCTGAGAATGATTATGATGATATTCTTATATACCATACAAGGTCGGAAGATGATTATGATGATATGCTTATATGCCCGGCAAGTCCCAAGGATGATTATGATAATGATGGTTATGATGGTGATGGTTATGATGAATATAGTGATTATGATATTGATTATACTTACTGGTTCAATTTCGGATATAAATTATGATATTTGAAGCGGTTATGACTTTATGGATTCTGTTGCATTCATCTTTGCATGCACATTGCCTATCACCAGTATGCGCCTATATCTATCATCCTTATATGGGGTTGTATAGGTATGAGTGATGAGTATGGCTTGCGGTGTGTTGTATGTTGATTGAACCTTCTGAGCCTGGGGCAGTGGGGGTTCATTAAAGGCTTGATTATGTATTGTTTGTCTGGACTAGCCGGTTACTCACGTTATCATTGCTATAGTTATTATTATTGTTATGGCCATTTTTTTGGCTAGTTGTGACAGATTGGTTAATGATTTGACATCGAGATTTGAGGTATGATTCTGGCTCATTTATCTTATGATTAAATTACTATGCATGATTATCTTATGATTAGATGTATGGATTAGAAACCCTGATGTATAGTAGAACTAGCTCCTACTATGATTATGAGGTTTTAAAAATGCTAGACTGATGATTTAGGTTGTACCTTGAGTTGGACTTTGAAACACCCAGATTTCTTGACATGACCTGAACCAGGGCCTTAGCGTAATGGGTATCCCAAGTTCAACCAGAACCGGGGACCGCCCCCTATTACCCAACCCAACCACCTATATCCACCCCATGATGGGTTGAATTTCGAACATATGACAAAATAGCGTAAATGTTCTCATTAAGACTCTGGGATAGGGTCACAACCATAACCGACCCAACCGAGTTCAACCATACCAAACCAAACCAAAGGCCATAAACTAGGCCATAGCCAAATAGAATACCAAATTATAATAAGATAATCAATCCAAAAATGTAATATGATGGAACAGTGATAAATCTTGTGATGTGGTGTCAGCCCACCAGCCTATTCCAATGCCAAGGTCGATACCAATACCGATCCCTCACATACCAACCACTAGAAGTTCCATAAACCCTCTATCCAAAAGAGTAAATAAATCATATTGGGACATGCCCCCAACCATGGCCAAAACCAATATCCGCAATAAAATAAAAATGTCTAAAGATATTCCATAACATGCAATGATGCCTTCCGAAAGGATGGAAGCTCACCACTTCAATTAAAATACTAATACCAAATCTGTGTGCTAAACAAGAGGAGTAGAATAGTCGGTTCCTTCATAGCATAGGTATACAGCATCCAATAGAAAGGTTAGCGAGTGACCGCTAGCATGAATCTCAGGATAAGGATAAAATAATTTCAGTTATAAAACCAAGTAAAACCATCATAATGCATACAAACATACATATATAATTGCAGGGAAAGGGAACCGGATTTAGCATTAATTTGAAACCTTTACCTGGGTTGTGTATCTTGTCCGTACTAAACCACCCACGGCCTATACGGGTTCAGCTCCCTCTGCTGAAAGGGCCTAGTGCGTGTAGCCACACAACTAGGGAATTATCCTATGGGATGACTAGTACATCCCCTAATAGTGTGACATCATGCACACAGTCCACAAGACCAATCCTCATATCAGAAAATACGAGTTTCCAATTTTTGTCCTCCCGGGACCGCCACCTTCCATGGCTTTGCAACACACCCCGCCATTAATGCCTAATTAAAATCAAATTAAAAATAACCAAATAAATACATTTACCATTTTATTAACCAAGTCCAATATTAGTGGTATCCTTATACCACCCCTTACTTGCAAGTAATATCCATAGCCAAACCATTTAGGTTAAAAAGACCACTCTTACTTGTATTTGTAGAATCATGTACATTACATCATTTAATTTACATTATTTTTCTTTGCTTTATAAAATTGTAAGGCATGATACAAATTACCAGCTAATCAGTGGTAAAAGAGGATGACCCATGTTAGGCATTTTAACCTTTGGAATACGGTCCTCATAAATACATAAATTGAGATCGACCCATTCTAGGCTTTCCTTTTACCTATGAGATACCACCTGTAATATTGAGATCGACCCATGCTAGGTGTTCCTTTCACCTCTGGGATACAACCTAAGAATATATAGATTCACTTCAGATCATTCTTTTCATCTTTAAAGTTATTATTTTGGTGGTCCTAACATTATTAAATTTAGAACTTTAGACCTGTAGCAAAAGATATATAAATATGTACTTGATGTAGAAATGATGAGGTAGGAAGTAAAAATAATAAAAATATAACATATAGAAGATTAAATAACATAATGGACCACTTTTTACTCAGACAAGAACTCATTAAACTTGTTGTTGACAGTACCTTTATCATACTAGTACTTAGAAGAGTAAATGTGCAAATTTAGACACAAACATGTTTTGAGGTACTTTAATACCCTAAGAAGTTGGTATAAGGCCATTAGTAACACTGGAAGTTGTACACTGCCATTATTTTATCATTTGAAAGAAAGAGAACTTAGGAAGCTTACTTTGTAACACAAGAGTTAGATTCATGCCAGAGAGTATAGGATCAAGAAACCTTACATACCTTGCTGCACAACTCTATTAGCACCCTAAATTAACGTACTTTCTTTTATATTATTAATCTATATAGAGTAAATAGTAAATAGTATTAGTAGCTAATTGCCACATTTTCTCTATTTAATCTCACCAAAACAATACTTGGATAGTAACTACAAATTCTTATAAGGCCCTCCTAAATATTTTTGTATTCATTATACTCTCAAAACAGTATATTAAGTGGAGTGGCCAGTATGCTTAAACAACAAACAATTCAGCAGTGTATCACTATACCCTCTTTCTATATTTTAATACAAGTTATTCACACCTTTTTTAAACATCAACCAAGCAATCCCCAACATATACACATAAACAGTTCCAAAACATACCTAAATAACCTTTAATATAGCAACCAAATATTGAACTCACCATCCCTTGAGTTCTTAACAATAATATATACATAATCCTCTACCAACATATGTATATAGGAAGAGGGAAAAAATGGGTAGTAGTCATACCCTAATTTATGTGGTAGTTTATTCTCTTAATGTGTATCTCTTAAAATCTCTTTATTCCTTCACTCACAAATTAAAGTAGAAGAGAAAAATCTCTTAATAATTAAGAACATCTCGGATTGCCAAACTTATAAAGGGTTGTCATATAATTTGATAATGGAGAACATAATTCTCATAGTATTCTTAAGATGATGCCATGATTTATACACTTACCTTTAGATTAGAATTAAGGTAAATCCCAAGAACCCTAGTTAAATTATAGGCCTACTGGATAGCTAAGAGAGAGCAAGACAAAAACCCTAGAAAGTTGATTTTTGTCTAAGTTAAAATGGGCCAAATGAGCTGGTTTCAAACCCCTTAAAGGGAGATGCTCTTGGCCGAATTTCTTGGATATTTCTTGGAAATAATTTTTCAAGTAGGTGATACACCTAATTTCCCATTATACTTGGTCCTTTGTGGATCTGAAACTATTAGGCCTTGGCTGCCTATTCTTCATTTTTTCTCTTTTTTAGTTTGGACCAAAATTAATTCAAGTAGGTGGTAGTGCACTTGGACCAATAAGCTTTTCAAGGGAGAATTATTAGGTGATTCACATACTTATTCCATAGGTTTATCAAAATATCAAAGTAGGTGATGCATGTACTTGCTTTATTCATGTCTAAAATGGGCTTTTAACTTATTGGGCTTTTAGGATAGATTTTGTTGTTGGGTTACCCATTCTTTTCTCCATTTATTTAACTTATTTTGGGCCTTAAATTATCCCATTAATATAGGCCCTAAATATGATCCATTGGCCTTGTCCCATTAACTTGCTCTATATACCTTAAGTACATGACTCACCTACTAGCTTAAATAAGTCAACAAGCACCTTAGTATTGTATTCCATTTTCAGATCAAAATACCTATAGTTAAACATAAAACTTATGTACACTTGGTAACTTCAACCTTTAGACTCAAATACCTACTTACGATTCAAAGTTTAATTACTCTCATTGATGGTAACTTTATCGTACCATATTTAAATGTATGAACAATTCCTTGAAACCTATCTTACCATCTCTAATCACATAGGATACTGAGTCCATTACCAATCCCAAAAGGCTATATCAAGTGTCATATAAGTAGAACTAGTACACGCAGAATATGGAGTGTTACATCCCCCACCCCCACCCCCCAACCCCCACCCCTCACCCCCTAAAAATATTCATCCTCGAATTCTAGCATAACTAGCTAGCCTAGACAAGTATAAGAATAATTAATCTCACTGTTAGCCATATAAGACTTATATGTTTATACTTACTTGTTAACGATCCAAACCAGCATCTTGGACTTTCCCCTCAAATTTGAATATATAGGGATGATTGTATTTCATAGCTTCCTCGATTTCCATGTGATTTCTTCTATTTGCTAGTTCCTCCAAAGTACTTTTACTGAAGCTATGTAACACCCGGAAAATCCAAGTCAATATTAGGACCTTGCTTCAAGTTCATACAAAATCAAACATCATGTGATTTAGACATATAGTAAGTCCATAAATAACTCTTAGCTTATAGACAAGTCAAAATATCCCTTACCGATTGAATTCTTATGAAGAATATTGCTAAAGTAAACTTCAAATAAATGGAGCCTTCCAAATGGATGAAAGCTCACCACTTTAATCCAAATGTTAATCCTTGAGTTAATCACTATGTAGGAGGAGTAGAACATCATATTCATGCATAGCATGGGTATATAGTCGCTAACAGATGAGTTAGCGGGTGAATGCTAGCATGATCTCAGAATTAGGATAAAATAATGCCATTTATAAAACCAATTAAAACCATCCATATGAAAACAACCATACATATCTATATAAATATGGCGGTAAAGGGGATCGGGATTAGCATGTCTTTAAAATATTTACCTGGGCTATGTAGCTTTACCGTCCTAGACCAACCACGGTCTATATGGGTTTATCTCTCCCTACTGAAATGGCCCTAGTGCGTGAATCCACACAACCAGGGAAGAAAACCTGGAATGACTAGCACATCCCCCAAAATATAGTGTGACGTGTTGCACACGATCACCAAGACCAAACTCATATCGACAAATATGAGTATCTAGGTTTGGTCCCCTGGGACCTCCACCTTCTATGGCTTTGCTACATATCCTGCCATTATTGCCTAATTAAACCATTATCATGCAACAATTAAATACATTTACCATTTATTAACCAAGTCCATTTAGAGGTGGTATCATCATGCTAACCATACTTGCAAGTACTATCCATAGCCAACCATATATAGGTTTTAAGGGGACATCCAAATGCCCTTCCATTTACCATATTAAACCACTTAGGGGATTATAGGTACTCCAAAAGCATAACCATTTAGCCATTTACCTTTCCAAACTATCTAAACCATGCATAATTCCTTTACCAAGTTTTAAAAAAAAGCAAGAGTTCCATTAAAAGTACTCAATGCAATAAAAAATGCTTATAGGAATTTTATCAAACACATTAGAGGCATAATATAACCAAAGTCAATTCCAATTACCATTAAACCATTCCAATGCAATCCAATTTTCCAAAACCACCATTAACACACATAAAGCATAATTAATACCATGGAAAAGCATAATCAAACATTTAATATCAAAAACCCTATTTCATATTTGAAAACCAAAATCATACAATTAATGAAATCATGAAAACATTCATGGAACTATGATTTTATATAGAATTAACAATTAGGGAAGAGAACATTCCTTAAACCAAGATGATGATGGAAACCAAGACAAGCCCCAAATCAATCCTCTAGTTTAAACGATAGCTTCCCTTGCCCAAATACTTTTGAGAGAATTATAAAGTGCTTAGAAGAGTTTCTAAGTGTTAATTAATGAAATAATAGGGTAAATAACTTTCCAAGTAGGTTAGAAGTCGTGGTACATTATTAGGTTAAGTAGGGAAATATCCAGAATGCCCCTACTTAAGTTTCACAATATCTCATCACAGGGATACGACTGACCCTTACAAGTTGTACCCTCCAATACGACTGGTACCCTTCATTCGTATCCTAGCCTCAACCATTGTATCAAACACTGTTCAGCGTATGACTCATCTAACCAAGTCATATCAAAAACATATGATCCATACCCCTCATCCTTACCCCTGGCAGATTTAAACCCAAGGAATATTTAAACATTGTCCACCGTGCGTGTCCTGGGTACAACGTATACCCTGGGTTATAGCTCATTATGATCCAATTGTACTCAGATACAACCTAAATAACCAAGTTTAATATTAAGTTAATGAACCAAATGATTTGTAACCACTAATACAACTCGTACCACTAAGACGTATTCATTCCAGTATCTAAAATAAATCCCACCAACTAATGCTAGTTAGATTATGACTAGACTGTACCATCCATACCCCAACATACGGATCATTCTCGCGAGTCATATACCGTCTAAAGATCAAAATTCTAGGAATTTTTTTAAGGTCCAAAAACTAGGGTGTTTCATCAGTCCCAGTTACATGGGTTCATATTAGATTTTTAGGAGAATTAGGAGTTTCACTTAATAGTTTTATTTGCCTATGAGTTTGGATTCTATTCATCCCGTGTTTTATGTGTCTATGCTAAAAAAGATGTGGCTGACCCTTCTTTGGTAGTGTCTATTGAGGATGTTATTATGACAGATTCTTTGTCTTATGAGGAAGTACCAGTTGAAATATTGGATATGCAGGTTCATCGATTGAGGATTAAGGATCTATCTTTTCTAAAGGTACTTTGGAGAATTTAAAAAGTAGAAGAGGTTGCATGGGAATCTTGGGAAGATATAAAGGTCAAGTATGAATTCATGTTCCCCGTGTTGAATAAAAGTATGTAAGGTATAAGTGTCATTTCCCTATTATTAAAATTCAAATTTCTCATTTGATTCTGATGTATTCTTACTAGTCTTGTGCTAAGAGTTTCCTAACTCATCATTCGGGGACGAACGATCCTATGGAGGTAAAATGTAAGATCTTGAAAAATTTCTATTATTTTCTTTTTGACCTTCTCATATGTGTAATGTTAATTTTTGACCTAAATTATGATTAGAGATGTTAAAGGGGTAATTTGGAAAGTTATGGAATTTTTAGAAGAGGTTTGAGGTCATTTTGGCATCCCGAGGCTGTAAACCTCCGTGATAAGGCCATATCACGAAGGATAACCTCCGTGATATTGGTGTGCCATGCTGATGCACAAATTTTGCCTAGTTTTTTATTTTTTTCAATTTGGGTGAGGGTTTTTTGATCTTTTTAACCCTTGTACGACTTTTAAACATAAATTAAACCCCTTTTCTTAAGTCTTAAAAAATCAAAATCATTTATTCTTACTTAAAACTCAAAACCAAGAAAGCTTAACGGTTTTTCAAGAAATCACTACTCCGGGCTCCAAACTTTGAATTGACAAAAAATTCTTGCGTATTTCAGTCATGTTTCTCTTCTGTGAACTTTAATTATACATTGTGGCATTACTTGAATAGATATTAATGTGATTTAAGTTGTGGGTTTTGAAATTAAGTTGAGGGGTTTTGGTTGTTACTGTTTGAATTCCATGTCCCATGTTTAAAATTGATTATTTATGATTTAAAATGAGGTTTTTGGGACTGATTTGGTGCATTCTTTAAATGGTTGGAATGGGGTACATGGGTTTACCCAAATTAGATGAATTTTTCTTTGTAATTGCATTAACCTCAACCCACATAGTAAACTTGGTTTTTAGTATGGAAAATTGTATGGTTTAACCTCTTTTGAAACCATTGAATTGTATTAAAAGATAAATGGCTACTAAAGTGGTTTTGGATAAGCATAGATTGGATTTAAATTGAACTTGGGGGTCAGTGTGGTTATGTAGATTGGTTTGTCATGTTTAATTTAGCTTGCCAAAATGATGGTATGACGATACCAAGAGGTAAATGCCATAATGAATGATGGATTGGTTTATGCTCATATTGTTTTAATTTGGTCTTAAAGGGAATTGTATCGGTCACCACAATGATGTAAGTCCCAAGGAAACGAACACTGGAAACCATAATTTCTAGCGTTGGGAGTCTACATGACCGCGTGGTTGGTATACACATGATATATATTTTTTGGGACAACTATTGCCTTTGTGGTCTTTGTTTTACCTAAATTGTTATCTAATTGGTACGGCTAACAGGCACTGGTGCCCTTTCAGCAAGATAAGCTAAACCTATATAGCCCATGGGTGCCATTAAGAGGGATCGATCGACACATTTTAGGTTAGATATATAAGCACTCATGTTCATGACCCTTGTCCATATCCTGGCTTCATATATATATATATATATGAATGTGTGCATCTGGTTTTGTTTGTTTTTAGACATGACATTAGTTTATCAATTTCCCTAAGTTACATGATAGTGTTTATCCTACAAGTCGTCCCTAGATGCTACATCGCTTCATAATGCAGGGTTTGAAGGGTTTTTGGTTTCTCCTGTGCAGTATTAGGTGGCTGAACTCATTATTTGAATTATTGTGAAGTGGTGAGTCTTCATCCTTTGGAAGTCCTTGCCATTTCAATAATTTTTCCTTACTGACATAGTACTTTTAAATTCTCTTGTCATAGCCGGGGGCCTGTCTTGACTTAGTTGTTATTCTGGGTTTAGAGGCTTTCATGGACAAGTGTGAGTTGGTTTTTTTTGGAATTCCTAGAGTTTACACTTCTGATTATCTATCTATTTTATTTCTATTTTGATTGGCATCTGTTATATTTATTTTTAGTATTATTGTGCCTTTGAGATTAGGATAAGGGGCTGGTCTCCAGTCTATGGTAGGCTTGAGATACCCATCACAACTAGGCCCTAGTTTTGGTTGTGACAGTGACATTTGCACTCATCAACACCCCCAACTTAAAGACTTTGTTTTTCCTCAGGCAACATATGTCCACATCTCTATGAGACTATCAAACATCGAAGCCAACACTTTCAGACACACTGCCACAAAGATTGTGACTTTGGTTGGTTTTAGCAATTAGTTAACAAGCATGTGAGTGCTAACCTTACAACTCCCTAAAATTCGATCAGATTTTCAAGAACGTTATGAAATTTCAAGAATTATCAAGTAACCACAACTAATTCTCAAGAAGTGAATCTTAATCAATATTAAATCTAACATTCTCTTCTGCCTTACTCTTGGATATGTCAACTCCACTATTCTATCCTTGTTTGAATGCCTTCTCATGATCGTAAATCCCAAACACACCATATTTTCAACATGCAAGAAGGGTTGAATATTCAAGCGCTCATACTCACAAAGAATTTCTAAATGCAAACAAGTATCATGCCATATGTTTTCCTTTATATTTTATCGCTACTAACTTAAAAATACTTTGTTGGAGATCTCAAAGGACTTTTTATAGATTATAACGTAGGCTCAAGGAAGGGTAGGATAGGCATTTGGGATAAAAGTCAAGGCACCTTCTTTGAACTCCACATAACAATAACTAGATCAAACTTGGATCATTGACCACTTCATTTCATTTTAAACCACACACGTGCCTACCTTTTTCACTTTAGTTCACCCACTCATTGGAAGTGTTCTCTTTTTCTTTCCTTTTTGGGATTTCATTCTTTTCTTTCATTTTCTTCATCTCTTACTCTTCCTTTTATGTTGCAATTTCTTATTTTTTTCTCTTGCCATTTCCTTTATTTTTCTCTATCATTTTACATTATTTATTTGCTTTTATGAACTCATTTAAAAGACCATGGCACGTGATCACCACTTCCAAATTCCATCACACCCCAACTTATGCTTTTAGCCTCAAGTTTACAATTTCAAGTTCAAGAAGGTTAGGGTTCAAGAGATGAATAACTTTTAAACAATTAAAGGCTTGAAATGTGGTTGCCAAAGAAAGGTTAATAGGCTAAAAAAGGGTTACTAGTGATACCAATAATGCACAGGTATGCAATTTAGGCTAAAATGGTTTCAAACAATTACAAAGAAGGACTAAGACCATTTCACCTACCGCATATATTCATGACTAGCTTTGAATGGCCAACGAGGCATGTTCTAAATGACACAAGTAAGCACAAGAATTCTTCAACAAATACTCACCACACATGGAATGCAAACAATTTTAGAAGGTTCGATTGTATTTTATACGTAAGAGAAAAAGGATTTATTTTCCATATTACCACCAACTAAACAATTAGGAGGCATGAAAAGAGGCAAGACATTGTTACAAAATCATTCATTTCCACGCCCTTAATTTTCACAAAATATTTTAGACAGAGGAGGATGCTTATTTCACATTTATCCATGTAAGAATAGCTATAGTTAGCACCAATAAAGCCACAATATGTCATTCTATCTCTAACTAGGATAATAATACTACGAATGTTTAGACTTTTCCATAGTAACAATGTTAATCCTAATTCATAATGCTATAGGTAATCAGACTTCCCCTGCATGTATGACTCCAATACCTTAAAATGATGATTTACTTTAAGAATGTCATCACTCAATCCATCATAGGGAAATGATCGTTGAAAATAACTATCAAAAAGAAATCACAACTCATAATGTGCGGATACAGGTTCAGGGATACACTATTGATCTTGGAATCATTACATTGGTTTTGAGGGTTTCTAATCAATTTGAGATTTTTATTTTTTGTCTTATTCTTGAAAGTAAAAATTATGCATTCATCTATGTGATCTTATTGCATGCTTATGATCATAAGTATCTAAACCCTATAACTAGGGTTGTACGAACTGGGATAAATTAACAAAACTAGGTTAAGTACGCAGTCATTCTAGACTGGTGTACTTCTATGTATTGGTATTCCCTTCGATTTAATTGCTTTCTTGATGATTGCAAATGTTAGGAACTTGTCTGTCTCCTCATGGGCTCGAACTCAACCTTGTTGGGTTTTATATTTGATTCAGCAATAGCTTTATACTTTTTAATAGGTTTAATTTGAGCAATATTAAATTTTGGTGTCATTGCTGGGAAATACCTGGATCGTCACACTTGTAATATCAAACTTGGTACCTTGGAGCAGTTTTGGAGAAATGATTGCACTCGTTTCAATTGGCTCAACATACTCCAAATCTCCTTTTGGATCATTATATACTGGAAGGTATTGTTGGATGGGTTATTTTCCTTTGTTTCTTTGCATTTTATCCCTTTTAAGTGCGACTTTATGATCTTTCTCTTCAAGTCTAGCCCTTTTTTCCCCAGTTGTTTATCAGGAAACTACTTGTCTAGAAGTTTCCTTAGCCATTAAGAGAGCAGTAACTTGCTCTACAGTTTTTTAAATGTCATGTTAAAGTGGTTGATTCAATGTCGTTGGGTCATCATATACCCCCTCAAGCAAGGTTTCTTGATTATGAACTCCTTCTCTTTCCATATTTTGATTCTATCTTAGAATTCTCTCAAGTTCATGATCAAATGGAATCAAGGGATTTCCTTGACTCCGAGTATTGGGAATACACCAATGCGTGCCTTAGAAATAGTAAAAAAGTAGAAATCAACTAATGAAACCAACAACTTCAACAAACTCAATCTATCAATCTGAATTTAAAGGGGGAGTTGTTGTCCTGCCTACTGATTATGCGAACATGCATATCATGAATTTCATGGGGATATAAACTTCATATAATTTGTTGGGGGTGAGCCAAGAAGCTATAAAATTGAGGTCATTACTATTATATCTAACAGGGGAGGTGACTTTGTGGTTAGGTGAGCTGCCTCGTGGATCTGTCACTACTTAGAACAAGTTGAGGACTGATGTTAGGTGTATTTATGCACTCTAGCGTTACTATTCTAGCATTTTTTAACCTTGTTTTGAGGATGATTCTTATGCTATATGTGTAGATAATGATATAAATGAGTATTTATGTGTCGAATTATGTGTTTACAATGTTTAATGGTGGTTTCATATGAGTTTTGATTCAATTTGAGCATTTAGAGTTCAACCGAGAAAACTAGTGTAACTAAATTGAGCTAGGTGTTTTTCTAGTTGTGTTGAGTTCTAATGTTTTTAATGAGTTAATAAGGATGTTATTATGTATTAAATTTAAAACAACTTAGTTATATTGTTCAAGGGTCAATTGAATCAAGAAAAGAGTCAAAACAATGAGTTCAAACTCAATGTGAATTTAGCCTATGCTAAGCTCATATTTCTAGTTCATTGTTGAGGTGTGTTGTTTTGAGCTCTAAATTATTGTGTTTAATTCTATTGTATGCTTTTTAAATAGATTATGATGTTATATGAAGGATATAAAAGCTTTAAATCAAGTGGAAACAACTTAAAAGGGCTCAAAAATGACCACGGAAGCACAAGATGCAAGCTGGACACCAATTTGGACCCCTGAAAAGTTTTGAGCGCGTGTGGAGTTTGTGTTTGTCCAATTGGCATGTGATGCATTCCATTAGATTTATAAAGGGCCTAAAATGGTGAAACACCATGTCACGCAACCGTCCCAATTCGCAATTGTCCAAAAATAGTGTCTCAACGCGATTGCACAGCTTAGCGCCAATGAGCAAAATTAGGAGTTAAGTGCCCAGTTGTGCCCAGGATTCCATTTTACATTGTGGAGCGATGCTCCAATGATCCAAATCAAGAGAAGAGTGCCGAACTAAAGTAAAACAACGTGGAAACCTAATCCAAGTGGGGTTATGTCTTATATACTATAAATATAACGTCTTAAAACACGTTTTGGGACATCTTTGAACCCTAGATCACTTGGAACAACATTGGTGGCTACCAAAACTTCTTTTTAGGTTTTTATTTCTTTAATTTAGCTTTCTTTTATGGTTTTAATCATTCATACAATTAATTGGATGTTGATTATGGCTATGAGTGGCTAAAAACTCCCTTTTCGGGGTTGAATCCAAGAAAATGATTATTATTGCTAGGGATTAAGCAGAGTATGGTTCTTGATTCTTTATAAAATAAGAAACTTGAATTAGTATCTAGGATAGGGATTTACTTAGATACCTAACTTGATTCATATGTAGGATGATATTTATTGAGAATTTAAGTAAATTATTACATCCCCGCTCAACGATATAGGTGTAAGGTTCAACTTAGGTAATACATTAGAGGTTGGGAAACCATAATCACGCAATTTACCATAATAATCAACAACCAAGATAAGCAAGTTAATGAATGAACTCCAATAGCATAATATGATTGTTCAGAGTGCTTCAACCCTGGGTTTTTTCCTATTGATTGTTACAAGATCTTTACTTTATTATTTAATTTACTTGCAATATACAAGCTCAATTCTCTCTTTTGGTTACTCTTGCATCAAGTGAATCTAAATTTTGAATTGAAATCAAATCGTTGCCAAATATAGTGTCTGTGGGATCGATAACTCGGCTTTCTTGAAAGCCACTATATTACTTGGTAGACCACATACACTTGAGTGTGCAATTGGGCGTTGTCAAGTTTTTGGTGCCGTTGTCGGGGACTTGTTATTTAGCAATTATTTATTTTAGTTTTACTTTTAGATTTATTTGGTGTTTTTTACGCTTGGTCTTGGTTTTGTTTTTGCAGGAAATAGGTTTCAATGTTAATAAGCTAGTAAGGGATCAGGAGTTGGTAGAATCAAGATCAGAACCCGAGCAACTTTACCATCAACACAGGAGAGAAGCAATCCTTTTCTCCAGAATTTCGCAAATCCAAAAAGGCCAAGAGAATACTGTTCCTATGGCTGAACAACAAGTATCTGGTAGGAAGGTTAGGGAAGTGGTAGTCCCACTTCCAACAAACTTGACTTCCCCAATTCAAAGACCGGCATCTGGGGGGGAATTTTGATTTGAAATACAATATGGTGCAGCTTCTTATTTGCAGTGGACAGTTTGCAGAGCTTTCACACTAGGATCCATAAGTCCACTTGCAGAACTTCATCATTGAGCTTACAGATACATTCACTCCAAGAGGGGTGACTCCAGATTATGTAAGGGTGACACTCTTCCCCTATTCACTTTTTGGGGAAGATAAAAAGCAGTTGAATGCATAGCTGGTTAGTTTAATCACAACATAGGATGACTCATCCAGAAGTTTCCTCATCAGATTCTTTCTATCAGGAAAGACTACGAGACTTTATAGTGATATAGTGAGCTTCAAATAGAAGACTGATGAAAAACTCTATCATGCTTGGGAATGCTTTGAGGCTCTTCTTTGAGATTGTCCACGTCAACAATAATCTAATGAGGTACTTGCTCATACTTTTGTAGAAGCTCTTGATCACAATACAAAGATTTTGCTAGATTCAGCCATAGGTGGTCAAGCACTGAAGCTAACTTATGATGAGCTGTAAACATTGCTGAACCGCATAGCACAAGGAAATCCAGAGTGGCATTCAGATTCTAGAAGTGCCACGAAAAAATTGTTGAAGTATTAGAGGTGGACAAATTCACAGCCTTATCAACACAAATTTCTGCCTTACCAAATTTGATCAACAAACATTCATCACCATGAAGTTGGGAGCAACATAACCTGCAGCCACAATCAATTCTATCTAACAATCCACAGGTTAGTGTAAGGTATGTGGAAATAGTGGTCATGCAGCCGCCATGTGTGCTTTAAATTCAAAATATGTGATATATGTGGGCAATGATTAAAGCCCAAATTATGGTAATGCCTACAACATAAAGTGGCAAACTCATCCACCAAATCAGTCATGGAATGCCTCCACAGCCACAAGCCCAATCGGGTCAATCAACTTGCAACATGGATGAGATGATGAAGCAACTTGTAGCTGGTCAAACATAATTGATTATGGATCTGAACAGTCAAAGAGCATAACTACAGAATTAGAAAGTGGCACAGAGAAATTTAGAGTTGTAGGTTGGGCAGATACAGCAAACATTAAATACCCGTCCTCAAGGTGTTATGCCCTCTGATACAGAAAATCCAAAGTAATTCATGGAAACCACCTTCCAGAATAGTAAAAAACTACAAAGAGAACCTCTTAAGGCAACAAAGGAGGTAGATGTTGAGGTGGTGACCCAACAGGTAAATGACAGAGTTGCTGAAAATTCAAGGAAGTCTGAGTACTTGAAGGAAAAAGTTGTTGAACCAGAGAAGAAAAAGACACTGCCATTGCCCTTCCCTTAAAAGTACATAAAAGAGAAGGAGGATGCATTGTTCAAAAATATTATTGACACATTTAAAGAGTTGCATATTAATCTACCTTTGTTAAATAGTTCTGCAGAGTATGCCTAAGTATGCAAACTACTTAAGGGATGTGGTGGTGAAGAAGGTAAAACTACAAGATGTGGGAGCTATAACACTCACTGAAGAGTGTAGTGTGGTAATGACATAAAAAATCCCCAAGAAATTAAAAGATCAAGGGAAGTTTGCTATCCCTATTCAAATTGGGGAAAAGAAGTCCATGCATTAAGTGACTTAGGGGAAAGCATAAATTAATTCTTGTTAAATGGATTATGATGTTATATGAAGGATATACAAGATTTAAATCAAGTGGAAACAACTTAAAAGGGCTCGGAAATGACCACGGAAGCACAAGATGAAAGCTGGACACCAATTTTAACCCTTGAAAAGTTTTGAGAGCTTGTGGAGTTTGTATTTGTCCAATTGGAGCGTGTTGCATTCCATTGTATTTAGAAACAGCATAAAATGGTGAAACACCATATTGTGGAGCCGTCCTAATTCGCAATTATCCAAAAATAGTATCTCAACGCAATTGCACCGCTTAGCGCCAATGAACAAAATCTAGAGTTAAGTGCCCAGTTGTGCCCAGGATGCCATTTGACACTGTGGAGCGACGCACCAATGATCAAAATTGTGAGAAAAGTGTCGAACTGAAGGAAAACAACGTGGAAACCTAATTCAAGTGGGGTTATGACTTATATACTATAAATATAACATCTTAAAACACGTTTTGGGACATCTTTGAACCCCTAGATCACTTGTAACAATGTTGGAGGCTACCAAAACTTATTTTTAGGTTTTTATTTCTTTAATTTAGCTTTCTTTTATGGTTTTAATCATTCATACAATTAATTGGATGTTGATTATGGCTATGAGTGGATAAAAGCTCCCTTTCCGGGGTTGAAGCCAAGAACATAATTATTATTGCTATGGATTAAGTTTGCTTTCTTTGCTTATGAATATTGGTTGTTTTTTTATTCTTGTTTTAACTATTTTAAGGATTCGCATTCCTTAGAATACATCCATTGTCAAACTTGTGAACTCGAGAGAGGGAATAGGGTGATGGAACATGACAATAAGCAGAGTATGGTTCTTGATTCTTTATAAAATAAGAAACTTGAATTAGTATCTAGGACAGGGATATACTTAGATACCTTACTTGATTCATATGTAGGATTATATTTGTTGAGAACTTAAGTAAATTATTACATCCCCGCTCAATGATGTAGGTGTAAGGTTCAACTTAGGTAATTGATTAGAGGTTGGGAAACTATAATTGCACAATTTACCCTACGAATCAACAACCAAGATAAGCAAGTTAACGAATGAACTCCAATAGCATAATATGATTGTTCAGAGTGCTTCAACCTTGGGTTTTTTCCTATTGATTGTTACAAGATCTTTACTTTATTATTTAATTTACTTGCAATATACAAGCTCAATTCCCTCTTTTGGTTACTCTCGCATTAAGTGAATCTAAATTGTGAACTGAAATTTAATCGTTGCCAAATCTAGTCTCTGTGGGATCAATAACTTATCTTTCTTGAAGGCCACTATATTACTTGGTAGACCACGTACACTTTTTTGTGCACTATCAAGGACATAGTTATTGGACCAATTTTTCTCGCCCTCTAAAATGCTACAATTGAAGGATGAGATCTATAAGTTCAGATAATTGCACTCAAAGGCACTGTACAAGACATGGTTTAGGTTCAAGAAAAAGCTGATGAATGTTCTAAATCACATAATTTTAGTGAGAAACTTATTGGAGATAGGGGCGGATATATAGAGTTAGGTGGGGTTCCCGGGAACCCCCACCCACTTTCATAAATCTAGTAAATACACTAAAAAAATAAAATATGTAAATAAAATATTATAGATGGAAATCCATTACAAAATATGTTGGCTTGATGGCATGGAATGGACCCTTGAATTGCTTATTACCATGACCATGGGATTGATCCATGCTGGGGTGTTATTTTTTTTATTATATTATTACATATTAATTTATTTTACTAGGAACCCACAAGTTTGAAATCCTAGATCCTTCTCTGGTTGGAGATATGTTATAGAGCCTTGAATGTAAATACCAAAGGTTGTAGCCGATACTATTACAAGTGGGGATTTCATGAGTTTTCATTGGAATAGGTTGCAAAAATCATAGATCAAATTAATAAAACCAACTAAGAGTGGCATACTCGAATGGCAAGCAGGTCAGCCTGTACTAATGCTATTGGTGCTTCCAATAAGCAAAGATCCATAGATGAGATAGTGGCTCATGAGGTAGCATAGTTTAGGATCGATATTAGGTTTCTTACTAAGTAATTTATGGCTATCAATGTAGAAAACTAAGTGTAGTGAGAGAATAACGTAAATCTTCTAAACATGACGAGTGTGATTCTAGGAAGGAAACAAAGTACTTGGATAGAGAGATCATAGGTTTTTAAGCCATATGCCAAGGGTCTAATCAAGAAACTTGAAACTCGAGGCAAGGAAATCAAGATCATAACTACTACAGAGACATGTATAGGTACAAGAGTAGAGAGTGTGATGGTGACTGGAGGAAAAATATTGATTACAAGGATAAAAGTGGTCTTTATATTCTATTGGAGAATTATGATACTGACTCGATATTGGGAGCATTGTTTGCTAAGCTAGTTAAGGGTTTAGAGAACCAAGAGATTTGCCTTAAGGATATTAAGGAAGACATATTAGGATTGAGCCAAAAAGTAGAATCACATGTAATTTCTATTAAGAAGCTTGAGAAGCAGTTTGGGCAGATGTTGCCACATTGAATCAGTGTCAATCGGGAACTCTTCCTAGTAATACCACTCAGAATCCAAAAAAATGACAGTCACTTCCTAGCTATTATCCTCAAGGTGGTAATCCTACTATTGATCCATCTATGTAAGTGGTTTATCAGGTAAAGAATGATAATATGAATGTTGATGATATGCTTAAAACTAAAACTGAGAAGTTGGTGACTAATGGTGAGGAATCTAAGAAAATGATAGTTATAGATAAAGGAGATAAAAACAAAGGAAAGGGTAAGGAGGTCACACCACCACCAAATCCCATTCCACAACCTTTTCCACCTTTTCCATAACAATTGAAGCTGAAAATTGAAGAAGGAAAATATATAAAGTTTATTTCTATGTTGAAGGAGTTGACAATGAACATCCCTTTCCTTAAATCTCTCGAACAGATGCCTATCCATGTAAAATTTATGAAGGATTTTGTGACAAAGAAAATAACTGTCAATTATGAGGATATTGGTGATTTGTATCATTATAGTGCGATTACATCTCGATCTCTTATGCAAAAGAAAGGTGACCCCGGTGCCTTCATAATTTCTTATATAATTAGGCATCTATATTTGCCAGGTCTTTGTGTGACTTGGGTACGAGCATTAACTTAATGTCGCAGGCAGTATTGAAATAATTGGGCTTCAGACCACCCAAACCAACGATGGTATAGTTAATGATGGCAGATCATACAGTTAAAAAAACCATGCATATGATTCGATGTTTTGGTCAAGGTGTACAACTTCATCTTTCTAGAAGACTCTATTTCTTGGATTGTGAGGTTGATTTTGATATGCCCATAATTTTGGGGAGACTATTTTTAGCCATGGGCATAGTATTAGTGGATATGGAAAAGGGTAAGCTTAAGTTCAGGATGAATAATAAGAAAGTCACATTTAATGTTTGTTGAATTATGAAGCTTCCAACTTTTATCTTATTCACTTGAGATCGAGAAGAGATGCTTAATCTGAGATCCAGAACAAGGGTTAGTAATGCTACACTTTGAGACCGACAGGAGATGAGTGAAATTAACCCAAACCAAGATTGAGAGACTGTTAGGTGATACATAACTTGTTATATTTAACATGAAAGGCACCAAGATAGTTTGACGAGCACAATAAGTCTGCATATTTATGAAGTCAGGGGGAAGACAATCCTAGTAATCATCTCATATTGATAACAACCCTAATTGCCTTGCGTTGTTACTATTATTATTATTTTCACAGCCTCCACTTCTTTTACTTTCTGCACTTTCCAATTACATCAGCAAGGTCATGATAGATTTTTGACCTATTTCTCATGGTATTGACCCCAACCTTGTTAGGTTCTATCTTTAAAAAGTGACCCCGTTACGTTTTCTACGAGGTGTAATTTAGGCAATATCAAATTTGGCACCATTATTGGGGACACGAGGGTGGCTTCAATAATAAATAGTCATGATGAACCTGGAGGCCAACCTCTGAGTAATCAAGGTCCTATGTCATGTCGTGATGTTAAATCAGACGCTACTTGGGAGGTAATCCATGGTGTCTTATTATTTTTGCATTTGTGATAATTCATGTTATTTATGATTGACATTAGATCTATGCACTGAGGTTCCATAGGTATATTCCTAACTCTCTTACTTTATGTTGGTTTAGTGCATTGGGTACATTGTATTTTTATTTGATTGGGGTAGGGCTACTTGTGGGTCTATCGTCTTGGGGTTTTTGTTGTCGTGTCTCTTTCTATGGCCATCATGTTTAGGATATCATATTATTTGTGATATATTTTATGTTTCATTTTTTTGACTAGATGAAAAATAAGAAACCTTAGCACAATCTAGTTTGTGTTTTATATGTTTTTGAAAAAGGATACCCCTTCAAAAATTTATGAACTATGTGTTGTGAATATATGTTGTGTCCATTGTTAAATTGTGTTATAGTATTAGTATTAGGGATAAAATAATAATAGCTTAGTCTTATTTTACTTTGTGCATTTAATCTAGAACATGACTGGTTAGTCTTACCTAGGTTGTTGGATAGTTGGTTGGGACATGATCATAGGACGTGTTTGAATAAGTCCACTCTTAGCCTAAAAGACCGACCAAACAAGAATAAGTATCCCTTGATTGCTAATTTGATCCTAAATTGACCTATTTTCTTATTTTAACCTTTTCACCTTCCTGTTTAGTTACAATGAACATGTTTTAGCCTTGGTCCCTCCTTGAACACTGTACACCTCAACTCAGGAAAAGCGCCTAAGTTGAGGGTGGCTATTATAAGGATGCATAGTTAAAAATGGGTATAAAAGAGTGTTCTAATAAAATAAATAAATTAGGGTTGAGTTGGTATAAAAGTATGAAAGAAAATAAACAATGACTAAATACAAAGAATAAAGAAAACCACACCCAATGCGAATAAGAAATAAGGAGAAAAGGGGAGAATGAAAGAAGTACGGTGAAGTAGTGGATCCAATAATGTAAATGTAGTATCAAAGAGGGTGATTCACTCTTTCCCATATGTACCATACCTTCCCCCAAGCCTAAATCACAAGCCTAGAAAAGTTTTATAGTAATCCCAGTCCAACAGTCTAAAAATCTAAGGTATTGAAAATAAGGGCAAGCCTATGGTATTTTATGCACATTGGTTGAACTTTTTTTGAGAGTGTGAGTGTTTTGATGTAGTCCCTGCATTAACACGCATGATGATACTGTGAGAGTTGAGACTTTCTTGCTATGAAGGTACATAGGTTGTATTGTTAACTACTTTTTTGTACACGTAGTGTCAATTGCATGTGTGCTTAGTTGTTTGTTGCTAATCTAATACCAACACTTGATTTCTTTGGTGTATTATTGTTGTGCTACATGAATCCTCACAGTGTTTTTGAAATTTTTAAATAGGAAGGTGTAAGATTTTTGAGCTAAAATGAGTTGATTGCCATAGGTGTCTTAGGTTTCTTTTAGTTAAGTATCGTGTTTGTTAGTTTTGTGTTAGTTGTCTGAGGACATGCAAATATTCTAAGTTGAGGGTGTTGATGTGTCATGATTTCATGGAACTTTTGATGCTTAAAACAAGGAAATTATGCAAGTACTTAGGTATTCTTACGGGATATGATATGTGTTTGTGTTGATTTTTTAGGAAAATAGAGTTTGGAGTAATGACTAAGAAAAGGGATGAAGGGTTGTTTGTTCTGCAACCTACGAGCTAGTATATTATACCTATGACCCTACCTACGGGCAGTAGGTTAAGATTCTGAAGATTTCAAGCTTATTCTGCTACCTACGACACTACCTACGTGCTAGTGGGTTGTACCTACGACCCTACCTATGGGAAATAAGTTATGATTCTGAAGATTGCAAGGTAATTCTGATTTCTACTAGCTATGGGAAGTAGGTTGTACCTATGACCCGACCTACGGGTGGTAGGTTAGGGCCGACCCAACTTTCGAACAATTTTTAGGAAAGGATTTATTTTGTATTTATAAACCCCTACGTTTTTTTGATTTTTTTTACTCTTTTACAATAGTTAATGCACTTTATAATTTTTTACATTGGTTTGAGTTCGAAGATACATTATTGGTCTTGGAATTATTGTTCTTGGTTGTTAGGGTTTATGATTAATTTGAGATTTTGGATTTTCATTATTCTCTTCATAAGTTCATCCTTATGCTTTCATCTATGAAATCTATGTGTGTCCTTACAACCATGAGTAGTTAAATACCATATCAAGGGTTGTAGGAACCATGATGGATTAATAAAGTTGAGGACGTGCAAAGTCATTCTGGATTGGTGGGCTTGTATGTATTGGAGTTTCCTTTATTTTTATTATTTTTCTAATAGTCGCAAATGTTAGGAACTCGCATGTATTCGAAACTTGCTCGAGACAGAGGTAGATATTAGGAAAAAGATATCACAACAGTAATTTAAAGCTACCAATCTTTATCTAATTAACTTAAGATCGAGAGTACATAGTTAATCTGAGATACATAATAAGGGTTAGTAAAGCGACACTTTGAGATTGAGAGAAGATGTGTGAAATTCACCCAAACTAAGGTCGACAGATAGTTAGGTGATACATAACTTATTAGATTTTACAAGCAAGGCACCGAGATAGTTTGATGAGCATGAAAATTTGTAGAGTTATGAAGTCAAGGGGAACACAATCCTAGTGATTTTCTCATATTGATAACAACCCTAATTGACCGACAGTATTACTATTATTGTTAATTTCACAAAACACCTTTTTATTTTCTGTAATTTCCAATTACATTAGAAAGCTCGTGATAGATTTCTGACATATTTATCATAGGATTGACCCTAACCTTATTGGATTTTATATTTGAAAAGCAACCACTTTATACTATCTAGGAGGAAAAATTTAGGCGACATTAATGGCTTAAGAGGTAGTAAAGTTTAAAACTGACATTGGCCTGCTGACGAAGCAATTTACAGTAATTGAAGTAGAAAAGTGAATGTAGTGGGTTTATAGGGCAAGTCTTATAGACATAAAGATTTAGATTTTAATAAAGAAGATAAGTATAGATAGAGAGATAACCACTATTTTAGCCAGGGGCCATGGGTCTAATCAAGACAATTGAAATCAAGGTAATGGAATCATGGTAAGAACTATTATAAAGACAAATATAGGGATAGAAGTAGAGTGAGTGGTGGTGACTGAAGAAGCAAAGATGACTAAAGGATAAGGGTGGCCTTTATGTGACACTAGATAACCGAGATGTTGAGTCTAGGAGTTCAAGAATAAAATTGTTGCTTACAAAGCTTGTGAAGGGTTCAGGGAGCTAATATAGTTGCCTTAAGGATATTAAGTCAAATATTTTATGATTGATCCATAAGGTAGAGTCGCCTACAATCACTATAAAGAAGCTTGAGCAATAATTTGGGCAGATGTCTACCACATTGAACTAGCTTTAACCCGGCACTCTTCCTATCAACACTATTCAAAACCCAAAGAATGATAGTCATAGTCTAGCTATTATTACTCACAGTGGTAGGTACACTACTGAACCACCTATGACTATGGTTAATGACATAAGAAATGACCCTATAGATATTGATGAAGCAGATGAGGACGAAATTGGAAAGTTGTTGTTGAATGATGAGGCATCATAGAATCCTATATTTACAGGAAAAAATGTTGACACTGGCAAAGAAAAGGGTAAGAAGGTCATACCAGTATTGAACCCATCCTCGACCTTCTCCACTTTTTCTGCAAAGGTTGAAGAAAGCTAAGAAACGGATGTATTAGAAGTTTATTTCTATGCTGAAAGAGTTGTTTGTGAACATTCCTTTTATGGAAGCTCTAGAGAAGATGTCTGGTTATATGAAGTTTATAAAAGATCTGGTGACCAAGAAGAGGATAGTAAGTTTTGGGCTTGTGAATAATTTGCACCACTGTAGTGACATTACTTCTTGATCTTTAGTTGAAAAAAAGAAAGATCCTGAAATATTTACCATTTCTTGTACTATTGGGTCTTCTGATTTTGTATGATATTTATATGATCTAGGATATAACATTAACTTAATGTTTCTAGCCATCTAAAGACGTTAGGTTCACCTAAGTCGATCTCTATGAGACTTTGATAACAGTTCACACAGTGAAGAAGCTAGTCGGTATCTTGTGTGATGTATTGGTGAAGGGGGTTTCTTTTATATTTCTTGTTGATTTTGTGATTCTTGATTTTGAGGTTGACTTTGATATCCCTATTATATTGGAAAGGCCTTTCCTAGCTATGAGTAGTGCATTGGTTGACATGGAGATGAGATAGATGGAAGTTCAAACTTAATGATAAGCAGGTCATATTCAATGTGTGTCAATAGATTAAGCAGTAAAAGGATATAAGTGTGATTTTTGTGATAGATACTGTAGATAAAGATTCATTGGTCGCATCCATTAAAGAGAGGCTTGGTGTCAAAGAACTTACAACTTTAATAATTAATTTTAATAGTGATTGTATTGATGGGTATGATAAGATGGAGAATGCACTTGTGGGAAGAGGTTCGCACTCTCATGCATCAAAGAAGTTGGACCTTGATCTAAAAAATAAAGCAACCCCATCAACCAAACCATCTATAGAGGAGCCACCAGTCTTAGAATTGAAGGCCCTTCTCGCTCATTTATGTTATGCATTCTTGGGGGCCGACAATAACTTTTGAATTATTATTGCAACAGATTTATTAGAGTGGCAGGTCGACGCCTTGGTATCGATTTTACAGGGGTTTAAGAGGGCCATTATTTGGACTATTACTAACATAGTTAGAATTCTACCCAAAATCTACACATACAAGATTCAACGTAAGCCAGAATATATACCTAAAATTGACCATCACCATAGGTTGAATCGACCTATGCAAGAGATTGTGACAAAAGAAATTATTAAGTGGTTAGATGCAGGTGTAGTTTATCCGATTGCCAACAGCAAATGGGTGAGCCCGATTTAGTTTGTTCCAAAGAAGGGTGGGATCACTGTGGTTCCCAATGAGAAGAATAATTTAGTTCCTATGAGACCAGTTATTGGATGGAGAGTTTGTATGGACAATAAGAAGGTGAATATATGGACCCGGAAAGTCCATTCTGTATCGTTGATGGACCAGATGTTAGATTATCTTGTGGGTAGAGGATGGTATTGTTTTCTTGATGGTTATTTGGGGTATAATTATATTTCTATTACTCCCAAGGACCAAGAAAAAGTCACTTTCACTTTTCCATATAGGACGTTTGTGATTTATAAGGATGCCCTTTAATAGTTATAATGCGCCTTCAACTTTTTAGCATTGCATAATGTCCATTTTTATGACATGGTGGAGGTCACTATTGAGGCTTTTATGGATGATTTATCAGTTGTGAGTGATTCATTTGATAATTTCTTAGCTTATTTGTCTAGTGCCTTGCAATGATATGAAGAGTGCAATTTAGTCCTAATTGAGAGAAGTGTCACTTTATTATCAAGGAAGGGATAGAGCTTGGGCAAAAAATTTCTAAGAAGGGTATATAATTTGACAAGGCTAAGATTAAGGTGATTGAGAAATTGCCTCCACCAATTTCTGTGAAAGGCATTTGGAGTTTCTTAGGTCATGCAGGTTTCAATAGGCGATTCATCAAGGATTTCTCTAGAATTTTGAGTCCATTGTGCAAATTGTTAGATAAGGAGGTGAAATTTGTGTTTGATGATGGTTACCTTAAGGCTTTGAGTGCCTAAAAGAGAGGTTGACTTTAGCTCCTTTATTGTGTCCCTTGATTGGACCTTATTGTTTGAAGTAATATGTAATGTTAATGGTGTGCCATTAGGGGAAGTCATAGGCCAAAGGTGAGAAAAGATACTTTATCCCATCTAATGTTCCATCAAATCACTAAATCCTGCACAAGAAAACTACACAGTGATTGAAGAAGAATTGCTTCCAGTTGTGTTCGTTTTCAAAAAATACTGATCCTACTTGATTGGCACCAAAGTCATTATGCACATTGATCATTCTAATATTAGGTACCTTAAGGTGAAGAAATATGCAAAGCCAAGGTTTATTTGATGGGTGCTTCTATTACAAGAATTTGATTTTGAGGTTAAAGATCGGAAGGGTACCAAAAACTAGGTTGTGGATTATTTGTCACTCCTCGAGGAGGATGTAATTCTAAAACTAGGGGATGATCTTGAAATTGGTGATACTTTTCCTGAAGATCAAGTCTTGGCAGTATCATAAGATTTAATACCCTGGTTTACAGACTTTTCCAACTATTTGACAAGTGATCTTGTACTAGAAGATATGTCATTTACGTAGCGCAAGAGATTTATGCATAAGGTAAGAAAGTTCTTTTGGGATGAGCCATACTTGTTCTGGGTGTTTGTTGATGGTGTAATTTGGAGGTGTATTCTCGAGGTTGAGATGGTAAGTATGTTGAAGGCATGTCATTCATCCCCAGTTGGGGGCAATCATGGAGGTACTCGCACTATGCATAAAATCTTGCAATGTGGTTACTATTAGCCTACTATCTATAAGGATGCACTTGATTATACTTAGATTTGTGACCAATACCAAAGGAAGAGAAATATTTCGCAAAACCATAAGTTTCATATGACGCCCATCCTTGAGCATGAGTTGTTTGATATTTAGGGTATTAGTTTTATAGGCCTATTTGTGAGCTCATATGGGATAAAGTATATCTTGGTGACTTTCGACTACGTTTCTAAGTGGGTGAAAGCAATTACGCTTCCAATAAATAAAGGTAAGAGTGTGACAATATTCTTGAAGAAGAATATTTTCTCTAGATTTTGTACCCTCAAGAAATCATTAGTGATAGTGGGTATCACTTTTGCAATCATTTTTTTCAAAGCCTTAATTGAGAAATATGGTATGAAGAATAAAGTGACAACTTCTTACCATCCTTAAATAAGTGGGAAAGTTGAGGTCTCCAATTGAGAAATAAAGTCTATTTTGGCAAAGACTATGAATGCCAATAAGACTGATTGGTCTACAAAGTCAGACTATACATTATGGTCCTACCAAATAGCTTATAAGATTTCTATTGGTGAATCTCCTTATAAGCTTGTGCATGGCAAAGCATGCCACTTTTTCGTTAAACTTTAGCATAAGGCACTATAGAAAGGCTGAATTTTGAGTGGAGTAATGTTGCCCAACTTGCGATTAGAAAAGATGAATTAGATGGATAAGTTTTACCTTTGTTCCAATGAGAGTTCAGCCTTGTACAAGGAAAAGATGAAATTATACCATGATAGAAGAATTGATCAGAGAGATTCTAACCCAGCGATTTTTTTTGTGGTATAATTCAAAACTTCTCTTGTTTCTTGGCAAGTTTAAGTCTAGATGGGCTGAACCATTCACCATGGTGAGAGTATTTATATGGTGAAATAGAGATACAACAAGATGGTGATGTTTTATTCAAGGAGAATGAATTGCGTGTTAAGCATTACACGGAATCATGGGGGAGATTAAAGCCTGTGGAAAATGAGTCTTAACGAAGTCTAAGTAGTCAAGGGAGCTAGGTCATGTTGTGATGTTAAAACAAGCCCTTCAAGAGAGGAAACCTATAATGACCTTTTTCATCAATTTTGCATGTGTTTCCAGCATTTCAATTCTTCCCACGATGGCTACAGGTTATTTATAACTTGTCAGAACTGTTGGTTCATTGATCGAACAGTTTGTTTGGATTTTAGGCTTATTTTTCTATTTTAGAGATTTATCTGTTTAGGATATGGTCTCGGACCAAAACTCCTAGTCTATGACCTTGGATGATAATTTTAATAGCACTATCAATTTAGAAATATCAATTTCAGGTTAGGTAGACCTTTGGTTTGGGTCACGAGGTACCTGGATTCATTTCGACCTATTGGAGAAAAGTTAAGAAATTAGAAATTTAGGTGTAGGACCCATATTTGGACGAAACAACCTCATATAGAAATTTTAATTTCTCTATCGCATCTGGAACATCGAATTTGGTATGGTTACATAGCTCATTTGCATATACAGGGTTCCAAACAAATCTCGAAACCCCGATCGAAGTCCATTCCAGACTTAAAAAATCTGGTGCACCAGGTTGTTGGTGCAACCTGGATCACAAAGGGTAAAATGCATTTTTCCTATGTATTTTATTCTTTTTTTACAGAATACTGATCACGAAGCATAAATCATTCTCGCAACATGTGATTTACATGTATAGATTGCAATCATGATGCTTAGTCGCGATAGCGATATTCGAAAACCTGGTATGGGTATAAATAGTCCATTTTAGCCTCTTTTGATCATTCTTCACCCATTTCTTGATAGCAAAAATCCTAAAGTGCGAGATAAGGTGGAATTGAAACTTGTAGATGATTTGGGGAGCTTGGATAATGATTATTTCGTGATTTCCCTTCAAATTCATGGTAAGATTTTTCTTGATAAATTCTTAGAAATTAGGGATTTGAATTCTTAAACTTTAAGGGTTGATTTGAGACCCGATTTATGCTCTGAGGACAACTTCCTTATCCTTCGAAGAACCTCGTGATGGTTTCAATTTTTGGAGGTTGTTAGCAGGACCCATAAACCCCTCTTAACCTGACTCATTATATGGTAATAAGGGTCTCATTTGTCTCCTAATGATGTGTAGATTATGATTTTATAGCATAGAAGCATTTTGGGATCGTGGAGTGAAGACTGACGTTTTATGGATGATTCAAGAATTTGTGGTTTAGCTTTGAGGTAGGCTTTTGTATACTTTTCTTCACAGGATGATATAATTTATATATTGCATATGAATGTGAATGCTAATATTTATTATGGGTAGGATACCATGACTTAGTCTTGATTATTGGAGTTTAGGGATTTGACTCGTAAGGTAATATACTTGTTGTATTTCTAGGATCCTATTGTATTCTTCATAGATTAAGATAATTTAAAGAATGGTTATGATATGATGCTAGATTTGGGATGTAGTTTATATGTTCGGAGCATGGTTAACATGATTAACCTTATTTGGGAAATTTTAGTGATCTTGAAATCGTAATTTAGGTAGAGTTGACTTAATTGCTCATGTTCTAGGTGGAATTCCTATCTTAGGATTTATGATACAAGCATCAAGAGTACAAGGCATTATCAATGGTTTAAACTTTGGAATTGACAAGTGATTGAAGGCCTTTTGGAGCATTTTAAAGCCCTTTTCAAGAGAAGCTGGGAGGAGAACCTTTACACTCAAGAGACGCCTCAAGTGAAGGGTATAGAAGGCATTTTTACACACTATATTCACACTCAAGAGGTGCCCCATTTCCCTTATTCATTAAGGGTATTGTTGATATTTACTATGTAATAGTATAAATAGACAAATTACCTTCTCTTTTCATTAGAATTTAATGAATTGAAATTGAGTATTACTCTTAGTGTAGTTGTAGTTCATAGTTTCCTTTAGATTAGTGTAGTATAGCCGAAACTTGAGAGATATTACATTTGATGGGTTTCACTTGTGTTGATCAATTGGCAAGAAAGGTGTGATTGAGGAGTGTGAATTCCTTTGGTCCACCTAAGAGTGTGGTGTTATCTCTCATTAGTGTTGTGTGTCTTGGTGTTTGATACACACCATGGTTCTATTCATTGGTGTAAGTGTATGTCTCACTACTATCCCTTTATTTTTATACATTTCATCTTCATATCCCTTTCTTCTAGTTGCTATTTTTTTGTTTCTTTAGGCCTTAATTTCATTTTATTAGTTTATTCTTGTATCATTTGGTATCAAGAGCCATGTATTAGAGTTGTTCCCACAACTCTAAGCCTTGGATCTAAGAAAATCTCATTAAAAATAGAGTCAAATCCAAAGAAAAATCACAAAAAAAAAGATAGATCTTGTTTTGTTTGTTGTATATCCGAAATTTGTGTGTTAGATCTACTCATTTTTAGTTTGTTTGATAGTTTCTAGTGTTATATTCTTCTTCTATAACACTTAAAGGGTCTAGATCTAAGTTTAGAAAAAAGTTTGGTTGAATTTGAGCTAGATCCATCATTGTTGTACCTTGTTTGAAGTTTTTGAGGTGGGATCTCTTTTTTTATCATATTGTTTCTGGAATTTTGTGGCTGATTTTATGTTGGTTGTGTTTGTCTTGGCCTAAGGAACCTAGATCTAAAAGAAAATCCAAATTTGGGGTTCATTTGATAGAGGGTCAAACGTTGGTCAACTCTTGAATATTCATCTTGTTCTTCATACCTTGTTGGGAAGAATATTCAAGAGGTGCATTTGATCCAAAAATTTAGAGGAGAGAGGGTGTACTAGTTGTTAAAGTCAATTTCCAAGAAGATTCTTAGTCTTGCCGGAAGAAGAAAACAACAAAGACAAAGGGAATCTTCAAGTACAAAAAGGGGAGACCATTGTTTTTTAATTCATTTGAAGCTCCAAAAAGGCTTCCAAACCTTCAATTCCCCCCCCCCCCCAAATGAAATTCTTCTTCTCCTAAAGAGTGTTTGGCCAAGACAAGAAGTTTGGAGTTAAAAAGTTTTTGCAAAATCAACAACCAACCACATTGTGCCACGTCATCACTAGTTGATCAACCTAATTAAGCTCTAAAATATATTTCTTAGTTTCTCATTTTTTATTTTAGTTTCTTGTGTGTTAAACTCTTTCACTAATTATCAAAGTAGTAACTACCTACTAGATTGATAATTAGTTTTGAGCCCGTTTGTTCGTGTCATCGACTTTTGTGTGCTTTTCTCATTTTTAATTCGTAGTAGTTTGTTGGTTCAAGTCCGTGCATCATTTTATTTGAGTCATATCAAACAAAAATTGATTCCAGGCAAAAGTAGATTCACCACTCATTCACTTTCCAAGTATTTCCAAATTTTCAACACTTGTTAGACCAAGTGTGAGGTGTTATCCGAGTGTGAGTATGGTGAGGTTATTGAACTAACTTGTTTGCTTGTTTTGTAGGGTTTTGATTGTTTGTTAGGTACTTAATCATGGAACCCATGGGTTTAAGTGCATAAACCATTGGTAATGATATTGGTGGGCTCATCATGGCTCAAATTGATGCCATGAAACGAAAGATGGCAAGAATGGGTTTGGATTTGGGAGAAATAGAGGGACATATAGGAGATATGAAGGGTTATGTGGGATAAATAAGGGGTGACTTGATTAAAATAAAACCTGGGATTGATATACTATGTCCACCAAAACCTCCACAAGTTCAAATCCCTCAAAACCAAAGACTCTACACTTCCCCAAATACAAAGCCACTAACCCAAATACATCCTCGACTGAAACTGATACCTCCTCTCCAAATTACACTAAACCAAGACCCCTCCATCCAAGTAGAAGATGAGGGAGATTTAAATCCCAAGTATTATGAGGCCAATCCTCAATAAGGAGAGAAAATGAATGGTAAGGTACAAGAAGGATGTGAAAAAAAAAAGAAAAAAAGGAAAGGGAAACCATGGGTAGTGAAGTTGGAAGGGGAAAGAAATGCTTGATTGTGGATCTTGTCCACAAAGAATCCTTATTACTCACTAACCCAAATACTAGTATTTTTACTAGTATTTTCTCTTCTCATGCACAGGTTCAAGACCCTAGAAGTCCCGAGGAGAAGCCCAAGGAAGTTCCCTTCAAGCCCTTGGCCGAAAGTCCCAATTTTGGGATAAGTGATGAAGAAGTGAGTCCAAAGGGAAACCTTGACATATTCCATTTTAATGTGGAGCATTAACGCGGCCCTAAATCAAAACCAAGTGAATAACACACTTCCCATGATCTACAAGGTAACAAAGCTATTCTCTACACTCCTAGAAACTTAAATTGTGGTGATGTGGCTAGTAGTGGCCAAAGTGAAGTAGTTTTGAATTTTCTTAGTGTTGAAGTGTATGAATCTTCCTTTTTTAATGCTCTTGGTGTTGTTAGGTTTCATAAGGACCAAGATCTTATTGTGAGTATGCAAGTACTAGTTGATCCTTTAGATGACAAAATCGATTCTTTTCATAAGAATGATTTGTGTCCATCTAGTGCTAGCACTTATAACTTGAATAAGGTTTCATTACCAAGTGACAAGAGTATTCACACACTAGTTTTCCATTGTGAAAAACAAGTGGGCCGCCCTAGTACAAATGTAACGCCCCAAAATCTTATTTCAGAATGTCACACGGTGCCTAAGGCTATGAGTATCCCCAAACTAACCCTTTGAGCCTGGTACTAAGTCTACATACTTATTTCAAGATAATGAGAGAAAAATATTGAAACATGTCATATCATAATCATGAAATATATGAATAAAACTTGCCAGAACCATCAAAATACTAAAGATCTCAACAATACTAATAATCCGATAAAGTAGTCTGATAGAGCCTCTACTACTCAAGTAAACTAGAGAGCCATTGGAATAGATACCCAACTGACTCATACTTAAATGGAGATAAATAAATCAACTTCTATAAGCACTGATATGTCTGAAAATAGGTCCTCTAACCATGAGGACTCACCACTGTAGGAATGTAGGCAAAGGCACTCGGGATCACTGACGCGGCTGGGATTGAGCACCTGAACCTACATTATGAGACAATGTAGCACACATATGTATATGTGAATCAGTACTTTGAGGATGTACTGAGTATATGGGGGTGTATGAAATTAAATACTCAATATCATAAATTTTTATAGAAAACATGAATTCAATTGTAAATGACTCACAGAGCTTGAATAAAACTCTCAAATCATGAATAAGAAGTATGTATAGAAATCATGTGAGACATTACACTTTATTCTAAATCTAGATTCTTTATTCGTTCTCAAGCTTATGAACTAGATGAAATCTTAAAACTACAACTTTCAGATCATATACTTTAGTCTTATGAAAACAAGGAACTTCTTTGGACCTTTAAGATTAAGACTCTTGAGAAACTTAGAAATCTTAGGATCATAACTTTTGAAATACATATACTTCCAAACCCTTGCTTTTATCTTGAAAAGAGTAGGACTTCCTTAAAACTTAAGGATTTATAACTTTAAGACTCGGGACTCTAGGAAACTTAGAAGTTTCTTCTAATCGACATAAACCATGTGAGCTGACATGGAGTCCAACATCTTGCCCATGTTGGGGAGAGTTTTTCTATCCTTGTCATCAAAGTAGAACCTAAACTTTTTTAGTGATCACTAACTTAACCCACTTGGGGTAAATAAAATCCTACGGTGGCTCGTAGTTCAGGGGAATGAGACCTTGGAATCAACCCCAAATCGGTGCTAAATACAACTCCCTTACTTAAGCTCAAAACTTTTAAGAAAAATCCACCTTACACAATTCAGAAATATGCAATAGAAGCCAATTATGCTTCCTTTAACTTAAATCAAATGGTATGGATTTTCTTTTTTAGCTTAGGATCAAAATCAATTCTTTTGTTGAAATCTTGATAGGCATATCATCAATAGACCTTTAAAACTTCAATAGCATGGGAATTTAAGTCCTCTTCTTGAAACACTTTTGAAAGTATCAACAATTCATTCTTAAAGGATCACAATTTCCCAATAAGGTTTAATTCATGACAAAAATCTTGGAAATTCTTGAAAACATCATAACAACATAGGAATGTGCAAATTATAGTATGAATTATCAATTCAAATCATAATTAAACAAAATAATCATGCAATTCAAGGTTTGAACAATTTACAATCTTATAAACTCAAAATATAGCAAACTAGGCATAATTCATCTTGAAAATACGAAATTCTTTAAGAAAATCTAAAACTTTGGGCACAAGAACAAAAGGGTGTTCTTGTTCAAACCCCACATACCTTGAATTAGAATATTTGGATGAACTCTATATTTTGGGACTCTATTGGTAATCTTGAATGAGGGTTCTTTAAGTTTTTGACTTGGGAACCTTGAATCTTGACTCAATTTAGGAAATCTATGGTGAACCCTTGAGGTTCTTAGAAGAGGGCTTCGATGCTTAGGGTTTTTGGTTGAGGGAAATCTTGGAAAAAATCTCATATGATGCTTGTAGTGACCTTAATTATGATGTTTGTATGGTTTAAGAGGCTTGGAAAAAGTCCAAAGTGTCCTTTTTAACTTCTGAACAAGGCTGGAAAAATTGAACTGGAAACCCGACTTTATGGGCTACCGCGACTTTTTAGAACGACGCGGAGCCATCGCGTTGTCCCACTAGTTAGGACCTGGAACTTCAGCGCGACGTGTCACAATCATTCTACGCCACTAGAAATTGACTATTGTTAAATAGACCTTCTCCGTGATGCGCCAAACACAAAAATGACTGTGTTTTACGACTAGAACTTAAATTAGCCATAACTTCTTGCCCGGTTATTGGATTTGGGAAAACCTTATATCGTTGGAAATCTAATTCAATTTCCCACATGATAAAAAGTCAAAATTTAGGAAATTCTATATGGTTTAAATGTTACACACTTAGGAAGTCATTTCTTAGATTTCTAGAGATGAAATTAAGCTTAAGGAAAAATTTGGGGTATTACAACAAATCAAGGTGACATTGGTACACTCTAAACTCCTTTAAGTTTAAATTTTTGTGATGTGTCTATTAGTATCCAAGATGATGTGAATTCCCATTTATATAGTGTAGAAGTACATGCTTCTTTTCTTGGTAGTTCTCTTATTGTGTATAATGATCAATGAGCTCCTAAGAATAACTCACTACTTCAACATATGAATGATATACTTGAAATCTCTCAAGTAGGTGTTGATGCTTGTAATGTTGATCTAGATAATGAGTATGGTCCTTTGAACTTGTGTGATGAAATCCATGATATTAGTCTTGTTCATAGTAACCATTTGTATGTCAAAGTTGTGAGAAATGCCTTGGGTGATTGTGGGATTGATTCTCTAGTAAAATAAATAGATAACCTCGGCTTAGATCCTTGTTTATTTCTTCCATTTGATCCCGATATACTAATGAGGTGGGGAAGGTTGTGTTTCAGATTGCATTCTTTTTTCCTTGATGTCTCTCTTAACCATGTCCTTTGTGATGCTTGTAGTAAGTATTTCATGATCATAACAAAGGATTATTGGTTGTATTTCAAATATGTACCCCCTTGGCTTGATAGACTAGTGAAAGGAATGGCTCCTCTCGGTTTAGACCCTAGTCTACTATTTCTAATTAATCCTGGTGTACTTGTGGGGTATGGGAGGTGTTGTTTCAATTCATGCTCATATTATTTTAATGTTGATGCTATTCACTTCTTTGGTATCCTTTATGTTAATCTTTTTATGTTGAATACCAAGGATATGTGGGTGATGATATGAGTGTGGTACTTATACTAACCCTCCTACTAAGAGGATTGTGTGCTTGTTTTGCTCTCTCTTTGTTTTTGTAAGATCTGAATTTGAGGATAAATTCCTTTCAAAATGGAGAGGATGATACAAGCATAAAGAGCACAAAAAAGTACAAGTCATTATCAAAGGTTCAAACTTTAGAATTGACAAGTGATTAAAGGCCTTTTGGAGCATTTTGAAGCCTTTTTAAAGAGAATTTAAGAGGAGAACCTTTACACTCAAGAGGCGCCTCAAGTGAAAGGTATAGAAGACATTTTACACACTGAAGTCACACTCAAGAGGCACCCCATTTCCCTTATTCATTAAGGGTAGTTTTTATATTTACTATGTAATAGTATAAATAGACAAATTAGCTTCTCTTTTAACTAGACTTTGATGAATTGAAATTGAGTATTACTCTTAGTGTAGTTGTAGTTCATAGTTTTCTTTATATTAGTGTGGTGTATCCGAAACTTGAGAGATTAATACATTTGATGGATTTCACTTGTGTTGATCAATTGGCAAGAAAGGTTTGATTGAGAAGTGTGAATTCCTTTGGTCCACCTAAGAGTGTGGTGTTATCTCTCATTGGTATTGTGTGTCTTGTTGTTTGATACACACCTTGGTGTTATTCATTGTGTGAGCGTATGTCTCACTACGATCCCTTTACTTTTATGCATTTCGTCTTCATCTCTCTTTCTTTTAGTTTCTATTTTTTTGTTTCTTTAGGCCTTAATTTGGTTTTAGTAGTTTATTCGTGTATCATTTTATTATGGCTTATGTACATTATAGAAGTTAATTTAGATACCTTAGCCTAGTCCGGAGTAGAAATTGCTTAAATAGGGAACTCAAAGATTAGAAGTGGGTTCCTTCGGCCCACCTTAGGCCAAGACTTGTGTTAGCCATTGTGGACTTATTTATGCATGTTATACTTAGTTAAGACTATTGAGCCTTTAGTATAAGGTTACTTCGTGACTTGGTGAATGATGATGGTTTTCTCGAATTATGATTATGACTTGCAGCTGGCTTTCGGACTTGATTTATGATATGGTCCATTGACATGCTTAATAAGATAGGCATAAACATAGTTATGATATATGACCTATAGATATAATTTGCCTTATGGATACGATATAACTTAGAGATATAATATACCTCATAGATATGTTATGGCTTATACATACTAGATAGTTTACGAATATGATTATTGATATGGGTTTCGAATATGGATTTCAAATATGTATGTGAGCCTAAGGCCGTGATTATGATGTTGTAATTATTTTGGACATATTATTGGGCCCAAGGCTGTGTTATGATATCGGTTGTACATTCGAGAAGTTCTTACCCTTGTAAAGGATGTGGTTGTAGTTTATAGACATATTGAGACTTGCGATTTCATTGTTTGATATTGGTGACGGCATGCATTGATTCGGTACATTCATGATCACTAAGTGCAGTAAATGGTACAATTCAAACTAAAAATATGATTTTATAACTATTTTTCCTAAAAATAAATTTAAATCCCACATTTCACTTTGAAAATGGATTTCTTTATAATGGGAATAGTATCATCCAAATGGATGACTTATGTGCATTGTGATCGAGAATGATTTTTTAAAAATTTGGCCGAGATAGATTTCGACCCATGATTTTATTACTATTATTTACTTCGATCGTGAGAGATTCTAACCCTTTCTACTCTTTTATAATGATTTAGTCCCAAAATTTACTCCGAGCAACAGATTTATGAATTTACACTCTTTTTAGCCACGACTTAAGTCTGTGCACCTATTATATATCCAGATACACATCTCTCTGGAATGGGATAGGGGGATAATGGTATTGATGATATGAATTTTAGGTAAAGCCTAATGGTTGATGATGTTGATAACATTGATTATATATTTATCAGTTCGAGACTGGAGGATAATTATTATATTAATTATATATGTACCGGTTCGAGTCCAGATATTGATTATATAATTATCGATCCAAGTCCGAAGGATGATTATGATATTGATGAGGATATGATGGTTGTTATTATGGATTATATTTGGCACTTATTCTTGCATGTGCATTGCCTATCACCAGTATGCGCCTATATCTATCAGCCTTATAGGGGTTGCATAGGTATAGGTAATGAGTATGGCTTGTGGTGTGTTGTATATTGATTGAACCTTCTGATCCTAGGGTGGTGGGGGTTCGTGAAAGGCTCGGTTAGGTATTATTTGTTCGGAATAGCCGCTTACTCGTGTTGTCGTTGCTATTGTTCTTATTGTTGTTATAATCATTGGTATGGCTAGTTTGTGGAAACTTTGTTAATGATCTAATATTCAAATTTGAGGTATGATTTTGGAACTTTCATCTTACGATTATATTATTATGTATAATTATCTCATATTTAGGCGTATGGATTAGAAACCCCGAGTATACTATCATTAGTTCTTGTTATGATTATGAGGTCTTAAGATGCTAGTCTGATGACTTAAGTTATGCCTTGAATTGACCTTATTTATATATATATAGATAGATATATATGTACCTATTTATATGTAGCTATGGTATTACCGTATATCCCTTCTTTTATTTATTTAGATTGTATATTCATTCCTTGGCCTTGTATACTATTATATACCCTTCTTTCATCATTTATTCGTATATTGACTGGTGATATATGATATAGTTTTAAGATTCCTGATTATGGAAAAAATAAGATAGTTTATCCTTAATAGTTTCTTAGCCTTGTTATGTTAGTTCTTAGATATGAGTAGGATAATTTACCCTTACTATCTGACTGGCTTTATTATGTGGTTACTGGACATTGGGATTAAACTCTATTTCTATTTATATGTTGTATATATCTGCATTATCTTTAGAGCTTAGTCGTCAGTTGCCTACTAAGTACCACATGTTTGGTACTCATACTACACTTCTGCAGCGTGCGGATCATAGTAAGGGTTATCGCTAGTGTTGTATGGGTCGTGTGGAGTGTATTCAAATATGAGTTGTATCAGTGTAATTCCCTTGGTACTTCATTTTGTATTCTTATTATACTAGAAGCTCTTGTACTAATTTCACCAGGTAGTGGGATTATCTTATGTATGTTAGCCTTATATTACACTTATTCAATAAGTTTTTCATTATCTCTCTTAGTAGTCTGTTACTAGTAGGTTCAGACTATGGGTTGGCTGGCTTGCCTACTGGTGGTTTATAGTTGGCACCATCATGACCTGAGAAATTGGGTCATGACATAACCCATGGGACTGTTGGTGAAGTCTGAGTACCCAACATGGACACCTTGTGCCACGACATTAAACCAAGTGTTTCTTGAGAGGCAACCCAAGGTTTTAGTGTTAAATTTATTTTGTTTTTCTAAGGGAGAATCATGTGGGAATCACTGACTTAAGAAGAAGAAATAAAAAAAATTAGACACTTCTAGTAAAGTCTACTCATGAGTGTAGTCTACGGGGCGTAGCTTAGGTCTACAAATCATGGATACGACTCATGACAATTAGAGTGGATTTCCTACTCTTTGAACTTAACTTACGAGCCTAACCCACATGTTGTGAGTTGCACCCATGACTCGTGGTTTGAGTTATGGAAATCATAAGTAAAATTTAGGTTGCATCACTTGACTCATGAGCTCGACCCATGGGCCGTGAGTGAGATAAAACACCCTAGATTTTGGCCCCTAAAAATTTCTTGACCTCTGAGCTCACTGCCCTGACTACGACTCATAATATGAGTCATAGGGTGTCACTATGAGTCATATGGTTCTAATTGTAGACTGACCAGTGTGTTTGGCTAAGTCTCTATGATGGTCACAATTGAAACTCATGAGTCGGCAAGACTCATTATGAGTCGTATAGTGGTTCTCGAAGCCTGACCATTACGGGTGCCCAAATGTTTCTGCCTTAACAATGACTACACCAGATGATTCGTAAGGTCTGAGTACGAGTTGTAGGATACGACTCATAGTCAGACTAGTGTGCATACCCCATGATACTATCCAAACTACGAGTCTAAGGGATGACTCATAGACAATCGTTATGAGTTGTCATGTGACCCATAGTGACTGGGCAGTAAATTTTTAGTCTATTTATTAAGGGAATTTTGGTCATTTCCCTTTTCCTACTTAGACCCCACGACCATAAAACCCCTTTAGGGAATTAGTTTTTAACACTTATCAGTCATAAACACTTTCCCAAACTCTCTCAAATCCCTAAGGCAAGAACAAGCTAGGGTTTCAAGAAATTGAAATCTAGAACTTCCAAGGGTTGATTTCTCTCCGTAAATCTTGATATCTCAAGCATGTTACTCTTCCCCAATTCTTATTTTGTGAAAACATGTGTTTTAAATGGTTAATTATATAGATTTGAGTGTAGGTTTTGACATGGGTTGAGGGTTTTGGAATAGTTGATCCTTGAATTATTTTCCCACAGTTTTCATGAGTTGTTCATGCTTTGAATTGAATATTTTTTAACTAATGGAATGCATGGGTGTGGGAATTGGAATGGGGGTTGAGGTATTCTCTCAAATTGACGTTTTGGACTTAGAATTGGTTTTGAATGTTTATATTCCTCCACCCACTTGTGTAATTGGCTTTGAATTGTGGAATTGTCACTTGGATTGACATACTCACCTAAACTATTGCATTGCGTAAATGGTTAACAATGAACATGGGTTTTGAAGGTCTTGTTGGCTATGTTTTAATTTAATAAACAAGGGGTCCGAGGAATTCCTCCAATTTGATTTGATAAACTAAAGGAGGTAGAGGCACTCCTCCAACACTGATTTAAAGAAGGTCATTGCCCTTTTCCCCTACTTGTACCCTACGACCATAAAACTCTTTTGAGGTATTATTTTCAACACTTATCAGTCATAAACATTCTCAAACTCTCTACAAGTCCCAAAGGCAAAAACAGACTAGGGTTTCAAGAAATTGGCATCTAGAACTTCCAAGGGTTGATTTCTCTCCATAAATTTTTATATCTCAAGCATGTTACTCTTTCCCAAATCTTATTTTCTGAAAAATATGTGTTTTAGATGGTTTAATTATATGGATTTGAATGTGAGTTTTGACATGGATTGAGGATTTTGGAATGGTTGATCCTTGAATTATTTTCCCATAGTTTCCACGAGTTTTTCATTCTTTGAATTGAATGTTTTTGAACTAATAGGGTGCATGAGTGTGTGAATTGGAATGGGGGTCGAGGTATTCCCCCAATTTGATGTTTTTGGACTTGGAATTGGTTTTGAATGATTGTATTCCCTCAATCTACGTATGTAAATGGCTTTGAAATGTGGAATTGTCACTTGGTTTGACTTACTCACCTATAGTATTGCATTGTATAAATGGTTGAAAATCACTACTAAAAAGGGCCAAAAAGCGACGCAAACAAAAAGCGACGAACTGTGTCGCTTTAAAAAGCGACGAGAAAAGCGACACTGTCCGTCGCTTTTTTAGTTTAATTTTAATTTATTTTTATTAAAACCAACGAACAACGTCTTAATATCCTACGTTTTTTCGTGGATTATTGTGCCAACTAATTAAAAAATAATTTATAATTTTTTTAATAAATGCAACGGATAGCATCGTAATATTTTTAAAAATAATAATAATAATGTTTTTAAAAAAAAGACATAATCTGTAGATTTTTAAATTTGATTTTTGTTTTTGTTTATTTTTATTAAAAGAAACGGACAACGTCGCTATAGTTTTTATTTTTTAAAATATTAATTCTAGAAAAGCGACGCTATCCGTCACAATTTGTAATTATATTTAATTTTTTTATTTTTTACATAAAGCGACGGACAACGTCGCTTTTGTTAAAACTAAATAAAAATTAATTTTTTGAAAAGCGACGTTGTCCGTCGCTTTTTAAATTTAAATTTTTATTTATTTTTATTAAAATCGACAAATGACGTCAATATAATTTTTTATTTTTTAGACATTAATTATATAAAAGCAATGCTATCCGTCGCAATTTGTAATTATTTTTATTTTTTCTGTATTTTATAAAAATCGACAGACAATGTCGCTTTTGTTAAAAATAAATAAAAATTAACTTTATGATAAAAAGCGATGTTGTCCGTCGATTTTTAAATTTAATTTTTATTTTTATTTATTTTTATTAAAATCGACGGACAACATCGCTATAATTTTTTATTTTTAAATTATTAATTATAGAAACGCGACGTTATCCATCGTAATTTTTAATTATTTTTTTATTCTTCATATTTTTTACAAAAAGCGAAGGACAATGTAACTTTTGTTAAAAATAAATAAAAATTAACTTTATGAAAGCGACACTGTTCGTCGATATTTGATATTTTTAATTTATTATTAAATAAATAGTTTTTATTATTAAAAAATTAAGTGTATTCAATTATATATTGAATACATTGATATCATATGATCGATTGATGAAGATAATAATATATTGTTGAAGTTATAATATAATTATATAAGCTAAATTAAACGATAATTTATCAGAGTTTATATGAAATACATTGTATTACAAGGAAATATACATGTGTATGTGATGTATATAGTACATATTGTGAAGTTTATAGTCTATCAACTATATAAATTGAATACATTGATATCATACGATCGATTGATCAAGGTAATAATATATTGTTGAAGTTATAGTATAATAATATAAGATAAATTAAATGATAATTCATCAGAGTATAAATAAAATACGTTGTATTACGAGGTAATATACTCGTGTATGTGATGTATATAGTACATATTACAAAGTTGATAGTCAACCAAATATATATATATATATATATATATATATATTTATATATATATATATGTATATATATGTATGTATGTATATATGTATATATATGTATGTATGTATATATGTATGTGTAAATACATATCTCTCATATAGTAATGTACATAGTAGTTAAAAGCTAGCTAACTGAATCTATATATCCAAATATTTTGAATAATACAATAACATCATATGATCGAGATAATAATACACTATTGAAGTTATAATAATGAAGCTAATTAATCAAAAATTCATCATATTAATACGTTGTATTAACGTAATCGAAATCTCCAATTCAATCTTCTTTTAATCCAATTTCTAATCCCAATTTGACTCATCTCCTCAATTTTAACCTCAACCATTCATCATATTTGATCAACGGTTAATATTAAAATCAATTTTCACTATTTTTTTCTTAAAATTAGGGGTGTGCATCGGTCGGTTCGGTTTGATTTTATATATTATCAGTTTGGTTTATTGGTAATCGATTTTTAAATATGTTAAACCAATAATCAAATCAATAAGGTATTTTTTATCGATTTTTGGTTTATCGATTTTTAGTCCTTAACGGTTTGATTTTTGGTTTAACCAATAAGAAAATATGCATAAAATAGAAATAGTAGCAACTAATTAAATTATTTTCGCAAATACACACACTCACTATTTTCAAATGCATTGTCTATCACTATTATTATTATTGTTAAAATAACAGTCAATTCCATTCAATTTTCCTTTGGTGTTTAATTTTTAGGTAATTTTATACTCAATTGGTGTTAATTATAGTCAAAATTGACCTCAATTTGGCCATAAATTAAATTTCAATTTTAACCTTTTTTTAATCATGTTTTATCTCAGCAGCTGATTAAAATGATCCAACAACTGAGATCCAAAGCACCCACTTTTTCCTTTTAAACAAAACAAAACCCTAATCCCTCATTTCTCAACGCCAGTCGGCTCCACAGTCGAGCCAGTTCCAACCCAACGCCATTCCAGCAAGCACAAATTTCTACTCCTTTGTTTCTTGTAATCTAACTATGTCATTATTGTTGAATTAGTCAGATCCCTATCTCAGTGCTTAGACATCCTTGAGTATTAAGTTGACAAAGTATCCATACTTGGTTTAATTTATTGGGTTCTTTTCTACATGTATCACCAAGTTTGTTTAGTAAAAGACTATAATAATTAATAAGTCTCGTTAAAAGTCCATGCCATGGTGCAAGTTCTAGACAAAGTCTTGTTATGCACTTCGTTTTCTCTACATAGCTGGCAAATTATGTTTTCCCCAGAAATGTAAATGGGTAGACAAAATTATTGGAAAGAGATAACTTTCATGCATGATCTTTTATATAAAACTTGACCCTGAATCTCGAGTTGGGTTGCATAAATTAATATTCTGCTAAACCTAGGAACTCATTGTTGGTTCTTTATACTTTGCTTATGTCTAATGTTCCCGGGATCAATATAATTTTCTGTAAATATATATCACTTTATTTATTGTATAAACCTAGCTAGCTAGCTGTTTTACACATTCTATGTGCATTTCAAAAGACATTTATATGTTTAAGTTGTGTTGTTTCCTTTTCATATGTTCATATTAATTATAGTTACATTTATGTATTCGTATCAGATAAAATTGTGATTCAAATTATTATTGAGAAAGCAGACGGTTTGAAAGGAAGTGGTTTCCTAAGAGACGTCCAGAATACCTTTACTCTGGTCAATAATAAATGAAATTAGTAAAGTGTAATCACTTGAAAATGTGAATTCATAACTTGAAATTGGATTAGTGTTGACACTTGAAATGTGAATTCATGACTTGAAAATGGTTAGGCTTAGTCACTTGAAATGTGAATTAGAGAGTTGAAATTGGTAGAGTGTAGTGTTTTGCAATGTGTACTAGTCACTTGAGAAGTGGATTAGCGACTTGCAAATAGTTTAGTGTAGTTCTTGAAAGGTGAACTTGTGTTTTGAAATTAGTAATCACTTGAAAATGTGAATTCATAACTTAAAATTGATTTAGTGTTGGCACTTGAAATGTGAATTCATGACTTGAAAATGGTTAGACTTAGTCACTTGAAATGTGAATTAGAGAGTTGAAAATGGTCAAGTGTAGTGTTTTGAAATGTGTACTAGTGACTTCAAAGTGATCAAGTGTAGTCACTTGAGAAGTGGATGAGAGACTAGAAAATGGCTTAGTGTAGTTACTTGAAAGGTGAACTTGTGTTTTGAAATTAGTAAAGTGTAATCACTTGAAAGTGTGAATTCATGACTTGAAATTGATTTAGTGTTGTCACTTGAAATGTGAATTCATGACTTGAAAATAGTTAATTTTAGTCACTTGAGAAGTGAATTAGAGAGTTGAAAATGGTTAAGTGTAGTGTTTTGAAATGTGTACTAGTGACTTCAAATTGATCAAGTGCGTAGTCACTTGAAATGTGAATTAGAGAGTTGAAAATTATTAAGTGTAGTGTTTTGAAATGTGTACTAGTGACTTCAAATTGATCAAGTGTAGTCACTTGAGAAGTGAATTAGTGACTTAAAAATGGTTTAGTGTAGTTACTTGAAAGGTAAACTTGTGTTTTGAAATAAGTAAAGTGTAATAACTTGAAAGTGTGAATTCATGACTGAAAATTGATTTAGTGTTGTCACTTGAAATGTGAATTCATTACTTGAAAATGGTTAAGTTTAGTCACTTGTGAAGTGAATTAGAGAGTTGAAAATAGTTAAGTGTAGTGTTTTAAAATTGTACTAGTGACTTCGAATTAATCAAGTGTAGTCACTTGAGAAGTGAATTAGTGACTTAAAAATGGTTTAGTGTAGTTACTTGAAAGATGAACTTGTGTTTTGAAATTAGTAAAGTATAATAATTTGAAAATATGAATTCATGACTTGAAATTGGTTTAGTGTTGTCACTTGTAATGTGAATTCATGACTTGAAAATGGTTTGTGTTATCACTTGAAATGTGAATTCATGACTTGAAAATGGTTAAGTGTAGTGTTTTGAAATGTGTACTAGTGACTTCAAAATGATCAAGTCACCACCACCTCCACCTCCATCTTCTCCTTCATCTCCTCCTGTAGAAGAAGATATTGATGCAGATTTGATTAGTCTAGTTCCTGGAGATACGGACATGCTTGGTAGAGTATTCATAGAGCCTGATGGATCTTCGTAAGTTTATTTTTCAATTGATAGGTTTTTTTTTTCTTTAATAAATTATTCAAGCTTACATACTACGTTATTTACAGGTGGTATCCCGCATCAAAAGAAGTTCATGAGGCTTTAAGGGAGAGCAATATAAAACTTTTACATATTCTTGGCACGAGTGGTGGGATATTCCAATAGTCTCTAAACAAGCCATGTTTCAAGAGTTTAAGGTATATTAGATCTAACTATTATTTTGTTAACTTTAATATATATATATATACATATATATATATATATATATATATAACACTAGTCAATTGATTTTCAAACAATGTGTTGTTGGTTAGCAAAGCACGATCAGGACATTTCTATAATTTTTTAGAGACATGTTGCTATGTCACATCAGATTGCACATATTAGACGTGCCTTGACACAGGCCGCTGTTCCTGATTCAAGTAGCGAAAAGGAAATAGAAAGTGATGAGGAGTTTGTTGGTGCTACTCCTTAGTGTTGTTGGACTTGACTTTTAGATAATTTTTTGATATTTCTGAACTTAGCTTTTAATTAGTGAAAAATCTTTAGGAGTGTTTAAGTATTTTGAATGTTGTTGGTTCATTGTTTAAGTGTTGTTGATTTGAATTGCTTAAATGATTTGTTGATGTAGTGTGTTGTATGATTATTGTAATAATGTGTGTTGCATGAGGATGTATCTATTGACTTGCATTTTTATTTGGCATGTGGGAATGCAGAAAATGCAGATTTTTGCATCCAAAAAATACAAAAAAATGACGGACACAGTCCCTTTTGTCCGTCGCTTTTTTGAAATACATTTCTAGAAATAGAACGCTTTGCGTCACTTAATTTTTTAAAAGAAAAACGACGATGGCCATCACTTTTCGTTCATTATAAAGAACAAAAAGCGACGACCAACATCGTTTTTTATTCATTATGAAGAACAAAAAATGAAGACCGACGTCGTTTTTTATCCATTATGAAGAACAAAACAATGACCAATGTCACTTTTTCAATCCTTATGAAGAACAGAAAGCGACGACAATTGCGCTTTTTCTAAAAAAAATATTTTATTTTTCTCAAATTATGACGGACAGTGTCATTTTTTTGGAAAAAAAAAAAAATTCAATAAAGTGACGACGTTCGTTGTTTTTTGTCATCATGTGTTCTTTACCTGAAGAATAAAAAATGGTGCACAACGTCCTTTTTCTAAAAATAACTGGAAAAAACATATTTCCTAAAAGCGACGTTGTCCATCGTAATAAAAGCGACGCAGGCCGTCGTTTTCAAAAAAATAATGCCCCTTTTTGTGACGTAAAAACAAGCGACGGATTTTTGTTGCTTTTGTCCAAAAAATCAATGTTGGCTGTCACATTTTGGCATTTTTTTAGTAGTGAATGAACATGGAAATTTCAAGGCCTTGTTGGCTAACAAAGGGGGTCGAGGCATTCCCCTAATTTGATTTGATAAACTAAAGGAGGTTGAGGCATTCCTCCAACATTAATTTAAAAAATAAAGGGGGTTGAGTCATTCTCCCAAGTTAATAGAATTGTAATGGCATAATTATGAGCTTGCAGGATAAATGGTATGACGATACCTATGGTGTGCCTTAATGTATAATTCCTTAGTTAATGAATAGGTTATGTGAAACTTGTTTTAATTGGGCTTAATGGGGGTTATGTAGCTAAGCTGTGAAGGTATGAGTCTTGAATGACTGATACTAGAAACTAATGTTTGCCGAAGTAAGGATTGGTGTTAATGGTGGTGTACGTGGTTCACACTATTGATATAATTTGTATCTAGGACTAACGTGGGGTCAAGGCATTTCGTGGTTTCCTTAATACCTCCGGTTCGTGCGTATAACACGCATTGAGGCCCTTTTAGCACTTTCATCAAGGGGAGTTGAACCTGTATAACCCATTGGTGCCTACTTATAATGGTTAGCTACATAGTTCGGGATAATTTTTTTACTATTATCCTAAACCTTGTTCCCTACCCCACTATCTATTTATATATATATGTGTGTGTGTGTGTGCGTGTGTGTATGCATGAATGTGAACATGTACACTGAGTTTGAAATTGAATTTTTGACTGACACTATTTTATCCTTATCCTGAGTTATATTCTAGCGATCAACCCTCTAACTACATCCAGACGTTGTATCCCATATGATGCAAACACCGGAGATACTTCTACTTTTCCCTGAGTAGTGATAGAATTCAGGGTGTCAGCCGTTTGCTTGAAGTAGTAAGCTTCCATTCTTCGAAAGAGCTTTATTTTACGGTTTTGCTTTTGTCTTATGTCATAGACTATTCATATGGTTTCTTTGTCTATCGTTGGGGTATTTTCTGATTTATATTATATTTGGTTTTGTCGGAGAGGCTTTGTTGCATTACTATGGACTGGGTATTGTTATTGATATTCTTAGACTTCTTTGAGCTTAAATTCTTTTTATCTTGTTAGATGTTCAGAATTCATCTGCTGCTAGATGTATTTTGCTCTATTTGTCTAGGAAAAGGGGGTGGTCTTCGATCCTCAGTGGACTTGAGATACCGGTCACGGCCAGGCCTAGTTTGGATTGTGACAAAGTTGGTATCAAAGCCTAGGTATAGTCTCATTGGATGTCCACAAACTCATATAGATTAGAGTCTCTTTTATGGGTGTGTAGCGCACCACACTTATAAGGGAAAGGCTACAAGTTATTTAAGAATGTTTCCATTTCTTGTGTTCTATTTAATAGGCTATAAAGTCTAAGGTCTTGATAACTCTCTAACTTTTGATTAATTGTATTTCAGATCATGCTTCCTCAAAGATCTGATGCTCGTAAGGACTCTTCCATATCGCTTGAGGACAATATGGATAGAACTCATCTTACTTATGGGGTACAGACCCGGTCTAGGGTCCCTGACTCTGAATGCCCTCGTGGAGTTCCACCGACCCCCATTAATTCTTCTTCAGTAGGTGACACTCATGCTCAATCACCTCAAAGAGATATTTCTAAGGTTCAGTACCATCGTTTTATTCATCTATTAACCCATATAGTGGCTTCTCTATCCTGCCAGTTCAGTCTTATTAGTGGAAGAATAAATCAGGTAAAGATAAAGGATAGGCAGAGCAGGAAGTTCAGATATTTAGAGCAGGGAAGAGGTAAAAGAGATAATTATAGAGATGGTAGGCAGGTTCCTAAGAAGAGGAATTAAAGAAGTTCCCATTTACTAGTAGAGATAGTAGGCAGTGGCGATCTTTGCTTTTGGGTCAATCGTGGGTTTGAGGAACAGGGAGCCTAATTTTGGGCCAGCGGAGCGCAGTCAGTCCCATCCTATCCTCCTTGCTGGTTTTGTGGTCAATTACATCATGGACAGTGTGACGAGGGGAGGAATCAGTGTTATAAGTGTGGTCAGCTTGGTCACATACAGCAAAAGTGTCCTTCAAGGGTCGCTACTGGGGATAATAATATTTTGGTTACTAATTCTTCTATTTTTGAACCAAAGGGTGCTATCCCTGTACTAGTGTTGTCCGAAGTCATCTTTATTCTCTTGTCAACTATCAGGACTCTGAGACCTCTCCTGAGGTCATTATCGATATACTAAAACTTTTTTTCTGTGATGTATATTACTTGCTTGATCCGGGGTTTACTCTTTCTTACGTAACCCCTTATGTAGCTATTCATTTTGGTTTTGGTCCTAAATGTATTCCTGATCCCTTTTTTATGTCTACCCTGATGGGTGACCCTATTGTGGCTAAAAATATCTATAGGGGTTGCGGGGTATCTATCTGTGGTAGGGAGACATTAGTGGAATTGATAGATCTATATACATTTGACTTTGAAGATATTTTGGGATGGATTGGTTCTATTCATGCTATGCATCTTCTAATTGTAGGGCCCTAAGGGTCAGTTTCCAATTCCCGAATATACTTATGATTGAGTGAGAAAGGTGTTCCCTAGTGACTAAGGGAAGGTTAATTTATATCTTAGAACCCAAAAATTAGTTTCAAAGGGGTATTTGTGTTACCTGGTTTGGTTAAAGATTCTAATTTTGAGGGTCCTTCTTTGTTATCTGTCCCTATAGTCAATGAGTTTCCTAAAGTATTTCCTACTGATCTTCCTGGTGTCCCTCCCTAAAGGGAAATTGATTTTGGGATCGATCTTCTCTCGGACACTCGTTCTATCTCTATCTTTCCCTGTAGAATGGCTCCGACTGAGTTAAAAAAACTCAAAAAATAGTTGAAAGATCTTCTTGATAAGGGTTTAACTCGCTCTAGTTTTTATCCGTAGGGTGCTCTTATTCTCTTAGTGCATAATAAAGGTGGTTCCCTCTGGATATGTTATGTATATAGATTATCAATGGTGAATAACGAATTTAGGGTGACTTCTTTATGGTATGGACTAGTATATTATGCAGGGTACTTCATTAGTGGTGCATGATTATTGTTATACCCTAAGTTTGAACCTTAGATATTGCATTTTTTAGAAGTGGGGGGAGGGGGAAGAAATGTTAGCATGAGGGTAGTGATGCGAGAATTATAGGAATAAATTGGTAGACTTGATGAGATGTGTAGAAAAGGTTAGGTTGATAACTTAGGAAATATTGGAGTGGGTAATTGTGATATATACCAAAATTTCAACATTAAAGTGATGAATTAGGGTCAAGTCATTTGGTAAATAAGATTATTAGGTTTATAAGAATATGTTGGACCCCAGGTAGTATCTCCGTAGATGAGGTTTTAAGTATGTAAGTGCCCGGTGTACCTAGTTCATGTACACGGTGATACCTCGTGGTACAGAGTGTTGTTCTTATAGGTTCAGTGAGAGGATATGCCTGCGGATAGGATGTTGAACTAAGGCTGATCTTAAATTTTCTCATGATGGTACTGAGGATAAGATGGTGATGTTTTGGCGGATAGTTGAGAGGATAGTTATACATGATGAACATGCCACTTGGGTTGAAGGTGGTATTGGGGAGTCGCAGCAGATAAAGAAGGGTACCCTCAATTTCAAGGGAAAGGCCTAGTGGACTATAGCCCGTCACAGGCTATGTCCAACTACAGGGGATGATATGGTAAGCCTGTTCCGGGCTACGATGATAGAAGGGTTTACACTTGGGTATGATTTTAATGTTGGGGAGTTTTTAGACCGAGAATTGAGAGATAGGGATATTTCAGAGTAGAAGGCGTTATTTGCATACCCCTGCATGATCACGCAGATATGTTTAGTTGTGGGGGTATTGGAGATCCCGGAGTCAATGCCATAAGAGAGGGCCACTGAACTTTTGATATCATCCTGATTCATGATGTGGCCAATCCACTAGCCAGACCTACGAGGTAGGCAGCAAACGCTATGGCGGGATCCTTCCTGCAAGATGATCAGAAAGATGTTGTTGCTACTGTTGAGCCCACTAAGGTGGGTACATGGACTGAGACTGCACCTTTTGATGCAGTGGGTACATCTAGTGCTCCACCATTGGTCTATTCTATGTCGCCTAGGCCACGAGGGTACCTCCTGATGTGATAATGATTTCTCAAGCTGTGTGGACAGAGGTGGTAACTCAGTTGGCTACACTCACTGTGAAGGTCAACAACATAGAAGGTGAAGTACAAAGTTAGATTAAATGGTAGCAGGAGATATAGGATAGGCACGTGCAAGAGCATCTCGATGTATTTGAGTCAAGGATCACTCGACAGTTAGGTAGTGGGTAGACGTCTGATGTTGCTGATATTCAAGCCGAGGTGGCTGAAATAAAGGTAATGGTTGTCAAATTGTCTGAGAGGCCCATGGTGGTTGATCCTATTGTAGAGACTGTGATTCCTACAGTCGGGGTGCCAAATATTTGGACAGTACTGACAGATAAGTAGGCTAAGAGGACCAAGGAAGAGAAAAGAAAGAAGAAGATAAAGTGGAAAGAGGCCAAAGCTGCGATGAAGAAGGCCAAATTTGATAGGATCCAAGATGAGCAGGACCGTTAGACACGCGTCTGGGATATGTCTATGGGATCTGGTAGTTCGGGTGCTCTAGTTTTGGATGTTGAGGGGATTGATGTGGTACCCCCATCTATTAAATATCCACTCTCAGTTGGGACAGTTTATGAAGAGAGTGGGACCCAATCTGAGGGCCCACATACTGATGTTGATGCTCCAGTGACTTGAGCACCTAGGTATGATTTTATCCCTAATTTATTTATTTTTATTAGCACTGAGGACAATGCAATGTTCTTAATTTGGGGGCTGGGTACCAAAAATTTGGGAGCATTTGGAAAATTTTCAGGGGTATCTAAAACTGAAAGTTTGTTATGACTTGCAGGTTTGAGGCAGGCAACTGAAAGAGGGAGTAGATTAGCGCGCCTATGGCAGCAAATGTTTTTGAGTTTTGATGATGATTTTTATGGATTTTTGAAATTTTGGGTTGTACTTAAAGATTTTGATTTCTTTTTAAGATTGATAAAACACTGCTAATGGTTGTGGATTTTTTAACTAATCTTGTGTTAATTGTGCTAAGGAGTTGAAAAAGTTGAGCCCCCTCAAAATTTTGTTTAAATAATTGCATGATTTATATATTGTGTTAAAACTGTTAAGTATCTAATAATGGCATTAGGATTAGGAATATTACAGTTAGGGACAAAACAAGTACAAAGTTGGATATCTAGTATTAGTAATGTAAAGGTTTACTGAGTTCCTAGTTGTGTTGGAATCTAGAACTTGCCCGGTTGCTTTTACTGAAGTCTAGGATGGTTAGGTAAGAGGTGATCATACGTCCTTTTTGTATAATTCCACTTAAGCCTAAAATGCCTGAACCAAATGAACAAATCCGTTTGATCCAAAATATTTGAGCTTTAATAGACCAAATTCCCTTGTTTCACCTATCACCTTCTCGTTTAGCTTGAAATAAACCTATTTTTGACCCTGGTCCTCCTGTGGATACTGAATACCTTAACTCAGGCAAATAGCCTAAGTTGAGGGTAGATATTATAAGGGTGCGTGAGAGAAAAACACCTATGAAGAAAGGGGATATAAGAAAAATAATTGAATCATGGGCAGGTTTGATGAAGACCAGACTAAGAAAAGTGCAAAGTAGAGAAAAAGGAAAAAAGAATGATAAAAGTAAGCACTAGAAAAGCCAAGCTGACCAAATTCGAATATGCTTAAAAGAAAAAGGAGATATAAGGGAGAAAATAAATGAAAAAGTGGAAAAAATTATGAGCCAAGAAGAAAATCGTAGTGTCTAAGAAGCTTAGTCAATAAAAGAATCCCCAAAAGGATATCCTACCAGCTCTTATCCTATGTTACAAGCCAAACAAAGTCCTATAGTGATCTTACGACGACTATCTGAAAGCTTAGGAAAAGAGCATAAGGGCAAGCCTATGGTATTCTATGCACACCGGTGATACTTCTTTGCGAGAGGGAGCGTTATTTGTTATATCCCGGAATAGATTGATATATATGATGAGAGATGGGATTTCTTTGAATGTGAGTGCACATGGCTTATGCTGCTAAGCTGCTAGATTGTTTGACGAATGAAAAATAGGTCTATGCCCAAGTATCTATTGCTAATGTAATGCCATTATCGGATCCCTTCGTGTTTTTACATATGTTGAATTGCTATACACAAGTTTGAGTTACAAAATTTAAAATTAAGAGGGGAACAATGAAATTGAAATTTAATTCAAGAATCACTGTCGTGGGTTATTTGAGATCTTCCTGTTTTAAGCATCGCCTCAGGGGTAGAAAATAGTATTTGGTTTTGTTTGCCTAAGGACAAGGAACCACCCTCCCACTCTATAATCGATTCACCAGGGAACCTAAAGACAACCTTACGGGTTCGACAATCTAAGGACGTGTAACAAGAGTATAACCAATCCATCCCCAGAATAACATCAAATCCACCATATCAAGTTCAAACAAATCCATTAAAGTCTTACTACCACCAACAGATACCACACACACCCTATAGACTCTCAACAATAAATGAGTCACATATCAAGTTAGAAACAGAAAAAGGATCTGAAACAACCTCAGGATCAAAACCAATACATACAGCCATAAATGGGGTCACATAAAAAAGAGTGGATCCCACATCAAGCAGACAATACACATCACGAGAAAAGAGTTATAACGTACCAGTAATGACATCAGGTGATGACTTAGATTGCTACCGAGATGAAAGAGCATACAATCTATTTCAGCCAATGTCGATACCAAAAGCAGAAGTAGATACTGAATCCACACCACTAGGCGCATGAGCAGAAAATGAAGAAACCAGAGCTCTGACCGCTCCCGAAGCTCCCTTACCAACTGAATAATTCTTGAGCATATGGCCTGGCTGGCCACATTTAAAACACTTATCCCTTTATTTATCACAATAACCCCAATAAAGATAACTACAGAACCGGCAAGGCAGGCATGAAGAAACCGACTGACCCCCACTCGCCTGATATTGGCACCCTGTGCTTGGAAATTATCACCACCTTGCTGACGCCTATCACCTGAATACCTCGGGTAAGGAGCGCTAGTAGTAGAGAAGGAACTAGAACTCCCCCACTTCTTTTTGGCCATTTACCTCCATCTCAACTACCTTGTGACTGAGCATCTTTCTGGTCAGAAAACCTATTCCTCTTACCCTGCCTATCTCCAAACTCTGCCTGTTTTCTCTTCTCATCCTCCACCTGCTGCATGTGGATAACTAACCTCGAAATGTCCATATCCTTGATCATCAAAGTAGTATTACTTTCCAAGATTAAATCCCGAGATAGCCCAGAAGTAAATTTTCTCATCCTTTCTCTCATGTCAGCCACCAAATTAGGAGCATACCTTGACAACTCATGAAATTTCAAGGCATATTCCTTAATAGACATTCTCCCTTGCTGAAGATTTACAAAATCCTCCATATTTGCTTCCCTCAGCTCTAGAGAAAAGAAATGATCCATAAAAAAACCAGAAAAAGAATCCCATAAGCACAACTCATCCATATCACCTCTATCCTTATCCCACTCTTCGTACCATTGGTACGCAATATCTTTGAGATGATAAGCTGTAAAGTTTACACCTTCCACATTAGAAGCCTGCATCACCCTAAATATCTTCTCTATTTCATCAAAGAAACCCTGAGGATCCTCCTCCACCTTCACACCAGTAAAAGTAGGAGGATTCAATTTTATAAACTGACCAACCCTTGTGGCCTCAGCAGACAACCCACCAGACGCATCTCGCTCAGCCTGACCAGCAACCAACTAGGCAATAGTATGAATAGGCTGGCAAATTTTCCCCATTAGTCACCTCACCATGAAGAGGACTAGTAGCAACTGGAGAAACCCCAGAAGTATCAGGGATAGGACCCTGAGATCAAAGATGAACTCCAGACGTAGGACATACCCCATCAATAGTATCCCCAGATGGGACTGAAGAGTTTCCTTGTGTTTCAGATCGTCGAGACATGATCTAAAAAGTGAACAACCAAGGATTAGAGAAGAATTCCAAGACATAGGCTCCAATCTTGAAAATAGAATACCAAGAAATTAAAACATTCCTAAATGACTTATAGTTTCTCTCTTATGAGTTTAGCGCGCTACACATCCTCAAAAGAGACTCTACCAGATACGGCTTTATGGACTCTCAATTGACCATGAACCTAAAGCTCTGATACTAACTTGACATGACCCGATCGAGGGGCCTTGTAGTAATGGGCATCCCAAGTCCAACCGGGACTGGAGACCACCCTCATTACCCATCCCAACCTCTAGTCACTTGTCCTGAGTTGGCTGAATTTTGAACATATAACAAGATAACATAAATGGACAAGGACTAACTTTAGGATAGGTCTATTCCTAGACTAACCCTACCAAGTTATCCCGACCACCAAACCTGTAATACCTCGAGAATACACCCCGGGTTCCACACAGTGCTTACAGTCCCGAGGGACCACAAGCTAACCCATAAGCTGGTACCTGCTGTGAGCACTGAATAATATAATAACATATGTGGAAGAACAATTAATAAGCCTTAAGGTTATAGCAACTTAAAATAATACTGGATCATGAATCTAGAAGCAACTGTCTGAAACTAATAAAATACTAACAAAACTGACTGACTGTTTGTACTAGTCTGAAAAGCCTCTACTAACTGACTGTGGAGTTGATGGGACAAACCCCCAACTAACTCCAACTGAATAGGAAATACTGAAAATGAATGAATAATCTGAGGTGAATAAACCATGTCCTCGAAGTATGAGGACTCACCACTACTACTGCTAATAGTCTGATATGTCTATGCGCAATTCGAGAATTGAGCGTCCAAACCTATGATATGATACATCATAGCACAAGAAACGAGTATGTGATCAGTACTTTAATTGTACTGGTATACTAAATGAGGTAGGCAGATATGCATCATTTCATGTGCAGGAGTAATAACTGACTAAATAAATAGCATGAAGTACTAAATAATATGCATGAAATCTATAAATACTGAGAATGCATGACCTGAATATAATTTGTAAACTAAAATCTGATAAGTAAATAACTGATATTTGTATGCTATGGTCAGGCAAAACTTAAACTAAATTACTGGGTTGATTACTGCACTGAGACTGTGGGAGCTATCATCTAAATGACATGCCCGAATATAAGAAAATTGGGGTCCAACCTGTGACCCCAGTTGGAAGGGTATCAGTACCGTGCCACGAGTACTAACATTAGTTGTGTGGATCTACTAATATGCTATCATGAAGGACTAATGGTGTCAAGGCTAAACTTACGGGTGACCCCTGCGAGGTAGTCAAGCCTAATCTGACGGGTGACTCCTCATATCCTACACTAGCTACGTAGTTCTGGAATACAGATACTACTACTAATGACTCTGCCTATCTGACGTGGAAGTCGTCATCCATGCACTCTCTCGGTGCTAAATCTTACTCCTAACTGAACTAACTCAAAATACTGGATTGTTCTAAGTTTAACTAATTATGATAACTGACTGAACTGATAATGCTCAAACATATTTCTGAAACTATTCTGAAGATACTGAGACTAAGTAAACAACTATGTTTTTGGGTATTCATAAACCCCAGGACTCGATAGCAATAATAGCAAAATAGTATTCTAAAGCTTTGGGGACATAATGAAAGCATTTAGGAAAAATGGCGCGATGGACCATTGTACTATATCTGTTTTGTAATATGGATACTCTTACTTATATGTTTATCATTTGGACCCTTGAACCCACTAAAAAGCAACATTTTAAATACTTTTTTGGTAAGTGTAACACACTCGCCCCACATCAACTTCCATGTCAGCTTCCACGTTATTTTAAATACTATATAAAATTTCACGTCATTTTTAAAATACCACATAAAAAATTAAATATTAAAAAAATAAAAAATAAAAATTGAGAATTAAAGAAAAAGAAAAAATTAAAAGGCTCTCTCTTCTCCATCTCTCCACTCTCTCTTCAAATTGAAATCAGACATGGGATAATTTGATGGGCTTTTGTGAAATTGAGCTTTTCTAGATCATTTCCAATCGAATTCAATCACCCCAATTGATTTATATTCATCGAAACAGTTTCATTAGCCAAATTCACCATCACAGGATCCTCCATAGAAACCGCACACAGAACACGATACAATGCAAACACATAAGCTTCTACACACACATACACAAAAAATAAAGAAAAATTAGAGATATTGAGAGAGAAATATAACAGAGTGAGGGAAATTGAGTGAAAGAAAAAGAGTTGGTCAGAGAAAAATAGAGAAAGAGTAATCGAAAAAAAGTGATAATCAAAGAAAATGGTAAGAAAAATAGAGTGAAAAAAAAAACAGTAGTCTAGACCACTCAAATTTTTCATCAAAATATCACCAGAAACGCCATCTTAACCGGCGACCAAACCACCCCCTGTTGTCGACTCCGGTGACAGCTTGTCGAAAATCATTAAACCCTCATCCCTGCACTATGAAACAATCAAGATTTCTTGTTTTTCTTTAAGGGGTTGTAATGAATTAGTGAAACTTCATCTGGGGTTTCTCCAATTTCCAAAATTCTTTAGGATTACACGATTCTTGAATTGGGTTTTGAAAATTTACTCTTAATGTAGTAATGGAACTCCATTTGGGTTTTTTGAATTTTGAAATTCTTAGGCCTTTTTCTGTGAATTTTGGCTGATTTACACGATTTTTTGAACAAGGTTTGAATCTTGATTATAAAGATTGAAACTTTATATGATTTTGGAACTGGTTTCGAATTTTGTTTGTGAAAGGTTGAAACTTTAGATGATTTTGAAGCTGGGTTTTGAATCTTGTTTATCAATAGGTTGAAACTCTATCTGATTTTGGAGCTGGGTTTTGAATCTTGTTTGTGAAAGGTTGAAACTTTAGATGATTTTGAAATTCTGAAAGTCAAAATAGGGAATTTATTGCATGAAGAGGAGGTAAGGATGAGGAATAGGGAGAAAAGGGGAGGAGGCATTAAGAGGAGGAGGGGTTCATTTTAATTTTTTTAATTATTTTAATATAAAATTGATCAAAAAATGACCCTCACTCGCTCCCCACGCGTGTATAATCACACACTTCATCCTACTCAGCCGATTTGTGCCACATAGGCTTGGTCAACGATTAAAGTGGTTCAAAATATTCTGGTTTGATGAGTTGAGGGGTTTAGATGACAAATTTATAAGTAGGAGTATCCACATTACAAAACATACATAGTACAAGGGTCCATCGAGCTATTTTCCCAAGCATTTATTCAAAATTCATTCTTGTAGGCTTTTCATCAAACACTTGATGTTCATGGATTAAGCTAAGCATGGGAATTGTTCAAAGCTTTTGGAAATAACATGATTTCAACATCAATAACACTAATTATGGTTTAAATCAGCAAATAACATTATTCAAACGTGTGGGGTTTGATAACAACATCAATTTTATGTATACATGGTATAGAGTTTCAATTCATGGGAATTCATTGTTAAAATCACAATTACTTGTAAAGATCACAACTTGGAATTTAAAATTAGATACTTCGACTCCATGGGTGAAAGGAACCCATGGATGAACATTTAACATACCTGGGTTGATTAATTCGTGAGAGTTATTGAGATTTTTCTTCAGAATTGGGTTTAAATCTTGAAGGTTTGTTCTTGTGAGAAGATTAGTTTCTTGGAGAGGAATTATGAGTAATGGGGCACATAATGCCCCTTTAGGGTTTTGATTTAGTGTTTGGGATGAGTTTAGGACCTTGGAAAAAGACCAAACGGTCCCTAGAATTTAAATCACGAAATTGGAAATCCCAATTTTAACACTCGACGTGATGCAGTGCAATTAAATAAGGTTCATACGGAGGTCTAACTATATGTTTTCCATTCTAGAAAGCAAAGGATAAATCTCCACATAACTTGTTTTGTATTTTGATTTGGATTGAAGAGAAAATTCATGAAGTTGTTATTACAGTCTATAGAATATTACTTCGTCCTTGATAAAATTGATAGAGATTCCTTGTGCTTTAAGGTAGATAAAACTATTCTGAAAGGAGATCTCTCAAAACAAAGAAAAATGTTATTTTCCTCAATTTTGATACTCTAATGGATGACTCTAAATGGTATGATTTCCTAAATGAAAGAAGTGTCTAATATGATGAAAAGACTAGTTATGTCTTAGCATAAATGAAATTGGGGTTTATAAAGGAGAATCTTCTAAGGACGTTCTTACTTCTACATTAGAAAGTTTGAAATTAATTTCTAGTCTATTGTCTAAGAGTTCTTTAGTTTTCTCAAAACTTTAGTTGGAATGAGTCATATATAGGGAAGAATAATTTTAATATGTGGATGGACCAGAGATATGCCACGTATCACCAGTCGGGCAGAGTGACAAGCTGCAATCATGTAGAACAAATCAAATAGAATTATATCATATCGGACACCAAAAAAATTAACATACCGCAAAAGATTACACACTGCATCAGGAAGATGTCTTAGCCCGGAGTAAGATCGATTGGCTCACATTAATCATTGATAACCATTACATAATTGACCCTTGTATAGCGTTAGGTGTCATCCTTTTATTGTTTATTTTCATTTAAATAGGAATCAATTTAGGAGTTAAAATGTATAGAATTCGACTATTAAAGCTAGATACTTATATAAAATAATGTATTCATCAGCGGGAAGACAAGAACACATGATCATAACATCTACTTCGTAGTAATACAATCTTCACTATTCCGATACTAAGCGGTCATTTTCTTAGCTTTAACACTGTTTTATTCTTATTATTATTATCTAATATCTCACTAATTTGTTCAAGCTTAGCAATTCAAATTATGCCTTTTTCAGATCATTCTTGATTCCTTAACTTCAGAATAATGTGCAATTAAGTGTTTTCATTTAACTGCTACACGTTTATATGATATAAAACAATGTTTTATTATGTTATTTGCATTTTCCAAGAAAATAGATTACAAGTTTAGATAAAAGACATCAAATTCATCCCCAACTTATTCCAAAAAATTATTTACATGCTTAAATTATTGTCCTGGCCTAATACACACGTGTACCATACCTAAACATGATAACAATAATTAATTAAAATAAAAAATAAATATGTTAGAGTCAAAGTTAAAGTAAAAAAAAGTCAAAAATCCTTCTACCCATTCCACCCACCTACACCTCTTCTTCACTGTAATTAGAAAAATAGTAAAGCTAATCCCACCATCATTGATTTCTCTACACTGATCAAAACATCATTGAAGAAGAACAATCCCTATTAATTCCACTATCATCATAAAAAATAACAACTTTATCACCCAATTTCACCACTTCACCACCTCCGTCATATCTTCATCGCCTAATCCATCACCATCACCAATTCCATCACCGGCCACCATCACTAATTTCATCATCTATCACTATCAATTTCATCACAAATGACATTATCAATTTCACCACCAATAATTGAGTTTGGCAGTGGAATTGTATGTGACAAATTACGTAAATTGAACAAGGATGAAAGTAAAAGAGAGGATTTATAATTTATGCAACTTGCTAAGAGTTCACAATGGCGAAAATGTCTAAGATATAGGATCTGATAGTTATGGTGGTGCAATTTTGATGCTAAATTTGGCGATGGGTGTTAAATTTTTATGGTTCTTTGTAATTTTGGATTGTGATAATGGTGATATTGTGGTTTCAATAATAATTTTGTGGGTGTTAAATTTATGATGGTAATTTGCAATTTTTGTGATGACAGTGGTTGTGTTGTGATTTCAATGATGAAATCTATGGCAGCAATATTGGTGATGGGATTGGTGTTTTGTGAACAAGAAGCAATTAGGGTGACGTGAAATTCTTTTTATAAAAAATTGAAATAATATTTGATGTGGCAGTGACATGATGATGATGTGGCGCAAGTGTAAAACACTTCCCATCACATGAGTGGTTGTGTGTGTTGGAGTGGAAATAAATTCACTATTACACAGCACAGATGTGTATTAAGTCGTTATAATAGTTTGTGTGTAAATAGCTTTTTGGGATAAGTTCAGAATGGTTGTGTGTATTCTTTTTCATGTTGCTGGAAGCAAATTGGATAGTACTTCAACATGATCCAAATACGAGTGTGCAACAATCGAACCGACAAAAATGTCATTGATTTATTATTATTGGGTTATTGGGTTAACGATTTTTTAATGGTTTTATAAAAAAAATTATTGGGTTATTGGTTCGGTTCGATTTTTTCTTATTGTATGTATGTATGTATGTATATATATATATATATATATATATATATATATATATATATGACTCATTATATATTTCTCTTTAATTTCTACAAATTAACAAACCTATTATTTCAATTATACAAACTATTAATTTCTCCTAACAGCATTTAGTTCAAACTTGAAGATTCTTGTAAATTAAAACACATCATAAAGGTTTTTTGGTTACAACTAAGATTCTTTTTTTTTCATGTTAGTTACTACTATTTCTATTTTTTGAGTATTTTCTTATCGGTTAAACCGAACCGTTAAGGACTAAAAACCGACAAATCAAAAACCGATAAAAAATATTGTATTGGTTTGATTATTGATTTAACATATTTAAAATCGAAAATTGATAAACCAAACCAATATTATATAAAATCGGACCGAACCGAACCGACTGATCCACACCCTAGATCCAAGATTACGAGACCCACTAACAAAGTTATTAGTACGTCAAAAAACTGTTAGATTTTTATTCTCTTCTTCACCCATGCGGTATCACAAGCCTATGGCAACTAAGCCGAATTCAAAAAGAAACTACTCCATTACTCGCTATACAAAAATGTCTAGTGAAACGTTGAAGAATCATGGCTTTACGCCTATTAAGCATTCGCACTAATACACTGTTGCCTTTTCATTCACACAATAATGGTGACACACTAACCCTAGTTCACTAATCACTTGCACAATTACACCGAGTATCTTCTAAATGTTGGAGCCAGCAGATCCTTCAAATTTACACTTCAAGAAAGTTGATTAGTATACAACAGCTGTTCACTTACAGGATTCTCAAGGCAAACATTGCCCTGAATAATGCACCTTCTGCTTCTCCAAACCAAATATAAATTGCAGTTGTCATTTCTCATTTTCCCAGTCAAACATCACACCGAGATTGACCTATTCAACAGTTTAATCACAACTTAGCTTCCTAAACTGAGAGTACAAAAGTTTATCAGCACCTTAGAAAAAATACTTGATTGAAAAAAATTAACCAAAGTAATGGGGGAAGGTACAGTAATAGAACCAGCAGAAAATGAGATAGTATAAATTTGGAACGTTTGGTATCATTTGGTATCAGAATATGGCTTCATCTTGTTCCCACAAGATCAATCTTGGGCTCGTAAACTTGAAAATCAAAAAAAAATGTTGAAAACTGAAAATTTCAAAAATATAGCAATATGCCCGTGTTTGTGTTCTTGGCCGAAATTGTGTTGTTGTTGTAGTCTTGGCCGAAAGTTGAGTTTAGATCTAGGTGTATTTACTTGTTTTGAGTGTTTCTTGTGTTAGATTTCTTCTTCTCTAACACCTTGAGTCTAGATCCAAGTGAGCTTGAACGATTGTTGTTGGTATTGTTGTTGCGGTTTCAAAACTTGAACATTGTTGGTGTTGTTGTTATGGATCCGAAATCTGGAAGGTGTAGGCTTGACCTTGTGTTGTTGATATTGTGTTGTAGGTTATAAGCTTGAAAAGGGTGTGTTCGATTCTTGGAGGTTCACGTGAGGTTTGATCTTCAAACTTCTATTGAAGGTTCTTGTTGTTCTAGACCAATCTTCATGTCTAGTTGCAAGAAGACTCTTTAATAGTGTTATTTTTTATCCAAAAGCCAAGTAGGAAAAAGTGAAGTCTTTGTTAGTCCTAAAGACAAGTCCCAAAGACCTACCAAAAAGGAAGGGGGACAAAAATATCTACCAAAAGACTTGTTACCAAAAGGGAGAAACAACATTATCCTAGGTGTACAAAAGAGGAAAATTCCATCAACCCCTCAAAAAGGTGTCTTGCCCAAAAGGTGTAAGACAAATAAAACCTTTTTGAAAGGTGAAAAGGGCTCCAATCTTGTTGTTTTCTTATCCTAGGCCGAATTATACACTTCAAGAATTGAAAATTGAACCAAAATTTTGAAGTTGGGAAAAATAAGAACCTTTCAAAGACCGCAACCAATCCTAGACCACCAAATTTCGTACAATACCAAAACTTTTGGCTCGAAATCTTGGATTCTTAGTTTCTTGTTGTAGATTCTTAGTTTTGTTTTTGTTGATTCTTATACTAATTGGCAACTAGTAAATACCTACTAAGTTGTAAATTAGTTTTTGAATACCTTTCTTCGTGTTAGCGTTATTTTGTGCTTTTTTTATTTTTTGAATCGTAGTATTTCTTGGTTCAAGTTCGGGCATTACTTTCTTGAGTCTTCAAGCAAAGAATCCATTCTGACCAAGGAGTAGACTCACCCCTCGACTCATCACGAGCTACAAGCCGACTTGCAACACTTGTGAAACCAAGTGTGAGACGATCATAGTGTGTGAGAGTGTGATGAGGATTTTGTGAACTAATTGTTTATTGTTTTATAGGTTTGTTTTAGGTACAATTGAAATGGAACCCGCGGTTTCAACCTATCAAACCTTGGGCAATGATGCTACAAGTGCTATTTTGGCTAAACTTGAAGCCATTACCCGTCATTTGCCATTACGACAAGAGGCGACTATGCCTCACCATTTGCCATTGGCGATGTGGCGAGCCCCTTTTACAACACTGTGCTTAGGTCTTCCTTTTGTAATACTCTTGGTATTGTTAGGTCGCATGAGGACCAAAATCTTGTTGTAGGTACGCAAGCACTAGTTGATCCTTTAGATGACGAAATTGATTCTCCTCGTGAGAATGATTTGTGTCCATCTAGTGGCTAGCACTTATAACTTGACTAAGGTTCCATTACCAAGTGACGAGAGTATTCACACACTAGTTGACCCTTGTGAAAACCAAGGTGAGTCTATGTTGGTATGTGAGTTGCCAACAACTAGTGAGAGTGTGAAAAATGATCAACCGGGTGACGATGATCTTGATTTGCTTGAATATGTAGAAAACCCGAGTTGTGATTGTCCTTGTAAAGACGGTTTTGATTATTGTCCCTTAGCTGCCTGTGATGGTTTGTATATATGTGAGGAATACTCTTGTGAAAGAGAAGGTGGGGCGTGCTTATAAATCCCATCGACTTCTTCTCTATGTGTTTCTTATGTTGGGCATACTCCTAGTGGAGATTTTGAAACTAGTAGTAAGTGCATGCATGAGAATCCGATAGTTGAAGATGACTTGTGGAACACCTTTCTCAACCCTCTTTTTGTTCATGACATTTCCAATAGTGATAAAGAGGGTACGCTTAACTTCGAAGATGGCACCCTAGGGGAGAATGAGAGTGGCCAAGACCTAAGTCCATGGTTATGTTTTCCATTTGATCCCGGTAATTTTTAGGGTGTGAAGGACAGATAGTTGTTGGTTGGTCCACTTGTTTGAATGACATTGCTATATGTGTTACGTGGACTTTACTCTCAATTAAGGCACCCCCTTTGTCACGACCCAACTTTTCAAGTCATGATGGCGCCTACCATAACCCACCAGTAGGCAAGCCAACCTGTAGTCCGGAACGGATAGTAACGGATTACTCAATAACATAAGGAAAAGAATGTGGAATATATAATATAAAGATCAATACATAGACGAATCCCAAAACCTGGTGGTATCAGTACAAGAGCTTCTAAACATAATAAGAGTACAAAAGTGATATATCAAGGAGAAATACACTGATTCAACTTACCTCTGAATACAACTTAGAGGCTAGTCTAATACATAGGAGAGAGATAAGTAATACTCCGAATGTCAGGAACTCACTCTAAGTCTCCGAATCAGGGCTACTCCACACGATGCACACATAAACAGCGATAACTCGTGCTATGATCTGCAGGCTGCGAAGGTGTAGTATGGGTACCAAACGAATAGTACTCAGTAGGCAACTGTCAACTGAGCTCCAAAGATAAAGTAGATATATACAACATATAAACAGAATGGAAACTACAACCAAAAGTCCATAAATAATGTAATAAGTCAATGAGAATAACAAGAGTCAACCATCCTATTTATGTCCAAGATTCTAACATAATAAGAATAAGGAAGTATCAAGGTGAACTATCTTATTCTAGCTACATTTATTATATACCAAAGCTATATCGTATATCCCAGGTCAATATAAAAATAAAGAGCGAAAGAAAGATATATTGTAATATACAAGGAGAAGGAACGACTATACAATATGAACAATGAAGAAAGGGATATCCGATAGTACCATGACTTCATATAGTTGTATATATATATATATATATATATATATATAAACAGGAGGTCATCTCAAACATAACCTAGATCGTCATGTTCTCATTTTAAGACCTCATTATAATACTATCAGGAATCAATACCAACATACTCAGGATTTCTGACCCATATGGCTAGACATAGGATAATCGTGCATAGTAATGTAATCATAAGATAGCAAAGGCCGAAGACATACCTTAATCCCAATATCGGATCCATGCCTAATCTATCATAGGATAGCCATAATAATGATCATAACAATGATAATAACAATATCAATAACATCGTAAATAACCGACTACTCTAGACAACCAAATACCTAGCCGAGCTTATGCGTACCCCCACCGCCCCAGACTCAGAAGGTTCAATCAACATACAACAACACAAGACATATTCTTCACTCATATCTATGCAACTATCCCATACCGACTGATAGAATTAGGTGCATACTGGTGATAGGCGATGCACATGCAGAAATGAATGCAAAGTATACCATCAATTTCACAACTAATAATAACTGTCCACATTAGGACCATCATCATAGTAATCAACCTACGGCTTTGTCGAGAATCAATATCATCTCAATAGTATCTTCCGGACTTGAACCGAGTATCAACATCATCACAATATTCTCCGACCTTGTCAGGTATCAATATCATCTCAATAGTATCCTACGGACTCGAACCGGGTATCAATATCATCACAATATCCTCCGACCTTGCCGAATATCAATATCATCTCAATAGTATTCTCCAGACTCGAATCGGGTATCAATATCATCATAATAGCCAACGGTCTTGTCGGGTATCAATATCATCTCAATAGTATTCTCCAAACTCGAACCGGGTATCAATATCATCATAATATCCTTCGGTCTTTTCGGGTATCAATATGTCATCACAATATTCTCCGGCCTTGTCGGGTTTCAATGTATCATCATAACTATCGACACATAAATATAGGCATATAATAGGTTCACAGACGCAAGACGATATACTCATAATCGTAAAGGTATCTATCTTATCAATACATCCCAACTACTCATTATTAGCTAACCAACACTTATCATTATTAAACCGCTAGTTCGCTAGTCATCACATAACCTCTAGTTATTAGCCTAAACATTTTCCTTCACATAATCCTTATTCACGGGATAACAACTAACCACTGTTCATTTAATAGTCAACATCTAACATCTAGTCTAGGTTCATCATTAGACCAAAACCGTCATTTATCAACCATTCATTATTATAAACTATTCATCATATTTTTGTTAATCATTACCAGATAACACATTACTACTTGTCGCCACACCATCTTTTATTAATTGAAATCATTGATTAACTAACCATAGTTAGCTACCATGTTCCAACTAAGCAAGATTCATTAACTAATACATTAGCTTCCTAGCCATCAAGTGCAATTGTCAGCTAATAGACAACTAGCTACCACATAGCTTAACCGTCTAACAAGAAGAATAACCATAAGATCACACTTTAACTATAATCACATATCAATAATAATGGTAAATAATCATGAACGTACCAAACTATGCATGCCATCAATTCAATCAGTGGAATAATAAGCATCGTACCGCATCTTACTCCGTTCCATACCGAAGAGATGTGTATACAAACATATACATATTCATATTCATACATCGTAATCACATCTTCACAATGATAAACACTTCTTGGATATTTAATCAGTACCATAACACAGCCCTTGGCCTATTAATTTATCCGGAATAATCACAACATCATAATCATGGCCTTAGGCCCATATACATTTCCAAAACTTATATCAATAATCATATGTATAAGCCGTAGCATACCTATAATCATCTTACATCTAGGAGGCATAATATCAATAAACGTGTAATTGTCTATAGAATATCATATATCAATAGGTCATACGTCAAGACAACGAGGAATATCGCTTCTATAAGCCAATTTACATATCTAAAAGGACCATCATCTCTATAGGTCCAACAATCATAACTAAAAGAAATAGCAACTCTATAGGCCAAATATCAAGTCTAAGAGGAAATAGCATCTCTATAGGTCAATCATCAAGTTTAAGAGGAAATAGCATCTCTATAGGCCACATAATGTATCTAGGAGAAATATCATCTCTAAATGCCCAATATCACTTCCACAAGTAGTATCATAACCATAACTCAAAAGCCACAATCTTGAAACATTAATACAAGTTACCAAGTTATGAAGTAACCTTATTCTAAGGTTTACTAGCCTCATCTAAGTATAACATCCGCAACTAAGTCCACAAGACTTAAGATAAGCTTAGGCCTAAGTGGGCCGAACGATCCCACTTCTAATCCATAATTAGGCATACTATGTCCCAAACTAAGATAAGGTATCTAGTTCATCTTCTAGATGTCAAGAAAGTCATATTAAAGCCTAAGATAGTAACTTCGACTAGAAACAAGGATACTCAAGTCAACTCTACCAAAGTTACGGTTCCAAAACTATCACACTAGCCCAATAAGGCTAAATATACAAATCATGCTTCAAATGCTCAAACCATATTCCAAGAATAGCATTATATCATATCCATGCTACAAATTTACCCAAACTAGGGAGAAGGCAATAGGATTCTACAAGGGTATTAAGTGATTCAACCTATGGGTTAAAAACCCCATCTAATCCCCAAACTTATAAGTTTTTTCAATACTAAGTCATTCTATCCAATATCAATCTTAACATTCACATTCACACGCAATATATATCATACATCATCCATGAAGAAGAGTAGACAGAAGCATACCTCAAGGCTAAACCGCAAAATCACACTTCAAGCACCACATGCTCGTCTTCACTTCACAATCCCCAAAATGCTATCACACTATCAAAAATATAATCTACTCATCAATATGAGTCTAATGATACCCATATAGCACTATTGTGCTTCGAGTTCAAAAACAACACTAAAAACCCCAAGTGGGTCCCATATACGGAAATCGCATTTCCGAGGTCAACCCAATGCTCATACATCACCAAGGAATCATAACCCTCAATGAATTGGTGAAAACAAATCAAATTTAGGGCTAAATCAAGCCCTAAGCTAAATTGGGGTTTTGGGTCAAAAACTAAGAAATTCACCAATAAAGTGATAAAATCTTACCTTAATTTGGATGGTAATCATGATAAAAGATGTTTATCAAGCTCCATAGACACCCATAAGACTCAATTTTGAGCTATCATACCCATTTAGGGTTTTAGGCTCTCAAAAATGAGTGAACAATGGTGGAAAACGCGGCCTATATGGTGCTTAAATACCCCTACCAGCTTTGGAGATTCGCAGTCGCTGTCTGGGCCACCAGCAAAGTCAAAACTTATTTTTGACCTTTGAAACTCATTCGGAATCCAAAATATATGATCCAATTGTGAAATTTGAGTGTAAACCACACTTTAAATTCATTGGAATCATCAAAACTTTGATTCGAGATCGTTTCGGCAAAAAGTGGGGCCCACACCTATAGTTTCGTTTTTCATAAATTCTGCTCAATAGCTTAAAATGAGCTCGGGTGCATTGGAACCCGAACCAAAGGTCTACACAAACTAAAATCGATATTCTAAATCTGCTGGCGCAGTCAGAATTTGCATTCGAGATCGTTTCGCTAAATTTTTCACTCGGTGGCCATTTGGAACCAGTGAAGACTTCTAAACAGGGAATTAGCTCTAAAAATCAAACGAACTACCTGGTAATCGAACCGCCGGTCCTAACAAGTCATAAATAACTTGGGGAAGCTATGGAGAAGCTCAAACGGTGAAGATAAGCATAAATATGGAAAATGACCTGAAGGGTCATTACTACCTTATTGGTGATTCTTTTCGCCAACTCCTTTGTAATATTTTTACTAAATTCCTCGTGATTAAAACAAAGGATGTGTAAGACCCCGCAAAAATGTTGCGTTTAAATTCAGCTTGTTTAGCTCCTTGAAGCTCAATATAAGGTCCAACACTTAGAAAATTTTAGCTAAGTGTTCAACACTTAGTCTTATTTTAGACCTCCGAACTTCGGGGATTTATTTGATGACCTTCCCGACCTCCGTTTTCTAATTTTCAAGTTGTGTTACGATGGGGCAAAGTCGTAGTACATCCCGGGTGAGTTTTGGAATTTTTGGAGTAGCGTAAGGGCACGTTTGGGTGCCCAAACCAGTAGCTCAGGGTGATCTGCCCGCGCTGCGCAGCCTAGAGCACCGCTCTAAGCAAGGCGTCGCCCTGGCTAGAGCAGGGGACTAGCTGGGCGTCGCCTTGCAACTCCGGTGGGTGCCCAATTTTTCAGAATGGCTAGTAACGGACTACTCAATAACATAAGGAAAAGAATGCGGAATATATGAGATAAAGATCAATACATAGATAAATCCCAAAACCTGGTGGTATCAGTACAAGAGTTTCTAAACATAATAAGAGTACAAAAGTGATATATCAAGGAAAAATACACTGATTCAACTTACCTCTGAATACAACTTAGAGGCTAGTCTAATAAATAGGAGAGAGATAAGTAATACTCCGAACATCAGGAGCTCACTCTAAGTCTCTGAATCAGGGTTACTCCACATGATGCACACATCAACGGCGATAACTCATACTTTGATCTGCAGGCTGCGGAGGTGTAGAATGAGTATCAAACGAATGGTACTCAGTAGGTAATTGCCAACTGAGCTCCAAAGATAAAGTAGATATATAAAACATATAAACAGAATGGAAACTACAACCAAGAGTCCATAAATAATGTAATAAATCAATGAGAATAACAAGGGACAACCATCCTATTCATGTCCTAGAGTCTAACATAATAAGACTAAGGAAGTATCAAGGTGAACTATCCTATTCCAGCTACATTCATTATATGCCAAAACTATATGGTATATCCCAGGTCAATATACAAATAAAGAGCGAAAGAAAGATATATTGTAATATACAAGGCGAAGGAACGACTATACAATATGAACAACGAAGAAAGGGATATCCGATAGTACCATGACTTCATATCGCTAGATATATATATATATATATATATATATAAATAAAAAAATACATATAAACAGGAAGTCATCTCAAACATAACCTAGATCGTCATGTTCTCATTTTAAGACCTCATAATAATTCTATCAAGATTCAATACCAACAAACTCAGGATTTCTAACTGATATGTCTAGACATAAGATAATTATGCATGGTAATATAATCATAAGATAGCAAAAGTCGAAGACATACCTTAATCCCAATACTGGATCCATGCAAATTCTGTCACAGGCAAGCCAAAATAATGATCATAACAATGATAATAAAAATATCAACAACATCATAAATAACCGGCTACTCCAGACAACTAAATGCCTAGCTGAGCCTATGCGTACCCCCACCGCCCCAGATTCGAATGGTTCAATCAACATACAACAACACGACATATTCTGCACCCATATCTATGCAACCGTCTCATACCGGCTGATAGACATAGGTGCATACTGGTGATAGGCGATGCGCATGCAGGAATGAATGCAAAGTATATCATCAATGTCACAACTCATAATAACTATCCTCAGCAGGACCATCATCATCTTAATCAACCTCCGGCCTTACCGGGAATCAATATCATCTCAATAGTATCCTCCGGACTCGAACCGAGTATCAATATCATCACAATATTCTCCAACCTTGCGGAGTATCAATATCATCTCAATAGTATTCTCCGGACTCGAACTAGGTATCAATATTATCACAATATCCTCTGGCCTTTTCGGATATCAATATCATCTCAATAGTATTCTCCAGACTCGAAATGGGTATCAATATCATCATAATATCCTTCAGTCTTGCCGGGTATCAATATGTCATTACAACATCCTCCGGCCTTGCCGGGTTTTAATATATCATCATAACTATCGATACATAAATATAGGCATATAATTGGTGCACAGACGCAAGCCGATATACCCATAATCGTAAAGGTATCTATCTTATCAATACATCCCAACTACTCGTTATTCGCTAACCAACACTTATTATTATTAAACCGCTAGTTCGCTAGTCATCACATAACCTCTAGTTATTAGCCTAAACATTATCCTTCACATAATCCTTATTCACGGGATAACAACTAACCACTATTCATTTAATAGTCAACATCTAACATCTAGTCTAAGTTCATCATTGGACCAAAATCTTCATTTATCAACCATTCATTATTATCAACTATTCATTCTATTTTTGTTAATCATTACTAGACAACACATTACTACTTGTCTCCACACCATCTTTTATTAATTAACATCATTGATTAACTAATCATCGTTAGCTACCATGTTCCAACTAAGGAATATTTATTAACTAATACATTAGCTTCCTAGCCATCAAGTGCAATAGTCAGCTAATAGACAATTAGCTACCACATAGCTTAACCGTCTAACAAGAAGAACAACCAAAAGATCACATTTCAGCTATAATCACATCATTTATAATGGTAAATAATCATGAACGTACCAAACCTATGCATGTCATCACCAGTATTCATCAGTGGAATAATAAGCATCATACCGTATCTTCCTCCGTCCCATACCGGAGAGATATGTATGCAAACATATATATATTCATATTCATAATCGTAATCACATCTTCATAATGATAAACACTTCTTGGATATTTAATCAGTACCATAACACGGCCCTTGGCCCATTAATTTATCCGGAATAATCACAACATCATAATCATGGCCTTAGGCCCATATACATTTTCGAAACACATATCAATAATCAAATGTATAAGTCGTAGCATACCTATAATCATCTCACATCTAGGAGGCATAATATCAATAAACGTGTAATTGTCTATAGAATATCATATATCAATAGGTCATACGTCAAGACAACGAGGAATATCGCTTCTCTAAGCCAATTTACATATCTAAAAGGATCATCATCTCTATAGGTCCAACAATCATGACTAAAGGAAATAGCAACTCTATAGGCCAAATATCAAGTTTAAGAGGAAATAGCATCTCTATAGGCCAATCATCAAGTCTAAGAGGAAATAGCATCTCTATAGGCCACATAATGTATCTAGGAGGAATATTATCTCTAAATGCCCAATATCACTTCCACAAGTAGTATCATAACCATAACTCAAAAGCCACAATCTTGAAACATCAATACAAGTTACCAAGTTATGAAGTAACCTTATTCTAAGGTTTACTAGCCTCATCTAAGTCTAACATCCGCAACTAAGTCCACAAGACTTAACATAAGCTTAGGTCTAAGTGGGCCGAACGATCCCACTTCTAATCCATAATTAGGCATACTATGTCCCAAACTAGGCTAAGGTATCTAGTTCATCTTCTAGATGTCAAGCAAGCCATATTAAAGCCTAAGATAGTAACGTCGACTAGAAACAAGGATACCCAAGTCAACTCTACCAAACTTACGGTTCCAAAACTATCACACTAGCCTAATAAGGCTAAATATACAAATCATGCTTCAAATGCTAAAACCATATTCCAAGCATAGCATTATATCATATTCATGCTACAAATTTACCCAAACTAGGGAGAAGGCAATAGGATTCTACAAGGGTATTATGTGATTCAACCTACGGGTTAAAACACCCATCTAATCCCCAAACTTATATGTATATTCAGTACTAAGTCATTCTATCCAATATCAATCTTAACATTCATATTCACACGCAATATAGATCATACATCATCCTTGAAGAAGAGTAGACAGAAGCCTACCTCAAGGGCTAAACCGCAAAATCACACTCCAAGCACCACATGCTCATCTTCACTTCACAATCCCCAAAATGCCATCACACAATCAAAAATATAATCTACTCATTAATACGAGTCTAACGATACCCACATTGCACTATTGTGCTTGGGGTCTAAAAACGACACCAAAAATCCCAAGTGGGTCCCACATACGGGAATCGCGTTTCCAAGGTCAACCCAATGCTCATACATCACCAAGGAATCATAACCCTCAATGAATTGGTGAAAACAAACCAAATTTAGGGCTAAATCAAGACCTAAGCTAAATTGGGGTTTTGGATCAAAACTAAGAAATTCACCAATAAAGTGATAAAATCTTACCTTAATCCATACGATAATCATGATAAAAGATGTTTATCAAGCTCCCTAGACACCCGTAAGACTCATTTTTGAGTTATCATACCCATTTAGGGTTTTAGGCTCTAGAAAATGAGTGAAAATGGTGGAAAACGCGACTTATAGGGCGCTTAAATACCCCTACCAGCTTTGGAGATCCGCAGTTGCTGTCTAGGCCATTAGCAAAGTCAAAACTTATTTTTGACCCTTGGAACTCATTTGGAATCCAAAATATATGATCCAATAGTGAAATTTGAGTGTAAATCACATTTTAAATTCATTGGAATCATCAAAACTTTCATTCGAGATCGTTTCGGCAAAAAGTGGGGCCCACACCTATAGTTTCATTTTTCATAAATTCCGCTTAATAGCTCAAAATGAGCTCAGGTGCATTGGAACCTGAACCAAAGGTCTTCCAAAACTAAAATCGATATTCTGAATCTGCTGGCGTAGTCAGAATTTGCATCCGAGATCATTTCGCTGAAGTTTTCACTCAGTGGCCATTTGGAACCAGTGAAGACTTCTAAACAGGGAATTAGCTCTAAAAAACAAACGAACTGCCCGATATCCGAACCGTCGATCCCAACAAGTCATAAATGACTTGGGACAGCTATGGAGAAGTTCAAATAGTGAAGATAAGCATAAATTTGGAAAATGACCTGAAGGATCATTACTACCTTATTGGTGATTCTTTTCGCCAACTCCTTTGTAATATTTTTACTAAATTCCTCGTGATTAAAACAAAGGATGTGTAAGACCCCGCAAAAATGTTGCGTTTAAATTCAGCTTTTTTAGCTCCTTGAAGCTCAATATAAGGTCCAACACTTAGAAAATTTTAGCTAAGTGTTCAACACTTAGTCTTATTTTAGACCTCCGAACTTCGGGGATTTATTTGATGACCTTCCCGACCTCCGTTTTCTAATTTTCAAGTTGTGTTACGATGGGGCAAGGTCGTAGTACATCCCGGGTGAGTTTTGGAATTTTTGGAGTAGCGTAAGGGCACGTTTGGGTGCCCAAACCAGTAGCTCAGGGTGATCTGCCCGCGCTGCGCAGCCTAGAGCACCGCTCTAAGCAAGGCGTCGCCCTGGCTAGAGCAGGGGACTAGCTGGGCGTCGCCTTGCAACTCCGGTGGGTGCCCAATTTTTCAGCATTTCACCTCCGTGTTTTAGAGGGCATTTTGGTCCTTTTCCACCCATATATAAGCTCCCAAACACGTGATTAAGGCCCCAAAACACCAAAATATACTCCTTTTGCTGAAATTCTCTCCAAAATCATCAAGAACAAACCTAGGGTTCAATTGAGAACTTCAAGCCGATTTCACCGCTAACTTTCACGAATCATCAACCTAAGGTATGCGTAGTGTTCATCCAAGGATTCCTTTCACCCGTGGAGTCCAAAAATCATGTTTTAAATAATATATTGTGATTTTCTTGTTGTGATATGATCATGTTCATGTTGATAGTTGTTATTTATGTTTCAAGATGGTGTCTTGATGACTTTTCATGAAGTATGTGAGTTTGTTAATTGAAAACCTAGGAATTTGGGTGGTTTTAGATTGTTAAATTGATAAGGACACCTATGCTCAAAGTTGTGCATGCAAGGTGTTCGATAAAATGCCTATAATGATGAAAATCATGTTTCATGACTCAATAGTGCTTACATGACAAGTCCATGCTATATCCCTTATGATTCAACACAATTTTCATGTTATTGTTGTGTGTTGATTATTGTGCTATGAAACGTTCACGATATTGAAATCAAGCAAGTAATTACAAGTTAAATGCATTCCCTTCCATGAACAAGAATACGATAAGCATGTGGAGTATGAAATCTCCTATTTATGGCATTATGAATTATGAACTCTATTCCTATGATCAAGAAGTGTTATGGTTGTGTCAGTTTCCTTCCATCGAGTCCTGGGGGTACTTGTACCCGAAAAATATAGTTGTGTGTCTAGAGCCAGAGTCATGTTTTCACATTATCCTCAGTCAAGCCATGTTCCATAGAATTCAGTCAGTCATATGACTCAGGAAATCTCAGAAATCTCATGATCTCAATTAATTATCAGATAGCAGTAATATTCCATCAGTCAACGGAAGTCAGTAACTCGGTCCACGTATAGTCAGTTAATCATGTTCAGTCTCTTCAGATGGGAGTAAAAATTAGCACCGAGTGAACCCAAGGATGGGAACACACACTGTCAGATGAGGGTGTGATTCTTAGCAGTCATCCTTGCGTTCCAGAACTATGTAGCCAGCATAGGTTGAGACATCAACACTGTCAGATGAGGGTTGATGAGATGGATAAGCACTGTCAGATAAGGGCCCCACCGATCTTTTTTGGGGACACTGTCAGATGAGGGTTACCCACAGTTTGTCCTTACCAGTGGCACAGTATTGACACCCTTCCAATCAGGGCATAGACTAGACCCCAGCTCAGCTATTATAGCGCATTTGGGGCATGTCGGTTAGATGACTACTTCCCACAGTTTCAGTATCAATCTCAGGAAAAGAACTTAGATAGTTCTTCAAACTTCAGTATGTCAGGATTGTCAGATACAGTCAACTCAGTTACAGTACGGGACTCAGATAGTTTCATCAGATTCAGGACTGTCAGACACAGTCACTCATGTTATCAGTTATCAGAACTCTAGTATCAGTCATGTTAGCTATCAGTAATTCATGTCATCAGTATATAGATTCAGTTATAATGTTTTCATGATCTCAGTTACTATGTATTCATGTATGCACTCTCACGTTCATATTAGTCAGTCAGTTAGTATTGCTCATTCATGTGAACCCTTCCATATAGCATACCTTACATGTATACTCAGTACATTCCATTGTACTAACGCATTTGCACTATGGTGCTTTCTTTTTATGTTACACCATAGGTTCAGAGACACGACTTTCAGATCAGCAGCAGCAGTAGTATTCCAGTACTCAGAGTTTTAGTAGTGAGTCCTCATCCTTCGAGGATATGATTATTTCTTTACTATCTCTTTGATTAGTTATTAGTTAGAGTTAGTTGGGGACATGTCCCATCAACTCCTTATTCAGATTATTCAGATAGTAGAGGCTTTCAGACTAGATACAGACTATCATGTTTCAGACTTCAGTATTTCAGTTTTGTTTTGGTATTGTGATACCACCTTATTCAGACGTCATTATTATTAGGTTATGTTCAGTATTGAACCTTATGGCCTTTCAGTGCATGTTTCGGCATTTTTATGTCTTATTATGCAATGTACAGGTACAGATATCAGTTATGGATTATCTTGTGGTCTTTCGGGATCATGAGCACCGTGTAGCGTTTCGGTTCAGAAAATCCGGGCGTTACAGAATGTGTGGTTATATCTCAAGTGTGTACCTCATTGGCATGTTGATGTTGTTTATTGTGCATCTCTAACCCTCATGTCATGAGGATGTAGTGCTTGTTTGTCTTCTCTTTGTTCTTTCAAGGTTTGGATTTGAGGTCGAATTCTTTTCAAGAAGGGGGGGATGATAAGAGCCAAATGGCCGCCTTAGCTCTTGATGACATCATTCGAAATCAATACGTGAAGAATCAAGCTTTGGTCGCATTGAGGGCACAGGATCATGTATCGAGGGGACGATTTGAGCACACCAAAAAGCAATCCCGTGTGTGAAAGATTGCTTGGAGCATTAAAGACTTGAGGACTCGCGTCCTTGGACAACACTTAATGGCTCATGGCTTTGGTCACCTTCATTAAGAGCATTTTGGTCACTTCATTTTGTCCAAATGTACTACATGGCCGCCCCTCCTCATTAAGGGCATTGTTGTCATTTTGTCTTGTCTTGTAATAGAATAAATAAAACATGTTAGAGTTATTTTCACTTAGATTATTGACAATGAATATTTAAAAACATTGAAAGTTTCTCTCTTGAGAGTGTATCACTTTAAAGTAGGGCTTTGAAAAGCCACATCCCACCCGTAACTAGGGCTTCCAAGTATGGAATCACTTGTGTTGCGTTTTGGCTTGAGATGTTGGTGCTTGAGGAGGTAACGTCCCACTTGTGTCACCGTAAAGGTTTTGGTGATTGTTTATGTAGGTGTTAGAGGTCCTTAGATTTGATACATCTAAGGTTTCTAGCGTTTATGTAAGCATTTGTCTAACCATCTATCCTTTAATATATTGCAGTCGTTTCTTGTTGTGTCTGTGTTCTTGTTTCCGCCTTGTGTTCTTGTTCTCAACGTTTTGTGGACTGTTTTGTGCCCCCTTTGGACCGTTTGGTATCAGTCATGGTATTATTTAATCCTTTGTTTGGTAAGATTTTAAGCCTATGTATAACTAATATATAGCAAACCAATGCACTAGCAATAAATGGGCTACTAATACATGGATAAAGACAAAATTGCTCTTTATACACCAAACAGTGGATAGAAAATAGTCCCAGCATAACTATTAATCCGAGCATTACTAATCCCGGTAATCCTAATACACTATATTCAGTACTATACCTATACACTACCAAATGACCCCTAAGTAGATAAGAATTACTAACCGATCGGCTTAAAATAAGAAAACATTTTTTATACTAATTTTTTCTACAGAAATAGTACAAGTATTCTGCATGATCTTTTTATATCCTAGCCATTGCATAGGCATTGCTGACAGGCATACCTTTACAATGGCGTCCAGTTTAGGATTCTCAAGCAGAATTCTTTAAACAATCTGATGCAGTTGTAACTAGATGTTTGCGATGAGAGGCTCAAGAGTCAATTCATCACTCTCTCTCTGAATCTCTGACTTCTTTTTAAGCAAGAGAGGATGCAGAAGATATCGTGCAAAACGGCTCAAGGGATCCTGTAAACCTTCCATCTCATAGTGCCCAAACCGCCAATCTCTTTTTATATAAGGTCTCCATATGGGCTCATCAAGGCCTCCTGAGAAAGAGCAGATAATCAGCAACAATAGGCAATTCATAGTACAGCTAAAAAGGGAGGGCAAAAATCATTGTGTAAACAGGCATTTTACAATACTTATCATTGAGGTCAGAAAGAAAGAATTTGTTCCATTGTGCAGGTGCCATGCTTGTGGTAGTCTGCTAAGGTATTAAGGCAATTAAAGTGCCATTTCCCTAAGCTAAGCTAACCTCATTCACCAACCACGGCAAAAAGGCTAGAGAAAGGTCAATTACAAGATTAAATCGTGAGTAAAGCCATTTGTCTGGTAGAATATGCTCCAGCAAGAGTACAACATCACATGAGAGTTATTTATGGCTAGACCAAAAGGCAAATAGATAACTATAGAGCAGTTGGCACCAAATTGGCATCTGGAACAATCCAACGTGGTGCAACTTCTTTTAGATTCAGAAATGCAGTATTTAAACTCTAGATCTAAATTTGGCCCAAGTATCACCTTTATTCATCTGTCCAAGGGGATATGGATCAAAGTTTTGATTAAAACCTTGAATTATCTGAAACCTGTTTCAGGTCAAACTTAGGCTTGACAATCCTGTATTACCTGCATACATTAAGCTATATTTATTCACTGATCGATAGAATGGTCTCCTTTTTCCATCTCTAGCAGCGGTTTGGAGCTCACCCCACACCTGTTCCCTGTCTTCCCGCATTATTTTTCCAGATTCTACAACCTGAAAATCAAGATGTCAGCAAAATTATCAAGAAGAATAAGAAAAGGAGATATCAGAAAGGAGGACACCTTTGAAAACAAATAGTACGAAGGACGAGGAATCCGAGCGAGATTATTGGCACGATCAACTGCTACAAGTCCAAACTTGGGACCATACCCATCTGCCCACTCCCAGTTATCAGAGATCGTCCAAAACAAGTAACCAAGTACACGAACACCCTGGATATAATAGAAAGATGCACGTCCACATCACCCATCAAATACAACTGGTGAAATTTTGGATATACTAAAACACAAAGTCACATGAGAAAAAACCATTATCATGGCAGCATAAGTTGCAAGTAGATGTTCCAACAAGTATGGTTGTCTAATCAAGTCTGTTCCATCAGAAACACCATTTTCAGTTATTATAAAGGGAAGATCAAGATGTTTGTATCTTTCATCAAATTGGACCAAGACACGGAACAAGCCATCAGGATAGACACCACGCCCAGATTCACTGTACTCATCTGTCTCTACTAGTTTCAATCCTGCACCACAAATGACTTCCTGCTCAAGTCAAAGAAGTGCAGAGGAGTTTAATGTCAAAAGATGAGGCAATAGAAAAGCAGAACAAGAGTTTTTCTGTTTGATCTTTATCCAGACAATCCAATACCTGTCCATAATAATTGATCCCAATGTAATCCATCTTGTCAGAAATACTATCCAGAAAAGGAAAAAGGGTCATCGAGTTGGCGACTGAAACAGCAGCAACGTCAAACAGTCCATATGGACGCATAAATGAGACATGGTGAGCTACTCCAACAACAGCACTCGATGGTTTGCTGAGTAACATAAGTCCACAACAATCAAAATAAATCAAGAATGATGAAGGATAAAAGAAAATCAAAATAGAATGAAATTAATATTAGATTAAAATGTTTCAAATGATCACATGTACAAGGTCACTGCTAGCTTAAGTTCAACTAGGCTGAAATAGGATCAGTTTCCTAACAAAGTTCCAAGATGTAAATGAAGAAGTGAGACTGCAGCTTTAGAAAGCATGCCATGGCAACTCTATGTATTCAAAAAAAATCAAGTTCCCATGTGGTTTTCTTTCGGAAGGTACCGGCATGGTCTCTAACGAGCTATTACTTGAAGCAGGAAAATATTGCTTTCAACATAGAATATGCAACCTTGTATCCAATTGCTAAAACATTTCAAATCATACTTACAAAAGCACCAGAAAGAACCTTCACATATTTGTCACAAAAATGTTATGTTCCCTCAAATTGAGGACTTGGTAGCAGACTTCTCTGTCACGAAAGTACATCACCTAAAAGGCATCCCTAAAACTTTAATTGATGTAGCGCCAACACTAGAGTAGTTCACTATTTCAGTTCTTGATCTTGGGTGTATTTATACGCCTAAGCACCATAACTTACCCATATTTTAGCTAAGTTTTAAGAACAAAGTGCCTAGTTTCTTACGTTCTTACTCTACTTTTATGCTACGTTGCGCGGACTCTTCACTTTTGATGCCGCACCCGTGCCGGATTCTCCAAAAATACACTACTTTAGGCGAATTCGACACGCGCACGCTGACATTTTTGAAGAGTCCGAGCAATATAGCTTTTATGTAATTGAGCTAACCTATGTGATTAGCATGATTTCAGGTGTTAATGAGGTAGATGAAGACATGATGGGACTACGGAATGCGGATGACAAATCACACAAGAGAAAAGTAGCTTGTTGGACCAAATGTGGCGCCTAGAAACTATGTCCAAGACTAATTTGACATTTGAAATTAGTTTAGGGACTTAGAAGGCAATTATGAGAGAAAAGATTACTAAAAAGACTTGATGCTGAAAATTTACGTATTCTATTCTATTCTGTAGTATTTTGAATTAGAGAAAGGCAGCTTAGAGGAGAGAAAAACAACGACTTTCACTTTGTTCACGGTTTATACACCAAGATCATCTTTTATCTTTTGGTATGATGAATATGTCTATTGTGATTTTCGTTTTGTCCATGAGTAGCTAAGCTTATTGGTTAGGGTTACGGAAATCTTGTAGCATACTATTTATTTCTATGGGTTTTGAATTCATTATGCATTGATTCACTTATATCATGCTCTCTTCGTTATTCTTGAATTCTCATGGTTGCAAACATAGGGAAGGTGCCATTGAAACATAACTTGTTCGATAGAAAAGTTAATGTTTGGAAAAGAGAGTAGTGACAAGAAAATAGGGTTTTCAACCTCTATTTCACACGTTAATGCCTTAATAGGATTAACAACTTGGAGATTTTGTATAATTGTGTAAACACTTTTGATTCGAGAGAACGAAAGTGAATTAATCCTTGATGGTTGAGAAACGCTTGGATTAAGATATTGAACATGTTTCTCTATAAGTGTATGCATGTATGAATTCTTAACACCCATAGTTATAAAGTATTGAAAAATACAAGGAGGACATAACCCTAGCTTGTTATTCTCTGTATTCAAATACTATTACACGTATTGCTTCACTGTTACACTGAAACTATTACTTCGTACTTAAATCAAAACCCCCTTATTATGTTTTTGCAGAAACGAATGATTAAAAGTCAACTAATCTACATATTACTAAATTAACACCATACTCCCTGTGGGATTCGACCCCAACCTAGTTGGGTTCTATATTTGACAACGACCGCTTACGCTCTTGTAAAAGAGTTGTAATTTGGGCGTATCAAATTTTGGCGCCGTTGCCGAGGAATACGGTTGTCAATTAAGTTTATGTGTGTTAATTGACTGTTAGTCAAGTTTTCTAATTTTACTTTTATTTGTTGTTTTTGTTTGTTACAGGTTCATTGTTGTTTATGCCACGAACCAGAAGTTCAGGAGAACCATTATTACCCTTCAATCATGAACCTCATCTCATTGAAAGAATGGCTAACCAACAGGAAGCTGAAAGATTAGCCGCTTTGGCTAATGCTCAATTAAATCAACAGAATGCAAATAACCCAAGTCGGGTACCTAATCCAGATGAAGAGGACCTGGGAGACGATGATTTGTTGGGGCCGGGTAATCGAAGGCGTGCAGAGGATATAGCTGCACCAGTGAACAAAATATGAACAGAAATCGTCCTTTCAGAGCGAGACCTGATCGCTAAGCTGTGCAATTTGATCTTAATGATGATGGGGATGGAATGGATGGAGCTGGTGCAACTGGAGCTATTATTCCTCCACCGTTGGCACCCGAAGCTAAGTTTAATATTACGAGCAAGATGATTCAACTTCCTCCACCTAAAGGGGTTGTTCGGTGGACTCCCGGGGGATGATCCCAATATGCATTTAGTGAACTTTGTCACTATTTGCAAGTCCTTTGATAACCCGGGAGTGGGAAAGAATGTCATCCGCCTGCGTTTATTTCCGTTGTCTCTATCTGGGGAGGCAACATTGTGGCTTAATGAGCTGACACCCGATTCTATAACCAACTGGAGGCAGTTGAAAAAGGCTTTCCTATAAAGGTTCTTTCCGCCTTCCAGGAGGGTACAGTTGAGGGATGAGATCAGCAACTTCCGGCAACTCCCAACTGAAGCACTTCACGAGACATGGGAGAGGTTCAAGAAAAAATTGATGCAATGTCCAAATCATAATATGACTGACATCCATTTGATGGAAACTCTCTATAGGGCCTTAAACTCTATTACAAAGCAAGTCGTGGATAATGCTGCAAGTGGGTCATTTGTGGATCTCACTTTCCAGAAGCCTCGGAGATGCTCGATAGGACGACTAAACAAAGTAGAGCTTGGCATACCAGGGATTCTATGGTAGCAAGCCCTACTATGTCTGTTGGTATGACTACAGAGCAACGCAAAATGGAGGAGGAGCGTATTCAAGATATGGCACACGTGAAGACGCAAATAGATTTGTTGACTAAGCATCTGTTGTCTGGAAAAACAGAGAAGGTGAAAGTTGTTGCATCCCAAGGCAGAGCTGACTCTGATTCAGAAGAAAAGGAAAACTATCTAAATAATCAGGGGGGTTTCCGAGGCAATAGCCAAGGAAATCAAGGTCAGAACTATTATGACAAGGCTGGTTATAAGGATAGGGACCAAGGGAGTTGGAAGAACAAAAATGACAGAAGTGGACTATATGTAACTCCTAGAAGTCGAGATAATGCTGCAAAAGCTCAGGCAAAATGACCATGGAGGACATGATGAAGAAGCTATTGAAGGGAGTTGAGGCTACCAACTCTGGGGTGACTACTATGAAGAGTGATTTATCTTCCATGAGTCAATTGGTAAATTCACACTCGACTTCCATCAAACAGTTGGAGTAGCAGATGAGCCAACTCTAAGAAGCGTTGAATCAGAGGAAGAGTAGAACATTGCCAAGTGATACGGTACAAAATCCTCGTAATGATGGTTCATGCATGGCAGTTACCACTCGGAGTGGTAAGGTATTACCGGCCCGTCTGTGGGCAAAGCTGTGATTGAAGACATGATTGAAGAGGATATTGAGCATGAAGAAAGTTATCCAGTGGAGTCTGAGAAACGGGATGGTATTGACATTCCTTCTCATCATCAGCAGGTTGATGAGTTAGAAAAAGGGAAAGATGAAGAGAAGGAAGCAGTGGTGACTACTCTCCCAAAACCACCGCCTCTTTCCTCATAGATTGAAGAAGAAGGCCGATGATACAAAGTTTAGTAAATTCATGGTAATGTTGAAGCAGCTGACAGTGAATGTGCCTTTGGTAGAGGCACTTAAGCAGATGTCAGGACATGCTAAATTTATGAAGAATCTTGTGACAAAGAAGAGAGCAGTAAGTTACGAACCGGTGGATAATCTTCACCATTGTAGTGTTATTTCTACAAGATCCTTGGTGCAGAAGAAGGCAGACCCAGGAGCATTCACCATCTCTTGTACTATTGGGTCTCTTGACTTTGCTAAGGCCTTATGTGATCTGGGAGCGAGCATTAATCTGATGTCGCTAGCTGTTTATAAGAAACAAGGATTGGGGGATCCTACACCCACAAACATGCGACTTGTGATGGCGGACAGATCAATGAAGCGGCCTGTGGGAATATTATATGATGTGCTGGTGAAGGTGACCAGTTTCATATTTCCCGCAGATTTTGTTATTCTGGATTGTGAGGTGGATTTCGAGGTGCCCATAATCTTAGGTCGACCTTTCCTTGCAACCGGAAGTGTGCTTATTGACTTGCGAGCTAATAAGCTCCTGTTTAGGCTGAATGATGAAGTGGTTCAATTTGATGTGTGCCAATCTAAGAAGCAGCACAAGGAGATGAGTGTGTTCTCTATTGTTGATGTTTATTATGAGGATGAGCAAGAGGTGCCAATAGAGGAGAAATTTATTGTTGAGCCATTGGCTGCAGTTTTGATGAATTTTGATAGCGAGGGCATTGAAGAGCTAAGTTGCTCGGACTCTTCAAAAATGTCTATGGGTGCGTGTCGGATCCTCCAAAAATAGTGTATTTCTGAAGGATGCGACACGGGTGCGGCAACATTTTTGGAGAGTCCGAGAAACTTAGTTGAAAAGTATGAGGAGATAGTTTGTGCTTTGACAGGAATGGGATCATATTCTTATGCCCCCAAAAAGTTGGATCTGGATCTCAAGAACCACCCAACACCACCAGCTAAGTCGTCTATTGAAGAGCCACCGGTGTTGGAGTTGAAAGAGTTGTCAGGTCATCTACGCTATGTGTTTCTGGGCAGCGGAAACACCTTACATGTGATTATTGCAACAGATCTAGGTGAGCAACAGGTGGAGGCACTTATCTCAGTGCTTCGGAGGTACAAAAGGGCGATAGGGTGGACTATTGCAGATATTATTGGCATCCCTCCAGGCATTTGTACCCACAAAATCCAACTTGAGGAAAATTGCACTCCGACCATTGAGCACCAAAGTCGTCTTAACCCACATATGCAAGAGGTGGTTAAGAAGGAAATCATCAAATGGCTTGACGTAGGAGTTGTATATCCCATTTCTGACAGCAAATGGGTAAGCCCTGTTCAATGTGTGCCCAAGAAAGGGGACATGACTGTTGTAGCAAACGAGAAGAATGAGTTGATCCCGCTCAGACCTGTTACTGGGTAGAGAGTTTGTATGGATTACCGTAAACTCAACTCATGGACTCTGAAGGACCACTTCCCAATGCCTTTCATGGATCAGATGCTTGATCGGTTGGTGGGAAGAGGTTGGTATTGTTTTCTGGATGGGTATTATGGTTATAATCAAATTTCTACAGCCCCGAAGGATCAGGAGAAGACGACATTCGCTTGCCCGTATGGTACTTTTGCTTTCAAGCGGATGCCATTTGGTTTATGTAATGCACCCGCTACCTTTCAACGGTGTATGATGTCTATTTTCTCATATATGGTTGAAGATACCTTGGAAGTGTTTATGGATGATTTTTCTGTGGTAGGTGATTCGTTTGAGCTTTGTTTGGTGAATTTGAGTAGAGCCTTACAGCGGTGTGAAGAGTTTAACCTTGTGCTTAATTGGGAAAAATGCCACTTCATGGTGAAGGAGAGCATTGTCCTTGGCCACAAAATTTCAGCCAAAGGAATTGAGGTCGACCGGGCAAAGGTCGAGGTTATTGAGAAGCTACCACCTCCCATTTCAGTAAAGGGAGTGCGTAGTTTCCTTGATCACGCAGGCTTCTATCGAAGATTTATAAAGAACTTCTCAAAAATTGCAAATCCACTTTGCAAACTTTTAGAGAAGGAAGCTAAATTCACCTTTGATGATGATTGCATGAAGGCATTTACATGTCTTAAAGGGAAGTTAGTTGATGCCCCTATTATTGTTGCACCAGATTGGTCAAAGCCATTCGAGATTATGTGTGATGCGAGCGGTGTTGCACTTGGGGCTGTGCTTGGACAAAAGAGAGATAAGTTATTTCATCCTATCTATTATGCAAACAAAGCACTAAACTGGGCTCAAAAGAATTACACCGTTACAGAACAAGAACTTCTTGCAGTCGTCTATGCCTTTGAGAAGTTCCGACCTTATTTGCTAGGAACCAAGGTGGTGGTCCACACTGACCATGCAGCCTTGAGATATTTGATGGCGAAAAAGGATGCGAAGCCAAGGTTGATTAGATGGGTGTTGCTGCTTCAAGAGTTTGACTTTGAAGTCAGAATCGAAAGGGTTGCGAAAATCAAGTTGCGGACCTCCTGTCTAGGCTTGAAAGGGAGCAAGCAGTTAGAGATGAATTTGAGATTAATGATGCATTTCCAGATGAGGAAATCTTGGCTGCTGTGCTGGAAAAATACCTTGGTATGCAGATTTCGCGAATTATGTAGTGAGTGAGGTGATTCCAGAGAATCTTTCTTTTCACCAAAGAAAGAAGTTTCTCCATGATGTGACACATTACTTCTGGGATGAGCCATATCTATTCCGACGATGTGCTGATAATATCATAAGGAGGTGTGTTCTAGAAGTAGATATGTTGAGTATCTTGGAAGTGTGTCATGCTTCCCCGGTTGGAGGTCACCATACAGGTGATCGGACTGATAGAAAGGTGTTGCAGAGCAGCTACCATTGGCCAACTTTACTCAAGGATGCTCATGAGTTCGTGCTAAGATGTGACCAATGTCAGAGGCAGGGGTCAATCTCCAAGCGCCATGAGATGCCTTTGACGAAGATGATGGAAGTAGAATTGTTTGACGTCTGGGGCATCGATTTCATGGGGCCTTTTGTGAGCTCGTATGGGATGAAATACATTCTAGTTGTTGATTATGTATCGAAATGGGTTGAAGCCGTCGCTTTGGCTGATAATGAAAGGAAGAGAGTTGTTGTGTTTCTCAAAAAGAACATCTTCTCTCGGTTTGGAGTACCACGTACTATCATAAGCGACGCAGGATCTCATTTTTGTAACAAAGTGTTTCGGGCTGCCTTGGCGAAATATGGAGTGAAACAGCATAAAGTAGCAACTCCATAACACCCATAGACTAGTGGGCAAGTGGAGATTTCAAATCGGGAGATTAAAGCCATCCTAGCCAAAACAATGAACCTTAGTAGGCAAGATTGGTCTCGAAAGCTCGATAACGCCTTGTGGGCATATCGGACTGCTTTCAAGACACCCATTGGCATGTCACCGTACCAATTAGTCTATGGCAAAGCATGCCATTTGCCAATAGAGCTGGAGCACAAGGCTTTATGGGCACTCAAGAGGGTAAATCTGAATTGGAAGGAGGCAGCGGAGCTAAGACTGAGGAAACTGAATAAGATGAATGAATTCCGTCTCGGGGCTTATGAAAGAGCAGACCTATACAAAGAGAAGATGAAGAAGTAACATGACCGGAGGATTGAAAAACGAGACTTTCAGAAAGGCGATTGGGTACTCCTCTTCAACTCCAGACTGAAGCTCTTTCCAGGTAAACTTAAGTCAAAATGGTCTGGCCCGTTTAAAGTTAAACAAGTCTACTCATCTGGAGTAGTCGAACTTGAAAATGAAGATGGAAGTGTCTTCAAAGTCAATGGGAAATGAGTCAAGCTATATATCGGTCCAATGGACTCGGTAAAATGCTTAGGTATAGTCTATCTCGATGAAGTCTGAGTAATCGAGTTAACTGAGTCGTGCCGCGACGTTAAATCAGGCGCTACATGGGAGGCAACCCATGATTTTACTTTTATTTTATCATTTTAAATAAAAATACAAAAATAAGAGTCGATCCACGACCAAAACTACGGCGCTTGGTGGGAGGCAACCCACCCTTCTAATCACTTTAAGTTGTTTTTTATTAAGTGCAGGTGTTTGAAGCACTAAAGAGGTGGTAGGTACTAAAATCTGTTCGAAAGTGAGCCATATCAAAGGAGGTAAGTTTAGGAGTAACGAGAACATTACAGGTAAGTTGGAGTGGTCAAATGTTCAGGCTCGAGTCATGATTCGTGTTAGAATTGTGACCTGAATTATGTTAATCTGACCCCCAAAGTTTTGCGGTGCGACTTTATTTTGTGATTTTCAATGAGGTTAGGGATCGGGCCTATCGGCCCGATCCCGGAGCCCACTACTGACCTCGATGGGGTGCAGGGGCGAAGCCCCCGCGGTATGGACCTTTCCCATTGCCTTGAGTTGGCGATAGTGTGTGCGGCGCAAAGGCTAAGGTTGGCAATAGGTTATGCGACGCCAAAGACAACTTGTGCGATAGGCATGGAGAGGCATTGACATCGCCTAAGCCCACTGCCTCATGTTGGCGATGTAGTGTGCGACGCAAGTCCTACTGTGTGCGATATGTTGTGCGACGCAAAGTCCAGATTGTGCGTTAGGCTTGGCGAGGCATTGCCATCGCCTAAGTTCACTGCCTCAACGAGGCGATACATGTTGCGACGCAAAGGGGAATGTTTGTGATAGGCTTTGCGGCGCCTACTTAAACTTGTGCCATACACTTTGCGCCGCCAAATACTCCACATAAGCCCACTGCCCAAGTTGGGCGATACATCATGCGACGCAAACCTAAGCTCTTGCCATACTTTTTGCAACGCAAACCGTTCACTTTGAACTAAAGCCCCATCATCAAACCGGGTCAACCCGACCCGGTTTCCACTTCTATAAATAGTTCACACACCCTAAATCCCCAAATTCTTTTCTTATTTCACCACCAAAACCGTACCCCTCTCCATCCTTGTCTTATAAACTTCCTCTTAACTTATAATTCCAAGCACCTTCCCTCTATTTCTTCAACCTTTCATCAACAAGGGTAAGTTTTCTTCTCTTAATCCTTAGTTATTGTAACTTTATGCTAATTGTTAATTAGTCTTGTGGATTGAGGATTGGATTCTTGCCATGGCTTGTCAAAGCAAGGTTTTGAACATCTTGGGAAGATAAAACACAATTGTTGTAGGGAACACCATTGTTGTAATACTTTGAGCTTTTGAGTGTGATTGAATTGGTCATGACTGCCATGGTTTAGTTATGTAGCCATTATTTCACATCTTACTTTATTGAACATGGTGTGGTTAAATTGTGTGAAAGCGATGTAATTTTGTATATTTTGATATGGTTGAAGTTGTAGGGCATGAATTTGTTCAACAACTGTTTCATTGAAATAAAATTGGGGAAATTGGTGGTGTTAATGGAATGATTTTGTGCAACAATTGTGTTATGCCATGTGCAAACTTGAATTGCAATTTGTTGTGGACTGTGAGGGGTTTATAGAGTGAAATTGTGAATCGAAAAAGAAAAAGAAAATCCACCATGTGAGTTGCAAATGTGCTAATAATGTGTGAATAATGTTGGTAACCAAGATCAAAGTGTATGTCGGCGAAGTCTGAGTACCCGACAATACCACTTAATTGGTTCATGCTAACAAATTAAGTGTGGGGTGGTGATTTCACTGCCCTCTTCTTAATTGCAGTTAGTTTTGTTATGTGTGGCTAACATGAATATATGATGAACTCAGGTGATATGGCTCCCAAAGGAAGCACGGGCAAAGACAAAGCATCCACATCTCAGAAGGGACGAAAAGAGCACGAAAGGAGAAATCCGCCTCATCATCTCTTCAAGTGCCTCGGCGCACGTTTAGCATTAAATGGGTTGAACAAAAGGGTCAGGAGTGGTATAAAGAAAACAAAGCACCTAACTACTTGCCAATAGAGGTAATTCATAGAGAAAGTCTGGCAAGGCACTACCCTCGTATTATTGCTAGAATCACCCAACTCAAGCTTAAGTTCATTTTTGAAGACCAGGGTGAATGTAATCTGGATTGGGTCCGAGAATTGTATGCCAATTAGTTCCCCAAAACCCGCGGGAATGAAGTGAAAGTGCGAGGGCAGATCTTCTACTTGACATATGAGTTGTTGAACTCAACCCTCGGTACCCCGGAGGTAGATCATTCAAGGCTGAAGGAATTGCATAGCAGGCCTCCGTATAGAGCTATTAGGCACACTTTGTGCGGATCTCGGTCCACTGCTAGGTGGTCCTATACCAAAGACAAAAATCACCAGAATCACCAAAACACTTTTCCATATGCTTTCCTGAATAGGGAAGCATGTATCTGGCTGAGGATCGTAAATGCGTGTCTGATTCCTAGGAAGCAATTCACCAAAATCAGTCGTGATCGGGTATGTCTAGTGTATGCTCTCATGACTGACGTTCCTGTAAATGTCGGTGCAGTGACACGCGCTTCTATGCGCAAAGCTAGGACACACAAAAGAACCAGATTTAGCTTCGGAGGCTTACTGCATAAATTCTTGAAAAGATAATGACGTTGTGGACGAGCCGGCTGATCACAAGCTACCACCAAACTCAAGAAAAGTGGATGTCACAAAGGTGAAAGATTCTGATGCAAGCCAAGGACTAGCTCTCAGTAATGCAGAACGACATGCACGTGATGAAAGCTTCTTCCACCATCTTTATGGCATGACAAAGCTCACCATGATGAGTGGTGGACGTGTACCTACTGCTGAGCAGCTGCGCCAGTTAGATTATGACTATCCGCTGAAAGAGCACGCACGAGCTATGTTAGGAGTGGGGCCAGCTTTCCAGGAACCAGTAAATGATGATGCACCAACGGATGAGGATCGGCGACTGTTGGATTCCGACATGGCGGCCGAATCTAGCGAGGACGACTCTGATGACGATTCTGATGCAGATGGCATGACCCCGGATGTGGAAGAAGAGTCCTACTAGCCAGGTTTTTTTTCTTATGTGTTCGCACTGGGGACAGTTCTTTGCTCAAAGTGTGGGGTGGCTAGAAGTGCTTCTAGATTGCTTACTGTTTTGCCTTCTCTTTAGTGCATTTGTTTTGCCTCTTTGTATATGTTTAGTTTAGTGCATTTCTTTTGCTTCTGGGTATATGTTATTTTGCTTTTTAGTCATAGTTAGGTGTTTTTCTCGATGATGGATGGATGACGACCGTCTTAAGAGAAAATCAGTCTTGTGTAGGACCTAACAAGTGAATGTAAGTTGTTCTAGCGGGCCACATGACAATATAAGCATGTGATAAATCTTTACTGTTGAGACACCTAAGTTCTAGTTTATGACTCGTGTGGTGATTGTTGGCTTAAAGTGAATTCATATGACTGTTTGGTTAAGAGTTTATAATGATCCTGTTGGAGTTAAGCATGTTCCATGTGTGTGTAAGGGCATTCGCATATTCCTTGTTGCAATTGATGCTAGAACTTGCCTGGTGTGTATGTAAAACGAAATAGAGAATGTGGGTTTCGGAGATGAGTGCCATTTTTCATACCCTCTTTTGAACCACCTTTGTGCATAATCTTAGCTAGCCTCGTTGAGCCTTTAGCTTGTTCTTTGGTAACCTCATGTGTAGCCTAATCCTTCCTTGAATAACCTCAACTTGATCCAAATCTCCTAAGCGCTTTAGTAAAAAATTTTAGTGAGTAAGGGGTTGTAAATAGAAGGAAAAAAACGTGAAAATGAAGCCCTAAAGTAATAGTTTTTGGTATGTGAATCTGATATGTTTAGTTGGGAGTGAATATATATATATATATATATATATTAAAAAAAAAGGGCATAAAAAATTGTTCAAAATGATATGATGTGAACATGGAAAATACTCCCGCCATAAGTTATGTGAGTGAGCTTTATGAAGTGGGGTGAAAGAAAACGATGTGTGAAGTTAGTAGAGGTGAAAATTGGTTGTTAGAGATTGGTCTTCATTGTCTAATGTAGTGTATTAAAGCGCTTAGGGAAGATAGTCACTATTACTGGCTAGAATAGTTCCTACCCATCCCTTAGCCTACATTACACCCCGTAAAGACTTATTTGATCCTAATCTTAACATTCTGATATTAGTGGAGCACTACACTAAGGGCAAGCATATGGTCATCATTTGTAATTTGAGAAGTCTTTGTGAGAGTGAGCGCAACTTGATTCTTATACCCATTGTGCTAAAAATTGAATTATTGTGAGTGATTATGGCTAACTCTTTTGTTGTGAAGGCACATGTTTGATGAAAAGTTGGGTAATTTATATGATTTCTTTGCTTAAACAGTATGCATGAATTTGCCACTTAATGAGTCTATTCTTGAGGGTAGGTCGTGTTCAGTAATGATTCATGAATCTACTTCTTGTTTCATATTCGTTGTGTGGGCCTATTTGAGCATCTTGTTTTTCCTTTGTGGGTGTTAAATCTTGTGTATGCATAAATGGATAAGTTGTTCAAGGACGAACAAAGCTTTAAGTGTGGGGTGGTGATCTTGGGTGTATTTATACGCCTAAGCACCATAATTTACCCATATTTTAGCTAAGTTTTGAGAACAAAGTGCCTAGTTTCTTACATTCTTACTCTACTTTTATGTAATTGAGCTAACATATGTGATTAGCATGATTTCAGATGTTAATGAGGTAGATGAAGACATGATGGGACTACGGAATGCGGATGACAAATCACATAAGAGAAAAGTAGCTTGTTGGACCAAATGTGGCGCCTAGAAACTATGTCCAAGACTAATTTGTCATTTGAAATTAGTTTAGGGACTTAGAAGGCAATTATGAGAGAAAAGATTACTAAAAAGACTTGATGCTGAAAATTTACGTATTCTATTCTATTCTGTAGTATTTTGAATTAGAGAAAGGCAACTTAGAGGAGAGAAAAACGACGACTTTCACTTTGTTCACGGTTTACACACCAAGATCATCTTTTATCTTTTGGTATGATGAATATGTCTATTGTGATTTTCGCTTTGTCCATGAATAGCTAAGCTTATTGGTTAGGGTTATGGAAACCTTGTAGCATACTATCTATTTCTATGGGTGAATTCTTTATGCATTGATTCACTTATACCCTGCTCTCTTCGTTATTCTTGAATTCTCGTGGTTGCAAACATAGGGAAGGTGCCATTGAAACATAACTTGTTCGATAGAAAAGTTAATGTTAGGAAAAGAGAGTAGTGACAAGAAAATAGGGTTTCCAACCTCTATTTCACACGTTAATGCCTTAATAGGATTAACAACTTGGAGATTTCATATAATTGTGTAAACATTTTTGATTCGAGAGAACTAAAGTGAATTAATCCTTGATGGTTGAGAAACACTTGGATTAAGATATTGAACACGTTTCTCTATAAGTGTATGCACGTATGAAATCTTAACACCCATAGTTATAAAGTATTGAAAAATACAAGGAGGACATAACCCTAGCTTGTTATTCTCTGTATTCAAATACTATTACACTTATTGCTTCACTGTTACACTGAAACTATTACTTCGTACTTAAATCAAAAAACCCTTATTATGTTTTTGCGGAAACGAATGATTAAAAGTCAACTAATCTACATATTACTAAATTAACACCATATTCCCTGTGGGATTCGACCCCAACCTAGTTGGGTTCTATATTTGACAACGACCACTTACGCTCTTGTAAAAGAGTTGTAATTTGGGCGTATCAGTTCTCCAACTCAATACTCCTGGCATACACTCTTGTAGATCACATTCCACCAAGGCTTGGACAAATGGGAACAAAATCACCTAGTGTTTCTACCTTCGCTGGGATTTGAACCTGAGACTCATGGTTCCCAACCCACTTCATTGATTACTAGGCCACACCCTTGGTTCTAGGTTTTTACTTTTCATTGCAGTATTCAAATTGTCAAATCTGTCGTCTGTCCTACGCTGCCATACACCAGATGGGCTGAATACTCATATTGGCAAATACTCGCCTGCATATCCTTCACCACGACATTATGGATGCTGCCTCCACACTCGCCCGCATATCATATTGACTTAGCTTCGTCCTAGGCCCTACTACCCCAAGGAATGAGGGATAGATAGCTCATAACTGGTATATGGAGCTCTTAACATAGTAGTGTAGTGCACGTCTCAATGACCTCTTTCCAATCTTACAAAATTCTCTTTTTTTGGATCAGTCCAATTTCACAGTAAGAACTTTACGGAAGAAAAAATAATATTAATAACAACAAACTAGAAAGCAGTAGGAAGAAAATTAATCAAATAACAAGTTGAAGTCTCCAAAATGCCTTCAAACATGACGGAGAAATGAAAATCTCATTGTACCCTGGATTGAAAAGAGAAAAGCACAAGGAGTAGTTCGAAACCTCTTTTCATGAATATAATCATATGCCTTTGAATGCGCAATTGCTATCCAGTTCATGGTCTGATTGAAGACACCTGTAGGTAAAGCAGAAGTAGCAACCTCCAGCATATCAGGATTACCACCAGGCCAGGCACCAGCACAGTAAGTGAGCATACAAAAGACATGAGGCTCGTTAAAAGTAATCCAATAGTCCACTATATCTGCAACAGAGTCAACAACGAGCCTGTACGAAATACATATCCATTAGTTCACGGGAGAGTAGCATTGCAAGCACATTACAGTGATAAGACGTGAATGCATAAAATTGTGCTGCTTGACAAAGTGCTTTACATGTGATTGTTCAAAATTGCTGCTAAATGATACATATATATATTATCTTTCAATTTTTCCTTATCAAAAAATAAACAAAATAATAATAATAATAATAATAATATAGTTGATTGCAGACTAAGGAAATAGGAGTAAAAGATAAGTATCAAGTATTTATAGTTTAAGCTACACTGTTGGGATAATTATCTAATAAATATAAGCTCGACCATGGAGATCCAAAGTTTACAGTAGTCAAACCTGGTAAAGTCCATAAAGTAGTCAACGGTCTTTTCCATTTTCCATCCCCCATACTCTCCTGCCCATGGTGGTAGAGAGTGATGAAACAATGTCAACATGACCTTCATCCCATAGGATCGTACTCTATTAATGATCCATTTGTATCGCTCCAATGCCGCAAAATTGACCTACAGAATACATCAAGTAACTTAATACATCGTGGGTGTATTTGAAACATATTCACCATGTTACTTTTGAGAGAATTGAAACAAGAGAAGATTGAGAGCAAGATTTTTTTATTATTCCCTCAAGCTATTGGAGCTAAAAATTTAAATAGTGTATCTGCATGTTCTTTTTTATTATTGTTTTTGTTATAGTGAAATTTACATGTTCTAAGAAAATTACATAATTGCCGGTAGTAAATCAATTCGATTGATCCTATGCTATATTTACAAGATCCTTGTAATATTCATAAGATTCTAATGCTCCCCCTCAAGCTGGAAGTAAATCAAGTCAATTGATCCTATGCTATATTTACAAGATCCTGGTAATATTCATATGATCCTAACACTCCCCCTCAAGCTACCAAGTTTGCTACATATTAACTTGTTATAGGACCAGCAAGGTACTTGGTGAAGATATATGTGAGCTAATCAATGACTTCACAAACTTTGTGACAATGCCTCCTGAGAGTATTTTTTTCTCTAATGAAATAACAATCAATTTCTATTTGCTTGATCTTCTCATGGAACAAGGGCTGGCACATTTGGGTTCAAACTGAAAAAACCAACCAGACCAAAGTTTTTTAAATTTCGGTTTCAGTCATTTGGTTTTTGTGGCCGGTTTTGATTTTATTTTCAAAAGTTCGGTAATCCGGATCGGTTTTTGTTTTTTTAAAAAATAATCAGTTAACCGAAAAATAGAATTTATTTATATAGTACATACAGCATACAGGTTACATATACATTGATTTGCACTCCCAGCTCAGTAGCCCACCGAACAGGCCCATCAACAACAACATACCCAGTATATTCCCACCAAGTGGAGTCTGGGGAGGGTAAGTGTACGCAGTCCATACCACTACCTCAAATGTGAGATAGAGAGGTTGTTTCTGATAGACCCCCAGCTCGAAATAAAACAATCTAGATAAGGAATAGTAAAAGAACAAGATACAATAGAAATTAACATATCCAATAATACCATAAACAAGATACTCCACGTAACACACCAAAAGATACAATATCCTAAACACAAACTAACCTTCTACCCTAATCCGCCTCCTCCACAACTTCCTATCCAGGATCACGTCCTCGGTAAGCTGGAGTTGCTCCATGTCATGACTAATCACCTCCCTCCAATATTTATTCGGTCTACCTCTACCTCGCTTGAAACCATCCCTAGCCAACCTCCCACACCTCGGCACTAGGGCATTCGTGCTCCTCCTCATCACATGACCGAACCATCTCAACCTCGATTCCCTCATCTTGGCTTCCATCAAAGTCACTCCCACCTTATCTCGAATAACCTCATTTCTAATCCTATCTTTCCAGGTACATCCACACATCCACTGAAGCATTCTCATCTCCGTCACCTTCATATTCTAGATGTGGGCCTCCTTAACAGGCCAACACTCCGTCTCATACAATAAAGCCGGTCTAACCACCACTCTGTAGAACTTTCCTTTAAGTTTGGAAGGTTCCTTTTTGTCACACAAGATTCCGGAGGCGAACCTCCATTTCATCCACCCCACCCCAATCCGATGAGTGACATCTTCGTCAATCTCTCCATTCTCCTGAATCATAGAGCCCAGATACTTGAAACTATCTCTCTTACTGATAGAATAAGTGTCAAGCTTAACAACCACATCGGACTCATGAGATACCTCGTTGAACTTACACTCCAAATATTTCGTCTTGGCCCTACTCAACCTAAACCCTTTAGACTGAAGGATTTGCCTCCAAACCTCCAATTTAGCATTAACTCCACTACGTGTCTCATTACTTAAGACTACATCATCCGCAAAAAGCAAACAATAAGGCACCTCACCTTGAATGTGCCGCATCAACACACCGTCACCAAGGCAAAAAGAAACGGACTAAGCATCGATATGTGATGTAACCCCATCAAGACGGGAAAGTGCTCCGAGTCCCCTCCCCAGTCCTAACCCGAGTATTGGCTCCGTCATACATATCCTTAATCGCCCTAACATACACCATAGGTACATCTCTAGCCTCCAAACACCTCCAAAGAACCTCTCTGGGAAATCTATCATATGCCTTCTCTAAGTCGATAAACACCATGTGCAGATCCTTCTTCCTTTTCCTATAATGCTCCACCAATTTCCTAACGAGATGGATGGCTTCAGTAGTTGAGCGCCCTGGCATAAATCCAAACTGATTTTCAGAAACAATCCTCTGCAACCTCAACTCCACCACCCTCTCTCAAACCTTTATAGTGTGACTCAACAACTTGATACCCCTATAATTGTTGCAATCCTATTCTTATACAACAGAATCATCGTACTCCACCTCCAAGCTTCAGGCATCCTCGCCGTCTTGAAAATTATGTTAAACAACCAAGTCAACCACTCTATACCTGCCCCTCCTGTGCAATTTCAAAAATCCATCGGAATCTATCTGGCCCCGTTGCTCTACCTCTACGAATCCTACGAATAGCCCCCTTAACCTCCCCAACCTTAATGCGCCTACAATAACCATAACCACGAAATCTCTCGGAACACTCCAAATCCCTCAACACGATGCTAGTATCCCTTCCTTCGTTCAAGAGCTTATGAAAGTAAGACTGTCATCTCTTTCTAATACGACCCTCCTCCACCAAAACTTAGCCGTCCACATCCTTAATACACTTCACCTGATCTAGGTCCTGAGCCTTCTTTTCCCTAAATTTGGCGAGCCTGTACAACTTTTTATCCCTACCTTTACTATCTAACGTTATGTATAAACTCTCGAAAGCAGCATCCTTAGCCCTCGTGACCGCTAACTTCGCCTCTCGCTAGCAATCTTATACTACTCCCTATTCTTTCGTTTATCTTCTTCATCCTTACTCTCAGCCAACTTTGCGTACGCTAGCCTCCACCTTTGATACAAGACGAAACTAAGAAAATGGAAACGACATGAAAACAAAAGAAACACACTAAATACGAAATCACAAAAACAAGGAAATGGAACGATAAAGTAAAAATAGATAGATTGACATAAATCGATAACGAGAGAACAACCAAGGGTATACTAAACCCTAGACCTTCCTATCAATTACCAATAACACCAACCTCTTATGAGGACACAACGGAAACGGATTTTCGAGCACCCACGTTTCTAAACAACCAAAGAAACTCCCAACAAGTTTCAATAAAACACTCTCAAGTGTCAACTTACATCATTATTAATCATCTACCTAAAAATGAAGAAGGTCCTAGCCATTTATAGGCCAAAAAGCCTTTATTACAACTTGGGCCTAAAAGTGACCCTAAATGCAACTTGGGCCCAAAAGTGACCCAAGAGCCAAAACAATGCAATGGGCGCTAATACTCTCTCGAAGCCCAAGTTATCATCCAAATGTGGTGTCGGCCATTCCTTCTTCGGAAGATATCATCAAATATAGCTTCTTTCCAAGCTATCCTCCATTCACACATTTGATCCCCTAAAACGACCAAGTCTTGGATCCGTAGATGTGATCCTTGAAGCATAAATCTCAAAGGAGTGGAGCCCATTGAGCTTGTATCAACCTTTCCCTTCACCTCTTCGTTCCACCACTTATCCCCTTTGGTGCTTGCCCGAGCGGCCTCTCGAGACCCCCAACACCTCTCTAGTTGTCTCCCTGATGCAATTGGTAGTCTCATCCCACATATTATCAACATCCCCTCCACTCCCCCAAGCCTTCCTCGCCATCAACTTATCCCCTATATCCAGTGTACTGGCCAAAGTCAGACTACCCCATCTAATCCTCGGCAGATCCTCCATACCTCTCCTCCTCCGCTACTTTATGATCTCCAAGTCCATTACCAAAAGTCTATGTTGGGTCGAAGGACTCACACTCGGTAAGACCTTACAGTCCTTACAAACACCCCTATCTCCTTTCCTGGGGAGCAAGAAGTCAATCTGAGTCTTGGCCACCGAACTACAGAAGGTAACCAAGTGAACCTCCTTCTTGGGAAAGTTCAATTAACAACCACCAATCCAAATGCCCGAGCAAAATCCAAAAGTGTCACTCCTTCAATATTCCTTATACCAAACCCATAGCCTTCATGCACATCATTATGCACATCATTATAACCCTTTGCTTGAAGAAAACCCTATGTGTCCATTGAAATCCCCTCCTATGAAAAGCTTTTCATTACTGGGGACACCCCTCACCATCTCGTCCAAATCCTCCCAAAATCTCTTATTCTCTTCATCATCCAAACCTACATGCGGTGCATACGCACTAATAATAATCCAAGAAGACCCTCCAATAACTAGCTTAATTGACATCATCCTATCATTGACCCTCTTAACCTCAACCACTTGCTTCCTAAGCTCATCATCTACTAGGATACCTACACCGTTCCTGTTCCTCACGCTTCCTGTGTACCACAACTTATAACCATCTACTACCCTCGCCTTAGTACCTACCTATTTGGTTTCTTGGAGACAAGCTATATTAATTCGCCTTTTCCTAAGAACTTTCACTAGCACTAATGACTTCTCCGATAAAGACCCTATGTTCCATGACCCTATAGTCACCCTTAGCCCCTTTACCCTTCCTACCCTTGCCCCCACCCTAGTCCACGACCCCGACCCAAGCCCCGACCGAAGACATGACCCTAAGCCAACACCATCTACCACAGCCACCAGAAACTGCACCAACCAATAACACTAAGAGCACAAAACCTAAACAACAATGCAAACCAAAAAGTACTATCAAGCCAACACTACAGAACTACTAAGAACAACAAAAATGACTAAAACACAAGTAGAATTAACAAGTAAAACACTACTATAAAATACAGAAATAAACAAGTAAATCGTTACCCACAAATAAGATAGTCAGGCAAGACATGAAGAAAAAATGGATCGAAATAGGAATAGTAAACAAGACAGCGAGTAGCAATTACTAATGTTGATAGCCAGTGCCACAACCAGTGTCGCCTCACAATCTGCTAATCAATTTCACATCGTTGATTTTCCTAATACTCAATGATTTCCTCCCTGAAACTTACCATATGCGAGTGCCAACGGCAGAGCTAAGTCCATCATCGACAACTTCATTACTTACGATCTCCTTGATTCCCTCGAAATCGGTAAACATCTCCTTTTTATCTGGACAATTCATGACAAATTGGATTATCCTAGAACTAGAATCCAAAGTTTATTGGCGATTCTATTACTTTAGTAGTACTTGTAATTTTTATTTTATTTTTTTTGCTTTTTGTTTCACTTTTCACAAATCGGCATATTTTGATCTTCAAATCGAAAATCGAACCAAAATTGCAAAAATCAAACTAAAATAAATTTATTTTAGTTCGATTTCGATTGTCATTTTCGCCAAACCGAAAATTTAAATTCACAAATCAAACCAAACCGACCGAACGCCCATCCCTACATGGAACACCAGATTTGATGCAATATGAAGTACAACCTGATTATCACACAAGTTCTATTTGATCAATCTCTCTAAATTTCAATTCTTTTGGTTGTTGTTTGATCTATATAAGTTCTTATGCACCTAATGCCATAGCAACATTGTGCATTTGCGCTCAATCCTGTAACTACATTGTGTTATTTTTTAAAGACACAATATTTTTCCCAACTAGAACACAATATCCAGAGGTATATCATTGGTCAGAGGGTGACCCTGCCCAATATACATATGTATCTCCAACAATAACCCTTTCCCAAAAGTAGCTTCAGGTATCGACGGATGTGAGTGACTACATTCCAATGACTATCATAAGAAGAATCTAGAAATTTGCAACACTTATTGGAAAGAAATGTTTGGTCGAGTCACAATAAGATAATTTTTCTCACCAACCTTTTGTATCTTTCTGGATCACCAAGAAGCCGCACTGACTAACATTCTGAAATCTAATCAATTAAGGTTTTATTTTACCATGGACCTGGTAAAAGTAGATCCTTGGAATCTATTGGAGTATCAATACGCTTGTTATTTTTGTTTCCTCGAGAATATCAAGAACATACTTCTTGTCCAATGAAAATTTCTGATCTTGATTTAGCAACCTCAACATCTAAGTAGTACCCTAGGCAAGCAAGGTCTTCGGTCTAAAAGTGTTGAAAATGCTTCAGTTTGGTAATTTGCTCTTCATCATTATCTGTGATGACGATCATCAACATACACCACCAAATACATGCATAAATATGGAGGAGAATGATATTAGAGTATAGAATGATCAGCTTTTGTAACAACTCGTAACTTAATCTATGTATGGAACTTGTAAACGACGATGAATCAATGTGAAATCAAGAGAATAAGGTTGCAAATGGATTGACTTTAAAAGAAAATACCTCCCAGTTCTAAATAGTATGTGCTACCTATCAAATTTAAGGTCTTGAAGTCTAGATTCCAACGGTTCAAACCATTTGTCATTTTGGATTTTTATACACAGAGTTGTAGATTTTTTTTTAAGGGTGGAAAAACAACTTTAAGGGTCGTGAATGATATTTTAATTTGTTGGCCAGGCATTTCTTGGCTTCATTTGTAAAAGCGCAGCACCTACTACTTTTTTATTATGGGGATAGCCCCAATTAATTATGGAGGGAGTATATTATTATGCATATATGGGACATGTGGGCCAAGTCAAAAGTGACTAAAGAGAAAGTGGGTATTAAGAATGTATATCACTTTTAAGGTAAGTGTAAAGCGTTTTGGTCATTTTTTTGGGAAGCAACAGAGAGAAATCACCATTTATGCTACTAACAATGAGATTTGAGAAACAAAATCAACGAGTTGGGTGGCTCAATAACCAGTAGATCCATGTTCACCATTAGCTCTATTTCAAGAAATCTCACGAGTACTCTTGCATGGAGATTTTCAATATGCACTTCAAAGGTAATTTTGTTACTTAATCCTTATGTATTGTCTACAAATGAGTATATTAATAAAATGATTTAGCGTAGAAATCATGGATAATTTAGGTGTAGGTTGAACCATAGAAGTGGGTCTTATGAAAAAGAAAATGAATAATGATTAGAGTTAAAAAAAAAATGATTTGGGTAATTGTTCTAATGATCCCAATGAGTTGAAAGTATCATGAATGGGTAATAATAGGACTTAAATTATGGGAGTAATACATTAAAATAGAGTTTGATAGGCTTGTAGGAAACCTATGAACGGTAGTGGATATTATTGGATGTTGTTGAGCATGTTTTGACAGAAATTGAATATCTTGGCATAGATACTATATGATGACCTTAGAGAATTGTGCTAATTTTGGAATGTCGTAGAATAATTGGAGCTTGAACTTGAGGTAAGGTTTTGGATCCCTCTACATTTATGTGCTCGTAAGAGCATTCTATACGTGTTTTAGTAAAGAACTCACGGGACCGAGATTGAAAATTGAAAGTTCAAAGATACATGTGTTTGGTTGGATATTAAGGGTTATACATAGTGAAGTCGGGTAGAGGAAGTAACCTTGATCTCATGAGGAGTTCGTATGTTCAATTGGGAGGCGGAAAAGAATGGTGTGGTGATATACCGCTTGTTTATAGTATTTGTCGAGCTTGTTGCTTGTGAATTACTATTATGTCGTCAGTTAAGTCATTATTCTTTGTTTCTTATTTGTCCTCCATATTGTTATCCAATATAGGTCTTTATTACAAATGAGAGGCGAAATTGACACGCCATGGAAATGGAGAAAAACTCGAGGTATGTAAAGATAAAACCTCTTTCATCATTAAGGCACAACCTATAGCCATTTTTTTCTTCATCGTATTCATATTACTCTTGTTCAGTCAAGTTCTATAGAGATACATGATTTTGTTTGTATTCATTAGAAATTCTTAAAAGTCACATGGTACATCTATCACATACTATAAATTAGAATAAATATAGTTGCACTAGTATATTTGATCTCATAGCGACACAACCATAAGATGATATAAGAACTAGCATTTAAATAGCTAGATACCATTAAAGAAGTCAGTTGTATATGGAAAGTACTACTTAAATGGCTAAACAACCTTTATTGTAATTTACTTGTATAGGCTAAGGACTTACATGATAAAAGGTTACCATTATCGAAGGGAGCGTATTCATAAATTTTACCTGACACATATACGCGACATAATTTTGTGCACAGGATTGAGACCAGACCATTCATAGTGAGCCCGAAGATTATGGCGTACCCGCCCTTGCGGCATCATTTGCATTTGGAGTTAGCTGGAATGTCATGCTCTGGCTTCCATGTTTCGAGCAAAGATATGACACATATGGTCTGCGAGAAAGACAAGACCCTCATAGTGAGCTCCTAGGGAGGGGGCGCACCATATAGCAGACCGCGATATACAGTTATAAAAGAATACATATATTTGAGGACTTGGACAACATATGCCATACATTTGACACAAACAGCCTTCGGTAGGCCATCTTATGATCATATTTATTTGATATAGGTATAGGACATCACCTAGACAAATTTCTAGGTATCTTACAATAAGAATAACTCTTAGAACACATATGTAAGCTAATAAATGTTCAGCTAACAAGGTTATTCATGAAATATAATTCAACCAAAAGTTTTTGATAATATCTATCCACAATTTCTGATCTTTAATACTTAGAAGTATGATATGCTAACAAGACTAGTATATAGATCACGCACCAAAGGGTGTGGCCTAGTGGTTCAATGAAGTTGGGTTGAGCACCATAAGGTCTCAGGTTCAATTCCTGACAAAAACAAACACTAGGTGATTTCTTCTCATTTGTTCTAGCTTTGGTAGACAGAGTTGCCTAGTACCTGTTGCTGGTGGGAGGTGGCAAGTATCTCGTGGAATTAGTAAAGGTGCGTGCAAGCTAGCCCGATCGCCCGAAAACCACGATTATCAAAAAAAAAGACTAGTATATAGGTCACCGTTTCATATTTGTATATATGTTACTTGTATGCTCATATATCCTTCATCTTGATAACTGATTCACATGAGTATCATACTTGTTTACTTGTTATTCTCTGTGTTTTACACACCAGTGCATGTTTTATATGTACTGACGCCCTACATTTGGGGCCGCTGTATTTCTGTAATACACAATCAGGTGTACCGATTAGCAGACTTTCATATTAGGCACTCGTTCAGATCAACAAAGCAGTTGGTGAGCTCCTCGCCCATCAAAAGCTAATAGATGTCCAATACTATTTATAGCTATAGATTAGGTATGTCAAGTCCTTGTCCCGATTATCTACCATTATACAGTTACAAATTCTACAAGAGGATTTGTAGACAATGTAAAGTTGCCCTACATAGTTATAGTTTCAGCTGTCTATATCAAAATTGTATACAGTGGGCTAGTGATTTTTACATACATAGACCCTTATTATTATTAATGAGTAGTAATTCCTCCGCCTAGTATAAATCAGTTGTATAGCACATACTCATACGGTTTTTGTCCGCCATGTCCAGGCTTGGGGTGTGACAGCTTCATTGTAAGTCTTGTCAAATTCTATAATAATTGTGTTGAATTTGCCAAATCATGCTTGAGAAGACCGCTTTAGATCGTGACTGTGTTACTAAGAATCCCCTTGAACAACAAACCTCAGTGGTTGTTCCATATAAACTTTATCTTCTAGATCCTCATGAAGAAAGACATTCTTAATCTCCAACTAGTGAAGTGGCCAATGACGAACTTCAACCATCAATAAGATAAGAAGGTTGAATCAATCCACGGGAGAGAAAGTACCATCTCAGTCAAGTCTAAAAATGTGTATTTATGTGTATTAACCCTTGGCACCCTATCACGCCTTTAGTCAATCAATATGTCCATTAGGGCCAACACCATCGGCAATCGATAATAAATTTATTCAAGAGATAGATTAACAAGCTCATAAGTATCGCTAGCTAGAGGTGAAAGAGCTTCACTTGTAATCTTTTGAATGGAAACAAATGGAAGTAATGAACGGCACAACGAGCTAGTGAGAAACGATGATAACTCAGCTAAGTATAGTTAGGATTAGGGTTACGAGTAGAACGATACCTTTCCAAATGGAAATTAGAGGACTATGTGGAGAAAAGTTAGCAACCAGCAAGAATAGAGTGTCAAGCATGAATCATTTGGATTGGTTGAAGGGCACAAATGATGATGATAAGTGTAAGAGCCGGTGAGTAGTAGAAGATGGAGCTATAGCAGATAGAGTTGTGGGGGAAAATGAAGGAGCGAGAATAACAAAATCCCTAAAAGAAGGAACTAGTAAACTCTCAGAATACCAAGGTGTTCAAAAAAAAAGAGGGTGCAAAGTAGGATTGACAGTACCGTACTGTACAGTAACCAATAAGCTTATCAAAATACCCTTCATTATTAATATTAGATTATCAGAAAATACTAAAAATAATTTAAGACCGCTTCTTTTCCTAATTTATCACCAATTATGCCTTGTAAATAGTTTAAGCTATTAAATTCATGCAATTCCTAATTCAATTGATAAAAAGAATTGAATGGTAAACCAAAATAAGCAAAAAAAAAAAAGAAGTCCTTGCATTAAGGAAACATATATGGATATGACAAGGGATAGAAAGAAGCGGGTTGCAATAAACGAACCAAAAATCTAAGGAGGAGACATCTAAATGGTAAAGAGTGGAGTTCGGTAAATAAAAGGGTAAAGAGAAAAAAATAAGATTATGAAATAATAAGTAAGAGTACAATGGGTTACATACAGGATACAATAATAATATAAAAGTAGACAAATGAATTTTACTGTAATTTCTTACAGCTTCTTTCAGTCCACTGAGTGGCTCTTCAGGCATGATCCTGGACCAATCTACCCCCATTCGAAAGACTTGCACGCCAGTATCTTTAGCTAATTTCAATTCAGTGTCAGGATCAGACCAAAACCTTAGCCTTTCCTCCCTAACACAATCCCAAACACTAAACAAGTCAATGCAAATAAAGTGTAATGGCTTTGTTGATATTTAGTATCAGTCTATCTAGTTCACAGGCTCAGAGAGCAAAGCTTAATGAGTTTGGTTTAATTATAATTCAGCATGTTATGCACATAAGTTCTGAGACTTCAATCCTTACGGGTGAGGGACGTTATGCCAGGCAGCAACATTGTGATGACACTGTTCAGTAGGAGTTGGCTCTTCCACTTCTACGTACTTCTCAAATCCTCTTATTTGTGCCTCAATGGCTATCTTAATGGACCTTTTCCTCTTAATGGTCTTTGTAGCTTCTCTCTGAGATAACGGAGCTTGCTGAGATCCACCATCACCTGCAGCAGATACCATAATAGCATCTGCTGGTTGAGGCTGCTTGTGTTCATGTGATTCTGTATTTTCGGCAAATTGGAGCCAAGCATCATCAAGCCTGTCTTCCACATGTGCAGGTGCTGTAGCCAATCCAAAAAAGAATCTGTTCTCCCCTTCTAGAGAGTACCAAAAATGGGTCAAACCACATACTCACATACATAGATATTCAATTACTATGTTAGTTTCTTGTGGACAATCATATGCATCTATGTAAAGGGATGAATCTATAATTGCTGAGAGAGTAGTACAAAAGAAGAAAGATACTTACAGCATTCAATTGTATGATAACATAGTACAGCCCTGCAGGGTTCTATGGGGAAACCATCGACTTTTTGTGTTTTACCCAGCTACTATTTTCCAAATACTGACTTAATCTTAAAAATGGGGAATCAATGCATAGTGAGTTCATTCATTTCTTTTTAAGAAAATAGGTAACAATATATTAATCAGCGGCACAAGATAGTTCTGGAAACCTGATACAAGTACAAGGAGCACCAAGAGCACAAGGTATTATCTAAGGGTCAAGGCTTCGGAATTAGCAAGCAATTGAACACTTTTTGGAGTATTTTGAAGCCTTGTTCAAGAGAAGAAAGGAGGAGGACTTATACACTCCATAGGCGCCTCAAGTGAAGGGCATTGAAGACATTTTGCACTCTAAAGCTACACTCGAGAGACGCCTCTTTTGGGAGTTTCATTAAGGGCAATTAAGTCTTTTATTATGTAATAGTATAAATAGACACCTTAGCTCTTATTTTCCTAAGTTTTGACATAATGAATTGAGATTGTAATCTTAGTGTTAGATTGTAGTCTTCTCCTTCTCCTTAAGAGAGGAGAACAGAAATTTGAACCTTGAATGCAATTGAAATTGATTTTTCACTTGTATTGGGTTATTTGGCAAGAAAGGTGTGATTGAGGAACTGTGAGTCCTTTGGTCCACCTAAGAGGAAGGTTTGAGCTTCTATTGGTAAGGTGTGTTTGAAGGTTTGAGACACCTTCTTGTGCTATTCATTTGATAGAAGGGTCTTTCTTACCTATCTTTACTTTTTATGCAATCTTCTTCTTCATCCCCTTTCTAGTGTGTTGTTTTCTCTTTGTGTGGTTGCTGATTTTAAGTGTCAATTTCGTGTTTTAGCCTTCCTTTTAGGCTATCATTTGGTATCAAAGCCTTGTTTATGGTTGTTCCAACATCCCTAAATCTTGGTTTTAGTGTTCTTATTAAGAAAATCTCAACAAAAAAATCGAAAAAAAAAAAAAAGTGTTGCCTTGTGTGTTTGTTGTAGATCCAAAATTTCCAAGTTAGATCTACAAGTTTTTATTGTGTTTTGAAGGTTTCTAGTGCTAGATCCTTTCTCTCTAGCACATAGGGAGTCTAGATCTAAGTTTGGAGCAAGATTTGGTTGAATTTGAGCTAGATCCACCATTGGTGTGCCTTGTTTGAAGCTTTTTTGAGGAGGATCTCGTGGTGGACATCTCTTTTGTGACGTGTTGTAGCTGGTTTGTGGATATTTGAGCTTGCCTTGACCCAAGGAACCTAGATCTAAAAGAAAAATTGAAGTTAGGGTTCATTTGCCTTGTGGTCAAACTTCGGTCAACTCTTGAATATTCATATTGTTCTTCACCATCTTCATGTCTTGTTGAAGAAGAATATTCAAAAAGTGTTAGATCCATAAGAAAAAAGATGGAGAGTGAAAAAGTTGTTTGTCCAAAAGCATATTCCAAGAATATTCAAGTCTTCCAAAAAGAAGAGTGGACAAGGGGACAACAAAGTACAATTGAAAGTACAAGGGGGGGGGGGGGGGGGGACCATTGTATTCAAATCCATTTGAACTTGAGAAAAAGGCTCCAACCCACCATTTTTTCCCAAATTTCGTCCAAAACACTCTCCTAAGTGGATCTTTGGGCGAAACTCAAAATTGGAACGTGAAAAAAATTTTGTAAATCGACAACCAACCATATTATGCCACGTCATCACTAGTTGATCAACCTAATTAAGCTCTAAACTAGATTTCTTCGTTTCTCCTTTTTTATTCTAGTTTCTTGTGTGTTAAACTCTATCACTAATTAGCAAACTAGTAACTACCTACTAGGTTGATAATTAATCTTGGGTCCATTTGTTTCGTGTCTTCGATTTTTGTGTGCTTTTCTCGTTTTAAAGTCGTAGTGTTTTTGTTGGTTCAAGTTCGTATATCACTTTATTTGAGTCATTTCAAACAAAGATCGATTCCGGACCAAAGCTTCTACCACTCAAGTAACTTGCCAAGTATTGTCAATTATCCAACACTTGTGAAGCCAAGTGTGAGGTGAGGTTGAGTGAGAGTGTGGTGAGGCTTTTTGAACTAATTTATTTGTTCGTTTTGTAGGTGTTATTTTGCTGTTTTTTGGCTTTTGTCAGGTACCATTGCCATGGAATCCGAAGGGAATACTTCCCAGTCTTTGGGAAATGATGCTATTGGAGCCTTGATGGCTCGGTTTGAGGCCTTTGCCCGAAAAATGGAGGATAATAATGATGCTATGAGGAGAGACATGAAGGGTTATATGGAATCAATGAGGGGTGACATGATTAGAATTAAAGCGGGGATTGATAGACTATGTCCACCAAAACCTCCACAAAATTCAAACCACCAAGTCCCAAATCCACTTGACCAAAGACCCTACACTCCACAAAGCCCCATGCCACAAATCCAAACCCATCATCAACCAAATCCGGTTCCCCCTCTCCAAACTTCCCTAAACCGAATTCCCTCCTTCCAAGTGGAAAAAAAGGAAGATCTAAAACCCATGGAAGGTGAGGCCAAGACTCAAGATGGAGAGGAAATGGAGGTACAAGAAGAATGTGAGAAAGAAAGAAGGAAAGGGAAGGTCTTGGAATGTGAGCTTGAAAAGGGAAAAACAAATTTGATTATGGGACTTGCCCACAAATGTGCCTTGATACTTCCTAACCAAAAGGCTAGCATTTTGCCTAGCTTTGATTCATTTTATGTGCAGGTACAAGATAAAATGATATCCAAGAAGGATCCAAAAGGAGTTCCACATGAAAGCATGGGAAATGAACTAGTGACTACCTTGACCGAGAGCTCCAAAAAAGTGGACTGCCCAAGCCTTACCCGAGGTGACTTTGCTACTTTCAACACTTCTTTGAACTCAAAATGTTGTGATTTAGTGTCTAGTGAAGTGGTTTTGGGTTTACAAATGCATACCTCCTTCCTTAGTAACTCTTTTGTTGTGAATAATGATCAACTTGCTCTTAAAACTAGTTTACTACTTGAATATGGGAATTGTGGGATTGAAAAACCTCAAGTTAGTGTTGATGTTTATAATGTTGATCTTGATAATGAATATGGTCCCTTGAACTTCTTGTGTGGTGAGAACTTTGCTATTAATTGTGTTCTTGGTGATCATGTGTATGGAGAGATTGCGGATGATGAAATGTATATTGTTAAGGGAGGCCTACTAAGTTGTAGGTCCTTATCCTTGTGTGCTAGTCCTCCCTTAAGAACAAATGCTTTAGGTGAGTGTGATACCCTAGTAAATGGAATGAGTAGCTTCAGATTATTCCCTTGGTCACTTCACCCATTTGATCCCGATGTACTAGTGGGGTGGGGAAGGGATTGTTTTGGCTTGTGCTTATTTTCCCTTGATGTTTACCTTAGTCCTATCCTTTGTGATGCATATACTAAATGTTTCATGGACAAAACAAGGGATTGTTGGTTGTATGTCAAATATGTACCCCCTTGGCATGATAATCTAGTGCAAGGGATGCTTAACCACGGCCTAGAGCCTTGCTTACTATTTCCCTTTGAACCCGGAATACTCTTGAGAGGTGAAAGTTATAGTTTCGGGTCATGCTCACTTATTTTTGATATTGATGCTTTTCATGTCTTTGGTATCATTTATGCTAAGTTTTTTATGTCAAATACCAAGGATATGTGGGTGTACGTCAAATGTGAGCAACCATGGGTTGATGATATGAGTGTGGTACTAATACTAACCCTCCTCCCAAGAGGATTGTGTGTTTGTTTTGCTCTCTCTTTGGTTTTGCAAGATCTGAATTTGAGGACAAATTCCTTCAAGATGGAGAGGATGATACAAGCACAAGGAGCACCAAGAGCAAAAGGTATTATATAAGGGTCAAGGCTTCGGAATTAGCAAGCAATTGAACACTTTTTGGAGTATTTTGAAGCCTTGTTCAAGAGAAGAAAGGAGGACTTATACACTCCATAGACGCCTCAAGTGAAGGGCATTGAAGACATTTTGCACTCTAAAGCTACACTCAAGAGGCGCCTCTTTTGGGAGTTTCATTAAGGGCAATTAAGTCTTTTATTATGTAATAGTATAAATAGACACCTTAGCTCTTATTTTTCTAAGTTTTGACATAATGAATTGAGATTGTAATCTTAGTGTTAGATTGTAGTCTTCTCCTTCTCCTTAAGAGAGGAAAACCGAAATTTGAACCTTGAATGCAATTGAAATTGATTTTTCACTTGTATTGGGTTATTTGGCAAGAAAGGTGTGATTGAGGAAGTGTGAGTCATTTGGTCCACCTAAGCGGAAGGTTTGAGCTTCTATTGGTGAGGTGTGTTTGAAGGTTTGAGACACCTTCTTGTGCTATTCATTTGATAGAAGTAAGGGTATTTCTACCTATCTTTACTTTTTATACAATCTTCTTCTTCATCCCCTTTCTAGTGTGTTGTTTTCTCTTTGTGTGGTTGCTGATTTTTTCCTTTTAAGTGTCAATTTCGTGTTTTAGCCTTCCTTTAGGCTATCAAAACCATACTTGCAAATTATAGAAGATGGAAAAAAAAAAAAGTAAATATTATTGTCGCAATCAAGAGTTTTTGGAAGGTGAATTTACAGGTAAGGCGGATCCACCTATTTTTATTTTTATTCTAATTTATTAGGGCACATCAACCTGCGTATCCAAACTTTAAGCAAGCATAAGCTAAACTGAAATCATGCTATTGATAGACCAACATTAGTTACTGATGAGGGTCATTTTATATCAACTACCATCCAAAAATGGAATAACCTATTCTCTCACTGTTTCAATATATAGGGAACTCTTTCTACTTTGGCCGTTCTAAATGGCTAGACTGCGCTACATTTATAATATCATCTTCACATACCTACTCAAATTTTAAACTGAACAATGTTAACATCGTGCTGTAAACACCATGTTCAGTCACACAAATGAAACAGATAAGAGCATGTGTTATCTGGTTCCTCAGAATCCAGGAACCATTAGTAGGCTAACTGAGAAGATTTCAATTAGGTCAAAAAGTTAAGAAAAGTTGCGTTACCAGACGGATTAACATTGAAATGAGCAAGAACATCAGCAGAGTCGTTTATGGGAGAGCGGAAACGCTTGAGGTTCTTTTTGCGGTAGACGGAGAATGAAAAAGCATTGGCAGCAACGGTGATCGTTACTAGGACCCCGGCAAGCTTCGTAGCCGCCGTGAACAGAGCAATAACTGACATTCGTTACCAATCAAAAAGCAGACAGTTGATGTGTGGAAGATAGCGCCCTCGCGAGCCAATACAAATTCAGTTGCGTAACGCATTATGCTTCCTTTAAATTTGGAGTGTATTGCAATGCTGATTATGAACCACAAAGGGTAGTAGTCTGATAGAGCGAATAATCTAAAATATAATGTTATTTATGAATTAATTTTGATGTTTAGTTTGATGTATTAAAAATTACATGAATTATATAAGTTTTTAAAAAAGAATTTTACAAAAGTATTATTCATATATAGTATGTTGGAAAGGATGCTGGAAAATTTTTAAGGGATAATTGTGTTTTTAATCATATTAATGTATTTATTGAATTAATTGCATTACTAATATCATAGATTTTGAGGTACTACTAATACACATCTTAATACACAACAGAGAGTATAACTAATGCAAAGCATTAGTTATAAATAGTCTAAGGGTCGCTTTGTAGAATGTATAAGGATAATATTGAATAGGGTGTATTAATAATGTTTGTATTGTTAATGCAATTATTAGTAATATTGGCATTAGTTACACATGCATTATTTTTTATATAGTGTTTGGTTTGATGTATTAAAGATAATATATATTTATATAATTTTTATAAAAAAGGTGTTTTTTACCAAATTACCCTTCCTTCAACCCTTCTTGTGGAGATAACTTGTACCAGCTCTCCATTTTCATAAAATGGAGTGAAAATAAACGATCTTATGACAAAATCGTTCTTAAGTTTTGTGGAATTGAAGAAGCAAACCCATTTGGATCTTGATACAGAGAGGTATTTAGCGATGTACCAAGTCAGTCGCATTGACGAAGTGATACGAGAGAGACTAGGAACTCACGAAATGACACCAAAACAGTCCACTCAACAAGGCACAAACCGAGGACCCTTTGAGAGCTAGTTTCGGCCAAGAACAAGAATACGAGTTTCACAAGTTAACAAGGTGTTGGTGATACCAAAATCAGTCAACCAATCTAAGTTACAACACAATGTAATGAACAACGAAGAACAACGACAATGTTATAACAAAACAACACCACACGGCTTACAACACAAGATACAAACTACTACAAGATGAAAACAAACAAAAGGATAGATAGTTAGACAAAGGTGGTGTAAATCCTAGTAACCAAAGAGTACATAAAACTCTAAAACCCCTAACACCTCCACACACGATCACCTAACTCTTACGATGACACAAGAGGGGATTCCACCACTCAAGCACCAAGGTTTCTCAAAAAAACAAACAATTACAAGAGATTCCACCCTTGAATTGCTATCCTAGTTACAAGTTTCGGTTTGCCTCAAGTAGAGAGAGGACTTTGGTGTTTCAAATGTCAAGACTTACAACAATAATCAACCAAGCCTCAAAAGACCTATCTTGTTCTATTTATATTACATAATAATTTAGACTTAAAATGACAAAAGTGCCCCTTTAATGAAAAGCCTTCAAAGGCCACCCCTCTAGTGTAGCAAATAAGAAAATGGGCGGCTTTGGGTGTGTCTTTGGTCCATCTCACGTCTCAACATTGAACTTCCTAGGATGATAATTTGCTGCACTTGTACACACGTTGATCTTCATAGTCGCACTTGTATTATCCTCTCCGTCTTGAGAGAAATTTGCCCTCAAATTCAAGCAATCATCACCGGCAAGCTCTCCTCCTTTCATCATCTCTTCATTGCTCTTCCTAAGGTTAGGATGTTCAACCAAGGGTCTCATGATATCATCAAGCATGCTCTTTGGATTTATATGTTCTACAACCTGCACATAAGGAGATTTGATACTAGGCAAAGTGCTAGTATCTCGGTTAGTAATCAACAAAGAGTCCTTGTGGGCAAATCCCATAATCCCAACTCTCGGCTTCTCTCCTTCTTCATACTCCTCACTCTCGGCTTCTTCTTCCATACCCTCACTAAGCATGACTTTCCTTGCCATTTATATAGGCACTACAATCTTACCTTCACACGGCCAAACATCTTCCTCAACCCCCTCATTTGGCTCCTCGAGTTCTACCTTCTCTCCATCTTGAGATTGATCATCAATCTCCTTCGGTTCAAGTCCCACCTCCTCCCCAAAAAAGTACAATTTTCCCTTCCTTAGGATCATATTTCTCCTATTTGGACACTTGTTAGCCTTGTGTCCCCAACCTTGGCATTTAAAACATTGAAAGCCCTTAGAACTAGAAGAGGAATGCGGTTTACCTTCATTTCTCGGAGGGTACCTTTGGTGAGCCTTGTTTTCAGCTTGTGCAGCCTTGTCCTCGGTTTTATCCATATTGGATGGGTCATTTTTGTCCTTGTGCCAACTTGAGGGAGATTGCCCTTTGAGCTTGACACTCGGTTTCTCCCGTAATTCCTTCTCAACTTCCAAGGCGGCTTGGAAGATGGCATCAATGGTGTCAAACTTGTGAAGTGTCAACCGTGAGGAAATGTCCCTATTCAACCCCACCTTGAATCGAACGATGTCATGGCTTACTTTCTCCAATCGATGATCAAGTTTCAAAATGAGTTGTTGGAATTCATCATAGTAAGCCACGACGATTTTGTTCCCTTGCCTCAAGTTGTACAACTTAGCAAGGAAATCTTGATGGTAACTCTCGGGTAAGTACCTTTTTCTCATGAGGTACCTTAACCTAAACCAAGGAAGGGTCTTCCCCTCAATCAAAACATTGCCAAATCGCTTCATATACTCCCACCACGTAGTAGCATAACCCTCAAAATGTGCAATCACATAACAACTTTTTTTCTCCTTGGTAAGGTCATTAACTTGGAAGATTCTCTCACAAGTGGACTCCCAAGCTAGAAATTCTCCTGGATCACTCTCACCTTTGAATGTTGGAAGCCCCACCTTGATTGTATTTAGACCTACATCACAGTTTTGGTTCCCTTGTTGGTTCCAAAGACCAACTCTTCTTTCTCGGCCGTGAACTTCCCTTGGATCACCTTGCCTAACCCACATCTCTTCCCTTCTCATGTAAACATCATCATATGGTCCATAACCAGTATGTTGTTCTCCTCTACCATACCCCTCAACATGGACGGGTCTATTTGGGTTAAGTGGAGCTTGTAGTGGCGGGATTGGATTTGGATAGTGAAGTCTTTGGTCAAGTGGATTTTGGATGGGAGGGCTTGGGTTTGGTGATGGTATTTGGGTTCCAAGTACTTCTTGTTAGACTTGGTGAAGTGGAGGGTGGATTGGTCTATCATGATCTCGGATTTGGGAGTAAGGGTTGGTTTGATTTGTCGCAATAGGTGGATATAGCATTTGGTGCATGACCTCGGGAGTACTAGTTGGTGAAATATGTCGAGGGGTAGAAGGTCGGCTTCTTTGGCTTTCCACTCTCTCCAATCTCCCACCCATTATTGACACTTCACCCTTCATTGATACCACATCCGAGTCTAGTTTTTCAATACCCGCGGTCATCCTAGCCATGTCTCGGGACATAGCTTCAAGGCGAGCCAAAATGATACTAGTAGCATTGTGTTCCCCCGTGGGTTGAGAGTGTGAGGTCTCGGGTTCCATCGCACCAAAAACAGTCCACAATGTCACACATAACACACCAACAAAGGTTTAAGTCTTTGAACTGCAAGCAACAACACCACACAAACGGTAACAAGACAAAACACACGTTGTTGTTGAAGAAAATTTGTTCCAAGACTTTGATGTTCAATACTACACCTTTGAGGAAGATATTTCGGCTATGGTGTAGGTGGACAAGATTTTAGACTCTCTTTTCAAGAGTCAAAAAGTTTTCTACCAACTTTTCACCAACTTGCACTCTTTTGGCAAAACATCCTTTTGGAGTAGCCTTGTCTCTTTCCTCTTTTGTCTATTCTTGAAAATTGTTGTTACTCTTTTTTGGTAAGTATGCTTTTTGAATGTCTCTTTTTCTTTTTCTACTTTGGTGTTGTCTTGTAATTGTTTTCAAGACAAACATAAAGTCTTATACTTCTTTTCTCTCTTCAAGATCAAACAACAACTTCTTCAACACAATACAAGAACACAAGATGAACACCACCACTAATAACAAGAAATCGTCCACTTAACACCACAACACAATCGGAATCTTGCTCAAGAACTTGGGTGGTAGACTCAATAAGTGTTGAGGAGAAAGAGAACCATACTAGAAACAAACTAATAAAACAAAATACACTCAAATCTAGACACAAATCTTGGCTAAACACAACAACAACAACAACAAGAACACTCGGCCAAGAACACCAAACTCAAGAACACAACTCTTTTTGTGAGATTTTCGACCTTAGACACCTTTTCTAGTGTTAGGAAACAAGTATCTAACACTAGAACACACAAAACACAAAAAAGTCACAATAAAACTAGGCACAAATCTCGTCCAAAACAACAACAAGACACAATTTCGGCCAAGACAACAAGAATGGACAGATTTGCTTCTTTTTTGGAATTTTCAGCTTTTCAACACCTTTTTTTTCCGACTTAGAGAGCCTAAGATTGGTAGTGTAGGAACACAACCAGCCTTAGCTCTGATACCAAATGATACGAGAGAGACTAGGAACTCACGAAATGACACCAAAATAGTCCACTCAACAAGGCACAAACCGAGGACCCTTTGAGAGCTAGTTTCGGCCAAGAACAAGGATACGAGTTTCACAAGTTAACAAGGTGTTGGTGACACCAAAATCAGCCAACCCATCTAAGTTACAACACAATATAATGAACAACAAAGAACAACGATAATGTTATAACAAGACAACACCACACGACTTACAACACAAGATACAAACTACTACAAGATGAAAACAAACAAAAGAATAGATAGTTAGACAAAGGTGGTGTAAATCCTAGTAACCAAAGATTACATAAAACTCTAAGACCCCTAACACCTCCACATACAATCACCTAACTCTTACGATGACACAAGAGAGGATTCCACCACTCAAGCGCGAAGATTTCTAAAAAAAAACAATTACAAGAGATTCCACCCTTGAATTTCTATCCTAGTTACAAGTTTCGATTTGCCTTAAGTAGAGAAAGGACTTTGGTGTTTCAAATGTCAAGACTTACAACAATAATCAACCAAGCCTCAAAATACCTATCTTGTTCTATTTATATTACATAATAATTTAGACTTAAAATGACAAAAGTGCGTCTTTAATGAAAAGCCTTCAAAGGCCACCCCTCTAGTGTAGCAAATAAGAAAATAGGCGACTTTGGGTGTGTCTTTGGTCCATCTCATGTCTCAACATTGAACTTCCTAGGATGATAATTTGCTGCACTTGTACACACGTTGATCTTCATAGTCGCACTTGTATCACGAAGACAATCTTTCCAACTTCTTCCATGAAATTGAGGCAGTGAAAGCCGGTGATATTGAAGAAATTACTAATTTCTTGATCGATCTTCAAAATCTGAATGAAGAGACAAAAATTACTCATGGTCCCAAAGTTCTTCGTGGCCTTAGAGATCAAATGGATTTTGATATGATCTTTGTCCTTCGCAAAGCCAAGATTGTCAAGGAAAAACTTGAAGCACTTGACAAATCCAATGTGGCTAATCGCAAATTATCAGTGGCATATGTTGAAGCCACTATGGTTGATCGGGCAGGAGTGAACATGACTAATAGATTGAGTTAGACGAGGCATGAAATTGTAATGGACTTAAAGAAGAGCCTGGACAAACTTCATCAGATTTTTCTTGATATGGTCGTTCTTGTCGACACTCAAGGTGAACAAATTGATGACATTGAGCATAACATGGCCATTGTTAGAAGCTTCATCAGTGGTGGAAAAAGAAGGAGGAAAAATAATTTAAGGGGTAATAATGTCATTTAATAAATGAATACATGTGTTGATAGTCTTGCATTACTAATACATGAAAATAGTGTGTATTACTAATACACACCTCAATAAACAATAGAGTGTATAATTAGTACAAGTATTAGTTATGCATAGTCTAAAAGATGGTACCAAATAATGTATTACTAATACACAAAAACTAATGCATGCATTATATTTTTAATACACTCTACCAAACAACCCCTAAAAATGGACCAAATAAGGTACTAGTAATATACAAGACTAATGCATGCATTATTTTTTTAGGCCAAACCCATCGATAACCCCTCAAACTTGTCCCTAAAATTCACTTAGGCCCCTAAACTAAGGTCTATACCTATTAAACCCCCAACCCCCCCTCCAATTTGGTTCCAATTGGGCATTTTTTGCCCCATCAGCTAAAAGCTCAAAGTGTGTGTTGCACACACGCGTTGATGTGGCAAAAAGGGCTAATTGGAGTTGACACGTGGCATTGTGGGTTCGATAATTATTAAAAATTAATTAGAAAATTATTTAAAAAATAAAAATAAAAAACTGATTATTAAAAAGAAATTATAAAATTAAAAAAACAAATAATTAAAAAATAATTATAAGAAAATATAAAAATAAAAAACTGATTATTAAAAATTTTTTATAAAATTTTTAAAAAATAAAAAATTTCATTGAAGATCCAAATTATTAAAAAATAATTATAAAATTATTTTAAAAATAAAAAACAATTATTAAAAAAATTATAAAATTTTAAAAAAATAAAAATAAAAAATACCATTGAGGATCCAAATTATTAAAAAAGAATTATAAAATTATTTAAAAATAAAAAAAAAATTGCATTGAGGATTCCAATTATTAAAAAATAATTATAAAATTATTTTAAAACTAAAAATAAAAAACTGATTGTTAAAAATAGATTATAAAATTATTTTAAAAATAAAAATAAAAACCAAATTATTAAAAATAGATTATAATTTTTTTTTTAAAATGAAAATAAAAAATGGAATTGAGGATCCAAATTATTAAAAAATAATTATAAAATTATTTATAAAATAAAAATTTAAAACTAATTATTAAAAAGAAATTATAAAAATTTTTAGAAAATAAAAATAAAAAACTCCCCCACCTTCCCCAGCCCCGCTCCCCAGCGTTAATCTCCCCCCTCCCCACGTTCCTCTTCTTCTCCATTAAAGTGAATTTTGCTTCTCCATGAACCTAAAAAACGCACACACACAAAATTTTTGTTTAAATCTACTTCAAGAATTCAAAAGGGGTCTAGAAAAAGGTCATTTTTATTGAATTTTTTCACAAAATGGTGATATTAATGGAAAAAAAAGTGATCTTTCTTATGGAGGAAACAAAGAAATGGTGATAAAAGTGATCTTTCTTGGAGAAAAAAATGATCTTTACTGAAATTTGTTGTAATTTTTCAAGAAATGGTGATACTAGTGGAGGAAAAAGAGTGAATCTTGTTGAAAATTTTCAAGAAATCGGAATAATTATGGTGGATTAAAAAGAATTTATTCATGTGAAGACGTGGGGAGGGTGACGACGAAGACGCGGGGTGGGGTAAGGTTGAAACGATAAAGACGCGGGGTGGGGTGGAGACGCAGAGGGTAGGGTGCTGTGAAGAAGATGACATTGGGGGGGTGGGGTGCTTTTTATAAAAAAAAAAAAATTATAGTAATTAAAAACTATATTAATAAAATAATTTAAATATAAATTTTTTAATTAATATTTTTTGGGGCCCTCAGTGCCACTTGACACATTTCTATTCATAATTTAATTAAAAAAATTACCTCACACGCTTCTCGAGAGTGCATTACACGCACAGTGCCATGTAGGTAAAAAATGCCCAATTGGAACCAAATTTGGGAGGGGAGTAGGGGTTTAATAGGTACAGGCCTTGGTTTAGGGGCCTAAGTGAATTTTAGCGACAAGTTTGAAGGGCTATCGATGGGTTTGACCTTCTTTTTAATACACTCTACCAAACGACCCCTCAGTTATTTTGGGCTTGCATTAGAGACATACAGGCCTAAATGCATTGCTACACCATTTAACCTAGTAGTCAGTTTCTAATTATTTAAGGATTTCTACATAATTGTACAGGCGATAAAAAGAAATATAAATAAAATCACCACATTATATATATATATATATATATATATATATATATATATATAGAGAGAGAGAGAGAGAGAGAAGAGTGAGTTATGGGACGACCAAGGGCATTATAGTCATTTCACAATACAAATTCATCATCCAAAATTCATCTCTTTTCATGGACTCCATTTTTCATTCAATCTTTTTCTCTCTTCTTTAAAATGCACTACTTTTCACTTCTCATCTTAGCTATATAACCCAAAAGAAAATTCTCAAAGTAATCTACAATTTAATGTTTATTATACTATTTCAAATTAATATCATTGTGGACTCCATTTTTCATTCAATCTTTTCTCTCTTCTTTAAAATGCACTACTTCTCACTTCTCATCTTAACTATATAACCCAAAAGAAAATTGTCAAAGTAATCTACAATTTAATGTTTATTATACTATTTTAAATTAATATCATTTTAACAAGTTTTGAATTTCAATAGTTGCATTTAGTTGGGTTAAGAAAAAAATATTATTATGTCGATATAATCATTGCATTTTATGATGTTTGTTTTTCACATAGTTTTGAATATCTGATTTCTAATTTTATTGAATTAATATAACACAATTTAGCTCCAAAATAAGTCAAATTGTCTGCTAAAAAATAAAACGATATAATTTGAACAACTTTTGAAGACAACCTTTGTTTACCACTAAAGCATAGAGAATATTTAGAATTTGGTTGTTGTTGCAAAGGGATTTTTTGATATTTTAATTTTTTGATGAAATGAAATTACTACACATGATAATTAATAGTGTTTTTTATTACATATTTTCATTTTCGCGCTTACTCTTTTTATTAAGACCGATCCACTTGGGTTTTTATAATTAGTTTCTCCTTCCCACATGTTAGATTACTATTTAATCAACACTCCATTCATTTTGAATCAACAATATTCAAGCTAACTTTTTTTACAAAATTAAAATTTTCAATGATTTCAACTACAACCTCATAGTTCTTTTTGATTTTATAGGATAATAAATAATATCTTGTATTTATTGTTTCTCGTAGTGAATATGAAAGAGTATAAAACGATAATTAAAATGAGACGAATAGGTTACTCTTGTAAGGGGCATGTAAAAAACAAACATAATAAGTAAATAGAACAAATGGAGCAAGCTATTAATGTAGTTCCATCATCATTTAATATCCTTATATATTATTTTAAGTTAATTTATATAAAGGCTCTTAATTGAGATTAAAATTATTATAATATAAATTTGAAAGTATTGATTTTTTTTCAGACGACTCTATAAGATGAAAAAAAAATGTAATTAGCAAAAATTATTGCCACTAAAACTATGAGAAAAACTAAAACTCAATAAATATCAAAATAAATCTATGTTTAGCTATAACTAAGAAAATAAATACTCACAAATTTTATAAAAATATCAATATTTTTTTTATATTTAAGATCTTCATCGAAGCGCAACTATTAAATATTTTAAATTATGTCATTATATAAAATATTTAAGTACTTGTAGCTTTTTGATATATTTTAATTCTCTGATAATATTTTATTTCTCATAATTAAAATTATCCAATTATGTGATTAAAAACTCTAATAATTAAGAAAATTTATCAACAAGACTTGATTAACATATCATTAGATATACTAATTATACAATCAAAAAAAATTATGATATAAATTTTTATTTTATACTTTGAGTTTGGGCCCGGACTTAATACGAGCCTCATGAAACTGTAATATATATATATATATATATATATATATAGAGAGAGAGAGAGAGAGAGAGACTAGTTCTCGACATGTGTGTTGCGCGTGTCCCATATAAGGTCATATAATAAAAATATTACAAGCTCAATTTAAAAAATAGTTAAGTTATTTACAATCTCTTTTGTCGATTAAAGTTCAGCAAAAATGTAGAAGAGGTACAGAGAAATGCTAATAAACTCTTTGCCATGCAAAATATTAAGTAGACAAGAAGCTACAAATTCTTATAGCATTTGAACTATAAAAAGGAACAAATCGTACAAATTTCTGAAAGGATACAACTCTATCTTCACATACAATTCTGAGTACTATAATAGATAGATTTCCAAAAATGATTAAAAAGAAGTCTAAAGGTACAACATAAACTACACATGTGATTAATCCTCAAAATGAGATTAATTAGGAATCAGACTTTGATTAAGTGACTCTGTGCAGAATTTCTTTCGCATGTATGATGCATTAATAACATTGTCCAAGAAAGTATATCCTTAAGTAAAATATTTTGAAAAAATATTCATAGATTTAACTTTTTTCTAAACCTGAGTTTATTTTAACCGACTCTTTTGAAGAAACAATATTATACTAAAGGAAGTGAATATGTTATTGATATATGATACAAAAAGTACTAAAAGAAAGTCAATACTTGCGGCATGAACTAACTAGAACAGATATACCTACTGCAGATATTGGTAAGTGAAATAGAATCTTTTGAGTGAAGAAATTGGGCAGAAGGAAAATAAATAGAATAATTGAACAAACACACCTTCTTGTGCACTTTTATAGAGTGCGTTAAAGAATGTGAAAAGATTGTCTAAAACTGATATTATGAGGAAGATGAAAAAACTACAAACGGTCAATAATAATTAAAAAAAATTTACATTGATATAAATTAGGAATGCAAAAGAGTTAGTATAGAGAAGTTATCATGAAAGATGAAAGAAAGAAATATAATAATTGAAATGAATTCAACATCTATTAGAAGTGCTCCATTAATGAGAGAGTCATTTAAGAGGTGAAATAAATAAATACTAATTATGCTAAAAAAATATTTCAAGAAGCACTAAAGTACAATTATTAAATTGTGAGGGGCTGAAGCATTTTATTATATTTTCAATTTAAAGATAAAATTATTTAAAAAAATATATACTTTTACTTTACGAATAAAATGGTAATCTAACTTTGAAGTTGGGAGCTTCCCACTTTTAGTATAACATATATATATATATGTATGTATGTATGTATGTATATCTATATATATGTAGATATACATATATATATACACACACACACTAGTGACAAACAGTTCTGGGATGTAAGTTTGAGACTTGCATCTCATTTATTTATATATTTGAAATTCTTCTGCTTTTTTTTTCTTTTCGCTTTTGATTCCCTGTAACTCTTGTTCTTTGTATTGTGTTAGACTTACTTATCTGGAGGGTGTGATAAGTGCTATCACATGCCTATTTTTAAATCGTGACACATATAATGCGATAATAATTGATTGCATCTTTTAAGTGATCCTAGACATTTAAATCTAATATATCTCTTGTTTTGTTTTTCTTTCTAAAATTGGGTAGCACATTTCTAAATGGTTATTGATAGCACTTCTTGCATTTTTATAGTAGTGCATCCATTCTCTCAAAATCTTGGATACGCCTCTAAATGATGAGAGTACAAAAATCATGTTTTTTCTTAACAATTTTCGTCCATTGGCTTTTCGTTTTGCTATGGTGACTTACAATAACTAATGACCATTTAAAGTTGTATTTTTGTTCTAAGTTGCATTGTTTGTGTATGTACATCTGAGAAAATATTTTGAATACAAATATGAATATCGTTTTTGATTCTATATCATAGTTTTAATATATTTAGTCAATATGTAATAAAGAATTTGATAACTTATAAAAATTAAAACAATCTCAGGCATGCAAATCACAAATAAATAAAAAAGAATAATATTAGAAAAATATCATATACCAGTGAAATATAAATATATTTCTATCATAATTGATATTTTGTGAGTTGCCTGAACTCATTCCTATAATACGAATAAAGATGGAGAAAATAAAAGGGTATGGATAAGCAATCGAGCACTCTAACCAACAATGTGCAATTAAATTAAGTTCTTGGATATCTTAGAAACAATCACAGAATAAAAATCATAACTATTGTTCAAGAACAGAGAAACCACATCCATTCTATACCATAAAAGTTGTTGTAATATTTATATATAGTCTTCAGACGATAAAGATTAAAATCAATAGCATAAAAATAGAGCAGATCAGAAAACATACATTATTCTACACCTTAAAGTGCTGAAATAACCTTAAATAAACGTGTGAATTGTCTTTAGATTTTAATATATAAGAAATCTTTTCACCCAAAATTGCTAACTACAAAAGAAGAAGGGGTAAAAACTCAAAATCAATTTTTTCACTAACGTAAATAAAGATACCAACAGAAAAAATAAAGCTTGCACCTTTCAGAAAATAGGTGTTGAGACCAAGGTAATGTCTCTTCAAAGTATGTAGTTCTTCGCGAGCAACACGGGTATTCTTCAAAACGGTGGAATGAAGCGGTAAACAATCGCATGAAATTTGGCTTCGCATAAAACATTGGCTTCTCTTTATTAGGCACACTAATTTTTTTTAATTTAATAAGGTGTTTAAATTAATAAAAAGGGTATTTTAATGATTTCACTTTAAAATTTAGGAAGTTCATGTTTTAAGGTAGTATACACATTACTACTACTATAGAGAAGGCTTAAATTTCAACAAATCAACTTTATGCCATTCATTTTAGGATCAAGGACAATTTATCATTACATTCATTAACAAAGTATTTCTTCATTACGTGGCTCATATTTCTTCGGCCACCTACATTTGGCCGGTAGTTGAACAACAACTCAGCACTTCTCTATCGGCCTACCCAAAAAAACTCCCTTTGTCATTTCATGAAGATCTATCAACTCATTAGCTTTCATCAGAATTACCCTCTCTTTTTTATGTCTACATTATTTTCTATCATCTCTTTTGACGAGTTTTGGTAAAGTTTTTGCCCTGAGCAATTATCACGCAACAGAAGAAGAAGATTAGTATAGTGTCTACACTGAATTTTTTATAAATTTAAAAAATTATTTTATTTAATAATTATGGTGTCTACACTAGCTCGTGCGGAGTTTGATTAATTTCATTGGGTATCATCTACTCTCATGTAATACCCAGGTGTTAGACCTTATAAATTTTTGGGTTTAGTCATCACTGTACGAGGTACGTCTCAGGTGACGAGTCGTGAAGACGCCTCACGAGTCATATAGTGCCAATCATGGTCTAACTAGTGATATGGCCCATTGTTTCTATTGTGGTTACAACTCCGACCCTACAAGTCGTAAGGTGAGGTCACGAGTCATAGGGTGTGACTCGTGACCAAACTGGGGGAGGTGTTCTTGGGTATTGCCCAGACTGTGAGTCATGGTGATGACTCGTGACTGTTTATCACGAGTCGTTACGAGACTCATAACGACTAGGAGTTATAATTCCTACATGATTTTGTTAAGGGCATTGTGCTATTTTCCTTCCATCTCATTAATTTCAATGACTTAAAACCTTTCCCTTAGCCCTATTTCCACCAATTAACATAACATAAACACTCTCTTCTCTCTCAAATTTCCCAATCAAGAGCAAGGCTAGGGTTTCTAATAATTGAGCACATATGCTTCAAATTATGGTTTCTTCTCCAAATTCTTGATATTCTTAAGCATATATCTCTTTTCTTACTTGATTGTGTATAAAAACATGTGTTTACTCATTATTCATGTGGTTTGAATTATGGGTTTTGAATGATGGGTTGAGGGTTTTGAATGATTATTACTTGGTTGGTTTTGCCATGGTTTTGGAAGTGTTATTTATGCTTTAACTTGTGGTTTTTGAACTAATTGGATGTCTAGGCATGGTGAATGTGACGGGGGCAATGAATTCTCCTAAAATTATGGTTTTTGGTTTGAAATTGGTATTAACTTCAACCCAGTTGCATAATTGGTTTTGAATTATGGACAATCATATGGTTTTCCTTACTGTTATAAGCTACTGCATTTTATTAAATAGCTAAATGGATAAAAATAATTTTGAAAAGGGCCTTGATGGCCATTGTACAGTTTTTAAATTGGAACTTGGGGGTCTTGGATTCCCCCAAGTTGATGGATGATTGGAATTTCATAATTCTATAATCTTGAAAGTATAATTAATTTGTATGACTATACCAACGGTAAATGCCTAAATGGATAACTACTTGGTTAAGTAGATGGGTTATGTGCAAATATTTTAATTTGGGCTTAAAAGAGGTTATGTAGCTCGCCATGGAAGGTGGAGGTCCCGAGGGGATCGATACTAAAAATCCTGTTTACCGGCATGGGAGTCTTTATGATCATGTGCATAGCTTACACTTTAAGTATATTTTAGAATGGCTGAGGTCGTGGATTTCCTAGCCCTTCCTCGAATGTTTCCTAGTTCGTGCAGCTAACACGCATTGGAGCCCTTTCAATAGGTGGAGCTGAACCCATATAGGTCGTGGGTTCCCTTAGGACGGTTAAATCTACACAGTCCAGGTTAATAGTTTTAAATCTCATGCTTAAACCCTGTACCCTATCCTAAATCTCATATATATATGTGTGTGCATGCATGTGAACTTATACATTGAGATTTGGTTTTACATTGAGATTTGGTTTTATTTTGGAAATGACATTGTTTTATCCTTATCTTGAGTTACATTATAGCGCTCACCCCGCTAACCATCCTAGGATGCTACATTATTTCATAATATAGGGTCTGAGGATACATCTTTTATCGATGTGCAACGTTAGGTGTATTCTGGTTTGTTGGTTGGTCTGCATTGAAGTGGTAAGCCTCCATCTTCCAAAAGACCGAAACTTTCATTGCTTTTCTTATGAGTATTAAAATCCTATCAATTTTTTTTTCATATTTTGGATTTCTTTTTGGCCATGGTCGGGGGCATGTCCTGAACTAACTTGGTATTTCAGTTTAAAGGCTTTTGTGGACAGATTATAGGTTGGTCATTATTTTGAACTCTTAATTCCATATGAGTTATATTAACTGTCTTATCTTTATACTCTGGTTGCTTCCATTATTATTATTTTGTATTGTGTTCTAGTTGGCTAGGCCAAAAGGGTGGTCTCTAGCTCTCGGTGGGATTGAGTTACCCATCACAACTAGGTTCGGGGTTGGGTCAGGACAAGCTTGGTAACAAAGCATAGGTTCAGGGTCATTAGTGTCCACATAGCCGTGTCGAGTAGAGTTCCCTTTATGGGTGTGTAGCGCGCCACACATATACGGGGAAGGATACAAGACATTTAAGAATATTTTCCTTTCTTGTGTTCTATTTTGGGCTATAGAGTCTGGTGTCATGAAATTCTCTAACTCCTAGTTTGCTTATATTTCAAATCATGCCTCCCCAAAGATCTGATATTCATAGGAACTCTGACGGGCCCTCTGTCTTACCTAAGGATAATGTAGATGGAACTCGACCTACTTATGAGGTGCAGAGTCGGTATAAGGTCCCTGCTCCTGACTATACTACCCTATATGGAGTTTCACTAGCCCCTACTAGTCTTACCGTGTCGGTGACACTTATGCTTAGTCACCTCAAGGAGATATCTTTAACACGAAGTTCTGTTGGTCTATTCATTTTCTTACCCAATTGGTGGCCTCTCAGTCTCATCAGTTTGGTCTTGTTGGCTCTTCTGTGGTTTCATCTAAGGTTTCTCGGGTTGGTCAGTTCATGAGGTTGAATCCCCCAACCTTTACAGGCTCTAAGGTTGAGGAGGATCCTTATGGATTCATTGATGGGATAAAGAAAATCTTTAGGGTGATGTATGCTACTGATGTAGAGGGTGTAGAGTTTGCTTTTTATCAGTTGAGAGATGATGCTTATCGAGGGTATAAGGAGTGGGAGCAGTTAAGGGGTGATGATGCTAAGCGGGCAATGTATGAGGAGTTTTCAGATGGTTTTCTTGATCATTTCTTTCCTTAGGAGTTGGGGGAGGCCAAAGCTGAAGAGTTTGTGAACTTGAGGCAATGTGGGATGAGTGTAAAGTAATATGACCTAAAGTTCCATAAGTTGTGTCATTTTGCTCTAGTTAGTGTTTAGTATGAGGGCTAGAATGAGAAAGTTTGCTTCGAATTTGTCTCGAGAATTGGTACTGAAGTGTAAAGTTGTGATGTTGAACAATGATATGGACATCTCCAGACTGATGGTTTATATACAACAGGTTAAAGATGAAAGGAAGAAACTCACAGAGATTGAAGAGAGACAGAGTAAGAAGTTTAGGTATTCAGAGCTGGGGGAGGGTCAGTAGAATAGTGGGAGAGACTGCAGATATTGGACTAAGAAGAAGAACTTAGGTAATTCTTATTCGTTTGCGAGTGCTCCATACCCTAAACCTTCGAATGATCACCATTTTCAGGCTAGTAATAGTCCTAAGGCACAGGGTACCTAATCTCAAGCTAGTGGAGCTCAGTTATCCCCACCCACTCTCCTTGCTATTTTTATGGGCAACTTTACTGTGGTTGTTGTGATGAGAGAAGGAATCGGTGCTATAATTGTGGTTAGCCGAGGCATATACAGCGATATTATCCTTTAGCTAACGTGGCTACCGAAGCTAATAAGGCCCCAATTGCTACTTCATCGGCTCCTACACCAAAGGGTGCTATTTTTGGTACCGACACTAACCAAAATTATATCTATTCTCTTGCCAGCCGTTAGGAATCCAAGACATCTCCTGATGTTATTACTGGTATATTAAATATTTTCTCTCGAGATATGTAATATTTGCTTGATCTAGAGTCTACCCTTTTTTATGTGACCTCTTATATGGCTGTGCATTTTGGTTTTGTTCCTGAAAATATTTTTGACTTTTTTTTCTACTCCGATGGGTGATACTATTGTGGTTAAAAAGATAGGGGTTGTGTGGTGTCTATCTTTCATAAGTAGACCTTGGTGGATTTGGTAGAGATTGATATGGCAGATTTCGATGTGATCTTAAGGATAGATTGACTTTATTCATGCTATGCTTCTTTGGATTGTGGGACTCGAAAAGTAAGTTTACAATTTCCTAATGAACCAGTAATTATATGGGAGAGAAGTTCCTTAGTGCCTAAATGAAGGTTTATCTTCTATCTTACAACTTAAAAGTTGATTTCCAAGGAGTGTCTTTATTATTTGGTTAGGGTTAAAGATCCTAATTCTGAGGTCCCCTCTGTGCAATCTGTTACTATTGTCAATGAGTTTCCTGATGTATTTCCTAAGGATCTTCCAGTCATTCCTCCCGATAGGGAAATAGACTTTGGGATTGATCTTCTATCGGATACCCATCCTATATCTATTTTTATCTATAGAATGGCTTTGGCTGAGTTGAAGAAAAAGTAGTTAATGGTTCTCTAGAATAAGGGTTTCATTCATCCTAGTATTTCTCTATGAAGTTCTTCTGTTCTTTTTATGAGTAATAAAGATGGGTCTCTCTAGATATATATAGATTATCGATAGTTGAATAAGGTTACTGTGAAGAATAAGTACCCTCTTCCTAGGATTGATGATTTTTTTACCAGCTTCAGGGTGCTAGATGATTCTCTAAGATTGAATTTGAGTTATCATCAGTTGAAGATCTGGGAAATTGATTTTCCCAAGACTTCTTTCCAAACCCGATATGGTCATTATGAATTCTTGGTTATATAATTTGGATTGACTAATGCTTCGACTACTTTCATTGATCTTATGAATCTAGTTTTCAGGTAGTTTTTGGACTTGTTTGTTATTGTCTTCATTGATGATATTTTGATGTATTCTAAGAGCAAGGAGGATCATGTCAATCACCTCCGAATTGTGTTGTGGACCCTTAAGGATCAACAGTTGTATGGAAATTTTTCTAAGTATGAGTTTTGGTTGAATGCTGTGACTTTCCTTGGGCATGTTGTTTCTAGTGAGGGGATCAAGATGGATCTAAAAAAAGTTAAGGGGATTAAGAGGTGGCCTAGACCCATGACTCCAACTGATATTCGGAGCTTCTTAGGCTTGGCAAGGTATTATAGGAGATTTGTGGAGAGTTTCTCTTCTATTGCTTCTCCATTGACAAGATTGACTAAAAAAGGTGAAGTTATTGTGGTCTAATATTTGTGTGGGTAGCTTTGAGAAGTTAAAGAATAGGTTGACTTCTGTGCCAGTTCTGACCTTGCCTGATGGCACTGATGGATTTGTTGTGTATTGTGATGCGTTCCGTGTGGGGCTGGGTTGCATATTGATGCAACATGGTAATGTTGTGGCCTATGCTTCTAGGTAACTTAAGGTTTATGAGAAGAATTATCCAACTCATGATTTAGACTTGGAGGCTGCGGTTTTTACTTTGAAGATTTGGAGCCATTATTTGTATGGGGTGGATATGGACATTTATTCCTATCATAAGAGCTTGCAATATGTGTTTACTCAGAAGGAGTTGAATCTTTAGCAGAGGCGATGCCTTGAATTACTTAAGGATTACGACATGAGTCTTCACTACTATCCAGGTAAAGGTAATGTGGTTGCTGATGCTTTTAGTTGGTTATCTATGGGGAGCTTATCTCATGTGGATGAGGAAAAAAAGGATTGGTGAAGTATATTCACTGGTCGTCCAACTTGGGAGTTCATATTTAGACTTTGAGGATGGAGGGTTAATTGTGCAAGAAGTGGTTAAATCATCTCTTGGTGCTGAGTTGAAGGAGAAGCAAACTTTGGATCCCATTCTTATATAGATTAAAAATGATGTGGAAAAGAAAAAAGTTATGGCCTTAGAGATTGATGGTAATGGTACTTGAGGTCCAAGGGTAGGTTGTGTATTCATAATATGATGGGTTGCGAGAGAGGATTCTGATAGAGGCTAATGAGTTGAGGTATACTGTTTATCCAGGTTCGACAAAGATGTACCATGACTTGAAAAAGATTTATTAGTGGAATAATATGATGAGAGATGTGGTGAATTTCGTGGCTAAGTGTATGGTCTGTCAGCAAGTGAAGGTAGAAAACTTGAAACCTTGTGGTAAATCTCAAGAGATAGAGTTGCCTATATAGAAGTGGAAGGTGATTTATATGGACTTCATTACGGGCCTTCTGTAGTCTCACTATTAGTATGATTTGATTTGGGTCATTGTGGATAGGAAGGCTAAGTCTGCTCATTTCTTAACTATGAGGACTACCTACTCTGGGGAGGATTATGCTAATTTATTCATTGAGGAGATAGTTAGATTGCATAGAGCGCCGGTGTCCATAATTTTGGATCAAGGTACGCAATCGTTTTCTCACGTTTGGCATTCATTTTAGATTGGTTTGGGGAGTAAGGTGAACCTTAGCACCGGGTTCCACCCTCAAATAGATAAATAAGCGAAACAGGCTATTCAGACCTTAAAGGATATGCTAAAGGCCCGTGTGGTTGACTTTAAGGAAAGTTGTCCAAAGTCGCCAGAAGTATTATGTAAAAGTGAGGCGAAGGGAGTTTGAGTTTTTGTCTAATGATTTGGTGTTCTTAAAAGTTTTTCCTATGAAGGGAGTTATAAGGTTTGGGGAGAAGAAAAAGCTCAGTCCCCGTTATATTTGCCCATATCAGATTTTGAGGAGAGTTGGGAATGTTGATTATGAGTTGGAGTTGCCTGCGAGTTTTGGTTCTATTAATTCAGTTTTCCATGTGTCGATGTTGAAGAATTGTATGGGTGATCTTTCTTTGATTGTTCTTGTGGACGATATTGGTATTTTGGATTCTTGTCTTAAGGAAGTCCCAATTGAGATTTTGGTTAGGCAGGTCCGTAGTTTGAGGACTGAGGACGTGGCTTTGGTAAAAGTCCTTTGGAAAAATCAAAAGGTGGAATCAGGTACTTGGGAATCTGAATAGGATATAAAGTCCAAATATTCATTCTTATTCCCGCGTTGGATGGAAACATTTTAGGTATGGGTTCCCTTTTTTCTCTTATCACTTTTTAATTTTTGTCCATGGTTTTATGGTTGCATTCTTTCTTGCTATCATACTAATGAGTGCCTTGACTTCTTATTCGGGGATGAATGATCCGGAAGGGGGTTAATGTTATACCCAGGTGTTAGACCCTACAAATTTTTGGGTTTAGTCATCATTGTCCAGGGTATGGCTCAGGTTATGAGTTGTGAAGACTCCGCACAAGTCGTATAGTGTCATTCATGGTCTAACTAGTGAGATGGACCATTTTTTCTGTTGTCGTTATTACTACAACCCTACCAATCATAAAGTGAGGTCATGAGTCGTAGGGTGTGACTCATGACCAAACCATTAGAGGTGGTCCTGGGTACTGCCCAGACTTTGAGTCACGATGACGACTTATGACCGGTCATCACGAGTTGTTACGAGACCCATAACGATTGGGAGTTATAATTCCCATATGATTTCATTAAGGGCATTGTGTTTTTTTATTTTATCCCATTACTCTCCACGATTCACAACCTTTCCCTTAACCCTATTTCCACCAATTAACATAACATAAACACTCTCTTCTCTCTCAAATTCTCCAATAAAAAAACAAGGTTAGGGTTTCTAAGAATTGCGTGCACATGGTTCAAATTGTGGTCTTTTCTCTAAATTCTTGATATTCTTAGGCATGTATCTCTTTCTTAACTTGATTTTTTATAAAAACATGTTTTTACTCATTATTCATGTGGTTTTGATTGTGGGTTTTGAATGATGGGTTGAGGGTTTTGAATGGTTGTTACTTGGTTGGTTTTCCATGGTTTTAGAATTGTTATTCTTGCAATAACTTGTGGTTTTCGTACTAATTCGATGCCTGGGCATGGTGAATGGGGCGGGGATCGTGGATTCCCTCAAAATTATGGTTTTTGGTGTGAAATTTGTATTAACCTCAACCCACTTGCATAATTGGTCTTGAATTATGGACAATCACATGGTTTTGCTTACTGTTCTAAGTTATTGCATTTCATTAAATGGCTAAACGAATAAAAATGGTTTTGAAATGGGCCTTGGTGGCCATGGTACGACTTTTAAATTGGAACTTAGGGGTCGTGGATTCCCCTAGGTTGATGGGTGATTGGAATGGCATAATTCTATAAGCTTGCAAGTATAATTAATTAGTATGACGATACCAATGGTAAATGCCTAAATGGCAACTACTTGGTTCAATGGATGTGTTATGTGCAAATGTTTTAATTTGCACTTAAAGGGGGTTGTGTAGCTTGCTTTGAAAGGTGGAGTCCCCGGGGGACCGATACTAGAAACCACATTTGCCGGCGTGGGGGTCTTTATGACTGTGGGCATAGCTCACACTTATATACATATACATATATATATATATCTATATATATCTCATGCTTTGAGCTACATAGTCTAGGTTAATGGTTTTAAATCTCATGCTTAAACCATTTTCCCTATCCCGACATCTCATAATATGCATGTATTTGAACATGTACATTGAGATTTGGTTTTATTTTGGAAATGACATTATTTTATTCTTATCTTGAGTTACATGATAGCGCTCACCTCGCTAATCATCTTAGGACACTATATTGTTTCATAATTAGGGTCTGAGGACACCTTTTTAACCCCTATGTAGCGTTAGGTGGATTTTGATTCATTGGTTGGTCTGGGTTGAAGTGGTGAGCTTCCATCTTTTGGAAGGCTGGACGTTTTATTGCTTTCCTTATGAGTATCAGAATCCTATTTTTTTTTTTTTTCATATTTTGGATTTCCTTTTTGGTATGGCCGGGGGCATGTCCCGACCTAACTTGTTATTTTGATTTAAAGGCTTTTGTGGACAGATTGTGGATTGTTCATTGTTTTGAACTCTTAGTTCCATGTGAGTTACATTAACTGTCTTATCTTTATATTCTGATTACTTTCGCTATTATTATTTTGTGTTGTGTTCTGATTGGCTAGTCTAAGGGGTGGTCTCCGACTCTCGGTAGGCTTGAGTTACCCATCACGACTTGGCCTGGGTCGGGTTGTGATACCTCACCACTATAGGTATAGGGTAAATTTATTTGCTAAGGCTTGGATAAATCGAGAATAAAAAACTAATGTTAGCTATAATTTGAAACCTCTTTAGGATATTGTTTAATAGTAGCATATGAGCGACATGCTGTTTGATTTCTGGTAGTTTGAGTGGTGTCATTTTCATGAAATTTTTGTGTTTGAATTTGGATATTTGGTGATTCTTATTTTGATTAATTTTATCATTTTCTTGCAATTTTGTGTTAGAATTTGATTACTTGGTGACAAAACTGAGAAATTTTGTCACTTTCTTAAAATTTTTGTTATAGAATTTGGATACTTGGTGATAATACTCTCTTATTTTGATAAATTCTTTGGTGAAGTTTTCCTCTAGTTTTTGTTCTGTGATGGCGGTGAAGACTAATGAAGTTGTTGAAGGATTTCTGGCGGTGAAATTAATGAAATTGTTTCTATCTTTAGCTATAAAATGGGGGATTTGCTGGATATGAAGAACTTGAAAGTTCACCATTTGAGTGGTGCTATGACTAATAAGGTTTATATGATAAGTTGGCCTACTAAGAGTGAAAACGTCTCGAGGAGAGTTTTGGTTAGAATTTATGGTGAAGGTATCAAGTGTTTCATTGATAGGGATGGGTAGATTAAAACTTTTGAGTCCTTGTCAAAGAAGGGTCAAGGACCTAAGCTTCTTCGTTAGTTTGCAAATGGTAGAGTTAAGAAGTTCATTTATGCAAGGGTATGTCAAATTTCTGAGCTATTTTCCTTACTTTGTCCATCAAGTTAGCATTACTATTGTTTTGAAGTTTATCTACTGGATATGTGTGGCTTTGTAGGTGTATATTACTATTAATGTTAATGCTTTATATTTATTTTTCTAGAAGTGAAATCAGAAACAAAATGAGTACACCATGGAATGAGATTTTTAGGATTTTAGTCTTGTGTGTTTTAATAAGGATATCAGCATATATGGAGGGTAAATAGTAGTGCTTTGAGTTTAATAAACAATGCCTTTTAGACAAAATCTCCTATAGTTTGGCTTTCCTTCCTAAGCTTAGGTAACACAATGAATTGTGTTAAGTGAAAATTATTTCATACAGATTTTGTACAATCAATGGCTTTTTTTCTTTGGAGGGAATGGTGGATCTTTATTTGATGCACTCCTTTTAAATAACCGAGTAGCTTACCGGATCTTATAAATAAAGCTTTATGCATCTCGAAGAAGTATGATGACGTCCAAGCAACACCTCCTTTTAAATAATAGTACGATCGCTGTCAAGATATAGTAACCCAACTAAGGTTGGGGTCGAATCCCAAAGGAACACGTGGACTTGCAGATCTCAGTAGTTGTAGTCTATGGGCAAAACAAGAAAAGTAAGTGGAGGGATTTGTTTGTAGTAATCTCGAGCAAAGAACAGTTTTGACTTGGTTGAAATCAGTTGTAAGTAAAAACTAGGATTGTGTTCCCCCCGTCTTCTCAACTCCGTAGGCTTATCATGTGTTGTTGAACAAAACCAATATCTTGCATGCAAAATCGATAAGTTATGTACTTTCTGCAGTCTTTTGGACGAGCAAAAGGATTTTACCCTTTACCTTTTGAGTCTTAGGGTGTTCTATGCCTAACCCTTATCTTGATCCCAATAACTATTACCTTTTGAGTCTCTAGTTATTAGATGAAACCTAACCATCTTACGTATATAGAACCTAGAAGCGTGGATCGATAGTTAAACTCCAAATTACTGTTATCTTTATCTTTTCCTAGTCACTACTCCTATTTAGGAGTAAGTAGCAATATCTTGGCGGGATCGTAATGTGTGCACCCATTAAGAAAACAATCATAATGAAGATAAAGCAATTCATGCCATGAGTATTGGTTCAGATCAACAATCACACTTCTCCTACTTCATCAATTCGCAAGGGTTTCCATAACCCTAACTATGGGTTTTAGCTGCTCATGATTGTGAAGAAATCAATAACATTCATAATAGAAAGCATAAATAAAATCACAATGATAAGATGAATAAAAACTCACAACCATAACTAAATAAATCAACTAAAGTCAATACAAAAGAATCCCAAGGTCAAAGACGAATCGTGGAATCAAAATATATTTTGAGTATCAAAAGTGCGTAACTCCTACTAAAAAGTACATAAGGGGTATTTATAGTACATGAGGAAACCCTAAAAACAAAGCCCGAATAGAATAGGAGAAAACAAAGTCGGTGGCCACATTGTGGTCTGCACCTGTGGTTTGTTCATGGGCGCAGGTACTACCTATGGTGTGGCTTCGTGTGTAGGTATGAACTGCAGGTACCGGATGGGTAAAATCTTGCAAGTCATCTCTCAGGATTTTGGACTTCTGGCACCTGCTTTGTCTACCTGCGGTCTGTAGGTCCTATCTGTGGTACGTGAGTTGACTTAGTTAGTGTCGAGAGTTAGTTTTTCATCTCTTCTTTGATTCTCGAACATGCTTTGATCACGATTATGCCAAAAAATATCCCGATCATCCATAATAGCTCCAAAAAGTAGCCAAAACACCTTTTTCACGAACTTAGCATCCAAAACATGGCTTCATACAAAACATACCCTAAAACAGATCATATCTAACAAAATGGCCTCAGAAACTTTCATATTTTCCTTATTTTATCCATCGAAAGTGCTATATTTCTATAGCACATCAAAGTATCACATCATCTTATGAGGACATGTACTTTGAAGGAATTTAGAAAATCTATCTTTGTTCTCTACTTTTTCAAGTTAATGTTGTTGTATATACTCTTTCAAATACATAATTTGTTTTATATGGTATTAAATGTGAGATCTCATATGAAAGTATTTGTTGTAGTGAGAAGTTATGATAGGAATTGCTTCACCATTCACTGTATATAATTTTAATTGTAGGATATTTTGAGCCTAGATTTAGAATAGCATATCCTTTTTGAGCCTTTTTCTTATGCAAGAATATATGGACTATTCATCAAAACTTTCCTCTCAACTTGTGACAAAGATGAGTTAGGAAAATGGGTAGGTTGAGTGAAGTCACGTTTTCACTATTTGCTGGTCAATAAATATCCCTGTTGCAGATTTGTTTTCTCTATTTCAGTAAAGGTATCATCAGTATTTAGCTTATTGTGTCGACATATTGGCTGCTATAATTTACTGGGCTGAGTTGGTCCTAAAATCATGACGTTAATTATACATCTCATATAGATGGAAACCAAGATAGACAGATATGTATCCTTAGTTTTAATTAAGTAGGGAGCTGAGGTTGTGAGTTCATTTTAATTATTCTCTATTGTGTTTCTATAAAACTTTCCTATAATATAAAGATTTTGTGTGTGGGTAAGGATCTTTTGTTTATGTTTAAAAGTCAGTAATAATAAGTACTACTATTTCTACCAAAGTTCATTTGATGGCAAGTAATTGTTGATACTTGACTCTAGAGTTTTTGTAACATTTTATCTTGTTTTTCTATTGATAACATCAAAGGGTATTTGAGTCAACATTTGTGGGTGACATGAGGTGTATCTATCCTCGACCTGCTCAAATCTAGTACTACCCCCTGATATCATCTGCCCAAAGAGGGTAGTCATCTCGGTCTCGACAACCTTCAACCGAGCAGCTGTGGTCCTATGGCCATCCATTAAGCTTTGCAAAAACACATTGGATATAGTAATCATACCTGTCACATGAGCTGTAGTGGGTGGGTGAGTAGGTTCTGTAGATGCACCAACCGGCTCTGAGGTCGAAGCCGAGGCTGAAAAAGAAATAGCCTGCGTGCCCTCACCCCGTGTACTCGAATATAGAGCCTCTCTATGCTCTATTATCTCCATGTCAATACTAACACCCGCATCATCTATATGTGCCTCATCAGGCTCTACGAAAACTGTTGGTCCCTCAGACTAGGCCTATGGTACTGCTGCCTACTATCTTGATCTCCTAGAAGTGCTTGGATATTCCAGACCCTTCATGGTCCTCGTTTGCACAATTGCTGTTGTAAGTACCCTCCCGTCTATACCTGGTAACTAGTCATACTGGCCTCATCGCACAACCTCGGAATCATGCAAGGGAATAGTATATTAGTCTACTCACCAAAGGCTCTGTCATATAACTCATACCTGAGGATGACAACAAAATCAATATCATAACCAGCCATCATATAAGAAACCAATCCAGCTCCCTCCCACGTCAAAGTATTATCTGAAGTGGTGGGTAGGAGTCGGTATCTGTTCAACCACCACTAAAACATGGCCTCTAATGTCAATAATCTCTTCTTGATCACAACTTGACCTTCAATCCATGGGGTCTCATCATCCAATGGTGAAATATAACGGGCTATCCACCTAGCCATCTCAACCCTCTCTCGTCGGTGCTCATCATCCCACATAATATATCGATCACGTATGATCCTCATCTTATTGTTGCACTTAGTTATAGATGCAGGAGTGATGTAATTTAGGCCGAATATAACTCTGCGGATAGTATTTTCTGTGATATTAACTCTGACCCCTCTAACCAGTGTATGATTAAGATGTGGCTACTATGTAAATCTGATAAAGTCTGGATGATGGTACATAGGAAGGACTACGGTAGCTCTGTAGGATGTATAAAATTCCTATACTATAGTTGGGATGTAAAAACAGAGTGGCCTAGTCATCCATTCTAACTAATATCTATCAAATGCCTCCTACAACTATGGTACTCGATCTAGCCTCGATAAGTCAATCCAACACTCCTCATAAATATATCTCGTAGGCCGGCCTATCTCCCAAACACGATTGTCAAGATTAAATATATACCTCATCCCTTCCACACAACACCTCAGATGTCCCTCCTCAAGAGGTGCATCTAGGACATGTACGGGTGCGAGTGTCTGTTTCTACTGTGCATCATGGGAATCCTGCGCTGTTACATCTATCTGTTGTATATGAGTGGTGAAACCCTCCTTAGACTGGGGTATCTCTGTTAGCTGTGTATAAGTAGCGGTACCCTCCCCAGACTCGGGCACCGCTGATGACTGCTTTTGCTCAACCTCTTCAAAAGAATCCTGGGACCCTGTCTCAGAATGGTGGTCCTGAACAACAACCTGTGGAGTAGACTCACACTCTGTCTCCTCCTCCTCCTCCTTATCATCAGGTAGAGGAGTGTTGGGGAGTGATATTTGTGCAGACTTCATCCTGGGCTAGGCTGCAGCTATCTGAGCAGCCTGACGCACCTGTTCTCTCGTGACTCTATGTGTCACACCTACCGCAGTGTCTCTACGTCGTTGCCTCAAGCACTCCTCTATCGAACCACTAGGCTTGGGAGACTCTGCCCATCTCCTCGATGTATCGACCTGTTTCTTCTTTACCACTTAAGGTGTCTATGTACCTAAAAAACCAATTGTTAGTTTCCAACAAAAGTGAGGGATAGAAAAAATCGAAGAAAAACTCAAAGTTCAAAAAGTTTGAGTTTTTTCCACAATTTTCACATCCCTATAACGTATTTGAAATTCCAACAAGTCCAATGTATACATACCAATCAATAATCATGAATTTCAAAGCCAATATACATGCTCAACTAGTGGTATTATTTTATTCATTCAAGTTCAACTTTTGGTTAGGGCCTAACTTTAGATTTTAATTGAAAACAAGGCCCTACACTAAGATTTTAGGCTAATTCAAGGCTCCTGTATACAATCATGATATATTCTACATATTTTGCAATGGAATACACATATCAACTTGTTTAAACAATAAATAGATCAGTACATAACTATTAGGAGCCGAGAAAGTTACCTCTTTAATGAAGATGTGAAAGTGGCCAATGAAGAAATCAAGCAAAACCAAAGTTGAAACTTGTCTTTAGTGTGTTGGGACAAGTTGGCATCTCAAACAAGTGTCAATTTAGCCTTTACTTAAGTGTGGGGTTAGTTGGTACTTTAAGTGGGAGGTTTGAATTCAATGAGAAGTGAAGTTTTGAGGATTTGAATGAGTTAGAATAAGGGTAAGAATTTTTTTATATAGGTGGGGAGGGGGGGGCTATTTTAGGTCATATTTAAGTATTGGTGGGTCCAAAATTTTGATCAAAAAGTGGTCCCAAAAGTGACCTAACCGCGGCTTGTACATGCGGCCTGTACTTGCGGTCAGACCTTAGGCATAGGTATCACCTGCGGTCCGTAGTTGCTGAGCCAAAATATTTGGCCTACTTTTCTGCAACTTGGACTTGGCGTTTAAATGTTTTTCCTACTACATATGGTCCCACAACCTAAGTTTTAGGTCCAAAAGTATGATTAGATGCCAAAGTCCATAACTTATAATTTTTTCATCCTCAAAATTTTAGCTTTTCAAATTATTACTTAACTTACTGTGTTGGACTTGTGATCATGATGGGTTGATCATACAACCCCCTTACCTGGTAATTAATGAATGAATCAATTTTTACTGTATCCCAAGTAAGATCCAAAAATTTAAAAACCTATAAAAAACAATAATAACAAAAACGTGTACACTAAAATAGTGGGTTTCTTCCTACTCTGTGCTTGATTTAACATCGCGGCATGATGTGGCTGTGTTGGCTGCTCAAAATTCACCAACAAGCCCATGGGTTGCCTCCCATGCAGCGCTTGATTTAACATCACGACACGACGCGGGTATCTTGACTATTTAGAATTAATCAAAATACCTATAAGAGTATCCTCCAGATCATCAAGATGACCAATCACCGACACTACCCTCATATCGGTTGGCGGCTTCATTGACTTATAGATAATGAATATCACCTCCTTATCGTTGACTCTGAATTTTAGCTCACTTTTTTCTATGTCAACCATAGCTCTACCTGTGGCCATAAATGGTCTTCCTAAGATAATAGGCATCTCGGTGTCAACCTCACATTCCAAGCTAACAAAGTCAACTGGAAAGATGAAGTTATCCACCCTCACGATCACATCAAATGAGATTCCCATAGATTTTTTTACTATGCAGCCAACCATCAATAGCCGCATCGAAGTCGGTTTCTGAGGGTTCAAGCCCAGTTGCTTGAATATGGCCAACAACATCAGATTAAGGCTGGCTCCTAAGTCATACAAGGCTCGGGCAAATTGGGATGACCCAATAGTGCATGGTATACTGAATGTTCTAGGATCACCCTTTTCTGCGCCAAGGACCTAGTCCCGACTCACTATAGTGGTGCACATAATTAACATCCTCGAATATCGCTCCTTTTTTCCTTGTGACCAATTGCTTCATGGACCTAGCATATCCAAGCATCTTCTTTAACGCCTCAAGAAGAGGTATGTTCAAGATCAATTCTCTCAATATCTCAATAAATCGCTTGAACTTACCTTTCTTTTTCTTTTGCTTTAATTTCTGAGAAAAAGGTGGGGTGGTCTTAGAATTTGTCTGACTTCAGGATCCATGACTAAACCCTTACTTTGTCTTCAGAAGCTTTACCTTTATTACCTGTTACCTTCTCAGAGTCAATAGCAGGTGTCTCATCATTAACAACTTCTGCAGTAAGTAGTGAGGGATCCATAGTAGTGATACCATACCTCATGCTAATAGCAAGTACATAACCATCGTTTCTTAGATTTTGTACTGTGTTGCTCGAAAAGGTATCTGGATGCCTTTGGTTCAGAGTTGTTGACATCTGCCCAAATTGGTGTTCCAACTACTTGATAGTAGTGGCATGTGACTCGATCTTCTGGGTCAACCCTGAAATATCAACCTTAATCTTTTTAAGGCTGGTCTCCTGATTATATTGACCCTTCACTAGCTTAGCCAGGATCTCCTTCATTCTAGATTCTGCATCGCATCTACTGGGTGGAATGTACCTATCTTCATTCTCTCTATAGTCATCCTTCTTCCTCAAGTCACTATCTCACTCTCTGTTATGGTCTCTGTATCTGTCATAGTAATTGCGACCTTGGTTCCCTTGCCTTTGGGCTCGGAAACCTGCCATTTGACAATCCAGGTAATTATCTTCCTCTTCTAATTCTGACTCATATGCTTTGGAAGCTGACCCCTATGCTGCTACTGCATTCACTTTCTTAGAAGTTGCTTTGCAAACTGTTTTGCTAGCATCCTAAATCAGTTCTTAGTAACATAATTTCTTGCGCTACTGTATCATCAGCTGCTCTCTGGTCACAGGAGGCACTAATGCATATGTGCCAAATCCTCTCTCAGCCTTACGAGTTTTCCACCCTCGGTTAGTGAGTGGATCTGATTTAACTTCTTTGAAGTTGCCTGCCAGCGCAGTCTCACAAAATCTCCTCTAGAGATGGTATGTTCCATGGCTCTGGAGCTGATGGTTAGGGCTCTGTAGAATCTCTTTGATAAGCTTGTCCCTGACAACTGACTGCAGCTGCCTAAAATTATAGATCTCATCCTTGAGCTGCAACTTCCTTGATGCAGGAAAGAACCTGTTTAAGAAATGCTTGCGCAACTCATTCCAAGTCATGATAGAGCCTCTTGGCAGTTACCCTAACCATAAAGATGCTTCTTCTGTAAGTGAGAAGGGGAAAAACCTTAGTCTAAGTGCTTCTCAATCTACCCCTGGAATGATATATGAGGTACAAATCCAAAAGAAATTTACAAGGTGCACGTTTGCATAATCAGTAGGCAGACCTTCAAACACACCTTTCAAATTTAGAAGTTGGATCATCACACTCGTGATGTAAAATTTAATTCCTGGAGGAAGACACGAGGTACTATGGCTCCAGCCTTGGTCGGCTCAACATATCCCAAGTTTTCTTCGTCATCTATATATGGCTGCACATACTGATATGCTGGTTTTACTTGAACACGAGCACCTCTATCTCTGTTATGGTTTCCACCAAGTGCTGCTTAGAGGTTTGCTGATTGTCTCTGTTCAGCTAGCTCTACCTCTCTAGCTATCCTCTGATCTTCTTCTGTAGCCCTCTTCTCAGCTTTAGGTTGAGCTATCAGCTAACCAGTCTGACGATCAACAATATCCTGCACTCCATCAGGATGAGAGGCAGGTACACCATCACAAACCCCATCAGGATTATTAGCTCTTTTCTGCTTTGACATCCTACCAGGTGTTTGTAGGATCCTCTATGGATTAGGATTGACTGGGAGTAAGGGTTTGCCTCTACTCTATTTTCTAGACATACACCGATGTATGCCTAACTAAGAACAAAAACAAAAAGAAAAACCCAAAATCTGAACAACTTCAAATCACAAATCAACACTGTGTTCCCCAGCAATGGCTCTAATTTCTTGATGACGTCCAAGCAATACCTCCTTTTAGATGATGGTACTATCAATGTCAAGATATCGTAGCCCAACTAAGGTTGGGGATGAATCCCAAAGGAATACGTGGACTTAGAGATCTCAGTAGTTGTAGTCTATGGGCAAAACAAGAAAAGTAAATGGGGGAATTTGTTTTTAGTAATCTCGAGTAAAGAATAATATTAACTTGGTTGAAATCAGTCGTAAATGAAAACTAGGATTGTGTTCCCCCTAGATTCTCAACCACATAGTCTTATCGTGTGTTATTGAAAAAACCAATACCTTGCATGCAAAATTAATAAGTTATGTACCTTCTTGTAATGCTCCAAGAGTACACCCTGGGCGTCACACGGTTCTTAAAGTCCCGAGGGACCAAAAGCTAACCTATGACCTGGTACCTGCTGTGAGAACTGAATAACTTAATAAATGCGGAAGAACAACCGATTAGCCATAAAGTTTTATCAACTGAATCAGTACTGAAACATGAATCTGAAGAAAATAAATATTTGAATCTGATAAATATTGATAAACTGAATAACTAACTGATATGTCCAAAATCCTCTAAACATAGATGAATACGAGTTGATGGGAAAGGCCCCAACTAACTCCAACTAACAACTAAACTGAAAGCATGAAACAAAATAATCTATCCTAAAAAAATGAGGACTCAACACTGCTACTGCTGTGAGCCTGAGAAGTCTAAGCGAGATTTGGGAATTGGGCGTCCGAACCTATGATATGATACATCATAGCACAAAATAAAAAATATGTGATTAGTACTTTTAATGTACTGGTATGCTAAATGAGGTAGGCTAATATGCATGGTTTCATAAACATGGATAAATAATCGTCTGAATATGTATGTATAACATAAGGTATTGAATAGAATGCATGCAATCTGGAGTTACTAAGAATATGTGAAATCTGTAAATACTGAGGATGTATGACCAAGTATGTAACATGAACTGAATAAAATCTATAAACTGAAATACTAAAATACCTGAAATAACTGATATCTGTAAGCTTTGGTTAAACAAAACTGAGACTGAGTGTCTGAACTGATTATTGGACTAAAACTGTAGGTGAGACTGTGGGAGGTATTATGTAACCGACATGCCCCGATCTGAGCTAATCGGGGTCCAACCTGTAACCCAGTTGGAAAGGTGTTATTACCGTGCCATGGGTACTAATGCTGGCTATGTGGATCCACTAAACTGGTATACTGCATAACCCCGAAGGACTAAGGGTGTCAAGCCTAATGTGACGGGTTACCCCTGCGAGATAGTCAAGCCTAAACTGATGGGTGACTTTTCATATCCTACACTGGCTATGTATTTTTAGAGTATAGGGATTGTTACTAACGACTCTGCCTATCTGACGGGGAAGCCGTCATCCCTGCACTCGCTCGGTGCTAAGTCCTACTCCCAATTGAATGACACTGGATGCTAAACTGTTTTGAGTTTAACTGACTGATCTAGTAATGCTCATAATATATTCTGAAGTTATCTTGAAGATACTGAGATGAGACTAAGTAAACTGCTATGGTTTTTGGGTATTCAATACCCCCATAACTCAGAAGCAAAAATAGTTAATATGATACTTAAGCTTAAAGGACATAACATGCAAGCCTCTATCAAATCTTTACTGTGGTAGGCATTTTATCAAACACTTGTCGTTCATAGTTTATTCAAATCATGGGAATGTTATGGGACTTGTAGTAATAGCGTAAATTCAACATGAATAGCACTAAATCATGATTTAATTCAATGAATGATAACATTAAAACTTGAAGAATTGAATAACAACAATAATTTTATTTACACATGGTGTAAAGTCATAGTTCATAGAGATTCATGGGTGAAATCATAATCTAAAATCAAATAACTTGAAAGAATCATAATTTTTACAATTTAAACTTGATACTTGGACTCCATGGGTTGAAGGAACCCATGGATGAACATCTAAAATACCTGGGTTAATGAATTTGAGAGGATTGATGGCGAGATTTCTTAAGATTTGATCTTGTATTTGAGAGCTAGGGATTTAATGGAGAGAAATTTGATGAACAATGAGCATATTTTGCTCAATTTCAAGATTAATCTTCTGTTTACACGTTTTGGGGGCTTGATGAAAGACAAGATTTCCCTTGGGATTTAAAATCTCGCTACTGGCACACCGATTAAGGTCTCATTGTGATACGGTGAGTGGGTCATCGTGATACCCACCACGATGCAGTGGAATCACGGTGACTCTCTGGATCGTGACAATTACTATTTTGGGGCTCATCGCGACGCGGTGCAACCACGGTGACCCTATGGAAATTAAAAAATGCCAAAATGGCCTTCATCGCGATGTGATGACATGCTCATCGTGATACTCACTGCGACACGGCCTAATCGCGGTGAGATACTGTTTTTCCAATTCGAATGTGGTCCAATCCCCATTCGAAAATCCCAAAACTTACCCAAAATAAGCTATTTTCCAGCTTCTTAGTGTTATAAGTACGTATTAAGGGTTAGACTGAGCTAGAAATCTTTGGGGTATTACAATATCTCCCCCTTGGGAACATTCATCCTCGAATGAGACTAATGAAGCTGAGATGCTAAAAACTGAGGCTATATCTAGCATGCACAACTGAAGGCATGACTAAACTGATATATAAATGCAAGAACTATCGAATGAATGGCTATATAAAGCTAAAACTTGGAGTAAAAACAGTTGATTTGAGGAAACTAGTTACCTTGAACTGAATCTGCAGCAAAAAGATGTGGGTACTTGGTCCGCATATCTGCTTCTGCTTCCCAAGTTTCTCCCTCAACGGATTGATTTCGCCAAAGAACTTTGACCAAGGGAACTTTTTTGTTCCTTAGTCTACGAACTTGACGATCAAGAATTTCAACTGGAACTTCCTCATAGGAAAGACTATTTTGGACATCCATATTTTCTTAGGGGACAACTACCGCTAGGTCACCAATATATTTTTTCAACAATGAAACATGGAACACTGGGTGAACTGAAGTTATATCTTAAGGCAATTCAAGCTCATACGCTACCTTTCCAAAACGGATGAGAATTCTAAAAGGTCCGACATATCGGGGACTAAGTTTCCCTTTCTTGTCGAACCTCTTCACTCCCTTCATGAGAGAGATTTTCAAGTAAACAAAATCATCGACCTCAAACTCAAGATCCTTTCTCGTCACATTTGCATACAATTTTTGTCAGCTTTGGGCTGCCTTAAGCCTTTCCCTGATCAACTGGACCTTTTCTAATGCATCAAACACCAAGTCAGGCCCTACTACTATGGCCTTACCTACTTTAAACCAACCAATCGGAGATCTACCTCTCCTACCATAAAGAGCCTCAAATTGAGCCATTTGGATACTGGAATAATAGCTGTTGTTATATGCGAACTCAATCAAAGAAAAGTGGTGATCCCAACTACCTTTAAAATCAACTACATATTCTCTCAACATATCTTCAAGAGTCTAAATAGTCTTTCTGCTTGACCGTCTGTTTGAGGGTGGAAGGCTGTACTGAGGTGGACTTGGGTATCGAGACCCTTTTAGAATGCTTTCCAGAAGTAAGAGGTAAATTGGGTACCTTTATCCAAGATGATAGATAAGGGAACATCGTGCAACCTAACCAACTCTCTAAGATAGAGTTTAGCATAGTCCTCGGCTGAATAAGAGGTATGGACTGGCAAGAAATGAGCTGATTTGGTCATCTTGTCTATGATAATCCAAATAGAATCATGATGATGATGGGTACGAGGCCAACCTGTCTCAAAGTCCATGTTCACTTCCTCCCACTTCCAAGTAGGACTACTGAACTCCTGCATGGACCCACTAGGTTTCTGGTGCTCAATCTTAACCTATTGGCATGTAGAGCACTTAGTTACAAACTCTGCAATGTCGCTCTTCATCCCACTCCACCAATAGATCTCCCGCAAATCACGGTACATCTTAGTGTCCTTTGGATGAATCGAGTAATGCGTACCATGTGATTTTGCAAGAATTCATTGCCTCAAATCATCTACACCAGGCATACATAGACGACCCTGATAATGCAAGACAAATCTCCCCCTTGGGATAAAACCTTTACTTTCTGATCTCTGACTGATTCTTTCAACTTAACTAGACTGGGATCTCTATCCTGCTTTTCCTTCACTTTGGAATCTAGGGATAATTTTGAACTACTCAGCACCTATACACTACTTTCTGCTGAGTCAACTAAGCGGACACCTAGTCGGGCAAGCTGATGAACTTCCTGAGCTAACTTCTTCTTACCATCCTCAACATGTGAAACACTACCCATAGACAATCTACTGAGAGCAACAACCACTACATTAGCCTGTCTCGGATGATATAGAATACTCATGCCATAATCTTTCAATAACTCTAACCACCTCCTCTGACGAAAATTCAAATCTTTCCAAGAGAATACATACTGTAAGCTTTTGTGACCTGTGAACACATCAACATGCACCCCATACAAATAGTGCCTCCAAATTTTTAAGGCAAACACTACAGCTGCTAGCTCAAGATCATAGGTAGGGTAATTCTTCTTATGAGGCTTAAGCTGTCTAGAGGCATAGGCTATGAACTTACCTCTATACATGAGTACACAACCCAAACCTACTCTGGATGCATAACAGTACACAATAAACCCATCTAAACTTTCTGACAAAGTAAGAACTGGGGTTGAGGTGAGTGGAGTCTTCAACTCCTGAAAACTCTTTTCGCAGGAATCTGGCCACTTAAACTTGACTTTCTTTTGAGTCAATCTGGACATTGGGGATGCAATAGATGAAAACCATTCAACAAACTGATGGTAATAGCCATCCAAACCCAAGAAGCTCCTGATGTCTGAAGGAGAAATGGGTCTGAGCTAGTTTCTCACCGCTTCGGTCTTTTGAGTAGCAACTCTAATGCCATCACAAAAAATAATATGACCAAGGAATGCTACTGACCTTAGCAAAAATTCGCACTTATTGAATTTGGCGAACAACTGATGGGTTCTGAGAGTCTGAAGTACAATTCTGAGGAGTTCTGCGTGATCATTCTCGTTACAGGAATAAATAAAAATATCATCGATGAAGACTATAACGAACATGTCCCAGTACTGATTGAACACGTGATTCATTAGGTCCATGAAAGCTACTGGGGCATTAGTAAGATCAAAGGACATGACAAGAAATTTGAAGTGACCAAACCGAGTTTGGGAAGCTATTTTTGGAATGTCGCATTCCCTGACTCTGAGTTGATGATAGCCTGATCTAAGGTCTATCTTTGAAAAGTAGCTGGCACCCTGAAGTTGGTCAAACAAGTCATCGATTCTAGGATGTGGATACTTATTCTTGATGGTGACTTTGTTCAACCGACGGTAATCAATACATATTCTGAGAGAACCATCTTTCTTACGCACGAATAGAACTGATGCGCCCCATGAGGAGATGCTGGATCTGATGAATCCCTTATCTAGGAGATCTTTCAACTATTTTTTTAGTTTTTTTAGTTTAGTTGGAGCCATCCTGTATGGCAGAATAGAGATAGGCTGAGTGTCTGGAAGGTCTATTCGAAGTCAATTTCCCTTTCGAGAGGAACTCCGAGAAGATCTTCAGGGAACACATCTGGGAATTCCCTGACTACTAAAACTGATTCAAGGGTTGGAGTCTCTGAATTAGAGTCATTGACTTGAACAAGATGGTAAATACACCCTTTGGATGTCATCTTTCTCGCTCTAAGGTACGAAACAAGCTGACCACTAAGAGATGTAGTACTACCCCTCTATTCAAGGACTGGTTCATTTGGGAATTGAAAATGAATTATTCTATTTCTATAGTCAACTGAGGCATAGCATGAGTGGAGCTAATCCATGCTGAGAATGATGTCAAAATCTGTCATCTCTAACTCCACGAGGTCAACTGAAGTAAATTTATGAGATATTATGATCGAACAGTTCCTGTATACCTACCGGGATACAATGGAAACACCTACTGGGGTAGATACTAAAAAGGGCTCTACTAGAGTTTCAGGACTGACTCCAAAGCTGACGGCTATATATGGAGTTATAAAAGAAAGAGAGCTCTAGGGTCTAGTAAAGCATAAACATATAAATAAAAGACCTACAACGTACCAGTGACTACGTCAGGAGAATTTTTTTGATCTTGTCGGGACTGAAGAGCATACAATCTGTTTGGACGCTAACCACTGGTAGCACTGGAAGCGGCATCCTGCTGAGCCGGGCGACCGTCTGGAACTGACGACTGATAGAAATATCCCTGTTGATTTAAATCCCTACCTTTCTGAGAAACCACCCGACACTCCCAAACCCGGTGGCCAAGCTTGCCACACCCAAAGAACACATCGCTACCAGGTCTACACTCACCCTGATGGTGTCTACCATATTTCTGACATAGAGGATTCGTACGGGCACTATTAACACTGCCTTGATACTTGAAGCCTGCTGCCTTATCCCGAGGATAATTTTTGAATTTGGGTACGGGGGCACTAGCTAAAGAGGGTGCTGGGGTGAAGATCTCTGATGAAACTGAGAATAGTTACCACCTTCTGACCTTGGCTGGCTAAAATTAAAATTACCCTTCCTAGCCCTCTTGCTTCCCCCTCTCTCTCCTTAATATTTTGCTCCTCAATTTGCTGAGCATAGACCATCAACCTAGAAAAGTCTATTTCCCCAATTAGCATTGCAGTCCTGCACTCCCTGACCATACTATCGAACACACCAGACACAGACTTACTCATCTTGGATCTGCTGTCAGCTACCACGTCAGGAGCATATCTATCTAACTGAGTAAACTTGAGGGAATACTCCTTCACGCACATGCTTCCCTACCTCAAGTTAATAAGTTCTAAAACCTTAGACTCCCTCAACTCTAATGGGAAGAACACTAAGAAAGCTGTGGCAAAATCTTTCCATTTTACAGTCCCTACATCAACACCCCTATCAACCTTTCACTGCTTAAACCAAGAATGGGCTACATCCTGAAACTGATATGCAGCCAACTTAGCACTCTCACTAAATGTTACCCCCATAATATCCATTACCTTCTGCACCATATCTAAGAATTTTTGTGGATCCTCTTCAAACTTGGTTCCAGTAAAGGAAGGAGGATTCATTCAGGTGAAGTCCCAAATCCTAGTTGCAGCAGTATTGGCCACTGGGATTTCCTGAAATCAGCTGGCCATTCATTCTAAGATACTACAGAATTTGCTAGAGTGGTGAACGCAACTTTGAATTCTGCGTGAAAAACATGCTCGTCTAGAGGATCTGCCTGAATGGGCAGAGGTATTGGTAGGTTTCTCGCTCTTCCTCCATTGTTTTTTTAGGAGGCATGATCTGTAAACGAAAGGAATATTAGATTAGACAGAGAGTTTAACATGAGCTCATGCTCAGTTGCACGACATGAGTACTGAGAGAAGGGAAACTTTTCCTAAACGCCTTGTAGCCTCTTTCCCATAAGTGTGTTGCGCTACACACCCATGCACAAGACTCTACTTGACGTGGCTTTTATACTTCCTAGGACATTTTAAAACCTTAGTATCTAATACCAAGTTTGTAACACCCCGAGAGTACACCCTGGGCGTCACACAGTGCTTACAGTCCCGAGGGACCACAAGCTAACCCATGAGCTGGTACCTGCTGTGAGTACTGAATAACATAATAAATGCGGAAGAACAATTGATTAGCCATAAGATTTTATCAACTGAATCAGTACTGAAACATGAATCTGAAGAAAACAACTATTTGAATTTGATAAAATACTGATAAACTAAATAACTAACTGACATGTTCGAAAGCCTCTAAACTTAACTAAATACGAGTTGATAGGACATGCCCCAACTAACTACTAAACTGAAAGCATAAAATAAAATAATCTATCCTCAAAATATAAGGACTCACCACTGCTACCGCTATGAGCCTGAGAAGTCTAAGCATAATCCGAGAAATGGGCGTTCGAAACCTATGATATGATATATCATAGCGCAAAAAAAAGTATGCGATTAATACTTTGAATGTACTGGTATGCTAAATGAGGTAGGATAATATGCATGGTTTCATAAACATGGATAAATAATCATCTGAATATGTATGTATAACATAAGGTATTGAATAAAATGCATGAAATATGGAGTTACTAAGAATATGTGAAATCTGTAAATACTGAGGATGTATGACCAAGCGTGTAACATGAACTGAATAAAATCTATAAACTAAAATACTGAAATAACTGATATCTGTAAGCTTTGGTCAAACAATACTAAGACTGAGTGTCTTAACTGATTATTGGACTAAAACTATAGCTGAGACTATGGGAGGTATCATATAATCGACATGCCCCAATCTGAGCTAATCAGGGTCCAACCTGTAACCCAGTTGGAAGGGTGTTAGTACCGTGCCATGGATACTTACGCTGTCTATGTGGATCCACTAAACTAGTATACTGTATGGTCCCGAAGGACTAAGGGTGTCAAGCCTAATCTGACGGGTTACCCCTGCGAGATAGTCAAGCCTAAACTGATGGGTGACTTCTCATATCCTACGCTGGCTACGTAGTTCTAGAGTATAGGAATTTATACTAATGACTCTGCCTATCTGACGGGGAAGCCATCATCCCTGCATTAGCTCGGTGCTAAGTCCTACTACTAATTGAATGACACTGGATGCTAAACTGTTTTGAGTTTAACTTACTAATCTAGTAATGCTCATAATATATTCTAAAGTTATCCTGAAGATACTGAGGCGAGAATAAGTAAACAACTATGGTTTTCGGGTATCAATACCCCCAGGACTCAGAAGCAAAAATAGTTAACATGATACTTAAGCTTAAAGGACATAACATGCAAGCCTCTATCAAATCTTTACTCTGGTAGGCATTTTATCAAACACTTGTAGTTCATAGTTTATTCAAATCATGGGAATGTTATGGGACTTGTAGTAATAGAATAAATTCAACATGAATAGCACTAAATCATGATTTAATTCAATGAATGATAACATTAAAACGTGGAGAATTGAATAACAATAATAATTTTATTTACACATGGTGTAAAATCATAGTTCATGGAGATTCATGGGTGAAATCATAATCTAAACTCAAATAACTTGAAAGAATCATAATTTTTACAATTTAAATCGGATACTTGAACTCCATGGGTGGAAGGAACCCATGAATGAACATCTAAATTACCTGGGTTAATGAATTAAAGAGGATTGATGGCGAGATTTCTTGAGATTTGATCTTGTATTTGAAAGCTAGGGTTTTAATGGAGAGAAATTTGATGAACAATGAACATATTTTGCTCAATTTAAAGATTAATCTTTTGTTTAGATGTTTTGGGGGCTTGATGAAAGACAAGATTGCCCTTGGGATTAAAATCCCGCAATTGGAATACCGATTAAGGCCTCACCACAACACGGTGAACTTGCGGTGACTCTTTAGATCATGACAATTGCTGTTTTGGGTAACCGTGGTGGCCCTATGGAAATTAAAAAATGCCGAAATGGCCTTCATCACGATTCGATGACATGCTCATCGCAATACTAACCACGACTCAACCTAATCGCGGTGAGATACTATTTTTCCAATTCAAATGCGGTCCAATCCCCGTTCGAAAATCCCCAAACTTACTTGAAACAAGCTATTTTCGAGCTTCTAAGTGTTACAAGTATGTACTAAGGGTTGGACTGAACTAGAAATGTTCGGGGTATTACACTTCTATAGTCTTTTGGACGAGCAAAAGGATTTCCCCTTTACCTTTTGAGTCTGAGGGTGTTGCATTACTAACCCTTATCTTGATCCCAATTAGCTATTACCTTTTGAGTCTCTAATTATTAGATGAAACCTAACCATCTTACATATTTAGTATCTAGACAGTTAAAATTATTTATCTTTTCGTAGTCACTACTCCTCTTTGGGAGTAAGTAGCAATATCTAGGCGGGATCCTAATGTATGCATACATTAAGAAAACAATCATAACGAAGATAATGTAATTCATGCCATGGGTATTACTTTAGATCAACAATCACACTTTCCCTACATAATCAATTTGCTAGGGTTTCCATAACCCTAACTATGGGTTTTAGCCTCCCCTGATTGTGAAGAAATTAATAACATTCATAATAAAAAGCATAGATGAAATCACAATGATAAGATGAATTATAACTCACAACCGTAACTGAATAAATCAACTAAAGTCAATACAAGAGAATCCCAAGCTCAAAGATGGATCTTGGAATCAAAATATATTTTTGAGTATCAAAAGTGCGTAACTCCTACTAAAAAGTACATAAGGGGAGGAAATGCTACCTGAGAATTCTTTAGCTGATCTGAATGCACTAGGCAGGCTTCTATTATAACTCCAATGGAAATGCTTTCCACGCATGAATTCCATCCCCAATGACTCATAAAACCACCTGTGAAAGGATGTGCCAGTATTTCCAAATGATGCACCCAATTTCTTACTATTATTCCTCTTCTTTTTAACCTCTCTTCATAACCTTCAGATAGCTGAGCTCTCCTTTCTTCACCAACAAAAACATTTCCTTTATCAATATTTTTGAGAATCCGAATAAACATTTGCATACTTTTCTCTAACCTGATGGCGAGTTCTTCAATTTCTTCATTAGACAAGGAAGTAGTTGTTTCAATAGAGGCATATATTACTAAATTATTTTCTTGTTTGTCAAGCCAAAATATGGTTTGATGGTATTTATTTGAGTCTTTGTTCTACTCAGATAACAATGGATTAAATGGACCAATAGTCACCTTGACTACGTTGGGGGGTTCTAGTCCTCCATAAAGGCACATATGGATATGGATATTCTATGGTTCATGCAGCTACACGTACTGGGGTCCTTCCATCTAGGAGAGAGCTGGGACCATATAGCCCGTGGGTGCCTTGTTATATTATGATTATGCTACACATCCCAAGTTAAGTTTTTCAAAGTTCATGCTAAGCCTTGTTCCCTACCCCGACCTATGACATTATATAAATGTATTTGTATTTCATTTGATATTATGCTTTGGATATTGTACTGGTTTTGAATTGTTATCATGTCATTATTTTGTTCCTCTATCCCTGAGTTACATGATAGCACTCCAATTGCTAACTGTATTCAGATGTTGTATCCCTAAACATTGCAGGGACTAGCCATACTTCTACATCTCCTTCTCATTGAGTTGGATTTGAGATTGGCTAGCGAGTCAGATTGAAGTGGTGATCTTCCATTCTTCGGAAGACCCCATTTCATATTATGGTATTCTCTTTATGATTTGACTATCTCCTTGGGTATTAGTTTTGGCTATTGTCTGAGGCATGTCCCGACATTTTATTGAATTTTGATTTTTAGAGGCTTTGTCGGACTACTATGAACTTGGGTGGTTTGATTAGTTATTTTGGTGATGGAAGGTTGTCCGATTTCCAATGAATGGTATAGACTCATAATGAATTTCTATTAATTTTAATATATGTTATCTTGTTATATGTTCAGAATTTACCTGACATTGGAGGTTGTTGTGTTGGTTAGGTTAGGTAAGAGGGTGATCTTCGTTCCACATGGGACTTGAGATACCCGACACAGCCAGGATCTAGTTTGGGTCGTGACAAAGAGGAAAAAGGTTGGACACACATGAAGTCCATGGACCAAAAATCAAACCCAAAATAGGCTAAAATTCATAGTGAAATATGGTGAAAACAAGTGTATCAGTTTTGGTACAAATTTGACATTTTTTCCTTAACTTTTATTATCTAGTTTTGAAAATAAGTGTGATATTAATTCTATATGATTTTATAGTTTAAAAGTGTCCTAAATAGATTTTACTACTTCTTATTCTCATAAAATGTAATCAAATCTCATGTTATTTGAGATAGAGTTGGCCAATTTTCCTCTGTTTATACGGGTGAATTTTGTTCTTTTGAGAAAACAACATTTTTATTAATATTATTGTGAGTTATTTTCTTTACAATTTTGTGTATTAGATATTGGGAATTTATCTTATAGCCTTACAAGAATTGTCTCTTTAGAATGTAAGATTAATTATGTGCTTGAATCTTGATATACATGGTTCTTATTTGAATTAATTAAAAAAGGTAGTTAGTCTTATACTATTATTTTTAATTATTCAGTTAGGAGTTTAGATCACTGTCGTCCAAGTCTTAGATTGAATTTGCATCTTATTTTGCTAGTTAAATTTACCATATTCAATTAGGTTTCTTAGCAATTACGTTTAACATTCTAGGATTCATCTTCAAAATTTCACATATCTTATTTCCCAATTTTTTAATCTTCAAATTGTTGTCATGCCCTGAAGGGCAAGACGAACTAGATTCTGGTGTCTTAACTTGATCTAGCAAACTCTTCTATATGAACATAAAGCTATAATATTTTATTGTATCATATCTAGGAGGGATAATAGGCATGAGTCATGTAAGAGCAGCTCTCACATATATAGTGAAAACATAAAAGTAAAACTAATTTAATGTCATAACCCCAAAATTAAGGTCATGATGGCACTTATCCCGGCTAAGCTTTAATAAGTAAGCCAATCATACAAACTGATAAGTACGAAGAAAACAATACAATATTTCCCAAGGCGGAACTTCTAGAGTGAAGTCAAACCCATATGAACTATAGCGGAAATTTGAACAATAAAGTGTCACAACCTAAAAAGCCAAGGGTCATGATGGCACTTATCGCTACAAGCCTTGACAAATAAGCCTATTACCCAAACTAGTATGAAAAGGGAAAACAACACCGAAACCCATGGTAAGTCTTCTAGAATGAAGTAGAACCACACATATACAAAAATAGTGGAAAAATACATAATAAAGATATCATAAATCTCCCAAAATCTGGTGTCACAGTGTAAGAACCAACTAAATACATCTCAAAGTCAAAATATACAATTGATAGTCCAAATTGAACATAATCTGTCTCCGAATATAAAAGTAAGACATAAACTAAACAAGAAAAGGTAATACACAAACTCTAAAAGCATAGATCAACCACTACCTAAAAAATACTCCAAACACCACTCGAATCAGCTATCGTGCAACACACTCGTAGCTGGATCTGCATCAAAAGGACGCAGTAGGATGAGTATGGTCCACTTGTACTTAGTAGGTATCATAGGCCAATTGAGCAAAATAGAAAATAAAGTATATAACATACACACTGTGGGCACATCATCTGCAATAAGAAAAATATCTCAAACGATAGCCAACACCGTCTCCACTAACAGTTCTATAAAATTCACATATACTAAATACAAGTGTGAGAAAGAAACACAAATTGATAGATAACAAGTTAAGAACAAAAATACAACACTGAATGTGCATAACATATGAAATGCAATGAAGAAGATGATGGTGTAATGTACAAGGTTGTTGCATAACCCCGTATACACCTATCACACTGTGCTCCCAAGGTAGGACCAATGGGGGGTTTGTCAAACAATATATAATCCAATATCCAATACAAAACCAATATCTATAACTCCTCTCAGGAACATACATAGGCAAAGGGTTTTAAAGATGTCACATTTTCTATCAGAAAAACCAATATTTCCACAGTGATACCAATGTTTCACGAATGTATATAATATATGGATGTAATGCTCATAACTTATGGGAATGTATTGCTCACAACAAACTAGAATGAGAATTTCAAAATCCAATCAATATACCAACCATGTGAGCCAAAGATCCACTCAATATGCCAACTATCCATGAATCTAATATAGTCCATAAACCAATAGATAGGTTATACAAAAATATGCCATTTGATACCTCATAAATACCAACTTAGACATTTTTACCAAGAAGAAAGCAACCAATTATATAACTACCGGGCTAATAACATCATATAAGACCCCACATAGTCACACATAGCAGATAATGCCTCAAACCACCAAATAACAATAATAAGGCCTCCACACGGGCACAAAACAATAAGAAATCCATTTTCATTATTAGTTCCCACACCTATGACATGATTTTATATCAATATTAACTACCCAACACTGTCCAGCGAAAGTTAAGTCATAACCTACATTGAATGAAGAAAACCAGGTCCGAAAGGCTTCAACACTGAGCCTTCCACTCATGAACAGACTCGAAATTAGCTAAAACATACAAATATAGAATCCATATGTTAAAAAGAAGACAATGATACCCATATTATTCATTTTTGGATCGAGGTCAAAATGGACCCCCAAAATGGGTTTTTGAAAAAAAGGATAAAACTGGAATTTTTGTCCAAAAATATGTTACCCATGATTAAAGGAAGCCATAGAAGAAAACCCAAGTGAAAATGGGTTAAAATTGGGGTTTAAATCGAAGAATTACAAATTTAAGCCTTTTGGGCCTTTTGAAATCGAGTTTTAACAAGATTTAAATGACAAAAATCAAAGAAAATAATAGAAATAGGGATTTGGAGCTTACCCAAGATTGAAAATGGAAGAAATCGCCCAAAAACTATAAAAACCCAAGCTCCAAATCTTAAAAATATTGGAAAATCGAGAAAAAGGGTATAGATACCACCTACCAATAGCTTAAGTAGACACTGGGCTTCTTAAACGGCCTTAAGTAGGAAAGTGATGCTTAAGTAACACCCGCCAAGACTGCACAGGTCACCTAAGTAGACCTAATGTTGCTTAAGCGACACTCGCTTAAGCAGATCCAAGGCAGATTAAGCGACACTCGCTTGTGTAAGCCAGGTTGCTTAAGCGATTAGTTGGCCGCTTAAGAGGCTTCCACTTAAGAAACCCAAGTATCGCTTAAGCGGATAAAACGCTGAGTGGCACATCATTTGGAAACCTAGATAATTCCATGTCTTTGCGAGCTCCTCAAAATTCATTTTAAAATCCAAGAATGCAAACAAACTATGCTACTTTACTACTTTTAATGCTCCTGACTCAATGGCGATATCTGATTTTCAAAAAAATGTTATTTCACAAAATTAACCCCCAAAACCCAATGTCATGATTTTTCAAATAGAGGGTCAAAATGAAATACAAAAGTCGTTAAACGACACTAACCATGTTACCAAACGAAAATCAACATTTTGGATTTGCTGGCGAAGTCTATTTTGCTATACAATGCATAAAATAATAACTATTGACCAAAGTCAACTATAAAGCCTTTTTAAGCTCTAAAAACCATAAACTCGCACAAATCACATTGAAATGTATTGAGAATTGTGCCAAACATCCACATACTCCAAAAATACCACAAAGTAATAACGGGGATGTGATAAAATGGTCAAATCACATAGAAATGAATAATTCACAAAATCACCAAAAATTAAGTTGTTACATCATCCACCACTAAAAATCTTATTCATCCTTAAACTAAAGGCAAGGAAATTACCCAAATCAGAAAAAAGCTAGGAATAAATACCATACATATCGAACTCGACCTCCCAAGTAGCTTCATCTATAGGTCGATGTCTCCACTGGACCTTAGCAACTAGAATATGTCTAGATGAAACCATCTAATATCCTTGGCTAGAATGGAGACAATGTCATGACCCGACCTTGGGTCTAGTCGTGATGGATATATCAAGCCCATCGAGAGTCGAAAACCACCTCCGTAGCCTATCCAACCAGAACACAATTTAATATAAGAGCGAAAGAAACCAAAACAAACATATGGAAGATAGATAGATAACTCAATAGGAACTAATAATCAATAAACAATAACCACCCATACTTTGTCCATAAAAGCCTATAAACTAAAATACCAAGTTAGTTAAGGAAAATGCCCCCAACCATGGCCAAAAAGGGAATCCAAAATATAAAAAAAACTGATCAGATTTTGATAATTATAAATAAAGTAGTGAAATGTCTGGCCTTCCAAAAGATAGAGGCTCACCACTTCAACACTGACCAATTGGCGAACCAGAATCACCTAACTCTGCACAAGGTAACCGAAGAACCCCTAGGACCCTACATCCTAAAATAATGTAGCACTCGGGGATGGTTAGTGAGGTGAGATCTAGCATGTAACTTAGGGAAAGGATAAAATAATGTCATAATCAAATCAGTCCCAAACCATTCAAAAACCATATGCACAAATTCATATATACGTATATATAAGATGACAGGATAGGGAATAAGGTTTAGGATGAGATTTAAAAATAATTAACCTAGATTGTGTAGCTCTAACTGTCCTAAGGGCACCCATGGGCTATATGGGTTCAACTTTCTCTGTTGAAAGTGTAGTGTGTGTTAGTCGTATGAACCAGGAAAGTTTGAGAAAGGAACAAAGCCACCAAGACTCCAACATTTCCAATATATATTTATATATACATACATACATATACATATATATATTATATATATATATATATTATATGTGTGTATATATATACTCATATAAAGTGTGAACTATGCACACGGTCACCAAGACCCCCACGCCGACAAATGTGGTTTCCGGTATTGGTCCTCTTGGGACCTCCACATTCTGCGACGAGCTACACAACCCCTTTTAATCCCAAATTAAAACCATTTACACATTCCCATCCATTAACCAGGGAGTCCTTTAATTAGGAATTTATCGTTGGTATCGCCATACCACATAAATTTAACCTTGCAAGCTAATTCCATTATGCCATTCCAAACTAATCAACCAAATAGACTCCAAAGTTACAATTTAGAAACTAATCCGTGGCTACCAAGGCCTTTCAAAACAATTTAAAACAAACCATGGTCACCAAGGCCTTCCAAAACAGTTTTTATTTGTTTAGCCATTAATGCTATGCAATAGTTTAGTAAAGTAAGCAAAACCATGTAATTGTCCATATTTTAAAACCAATAATGCAAGTGGGATGAGGTTAAAACAAGTTCCAAACCAAAAACCATAATTTTGGGGGAATCCACAACCCCCATACCATTCCCCATTACAATGCACATATTCATATCAAAAACCATAAAATAAAGCATGAATAATAAGTTCCAAACCGTAGGAAAACCAACCAAGTAATGACCATTCAAAACCCTCAACCCATATTTCAAAACCTACAATTAAAACAACATGAATAATAAGTAAACACATGATTTTATACAAAATCAAGTTATGAAAGAGATACATGCTTGAAAATATGAAAAATTTGGAGAAGAAACCACAATTTGAACCCTAGGTGCTCAATCCCTAGAAACCCCAGCTTCCTTTTGCTTTGGGAGAGTTCAAGATGAGAGAAGTGTGTTTTGATTTGTTTATAAATGATAATGAGACCCTAGAAGTATTTTTAAGTCTTGGGTAAAGAGTTAAGGATGGTAAAAGACCAAAAAACCCTTAATAAAAATATGTAGAAAAACTATCGCCAGTCGTTACGGGTCAGGTGATAACTCATAATGATTGGATATAAGTCTTTGCCTAGACTTGTAGTCTGGGAAAAAACATTGGGTACCTATACTGTTATGGTCACGATAAGCACTACACGACTTGTGGAAGGTGACTACAACTCATCACTTGAGTCATAGTGTGGACAATGAGCTCAATCACTAGGAAAATTTCAAAGTCTAAAACCTGAGGTATGACATTACCCCCTCCCAAGGAACCCATTAGCATGATATCAAGAAAATATGAATACATACCCCAATTACAAATTTGAAAGGTCACAAGAACGACACCAAAAATCATACCTCAAGCAATTTTGTCCAACGCGGAGAATAGGAATGGATATTTGGTCGTTATGTCCTCTTAGACTTCCTAAGTAGATTCTTCTACCTTTTAATTCCTCTAAAGGACTTTCATTGAAGCTACATCTTTTGTCTTCAACTTACAGACTTTTCTATCTAAGATCTCAACTAGGACTTTCTCGTAAGACAAGAAATATGAAATACCGACGTTCTCTATAGGGACAACCAAAGAAGGATAACCCATACAATTCTTCAACATAGACACATGGAAACCAGGATGAATGGAACACAAACTCAAAGGCAAATCCAACTCATAAGCAATATTTCCAACTCTCCTCAAAATCTAATATGAACTAACATAACAGGGACTAAGCTTCCCCTTCCCAAATCTTATTACTCCTTTCATAGAAGAGACCTACAAGAACATCCAATCGCTAACATTGAACTCCAACTCCCTCCGCCTTATATCTATATAAGACTTTTGGCGACTCTAGGCAGTCTTCGACCTCTCTCTAATCACTTTCACCTTGTCCATGGCTTAGTGAATCAAATCAAGACCAAACAACCTAGTCTCACTAACCTCAAAACACCCAACAGGGGACCAACACCTCCTACCATATAAAGCCTCAAAAAGAGCCATCTGAATATTCAAATAGTAACTATTATTATACCTGAACATAAGAAGAGGCAAGTGATCAACCCAACTACCTCCAAAATCAATCACACAAGCCCTTAGCATATCCTACAAGGTTTGAATAGTCCATTCCTCTTATCCATCCATTTGAGGGTGGAAAGCGGTGCTAAAGTTCACCTTAGTCCCCAAACCTTTCTGAAATGAACGTCAAAAGTAAGAAGTAAACTCCATACCTCAGTCTGAAATGATGGAAACCGGTGCTCCATGCAACTTGAAAATCTCTTGAATAAATAACTTGGCATAATCCTTTCCATAGTAGTTAGTATTTATAGGAAAAAAGTGCACAAACTTAGGCATCCTATCCATAATGACCCAAATCAAGTCATACCGATTGCAAGAACGAAGAAGACTCGCTATGAAATTTATGTTGATCATATTCCACTTCCACATAGCCAACACTATCTCTTGAGACATGCCACCAGGTCTTAAGTGTTCGACCTTCACTTACTGACAGGCCATACACTTGGCCATATCTCTCTTTATATTGTTCTATTAAAAAATCTCTTTCAAATTATGATGCATCTTGGTCAAACCAAGATAATTTGTATGCCTTGATTTATGAGCCTCAGTCAAAATCCTTTCTCTTAGCCCATCAACTTCTGGAATGCATAACCTGCATTTGTACCTCAAGATACTATCTCCCAAATCTCAATTGCCATAACCATTTGTTGACCCATATCTTTCTTAATTTGCATAAGTGTAGGATCCAAAAATTGATTCTCCTTCATCTCAGCACCTAGAAATGACTTAGCCACCTCTTGAACAATTACTTTTCCATCCTTAGAGTCCAAAATACAACCTCCCAAATATTCCAATCAACGAATATCCTTCACCAATCTCCACTTCTCCTTATACAAGCATGGAGAGCACAAAGAGTACAAGGTTTTGTAGAAGGTTCAAGTTTTAATTTTTCAAGTGATTGAAGACCTTTTTGAAGCCTTTTCAAAACCTTGTCCAAGTAAAGAAAGGAAGAGGGTTCCTACACTTAAGAGGTGCCTCAAGTGAAGGTTAATGAAGACATTTTACATTCCAAAATGACACTGAAGAGGCACCTCCTTTAGGCCTTTATTAAGGGCATTTTTGTCAATTAAATATAATAGTATAAATAGACTATTTTACTTCTCTTTTCATTAGACTTTGATGAATTGAAATTAAGTATTACTCTTAGTGTAGTTTCTTTCCTTAGTGTAGGGCTTGGAAAAGCCTTCTTAGTGTAGGTCTAGGAAAATACATCCAAACTTGAGAGATTAATACATTTAATGGATTTTACTTGTGTTGATCAATTGGCAAGAAAGGTGTGATTGAGGAGTGTGAATTCCTTTGGTCCACCAAAGAGTGAGGTTTGAACTACCATTGATGAGGTGTGTTTGAAGGTTTCATACACTTTCTTGTGCTAATCATTGGTGATAGTAAGGGTCTCATTACCTACCTTTACTTTTATGCATCTCTTCTTCATCCCCTCTCTTATTGTGTTGTTTTCTTTGTCTTGTGGTTGCTGATTTTTGTATCTTGAGTCATTGATTTCGTGTTTTAGGTTTAGATCTTGTATCATTTGGTATCATATCCTTGTTTAGGGTTGTTCCAACATCCCTAAATTTTGATTTTAGTGTTCTTATTAAGAAAATTTCAACAAAAAAGAGTCAAAAATCCAAAAATACAAAAAAAAAGTGTTGTCTTGTGTGTTTGTTGTAGGTCCAAAATTTTCAAGTTAGATCTACAAGTTTTTATTGTGTTTTGAAGATTTTTAGTGTTAGATCCTTTCTCTCCAACACCTAGGGAGTCCAGATCTACACTTGGAACAAGATTTGGTTGAGTTTGAGCTCAGAACCTCCATGGATATGGTGTTTTTTGAAGCTTTTAAGCTAGATCCGAAATTGGGCTTGTGATTTGGACGAGTTTTGTGGCTGATTTTTACATATTTGAGTTTACCTTGACCTAAGGAACCTAGATCTACAAAAAAATCCAGATTTGGAGTTCATTTGGTTAGGGGTCAAACTTTGGTCAACTCTTAAATATTCATCTTGTTCTTCCATGTTCATCAAGTTTTGCTAAGGAAGACTATTCAAAGAGTGTGTTTGATCCAAAAAAGGATAAGAAAGAGAGTGTACTTGGTGTTTATGAAAGGATATTCCTTGGCATATTCATTGTCATCTGAAAGAAAAAAGAGACAAAGGGAATAATTAAGTACAATTGAAAGTATAGAGGGGGGGGGGGGGACCAATCCATTTTGAATTTGTTTGAAGCTCCAAAAGGGCTCCAAATCTTCAATTTTCCCTCCCAAACGAAAATTCTTCTTCTCCAAGGGTGTTCTAGGACGAGACTTGAAATTTTTTTGAAAACTCAACGTCCAATCATTAAATGCCACTCCATCATAGCTCAACAACCAAATTAAGTTCTTAGTTAGATTTTCTAGTTTCTAATTATTGTTTCTAGTTTCAATTTTGTTGGTTCTGTCACTAATTAGCAAACTAGTAACTACCTACTAGTTTGGTAATTAGATTAGGGTCTGTTTGTTTCGCGTTTTCAATTTTTTGTGTGTTTTTCTCATTTTCAAATTCGTAGTGGTTTGTTGATTCAAGTCCATACATCATTTTATTTGAGTCATATAAAAAAATCAATTCTGGACCAAATCATATTTACCACTCATTCACTTGCCGAGTATTGCCATGTTTTCAACACTTGTGAAACCAAGTGTGAGGTAAGAAATGAGTGTGAGAGTGGTGAGGCCTTTTTGAACTAACTTATTTGTTCATTTTGTAGGGTTTTCTTTGCTATTTGTTTTCTTCTTTTAGGTACATTTGACCATGGAACCCGAGTTTTTTTCATCCCAACCTTTGGGAAATGATATTGTGGGGGTCTTGAAGGCTCACTTTGATGCCTTAAGCCAAGATTTAAAAGGTGATATGGATGCTATAAGAAGAGACATAAAAGGTGATATGAATGCTATGAGGAGTGAAATTACATCCTTGAAGGATGTTGTGGTTAGAATAAAAGTAGGGGTTGATAGACTATGTCCATCAAAGCCTCCATAAGTCCAAATTCCTCAAAATCAAAGACCTCGCACTCCACAAAATTTCATTCCACAAATCCAAGTCCATCACCAATCAAATCCAATGCCTCCTCCTCAAGATCCACTAAATGGAAACCACTCCATTAAACTAAGAGAAGAGATGGAGATAGAATTCGAGGATGATGCTAAGACTAAAGATGGAGAGAAAATGGATGGTGAGATATAAAGAGGATGTGAAGGAAGGAGGAAAAAGGAAAGGGAAGCCACGGGTAGTGAAATTGGAAGGGAAAAAGAACACTTGATTGTGGATCTTGTCCACAAAGGATCATTGATATTCAATAACCCAAATACTAGCATTTTCCCTAGTATTTTATCTTCTCATGTGCAGGTTCATGACCCTAGAAGCCCCAAAGAGAAGCCCAAGGATGTTCCCTTCAAGCCTTTGGCCGAAAGTCCCAATTTTGGGATAGGTGATGAAGAAGTGAGTCCAAAGGGAAACCTTGACATATTATCTTGTAATGTGGAGCATAAAGTATTCCATGATGCGAAAACAAGTGAAGAAAACACTTACCAAGATCTACAAGGTAACAAAGCTATCTTCTACACCCCTAGAAACTTAAATTGTTATGATGTGGCTTGTAGTGGCCAAAGTGGTGTAGTTTTGGATTTACTTAGTGAAGAAGTGTATGAATCTTTATTTTGTGATACTCTTTGTGTTGTTAGGTTTCAAAAGGACCAAACTCTTATTGTGAGTACGCAAGCACTAGTTGATCCTTTAGATGACAAAATCAATTCTTTTCGTAAGAATGATTTGTGTCCATCTAGTGCTGGCACTTATAACTTGAATAAGGTTCCATTAACAAGTGAAAAGAGTATTTACACACTAGTTGACCCTTGTTAAAACCAAGGTGATTCTACGTTGGTATGTGAGTTGCCAACAACTAGTGAGGGTGTGCAAAATGATCAATCGGGTGAAGTTGACCTTGAATTGCTTGAATATGTAGGAAACCCGAATTGTGATTGTTCTTGTGAACATGTTTTTGTGTGTGATCTCTTTTCTGCTCATGGTTATTTATATCTATGTGGGGATTACTCTCTTAAAATAGAAAGTGGTGCATGCTTAGAAATTCCATCTATTTCTTCTTTGTGTGTTTCCTATGTTGAGCATCCTAGTGGTGATGCACTTGGAACTAGTGAGTACTTGCATAAGGGAACCATAGTTGAAGTTGATTTGTGTGACACCTTTCTCTATTCTCTATTTGCCTTTGATGATGTGTCATTATCGTCTTGGGATAATGCTTCTAAATATGCATCCTTTATTGACACACTTATGCTTGAATTGAATGAACCCCAACTTGTGGATGCCAAGTTGATGTTTAACTTGAAATAAGGAAGCCATATATGTTTAAATGACTTGATTCTAAACTTATGTGCTAAACCTATTGAATCAATTGGCATTCTTATAGATGATAGCACCTTGGATGATGCCTTTACACTTGATGCCTTCCTATACTACCTCTTTTCTTATGATGATATCCATGCAAGTCTTGGATTTGTTTTATGTAGGGGTAGGATATTTTTTTGTTGGTCCACTTAGAGTCACAATGCTATATGGTTTTTGTGGACATTTGTAGATGCCTTACCTCTTGATGTTTGCCTTAGCCGTGTCCTTTGTGATATTTGTGGTAGGTGTTTCATGATCATTACGAAGGATAGTTGGTTGTATTTCAAATGTGTACCTCCTTGGAGTATTTCTTTGAGCTTGTGTGTTGAAAACCATGATATTAAACTTGTTCATAGTGACCTTGTGTATGGCATAGTTGTGTGTAATGTCTTGGATGATTGTGAGTTGGATCCCCAAGTAAAAAGGATGATTAGTCTCGGCTTATGCTCTTGGTTACTTCGACCTTTTGATATTGGTACATTCTTAAAGTATGGGAGGGATAGCCTCGAATTATGTCCATCCATTTTTGATATTGATCCTATTCACTTTCTTTGTGCTATTTATGCTAAGTCTTTCATGTCACAAACAAAGGACCCATGGATGTATGTGAAGTGTGAGCAACCTTGGATTATCTATATAACTTGTGGTACTAATGCTAACCCTTCTCCCTTGAGGATTGTGTGCTTGTTTTACCTCTCTTTGGTTTTGCAAGGTGAGAATTTGAGGACAAATTCCTTTCAAGATGGAGAGGATGATACAAACATGAAGAGCACAAAGAGTACAAGGTCTTGTAGAAGGTTCAAGTTTCAGATTTTTCAAGTGATTGAAGACCTTTTTAAAGCCTTTTCAAAACCTTGTCCAAGTGAAGAAAGAAAGAGGGTTACCACAATCAAGAGGAGCCTCAACTGAAGGTTAATGAAGACATTTTACACTCCAAAATGACACTCAAGAGGCGCCTCCTTTAAGCCCTCATAAAGGGAGTTATTGACAATTGAATGTAATAGTATAAATAGACCATTTTACTTCTCTTTTCATTAGACTTTGATGAATTGAAATTGAGTATTACTCTTAGTGTAGTTTCTTTTCTTAGTGTAGGGCTTGGAAAAACCATCTTAGTTTAGGTCTTGGAAAATACATCCAAACTTGAGAGATTAATACATTTGATGGATTTCACTTGTGTTGATCAATTGGCAAGAAAGGTGTGATTGAGGAGTGTGAATTCCTTTGGTCCACCTAAGAGTGAGGTTTGAACTACCATTGATGAGGTGTGTTTGAAGGTTTGATACACTTTCTTGTGCTAATCATTGGTGATAGTAAGGGTGTCATTACCTATCTTTACTTTTATGAATCTCTTCTTCATCCCCTTTCTTATTGTGTTGTTTTCTTTGTCTTGTGGTTGCTGATTTTTGTGTCTTGAGTCATTAATTTCGTTTTTTTGGGTTAGATATTGTATCATCTCCTCATCTGCATGAGACAAGCATCCATGGATTACCCTCTAAGAGCATCAGTAACAACATTAGCTTTACTCAGATGGTAGTGATGACTCATATCATAGTCCTTGAGAAACTAAAGCCACCGCCTATGCCTGAGATTAAAATCCTTTTGAGTAAACACATACTGTAAACTTTTACGGTCTGAATAGATGTCTACTTTCACTCCATACAAGTAATGGCGCAAAATTTTCAAAGAAAAATAACAACTACCAATTTTACATCATGAGCCGGATAATTCCTTTCAAGAACCTTAAACTGCCTAGAAGCATAGGCCACCACCTTACTATTCTGCATCAAGACAAAACCCAGTACCATGTGGGATGGATTACAATGAACCACAAATCCACCAGTACCCTCGAGCAGGGTAAAAAATGTAACATCCTATATTTTTCTTGTACTTGTTCTAATTATATGGAACTTAGTATAGCCTCATGGTATAGATAACGGATGAGATTTTTTATGCAAGTATTAATGGTGTAGATGGAATTATAGATGTTTCCCGTACATTTTAATGTGATGCGTCCAAGTTAACGTCGATACAACTATTTAAACTTGGGATCGTAAGCTAGTATTTGAATCTAAAGTAAGTGACCAAGTGTGTACAAGTTGAAGGTTAGATTAAAGGGATTAGGAGCTAGAAATGGAATAAAATATTGAGGTGCTTGCTTGACTTAATTAAGCTAGTAGGTGAGTTACCTACTTAAGCTATTTGGACCAAATTAATGGACCCATGGATTTGGACCAGATTTGGGCCTATACTAATGTACTCATTTGGGCCCAAATTGAATAAAATAGGAAGAAAATGGAGAAATGGCCCAACACCTAAATATGCCAAAGGCCCAAGTTAACTGAGCCCAAAATAAGAAATTAAGCAAGTAGGTGCATCACCTACTTTGAAATTTTGAGCAGCTTGAACCCTTAAGTAGGTGCATCACCTACTTGGACTAGTTTGTGGCTGAAAATGAGGTCAATAAGAGCAGTTCTAGAGGGATCAATATAATATCAATATAGCTGGTCATTTTACTCATTTAAACACAATATTCACCCTTTTAAATTTCAGCTTTCTACCTTTCTTAACAAGGATAAAAACAACAGCCCTAAAATTCCTTCTAGGGTTCTTGGAGAAACCCCAATTTTTGCAGCCCAAGGTAAGTGAAAACACATATGGTTTAGCTTAATTATCTCATGGAAGATTAGGAAAACATGCTACAAGTGCTTAATTATTAATTCATGACAAAATATAGAACAAGCTACTTGCTCATTTTTTTCTTTATTATTAAGGGATCTCTTTTCTTCTTTGGTTTAAAGTGTGAAAGGAAAGTGAAAGTTAAAGTTATTGAAGAGTTCAAATTAAAAGAATAAGTTGCAGAATTAAGGTAAGGTGACTACTCCATTTTTTTCTCCTTGTATATGAATTTAATAGAGAGAATTATGAATGTGTTGTTATTGAGAACTCAAGAGATAATGAGTTCAATAAGTGATTGCTACAATAAAAAGAATTTGGGATTGTTTTATGGACTGTTTTGTATGTATATTTTATGGGCTACCAGGTTGATGTTGGAGAAAGGTGTGATTAGTTTGTAATGAAATATAGAAGAAAGGTGTGGCGGTACACCATCAAACTAATTATTGTATTTGTTTACTGACCAATCTATTTTGTGTATTGTTTGGAATGTGTAATGAAGTCGAGGTGGTTTTGGTGAACCTTATAAGGAGCTGTATGGTATGTGGTTGTAATTGGAGGAGAAAAGGGTCAAAATAACACCCTTGATTGATAAATTAATGGCTTACTGCCCGGTTACTGTTTTGGGTAAAGTTAAGTAGCCTAAATGTGTTGGTTGGTTGCTAATACTAGTTTACCATATATTCAATTATAGATAAGTAATATAAAAGGCGGGAAGTCAAGTCGGGTTGGTTTCTAAGTTACATAACTAGGTATGTAAGGCATACTCCATTTTGTACTCTTTGGCATGAAATCAAACATTTGTTCCATCAAGTAAGTTTCCAAGGTTATCCTGTAACAAGTGACACGTAATAGAAGCGTATTATATCCCATGAATCCAATGACCTTGTTCCCACTCTCTAACATGTTAAAGTACCTCAATACATGATTATTATTAAACCTGCACACCTATCTTCACTAGAAAATTTCAGAAGTTCTTTGTTTATTCAAATATGACCCATGTGTTATTTTCAGCTCCTAAACACTTCATTTGTGTGCCAAAAGCTCCCTACCTCATTGTTGTTGCATTAAGTGTCCATTTACATGTCTCTTATTAGTAGATTATTGGTTCAAGGTACCATAATTTTATGACCACCAAAGTAACAATCTCAAAGGCTAAATAAACAAAGTAACACAAATCCGTAAAACGAGTTGCAGCTCAGGGGAATAATCCTAGCATGGGCCGATCTCGATACCTTTATATGTGGGTGGAAGCTCAGGGGAATAATCCTAGCATGGGCCGATCCCAATCTTTATATGTAGGTGGCAGCTCAGGGGCGTAAGCCTAGCATGGGCCGATCTCAATTTGTCTATTTACCACTGATCAGCTGGTCATTTGTATTATATGATTTACAAAGATTACGAAGTAAGAAAGGTAAAATGAAGAAAGAAATGTAATGTACCTGATCCTACAAATATATAAAGGTGGTCTATTAGCACTATTTATTCACTAGTATCTAATTTCTATTGAGCTTTTGTATCTTGTGTTGTTACCTTCAGCCATACATATTCAGTACATATTTTCATACTGATGTCCCTCATGGGGGACCTGTATTTCATGCATCAGGCACAGGTGCTTCAGCTAATACACCTCGCTAGTAGAAGTACAGGCTATTCAGTGACTATTGGTGAGCTCCAGGTTGATTCAGGGATTTCCGAGTTTGTTCCATATATTTTGGTATTGTGCAGTAGTTAAGAGTAAGGAGGGGGTTTGGAACGACCCTAGTTAAGTCTATGTATCTTTTAGAGGCTTTGTAGACTAATGAAAAGTTAAACATGACAACGTCTTGTCTTTTAAATGTGTGGCCCCATCGACCATGTCTTGTATTTATAATTTTGCATTTGCATACGTAATTATTCTCATCAATGCATTATATCATATTGTTAGAACCTTTGGTTGTCATAGTTACATGCATGAGAAGTATAAGGTTATGGATTGGTTCTCCCGGGCCTTCACGTATACGGGTGCCTGTCCGCCCCAATAGAATTTGAGGCGTGACAAAAGTGGCATCAAAGCAGGTCATCCTAGGGAGTTTACAAAGCCGTGTCAACGTAGAGTCTTGCTTATAGGTGTGTTGTGCACCACATCTATAAACAAGAGGCTATGGGCATTTAGGGTTTTTTTCTCACATCTTAGATAGTGCAATAGAGCCTAAGTCGTAGGTGAAGTCATATTTAACCACTAATTTCTTTCTTTCTCACTATAGTTAAGATGTCGGTTACAAGAAAGAGCAAGAATACAGGAAAGCGAGTAGACGTGGTTGCCAGAGAAGGGACCATCTAGTTACCACCTAGACAAGCTAATCAAAGTGAGGATCAAGCCGAGTTTGTATCACAAACTTCTTCTACTCCCCTATCTCCAGAAGAGCTAAGGAGGAGAAGAACCACATCATCAGAACCACCTATTAATGCTACTGATCAAGATCTAAGGAATGTGGTGCAATTATTTGCTCGTATAGTTGCTGGACAAGTTCAAGGACAAATTGTTCCAACCATAGGTTCTAGTGGTGCAGATAGGGCAGCTAGCCTACGAACACAGGATTTCCTTAAGCTAGATCCTCCCACATTCACTAGATCATATATTAATGAATATCCACAGGAATTTATTGATCAAATCCAAAGGGCTTTAGATGTCATGCATGTATTGGGTAAAGAAACGGTTGAGCTAGCAGTATATAGATTCAAAGGGGAGGCTATATTTTGGTATGAAGACTGGAAATGATCTAGGGGTATCGATGCACCTTCATCTACTTGGAAATAGTTCAAAGAGGTATTTCTTGATCATTACCTTCTATTTGATATTTGATAAGCCCGTGCAGATCAGTTCTTAGAGTACAGCCTCCGGTTTAACTCTTTGGCTAGGTATGCTTCTATTGTAGTAGCTACTATGGATGATAGAGTTCATCGATATGTGGATAGATTGGATACATATTTTGTTAGAGATTGTGCTATTGCTGCTTTAAACAAAGACATGGACAAAGAAAAAATACAAGCTTTTGCACAAAAATGGAGGATCAGAGGCAAAGAAGAAGAACATAAGAATTGGAAAGAGGGTATTCCAAGGGGGCCATATCTATGGAGAAGTTTATGGCATCCCAAGGAGAGTTTAGGCCTTGGTTTTCTAATACACTGCCTAGTAAATTATCTTCTTATTCTGCATCTGGTGCTCCACCACAGTTTTAAGATGCCAAAAGAAATCAATTTGGGCAAAGAAGTGAGAATCAAATTTCACGAACAACGGGGTATCAAGAGCAAGGGAGTATAATCCAATTAAAACCTCCTTGGTAGCCATGTAAACAATATGGAAAGCGTCATTTATGTTAATGTTAGTTAGGGAAAAATGCTTGCTTTTGGTGTGGTACGTCGGGACATATGATGAGAGAATGCCCATAAAGGGGCATAGGTAGTATGGCACAACCTACTGGATTAGCCATTGCATCATCATCATCGGTGCCTTATTCAGGTAGAGGTGTACAACCTATGGGTCATGGTAGAGGTGCTAAAGGAGCAACTAGCTCTAGTGTAGTTCAGAATCGTACATATGTTCTAGTGGATCGACCAAATTTAGAGGCTTCTCCAGATATGGTTACAGGTACATTGTCCATTCTTTCACATGACATCTATGCATTAATTGATCTGGGTTGTACATTATCATATGTCACTCCATTGGTTGCTAGAAAGTTCAAAAGAATACCAAAATTACAAGTTAAGCCATTTGAAGTGTCTATGCCGGTTGGTGAATCTATTATAGCTAGGAGAGTGTATTAGAATTGTATAATAACTATTTGTGGTCAGAATACAATGGATGACATGGTTGAGTTAGAAATGGTAGATTTTGATGCTATAACGGGTATAGATTGGTTGGCTTCTTGTTATGCCGCAACAGATTGCCAAACTAAGAGGGTGTATTTCTATTTTCCAAGGGAGGTAGTCCTTGAATGAAGGGGTAACATTGGTGCGCCAAGAGGTAAATTTATTTCTTATTTTAAGGAAAAAAGGATGATTTCCAAGGGTTACATATATCATCTTGTTAGAGTGAAAGATACAGATGTGGAGCCACCAACTCTTCAAACTATTCTAGTGGTAAATAAATTTCTTGATGTATTTCTTGAAGATTTCCTGGTTTGCTACCAGAACAAGAAGTGGAGTTTGGTATTGATGTAATTTTAGGTACTCAGCCAATCTCAATTCCTCCGTATAGAATGGCCCCGGCAGAATTACGAGAGTTAAAAGAGCAATTGAAAGACTTGCTAGAAAAAGGACTCATAAGGCCTAGTATGTTCCCCTGGAGCGCACCAGTGTTATTTGTGCGTAAAAAAGATGGCTTATTGAGAATGTGTATTGACTACTGACAACTTAATAAGGTGACTCTTAAGAACAAATATCCTCTTTCGAGGTCAGTTTACCACCAAGTGAGGGTCAAAGAGAAAGACATACCCAAGACAACCTTTCAAACCCGGTACAATCATTACGAGTTTTGATTCATGTCCTTTGGGATATCTAATGCACCCGCAACTCTTATGGATTTGATGAATAGGGTGTTCAAGCCATTCTTAGATGTGTTCAGGATAGTTTTTATAGATTATATTCTGGTTTATTCAAGATCAAAGGAGGACCATGCAGTCACTTATGATAGGTGTTACAAATTTTTGTGATTGTAAGTTATATGCAAAGTTCTCTAAATGTGAGTTTTGGTTAAAATCTATGGCATTCTCGGGTCACATTGTATCTGATGAAGGATTAAAGGTTGATACTCAAAAGATAGAAACTGTGAAGAACTGGCCAAGACCTATAAAACCTACAGAGGTTCATAGTTTCCTTGGGTTAGCAGGTTATTATAGGAGGTTCGTTGAAGGGTTTTCTTAAATTCCTGCACCTTTAACAAAGCTAACACATAAAGATTCCAAGTTTTAATGGAATGATGCATGTGAAAGGAGTTTCCAAGATCTGAAGAATAAGTTGACTTCTACACTCGTATTGGTGCTTCCAGAAGGCACAGAGTAGTATGCAGTGTATTGTGATGCTTCAAGAATTGGCTTAGGGTGGGTATTGATGCAGCATGGTAAAGTCATAGCATATGCCTCAAGAAAATTGCATCCACATGAGAAGAATTATCCAACACATGATCTGGAACTAATAGCGGTTATATTTGTCTTAAAGATATGGCGTCACTACTTGTATAGGATTCACGTTGACATATATACCGACCACAAGAGTTTGCAATATATCTTTAATCAGAAAGACCTAAATTTGAAGCAGTGAAGATGGCTTGAATTATTAAAAGACTATGATATTGATATCTTGTATCATCCGAGGAAAGCAAATGTGGTAGCAGATGCATTACGTCAGAAGACCATGGCACCATCTATAGAAAGACAAGGGATGACTAAAGATCTATACCAACTAGCCAATTTGGGAGTTCACCTTCTTGAAACTCCAGATGAAGGGCTTATTGTTCATAATGCAGCAAAATCTTCATTAGTAGCTGAAGTGAAAGAGAAGCAATATGCAGATCCCATACCATTACAACTTAAGGAGAATGTACAATGTGGTATGAAAAAGTCATTTGAGCTAATGCAAGAGGGAGTACTTTGGTGCCAAAATAGGTTATGTGTGCCTAATGTAGATGGGCTAAAAAAGAGGATTAAGATAGATGCACATCATTCAAGGAATTCCATCCACCCGGGGTCAACTAAAATGTATCATGATTTGAAAGGAATATATTGGTGGGGTGACATGAAAAAGAACATTGCAGAATTTGTAGCCGAATGTCCAAATTGTCAAAGAATTAAGTAGAGCATCAAAAGCCCGGGGGTTATATGCAATGTATAGATCTTCCAATCTGGAAGTGGAACATGATCAACATGAATTTCATCACTGTTTTGCCTCGTACATCTCGAAAGTTTGATTCCTTATGGGTGATAGTTGATAGGCTTACCAAATCAGCATACTTCCTACCGGTTAGGACCACTTATATAGTTGAAGAGTATGCCAAATTGTATATGAAAGAGATAGTTCGACTACACGGAGTACCAAACTCTATTATATCAGATAGGGGGCCCAGTTTACTGCAAATTTTTGGAAGTCCTTTCTGAGAAATTTGGGAACACAAGTTACTTTAAGCATAACTTTTCACCCTCAAACAGATGGACAAGCAGAACGTACCATTCAAACACGTGAAGATATGCTATGATCTTATGTATTAGACTTTAAAGGTATTTGGAATGATCATTTACCTCTCATCGAGTTTACCTACAATAATAGATATTATTCAAGCATCAAAATGGCACCATATAAAGCTTTGTATGGAAGAAAATGCAGATCACCAATTGGATGGTTTGAAGCGGGTGAAACTGCCTTGTTCGGGCCAGATCTTGTTCATCAATCTGTGGAAAAGGTTAAAGTGATCCAACAGTGTATGAAAGAATCCCAAAGTCGATACAAATCTATGCAGATATTAGAAGAAGGGGGCTAGAGTTTGCTATCGATGATTGGGTATTTTTAAAGGTGTCACCAATGAAAGGAGTAATGAGATTTGGTAAGAAACGAAAGCTAAGTCCACGTTATATAGACCCATATAATATTACTTGGAGGTTTGGCCAAGTCACCTATGAGTTAGAACTACCCCAAGAGCTTTCAACAGTCCATCCAGTGTTCCACGTCTTAATGCTTCAAAAATGCATCAGACATACATCTCATATTACTCCTACTGAAGATGTACAGGTTACAAAAGATCTCACCTATGAATAAATACCTATTTCTATCCTAGATCGACAAGTTAAGAAGTTAAGGAATAAAGAAATAACTTTGGTAAAAGCGCTTTGGATAAACCAACAAGTAGATGAGATAACATGGGAAGCTGAAGAAGCGATGAAATCTAAGATTAATTCCTACAGACTAAGATTCAGTTTCAAGTCCCAAGGGATTCAATCCAAACACTCATAGACTTATGCCCGCATCTGCTCCGATGTTCCAACCCTGAAGTCACTTCCTTTAGAGTTGAGTTCAAAGTTACAGCCTTTAGTAGATAAGCCGGAGTTAACTCATGATAACTCTTAGCCCTGACTTCCGATAAATGAGAAGTCTAGTTAGGCAGTGGAAACCCTAGGAAGTTAGGAAGTTAAAGTTAGAGGGCATATTCATATGAAATAGTATATGATGAGATTGGTCAATATTTCTTATTGCTTGAATAAAGAATGCATTTTATGGCTCTAGCACTCCTGTCATGAGATGTAGAAGCAAAAAAAATAAAAATCCTAGGCTGATCATCCAAACATCCATTGATTCAGATCCTTATCCGCTAGAATAAAGGCCTTAAAATCTTCTCATATTTAGAATCTGGTAACTGACTGAGAATTGATAGTCTTCTAAGGAAGTCTAAGTAACAAAGGATCTAGTAAGGAAAGGAACCTACCTTTCTCGTTTGTGACCCATGCCTATGGGTCACTTGACTCCTAGAGAATAAAGGCAGCAAGTAAAGTTAGAATCTTTCTCCATTGTTGAATTCCCTTCTGGGATACATAGCAGAATCTATTAATACAAGAAATTCCTTAGAAAGAGATGCCCGAGATCACTATATCTATCTCTTAAACTCAGTTCCTATTCACATCCTTCCCGTGGGAACGACTATAGAGAACAGCCCCAGAGAACTCAATCTAGCTATTGTTGAGATCATCTCGCCTATTCTATTCCTAGGTCCTGCGGAGGACCTCCGAGTCCCCATTGATTCTACTCTAATTCCAGTATCTGGCTGTTTTTTATCTTACTCGGGAGAAATTCAAGGACAGAGTTGCAGCTTTAGATGAAAGGTTGATCTTTCTATTTGAATACAAGTCCCAACACCTTATGGATTGAGGAGATTAATATAGTTGATCTGCAAGCATACTGAGATTTCACTGCCAGGAAGTTTTAAGCAAACATCTTATTTTTCATTCCTGGCCTAGCTGAAGGAGGGTAAATTAGGCATTGATTTGAACTTCAATACTGGGCGCCTCTATGAACCCTAGGAAGTTACTGAGTTGGTTTTCATTAGTCTTGTTCAAGTTAAAGGGTTGAAATAATGTATATAGAGATGAAAAGATTAAAATCTCAAAATCGATTACGAAATAGGCTAAGCTAAAAAGAAAGAGAGATTGCTATTATTGTTAGCAGTTACAACAGAGACAGAGATAAAAGCGTAAGAAGACCAAGAACCTTTTGGCCGCCTTTAGGTCTTCTTACCCAGATCAAATTAAACTTCGAACAATCGTAACTTTAAAGAGAAAGAATCTGACTTCAATCCTATTGGCTTTCAACTCCCAATTATACCTAAGAATGAAATCAATTAGACTTCCACGAAAGTCAGACTGAGGAAATAGTTGCAGCTCTTTCTCTTAAGTTAGAGGGAGAAATCTCAAATTCTTACTTTCTCTTTGATAAGGTACTCAACTTAAGCATCAATCTCAAATGATTGGCTTTCGACTCCTATTTTAGGATTAAGTAAGATTGACTTCGATTTCATTAGTTTTAGTATTTCAGTAGAGCCTGTAACAGTATATTTTGTTTAGGATTGACTGATTTTTAGTCTTTACCAGGATGGAATTAAAGTCTTTATTGAATTTCATCATTTCCTTTAGAATGAAGTTAAGGATTGAATTCCTTTAAGTCAGAATTGAAGTATAGACTTAAGCAATAAATGAAGTCAAGTAATTTCTTACTGATTTTCACTCTCTTGTTGCGCTCCTCAGTTTTCAGTTTGAGATACGTAATCTGAGCTAAATGCCTATGTTTGCTGAGATTCCTTGACTAAGTCTTTTTAAAGGCCCTCTTAAGAGTTGAGAATCAAGCTAGAGCATTAAGAACTCAACATCAGCAAATCAGTCATAGTCAAAAGTAGGAGGTCAGTCTTGATATTATACTAAAAGCCCTATCTTCAGACAGAGCAACCCTTGAAGTGGGATATGGTATAGTAGGCTTAGGGTGAAGTTACCTGGGAGTTACAAAAAACGGAAATGAAGACTTTGATTGAGTTTCCTATTCTTTATTAGTGGGGCATAATAGCTCAAAGCTGATAGGAAGTCGCTGAGGTAAGTTTCGATAGAGCTATGCTCTGGGTATTCCAACAATTTATTCTTCTAGGTTACTCTTTTTTCTATTAATTAAAGCACTGGAAGAGAATCGCTATTGTCTTTCTAAAAGACAGGGATTTACGTGTATTGCTTATGTCCGATTTGCTGATGCTAGCTTGACTTCACTCACTTCAGAGACAAAAAAAGAATAAGAGAATAAAAAAGGAGTGTAGCAGCCAGAAATAAATCCCCTCTTCCGCTTAAGGCACCGAAGTCCCATAACTAATATCTTGATTTAAGGGAAGTTCTTTCATTAGCAGTAAGAGCCTATTATGTCTTGCTTTCTGAATGAATTTCGCTGCGCCCCTTTTCAATTTCGGAAAAAGTGCAACACATGCCTGCACTATTTATCTAATAATGCGCCATTTCCTCTTGCTTTTTAAACCAAAAAGACAGACTTTCAAAATGCTTTTTGTAAGGCATGCGAAATATAACATTTAATATTTATAGGTTAATATAGCGAGCTAAAGGTCTTTTGAAAGATAAGATAAATACTATCTAAGGCCATTATTCTTGACAAAAGAAATAGAGTAAGTAAGATAAGGGATTACTGCATGAGTTTTATAATCTTTTATATATATCTATCCGGAGCTTAAGGCATTAGTAATTAGTCAATTCAATATACAAGAAAGTTCAATTCAGCAGTACACTGCTACTCACTTTCTTTATTGAGAAAATGCTATGGCTATCAATGATCTTTATTTCAAGGAAAGTAGCACTAGAAAACAAAATAGGAGTACAATATGGAAATCCTTTCTTTATGTAAATAAACTTCCACAACAGAAGAGACTATAACTATTATATTCTTTCTTAGTCTCTCCGATAACCGAGGGTGATAGCCTGCACAATGAGCACTCGCTGTTCATCTCGTAGCATTTGTAGTATCGTATCAAGGCGCATTATGTTTTCATTTGCCGCGCGCATGCGGTCTCCTACGATGGCAGGGCTCGCCGGATGCAGGTGCCTCAAAAAGGCTCTTAAGGCAAATCGGCATTGACCCAGCTCATTCTCAATTTCCTGGATTTCTTGTGAAATTTGAAAAAGCCTTTATGAAACTGTAAGAGCTGCCATACCGTGGTAATAATAATTTTGGATTTGATTTTAGAGCTCGAAGGCTTATCGAGTTTCTATTTATAGAGTAGAAGTAGAGTAATCCCTCCATGCGACACGAATTTGATGAGTTTTCTGTAGTTGAGTAATATCATGACTCTTTGATAAAAAACCTAACTACCTTGCAAAGCAAATACCCCCGCAATCGCCCTGTGAACAACCTTTGCATAACCAGCTTCAACAGTTATGCCTAATCAATCACTGTTAGGATAAGCGAAATTGAAGAGGTTAGTTAGAAGGTAAGGATAGCATGATAAACTAGTTGCGGGTTGTTTAGATCATGGGTCATATCTACTTGGATAGAGACCACTGAACATCATTTGGATGTGCCGATGCTATATGGGCTTAGGCCTCTTTGATGGTTTGGGCTATTTGGATGGACTCAGATCCTTTGCATTCTTTCATGTGAGGATCCAACTTTGAATTTGAATAGATCCAGCGGGACTTCTTGCATAGATTTAGGCTTGCTTTGATGATGGTAGGCTTGTCATGCTTTCCCCCTTCTGTGGGCTTTCATCGAGTAAAATAGGCTTGACAAGATGCGAATCACATGCTTATAAAAAGAAAATGGAATCATTTGCCATTACATTTTGGATTGATCAAATTCTGATTATATAGTTGGCTAGGAAAACAAAAAAAAGGGGCTAAGATCCTTGTTTTCCAATAGTAAAAGGAAACTAGATACCCAGAAAAGGGGGTAAGCCACCTCAGTATACAAAGAATTGATACATCGAGAAGGTAGCATGTCGAGCTATAATGCCCTAATTGAGGAAGGGTGCTAATCCTACCTTGATTGTGATTCGCAGATTGGCTATCTCCTTTCCCAGGTCTAATTTCCGAACTGCTTCTCCCATCTTAGATTGTCATTAAAGGTAGAGCCTAAAAAGAGGCAATTAAATTACCCGTTGAAGGACTACTTTATCCTTCGCCGGTTTTTTTGAGAGCTATGCTCATTCACTTTTAGTTCTGTAGCTAGAGCTGGCAAAATCCCTCGGTGAGGCATAAAAAATCAGGATAATCTTCCTCATCTTTGAAGTGGGAATACTAAAAGAGAGAGTCAAAATAATCAGATGTGAAAGCTTGCCCAATTGAATACAAAGTTTTACATCCTGAATGAACTGCTTTGCTTAAGCTAGCGCACCGCTCCGTGGGCTTGTAAGATTTCACACACATTAATAAGAAAATTCTAGTAGAAAGAGGACGTCTCTGTCCCTTCACCTGACACCTACGGCTAGGAAGAAATCCGCGCTTTCATTGATGGAAGGGAAACTGATTGAATGAAGTATGAAATCAACCTTAAACTCTTTGGAATTATACAAAGGAAGGGAAAACCTGAACCTAATGTTTAGACTATCCATAAGATGCACGAATTCCCTTTGTTAAAGGCTCAAAAGTACACTGAGTTAGGCGAGACTTGTCTCAAGATTTAAAGATTGACTGAGGTTGCTTGAAATTAGTACTTCTTTGGAAGTAAGGAAAGAGGTGGCTTATCCCTGAAAGAGGGACTCGGATAGGAATAGAGAATAGAAGCTGACAGAAAACTCTTTGTTTTGGCTCATTCTTTCTTTATGGAGATAGGGCAAGAGCCCATACTTTGAAATTCATACGTAAGATACCCAGTTGTTAATTCGTAGATGGACAACCTCTAGAAAGTCCGTTCACTTACTTAGTACTTGCATTAAGGATAAATTGCTTTGTTTATGAATTAAGAAATTGAATAAATGGGGTTGTGGCTGGCTAGCTCATGCAATCAATGACAAATCCATTCACCTTAGTAAGAGTAAGCTAAGCAATCCCTTTTCTCCGGGAACTACGGTAGGACGCGATTATGACGAGAATGGACTCTTCCGTAATGTAATAGAATAAGTCTAGTTCCCCCGGCTTTCTCTTTATTATGACTATTATGAAGAAGAGAGAGTAATTCAAGCGGAGCGGGTCAGGGATGAACCCTGTGTTCTTTTCTGGTCGGAGGCAGAGACTGATAAAGTGCATCATTCAGTGGTGGGGTGTTCATCAAAATCGCTCAATGAGCATTTGGATGGAATCTCGCTTGGATGCTAAGGCAGTACTATTTGTCTGGTCGCTCATGGAGGAAGTGTACGCGTGCTAGCGCGCTACGGCTCAGGTAGTTGATCAGATAGACCTTCGGGCAACCGCACATAAACAATTCCGATAACAAACTTGGATGTATGGTTGATAAGGCATTTGTTTGCTAAATCGACATACAAGTGGAATGAACGGGCGAAATGATGAAAGAATCGAACCCCTTGAGTCTAGTCCCCCGGAGGACAGAATCTCACTACTAGTGAGACGGGGCGGAGATCCCATTGTGCCTTGTTTTTCTTTGATCGGCCTATATTCTGTCTATAATTAAGCTCCCTTCGGCCGCCCAGAGGGGCTGGACTCGGTTCGTCGAGCGTGTTGGGAGATTAGGTGGCAGTTTAAATAGCTGCTCGAAAGCTTGACGAACAAGCGAAAAACACCTTTACCTTTAGTTGGAAATAAATATAGGTCAGATTTCCACTTCTATAAGCGAACTCAAACCACAAATGTTATCTGTCCTACCGGTGAGTTATAGTTAAATGCCCTATTCACTATACCGTTAGTGACGCTTATCACACTTTCAATCGGTTAAACGTATTCTCTTACCCGTTGAACTTATTACTTTCCACTTTTCTGTGAGAAATTCAGATTGTGACCTACCGATTACTGGCTCGGAGCAATCAAGCTCAGAGAGCACTACTGGGCGATGGCTTATCGGTGTCCATTATCTAACCGAAAAGACGTGAAGTAAAGATGTGTCCTTCTTATATGTAATTTGGAGTCTCTTTTAATAGTATAAGGTACAGAACCCCATGCCAATTTTCTTAATACCCTGTTACCTTGAACGATATATTGGTTCGACTCCCTTCAAACCAGGCAAGCGATTAGTCCCTCTACGGTACTGCCTCTTTCAACGCGGAATAGCTGAACAATCGGAATAGAAGTCCTATTTTCACCTTTCTTGAATTCGCTTTCCATGGTGACTCATCAGATTATAGAGTGAAACCTTTAGTGAAGGAATTTAAATAGGATTTTTAGAACTGTACCCCTAAAGCAACGAATATAGGTCAGTGCTTTCCTTTCTTTTCCCTTCTCCGTTGTCTTTATTGTATTGTCATATTTCTAGTGGGATGAAAATAGCACTTTCGTAATTCATACATCACTAGTCCCGATACCGCGTCTTATCCGCTCTTCCCTGGAACTATCAATATACCGAATAGATGATTGGGAACTATACTTTCATAACTATACTAATAAGGGGTGGGGGACGGAAGCGCAAAAGTGAAGTACCGAAAGCGGTTTCCTAGGCTTTTGAAATGTGTTTTTAATTCCAATATTTTGAGAACGAATAGGCGCTTGGTACCTGTAAATACACTTTTGAGAATGATTTCATGCCCGGTAAAGGGGACCTCTTTTTCATTTTGATAGGTAGGGTAGGAATATACCTAGGAAGGAAGCGAAAGTGAAGTACAAAAATCCAACGTCAATTGGTTACCGGAGCCCTCTTTTCATCTAACAAAAAATATCGTATAAAGAAGAATGACAGTCGTAATACGTTCGGGAGAAAATTCTCCAATACGTTAGTGCCAGTCGGACTTCTAATCCTGGATATGTCTGCCGACTTCACAAAGCTCTTTATGGACTGAAGCAAGCTCCCAGATTTTTTTTCACTTATTTTAATTATCCACTAGGTGAAGTACCAAGAAGAGGATTGGGTTTAGCCATAACCAATATGGAGGGATTGACATAGTAAAGGAGGCTAAACAAAGCTATGAAAGGGATGTGCCCAGGAATATCCTTCTTTTGTACCCAAGAGGGGAACTCTTTCTAATAAGATCAATTCAAGCATTAATTAGTACTACCTCAGATCTAAAAGGAAAGGAAGGAGAAGTATTAGGAAATGTGCCTAAAGAGACTTTCTTTTGTTTTAGGTGAGAACTCTAGGTCTAGGAGTCAAAAAGAGGTGGAACTTCTATATATGCGCAATAGCGTATATAAAGAAGCTCCACGTAGTTATGTTGTGCTTGTATTTTCATATTTCTTTATGTATGATAATAAATGGAAAGATCCGATTCTTTAAGTGCTAGCTTTATTGCATTCATTAATAAAAAAACTACCGCTACGAACTAGAGCAACCCATATAGAAGAAAGAAGCAAGGCGCCGGCGCTTTGCGAGAGTGAGAGCTAAAGTAAAGGAAAGCCTTAGCACTGAAGAAAGGCACCACTGTGCTTGTGCATAAAACGAGAGCATCAGCTGAAGAAAGCAAGGATCACACTACGCTCTAGTAGAAGCAAAAATGGAAGCAAAGGCATTAAGGGCAGGGGCACAGCCACCAGAGCAAAGGCATCTGAGAAAGCACTTCAATCTGAGTCTAGAAAATTCATTCATTTTCAAATAAAGACTTAAAAAAATGGATAAACCATTGTTTTTATATATTATGATTTGTTCTTTAGTTTTAGTCTCGGCTGGGGTTGAAGTTGACTTAGTTTACCTGAAGCATCCATAGAAGAAGCAACGGTAGCATCAGTAGTTTCACCACCACCATGAAATCAATGCCTATACAAGTGCAAACAAAGGAAGGAGGAAAGGTTTCCAAATAAGAGGCCATATTCAAATACATACCCATATCCAGTCCAAGATAAAAAAGAGCCTGCTTGATATTGATATTGAGATCGAGCAGTTTCCCTACCTGCAAAACTTTGTAGAGCGAAGACAGACCAGTGCTAGCAGCATCTCTTACAGATCCGAAAGTCAAGTCAAATCAATATCCAGCGTCAGATCCACCAAGGTCATAGACAAGAGTAGAGGAAACGCCCAAGCCACATCACAGCCAACAATATCAAAAGACTTTTTTGCGGCTTCCTTACTTTACTTAAAGTATATTTTTTTACTCACCATACTTAACTTGTAAGAATCACAAACCTTCTGTAGTTACTATTGAACCTTATTTGCGTACCAAAATTACATACATATATATAAGTCATTCCAGGAATAGGAAAGAGTTATCAAAGTGCGAAGAAGACATGACTGGAAGTGTGTTGTTTTGTGATCAAAGTAGATCTGCCTCACACATGCTAGTTTAACTAGTTAATGAAATCGAAGAAGATAAATGATTGGCTGAAGCTACATCAATGACCACAAAGTCTCAATTCATTCCTATCAGTCCGTTTAAAAATCATGCCCAAACTCGTCCAAATCTTCCTTCCATCTTGGTTTTATCCCTGAAGCTCCAATTCAGGAAGCTTCAATCCGATCGGATGTTTAGGCGATACTTCTAGCCTCAAAACAGATCCTACATGGGTTACTATGTTCGTCTTTTCCCTAAAAAACTTAGGGTAACAGGTAGTCTTGAATATGCCAAAGTGCCTTATAAGGTTATAATCCTTTGACGTTATCGCACACATATTTCTCTTTGTATTGTACCGGGCTAGCTCAAATCAAGATTCTATTTTTTGACTCATACCTTCACTCGTTCACTTTATCTTTCTTTCTATATAGAAGAAGGAGTTTAGTCTCCGAACATAGAAAGTATGCAATGACTTAGTCATTGTTATAGGACCCGCCTACTCAAACATTACTGGTTGCTCGCATCAGAAAAGAAAGAAAACTCCTAGACTTACGATCTCGACTCCTTGGAAGACAACAAAATCACCCCTAAAAAAAAGAACAGAAGTAAAAATAGAAAATAAAATTGAAAAAATAAGCAGAGAATAAATATATAACTTGGAAGAGAGCATCCTTCAGAGTCAATGTCACACAAAGAAAAGTAAGAGACTCAAACATTGGGTCCCTTTGTAAAGAATCACAAATATAGGCTTTTATCTCTCATTTCTTCAAGGGCGTTATACTATAAATTCACCAAGATAGAGAATTTCAGCAGTAATGTAGAAAATAGTAGGTGATTATAGTATAGTGATGCGTACGAGCTTCCTTCTATCATGAGTGTTCGCCCCGGGGATAAGAAGGGCTGGGCTGTCACCTTTTGTTTTCCTAGGTAGCGGATATCTTTATAGAGCATATATGATGATTCAAGATCTTGGGCAGTACTCCCCACTTTAGCTTTTAAAACTCACTTCTTAAACAAGACATTTGAATGGCATAGCGATCCCCACTGATGATTTTTACCTTATTCTCGATATTGCACTACAAGACAAAGACCTATTTTTTAGGCGAACCCCTAGTTTGTACTTATGTTGCTTATCCTAATGGGGCACCCTGTCATCCCTTGTTCAAACAAAGGGTTATCCCTAAGGCTTGATAATTCATCGGACTTAATGTTTAGACTATCCATGAGCTGCACGAATTCCCTTTGTTAAAGGCTCAAAAGTACACTGAGTTAGGCGAGACTTGTCTCAAGATTTAAAGATTGACTGAGGTTGCTTGCAATTAGTAGTTCTTTGGAAGTAGGGGAAGGGGTGGATTATCCCTGAAAGAGGGACTCAGATAGGAATAGAGAAAAGAAGCTGATAGAAAGCTCTTTGTTTTGGCTTATTCTTCCTTTATGGAGATAGGGCAAGAGCCTATACTTTGAAATTCATATGTAAGATGCCCAGTTGTTAATTTGTAGATGGACAACCTCTAGAAAGTCCGTTCACTTACTTAGTGCTTGCATTAAGGATAAATTGCTTTGTTTATGAATTAACAGGTTTAGTAAAGGGGGTTGTGGCTGGCTAGCTCGTGCAATCAATGACAAATCCATTCGCCTTAGTAAGAGTAAGCTAAGCAAGCCCTTTTTTCTGGGCACTACGGTAGGACGCGATCATTACAAAAATGGACTTTTTCATAATGTAATAGAATAAGTCTAGTTCCCCTGACTTTCTCTTTATTATGACTATTAAAAAGAAGAGAGAGTAATTAAAGCGGAGTGGGTCAGGGCTGAACCCTGTGTTCTCTCCTAGTCGGAGGTAGAGACTGACAAAGTGCATCATTCAGTGGTGGGGTGTTCATCAAAATCGCCCAATGAGTATTTGGATGGAGTCTTGCTTGGATGCCAAGGCAGTTCTATTTGTCTGGTCGCTCATGGAGGAAAAGTATGCATGCTAGCACGCTATGACTCAGGTAGTTAATCAGATAGACCTTCAGGAAACCGTAAATAAACAATTTTGATAACAAACATGGATGTATGGGTGATAAGGCATTGGTTTGCTACATCGACATACAAGAAGATTGTCTCATCTATGGGTTTGAATCCCATTTCCTCCGGCACGAAAGTGGAATAAGCGGGTGAAATGACGAAAGAACTGAACCCTGTGAGTCCAGTCCCCCGGAGGATAGAATCTCACTACTAAGTGAGACGGAGCGGAGAGCCAGTTGCACCTTATTTTTCTTTGATCGGCCTATCTTTTGTCTATAAGAAAGCTCCCTCCGTCCGTCCAGAGAGGCTAGACTCGGTTCGTTAAGCGTGTTGGGAGATTAGGCGGCAGTTTAAATAGCTACTCAAAAGCTTGATGAACAAGCGAAAAGCGCCTTTACCTTTAGTTGGAAATAAATATAGGTCGGATTTCCACTTCTATAAGCGAACTCAAACCACAAATGTTATCTGTCCTACCGGTGAGTTATAATTATATACCCTATTCACTATACCGTTAGTGGTGCTTATCACGCTTTCAATCAGTTAAACGCATTCTCTTACCCGTTGAACTTATTACTTTCTACTTTTCAATTAAAAATTTAAATTGCGCCCTACTGGTTACCAGCTCAGATCAATCAAGCAGAGAGAACTACTGGGCGGTGGCTTATCGTCGTCCATCATCTAACCGAAAAGTTGTGAAGTAAAGACGTGTTCTTCTTATATGTAATTTAGAGTCGCTTTTAACAATATAAGGCACTGAACCCCATGCTGATTTTCTTAATACCCTTTTACCTTGAACGATAGATTGGTTCGACTCCCTTCAACCCGGGCAAGCAATTAGTCCCTCTATGGTACCACCTCTTTCAACTCGGAATATCTGAACAATCGAAATAGAAGTCCTATTTTCACCGTTCTCAAATTCGCTTTCCATGGTGACTCATCAGATTATAGAGTGAAATCTGTAGTGAAGGGATTTAAATAGGCTTTTTAGAACTATACCCCTAAAGCAGGAAATATAGGTCAGTGCTTTACTTTCTTTTCCCTTCCCCGTTGTCCTTATTGTATTGTCATATTTCTAGTGGGATGAAAACAATGCTTTTATAATTCGTACATCACTAGTCCCGATACTGTATCTTATCTACTTTTCCCTGGAACTATCAATATACCGAATAGACGACTGGGAACTATACTTTTTGTAACTACACTAATAAGGGGTAGGGAGCGGAAGTGCAGAAGTGAAGTAACGAAAGTGGTTTCCTAGGCTTTCGAAATATGTTTTTAATTCCAACCTTTTTAGAACGGATAGGTGCTTGGTACTTGTAAATACACTTTTGAGAATGATTTCATGCCTGGTAAAGGGGACTTCTTTTTCATTTTGATAGGTAGTGTAGGAATATACCTTGGAAGGAAGCGAAAGTGAAGTACAAAGTTCCGACGTCAAATGGTTACCGGAGCCCTCTTTTTATCCAATAAAAAATATCGTATAAAAAATAAAGTCACTTTTACGCCCAAAAACTCCCATGCTTTATGTTGTTCAACAACCAACTAACCTAGTTCTTTTTTCATACAAGCTCACATTTTTCGAGCAAGAAGCGGAATTACTTGAATATCACATGGATCATTTTCTTTCTAAAGTGACTACACTGGCAGTCGAACTCCTTCTTTTGGGAACTATTTTTGGGGCTTTTTAAGCAGGCCGACTTTTCAAACGAAGTTCTATTACAGAGAGTATACATGACTTGGCTCTCAAAAATCTGAAACAAAAGACCGAATCGAGACTAGAGATGCTTTGGAAAGAGTATATAGATACGAATGGAACTCCACAATTATCGAAAGGACTCCATTTCAAAGATGTGGTTGAGCATTACTTTATTATGGATGAAGATCTCAAAGAACAATTTCTCGGGCTAAACAAAATCTATTTGGATATCATTAGTAATGGCACTGATAGTAGCTACTTTGTTTACATTTCTGGATACGTATGTAGTTAGGACTTGGTTTCGTTAGAAGCATTCTCCCTATCCCTAGAAACAATTACACTATGAACAATTTCTTCTTTAAAATTCCTCTCTTTCTTATAATAATAATCTTTCTTGGGCATTTCTCTGTTAGAGTAATACCAATTCTAAGAACTGGTAAGTGTATCATGCTCTTCCTTTTAGTGATTCTGGGCTTGATCCTGATTTGGGGATCTTTTGGTTTTCATTCAAAAGTAAAATATTGCTTTATTAATCTATTTTTTTTAATTCTGGTATTCTTTTTTTTCTATTTATTTCTCTTTTTTCTAAAGAACTCTTTGCTACCCCATTTAGGGATTTTGGGTTCTCACCTTTTCTCTGGGATTTGTGTTTTGAGTGTCGGGGGATCACTTCCTCTTTTGGGACCTTCCAACCCCTCCTCCTTAGAAGATTTATCCAACCTCCAGGTCCTGTCGGAGCCTTGGCCCATGACTCACAATGTAGGCTATGAATCTTTGCTCCAAAATTGGATATTTAGAATGAAAAATGAAAATAACCATTTTCTCCTCTCTAAAGAGAGGGGGGAGTATTGGGTAGAAGTAAAAACCACACTCCAAAATTATCCCTCTCAACGGGAATATAACTGATTGCTTGAGTTCGAGAATAGGGATCTCCAGATCCGGGAGCTGCAACACTCTTGCTATTGTCAATTTCAACTACTTTTTACTGATCATCCTGCCTTGGCAGAAAATGCCGATTCCAACCCCCAGGAAGACTTAATTTACCTTTTTAATGATAAACGCCATGAACTTGACCAATAGGGTGGAACCCCGTTAGTAAAAGACCAGAGAGAACTCCATTTTTTGGATCAACTTTTACATGATCTCTGAAAAAATAAAATAAACTCCATCTATTTCAATATTCTATTTGGGTAAATAGATACGAGATCTCGTCATCGAAGTGACGTGAGAAATGTTTGTTATATGTGCCTGAAGCTGCTATATTTTCTTTTTTTGCTATACTTAGACGAACGAGTGAAATGGATCGGATGGGAGAGGAATGGAAAGCCAGGATCGCTTGGTAAGCAAGCAAGCACTAACTCCCAGTTTTTTCTCTTCTTTCTTTTTGATTAGAGATTTGAGATTCCATAAGTAAGTCAGTGAGTACTTTCTAAGAAGGGCTTGGAAGAAGAAAATGAAATAGGAACAACCGCGCTGGTCGTAATTGATCGACTTTCATGCTAGTTCTTTCTCCAGCATGAAAGTTCCATTTTAGGGAAGGATGACGTACTATGATACTTTCCGTTTTGTTGAGCTCTGCTTTGGTCTCTGGTTTGATAGTTGTATGTGCTAAAAATCTGGTACATTCCGTTTTGTTTCTCATCCCAGTCTTTTGTAACACTTTAGGTTTACTTCTTTTGTTAGGTCTCGACTTCATTGCTATGATCTTCCCAGTAGTTTATATAGGATCTATAGCCATTTCATTCCTATTCGTTGTTATGATGTTCCATATTCAAATAGCAGAGATTAACAAAGAAGTATTGGGCTATTTACCAATGAGTGGCATTATTGGACTTATATTTTGGTAGGAGATGTTCTTTATTTTAGATAATGAAAGTATTCCATTACTACCAACCCAAATAATTACGACCTCTCTAAGATATACGGTTTATGCCGGAAAAGTACGAAGTTGGACTAATTTGGAAACATTGGGCAATTTACTTTATACCTACTATTTCGTCTGGTTTTTGGTTTCTAGTCTTATTTTATTAGTAGCCATGATTGGGGCTATAGTACTAACTATGCATAGTACTACTACGGTGAAAAGACAGGATGTATTTCGACGAAATGCTTTGGATTCTAGGAGGACTATAATGAGGAGGACGACAGACCCGCTCACGACAATAAGGAGAAGCAGTGGTTTGAATCCATATTATGAGCTTAAGTAATCCTTTTTGACTACTACACTTTGTTGATTCAACAAACTCTTTCTATTCCACAAGCCCTTTATGCTTCCGAAACAAGAGAAAAGACTTGAGAAAGCCTTTCCATTACCGATAGTGAGATAGCTAGCATACCCTAAACCCACAAACTAGTCATATACTTTCTCTTCAGGCCTTTCCTTCTTCCTGAACGGGTAGATACTTTCTCTAGGATAGAGCTCATTAAATGCCTACAGCTAGCACCTGAGATTCGAAATAGTGCTATTCAATTGGTCAATCTTTAGAACTCAGAATGGAGGTAGAAAGAATAGGTTGGAACTATTAAAAGAAGATATGCTTATTCTAAAAGTACGCATTTCTTTCTCTAAGTCCGCTGGGTTGGATCAAACTAGAAGGTTTGGCAGGAAGATAATGGCATAAAAAAAGCATTCCACTTTTGGAAAGAGAAGAGTCAGTCTGATTATAGATTTCTCTGTCTTGCATTGGGTTAACTGGAGCTTAGATAAAGCGATAGGCAGAAGAGAGAGAATTAGTCCGTCTTTATATACTGACTTTCCTCGCATCAAATCTTTCCGGTTCTCTTCCTTTATGAAAAAAGGAAAGCCTTGTTATCGATGAAGAATATCTTAATACTGTTCATCCTAATAAAAGAAGTTTTCACTCGGTAAAACTATTCTATGCTAGCATAGCATGCTTCTACTTATGTTGTGTTGTAAATTCTGAATCAGGAACAATCCTTTCTTATTCGTTGATGTCAGTCTAAAAATCCGTAATTGTTGACTAAATTGTGGCTTTCTAGCTTGAAGCTTAAGGGCTAAGGGAAATTCATCCTTGGATCAATGAAATAGTTGAATTAGCATTGATGCAAGAAGCAACCTCTTATTGAAATTACGTTAGGAAGTGACTAACCTTTCTCCTTCTATCCGATCCTTTCTATGACCCGAAATGAACTTATTGTCTCTTCGTCTCTTGCCTTTGAATCGGATATTCCGATGAAAGATGATTCTCTTTCCGTATCTCATCATCAAGAGGAAGAATCTCTATCTATCTATCCATATACGTATCAACAAATGTGGTTCCAGGGATCGTTTGATTGCCCCTCACCAGTAGCTAGAGGAGGAGAAAGAAATAATGTCTCATCCTGGGCTGGGCACCTATCAGCCAACTATACCTTTTTGGAATGGAAAGACGAAAGGATGGTAGTAGATCACTGATGTAGAATACATAAAAAAGATCATATGTAAAAGGATCGTCAGATTATGGGTTCCCAGAGTAGACAAAATAGAGAATGAATGAAATAGAATAGTCTGGAAGAATCGTATGATAGGGAAAGTGCGGAGCCTTCCACTTGTCTGGGTTACCAGGATGGCTAACCTAACTATGAATTTCTATTAATTTCGGGATAGGCAGAGGTCTAGGATAGTACGTTGTTGGAGTGAGACCGGGGTACGGTAATAAAGTTAAACCGAAATGAATGACTTAATTGCTCTAAAAGAAAGGAGAGAGAAAAAACAACCAATTCTATGAAACAAAATTTTCATTTACTAGAATCGGTTGCTACTAGTCCGGGTTACCTCAGAGATTGAGCCATTAGGCGAGAAAAAACAACCTAGTTAGTGCACTAACTCAAACCTAGTTCTTTCACAAAATGTCCTGCTAACATAGGAGCACACCTACTAAGAAATGGAAGAGCAAATTTCTTTCTGTTCGACGACACAATGCCTCACATGCACTCTTCGAAGTCGGGCTTTCTTCCTAATCTCATCTATTGAAAAGGGGGCTGGGCATAGCATGTTTTTTTTGGGACACATAGGCTATTACAGACACATCAAAAAAGACTTTTTGATGTGCGAAATCCCATAATAGAATCATTGCAAAAGAAAGGTATAAGGCTTGGGAACCGGAACAGGATTAAGCCTTTAAGCATGCAGATGAGTTTGCTGTCATCCCCAATCCTTCGGTTTTCGGATTGGAATAAGGAGTTCTATGTTCATACTGATTCATCACTCTATGCCATTGGATGTATGTTTGTGCAAGAAGGGCCGCTTGATCACTCCATTTACTTTGAAAGTATATGACTTTCCGCTTGGGAATTATAAAACCACCGAACCTTCTTTATCATGATTTGCCCATACCTCAGACCTAAGATCGAGCACCAGAGATTCTCATAACAACATACCAAAAATAAAAATATGAGAAGTTCATATTCTCCATATCCACCATCACCATCCTTTCTTTATTAGTTTTTGCTAGCTCTTGCTCTTCCGACAAAGAAATCTCTGTCCTACTGCACGCGTCGGTCTTTCCAAATCGACATGTGATCTCAACCTCCTCATTACGAGGTGGGCAATGGAATGAAACCGTCGGATGCTAATCTAAGGTTCACGAATCTGAAGAAATCAAACTGACATACTGTCCTCGGAGACATTTCAGAGGTCTTTTATAGAGTTCAATCAGCCCTATTCCACAGTTAGAGGAGTGGCCAAAGGACGAGAATCAAGCATGCCTGCACGAGGAAAGAGATCTAGGGCATATTTTTGCTAATGAAGGATAAGAGTGCACCCTTGCCGATACACTTCCATACCAAGAAAGTCGTGGAGAAGGCCCGACGTCTTTCATATTTTCATGAGCATGCAAGAATGAAAGAAGAGAAAGTATTCCCTGTTGATCACTACCTGTGATAAAAATATCATCAATATATAAAAGAAAGTAGATACTATCCCCATATGTGTGCCGAATGAATAAAGAGGTATCACAGTGGGGCCTATCTTCTGTCTGATTCTTGGGTCCGGTCGAGCTTCTTTGAAATTACATCCCTGCCTCTCGTCTAACTCGAGTTGCCCCGCTCCTTTGGTAGTTAAAGTAGCTCACTTTAAGAAGTAAGATTATAACCCTAGGGGTATGTTACGAGAAGAAGTTCTCTTGCTAGTAGAAGTAAGAGTAGCAAGGTTAGGACCACATATAAATATAATAGGGGAAAGAAATTTGATTCCCTAGAAGTTTGTACGGTTGGGAAAGCCAAAACACTTGTAAACCAGCTTGATAAAGGGTAGTGGTAGGGACAGTCTCAGTACCACTTTCAGTGCGATAGTTCTTTATTGCGACTTAGATTGCACGATCAAGATCAAAGTGTCAGTTCGGTAAGTCAACCAATCGTCATCTTATCTTGAACGAGCATCGTTGTCCCCATCGCTTCCTCATCCTCAACCTCTAGTGGAGTGGAAGGGACTTCTTTGTACTTCTTGTTTTGACTTTTTCTTTGACTTCTTCTCATCTAAGCATTTGCTTCGGCCTACAAAAGCTCAGACGAGCGGGGAATATCATAAACTCAAAGAAGACCAGGGTCATCCGACCCAGAAGAAAACATAAATAGAGATAGGTCAATTGATTAATAGGTATACTTGTCAAGCGACACAAACACAGGTACTTAAGAAATCATATCATCACCTCCTTCTTTCTCTTTGGATTTATTAGCGTCAGCTAAGGCCTCTCGTTGATCATTCCTGTCTTTAGGTTCTTTCCCTTTCTTTGTTGAATAAAGATCTTCATCGATCTCCACTAAGGCTGTCGCTCTTATAGGATAGGGAGAATTTATGTATTACGAGAATATCATTGAAGTAATATCGCTTGTGGGATAGTCCAGTGGTACTCCTTGCCTCTGTTGACATAATTAACCAACGGGGACTGACAGACAGCTTGCTTAGTAAAGTCTTTTATCTTCCATTCAGGGGTAATGAATGATTAAGAGAAACGAAGGGTGAGTGCAACGAACTAGAATTTGGGACCAGTATTGTAGAGAATAAAGGAAAAAGGTCCCGGTAGGGGCTAGTAGCATCGGGAGGCAAAGGAGAACAACAAGGACTATCTCTCGTAGCCGATATCCCACCCGTCTTCCGTAAGAATGGATTCGGGCTTAATCCAACTCAACCAAGAGGGGAGGATAACTCCTTTTCAATAATAGGAGAGTAACCTACTACTAATGTATGTAGACCAAGGACTTTCTATTTCAATGGGATTCTTGTCTCCACCTCTTTCCCAGTAGCTCGTTCTTTACTAGGCATCTAAGCGAACTCGTCGGGTTAATTAACTCAACGTAAAGAAAGATCATTATATCAAAACTAGGGGAGTGCTTACTAATAGCGAAAGGTTAAAATCTATCAGTCCTTATTAGTAGTAGCGAATGTACTAATAGCGAAAGGTTAAAATCTCTCGTGTTGTAAAATGACAGATTGGTAATGAAAGACAATGTACTAAGAAAGTGCAACTCTATTAGACCTTTATCTGGAAAAATCTAGAAGAAAGGCAAGAAAGAAAGGTTGCCTACTACTAATAAGGACGGGTAAGAAAGAGAGGTGAGGTGACTAGCTTTGTAACTTTATTCAATTTAAAAGGTTGGCTCAGTGTCTTATCCACCTTTAAGTGAAGGGGTACATCCACCAAAGATGGTAGCGGGAAAGACGAGAGCACGAATGAGGTAGCTTATGCTTTTTTTCATCCTCACTACCTGGTTTATAATAGAATCTGGAGAAAATGAAATTCTCGCATTATTCTTTTTGGTACGTTGTTATGAGAAGCTATGGTGCTCGATCTTAGGTCTGAGGTATGGATCGAATCATGATAAAGAAAGTTTGGTGGTTTATAATTCCCAAGCGGAAAGTCGTATACTTTCAAAGTAGATGGAGTGATCAAGCGACCCTTCTTGCGCCAACATACATCCAATGGCATAGAGTGATACGTCAGTATGAACATGGAACTCCTTATTCTAATCCAAAAATCAAAGGATTGGGGATGACAGCAAACACTCATCTGCATGTTTAAAGGCTTAATCCTATTCCGATTCCCAAGCCTTATACCTTTCTTCTGTAATGATTCCATTCTAGGATTCCAAGCTTCGAAAAGTCTTTTTTGATGCGTCTGTAATAGCCTATGTGTCCCAAAAAATAATGTGCTACGCCCGACCCCCTTTTCAGTAGATGAGATTAGGAAAAAATCCCGACTTTGAAGCTCAGCTTAGCGCAGGACTTGGGAATAGAGCAAAGAAAAGGTAAATATTACTATATTATTTCTTCCCTCTCTTCTTCTTCCTCCCTGACTTTATATTCGCTCTAACCCAATAAAAAGGGCAGAGTTTTATTTGGTGGGTGGGTCTACGGCGAACGAAAGAGATGTGTAGCAGAGGGCAGGTGAGGCATTGTGTCATTGAATAGAAAGAAATTTGCTCTTCCATTTCTTATTAGGAGTGATCCTATGTTAGAAGGATATTTCGTGCAAAAACTAGGTTTGAGTTAGTGTACTAACTATATTGTTTTTCTCGCCTAATGGCTCTATCTCTGAGGTAACCCGAACTAGTAGAAACCGATTCTAGTAAATGGCGATATTGTTTCATAGAATTGGTTGTTCTTTCTCTCTCCTTTCTTTTAGAGGAATTGAGTCATTTATTTCGGTCTAACTTTGTTACTGTACCCCGGTCTCACTCTGACAGCGTACTATCCTAGACCTCTGTCTATATTAACATTGATAGAAATTCATAGTTATGTTATCCATCCCAGTAACCCAGAAAAGTGGGAGGCTTCACACTTTCCCTATCATACGATTCTGCCATACTATTCTATTTCATTCATTCTCCATTTCGTCTACTCCGGGAACCCATAATCTGATGATTCTTTTACATATGATCTTTTTCGTGAATTCGACATCAGTGATCTAGGACCATACTTTATTCTTTCCATTCCAAAAAGGAATAGTTGGCTGATAGGTGCCCAGCCCAGGTCGGGACATCATTGCTTTCTCCTCCTCTAGCTGCTGGTGAAGGGCAATCGACCGATCCCTGGAACCACATTTGTTGATATGTCTATAGATAGATAGATAGCGATTCTTCCTCTCGATGATGAGGGATGTAAAGTGAATCCGCTTTCATCGGAATATCCAATTCAAAGGTAAGAGACGAAGAGACAATATATTCATTTCTGGTCATAGAAAGGATCGGATCGAATGAGAGCATGAAATCGACCTTAAACTCTTTGGTTATCGTATAGGCTTAAGCAATACTGTAGATGTTTTTTTTCCACTAGTGATCCTACTTCAACAATATTCTCGTAATACGTAAATTCTCCCTATCCTATAAGAGTGACAGCCGTAGTGGAGATCGATGAAGATCTTTATTCAACAAAGAAAGGGCAAGCACCGAAAGACAGAAATGATTAAAGAAAGGCCTCAGCTGACGTTAATAAATCCAAAGAGAAAGAAAAAGGTGATGATGTGATTCCTTATGTACCTATGTCTGTGTCGCTTGACAAGTATACCTATTAATCAGTTAACCTATCTCTATTTATGTTTTTTTCTAGCTCGACTGACCCTGGTTTTCTTTGAGTTTATGATATTCCCCGCTCGTCTGAGAAGAAGTCAGAGCAAAAGTCAAAACAAGAAGGACAAAGAAGTCTCTTCCACTCCTCTAGAGGTTGAGGATGAGAAAGTGATGGGGACGACGATGACCGTTCAAGATAAGATGACGACTGGATAACTTACCAAACAGACACTTTGATCTTGATCGTGTAATCTAAGTCGCAATGAAGGAATATCACACTGAAAGTGGTACTAAGACTGTCCCTACCACTACCCTTTATCAAGCTGGTTTACAAGAGTTCTGTCTTTCCCAACCGGACAAACTTCTAGGGAATCAAATTTTTTTCCCCTATTCTATTTATATGCGGTCTTAACCTTGCTACTCTTACTTCCACTATCAAAAGAACTTCTGCTTGTAACATACCCCTACGTATATAATCTTACTTCTTGAAGTGAGCTACTTTAACTGCCAAAGAAGCGGGGTAAATCGAGTTAGACGAAAGGCAGGGATGTAATTTTAAAGAGGCTCGACCGGACCCAAGAACCGGACAGAAGACAAGCCGCACTGTGAACCTTTTTATTCATTTGTCACACATATGGGGATAATATCTACGTTTTTTTATATGTCGATGATATTTTTCTCATAGTTAGTGATCAACAGGGAATACTTGCTCTTCTTTCGTTCTTGCATGCTCATGAAAATATGAAAGACATCGGGCCTTCACCATGACTTTCTTGGTATGGAAGTGTATCGGCACGGGCACACTCTTATCCTTCGTTAGCAGAAATATGCCCTAGATCTCTTGCCTCGTGCAGACATGCTTGATTCTCTTCCTTTGGACACTTCTCTAACTATGGAAAAAGGGCTGATTGAACTCTATCAAAGACCTCTGAAATGTCTCCGAGGATAGTAAGTCAGTTTGATTTCTTTGGATTCGTGAACCTAGGATTAGCATCCAACGGTTTCATTTCATTTCCCTCTTTGTAATGAGGAGGTTGAGATCACATGTCAAGTTTGAAAGACCGATACGTGCAGTAGGATAGAGATTTCTTCATCGGGAGAGCTAGATCTGGCACTAACTAATAAAAAAAGGATGGTGACGGTGGCCAGTGTAGGCTTGCTTCGCCCTATTACTCCTGCTCCAAAAGTCGTCGCTCAAAGGTAGAATTTCTCGGAAGCAGAATGCTTTATAATTGAAGCTGAAGATAAAGAGCCAGGGAATGAAAAAAGGTGTCGAAACCTACCATTTCATTTAGGCTTAGTTCCCTAGTATAGCTTCCAGGGAGAAAAGAGAGGGAATGAAAATGCTTTTTAATCTTTTTGGTTCACCGTCTATCTTTATCTGGGATTGGTCAATCCTTATGCTTATGCTTATGGGCTCAGGAATAGAGTCATTAGGTAGGGAGCACACTATAGTTGGGGACTGAGTGAGTAAAGGTGCCAAGGTCGGTCACTCTCAGAGGCCCGGGCGTACCTGTGTGTCTAGCCCTACCCATCTACCCAGAACTAAGCAACAGTGGAAAAGTCAGGAATATCAATAGGCAGCTCGTCAAAGCTTAACCAGGCTTTTGATTTTGCTTTTATACTTTGATTAGACGGAACTACACTTAAAACAACAGTGCTAAAGAGGAACTCCACCCTGCCATAACCTAATCATTTGGAATTCAACCTTTTAGCCGTGTATATAAACCAGGAGTAGTTATAGATGCAGACGATAAGTTATAATCTTATCTTTATTTTATTTAAAGAGATTTTAGGGGTGGGAATAGGAATTTATATAAGCTATGACTCTAGCATAAAAAATCACTTTAATCCCGGAGCTATGGATGATTGAGACAGCTAGCTCTAAGATTTTTTTCGTAGTTTCCCTTTAATAAGTTGTACTAATTGGTTTTGCTGAGAAATTATTGGAAGAAGGATAGTGTACCATCCATCAATCCAATCGTACTATATTTTTCTACCCCATCCTGCCAAGTAAGAAGATACCCTTCATTCAATAGAATACCATCCTAAAAGAGAATCAGTACTCGAGAATACAATGACTCTATCCTTCCGAAAAAGTTCTCATCTTCTGGAGGCGAAGCCTTTCCTGAAGAAGCCATCAATCCCTTGAAGATGCTATCCATCTATTATGACTATTTCAATCCTAGGTCTATCCTTAATTAAAGTCCAAACAATAAGGCAACCTTGTCAATAATCTTATGGTAGCGGTTACTTCGAGTAATAAAAAGGTACTCTTTCCCACGTTTGGTGACTTCCCTTCTGTGTAGACTGCCTAGCAGGCTTTCAGTATTAGTATTATGGTGGCCGACCAGAAGAAAATCCATCTTCGTAGGTAAGACATCGAACAATCTACTTACCATCCCTCTGACGGTTAGACAAGTACAAGTCCCTCTACCTCTAACTCCACATATAGTTTCCCATCTCCCAGTGGAGCCGAGCCATCTACTTCTCTAAGACCTATTCCCAGGGATCCAAATTAATATTCCTCGGAGTGGTAAGGAAATTATCGTGTCCATCGATCTAATGCTTTTCCATCTATCTCCGAGACCATAAAAAATGGCATAAGAACCACCTGGATTCCATTCCTTTGATCTATCTACTTTGTCCAAACCAAATAGGTAGGCTCCATCTTATTCTATTTTTCCATGGTTCAGGCCCGTACCCTGCAAACAAGGCCTTCTCTATTGGTGCTAGGCGAGGTTTGGAACCCTACCATCTATTCTATATGTATCTCAATTGCTTCGTACCTCTGCTTAGAAACCTCCATACAATGCCCTTTGTTTTGTTCTAGCCGCTAACCATCTAACGATCTTCTTCCATATAATAATATAGATGCCTTCATCCCACCCATAACATATGTGGGTTGAAAGCCCATCTGCGCTTGCCAATGACCAAAAAGAAAGTGCTCTGCTCAAAGAAAGGCTTGAACAATGGATAACAGAACTTTATGCAGCACTTGCACCTCACTCTTATAGTATAACATTCTTCTTATGGTCAGGGGTAGCGAGACCTAAAAGAAGCGTTAAAAAATCGAAGGAAAAAAAGAACAAGAAGTGAAGCTATCTCCACCTCACAACATTAGTTTACCACACAATATTTGTGGTTCACTTCGTCACACTCTCGATTAACAGAAGGGGGATATGGTTCAAACCCGGTCTATTGGCTCTCGATCTTTATCTACAGGGTGATTTTAACTCTCTCTTTCCCCCTTTATTTTGAATGCCAGGTATGAAAAAGAAAAGATCATATCTTGATGCGTGTACCGTACTGCTATCCAAACGAAGAATTATTACCTACTGACCATGTTCGTTCTCTGGGTTAGGAGGCTTTACGCTATCGATAGAGAAAGTTGATATGCGAGATGGACAAAGTCGGCTTCATCAAATGCTTGCTCTTATCTTGCGAAGAATGTTTTTAGTCCTTTTCCCTGTCTGTCTACTTAAAATGTCTTAGGAATAGGTCCCTGCCTAGTGATTTTGGAATTGATCAATCCCTACTTTGGCTGTCTCCTTCCATTCATATCTTACATGTGCATTTCTGATTCAATTGCATAAGCCCTAGTTTCGACTGACGCAACAATCCTTTCCTCATATCTGATTCACTTATCCCACCCTCGCTTTCTCCTTCTACTAGATTTTTCCAAGAATTCCCCCTAAAAGTGAGAACGCACTATATGCCTTTAAAATAAAAAGAAGGCTGGAAAAAAGAGAAAGCTCCTTTCTTTTCTAGCTTTGGCGGGAGGAATGAAAATCCTATCCTATACGAAGTCCTATATACAAAAAAAATACTTTTCCTAGAATCCCAAGTTGCCTCCCCTCTCCTCTGAGGCCGATCGCATCCACTTTTGGTGCCCCTCACTTTTGAGTACGACAACAACTCAGACATAGACCGAATTAGGGGCCTAAACTCTTGAGTAGATTGCCCATGGAATGGAGCTTACTCCAAGATCTGACTCCCCCTGTGTATGAGTTCGGGAAGGCCAGAAGTAAACAAAGAGCGGTAGAAGAGAATAAAATGTTGCACCCATTCTTTTCTTTCATAGCTGGAGAAAATGGAAGGAGACGTCGTGCAAACCAAAGACTTTGACAGGTGTCGGTAGGCACGCCTCTAATAAGGGCTCGATCCTGAGAATCAATCCCAATCAAATATATGGAAGGGAGAAAGGGCTGCATTGCCATACCTTCATACCTTCGCCCCGATGTCCTGTCTTAAGGTTCCCCCGAGCTACTTTATTGAAGTAGACTTTTGCTCATTGTTTGCGTCTTTAGTCGAAAGATATTTCTTCAATGATTCCTTCTCTCACTTCTTGAAGACATTCTTTTTCATTCAATAATGCCTCTCCTATAAGAGAAGGAGCTTTCTTCACTCCTACGTACGGTAGGACCTTCTTCGATGAGTGACCATTCCCCAGCCTCCAATCATCTCAGAAGAGAAGACTAAGCTCAGACGAATTTTAGTCTGCCCCGGAGCCTCCTAATTCCTTCCAGCTAAGGTATAGATAAGCTACTTACCTTAATTCCTGCAGACTAAGATTTAGTAAGACTAAGCTAATTATCACCCTGGGTTAGTTCAAATTAAAAGAAAACTTATCCAAGTTTCCTTACCTTAGCTCATGGATAGTCTAAACATGGTTGATAAAGGCTTTTCTTCCACTTACCGTAGTTCCATCAAAGTCAGCCTTAAATTAAAGCTTCTTGCGAAGGCCCTGACTTGTTCAAATACGAAGAGAAAGTCCAAGATGCTGAATTGGAGCAATAACAAGTAAGTATAATATATAAGTACTATGTGATAATTGGTATATTAAACTTAGGCGTGAACTTGTTTTGGTCGGATAGTTATGCTAACATTCGAGGACGAATGTTCCTAAGGGGGGAAGGATGTAACACCCCGTATTTTGCTTGTACTTGTTCTAATTATATGGAACTTGGTATAGCCTCATGGTTTAGATAACAGATGAGATTTATTATGCAAGTATTAATGGTGCAGATGGAATTATAGATGCTACCCGTACATTTTAATATGATGCGACCAAGTTAACGTCGATACAACTATTTAAACTTGGGATCGTAAGCTAGTATTTGAATCTAAAGTTTAAAGTGACCAAGTGTGTACAAGTTGAAATTTATATTAAAGGGTTTAGGAGCTGGAAATGGAATAAAATATTAAGCTGCTTGCTTGACTTAATTAAGCTAGTAGGTGAGTCACCTATTTAAGCTATTTGGACCAAATTAATGGACCTATGGATATGGACCAGATTTGGGCCTATACTAATGTACTCATTTGGGCCCAAATTGAATAAAAGAGGAAGACAATGGAGAAATACCCCAACACCTAAATCTTCCAAAGGCCCAAGTTAATTGAGCCCAAAATAAGAAATTAAGCATGTAGGTGCATCACCTACTTTGAAATTTTGAGCAGCTTGAACCCTTAAGTAGGTGCATCACCTACTTGGACTAGTTTGTGGATGAAAATGAGGTCAATAAGAGAAGTTCTAGAGGGCTCAATATAAGATCAATACAACTGGTCATTTTACTCATTTTAAACACAATTTTTGCCCTTTTAAATTTCAGCTTTCTCCCTTTCTTAACAAGGATAAGAACAACAACCCTAAAATTCCTTCTAGGGTTCTTGGAGAAACCCCAACTTTTACAGCCCAAGGTAAGTGAAAAGACTTATGGTTTAGCTTAATTATCTCATGGAAGATTAGGAAAATATGCTATGAGTGCTTAATTATTAATTCATGACAAAATATAGAGCAAGCTACTTACTCATTTGTTTTCTTTATTATTAAGAGATCTCTTTTCTTCTTTGGTTTAAAGTGTGAAAGAAAAGTGAAAGTTGAAGTTATTGAGGAGTTCAAATTAAAATAATAAGTTGCAGAACTAAGGTGAGGTGAATGCTCCATTTTGTTCTCCTTATATATGAATTTAAGAGAGAGAATTATGAATGTGTTGTTATTGAGAACTTAAGAGATGATGAGTTCAATAAGTGATTGCTAGAATAAAAGGGATTTGGGACTGTTTTATGGACTGTTTTGTATGTATATGTTATGGGCTTCCAGGTTGATGTTGGAGAAAGGTGTGATTAGTTTGTAATGAAATATAAAAGGAAGGTATGGTGGTACACCACCAAACTAATTATTGCATTTGTTTACTGCCCAATCTGTTTTACGTAATGTTTGGAATGTGTAATGAAGCCGAGGTGGTTTCGGTGAACCTTATAAGGACTTGTATGGTATGTGGGTGTAATTGGAGGAGAAAAGGGTAAAAATAACACCCTTGATTGATAGATTAATGGCTTTCTGTCCGGTTACTATTTTGGGTGAAGTTAAGTAGCCTAAATGTGTTGGTTGGTTGCTAATACTAGTTTACCATATATTCTATTGTAGATAAGTAATCTAAAAGGAAGGAAGTCAAGTTGGGTTAGTTTCGGAGTTATATAACCAGGTATGCAAGGAATACTCCATTTTGTACTCTTTGGCATGAAATCAAACATTTGTTCCATCAAGTAAGTTTCCAAGGTTATCCTGTAACAAGTGACACATAATAGCAGCGTATTATATCGCACGAAGCCAATGACCTTATTCCCACTCTCTAACATGTTAAAACACCTCAATACATGCTTATTATTAAACCTGCACACCTATCTTCCCTAAAAAAATTTAGAAGTTCTCCGTTTATTCAAATAAGACCCATGTGTTATTTTCATCTCCTAAACACTTCATTTGTGTGCCAACAGCTCCCTACCTCATTGTTGTTACATTAAGTGTCCATTTACATGTCTCTTATTAGTAGATTATTGGTTCAAGGTACAATAATGTAATGACCACCAAAGTAACAATCTCAAAGTCTAAATAAACTAAGTAACGCAAATCTGTAAAACGAGTGGCAGCTCAGGGGCATAAGCCCAGCATGGATTGATCTCAATACCTTTATATGTGGGTGGAAGATTAGGGTCATAATCCTAGCATGGGACGATCCCAATGTTTATTTATGGGTGGAAGCTCAGGGGCGTAAGCCTAGCATGGGCCGATCCCGATTTGTCTATTTACCACTGATCAGCTGGTCATTTGTATTATATGACTTACAAAGATTATGAAGTAAGAAAGGTAAAATGAAGAAAGGAATGTAATATACCTGATCCTACAAATATATAAATGTGGTCTACTAGCACTACTTTTTCACTTGTATCTGATTTCTATTGAGCTCTTGTATCATGTATTGTTACCTTCAGCCTTACATATTCAATACATATTTTCATACTGACGTCCCTCACGGGGGACCTGTATTTCATGCTGCAGGCATAGGTGCTTCAGCTAATGCACCTCGCTAGTAGAAGCACAGGCTATTCAGTGACTATTGGTGAGCTCCAGGTTGGTTCGAGGCTTTTCGAGTTTGTTCCATATGTTTTGGTATTGTGCAGTAGTCAAAAGTAGGGCGGGGGTTTTTCCCGACCCTAGCTAAGTCTATGTATCTTTTAGAGGCTTTGTAGACTAATGTAAAGTTAAACATGGTAGCGTCTTGTCTTTTAAATGTGTGGCTCCAACTGCCATGTCTTGTATATATAATTTTGCACTTGCATACATAATTATTCTCATCAATGAATTATATCATATTGTTAGAACCTTTGGTTGTCATAGTTGCATGCATGACAAGTATAAGGTTATGGATTGGTTTTCCCGGGCCTTTACAGCTACGGGTGCCTGTACACCCCAATAGGATTTGAGGCGTGACAAAAACTGGAACATAAGTCAACTTATCCTTCAAATTCTCAAAACTACCCTCACTAGCATCATAATACAAGAACTTCACTTATTTTTGAGTCAATATAGTTAACGGAGCAACAATAGAAGAGAAACTCTCCACGAACCTCCTATAATACCCAACCAAGCCCAAGAAGCTTTGAATATCGATTGTCTTCGTGGGTCTAGGACTTTTCTTAACTGTCTCGACTTTCTGTGGATCCATCTTAGTCCCTTTCACTAGGACCAACATGCCCAAGTAAAGTTACAGTGTTCAACAAAAACCCTCACTTAAAAAAATTAGCATACAACCTTTGATCCTTAAGAGTCTGCAACACAATTTAGAGGTGACTGGCATAATCATCTTCACTCTTAGAATACACCAAGATATCATTAATAAGCACTATCACAAATAGATCCAAGAACTGTCTAAACACTCGGTTCATGAGATCCATAAAGAAAACTGGAGCATTAGTCAACCCAAATGAAATAACTAGGAATTCATAATGACCTTACCAGGTTTGAATACCAGTATTTGGAATATCAATTTCCTGAATCTTCAATTTATGATAACCCAAACGAAGGCCAATCTTAGAAAATCATTTAGCACCTTGAAACTTGTTGAAAAGTTCTTCAATCCTAGGAAGAGAGTTCTTATTATTCTTCACTGTAATCTTATTCAATTGCCGATAATCTATACACATCCGAAGAGACTCATCTTTCTTACATAGGAAAAGCACGGAGCACCCTATGGAGAAATCTAGGACGAATGAAGCCCTTATCAAGGAGATTCTTTAACTTCTTATTTAGCTCTTTTAATTCAATCAGAGCCATTCTATAATGAGGAAAATAGATAGGATGGGTATTCAGTACAAGATCAATCTCAAAGTCTATTTCCTTATCGGGAGGAATGCTAGGAAAATCCTCTAGAAAAACTTTAGGAAACTCATTGACAACATGGATAGATTGCCCGAGGGAACCTCAGAACTAGAATCCTTAACTCGAACCAGGTGATACATACACGCCTTAGATATAAACTTTAGGGCTCTAAGATAAGAAATAAGCCTCTCATTAGGCACTATGGAACTTCTCTCCCTTCAATTATAGGTTTATTAGGAAATTGGACACTGAACTTTTGGGTCCTACAATACAGAGAAGCATAGCATGAGTGAAGCTAATCCATCCCCAAGATTACATCAAAATCTACCATATCAAGCTCTACCAAATCCACCAATGTCTCTCTATTAAGAATGGAAACCATACAACCCATATAGATCCTTCTAGCAACCATAAAATCACCCACTTGAGTAGATAGAAAAAAGGGTCCAAAAATACTTTTAGGACCGAAACCAAAATGCACAGCCACATAAAGGGTCATATAATAAAAGGTAGACCCTAAATTAAGCAAACAATACACATCTTGAGAGAAAAGCTATAACGTACTGGTAACAACATTTGGATATGCCTTAGATTCCTAACTGATAGAAAGAGCATAAAGATGATTTCATACAGTACCGGTACCATAAGTAGGCCCCTTTGGTGCAGAATTCAAAAAAGTGGCGACCAAAACCTTATTAGCCTTAGTGACTACCTTAGCTACGGATAGTCTCATTGCATGTGACCAAGCTGATCATAATCAAATCATCGATTTATACCCTCATCACAATAACCCCAGTGAAGCTAATCGCATAATCTACAAAGAGGATATGGTGGGGCTGACTGAGCTCCACTGCCTAAGACTGGGCACCCTATTCCTTAAGACCACTATTAGTCTGAAAATGACGATCATCGGAAAAATTTGGATAAGGAGCACTAACTAAAGAATATGAACCAAAATTTCTCCACATATTTTTTTGATCCACTGTCTATCATCTCTTCTACTAACTTGCTGACCTCCACCCTACTCTGAATACCTGTAGTTCTTATTCCGCCTCTCCCTTATATCTGCCTGTCTCTTCTTTTCATTCTCTACCTACTGCATATAAATCATAAGCCTGGGGATATCCATGTTATGGTTCAACATCGTAGCCTTACACTCCAATACCAAGTCACGAGGCAAACCAAAAGCAAACTTCCTTATTTTATCCCTCAAACTAAACACCATCTCCAGAGCAAAATGAGACAACTATTGGAAATTCAGGGAAAATTCCTTCACACTCATCCTACCTTGCCTCAACTTCACAAACTCTTCAGCCTTTGCCTCTCTCAACTCTTATGAAAAGAAATGATCAAGAAAAGCACCAAAAAACTCCTCCTATATTACCCGATAACATCAACACCCCTCAAGTACTCCCACTCCTTATACCCCTGATAAGCTACATTCTTCAACTGATATGCAGCAAACTCTACACCTTAAGAATTAGTAGCAAGCACTACCCTGAATATCTTCTCCATCTTATCAATGAACCCCTGAGGATCCTCCTCAACCTTATAGCCTGTAAAGGTTGAGTTATTCAATCTCATAAATTGCCCAACCTTGGTAACCTCAAATAAAATAACAATAGAACCAATAGACTAGACTGACAAAATTGAGAAGCCACCAATTGAGTAAGTAGATGAATGGACCAACAAAAATTCGCATTAGAGATATCCCCTTGAGGTGACTGAGCATGAGTGTCATCAGCCAGGGAAGGACTAGTGGGGATTGGCTCAAGTGGAGCAACACAATCTGAAGCAGGGACCTTAGAGCGGGTCTACACTCTATAAGTAGGTTGAGTACTATCAATATTGTCCTCAGGTAGGACAGAAGGCCTGATAGAGTTCTTACGAACATCATATCTTTGAGAAGGCATAATCTAAACGTGGGTAAATCAGGAGTTAGAGAAGTTCCATGACTCTAGACTCTATAGCCCAAACTAGAACACAAGAAAGAAAACATTCCTAAATGCGTTGTATCCCTTCCCCTATAAGTGTGGCACATTACACACACATAAAAGGGAATATACTCGACACAGCCTTGTGGACACCCAACAACCTTTAACCTATGCTCTAACACCAAACTTGTCATGACTCGATCCTAGGCCTAGTTGTGACGGGTATCTCAAGCCCACTAAGAATCAGAGACCACCCCATAGCCTAGACAACCAAAAAAAAATATAATATAATATAATAGCAGAAGCAACCCAAACAAACATATAAAAAATAGATAGATAACTTAATAGGGACTAATAATAAATAAATAATAACCACCCATATTTTGTCCACAAAATCCTCTAAACCGAAATACCAAGTTAGGTTGGGATATGCCCCCAACCATGACCATAAGGGAATCCAAAATATAAAAAAACCAATGTGATTTCGATAATCATAAAGAAAGCGGTGAAATGTCTTGCCTTTCAGAAGATGGAGGCTCACCACTTCAATGCAGACCAACTAATGAACTAGAATCACCTAACCCTATACACGGTAATCGAAAAACCCCTAGGATACTACATCATGAAATAATATAGCATTCGGGAATGGTTAGCAAGGTAAGCACTAACATGTAATTTAGGAAAGGGATAAAATAATGCCATAATCAAATCCATCCTAAACCATTCGCAAACCATATGCACACATTCATATAAACATATATATAAGATGACGGGATAGGTATCAAGGTTTGCCATGATATTTAAAAATCATTAACCTAGACTGGGTAGCTCTAACCATCCTAAGATCACCTTCGGGATATATGGGTTCAACTCTCTTGCTGAAAGGGTCCTAGCGCATATTAGCTACACGAATAAGAAAAGTTTGAGGAAGGGCCAAAGCCACCAAGGATCCATCCATTCCAATATAAATATATATAATGTTTAAACTATGCATACGGTTACCAAGACCCCCACACTAGTAAACGTGGTTTCCTGTATCGATCGCTCTGAGACCTTCACCTTCCATGGAGAGCTACACAACCCTCATTAAAAAAATTTAAACATTACCATCCATTAACTGAGGATTCTTTTAATTAGGCATTTACCCTTAGTATCGTCATACCAAATAAAGTTAAGATGGTAAGCCAGTTACATTATGCCATTATAAGCCAATTAGCCAAATAGACTCCAAAGTTCTAATTTAGAAATCAATTCACAGCCACCAAGGCTTTTCAAAAGCATTTAAAACAAAACCATGGACACCAAGGCTTTCAAAACTATTTTTATCCGTTTATCCATTAATGGAATGCAATAGTTTAGTAAAGTAAGCAAAACCATGTAATTGTCCATATTTCAAAACCAATTATGCAAGTGGGTTGAGATTAATACAAGTTCCAAATCAAAACCCATAATTTTGGGAGAATTCATAACCCCTATCCCATCGACCATACCCATGCTCATATTAATGTCAAAAACCATAAACTAAAACATGAATTCCAAGTACCTAATATTGGAAAAACCAACCAAGTAACAACCATTCAAAACCTTCAACCCATCTTTCAAAGCTCACAATTAAAACCACACGAATAATGAGTAAACACATGCTTTTATATAAAATCAAGTAAGGGAAGAGATACATGCCTAAAAATACCAAGAATTTGAAGAACAACCATAATTTGAACCCTAGGTGCTCAATCTTTAGAAACCCTAGCTTCCTTTTTCTTTGGGAGATTTTAAGAGGACAGAAGTGTTTTTTTGATTTTTTATGGATAATTATGAGACCTTAGAAGTGTTTTTTAGTCATTGGTAATGAGTTAAGGACAAGAAAACACCAAAAATCTCTTAATAAAAACATATTGAAAAACTGTTTCCAGTCGTTATAGGTCAGGTAATGACTCATAATGACTAGATATAAGTCTTTTCCTGGACTTGTAGTCTGGGAAAAACATTAGGTACCTATATTATTATGTTCACGAGTACCTTCCCATGACTCGTGATCATACTTTACAACTCGTAGGGTCTTAATCATGGTTAGGATAGTAGTATTAGATAACCTTAGTGGCTAGACTATGATAAGCACTACACGACACGTATAGGGTGACTACGACTCATCACCTAATCACAAAGAAAATCTTAGAGTCCAAAACCTAGGGTATTATAGACGAGCTCCTAAACAAAAGACAACCTCTTATCTAACTAGACTGAATCCCAATGAATAACATAAGACTCATTCAAAATATAATGCCGAAGTAAGGAAACATGAAAAACTTAGGGGAAATGCTAACTCATAAACCACATCCCCAATAGTCCAAAGAATCTCAAAAGGTCTAATATATTTGGGGATAATCTTGCATCTCTTACCAAACCTCATCAAGCTTTTCATAGGTGACATATGAAGGAAGACTCGATCACCAATACTAAATCTCAAGGCATGAAGTCTATGAACCACATAACACTTCTGTCTACTCTAAGTCGCTCGAAGTCTATCCTTAATGACCCAAACTCTATCAAAAGACTCATAAAGCATGTCCATACCATGAGGTCTAATCTCAAAGACCTTAAACCAACCAACTGAAGAGCAACAATGCCTACCATACAAAGTCTCGAAAGGATCCATCTCAATATTGGAACGGTAGATATTATTATACGCAAACTTTGCCAAAGCTAGATATTGCTCCCACTAATCTCCAAAGTCCATGACACAAGTGCAGAGGATATCCTCAAAAACCTAAATAGTCTACTATGACTGACGGTCTGTCTGGGGTGAAAAGCTATGTTAAGATTAACTCGGGTACCCAAATCCTCTTAAAAAGTCTTTCAAAAGTGAGATGTGAACGCCGAACCTCAATCTAAGATAATAGACACTGGCACACTATAAAGATAAAGTATCTCACCAATATAGATACAAGCCAACCTCTAAGTATTAAATATAACTTGAACTGAAATAAAATGACCAGATTTGAACAATCTATTCACAATGACCCAAACACTATCAGAACCATGAGAAGTACAAGGCAATACAGTCACAATATCTATAGTGATCCATTCTTATTTCTACTCAAGAATGGGTAACCTCTAAGGAAAACCACAAGGCATCAAATGCTTGGCCTTCATCTATTGGAAATGTGGCAACGAGCTAAAAAATCTGCTACATCCATCATCATACCACCTTGATACAAGCCAAATGACCACCATAGCTTTTGATGACATCTTGAGAGGCCAATACATAAAGGATGAAACTTTGGCCACCGCGAGGACACAAGAGCATGCATGGAGGACCCGTCTTGAACACACTAAAAGATAATTTTGTGTGTGAAATGTTGCTTGGGGCTTGAATTTGATGCCTACCTGAGAGTAAAATGGAACCCACGACTTTGGATCATTGAAGATCCTTCAAACACTCTAAAATTGAACCTCTACTTAAGGGTGTTTTCGTCATTGGCATAAGTTGAAAAGAGAAGAAAGAGTCTTACACTCCATAGGTGCCCTTTTTTATTAAGGGTAGTTTATTCATTTGATGTAATTGCTATAAATATACTGTTTAGTCTTATTTTCTCATTAGTTGATTCTTGATATTGAAACTTAAAAGAACAATTCTTCTTATGAGAGAAAGAGAGAGAAACCGTTACTAGGCCAATACATAGTGTGGATTCACTTGTGTTGCATTTTTTGGCTTAGAAACATGAGTGCTTGGGGAGGTTGAGTTCCTCTTGTGTTTACGTAAGATCTTGGTGCACATTTCTATGAAATCTAGGGGTTTTTAGATTTGAAACATCCTTTAGTTCTTAGTTCTTCGTAGACTCTTGTGTTAAGTTACCTATACTTTATATTTATGCAATTTAGTTTGTTGTTTGCTTATTAAATCATTTGGTGTTTTCTTATTTAGTGTAGTCTTTATCTATTCTTGTGTTTTCTAGGCTAGAGCTATATCATTTGGTATCAGAACCATGTTTTAGAATTGTTCCTTCAATTCTAAGTCTGGGATTGTTGTTACCCTGAGAAAATCAACACAAAAAGAGAGTCAAAATCTGAAAATAAAAAAAGTGTGTCACATTTTTCTATTTTAGGAAGAAATTTAGATCTTAGATCTACTTAGTTTTGTGTGTTTTGTTAAGTTTCTAGTGCTATATCCTTGTTCCCCAGCACTAATAGAGTTTAGATCTAAAATTTGAGCCAAATTTGTGTTGTTTTGAGAGATCCACCATTGTTGAGCTTGAGTTTGAAGAAACTTGAGGTGGATTTTTATAGCCTAAAGGAAGTCTAAACACGAAATGGACACTTAAAATGCAAAAAATCAGCAAGCACACAAAGAGAAAACAACACACTAGAAAGGGGATGAAGAAGAAGATTGCATAAAAAGTAAAGATAGGTAGAAAGAACCTTACTTCTATCAAATGAATATCAAAAGAAGGTGTATCAAACCTTCAAACACACCTCACCAATAGAAGCTCAAACCTTCCTATTAGGTGGACCAAAGGACTCACACTTCCTCAATCACACCTTCCTTGCAAAAAAACCCAATACAAGTGAAAAATCAATTTCAATTGCATTCAAGGTTCAAAGAAGGAGAAGATTACAATCTAACACTAATTTTACAATCTAAAAATTCACTCAATTCATTATATCAAAACTAAGGAAAATAAGAGCTAAGGTGTCTATTTATACTATTACATAATAAAAGACTTAATTGCCTTTAATGAAACTCCCAAAAGAGGCGCCTCTTGAATGTAGATTTAGAGTGCAAAATGTCTTCAATGCCCTTCACTTGAGGCGCCTATGGAGTTTATAAGTCCTCCTCTTTTCTTCTCTTGAACAAGGCTTCAAAATACTTCAAAAAAGTGTTCAATTGCTTGCTAATTCCGAAGCTGTGACCCATAGATAATACCTTGTGCTCTTGGTTCTCCGTGTGCTTGTATCATACTCTCCATCTTGAAAGGAAATTTTCCTCAAATTCAGATCTTTCAAAACCAAAGAGAGTAGAACAGGCACTCAATCCTCTTGGGAGGAGGGTTAGTATTAGTATCCTTGGTATTTGACATAAAAAGCTTAGCATAAAGGAAACCAAAGACATGAATAGCATAAATATAAAAAATAAGTGAGCATGAACCGAAACTATAACTTTCACCTCTCAAGAGTATTCCGGGGTCAAAGGGAAATAGTAAGCAAGGGTCTAGGCCGTGGTTAAGCATCCCTTTCACTAGATTATCATGCCAAGGGGGTATATATTTGACATAAAACCAGAAATACATTTTTTTTTCCATGAAATAATTAGTATATGCATCACAAAGGATAGGTCTAAGGTAAAAATCAAGGGAAAATAAGCACAAGCCAAAACAATCCCTCCCCCAACACTAGTACACCGGGATCAAATGGGTGAAGTGGCCTAGGGAATAATCCGAAGATACTCATTCCATTTACTAGGGTATCACACTTACCTAAAGCATTTGTTCTTAAGGGAAGACTAGCATACAAGGATAAGGACCTATGGCTTAGTAGGCCTACCTTAACAATAAACATTTCATCATCCGCAATCTCTCCATACAGATGATCCCCAAGAACACAATTAATAGCAAGGTTCTCACCACACAAGAAGTTCAAGGGACCATATTTATTATCAAGATCAACATTATAAACATCAACACTAACTTGAGGTTTTTCAATCCCACAATTCCCATATTCAAGTAGTAAACTAGTTTTAAGAGCAAGTTGATTATTATTCACAACAAAAGAGTTACTAAGGAAGGAGGTATGCATTTGTAAACCCAAAAACACTTCACTAGACACTAAATCAAAATATTTTGAGTTCAAAGAAATGTTGAGAGCAGCAAAGTCACCTCGGGTAAGGCTTGGGCAATCCATTTTTTTGGAGCTCTCGGTCAAGGTAGTCACTAGTTCATTTCCCATGCTTTCATGTAGAACTCCTTTTGGATCCTTCTTGGATATTATTTTATATTTTACCTGAACATAAGAAGAATCAAAGCTAGGCTAAATTCTAGCCTTTTGGTTAGGAAGTATCAAGGCACATTTGTGGGAAAGTCCCACAATCAAATTTGTTTTTCCCTTTTCAAGATCACATTCCAAGATCTTCCCTTCCCTTTCCTTTTATTTTATCACATTCTACTTGTACCTCACCATCTATTCCCTCTCCATCTTGAGTCTTGGACTCACCTTTCATAGGTTTTAGATCTATCTCTTTTTCTACTTAGATAGAGGAAATTCAATTTATGAAAGTTTGGAGAGGGGGAACCAGATTTGGTTGATAATGGGTTTGGATTTGTGGCATGGTGCTTTGTGGAGTGTAGGGTCTTTGGCAAAGTGGATTTGGGAATTAGTGGTTTAAATTTTATGGAGGTTTTGGTGGACATAGTATATCAACTCCCGCTTTAATTCTAATCATGTCACCCCTCATTGATTCCATATAACCCTTCATGTCTCTCCTCATAGCATCATTATTATCTTATATTTTATGAGAAAAGGCCTCAAACCGAGCCATCAAGGCTCTAATAGCATCATTTCCCAAAGGTTGGAAAGTAGTCCTTCCGGATTCCATAGAAATGGTACCTAACAAAATCCAAAACCCCCCAGCAAAGTAACACCTACAAAATGAACAAACAAATTAGTTCAAAAAACCTCACCACACTCTCACTAAACCTCACCTCACACTTGGCTTCACAAGTGTTGGATTATTAGCAATACTTAGCAAGTTACTTGAGTGGTGAGAAGTTTTGGTCAGGAATAAATCTTTGTTTGAAATGACTCAAATAAAGTGATGTACGAACTTGAACCAACAAAAACACTATGACTTTAAAACGAGAAAAGCACACAAAAATCGAAGACACGAAAAAATGGACCCAAGACTAATTATCAACCTAGTAGGTAGTTACTAGTTTGCTAATTAGTGATAGAGTTTAACACACAAGAAACTAGAATCAAAAAGGAGAAACTAAGAAATCTAGTTCTGGAGCTTAATTAGGTTGATTAACTAGTGATGATGTGGCACAATATGGTTGGTTGTCGATTTGCAAAATTTTTTCACGTTCCAATTTTGATTTCGGCTAAAGATCCACTTAGGAGAGTGTTTTTAGATGAAATTTGGGGGGAAAATGATGGGTTGGAGCCTTTTTCTCAAGTTCAAATGTATTTGAATACAATGGTCCCCCCCTACTTGTACTTTCAATTGTACTTTGTTGTCCCCTTGTCCCCTCTTCTTTTTGGAAGACTTGAATATTCTTGGAATATGCTTTTGGACAAACAACTTTTTCACTCTCCCTCGTTCTTTTTGTGGATATAAAACTCTTTTTGAATATTCTTCTTCAACAAGACATGAAGATGGTGAAGAATAATATGAATATTCAAGAGTTGACCAAAGTTTGACCACAAGGAAAATGAACCCTAACTTCAATTTTTCTTTTAGATCTAGGTTTGTTGGGTCAAGGCAAGATCAAAATCCACAAACCAGCCACAACACATCACAAAAAGGAGGCCCACCACGAGATCCTTCTAAAAAAAGATTCAAACAAGGCCCAACAATGGTGGATCTAGCTCAAATTCAACCAAATCTTGCTCCAAACTTAGATCTATACTCCCTATGTTCTAGAGAGAAAGGATCAAGAAATAAAAATCTTCAAAACATAATAAAAACTTTTAGATCTAACTTAGAAATTTTGGATCTACAACAAACACACAAGACAACACTTTTTTTTTGTATTTTTGTATTTTTGACTCTTTGTTGAGATTTTCTTAATAAGAACACTAAAACCAAGATTTAGGAATGTTGGAACAACCCTAAACAAGGCTTTGATACCAAATTATAGCCTAAAGGAAGGATAAACATGAAATGGACACTTAAAAGGCAAAAAAATCAGCTAGCACACAAAGAGAAAATAACACAATAGAAAGGGGATAAAGAAGATTGCATAAAAAGTAAAGATAGGTAGAAAGACCCTTACTTATATCAGATGAATAACACAAGAAGGTATATCAAACCTTCAAAAACACCTCACCAATATAATCTCAAACCTTTCTCTTAGGTATACCAAAGGACTCACACTTCCTCAATCACACCTTTCTTGCCAAATAACCCAATACAAGTGAAAAACCAATTTTAATTGCATTCAAGGTTCAAATTTCAGTTCTCCTCTCTTAAGGAGAAGTAGAAGACTACAATCTAACACTATGATTACAATCTAAAAAGTCACTCAATTCGTTATGTCCAAAACTAAGGAAAATAAGAGCTAAGGTGTCTATTTATACAATTACATAATAAAAGACTTAATTGACCTTAATGAAACTCCCAAAAGAGGCGTCTCTTGAGTGTAGCTTTAGAGTGTCAAATGTCTTCAATTCCATTCACTTGAGGCGCCTATGGAGTGTATAAGTCCTCCCCCTTTCTTCTCTTGAACAAGACTTCAAAATACTCCAAAAAGTGTTCAATTGCTTGCTAATTTTGAAGCCTTGACCCTTAGATAATACCTTGTTCTCTTGGTGCTCCTTGTATTTGTATCATATCTCATTTTTGGCAAGTGTGGTTGTGGTATTTTTGAGTTGAAATTGTGGTATTTATGTTTTGCTTGGCAACGTGATCTTGGATCTTCAAGAATTTTCAAATTTGGAGGTCATTTGTCTAGTGGTCAAAGTTGGTCAAACCTTGAATGTTCTTGTTGTTCTCCCTCACCTTCATATCTTGTTGAAGAAGAATATTCAAAAGTGATTGTTTGATCTAGAAAAAGAAAGAAAGAGAGTGTAGTTATTGTTTGTACAAAGAATATTCCAAGCATATTCCAAGTCATCCAAAGGAACAAAGGCTAAAAGGGAATAATCAAGTACAAGTGAAAGTACAGGGGGGGACCATTTCAAATTCAAACTCATTTGAGCTTGAAAAAGGCTCCAAACCTTGTATTTTCTCCCTCAAAACCGATTCTACTCTCTCTTGAGTAAAGATTGACTGAAACTCAAAGTTGAAGAACAATTTTTTTTTCAAATTCTCAACCAATCACAAGTTGCCACATCATCACTTTGTACAACCATATTTTTAGGCTCAATTTTTGGATTTTCGATTTTTATTCTTGTTTCCTTAGTTTAATTTTGTTGATTCTAGTACTAATTGACAAACTAGTAATCACCTACTAGATTGTAAGTTAGTTTTGAATCCTTTTTCTACGTGTTTACATTCATTGTGTGCTTTTATATTTTGTGAATCATTGTAGTTCTAGATCTAAGTCCGTACAAGGTTTATTTGAGTCGTTTTAAATGAAAATCTATTCCGGACAAGATTATACTCATCCCTCAGTTGCTCATGCATTACAAGCCAACTTTCAACACTTGTGAAACAAAGTGTGAGGTAATCAAAGGAGTGAGAGTATGGTGAGGATATTTTGAACAAATTTATTTGTTTGTTTTGTAGGTGTTTTCTTAGGTACAATTTCCATGGAAGGTGAAACCTCTTAAACCATGGGTAATGATGCTAAAAGTGTTATTTTGGATCATCTTGAATCTCTATTCCATGACATAAAAATGATGAAAACGGGCCTTGGTAGATTGGAAATGGAAGTGTCTACTATAAATGAAAGGTTGGCTCGCATGGGAGGTCAAAAGAACTCCAATCACTCCATCCCTCAAAACTACCATGCGTCCTCAAGTGATAAAGAGGTGATTCAAGGGAGAATTCTTGACAAACTCCCTTGTAATGAGAGATTCCAAAAAGAGCAAGTGGGTAGCCATGATACAAATAATACACACCAAGGTGAAGGCCATACCTCATATGAGATACAAGGTAACAATGCTATCTCCTACACTCCTAAAAACTTAAAATATTGTGATGTGGTAGTAGTAGCCAAGTGGATGTAGTTAGTGGTTTGCTTGGAAGAGAATTTAATGAGTCTTCCCTTTGTGATACTCTTGGTTTTTCTAGATTGCATGAAGATCAAATTTTTGTTGTGAGTATGCAAACATTAGTTGATCCTGTAGATGACAAAATTGATTCTTCTCGTAAGAATGATTTGTGTACACCTAGTTCTATCACTTGTAACTTGAATAAGGTACCATTTACAAGTAATAAGTGTATTCACACACTAGTTGACCCTTGTGAAAACCAAGGTAAGTCTATGTTGGAATATGAGTTGCCAACAACTAGTGAAAGTGTATATAATAATGGTGTGTATAATTATTAACTTACTCATAAATGTAGTACACTACTTGAGCATGTATATGATGTGCTTGATGAGTATCAAGTTAGTGATGGTGTTGATAGAGTTGATCATGAGAATGGAGATGATTCTTTGAGCCTATTATGTGATGAAAGCCTCATTGCTAGTTTTTCTCATAGAAATCATGAAAATAAAAATAATGTGAAGAATGACATGAATATTTTTGAGAGTGAACTTATAAGCTTCAACTTCTTACCTTTGAATAGTAATCCTCTCTCAAGTAAGGATGTTTTGTGTGAAATTGGTAAGATCACTCTTTGCATAACCACTAGTGATATTTAATGTGATTGTTTAAAAGAAAAAGTGGTATGCTTAAGATTCACTTATTATCCTATTTATTGAAATCTATCAAAAATATATGGTTGAGTAAAGATTATGTTAACCATCCAATTCTTGCTGGTGATCTCCCACTTCTGGAAAAGAATGATCAAATGGTTGATAATGACCTTGATATGCTTGAATGTTTAAGAAACCCAATTAGTGATTTTTATTGTGAAAATGGTTTTGGTTGTGACCCCTTTTATGCTCATGGTGGTTCGACTCTACTTGAGGATTGTTTCTCAGGAAGAGAAGGTGATATTTTCTTAGAAGTTCCCTCAACTTCTTTTTTTTTGAGTTTCCTATGTTGAGCACACTCATGGTGATGAACTTGAAACTAGTGAGTACATGCATGAGGACACTAAAGTTGAAGTTGACTTGTGTGACACATTTATCTACCCTCTTCTTGCTCATGATATTTCCAATGGTGATAAAGAGGGTATGCCTAATTTTAGGGATGGCACCATAGGGAAAAATGGGAATAGCCAAAACCTTTGTCCTTGGCTACTTCACCTATTTGACCCCGGTAACCTCTTGGGATGTAGAAATTGTTATACATTCGGCTTGATGCTTGGTCAAGATGAAAAGAAAGGTTTTATTGAGAGTGTTGGTATCCTTTCCTATGATGGCAAGTCTATCTTGTGGACTCACAACCCACTTGATTGACCCAAGTTATACATGGGGGGAATTTCCAACAAGGTTAAGTATTTACTAAAGAAAAAGAGTAATAAAAGGAACCAAGAGAGTTCACCCCTAAGTGTTTCCACTCTTGACCAAGGTATCACTACTGGAAGGTCAAGGAATGAGTTCCCTCTTGAAAACACTTTAGATGAATTCCATTCTTATGATGCCATTCTTTGTGACTTGGTTTTGATGAGAGACCCCTTTCTCAAAGGTGGTTTCGTGATTGAGGGCTCGAGGGAAATTGTGCCATTGACTCTTTGAGATATTATTCATGTACTTTTATCCATATTTGACACATTTGAGCTTAAGTTGTGTGGACCACAACTTGTGGATGCCAAGTTGAATCCTTGTTTGTGGAAAAGTCAAAGGATGCTCACGACTTCTTGTCACCTTCATGGGGTGGAACAAGTTGAAGTATCTTGTGGGACTCTTGGGAGCATGCTTAATATCATTGGTAGAGGGAAACAAAGTTCTTGGGAAAACTACTTGTCTTGGAATGGTTTGTTGCATAGTAGGTTCTCAATTCTCCCTAATTGCATGGCTCCATTGATGAAGTTCCTTCCATCGAGAAGTTGTGTAAAAGAAAGAAGTCATATGTGCTTAAATGCCTTAATTCCATCCTTATGTGCTGTATGTGCTATATCTTTTGGTCCAAATAAAGTTCTTATAGATGATATCACCTTGGATGATGCCTTTACACTTGACTCTTTCCTATACTACCTCTTTGCCCATGAAGACATCCATGCTAAGTTTGGATTTATATTATATATAGGTAGGGAACTTGATAGTTGGTCCACTTGTTTGAGTAACATTGCTATATGTTTTTTGTGGACTTTAACATCAATTGAAGCACCACTCTTGATATGGTCTTATAAGAAGGTGATGAAGCAATTTTGTCTTATGGCTCCTAAGGTAAAGGTAATCTTATCTTTTGTATCTAGTGATTCCATTATGACTTTTGTAGCTTCATTATCTCTTGGTGATTATCGTATCCACTTTCTTTGTGAAATTTTCACTAAGCTTTTTATGTTAAAAACAAAGGATTCGTGGTTATACTTCAAGTGTGTACCATCTTAGCATGATGATGTTATTTGTTTCACTAACCCTAACCCTCATGTCATGAGGATGTTATGCTTGTTTGTCTTCTCTTGGATTTTGCAAGGTATGGAATCGAGGTCGAATCCTTTTCAAGAAGGGAAGGATGATACAAGTCAAATGTAAACCATAGATTTTGATAACATCTTGAGAGGCCAATACATGAAGACTCAAACTTTGGCCACCTCAAGGACATAAGTGTTTGCATGGAGGACCCATCTTGAACACACTAAAAGGAAATTCCTTGTGTGGAAGGTTTCTTGGGGCTTGACTTTTATGCCTACCCGAGATTAAAATAAAACCCATGACTTTGGAAAATTTAAGAGCCTTCAAACACTCCAAAACCTCCTCTCTACTTAAGGGTGTTTTGGTCATTGGAACATGTTGAAGAGAGAAGAAGGAGTCTTACACTCCATAGGCGCCCATTTTTTTATTAAGGATAGTTTAGTCATTTGATATAATAGGTATAGATAGACTCTTTAGGATTATTTTGTCATTAGTTGATTATTGATATTGAAACTTGAAAGAACAATTCTTCTCTTGAGAGAAAGACAGAGAAACTGTAAATAGGCCAATACATAGTGTGGAATCACTTGTGTTGCATTTTTTGGATTACAAATGTGAGTGCTTGGGGAGGTTGAGTTCCTCTTGTGTTCACGTAATAGCTTGGTACTCGTTTCTATGAAATCTAGGGGTTTTTGGATTTGAAACATCCTTTAGTTCTTAGTTCTTCATAGACTCTTGTGTCAAGTTACCTATCCTTTACATTTATGCAATTTAGTTTGTTGTTTTCTTTTTAAATCATTTGGTGTTTGCTTCTTTAATGTAGTCTTCATCTATTCTTGTGTTTTCTAGGCTAGAGCTATATCACATCCCGCCAGTAATGTTGTCTCAAGTTATGATATATCTTTGTAACTTTTGGATAGATGGAATACCTAGAACAATGAACCTTCCCCAAAATCAACCTCACCCAATCACCCACTCTCAGCACACAGACTCGGTCTCTAATCTTCAAAACACCATCAGAATCAAGCGAGGCTTCCTTAGACTCACCATTCAAAACCTTATCCCGAATTAGTCTCAACCCAACATCATTAAACTAATGAGCCCAAATCTGCTCCATCAAGGAAGACCTAACTTCCACAAATGCCAAAACACATCTAGGGTTTGAAATATCAAGCCTAACCATCTAGTTAGCCAAAGTTTGAACCTCTAAGGCCAAAGGCCTCTCCTAGGTCAAAATATGAGCTATGCTATCCATGCTATTCGACTTCCAACTTAAGGCATCCACAACCACGTTAGCCTTGCCCAAATGATAAAGGATAGTAAGGTCATAATACTTAAGCAACTTAAACTAATGATGCTGCCTCCTATTAAGATCTTGATGGGTAAAGAAATATTGAAGGCTATGATGATTTGAGAACATATCATAATATACCTCATACAAGTAGTTCCTCCATAAATTCAAAGCAAATACAATTACACATAACTCCAAATCACGGGTAGGGTAATTTCTTTCATGGGGCTTCAACTGACGAGAAGCATACACAATCACCTTACCTTTCTGAATTAACAAAACACCTAACCCAATACCTAAACCATCACAAAAGATTGCAAAACCCATACCCTCATTGGAAATTTCAAGATAGAAGCTGATGTCAACAAATCCTTAGGATTTTGAATCGCCTCATAAGCATCATACCACTTAAAGGAAATGAGGCAGCAATGGATGAAAAACCCTAAAAAAAGCATCACTATAAACCTACCAAATAATAAAGATCTGAATTTCAGTAGGAGAAGTAGGCCTAGTTCAATCACAAACACTGAAATCTTTTTCGGATTGACCATGATACCATCTTTGGTCACTACATAATCCAAGAAAGAAATAGTCTCCAACCAAAATTTGCAGTAGGAGAACTTAACATATTACTTCTCATCTCTCAATCTCTGAAGCATAATCCATAAATGCTCCTTATGGTCAACCTCACTCTTGGAGTAAACAAAGATATCATCATCTATAATATAATGACAAAATAGTTGAGAGATAGTCAAAATACTCGGTTTATCAACTCTATGAATGTCACTAGGGCATTGATCAACCCAAAGGACATATCATGAACCGATTTATGAGTCATGATGGCACCTACTAAGTCCCTCCAGTAGGTAACCCAAACCATAACCAGAGCTAACACAATAGGTTAATTTGGTAGGGAATGCCTAACATAGGAAAATTTCAAGAACATAATCTATAAGTAAACAAAGTATTCTAAATGGATAAAATAGTCAATACAAGATACCATCCCATGATATGGTAAAGCCAATATAGGAGCATCTAATAATAATACAACTCAAGTTTCTAAAATAGTATAGAATATCTTTCTCGATAACTAAAGACTGAATTTAGAGGATAAAGGGAAATTGGAAACTCAAACTATAAGAGCTCACCCAAGCTCCAAAAATATATACACAACTCGATTAACAATCAACGTTGACAACTAGTACTTGGATTTGCACCAAAATGGTACAAAAGTGTAGTATGAGTACGAAAATAATGAGTACTCAGTAGACATCATCGTCTGACTAAGCTAAATCATGATAAAGTATGAGAAAATGCAAGATAACATAACTAAGTCAAGGTACAAAAATGAACCTGAATCATCTCCGATACTGCTGTACATAATAAGTAATTACATTGGGATAACAATATAACATAAGGCATCAACACATTTCCAATATCGCCATGCATAAAAAGTAACAATGTGGAATAATAACTTATTATAAAGAATCAACACAAGCAATTACAAATAAAAAACTGGCCCCCATACGCCAATTGGTGCAGAAAAGTAAATAACCCATCACAGACTCCCATACGCCTGAAGGGTACACTCAAGATAGAATAATGCAATCAACCAACATATACTAACCTTCATCATCATGTAACCATCATCCCATAATTTTCATCAAAAAATTATTTACCAATATTTCACAAAGTACCCACATTTCATAATTTTACCAATATATAGCAATCGTATCATCAATGCTCACTAGTCGTCACTCATTAGCTAACCATCTTATTAACTAATTCATTTAATAACTAGTCATCATTTAATAACTATTCACCATATATTTTCTAATCATCATTCATTAGATAATCCTCATTATCATCTAGCATCATTTATTCTCTAATTATCCTTTAACAACTACTTCTCAATCATCAACTAGTCATGATTATTCACTTACACAATATCCATCACTAATCCTTATTTCATCACTAAGCATCAACTATACCATTTTATAATTATTTATCACTAATCAATAATTATCACTAGTTCTCACAAGTCCATTGATTATCATATTTACCACATTTGGGCTATATCCAACATTTCTAATATTGGCATCATACCCAACAACATATAAAGATATATATATATATATATATATAATCTATACATAGGACATATCCAGACTCAAACCGGTAGATGTACGCATAGACACATTAATGTAATCATATTCTGGCCTTATCGGGTATCAATATCATCATAATTATCATCCAGTCTTTCCTGGTATCAATATATCATCATAATGTCCACTGTCCTTGATGGGTATCAATATCATTATAATCATCCTTAGGCCTTGTCGGGTATCAATATATCATCATAACATTATGTATCCTTGCCGAGTATTAATATATCTTCATAATATCCTATGGCCTTGCCGGGTATCACTATCATCATAATCATCCTCTGGACTTGCTGGGTATTAATATTTCATAATAATATCTTTTGGCCTTGATGGGTATAATACATATCAACATCATTTTCTGGAACTGAACAGGGTATATAATAAAAGATATGAGTGCCAATATAGTCAAGCATCAAGATTTCTAGCATAATAAATAAAATAATTTCCCATATAATCAATAATCATGACTTTTAGCATAAAGAAGAATACAATTGCTAATGTCATCAATAAGGATATTTTCAAACATGATTACTAGAATAATTGTTTAGCATAATCATAATCATAAGTAATAACATAGGCAACAACTTATCAATAACATGGTCAAAGGCTTCGCATTAGAATAATAGATAGCTTATAAATAGCTTGAGAAATATCTAATCCATGGCATAATCTATAGTTTATTCATAGCATAGTCAATAGCATAATTTATGGCTTAGACAATATTATCGTCAATGAATCATTCAATGGTATATTGGGTAGTCCAATCAATAGACAAAATAATATCATAATCAATAGCTCATTGATTTTTCCCAAACTACACCTCTAAGTGAAGGATACAATGGTCGAAGCGAAATATAGTAACTAATAAGGTTGGGGTCGAATCCCAAGGGAATAGGTGGTATTATAACTCTTGTTTATTGAAATCAATGGGCAGTGCAGAAAGTAAATAGGGGGTTTGTAGTTGTAAATAGTCAACAACAATATAACTCAGCTTTAGTTGTAATCAATTGGAGACGAACACTAGGACTGTGTTCCCCCTGGCTTCCCAACTTAGTAGGTTTATCATGCTTTGTTGAACCAAGATAATATCTTGCATACAGAATCTGATAAGTTATGTAGCATCAACTATCTTGTGGACTCATTGACGAATTTTAGCCTTTACCTTTTGAGTCTCAGGATGTTGCATTACTAACCCTTATCCTAGATCTTAGTTAACTATTACCTTTTGAGTCTCAAGTTATTAGATTAAAGATAACCGTCTTAAGTAGATAATGCTGATTAGCCTTGATCGATAATTAATCTTTAAATTATTATTGTGATTATTTTTTTCATTCCCTGCTCCTCCTGTGAAGTAAGTAGTGATTTACTAGGCAAGATTCTAATATTTGCAAACACTAAAAATTCTGTTAAACTAAGGATAACCACAGTATATGCAAGAATATTAGTTCAAAACAACTTAGCACTTCTCCTACCTCATCAATCCGCCAGGGTTCCTACAACCCTGGCTAAGGGCTTTAGCTACTAATAATTGTGAAATGAACAACAAAATTCATAATTAAAAGCATTAAATAATATCACAATAATCAAAAAATAAATCCCAAAGTCTTTAACTAATTTATCAACCAAATCAAGAACAAAGTAATCCCATGATCAAAATCGGATCTCAGAATAAAATATACATTTGTAAGTATTAAAAATGCATAAACAAACTAAAAAAATGTCAAAACAGTATATATAGAATACAAGGAAGTCCTAGAAAACCATTCCCCCCAAAAAGAAGAAAATCAAGGTCGGTGGCCACTTACTGGGCCACCTATAGGACGTAGGTGGCACCTACAAATTGTAGGTAGTCCACGTACGTGGCCTTGGTAAAAAATCTTCTTCATCCTTCTCTGGAATTTTCTCCTTTGAGACCTACTCTATCACCTATGAACCGTAGATGGCACCTATGGGCTGTAGGTGCCTTTCTTAAATGGCAGGGTCTTCTTTTCTTCATCTTTTGAGCCTCTATTTCTCCAGTCCTAACACATACTCTAGCACCTGTGCCTCGTAGGTAGTACATATGGTCCATAGGTGCATACTTTAGTTGTCCAAAACTTTAAATTTCACTCTTTTTCTCTAGAGTAGTTCCAAAACCTAATTTCTTACAAAACTCAACACAAAACACATTATGTCTAACAAAACAACTTAAGTAACTTGCATATTTTCATTGTTGTAAGCATAAAAAGATCTATGAAACCATAGCACATCAATACCCTAAACTTAGAATATTTGCATGTCCTTAAGAAGCACAACACCACAAACAAAGATGCTTAACTTGGAGAACTCTAAGTTATCTAAGGCAGATAATCAACACTTTAAGCTTAAAAACATTACCCTCTCTTATTTCAACCTGTCAAAATAAAATCTGCGTATATATAAAGCACAACAATATGACACAAGAGAATCAAGATATGGTATTACAGTAGCAATATACAATCATGTGTATATATAAGTTACACTACCCAAACACGTAGCTCACAATACAACCCATTTTCCCTCACAACAAAGAAGTCCCAATCACTCATATGAAATCATGCATATTAATATAGGGATGGTCAAGAGACACTCACACTCATAGGAGAAGTTCTACCAATGCACATCAAATACCATAAGCTTACCCTTATTTTCTTTACCTTAGTTTTAAAACATTCAAGGTAGGATCACTATAGGACTTTATTCACCTTGTAATGTATGTTTAGGGGATGGTATGGTACATATGGATATGTTTAGTGAATAAGCCTTCTTGTCACTACACTCACCTTGGAGTCCACTTATCAACCAATTTTGTTTTTATTCCACCCTTATTTCTTCCTTTTTATTCGTTTGTTGCACATTCAGGTTAGGTGTGGTTTCTTTTATTCCTTTTTTCCAAATTTTTATTTTATTTTTCTATTTCTACCATACCCAAACCTATTATTATTTCTTTTATTTTACCCTTCTTCATACCCACTTCATATTATACACCACTATGATAGCCACCCTCAACTTAGGCAATTTGCCTAAGTTGAGGTGCACAATATCCAAAAAGGACCTAGGCCAAAATAGGTTCACTGTAACAAAAATGGGAAGATGAAAGGTGTAAAAATAATAGGCTATAAGGCTCAAAAATTGGGATCAAAGGATACTTATTCACACATGGAAGGTCATTTAGGCTAAAAGTGGACTAATTTTAAAACTAGCCTTTGATCCTTTCCTAACCGACTATCCTACAACCTAGGGAAGACTAATTGGGAAAGTCCTGGATTTAACAAAAAAATGAAACTAAGTAGTATCTCACACACACATGGCATAGGGTTACATCACAAGCTACTACCTATATGGTTCATGCAATAGTTAGCTATGATTACCATGTCCCTTATCCTGATGCCATAACAAAATTCACAATGGTCACACATATATACATATCACACAATTCTAAAATAAATTTTTGGAGGGTATCATTTTTGTCAAAAATCAATAATAAAAATATGTCAACTACCCTAGATACTAAAAAATGTCCTAATTACATAAAAACACAACACAATACAAAATAAAATTAACCTAGACATCTGGTTCTACAACCATATTATGACCGACAAGAAAGAAACATTACAATGAAAACCTATGACAGCTATGGTATACCCCACCCAAAACTAAAATACTACACACTATCCCCAGTATGTGAAAATAATGTAAAGCAAGGGAATGAGGACATACTTGGAATAGACTAGGCGTCTGCATCATGATCATCTCTATGTAGGAGTATCTCGATTGCTGAAGGTGATGGTGGAAATGTACTACTAGAGGATGCACTCATAATTATCTCGACATGCCTTTTCCTATCAGCAAATTTAGCCTCCCTCAAATCATGTGTGCCCAATCTCAGGGCTTGATCACAGGGTATATCAGGTTCTGTAACTCTACCTATCTACCTCTATTGGTCCAAACTATAGGACTATCTCCTTATTCTCTATGAATAAGTCAAAGTGTCTAGGTCTATACGGAGGTGCCAACTAAATAAATAGAGGTATAAATAGAGGAATGGTAGGAATGTTGCTCTCACTAAAAGAGCTTATCTCTGCTTGTAGTCTAGCTACCTCTTCTCTAATCTCATCTAGAATAGGTGCCTCAATTTTACTAAATTAGGCAGATATTCGACCCTTAAAAGCATCTATACGGGTATGCACCTTAGCTTAAAACTCTGTGTAACACCCTGTGTTTTTGTCCTTGAAAATTTCCTGAGCTTTTAACTCACTGTTCTTGTAATGACCTAACCATACGAGTTGTATGGTGTAGGTACAGGTCAGGGGACCTAGTCATTCGGAGGCTAGTGAATGGTGGTAAGTTTTTGTTATGGTAATGACTTAGTGGTACAAGTCATTAAGGTGGTGACAGTTTCTTCCTTCATCAAATCAGAAACTTAGTAACTTGACTTGACATTGAGTATGAGTGGATAACTAAGAGCCTTGAGGATAGGTTACGAGTCATTGAACGAAATCATCTGTTGTGCAGTATTAATCCCTTTGGATTTTGTCTTGGGTACGACTGGACCATACGAGTCTTATGGTCTGGTCATGAGTGGGGGTAATGGAGTTGTATAGTGGACAACGTGTGGGTTTCCAACTAACTATCTTGGTGATGACTCGATGGTATGAGTCGTATGTTATGGTTATAATCGTAGGGTTGACTCATAACCACCTGCGGTAATTTTATAGTTGTAAGTTGGGGGCATTCTGGACATTTGCCCCTTGTAAATTTTTTGATACAACGACTTAAAATACCTTTTGGGAATTTATTAACCTATTATTCCCAATCAAACACTCTTAAAAATCACTCAAACTATTTGTTCAATCAAGAGGCTAGGGTTTTATCAAGCTAATCAATTAAGGGCTTTCAAGAATGATTCTCTCCATATTCCTTGGTGTCTAAGGCATGTTACTCCTCCATCATTGTTATTTTATAAAGGGCATGTGTTTTAATTAAGGTTTTTATTATATTGTTAAGGATTTGAATTAATGGTTGAGGTTTTGGATGTTCATGGTTGGATAATATTTCTCATGGTTTAATTATGTTTTCTTCCATGCTTCTAGTATGATTTTGACATTGTGGGTTGCATGTTAATGGCAAATAGATTTTGAGTTATTATGGATTCCCAAATTACTTGGTTATAGTTTTGAAACTTATGTGCCCTCAACTTGATTGTTAAAATGCCAATGAGAATGATTTTATCACATAGTTTGACTATTCTTGAAATCATTGCATTGCATAAATGGTAATGGAACACGAGGTGGTTTGGTTTGGTTTTAAATGGTTTGGAAATGTAACATCCCGTATTTTGCTTATACTTGTTCTAATTATATGGAACCTAGTATAGCCTTGTGGTATAGGTAATGGGTGAGATTTTTTATGCAAGTATTAATGGTGTAGATGGAATTATAGATGCTACCTATACAGTTTAATGTGATGCGACCAAGTTAAAGTCGATACGACTATTTAAAATTGGGATCGTAAGCTAGTATTTGAATCTAAAATTTAAAGTGACTAAGTGTTTATAAGTTGAAGGTTAGATTAAAGGGATTAGGAGCTGGAAATGGAATAAAATATTGAGGTGCTTGCTTGACTTAATTAATCTAGTAGGTAAGTCACTTACTTAAGCTATTTGGACAAAATTAATGGACCCATGGCTACAAACCAGATTTGGGTCTATACTAATGTACTCATTTGGGCCCAAATTGAATAAAAAAGGAAGAAAATGGATAAATGGCCCAACACACAAATCTGCCAAAGGCCCAAATTAATTGAGGCAAAAATAAGAATTTAAGTAAGTAGGTGCATCACCTACTTTGAAAATTTGAGTAGGTTGAACCCTTAAGTAGGTGCATCACCTACTTGGACCAATTTGACCAATTTAAAGGTCCAAAATGCAGCTAAGGAGGTGGACAAAATAGGGCCTTTATAAGGTCAAGTTGCTGGTCATTTTACTTTATTTCTAAGTCATAAAAAGAGTATATTTAATAAAATCTCTCTACTTTCTCTAAAATAACAAGGAGCAGCCCTAAAATTCCTTCTAGGGTTCTTGAAGAAACCCTCACCTTTGCAGCCCAAGGTAAGTGAAAACACTTATGGTTTAGCTTAATTATCTCATGGAAGATTAGAAAACATGCTATAGGTGCCTAATTATAAATACATAGCAGAATATAGAACAAGCTACTTGCTCACTTTTTCTTTGTAATTAAGAGATCTCTTTTCTTCTTTGGTTTAAAGTGTGAAGGAAAGTGAAAGTTGAAGTTTTGAGGAGTTCAAATTAAAAGAATAAGTTACAGAATTGAGGTAAGGTGACTGCTCCATTTTGTTCTCCTTGTATGTGAATTTGAAAGAGAATTATAGATGTGTTGTTATTAAGAACTCAAGAGATGATGAGTTCAATAATTGATTGCTACGATAAAAGTGATTTGAGGCTGTTTTGTGGACTGTTTTATATATATATGTTATGGACTGCTAGGTTGATGTTGGAGAAAGGTATGATTAGTTTGTAATGAAATATAGAAGAAAGGTGTGGCGGTACACCACCACACCAATTATTGCATTTGTTTACTACCCAATCTGTTTTGAGTATTGTTTGGAATGGGTAATGAAGCCGAGGTGGTTTAGGTAACTCTTATAAGAACTTGTATGGTATGTGGGTGTGATTGAAGGAGAAAAGGGTTAAAATAACACCCTTGATTGATATATTAATGGCTTACTGCCCGATTACTGCTTTGGGTGAAGTTAAGTAGCCTAAATGTGTTAGTTGGTTGTTAATACTAGTTTACCAGATATTCTATTATAGATAATAAATCTAAAAGGCGGGAAGTCAAGTCGGTTTAGTTTCGGAGTTATATAACTAGGTACGTAAGGCATACTCTATTTTGCACTCTTTGGCATTAAATCAGACATTTGTTCCATCAAGTAAATTTCCAAGGTTATCCTATAACAAGTGACACATAATAGCAACGTATTATATCCCACGAAGACAATGACCTTATTCCCACTCTCTATCATGTTAAAACACCTCAATACTTGCTTATTATTAAACCTGCACGTCTATCTTCACTAGAAAATTTCAGGAGTTCTTCGCTTGTTCAAATAAGACCCATGTGTTATTTTCAGCTCCTAAACACTTCATTTGTGTGCTAACATCTCCCTACATCATTGTTGTTGCATTAAGAGTACATTTATATGTCTCTTATGAGAGGATTATTGGTTCAAGGTACCATAATGTTATGACCACCAAAGTAACAATCTCAAAGGCTAAATAAACTAAGTAATGAAAATCTATAAAATGAGTGGTAGCTTAGGGGAATAAGCCTAGCATGGGCCGATCTCAATACCTTTATATGTGTGTAGCAGCTCAGGGGCATAAGCCTAGCATGGGCCGATCTTAGTTTATCTATTTACCACTGATCAGCTGGTCATTTGCATTATATATGGCTTACAAAGATTATGAAGTAAGAAAGATAAAAAAGAAGAAAGGAAAGTAATTTATGTAGTCCCACAAGTATATATAAAAGTGGTCTACTAGTACTACTTATACACTTTTATCTGATTTCTATTAAGCTCTTGTATCATGTGTTGTTACCTTCAACCTTACATACTCAGTTTATATTTTCATACTGACGTCCCTCACGGGGGACCTATATTTCATGCTGCAGGCACAAGTACTTCAGCTCATATTTTGTTGTAGTTTACAGGTCGTAGATGAATTTACAGGTGGTAGATAAATATCGATCGGTTTTGAGGAACTTTTTAAGGTAAAGATTAGGTTTATTTGTATTGTTTTTATATCTCTGTTTTGAGATTTTTTTTTTGTGTGTGTAAAGGTAAAGTTTAGTTGTATTATTTTGATATCTTTATTGTCATATTATTTTGTTATAGTTTTGTAATACCCCAAACTTTCTTTAAGGAGTGCAGGCTATTCAGTGGCTATTGGTGAGCTCCAGGTTGATTCGGGGCTTTCCAAGTCTATTCCATATATTTTGGTATTGTGCTGTAAGTCAAGAGTAGGGCAGGGGTTTGTCCCGACCCTAACTTAGTCTATGTATTTTTTAAAGGCTTTGTAGACTAATGTAAAGTTATAGTAGTGTCTTGACTTTAGACGTGGTAGCCCCAACGGCCAAGTGTGGTATATATAAGTTTGTGCTTGCCTCTGTAATTAATCTCATTGATACATAATAGCATATTTCTCAGAACCTTTGGATATCATAGTTACATGAATGAGAAGTACAAGGTTATGAATTAGTTCTCTCGGGCCTTTATGGCTACGGGTGCCTGTCCACCCTAATAGGATTGAGGCATGACAAAAGTGGTATCAGAGCAGGTCGTCCTAGGGTGTCTACAAAGCTGTGTCTATATAGAGTCTTGTTTATGGGCGTGTAGTGCACCACATCTATAAACAGGAGGCTATGGGATATTTAGGGGTTGTCTCTTTTTCTTCATATCTTAGATCGTGCAATATAGCACATGTTGTAGGTGAAGTCATATTTAAACATTGAACCAATTTTTTTCCCTCTTATTATAGTAACGATGCCGGTTATGAGAAGGAGTAATAATATAGGTAAACGAATAGGTGTGGCTACCGGAGAAGGGACCAGCAAGTCACCACCTAGACAAACTAATCAAAGCGAGGCTCAAGTTGAGTTTGTATCCCTAACTTCTTCTACTCCTCCATCTCCATAAGAGTTAAGAAGTAGAAGAACCGCATCCTCAGAACCACCTATTAATGATACTGACCAAGATCTAAGGAATGCGGTACAATTATTAGCTCGTATAGTTGCTGGACAAGCTCAAGGACAAGCCATTCCAACCACAGGTTCTAGTGGTGCAGATAGGGAAGCTAGCCTACGAACACAGTATTTTCTTAAATTGGATCCTCCTACATTCATTGGATCAGATCTTAATAAAGACCCACAAGACTTTATTGATCGAATCCAAAGGGCTCTAGATGTCATTCATATGTTGGGTAAAGAGACAGTTGAGCTAGCAGTATATAGATTTAATGGGGAGGCTATATTTTGGTATGAAGACTGGAAACGATCTAGGGGTATCGATGCACCTTCATCTACTTGGAAAGAGTTCAAAGAGGCATTTCTTTATCCTTACCTTCCATTTGAGATTTGAGAAGCCCGCCCAGATTAGTTCCTGAATCTTCGCCAAGGAAATATGAGCGTAAGGGAGTACAACCTCCGATTTAACTCTTTTGCTAAGTATGATCCTAATGTAGTAGCTATAATGGATGATAGAGTTCATTGATATGTGGATATATTGGATCCATATCTAGTTAGATATTGTACTATTACTGCTTTGAACAAAGACATAGACATAGAAAGGATACAAGCATTTGCACAAAAAATGGAGGATCAAAGGTAAAGAAGAAGAACACAAGAATTGGAAAGAGGGTATTCCAAGAGGTCTAGATCTATGGGGTAGTTTATGGCATCCTAAGAAGAGTTTAGGCCTCGGTATTCTAATAGACTGCCTAGTCCATTATCTTCTTATTCTGTAGCTAGTGCTCCACCATAGCTTCAAGGGTCTAAAGGTAACTAGTTTAGGCAAAGAAGTGAGAGTCAGAGTTCACGAACAACGGGGTATCAAGAGAAAGGGAGTATGAGAAAATTAAGGCCTCCTCAACAGCCGTGTAAATAATGTGGAAAGATTTATTTAGGTGCATGTCGGTTTGGGACAAATGCTTAATTTTGGTGTGGTACGTCTGGACATATGATGAGAGAATGCCCTCAAAGGGGCATAAGTGGTATGGCACGATCTACTGGATCAGCCGTTGTATCATCATCATCGATGCCTTATTCAGGTAGAGGTTTACAACCTATGGGTCGTGGTAGAGGTGCTAAAGGAGAAACTAACTCTAGTGGAGTTTGAAATCGTACATATGCTTTAGTGGATCGACAAAATTCAGAGGCTTCTCCAGATGTGGGTACAGGTAGATTGTCCGTCTTTTCACATGATGTATATGCATTAGTTGATCCGGGTTCTACATTATCATATGTCACTCCATTAGTTGCTGGAAAGTTCAAAAAAACACCAAAATTTCTAGTTAATCCACTTAAAGTATCTACGCCGATTGGTAAATCTATTATAGCTAGGAGAGTGTATCGAAATTGTATAATAATTATTTGTGGTCGCGATATAATGGCTGACCTGGTTGAAATAGAAATGGTAGATTTTGATGCTATAATGGGTATGGATTGGTTGGATTCTTATTATGCCACAGTAGATTGCCGAACCAAGAAGGTGTATTTCCATTTTCCAAAAGAGGCAATCCTTGAATGGAGGGGTAATATTGGTGCACCAAGAGGTAAATTTATTTCTTATTTTAAGGCAAAAAGGATGATTTCCAAGGGTTACATATGTCATCTAGTTAGGGTGAATAATACAGATGCGGAGCCACCAACTCTTCAAACTATTCTAGTAGTAAATGAGTTTCCCGATGTATTTCCTGAAGATCTTCCAGGTTTGCCTCCAGAACGAGAAGTATAGTTTGGTATTGATGTGATTTCAGGTACTCAACCAATTTCAATTCCTCCGTATAGAATAGCCCCGGAAGAATTACAGGAGTTGAAAGAGCAATTTAAAGACTTTATAGAAAAAGGATTCATAAGGCCTAGTGTGTCCCCTTGGGGTGCACCAGTGTTATTTGTGAGTAAGAAGGATGGATCATTGAGAATGTGTATTGACTATAGGCAACTAAACAAGGTCACTATTAAGAACAAATATCCCCTCCCAAGAATTGATGACTTATTTGATCAGTTGTAAGGCGCCACGTGGTTTTCAAAGATTGATTTGAGGTCTGGTTACTACCAAATGAGGGTCTAAGTGAAGTACATACCCAAGACAGCTTTTCGAACACGGTATGGTCATTTTGAGTTTTTAGTCATGTCCTTTGGGCTAACTAATGCACTTGCAACTTTTATGGATTTGATGAATAGGGTGTTCAGTCCATTCTTGGATGTGTTTGTGATAGTTTTTATAGATGATATTCTGGTTTATTCGAGATTAAATGAGGACCATGCCAGTCATTTACGACAGGTGTTACAGATTCTTCGTGATCGTAAGCTATATGCAAAGTTCTCCAAATGTGAGTTTTGGTTAAAATCTGTGGCATTCTTAGGTTATATTGTAGCTGATGAAGGAATAAAGGTTGGTACTTAAAAGATAGAAGCAGTGAAGAACTAGCCAAGACCTATAACGCCTATGGAGGTTCGTAGTTTCCTTAGGTTGGCAAGTTATTATAGAAGGTTTGTTGAAGGATTTTCTTCAATTTCTGCACCTTTAACAAGCTAACACACAAAGCATCCAAGTTCTAATGAAATGATGCATGTGAAAGAAGTTTCCAAGATCTAAAGAATAAGTTGACTTCTACACCCATATCGGTACTTCCAGAAAGCATAGAAGGGTATGCAGTGTATTGTGATGCTTCAAGAATTGTCTTAGGGTGTGCATTGATACAGCATGGTAAAGTCATAGCATATGCCTCAAGAAAATTGCGGCCACATGATAAACATTATCCAACGCATGATCTGGAGCTAGCAGCGGTTATATTTTCCTTAAAGATATGGCATCACTAGTTGTATGGGATTCATGTTTACATATATATTGACCACAAGAGTTTGTAGTATATCTTTAATCAGAAGGACCTAAATTTGAGGCAACGAAGATGGCTTGAGTTATTAAAAGACTATGATGTTGATATCTTGTATCATCTGGGAAAAGCAAATGTGGTAGCTGATGCATTAAGTCGTAAGTCTATGGTGGTCACATATGGACAGTCTATAGAACAAAAAGGGATGACTAAGGATCTACACCAACTAGCCAATTTGGGGGTTCATCTTCTTGAAACTCCAGATGAGGGGCTTATTATGCATAATGCTGTAGAATCTTCACTAGTAGCTGAAGTAAAAGAGAAGTAATATGCAGATCCCATTCTATTACAGCTTAAGGAGAATGTGTAATGTGGTATGACAAACGCATTTAAGCTTACGCAAGAGGGAGTACTTTGGTGCCAAAATAGATTGTGTGTACCTAATATAGATGGGCTAAGAAAGAGGATTATGATAGAAGCACATCATTAAAGGTACTCCTTCCATCTAGGGTCAACAAAAATGTACCATGATTTGAAAGGGATGTATTGGTGGGGTGACATGAAGAAGAACATTGCAGAGTTTGTAGCAAAATTTCCAAATTGTCAAAGAGTTAAAGTAGAGCACCAAAAGCCCGGGGGTTATATGCAATGTATAGATCTTCCAATCTGGAAGTAGGACATGATCAAAATAGATTTCATCACTGGTTTGCCTCGTACATCTTGAAGGTTTGATTCCATATTGGTGATAGTTGATAGGCTTACCAAATCAGGACACTTTTTACCGGTTAGGACCTCTTACACAGTTAAAGAATATACCAAATTATATATTAAAGAGATGGTTTGGTTGCACGGAGTTCCAATCTCTATTATATCAGATCGAGGATCTCAATTTACTGCAAATTTTTGGAAGTCTTTCCAGAGAAATTTGGGAACACAAGTAAATCTAAGTATAGCTTTTCACCCTCAAACAGATGGACAAGCAGAACATATCATTCAAACACTTGAAGATATGCTACGAGCTTGTGTATTGGACTTTAAAGGTAGTTGGGATGATCATTTACCTCTCATCGAGTTCGCCTACAACAATAGCTATCATTCAAGTATCAAAATGGCACCATATGAAGCTTTGTATGGAAAAAAGTATAGATCACCAATTGGAATGTTTGAAGCAGGTGAAACTCCCTTATTCGTACCAGATCTTGTTCATCAAGCTATGGAAAAAGTTAAGGTGATACAACAGCTGCTAGAAATAGCCCAAAGACGACACAAGTCATATGCAGATATTAGAAGGAGGGGGCTAGAGTTTGCTATAGGTGATTGGGTATTCTTGAAGGTGTCACCAATGAAGGGGGTTATGAGATTTGGTAAGTCCACATTATATAGGCCCATACAAGATTACTCAGAGGTTTGGCCAAGTCACTTATGAATTAGGGCTTCCCCAAGAGCTCTCAACAGTTCATCTAGTATTTCACGTCTCAATGCTTCGAAAGTGCATGGGAGATCGATCTCATATCACCCCTACTAAAGATGTACAAGTTACGGAAGATCTTACGTATGAAGAAATACCTATTTCTATCCTAGATCATCAAGTTAAGAAGTTAAGGAATAAATAAATAGCTTTTATAAAAGTGCTTAGGAGGAACCAAGAAGTAGAAGAGATAACATGGGAAACTGAAGAAGCGATGAAATATAAGTACCCCCATTTGTTCAAATACGAAGAGAAAGTCATAGATGTTGGATTAGAGAAATAAAAAGTAAGTGTAATATATAAGTACTATATGATAATAGGGATATTAAACTTAGGCTTGAACTTGTTTTGGTTGGATAGTTATGCTAACATTCGAGGACGAATGTTCCTAAGGGGGGAAGGATGTAAAGTCCCGTAGTTTTCTTATACTTGTTCTAATTATATGGAACCTGGTATAGCCTTCTGGTATAGGTAATGGATGAGATTTTTTATGCAAGTGTTAATGGTGTTGATGGAATTATAGATGCTGCCCGTATAGTTTAATGTGATGCAACCAAGTTAACGTCGATACGACTATTTAAACTTGGGATCGTATGCTAGTATTTGAATCTAAAGTTTAAAGTGACCAAGTGTGTATAAGTTAAAGGTTAGATTAAAGGTATTAGGAGCTGGAAATGGAATAAAATATTGAGGGGCTTACTTGACTTAATTAAGCAAGTAGGTGAGTCACCTACTTAAGCTATTTGGACCAAATTAATGGACCCATGGCTATGGACCAGATTTGGGCCTATATTCATGTACTCATTTGGTCCCTGATAGCCTAAAGAAAGGATAAAACATGAAATTGACACTAGATATGCAAAAATCAGAAAGCACACAAAGAGAAAACAACACCTAGAAAGGAGATGAAGAAGAAGGATTGCATAAATGTAAAGATAGTAGAGTGACCCTTACTTCCACTAGATGATTAACAAAAGGAGATGTATCAAATATCCAATCATAGATCACAAATGAAAGTTCAAAAAAATCTCTTAGGTAGACACAAAGGGAATCACCTTCCCCAAGCACCAACATTTCTTGCCAATTTGTCAACACAAGTAAAATCCATCACTTAATGTAAACCCTAATTTTTGTTTCTCTCACTATGAGAAGAAGAAAAACTAAAATCTAAAATCTAAAGAGTAATCCTTTCAATATTCATCTAAGCTAATGAGAATAGTATCTAAAGTGTTTATTTATACTTATTACAAATAATGACAAAAATACCCGTAATGAAGGGTGCTCCTTTGGAGTTTAAAAAGAAAGTCTTAAAGGACCATAATATACCTAACTTAGGGAGATTCTTGGGTGTTGAAATATAAGGTAAAAAGTCCTTCTTGTACTTCAAGTTAGGTGCCTATTGAGTGTATTGATTCCCTTCTCCTCCTCTAACTTGACAAGACTTTAAAAAGGCTCCAAACACTTGTTAATTCCGAAGCTTGAGCCTTTGACCATGCCTTGTATTTTTTTGTGCTCTTAACGCTTGTATCATCCTCTCCACCTTGAAGAAATTTATCCTCAAATTCAGATATTGCAAAAACAAAAGAGAGAGCAAAACAAACACACAATACTCTCGGTAGGAGGGTTAGTATTAGTAGAACACTCATATCATCAACCCATGGTTGCTCACTCTTGACATACACCCACATATCCTTAGTATTTGACATAAAAAGCGTAGCATAAAGGATACCAAGGACATGAATAACATCAATATAAAAAATAAGTGAGCACAAACAGCAACTATAATCTTCACATCTCAAGAGTATTCCTGGGTAAAATGGGAGCAAAGGGTAAAGGTGTAAGACGAGATGAGCCATTTCTTTCACTAGTCTATCAAGCCAAGGAGTACATATTTGAAATACAACCAGAAATCCCTTATTTTGTCCCTGAAACACTTAGTATTCGCATAAAAAAGGATAGAGCTAAGGTAAACATCAAAGGAAAATAAGCACAAACAGAGGCAATACCTTCTCCACCCTACTAGTGTTCCGAGATCAAATGGATGATGTAGCCAAGGGTATAAGTCGAGATTAACCCATCCTTTTACTAGGCTATCATACTCATAATCAATCAACACCATTATCCTTAAGAGAAGGTTATCATTCAAGACACAAGGGTTGTGATATGAAATTTCTCTCCTAGGAACAAGTACACCTTTATTCACAAGTTTGCCAAACCCACAATCATCATAAACAAGGCAGATGACATAGTTTTCATCATATAAGATCAAAGGGACATGTTCCATATCACGATCATTATTACAAGAATAGGCATCGACTTGAAGATATTTAATATCATCACTCACATAATCGAGTATTGAACCACCCTTAAAAACAAATTGAGCATTACACACAACAATAGTAATACCAATGAAACATTCAAGCTCTTCTACACTAAGGAAACCCGAAATCACATCACTTTGGCTACTAATATCCACATCACAATATTTTAGACTTGAGGGAGTGTAGAGGGTACCAATTTTACCTTGAGTTGTACTAGGGCAGCCCACTTGACTTGAACTTTCGGCCAAGAGTGCATTTGGAAAACCAACATGTTTGGGAGGGACTTCTTTTGGATTCTCCCTTGAAATTATATCTTCTTGTACCTGCACATATGAAGAATCAATGCTAGGAAAAATGCTAGAATTTGGGTTAGTGGCTAACAAGGATTCTTTGGGGACAAGATCCACAATCAAGCATTCTTTCCCCCTTCCAACTTCACTACCCATGGTTTCCCTTTCCCTTTTCTTCTTTTCTTCACACTCTTCTTGTATCTCAACATCAAGCTTCTTTCCATCTTGAGGATTGACCTTATTCTCTTTAAATTCTAACTTGTGGAGAGTAGGCATTGGATTTTGTGAAGTGTAGGATCTTTGGACTTGAGGTATTTGAAATTGTGAAGGGTAAGGCCTTTGATCAAGTGAGCTTGGAAATTGGTACTTTGAATTTTGAAGTAGTGTTTGAGTACCAAGTCCCTTTTGTTGGACTTGGTTCAATTGTCGAGGGTTTGGTGGACATAGTCTATCACATAGTCAATCAACCCCCGCTTTCATTCTAATCAAACCATCCTTCAAAGATGTCATTTCATTCATCATAACATCTATGCTACTCTTTAATTCTCTCCTCAAAGTATCATTTCTATCCTCCACTCTTCGAGCAAAGGCCTCAAACCGAGCCATCAAAACACCAATAGCATCATTTTCTAAAGGTTGGGAAGTAGTACCTTTTGATTCCATGGCAAATGTACCTAAAAAACCCAAAAAAAACAAGCAAACAACCTACAAAATGAACAAACAAGTTAGTTTAGAAAAGGCCCCACCACTCTCACATTCATTTCTTACCTCATACTTGGTTTCACAAGTATTGGAGAATCGGCAATACTTGGCAAGTAACTTGAGAGGTGAGAAGCTTTGGTTCAAAATTGATCTTTGTTTGAAACGACTCAAATAAAGTGATGCACATACTTGAACCAACAAAATACTACGACTTTAAAAATATAAAAGCACATAAAAAATCGAAAATGCGAAACAAACGGACTCTAACCTAATTACTAAACTACGTAGCTAGCATAGGTTGATACATCATACCTTCTAGTTGATGGTGGATGAGTTGGCTTAACCTGCTAGTCGAGGGTTCCCACCATTCTCATTAGAGTAACCTGCTAGTTGAGGGTCACTCATATATTGTCCTTATGAGTGGTGCGGTAGCAACACCCTTCCAATCAGGGCATAGATTGGACTCTAGCTCAGCTATTGTAGAACATTTGGGGCATGTCGGTTAGATGACTACTTCCCACAGTTTTAGTATCAGTATCAGTCACGAACTCAGATAGTTCTTCAGATTTTAGGACTGTCAGATATAATCAACTTAGCTTAGTATGGGACTTAGATAGTTCCTTCAGAATCAGGACTGTCAGATGCAGTCACTCATGTTATCAGTATTCAGACTCAGTAATCACGTTGTCATGATATCAGTGTCATTTATTATGTCTCATGCATGTATTCTCATGCTCATGATAGTCAGTCTATTATTATTATTGTTTATGCATATGAACCCCATTCATTCAGCCTACCTCACATGTATACCAGTATATTCAATTGTACTGATGCATTTGAGCTATGGTGTTTTTATACCATAGGTTCAGAAGTACGAGCTCCAGAGCCTCAGTAGCATTCCAATTTCAGGAGTCAAAGTTAGCAGTGAGTCCTCATCCTTCGAGGAAATGATCATTATTTTATTTCTTCATTATTTAGTTTATTTCAGTAGTTGGAGTTATTTGGGGACATGTGCCATAAGCTCTTTATTCAGACAGTTCATTTTTAGAGGCCTTTCAGACCATCATGTTCAGATAGTTTATTTGAGTTATTTTGGGTATTTCATACCCCATTCAGATGTTATGTTTTACTTCAGTTATGTGAACTTTATGGCCTTTTAGCTATCATTCCGCATTTATACATTATGCTATACAGTGCACAGGTACAGATATCAATCATAGGTTAGATTATGGTCCTTCGGAGTCATAAGCACCATGTAGCATTTTGGGTACCAGATTTGGGGAATTACAAAATTGCTATCAGAGACTAAGGTTCAATAGAGTCCTAGGAAGTCTGAAAGTCGCATCTAGTAGAGTCTTGTACATGGGTCTGTTGCGCAACACATTTAAGTACAGGAGGCTATAAGATATTTTAGGAATAGTTTCCCTTCTTTCAGTAATCATGTCACTATCTCAAGATAATCTCTAAGTCAAATCCGTTTCTCCTCTTTATTTCAGAATATGCCTCCCTAGAGAAGAAACCAGCCTGTCCAAGAAGACCCCTTGGGAGAACATATTTCTCATGAAGAGTTTAGAGCTGCATTCACTACTCTTGCACAATTAGTAGATGCCCAGAATGAATGAACCAACTATCATTCCTGCCAACCCAGTGGCCAATTCAACTACAGCTAGGATTTGGGACATTACCCGAATGAATCCTCCATCCTTCCTCTGGTCTAAGTCAGATGAGGACCCTAAGGAATTCATTGATCAGGTTCATAAGGTTACCGATATCATAGGGGTATCAGCGGTTGAGAGTGCTGAGCTAGCTACATATTAGTTATAAGATGTTTCTCACACTTGGTACAAGCAGTGGAAGTCAGAAAGTCCAGATAATGCAGGCCTATTGAGTGAGAGGAGTTTGTCACCACATTCTTAGAAAGATTTTTTCCCTTAGAGCTTAGAGAAAATAAGGTGTTAGAATTCATCAACCTTAGGTAGGGAAACATAATGGTGAAAGAGTATTCTCTTAAGTTTACTCTATTAGCCAGATATGCCCCTTATGTGGTTGCTGATAGCAAGGCTAAGATGAGTAAGTTCATTTCAAGGGTGAATGATAGTGTATTTAATGAGTGTAGATCCACCATGTCGAATAGTGACATGACTTTAGCCAGGCTTATGACTCATGCTCAGCAGATAGAAGAGCAGAAGATTAAGATGAAAAAAGCATAATAAGAGAGCAAGGACAAGTAGTTTCAACTTTGCTCAGCCCAGGTCAGAAGGAAAAAGCTATTCTCAGTTTCATCCTAATTAATTAGTTCCAGATCCTTCTTCAGCTAGTACTCTTATGCTAAAATTTAGAGACGACAATAAAGATAGAGTGCCAGGCTCTAAGTCTCAGGGTAGTATGAGCAGTACCCGCACTTATCCTCTTTGCCAGACTTATGGCAAGCACCTCCAGGGTACTTGCAGATCTGGCAGTGATACTTGTTTTAAGTGTGGAAAGCCAGACCACAGAGTTAGAGATTGTCCACAGTCAGGTCCGCAGGGTCAACAAAATCATTTCTCAGCTCAGTCCAGTCGCTCAAATCAGCAGGGTGCCACCTCCAGTACTACTAATGGGAAATGCCCAAATAGACTCTATTCTCTCCAATCCCGGCAAAATCAGGGAAATTCTCCTGATGTGGTTACTGGTACGTTATAGATCTTTCATGTGCATGTTTACTCTTTGCTAGATCCAGATGCTTCCTTGTATTTTGTTACTCCCTATATAGAAGGCGATTTTGGAGTTAGTCCTAAAATTCTAGAAGAGCCCTTTTCAGTCTCTACCCCAGTTGGTAAAACCATCATAGCCCGGTGGGTATACAGGAACTGCCCGATTATGATATTTTAGAAAGTCACTTTAGCAGACTTAGTTGAATTAGAGATGACTAATTTTAATGTTATTCTCGACATGGATTGGCTTCATTCCTGCTATGCCACAGTCGACTGCAGAAATAGAATAGTCCAGTTTCAGTTTCCAAATAAACCTGTTCTAGAGTGGAGTGGTAGTACTTCAGCCTTCAGAGGTCAGCTTATTTCCTACCTTCGGGCAAGGAAAATGATATCTGAAGGATATGTCTATCATCTTGTTTGAGTTAAGGACACCAGTTCTGAAACTCCTAGTCTTGAATTAACCCAGTAGTGAATGAATATTCAGATGTCTTTCCGGAAGATCTTCCAGGCATTTCTCCCAAAAGGGAAATAGACTTCGGCATTGATCTTTATCCAGATACTCAGCCTATATCTACTCCGTCATACAGAATGGCACCAGCAGAACTCAAATAATTGAATGATCAGTTGAAAGATCTCTTAGATAAGGGATTCATCAAGCCCAATGTGTCCTCATAGGGCACACCATTCTTATTCGTGCGTAAGAAAGATAGTTCTCTCAGAATATGTATTGATTACTATCATTTCAATAAAGTTATGGTAAAAAACAAGTATCCTCTTCCCAGAATTGATGATTTGTTTGACCAATTTCAGGGTGCCAGCTATTTCTCTAAGATAGAACTCAGATCCGGCTATCATCAGCTCAGAGTTAGAGTGTGACATTCCAAAAATAATTTTTTGTACTCAATATGGTCACTTCAAATTCCTAGTCATGTCCTTTGGTCTTACCAATGCCCCAATAGCTTTCATGGACTTGAAGAATAATGTGTTCAAGCAGTACTTGGACATGTTTTTCATAGTCTTCATAGATGACATCCTTGTATACTCTCACAATAAGCGTGATCATGCAGAACATCTCAAAATCATACTTCAGACCCTCAGAGATCATCAGTTGTTCGCCACATTCAGTAAGTGCGAGTTTTGGCTAAGGTCAGTAGTATTCCATGGTCATATTATTTTCGGTGATGACATTAGAGTAGATTCTCAAAAGACCGAAGTAGTAAGAAACTGGCCCAGGCCTGTCTCTCCTTCAGATATCAAGAGTTTCTTGGGTTTGACTGGCTATTACAGATGGTTTGTTGAGGGATTTTCTTCTATTGCATCCCTTATGTCCAGATTGACTCAGAAGAAAGTCAAGTTTCAGTGGTCAGATCCTTGTGAAAAGAGTTTTCAGGAGTTGAAGACTCGATTTACCTCAGCTTCAGTCCTAGCTCTTCCATATAGTTTAGATAGGTTCATGGTGTATTATGATGTGTCCAGAGTAGGTTTGGGTTATGTCCTCATGCAGCATGGTAAGGTCATAGCCTACGCCTCCAGACAACTTAAACCCTATGAGAAGAATTATCCTACTCATGGCCTTGAGTTAGCAGCCGTGGTATTTTCCTTAAAGATTTGGAGGCATTATTTATATGGTGTTAATGTAGACGTATTCACAGATCATAAGAGTCTCCAGTATGTTTTTTCTCAAAAAGATCTCAATCTTCGTCAGAGAAGGTGGTAAGAGCTCTTGAAAGATTATGACATGAGTGTTCTTTATCATCCGGGCAGGGCCAACATTATGGTCGATGCTCCCAGTAGACTAGATATGGGTAGTGTTGCTCATGTAGAGGATAATAAGAAAAATCTAGCTCAGGAAGTCCACCAGCTTGCCAGACTAGGCGTTTTCTTAGTCGATAATGAATAGGGTAACATATGGGTTCAGAGTAGTTCAGAATTATCTCTAGTTTTCGAGGTAAAAGAAAAGAAAGATAGAGATCCCAGCCTTTTCAAGTTTAAAGAGTCAATCCAGGATAAAAAAATAGAGGTTTTCTCCCAAGGGGGAGATGGTGTTTTGCGTTGTCAGGGTCGTCTCTGTGTTCCAGGTGTAGATGACTTAAGGCAACGAATTCTTGTAGAGGCGCATGGTGCACGCTACTCTATTCATCGGGGGGCCATAAATGTATACCATGACTTGCGAGAAATCTATTAATGGAGAAGGATTAAGAGAGATATTGTAGAGTTTGTGGCTAAGTACTCTACGTGTAAGCAGGTTAAGATAGAACATCAGAAGCCTAGTGGTCCCATGCAGGAGTTCATTATTCTTACTTGGAAGTGGGAAGAAGTGTACATAGACTTTGTGACAGGTTTACCTCAAACTCGTTGTCAGCATGATTCAGTCTAGGTCATTGTAGATAGAATAACCAAGTCAGCTCATTTCCTTCCAGTCCATACCTCTTACTCAACCGAGGATTATGCCAAACTCTATATCAGGGAGTTAGTCAGATTGCACGGTGTTCTGCTATCTATTATCTTAGATAGAGGTAACCAGTTCACCTCTCACTTCTAGAAAGCATTCCAAAAGGGTCTTAGTACCTAGGTTCATCTCAGTACAACCTTTTATCCTTAAACAGATGGTCAAGCAGAAAGGACCATTAAGTCTCTAGAAGATATACTAAGGGCGTGTGCAATTAATTTCAAGGGTAGTTGGGATGACCATTTGCCTTTGATTGAGTTTGCATACAACAACAACTATCATTCTAGTATTTATATGTCTCCATTCGAAGCTCTTAATGGTAGGAGATACAGATCTCCAGTTGGTTGGTTCGAAGTTGGTGAGGCCTCAGTCATAGGGCCTGACTTGGTATTCGACGCCTTAGAGAAAGTCCAGTTGATTAGAGAAAGAATCCGAGATGCTCAGAGACAATAAAAGTCTTATGCAAATGTTCATAGAAAAGATCTCGAGTTCGAGATTGGTGATTATATTTATCGAAATATCTCTCCCATGATGGGAGTGAAGTGATTTGGCAAGAAGGGAAAACTCAGTCCCTGATATGTCGGTCCTTTCAAGATTCTCAGTCGATTCGGCAAGGTAGATTATGAGCTCAAGTTGCCTTTAGATCTAGCTTCAGTTCATATAGTCTTCCATGTCTCTTTGCTCAAGAAGTGCGTAGGTGACCCATTCGTTGTAGTCCCTATTTAGAGCATTGATGTTTAGAATAGTATCTCGTATGAGGAGATTCCAGTCAAAATTCTTGACTACCAGAATCGCAGACTGAGGAACAAAGAAGTCCCTCTAGTCAAAGTTCTTTGGCGGAATCAGTCCGTTGAGGGAGCAACTTGGGAAGCAGAAGCAGACATGCGTACCAAGTATCCTCACCTCTTCTCCTCCAACTCAGATCTAGATCAAGGTAATAGTCTTCCTTAAGCTCATTCAGTTCCATGTTTAGTGTTCATCATAAGCTTGGTACAAAGTACCGTTGCATATTCAGTCATACATTCATGTATCAGTTTAGTTATCCGTGCATCAGATATGCATGAATTCAGCTTATCAGTTGTGTATCAGATATGCATGTTCAGTACGATATATATTCAGTTTATCAGTCATGTCAGTTATGATATCATGTTTCAGTCATCCTGTTCAGTATGTGCATCAGTTTATCTATTCTCCCCTCTCAGTCAAGTCTTATTTAAGGATGAATGTACCCAAGGGGGAGATATTGTAAGATCCCACAAAAATATTGCATTTAAAATTCAGCTCGTTTAGCTCCTTGAAGCTCTATAGAAGGTCCAACACTTAGTCTCATTTTATGCCTCCGAACTTTGGGGATTTATTTGACGACCTTCATGACCTTCATTTTTTGATTTTTCAAGTTGCGTTGCGATGGGGCAAGGTCGTAGTACATCCTAGGTGAGTTTTAGAATTTTTTGGATAGCATAAGGGCACGTTTGGGTGCCCAAAATAGTATCAAAAGGCGATAGGCCCGCATCACCTAGGGTTTAGCACCGCTATAGGCAGGGCGTCACCCTGGGTAACTCGACGGACTTTCCAGGTGCCGCCCTGGCTATAGTCTTTTTGCTCAATATTTCAGCAGTCCACCTTCGTGTTTTAGAGGGTATTTTGGTCATTTTCCCATCCATATATAAGCTCTTTAACATGGGATTCAGCCCTTTTGGAGCCAAAATATACTAGTTTATCCCAATTTCACTCAAGAATACACCTAGGGTTTTTAATTAGGGATCCAAGTTCAAGAATTCCACCGTTAATCTTCCAAGAATCATGAACTAAGGTATGCATAGTGTTCATTCATGGATTCCTTTCATCCATGAAGCCCAAGAATCCTCTTTTAAGTTCTATATCATGATATATATATGGTGAATTGATTATGTTCATGTTGTTGTGGTTGTATGACTATCAAAATAGAATCTTTACCATGTTTTCATGAAACCACATTAGTATAGGGTTGAAATCCATGCAATAGAGTTAAATAGGGGAGTCACATTATATTTAATTGATGATCATACCTATGCCCTAAATTGTGCATGCAAGGTGTTTGATGAAATGCCTAGTATAGTACAAATCATGCATAACGAATCAATTGTGGTTTACATGATAAATACATTCCCTTTACTCATGTTCAAGATGACTCTCATGTAATTGATTATGCATTATGCTTGGTTGGTTAAAAATGTTCATGATATTAGAAGTATGTAGTAAGTCATGATTATTTGCTCCCTTATCCATTTATAAGATTATGACAATCAAGTTCTCATGAAATCCCCTAATTTATTATATCATGGATTGTTAGTGTTGGTCATGTATTCAAGAAAGTCATGCCTTTTCAGTTTCCTTCCATAGAGTCCTGGGGGTACTTGTCCCAAAAAAATATAGTTGTGTGCCTAGAGACAGTGTCACGTTTTCATGATATCTTCTGTCAAGCCATGATCTATTGAACTTAGTCAGTCATGTGACTTAGGAAAGCTCAGTAGCTTAGTAATCTCTGTAGTATTCCATCAGTCAACGGAACCTTATGAATCCAGTCAGTTCAATTTAGTTAATCATGTTCAGTGTCTATTCAGATGGGAGTAGAAATTAGAACCGAGTGAACCCGAGGATGGGAACTCACCTGCCAATAGAGGGTATGATTCTTTGAATCAATCATTGCATTCTAGAACTACGTAGCCAGCGTAGGTTGAGACATCATACCTACTAGTTGAGGGTGGATGAGGTGGCTTATCCTGCTAGTCGAGGGTTCCAACTATTCTCATTAGAGTAACCTGCTAGTTGAGGGTCACCCACATGTTGTCCTTACCAGTGGCACGGTAGCGATACCTTTCCAATTAGGGCAAAAATTAGACCCCAACTCAGCTATTATATTTGGGGCATGTCGGTTAGATGACTACTTCCCATAGTTTCAGTATCAATTAAGAACTCAGATAGTTCTTCAAATTTTAGGACTATTAGATACAGTCAACTCAACTTAGTACGGGACTCAGACAATTCCCTTAGAATCAGGACTGTCAGATACAATCACTCATGTTATAAGTATTCAGACTCAGTAATCACGTTGTCACGATATCAGTGTCATTTATTATGTCTCATGCATGATACCTTGTTTCATGCTTTATTACAAATCTATTTATTTTTCTCTATTTTCTATTACTTGTGGGTGTCGTATTTATGTTATGCCATCTTGTTTCATGCTTTACTATGAATTTGTTTAGTATTCCATGTCTCGAGCTGGGGTCTATCAGAAACAGGCTTTCTACTTCTTTAGAGGTAGAGGTATGGACTGCGTATATCTTACCCTCCCCAGACCTCACTATGTAGGAGTACACTGGGTTTGTTTTTGTTACTTCAGTTATGTAAACCTTATGGCCTTTCAGCTATCATTCCACATTTATACATTATGCTATACAGTGCACAGGTACAGATATCAGTTATGGGCTAGCTTGTGGTCCTTTGGGGTCATTAGCTCCGTGTAGCATTTCGGGTACCAGATTTGGGGCATTACAGATCCTCAAGGTTTTCTGGATGAGATTGATAAGATTTTTCAGTGTTATGCATGCCACTAATGTTGAGGGCGTGGAGTTTGCCACCTACCATATGAAAGATATGGTGTATTAGTGGTACGGGAAATAGGATTAGTCAAGGGGTGATGATGTTGAGTCATCTCTGTGGGATGATTTTTCTAATATTTTCCTAGATCGCTTCTTTACTCAAGAGATGAGGGAGGCAAAGGCGGAAAAGTTTGTTAATATGAAGCAAGGCAAAATATTAGTTAAGGAGTATGCTTTGAAGTTTCCCAGCTATCTCAATATGCTCTGGAGTTGGTTTCTATCATGAGGGCTAAAGTGAGGAAGTTTGCTTTTGGGTTTTCTTAAGACTTGATTTCTGAGAGTAAGGCTGCCTTATTGAAAAAGGACATGAACAGAGTGGCTGCCAACAATAGAGTGGCAGGGATGGTGGAAAGTGGTCCAAAAAGAAGTGGGGCAATTCTAGGTCTTACTCGAGGCTAGTGATCCCTACCCAAAAGTAGTCAGGTGACAGGCATTTTCAAGGTGGCAATAATTATAAGGTTCAAGGTGCCCAATCTCAGGCTAGTGGGACTCAGTCATCTCTATCATATCCTCCCTATAAATTTTATGGTCGATTGCATCGGGTTTACTGCGATGAAGGAATGCACAAGTGCTTTAACTGTGGTTAGCCTGGGCATATGATCATAAGTTTTCTAGTGGCCAAGGTTGCTTCGGGGACAAACAAGGTGCAAGTTGCCTCTTTATTAGCTTCGACACCAAAGGGTACACTATCTGGCTTCAAAACTGGTTGGAACTGTCTTTATGCTCTCACTACCCACTAAGAGTCTTAGGCATCGCCTGATGTCATAAATAGTATGTTGAAACTCTTTTCCCATAATGTGTATTGTTTACTTGATCTGGTGTCCACACTCTCTTATGTGACCCCTTTTAGGGCTGTGCATTTTGGTTTTGGTCCTGAGTGTGTTTCAGACTCTTTTTTTATTTCTACCTTGATGGGTGACTCTGTGGTTTCTAGGAGAGTCTATAGGGGTTGTGTGGTATCTGTGGGTAGTCGAGAGACTTTGGTGGATCTGTTTGAATTAGACATAGTTGACTTTGATGCCATTTTGGGGATGGATTGGTTGCACTTGTTCTATGTGTCTCTAGACTGTTGGACCCGTAAGGACGTCTTTAAATTCCCTAATAAGCCAGTTACAGAGTTGGAGGATATTTACCTAGATCCTAAGAGAAAGTTCATATCATATCTTAGAGCTTAGAGATTAATCTGTAACGGTGTCTCTATCATCTAGTCCGAGTTAAAGATTCTAACTCAGAGGGTTCTTTGAATTCTATCTCGGTGGTAAATGAATTTAATGAGGTCTTTTTGATCACCTTCCTGGTGTCCCCCCTAATACAAAGACTAATTTTGGGATTGATCTTGTTCAAAACACTCATCCTATTTTTATTCCCCCGAATAGAATGGCTCTGGCTGAGTTAAAGGAGCTTAAGGAGAAATTAAAGGACTTTTAGAAAAGGGTTTCATCCATCCTAGTGTGTCTCTGTAGGGTGCACCAATGTTATTTGCGCGTAAGAAGGATGGTCCCCTTCGGATATGTATTGATTATCAATAATTGAATAAGGTGAGGATAAAGAATAAGTACCCTTTACCAAGGATAGATGATATTTTTAATCAATTGCAGGGTGCTAAGTTTTTCTCCAGGATTGATCTTCGATCTGGGTATCATCATTTAATGATTAGGGAGGTGGATATCCCTAAGACTGCCTTCCATTCTTGGTATGGTCATTTTGAGTTTCTGGTTATGTCTTTTGGGTTGACCAATGCCCCGACGGTATTCATGGATTTGATGAATAAAATCTTTTGGCAGTTTTTAGATTTGTTCATCATTGTGTTCATAGATGATATTTTGGTGTACTCTAATAGTGAGGTGGATCATGACAATCACCTCTGTATGGTATTGCAAACCCTGAATGACCAACCATTGTATGCCAAATTTTTGAATTGTGAATTCTAGTTGAATGCTGTCATATTTTTGGTCCATGTCATTTCTACTGAAGGGATCCTGGTGGATCTACAAAAAGTTATAGTGGCTAAGAAGTGGCCCAGACCCATGACTCCAACTGATATTCAGAGCTTCTTAGGTTTATCCGCCTACTATAGGAGGTTTGTGGAGAGTTTTTTGACTATATCTGCCCTGTTGATTAAGTTAACTCAGAATAAAGTAAAGTTCTTGTGGTCTGATACTTGCGAGGGTAGTTTTGAAAAGATGAAGGATAAGATGACTTTGGATCCAGTCTTGACATTGCCTGAAGGCATTGATGGATTCGTGGTCTTCTGTAATGCATCCCATGTGGGTCTTGGTAGCGTTCTGATGTAGCATGGTAAGCTGATAGCTTATTCCACTATACGGTTGATGGTGTATGAGAAGAATTATCGGACTTATGACCTAGAATTGTTAGCTATGGTGTTCACATTGAAAATCTGGCGTCACTATTTGTATGAAATGCATGTGGATATATTTTGTAATCATAAGAGCCTACAATAAATGTTTTCTTAAAAAGAGCTTAACCTTAGGCAAAAGATATGGCTTTAGTTATTCAAGGATTATGACATGAGTCTTTACTACCACCTAGGTAAAGCTAACGTGATTACTAATGATCTTAACAGGTTATCCATGCAGAGTATAAGTCATATGGAAAAGGAGAAGCAAGAATTGGTAAAGGATATTCACCACTTGGGTAACCTTGGAGTTTGCCTGTTGGACACTAAGGATGGTGGCGTGTTTGTCCAAAAGGTGGCACAGTCATCTCTTAGTGCCGAAATAAAGGAGAAGAAAATTTTGAATCCTTTCTTGATGAGGATCTAAGGTGATGTAGGTGGGAAGAATGTGATGGCTTTTGAGATTAGTAGTGATAGTACCTTGTGGTACCAAGGGAGACATGGTGTTCCTGATATAGATGGTTTGTGGGAGAAGATCTTGGCTGAGGTGCAAGAGTCGCGATATGCTATTCATCCTGGTTTGATGAAAATGTATCATAACCTAAAAGAGATGTATTAGTGGAATAATATGGAGCGAGATGTGGCTAATTTTCTGGCTAAGTGCATGGTGTTCCAATAAGTGAAAGTTGAGCACATAAGGCCCAGAGGGTTGTCTCAAGAAATCGAGTTGCCTTTGTGGAAGTGGGAAGCGATCAACATGGATTTCATTACCAGTCTTCCTCGGTCTCAAATAGTTTTATTTGATTTGGGTCATCATGGATAAGATGACAAAGTTTGCTCATTTTTTGCTAGTGAGGACTTCTTGGCTGAGGATTATACAATGTTGTTCTTCAAGAGATTTTGAAATTGCATTACGCAGTTCTAATCTCACTTTTGGCGGTCGTTTTAGAAAGGTTTGGGGACCAAGGTGAGCTTTAGTACTGTTTTCCACCCACAATCGAATGGGTAAGAAGAAAGGACTATTCATACATTAGAGGATATGCTTTGAGCTTGGGTGATTGATTGTAATACCCCGTGTTAATGTAAGTTCAGTTCAGCACATAGTGCATGCTTAAGAGGCTTAAAGCCTAAAAATTTAGCTAAGTGTTGGGGACATAGCCTTATTTTGGAATCTTAACTTGGATGATTCTTAAAGTGTCCTTACCGACCTCGAGACGTAAGTTTTTATGTTCATTTATGCTCAACGGTTTTAGTAGCATGTCTAGGGTAAGTTTTGGATTTTTTGGACGAGAATTGAGGCACGTTTTGGATTTTGTTTCCAGCAGCTCAACGCGATTGCACCGCATCGCGGTGGAATAGCAATGGCATCATTGGCGCATCATGATGATGGCCTAATCGGTGTCCCAGTTATAAATTTAAATTGTGGAAGACAGTCTTGTCTTTTCCTAGCACCCCAATTCATAAGAAACACGAGATTAAACTGCTGATAGGGCATTATATGCCTAAATTTCCCAATTTTCTCTCAAATAAACCCTAACCTTTCTCCAAAATTCATCAAGTTAAATCATCTTCCTTTCAATAAAACCAAGAATTCAAGTGTTCCAATCCAAGGAAGCTTTCAAGAAAGTTGTTCTCTTTCAAGATTTAAGTATTAAAGGTATGTGGGATGTTCATCCATGGTTTCCTTTCACCATGGAGTCCAAGAATCCTCTTTGAATGTTAGATTATGAGTTTTCCATGTTTTAAATGAATTATCTCCATGAATTACTTGTTATTTTGATTTCAAGTTAAGATTACAATTGTTTCCAAGGGGAATGAATTATGGTCTGTTATGGATGTTGAAGTTCCCATGTCATGTTCATGCAATTCAGGATAAATACTTAAATTATGGTTTTTGGTAATGTAATCATGCCATATCATAATGTTTAATAGCATTTCCATGTTAAAGTCTTATTCCCCATGTGTTTGATGAAATGCCAAAGAGAATGATTTTGTAGAATGATTTCCCTATTATGGTTTTGAAGTTTTTACATGCCTTTATTGCTATTTTCATTCAGTGCCGGGGGTTATGAATACCCGAAACTTAGTTGTTTACCTAGTTTTCAGAATCTTCATAATGGTTTCAGATAAACCATATGCATTATTAGTTCAGTCAGTTATCTTAACCAGTTAAGCTTAGTTTAGTTCAGAAATCAGTGTCTTTCAGTTGGGAGTAGGATTTAGCACCAAGCGAATTCAGGATGACAGCTTCCCCGTTAGTATGAAAAGTCGTTAGTAGAAGTTCCTATATTCCGAAACTGAGTAGACAACATGGGTTATGAGGAGTCACCCGTAATTTTAGGCTTGACTACCTCCATGGGTCACCTGTTAGTTTAGGATTGACTCCGCCAAGGGATCACCCGTTAGTTTAGGCTTGATACCCTGGTTCTTTAGTAGCTTAGTGGATCCATACAACCATTATTAGTATCCATGGCATGGTACTGGCACCCTTCCAACTGGGGTCACAGTTTGGACCCCAATCAACTTAGAATAGGGCATGTCAGTTAGATGATACCTCCCACAATTTTAGTTCCGTATTTAGTACAGAATTCAGTTTAGGTTGTATTGACCATAGCATACAGTTTATCAGATATTTAGTTATCAGATTTTAGTATTTCAGTTTTATGGATTATTTTAGAAACATCATATGCTTGGTCTTGCACTTTCAGTATTTCAGTTTACTAACTAGTTTCGAATCATGCATTCTCAGATTTTACAGTTTTCGTGCCATTATGTATCATTTATATCATACTGTTAAGTCAGTCTTTATTGCATGTGCATAAACCTATGCATTTTAGCCTAACCTCATCATACATATCAGTACATTCAAAGTAATTATCGCATACTTTTTTCTTGCGCTAGATGTCTTATATCATAGGTTCAGATGCTCAGTTCCCCGATCATGCTTAGACAGGATCAGTTAGTTAGCATCAACATTAGTGGTGAGTCTTTATACTTCGACGATGAGTTTATATTTATTCAGTTAACTTAACAGTTCAGTTTTATAGTTAGTCGGGTTAGTTGGGGGTTTGTCCCATCAACTCCACAGTCAATCAGTTTTAGAGGCTTTCAGACATTCAGACAGTTAGTCAGTTTATTAGTTGTTTTTACCAATACTTTATGTATGTTTCCAGACATATAGAACTATTATTCAGTATTGTTTTTAGTTTCTAAAACATTAAGGCATTTTTATCTATTTTCCACAAATGTCTCTATTAGCAGTATATTATTCAGTGCTCGCAGCAGGTACCAGCTAATGGGTTAGCTTATGGTCACTTGTGACCGTAAGAACCATGTGGTATCCGGGGTGTATTTCCAAGACATTACAAACTTGGTATCATAGCCTAAGGTTATAAAGTATCCTAGGAATTCTAAAAGCCACGTTGAGTAGAGTCTTATGCATGTATGTAAAGCGCGCCACATTTATGGACAAGAGGCTACAAAATATCTTAGGATAAGTTTCCGTTCTTTCAATATTCATGTCGTGTGCATGAGCATGAGCTCTATTTGAAATCTCTTTCTAATTTACTCTTTTTTTCATTTACAAAAAATGCCTCCCAGAAATACTAACGGGAGAAGAAATAAAAATCACCCTGTACCTCCTCTTGTTCAGGAAGATCCCCTGAATGAGCGTGTCTCTCATGTCGAGTTCAGAGATGCATTCACTACTCTAGCTCACTCAGTAGTAGCTCAGAACAATCAGCAGGTCGTGTTCCAGCCAATCCAGTGGCTAATACAGCCACAGCTAGGATTCGAGACTTCACCAGTATGAATCCCCCATTGTTTTTGGGATCCAAGTCCGATAAGGATCCGCAGGAATTTCTCAACATAGTTCAGAAGGTGACTGATATTATGGATGTTACGTCTAGTGAGAGTATAGAGTTGGCTGCTTACTAGTTGCAGGATGTAGCTCACACCTGGTTTAAGCAGTCGAAGGAGAATAGGGTCACTGATGTAGAGCCTATAGAGTGGGGGGAGTTTACTACATCCTTTTTAAATAGATTATTTCCCTTAGAGTTGAAGGAAGCTAAGGTTCTGGAGTTTATTAATTTGAAGCAGGGCAACATGAGTGTGAAAGAGTATTCGCTTAAGTTTACTTAGCTGGCGAGGTATGCTCCTCATTTGGGGTCTGATAACCTATCTAGAATGAGTAAGTTTGTGTCTGGCATATCTGATAGTGTGGTCAAGAAGTGTAGGACTGCAATATTAATTAAGGAGATGGCTATATCTAGGTTTATGATCCATACTCAATAGATTGAAGAGCAGAAGTTTAAGGAGAGAGGGAGAGAGAATAAGAGAGACAAAACAAGTAGCTTTAGTTTTGCTCATCCAAAGTTAGAGAGTGGTAACCGTTTCTCAATTCCGACAGAAGTTTTTAGCCCCAACTCCATCTTCAGCTAGTGCGCCAGTACCAAAGATTAGGAATGATAATCAGGATAAGGTGCCACACTCTAAGCCCTGATACAAGCATGAAAAGCACAAAAAAAGGTACAAGGTATTATCAAAGGTTCAAGTTGCAGATTGAAGACCTTTTGGAGCCTTTTCGAAGCCTTGTTTAAGTGAAGAAAGGAGAAGTGATCTTACACTCCATAGGAGTCTCTTATGAAGGTCATGATGGAATTTTTAAACAATAAAATGACACTCCATGGGCGCCTTTCCTAAATCCCTTCATCAAGGGCATTTGAGTCATTATCATGTAATGTTATAAATAGACACCTTAGCTCTTATTTTCCTTAGTTTTTACATAATGAATTGAGTGAATTTTTAGATTGTAATTGTAGTTTTCTTAGCTTGTAGTCTTCTCCTTCTCCTTAAGAGAGAGAAACCAAAACTTGAAGGTTCTATGCAAGTGAGGTGGATTCTTCACTTGTGTTGACTATTTGGCAAGAAAGGTGGGTTTTGAAGAGTGTGAATTCCCTTGGTCCACCTAAGAATTAAGTGTTATCCATGTATAGTGAAGTGTGTCTAGTTTTTTCATACACAATTAGGTGCTAATCATTAAAGGTGGTGTATGTTTCATTATCTATCTTTACATTTATGTAATCTTTTTCTTCATCTCCATTCTATGTGTTGTTTTCCTTTTTGGTTGGTTGCTGATTTTTCTTCCTTTAGTCCTTAATTTTGGTTTTTAGGTTTATTCTTGTATCATTTGGTATCAAAGCCACGTTTTAGAGTTGTTCCCACAACTCTAAGTCTTGGATCTAAGAAAATCTCAACAAAAAAGAGTGTAGAAAATCGACACAAAAAAAACTGTATACCTGTTTTTGTGTTTTGACAGATTTTTAAATCTTAGATCTACATGTTTTTGTGTTGTTTTGTTGGTTTCAAGTTCTAAATTCTTGTTCCTTAGCACCTAGGGAGTCTAGATCTACATTTGGAACAAGATTTGGTTGTTTTTGAGCTGGATCCACCATTGTTGTGGCTTGTTTGAAGCTTTTGGAGGTGAGATCCATTTTGGATTTTTCTTGGTGACGTGATTTGTGGATGATTTTTTGTTGGTTGTGCTTGTCTTGGCAAAAGGAACCTAGATCTAAAAGAAAATTGAATTCGGGGTTCATTTGCCTAATGGTCAAAACTTGGTCAACTCTTGATTATTCATATTGTTCTTCCTCAATCTTCATATCTTGTTGGAGAAGAATATTCAAAATTTCTTGTTTGATCTTGAAAAGGGAGGAAAGAGAGTGTACTAGTTGTTCAAGGCAATTTCTAAGAAGCTTCCTAGTCTTGCCAAAAGAAGAAAACAACAAAGACAAAAGCAATCTTCAAGTATAATTGAAAGTACAAGGGAGGACCAATTCATTTCTAATCCATTTTGAAGCTTGAAAAGTCTTCAAACTTGAATATTTTTCCCTCCACATGAATTTTCTTCCTTCCCTAAGTGTTGTTTGGCCGAGACAAGAATTTGAGAATTAAGAAATTTGAAAAAGTGACATCCAATCACAAAATGCCATGTCATCACTATATAAACAACCAAATTGAGTTCTAAATTAGATTTATAAGATTCTATTTGTTGTTTCTAGTTGCTTTTGTGTTGATTCTACCACTAATCACCAAACTAGTAATTACCTACTTAGTTGATAATTAGTCTAGAGTTCTTTGCTTCGTGTCTACGTTTCTTTTGTGCTTTTATCATTTTTAATTCGTAGTTGTTTGTTGGTTCAAGTTCGTGCATCATTTTATTTGAGTCTTATCAAACACAAATTGATTCCAGACCAAGGCTTATTCACCACTCAATTCACTTTCCAAGTATTGCCAAGTTTTTAACACTTGTGAGACCAAGTGTGAGTTGAGATCCGAGTGTGGGTGTGGTGAGGCTTTTGAACTAACGTGTTTGTTCATTTTGTAGGTTTTCCCTTTTTTTTTTTGTTTTTGCTTCTTGTTATGTACTTACTCATGGAACCCACGGGTTCAAGTGCACAATCCATTGGGAATGACATTGGTAGAGCTATCTTGGCTCGAATTGAGGCTCTTAACCTTGACTTGAGAAATAAGATCAAGATGGTATGAACGGGAATAGAATCCATAAAGAGTGGCATGACTAGAATAAATTTGAGTTTGGATAGACTATGTCCACCAAAACCTTCTCAAAACCCCATTCCACAACTCCAAATCCAAACCCATTATCAACCAAATCCAATGCTCCCTTCCCAATATCCACTAAATAAAAATCAATCCATCCAAGTAGGAGAAGTGGAAGAGTTAAAGTCCAAGGAGAATAAGGCCAGGCCTCAAGATAGAGTGGAAATAGATGGTGAGGTACAAGAAAAGTGTAAAGAAAAGAGGGAAAAGGAAAGGGAAGTCATTGGTAGTAAGGTTCAAGTTCATAACTTATCAAAGAAGAATCAACAAGGGGTTTCACATGAAAATAGCCTCAAGACACCCTTGGCCAAAATCTTCAAATGAGTGGATTGTCCTAGTCCAAACTCAAGACACCCTTTCACTTCGTTTGTATCTTTATGCAAAACTTTTCATGTCAAACACCAAGGATTCATGGATGTATGTTAAATATGAATCACCTTGGAGTGATGGTGTAATTGTGGTGCTAATGCTAACCCCCCTACCAAGAGGATTGTGTGCTTGTTTTTATTCTCTCTTTGATTTTGCAATATGTGAATTTGAGGGATAATTTAGAGGATTATACAAGCATGAAGAGCACAAAAAAGGGTACAAGGTATTATCAAAGGTTCAAGTTGCGGATTGAAGAACTTTTGGAGCCTTTTCGAAGCCTTGTTCAAGTAAAGAAAGGAGGAGGGATCTTACACTCCATAGGCACCTCTCATCAAGGACATGATGGACTTTTTAAACAATAAAATGACACTCCATGGGCGCCTTTCCTAAAGCCTTTCATTAAGGGCATTTGAGTCATTATCTTGTAATAGTATAAATAGACACCTTAGCTCTTATTTTCCTAAGTTTTGACATAATTAATTGAGTGACTTTTTAGATTGTAATTGTAGTCTTCTTAGCTTGTAGTCTTCTCTTTCTCCTTAAGAGAGAGAAACTGAAACTTGAAGGTTTTATGCAAGTAAGGTGGATTCTTCACTTGTGTTGACCATTTGGCAAGAAAGATGGGTTTTGAGGAGTGTGAATTCCCCTGGTCCACCTAAGAATGAAGTTTTATCCATCCATGGTGAAGTTTGTCTAGTTATTTGATACACAATTAGGTGCTAATAATTTAAGGTGGTGTGTGTTTCATTATTTATCTTTACATTTATGCAATCTTCTTCTTCATCTCCTTTGTATGTGTTATTTTCCTTTTTGTGTGGTTTCTGATTTTTGTTCCTTTAGTCCTTAATTTTGATTTTTAGGTTTATTCTTGTATCAAGCCCCAGGGTAGTGTGAACAGTAGTCGTACTAATCCTCTATTCCAGAAATGTAGTAGGAATCATTAGGGTGTATGTAGAGCTGTCAGTGATGTACGTTTTAGATGTGTCAAGCGAGGCCACATGTTTAAGGAATATTGATTTATTTCTCAGAGAGGAATAGATGCGCCCCAACAGGGTTAGTCCAACTAGTCATCAGCTCCAGTAGGTTGCTAGACTCAGCAGGGTGCTACTTCCAATGTCACAAGTGGACAACAATAGAATAGGCTTTATGCACTTCAGTCCCGGCAAGATCAGGAAAGTTCTCCTGATATGGCTAATGATATGTGACAGGTCTTTCACCTCCATGTTTATTCTTTTTTAGACCCTAAAGCTTCTCTTTCTTTTGTAACCTCTTTTATAGTTGTTAATTTTAGTGTCAGCCCTGAGTCTTTTAGCAGAACCCTTCTCAGTTTCTACCCCAGTAGGTGTCTATATTGTAGCCAGGTAGGTATACAGGAACTGTACGGTCACAATATCCTAGAAAATTAACTCAGTTGATGTTGTGGAGTTAGAGATGACTAATTTTGATGTCATTCTTAGCATGGATTGGCTGGACTCATGTTATGCTACAGTTGTTTGCAGAAATAGAATCGTTCAGTTTTAGTTTCCTAACGAACCCATTATTGAATGGAGGGGTAGTACTTTAGCACTTAGGGGTCAAATTGTTTCATACCTTAAGGCAATAAAAATGATTTCCAAGGGCTGTGTTTACCATATTGTCCAAGTCAAAGACTCTGATTCTGAGACCCCAAGTCTTGAGTCAGTTTCAGTAGTAAGGGAATTTCCAGATGTGTTCCCTGAAGATCTTCCCGGAGTTCTTCTCGAAAAGGAAATTAACTTCGAAATAAACATCCTTTCAAATACCCAACCTATCTCTATTTTGCCATATAGAATGGCTCCAACAGAGCTTAGGGAGTTGATAGAATAGTTGACAGATCTCATAGATAAAGGATTCATCAGGACCAGGCCCAGTATTTCCCCATAGGGCACACTAGTCATTTTCATGCAAAATAAAGACGGTTCTCTCATAATGTGCATCAATTATCGTCAGTTGAACAAAGTCACAATCAAGAATAAGTATCCACTTCCTAGAATTGATGATTTATTAAACCAACTTTAGGGTGCCAGTTATTTCTCTAAGATAGACCTCAGATCCAGCTATCATCAGCTCAGAGTCAGAGAATGTGACATTTCAAAAATAGCTTTCAAAACTCGGTATGGTCACTTCAAATTCTTAGTTATGTCATTTGGTCTACGAATGCCCCAACAATTTTCATAGACTTGATGAGAAGAGTGTTCAAGAAGTACTTAGACATGTTCATCATAGTCTTCATTAATGATATTCTTGTCTACTCCCATAGTGAAAATGATCATGCAAGCCATCTCAGAATCATATTGCAGAATCATAGAGCCCATCAGTTATTCGCCAAATTTAGTAAGTGCAAATTTTGGCTAAGATCAATAGCTTTTCTTGGCCATATTATTTCTGGTGAGGACATTAGAGTTGAACCACAAAAGACCAAAGCAGTGAGAAACTGGTCTAGATCTATCTCTCTATTAGATATCAGGAGTTTCTTAGGTTTGGCTGGCTATTACCAATGGTTTGTTAAAGATTTTTCATCTATTGCATCCCTAATGTCTAGATTGAACCAGGAGAAAGTCAAGTTTTAGTGGTCAAATTCTTGTGAGAAGAGTTTTCAGGAGTTGAAGACTCGAATCACCTTTGCCCTAGTTTTGACTTTTCTAGATGGTTCAGATGGGTTTGTTGTTTTTTGTGATGCTTCTAGAGTTAGTTTGGGTTGTGTATTGATGCATAGAGTGAAGGCCATAGCCTATGCCTCTAGACAGCTTAAACCCTATGAAAAGAATTACCTTACCCATAATCTTAACTTAGCAGCTATTGTGTATACCTTGAAAATTTTGAGGCACTATTTGTATAGGATTCATGTTGATGTATTCATTAATCACAAAAGTTTGCAGTATGTGTTCTCAAAGAAATATTTAAATCTCCGTCAGAGAATATAGTTAGATTTTTTGAAAGATTATGATATGAGTGTTTTGTATCATCCGAGAAAGGCCAATGTAGTGGAAAATACCCTTAGTAGATTGTCTATGGGTAGTGTTGCTCATGTAGAAGATGAGAAGAAGAATTTAGTCAGGGAAGTTCATCAGCTTGCTAGATTAGGTGTTCAATTGGTGGATTCGGCTGAGGGTAGTGTATGGGTTCAGAATAGTTCAAAATCTTTTTAGTTGTTGAAGTGAAAGAGAAGCAAGATAGGGATTCCAGTTTGATTAAGTTGAAGGAGTTCGTTAAAGACCATAAAGTAGAGGTTTTCTCCCAAGAGGGAGATAGTGTGTTGCTATATCAGGGTAGACTGTGTGTCCTATTTGTAGATGGTTTGAGACAGCGAATCCTTAAAGAAGCACATGGTGCGTGTTATTCTATTCACCCAGGAGCCACTAAGATGTACCGTGATTTGCAAGAAATCTATTGGTAGAGCGGTATTAAGAGGGATATTGCAGAGTTTGTGGCTAAGTATCCTAATTTTCAGCAGGTTAATGTTGAGCACCAAAGGCCCATTGGCACAATGCAGGAGTTTAGCATTCCCACTTGGAAGTGGGAAGAGGTGAACATGGATTTTGTGACAGAGTTTCCTCGTTCGCATGATCAACATGATTTGATATGGTTTATTATATATAAAAAGGCCAAATCAACCCATTTCTTGCCAGTCCATACTTCCTATTAAGTAGAGGATTATGCTAAGATCTACATTAGAGAGTTGGTTAGGTTGCATGGGTACCATTGTCTCTCATTTTAGATAGAGGTACTCAGTTTACCTCACTTTTGGAAAGCTTTTCAGAAGGGTCTAGGTACTTAAGTTCATCTCAGTATAACTTTTTATCCTTAGATAGATAGGCAGGCAGAGAGGACCATTCAGACTCTAGAGGATATGTTGAGGGCGTGTGTGCTTGATTTCAAGGGAAGTTGGGATGATCACTTACCCTTGATCAAGTTTGTCTACAATAATAGTTATCACTCTAGTATTCAGATGGCTCCGTTTGAGGATATCTATCGGAGAACATGTAGATCTCCTATTGGTTGGTTTAAGATAGGTGAGACTACCTTGACAAGGCCTAATTCAGTGTTTAATGTAATGGATAAAGTTTAGTTAATTAGGGAGAGGCTCAAGATGACCCAAAGCCGTAAAAAATCCTATCCAGATGTGCATAGGAGAAATCTTGAGTTTGTAGTTGGGTATTTGGTGTATTTTAAAATCTCACCTATGAAGGGAGTGAAGAGGTTAGACAAGAAAGGGAAGCTTAGCCCCCGATATGTTGTCCTTTATAGAATCTTGATCCATTTTGGAAAGGTAGCTTATGAGCTTGAGTTGCTTGCAGATTTCGCATCAGTGCATCCAGTGTTCCATGTTTCTTTGTTAAAGAAGTGTATTGGTGGTTCAACTGTATTCTTCCCTTTAGAATATATAGATATTCAGAATAGCCTTTCTTATGAAGAAATTCTAGTTAAGATTCTTGATCGTCAGATTCCTAGACTGAGGAACAAAGAAGTTTCCTTGGTTAAAGTTCTTTGGAGGAATCACTCCGTTGAGGGAGCCACTTGGGAAGCAAAAGTAGAAGCAGATATGCGTACCAAGTACCCTTATCTTTTCTCCGCAAACTCAGACTCAACTTAAGGTAATAGTTTTTTCCTAAATTATCTCTTTTCCATTCTCAATTCCATCCATTTAATAATCTTCATGTCATTGCATACATTTGTGAAATAGTTCAGTCATGAATCATGTTTCAGACTCAGTTATGTAATTATGTTTCAGTCATTCATGTTCAGTAAGTAATTTTTGTGCCTTAGTATTTTTGTCTTAATCAATCTTATTCAAGGATGAATGTTCCTAAGAGGAAGATATTGTAATACCCCATGTTAATCTTAGTTTAGTTCAGCTCATAGTGCATGCTTAAAAGGCTTAAAGCCTAAAAATTTAGCTAAATTTAGCTAAGTGTTGGGGACATAGCCTTATTTTGGTATCTTAACTTTGATGATTTTTAAAGTGACCTTCCCGACCTTGAGATGTAATTTTTTGAGTTCATTCATGTTCAAGGGTGTTAGTAGCATGTCTTGGGTAAGCTTTAGATTTTTGGATGAGGATTGAGGCACGTTTGGATTTTGTTTCCAAAAGCTTAATACGATTATACCACGTCGCGATAGAATAGCGATGGCATCATGGTGATGGCCTAATCGGTGTCCTAATTACAAATTTAAATTATAGAAGGGCAGTTTTATCTTTTTCCAGCACCCCAATTCATAAAAAAACATGGGAATAAACTGCTGATAGGACATTATATGTGCAAATTTCCCAAATTTTCTCAAATAAACCCTAACCTTTCTCTAAAATTTGATACAAGAACAAGGAGCACAAGGTATTATCTAAGGGTCAAGGCTTCGAAATTAGCAAGCAATTGAAGACTTTTTGGAGTATTTTGAGGCCTTGGTAAAGAAAAGGAAGGAGGGGAACTTATACACTCAAGAGGCACCTTAAGTGAAGGGCATTAAAGACATTTTGCACTCCAAAGTAACACTCAAGAGGCACCCCAATTCCCTCTTTCATTAAGGGCACTCTTGTCTTTTAATGACTTCTTTTTACAATCTAAAGGAGCACCCTTCATTAAGGATATTTTTGTCATTGTTTGTAATAAGTATAAATAGGCACTTTAGATACTATTTTCAAGACTTTGATGAATTGAAATTGAGTATTACTCTTAGTGTAGTTTCTTTCCTTAGTGTAGGTCTTGGAAAAGCCATCTTAGTGTAGGTCTTGGAAAAGACATCCAAACTTGAGAAATTAATACATTTTATGGATTTCACTTGTGTTGATCAATTGACAAGAAAGTTGTGATTGAGGAGTGTGAATTCCTTTGGTCCACCTAAGAGTGAGGTTTGATCTACTATTGATGAGGTGTGTTTGAAGGTTTGATACACTTTCTTGTGCTAATCATTGCCGATAGTAAGGGTCTCATTACCTATCTTTACTTTTATGCATCTCTTCTTCATCCCCTTTCTTATTGTGTTGTTTTTCTTTGTCTTGTGGTTGCTGATTTTTGTATCTTGTATCCTTAATTTCGTGTATTAGGTTTAGATCTTGTATCATTTGGTATCAAATCCATGTTTTAGAGTTGTTCCCACAACTCTAAGTCTTGGATTATTGATTACCTTGAAGAAAATCAACAAAAAAGAGTGTAGAAAATAAAAAATCTCACAAAAAAAATTGTTAATCCGTTCTTATGTTTTGACAGATTTTTAAATCTTAGATCTACATGTTTTTTTGGTGTTTTGTTGGTTTCATGTGCTAGATTCTTGTTCCCTAGCACCTAGGGAGTCTAGATCTTCATATGGAACAAGATTTGGTTGTTTTTGAGCTAGAACCACCATTGTTGTGCCTTGTTTGAAGTTTTTTTAAAGGTGAAAACGTGTGGGTTGTGATAGTTGGACGTTTTTGTTGCTGATTTTCTGTTGATTGAGCTTGCCATGGCCTAACGAACCTAGATCCAAAAGAAAAATTGAATTCGAGGTTTATTTGCCTAGTGGTCCAACCTTGGTCAACACTTGAATATTCATATTGTTCTTCCTCAATCTTCATCTCTTGTTGGAGAAGAATATTCAAAAGTTCTTGTTTGATCTTGAAAAGGGAGGAAATAGAGTGTACTAGTTGTTTAAGGCAATTTACAAGAAGCTTCCTAGTCTTGCCAAAAGAAGAAAACAACAAAGACAAAAGGAATCTTCTAGTACAATTGCAAGTACAAGGGGGGACCAATTCATTTCTAATTCATTTTAAAGCTTGAAAAGGCTTCATACTTGAATATTTTTCCTTCCAAAAGAATTTTCTTCCTTCCCTAAGTGTTGTTTGGACGAGACAAGAATTTGAGAATTGAAAATTTTGAAAAGTGATGTCCAATCACAAGCTGCCACATCATCACTATATAAACTACCAAATTGAGTTCTAAATTAGATTTCCAAGTTTCTATTTGTTGTTTCTAGTTTCTTTTGTGTTGATTCTACCACTAATTAACAAACTATTAATTACCTACTAGGTTGATAATTAGTCTAGAGTTCTTTGTTTCATGTCTATGTTTCTTTTGTGCTTTTATCATTTTTAATTCGTAGTAGTTTGTTGGTTCAAGTCCATGCATCATTTTTATTGGAGTCATATCAAGCAAAAATCGATTCCGGACCAAAGCTTATTCACCACTCAATTCACTTACCAAGTATTTCCAAGTATTCAACACTTGTGAGACCAAGTGTGAGGTGAGATTCAAGTGCGAGTGTGGTAAGGGTTTTTTTGAGATAACTTGTTTGTTCATTTTGTAGGTTTTTCCTTTGCTGCTTTTTTGCTTTTGCTAGGAACAATTGTAATGGAATCCGAAGGTAACACATACTAACCTTTGGGAAATGATGTTTTGGGAGTCTTGATGGCTAGGTTTGAGGCCTTTTCCCGAGATATGAAAAGTGATCGTGATGCCTTGAGGAGTGATAGGGATGCTTTTAGGAGAGATATGAAAAATAATATGGATACTTTTAGGAGAGACATGAATAGAGTTAAAGCAGGGGTTGATAGACTATGTCCACCAAAACCTCCCCAAAATTCAAATCACCAAGTTTCAAACTCACTTGACCCAAGGCTACCTTCACAAATCCAAACACTTCAAGTCCTAAGATCCTATACTTCACAAAATCCAATGAATCCTATAATCAAGTTAGAAACCGAAGATAATAAGACAAATCCTTAATATGGAGAGAATCTTGATGCTGAGATACAAAATGAGTGTGAATAAAAAAGGATAAAATAAAGGGAAACCATGGGTAGTGAAGTTGGAAGGGGAAAGAAATGCTTGATTGCGGATCTTGTCCACAAAGAATCCTTATTACTCACTAACCCAAATACTAGATTTTTTTCTAGTATTTTCTCTCCTTGTGTGCAGGTTCAAGACCCTATAAGTCCCGAGGAGAAGCCTAAGAAAGTTCCCTTCAAGCCCTTGGCTGAAAGTCCCCATTTTAGGACAAGCGATGAAGAAGTGAGTCCAAAGGGAAAACTTGAACTATTCCCTTTTAATGAGGGGAATGAAGGCTGCCCTAATACTAAACAAGAGATAAATAACAGTTCCTATGAACCACAAGGTGACATTTCTACACTCTACACTTTCTTGAACTTAAAATGTTGTGAAGTGGCTAGTAGTGGCCGAAGTGGTGTAGTTTCGGCTTTTCTTAGTGAAGAAGTGTATGAATCTTAATTTTGTGATACTCTTGGTGTTGTTAGGTTGCATAAGAACCAAACTCTTTTTGTGAGTACGCAAACACTAGTTGATCCTTTAGATGACAAAATCAATTCTTTTCATAAGAATGATTTGTGTCCATCTAGTGCTAGCACTTATAACTTGAGTAAGGTTCAATTACTAAGTGACAAGAGTATTCACACACTAGTTTAACCTTGTTAAAACTAAGGTGAGTCTACGTTGGTATGTGAGTTTCCAACAACTAGTGAGGATGTGAATGATGATGAACCTACTCATGAATGTAGCCCAGTACTTGAGCATATGTGTGGTGTGTTTGATAAGTCTCGAGTTAGTGATAAAGTTGATGGAGTTGATCATGGTATTGGAGATTATTCTTTGAGCATGTTGTATGATGAAAGCCATATTGATAGATTTTCTCAAAGAAATCAAGAAAAGGCACAATCGGGTGAAGGTGACCTTGAATTGCTTGAATATTTTGGAAACCCAAATTGTGATTATTCTTGTGAACATGTTTTTGTGTGTGATCCCTTTGCTTTTCATGGTGATTTATATCTATGTGGGGATTACTCTCTTAAAAGAAAAAGTGGTGTATGCTTAGAAATTCTATCTATTTCTTCTTTGTGTGTTTCCTATGTTGAACATCCTAGTGGTGTTGAACTTGGAACTAGTGAGTACTTACATAAGGGCACCATAGTTGAAGTTGATTTGTGTGACACCTTTATCTACTCTCTATTTGCCTTTGATGATGTGTATGCTATTGTAGAGAGTATGTCTTTTTGATTGGGTGAATCCTATGGGGAAAAAGAGTTGTCTAGATCTATGTCTAAGGACACTCTTTCCATTTAACCCCGGTGCATAATGTGTATATGATAATGTTGGCACAACCACCTTGTTTCTTGGTCTTTATGACAAACAAAGTATTATTCTTGAAAACCCGAAGACAAAAGTGTCATTGTCGTCTTGGGATAGTGTTTCTAAATGTGCATCCTCACTTGACACACTTGTGCTTGAATTGAGTAAATCCCAACTTGTGGATGCCAATTTGATGTTTTACTTGAGGGGAAGAAGTAATATGTGCTTAATTGATTTAATTCCATCCTTGTGTGTGTTATGTTCTATATCTTTTAGACCAAGTGATCCTCTTGTAGATGATAGCACCTTAGGTGATGTCTTCACATATGATTCCTTCCTATACTACCTCTTTTCCTATGATGATGACCATGTTAATTTTGAATTGGTATTATGTAGAGGTAGTAAGTTTGGTGGCTGGTTTCCTTACTTGAATGATGATGATTGTGAGTTTGGTAGCCTAGTGGAAGAAGTGGGTCACCTCGGATTTACCCCTTGTCTTCCACTCCCATTTGACCCCGAAATACTTTTCAGTTGTGGAAGGTGTAGTTTCGGTTCATACCCAATTACTTTTGATGTTGATGCCATTCACTTCATTTTTGTCCTTTATGCTAAGCTTTTTATGCCAAATACGAAGGATACATGGATGTATGTTAAGTGTGAACCACCTTGGAGTAATGATATAATTGTGGTTCTAATGCTAACCCTCCTACCAAGAGGATTGTGTGTTTGTTTTGCTCTCTCTTTTGTTTTTGCAATATCTGAATATGAGGGAAAATTCCTTCAAGATGGAGAGGATGATACAAGAACAAGGAGCACAAAGAACACAAGGTATTATCTAAGGGTCAAGGCTTCGCAATTAGCAAGCAATTGAAGACTTTTTGGATTATTTTGAGGCCTTGGTAAAGAGAAGGAAGGAGGGGAATTTATACACTCAAGAGGCACCTTAAGTGAAGGGCATTGAAGATATTTTGCACTCCAAAGTAACACTCAAGAGGCTCCCCAATTCCCTCCTTCATTAAGGGCACTCTTGTCTTTTAATGACTTCTTTTTACACTCCAAAGGAGCACCCTTCATTAAGGATATTTTTGTCATTATTTGTAATAAGTATAAATAGGCACTTTAGATACTATTTTCAAGACTTTGATGAATTGAAATTGAGTATTAACTTTAGTATAGTTTTTTTCCTTTGTGTAGGGCTTGGAAAAGCCATCTTAGTGTAGGTCTTGGAAAAGATATCCAAACTTGAGAGATTAATACATTTGATGAATTTCACTTGTGTTGATCAATTGGCAAGAAAGGTGTGATTGAGGAGTGTGAATTACTTTGGTTCACCTAAGAGTGAGGTTTGAAATACCATTGATGAGGTGTGTTTGAAGGTTTGATACACTTTCTTGTGCTAATCATTAGTGATAGTAAGGGTCTCATTACCTATCTTTACTTTTATGCATCTTTTCTTCATCCCCTTTCTTATTGTGTTGTTTTTCTTTGTCTTGTGGTTGCTGATTTTTGCATCTTGTGTCCTTAATTTTGTGTATTAGGTTTAGATCTTGTATCAAAAATTCATCAAGCTAAATCATCTTCCTTTCAAGAAAACCAAGAACTCAAGCGGTCCAATCTAAGAAAGCTTTCAAGAAAGTTGTTCTCTTTCATGATTTAAGTATTAAAGGTATGTGGGATGTTCATCCATGGTTTCCTTTCACCATGGAGTCCAATAATCCTCTTTGAATGTTAGATTATGAGTTTTCCATGTTTTAAATGAATTATCTCCATGAATTACTTGTCATTTTGATTTTAAGTTAAAATTACAATTGTTTACAAGGGGAATGAATTCTAGTATGTTATGGATGTTGAAGTTCCTATGTCATGTTCATGCAATTCAGGATAAATCCTCAAATTATGGTTTTTGGTCATGTAATCATGCTATCTCGTCATGTTTAAAAGCATTCCCATGTTAAAGTCTTAATCCCCATGCGTTTGATGAAATTCCAAAGAGAATGATTTCCCCATTATGGTTTTGAAGTTTTTACATGCCTTTATTGTTGTTTTTATTTTTTATTGCTATTTTCATTTAGTGCTGGGGGTTATGAATATCCAAAACTTAACTATTTACCTAGTTTTTAGAATATTTAGAATGGTTTCAGATAAACCATAAGCATTATCAATTCAGTCAATCATCTTAGTCAGTATTTAGTTTAGAAATTAGTGTTTCAATTAGGAGTAGGATTTAGCACTGAGTGAATGTAGGATGATAGCTTCCCTATCAGTTAGGCAAAGTCATTAGTAGCAGTCCTTGTATTCAAGAACTACGTAGCCATTATCTTAGTAGCAGTCCCTGGTTCTTCAGTATATTAGTGGATCCACATAGCCATTATTATTACCCATGGCCCAGTACGACACCCTTCCAACTGGGGTCACAGGTTGGACCCTAATCATCATAGAATGGGGCATGTCAGTTTGATGTTACCTTCCACAGTCTCAGTTCAGTATTCAGTATAGAATTCAGTTTAGGTTGCATTGACCATATCATATAGTTTATCAGTTATTCAGTTATTAGATTTTAGTATTTTAGATTTACAGATTATTTCAAAAACATTATATGCTTGGTCTTGTACTTTCAGTATTTCAGTTTATAGATTAGTTCAAAATCATGCATTCTCAGATTTTATCATTTTTATGCTATCATGTATCAGTTATATCATGCTATTCAGTCAGTATTTGTTTCATGCGCATAAACCTATGCATTTCAACTAACCTTATCATGCATACCAGCACATTTAAAATACTGATCGCATACTCTTGCACTATGATGTCTTATATCATAGGTTTGGATGCTCAGTTCTCCAACCGAGCTTAGATAGGATTAGTTAGTCAGCATTAGCAGCAGTGGTGAGTCCTCACACTTTGAGGACAAGTTTATCTTTATTCATTTCTGTTAGCAGTTTAGTTATATGGTCAGTCAGAGTTAGTTGGGGGTTTGTCCTATCAACTCCACAGTCAGTCAATTTTAGAGGCTTTCAGACTTTCAGAGAGTTTATCAGTTTATCAGTTATTTTTATTAGTACTTTTAGTATGTTTCCAGATGTCTAGAACTATGATTCAGTATTATTTTTAGTTTCTAAAACCTTAAAGCATTTTTAGCTATTTTTTACAAATATCTCTATTATTAGTATATTATTAAGTGCTCGCAACAGGTACTAGCTCGTGGGTTAGCTTATGGTCACTTGTGATCGTAAGCACCATGTGTCATCCTGGGTGTATTTTTGAGGCATTACATTGACTATGGTGGTAGTTGGGTTGAGCATTTACCCCTTATAGAGTTTTCCTATAATAATAGCTACCACTTTAGTAGTGGGATGGCTCTATTTGAGGCCTTGTATGATAGGAGGTGTAGGTCTCCTATTAGTTAGTTCAAGGTTGGGAGGCGGAGATGTTTGACAAACTTGGTTCACCAAGCCATGAAGAAGCTAAAGGTGATTCGGGATAGTTTTAAGGCTGCCCAAAGTTGCCAAAACTTATATAAGGATGTGAGGTAAAGAAAGTTAGAGTTTGAGGTTTTGGATAGGGTGTAATTAAAGGTGTTTCCCATGAAGGGAGTGATACAGATTGGGAAGAAAAGAAAGCTCATTCCTCGGTACGTCAGTCCATATTTGGTTTTAAGGAGGGTTGGCAATGTTTCATATAAGTTGGAGTTGCCTTCTGGTTTGAGCTCCATTCACCCGATGTTTCATGTTTCGATGTTGAGAAAATGCTTGGGTGATCCATCGACGATTGTTTTCTTAGAGGAGGTGGGTATTTTGGACACCTTGTCTTATGAGGAAGTCCCGATTGAGATCTTAGATTGACATGTTCGTCAGTTGTGAACCAAGGACGTAGCCTTGATAAAGGTTCTATGGTAGAACCATAAGGTGGAAGAGGCTACATGGGAAGCTGAAGGGGACATAAAAACCAAGTATCCATTCTTATTCCCCATTTTGGAAATTCATGCTTGAGGTATGTGTTGTTCTTAACATTTTCATTTTCTGTCTTTGTTAAAGGTAAATTATGTATTCCTTGGTGTTTTGTTTTTTGTCTTAATGGTAGGAGTAGAGATGTTTTGTTTTTTAATCATGCTAGTCATTACCTTGTCCCATTATTTGAGGAAAAAAGATCCAAGTGGAGGAGAATTGAAACACCCTGGGATTTGTCCCTTGGAAATTTTCTTAGCTTTGAGCACATAGTTCTTGTAATGACCTAACTATACGAGTCGTATGGTGTGGGTACAGGTCAAAGGACCTAGTCATTAGAAGGCCAGTGCATGGTTATTGGGTTCTATTGTGGTAACGACTTGGTGGTATGAGTAGTTAGGGGTAGGGAATAGTTGGTCCTTTATCAAATTAGACAATAAGTAACTTGACTTAGGTCTGAGTATGAGTGGATCACTAAGCGCTGTGAGGATAGGTTACTAGTCATTGTGTGAAGTCGTATATTGTCCAGTATCAATCCCTTTGGATTTTTTGTTGGGTACAACTGGACTATACGAGTTGTATGGTCTGGTCACGAGTGGGGGCAATAGAGTCATATGGTGGACAGTGTATGGGTGTCCAACTCATTATCTTGGTGATGACTCGATGGTATGAGTCGTATGTTGTGGTCACAAGTCACGAGGTCGACTCGTAACCACCTGTAGTAATTTTATAGTTTTAAGTCGGGGGCATTTTGAACATTTCCCCTTGTAACTCTTTTTGATACCATGACTTAAAACACTTTTTGGGACTTCATTAACTTATTATTCCCAATCAAACACTCTTAAAAATCTCTCAAAACTCTTTGTTCAAGCAAAAGGCTAGGGTTTCATCAAGCTAATTAATTAGGGGCTTTCAAGAGTAATTCTCTCCATATTCCTTGGTGTCTAAGGCTTGTTACTCCTCCCTCATTTTTATTTTTCAAAGGACATGTGTTTTAATGTATGCTTTTCGTAATATTGTTATGGTTTTGAATTAATGGTTGGGGTTTTTGGATGTTCATGGTTGATTTAATAGTTCTCATGGTTTAATTATGTTTTCTTCCATGCTTTTAGTATGATTTTGACAATGCGGGTTGCATGTTAATGTAAATGGATTTTGGGGTATTATGGATTCCCCAAATTACTTGGTTATGGTTTTGAAACTTATGTGCTCTTAACTTGTTTGTTAAAATGCCAATGAGAATGATTTGTCACATAGTTTGATTATTCTTGAAATCTTTGCATTGTATAAACGGTAATAGAACATGAGATAGTTTGGTTTGGTTCAAATGGTTTGGAAAGGCCTTGGTGGACATAGTTTTGGTTTAATTAAAAACATTGGAGTCAACTTGGTTTAATGGATTTAATATGGCACAAAAGGATAGACTTGCAAGCTATAATTTTGGTATGACGGTTAATGCCTAATTAAAAGAATCCTTGGTAAATAGTTGGAATATGTAACTGGTTTTAATATGGGTTTAAAGGGGTTGTGCTAGCAAAGCCATGGAAGGTGGAGGTCCCAAGGGGACCAACACTGGAAACTCATGTTTGCTGATGTGAGGTTTGGTTATGGTGACCGTGTGTATGATGTCATACTTATATTTTAGGAGATGTACTAGTCATCTCAGTTTTTTCTCCGATTTGTATGGATAACATGCGATGGGGCCCTTTCAATAAGGGGGAGATGAATCAATATATCTCGTGGGTGGATATTTAGGATTACAGAGATTTAAAACCTAGGTTAAGATTTTAAATGCATGCTAAACCCGATTCCCTTTCCCACACGGTATATATATCTATATGTGATTGCATATGGTTATTTGATTTGGTTTTGAATGATGACATTATTTTATCTTTATCCCTGAGTACATGCTAGCATTCACTCCGCTAACCATCTTCGGGAGCTGTATACCCACGCGATGCAGGAACTGACTATACTACTATTCCTCCTGCTCAGTTACTTGGATTTGGGGATAACTTGAGTCAGACTGAAGTGGTGAGCTTCTATACTTCAGAAGACTCCATTTTATGCTATGGAATTTTTTCATTATTTTTGTTTTTTGGATTTTGGTTTTGTCTATGTTGGGGGCATCTCCCAACCAAATGTTATTTGATTCTGGTTAGAGGCTTTATCGTACTACTATAGGCATAGGCGATGTCGGTATTGGTATCACCCTTGGTATTGGTATTGGCATTGGTTAGCATCGGTTGGATATTTCGTTGAGGTTGTTGGATTATGATTACAGACTTTATTTAACATCTTTGAAATAATATTGTTTTATCTTGTTATATGTTCGAAATTCATCTGACATAGGGTGCAAGGCAGTTGTGGTTGGGTATTGGGGGTGGTCTCTGGTCCTAGTTGAAGTTGAGATGCCCACCACGACTATACCTGAGTTTGGGTTGTGTTATTCTGACATCTTAGCTCTGTGTGTATCCTGTAATTAAGATTTTTCCACCTCAAGTGTTGTCTAGACCCAAGGCCAGATCTGCCCATACAATAATGCCACCTCGACCTTAACATTCTCTAGCCGAGTGGTGGTAGCACTTTAACTATATACTAAACTCTACAAAAACTCACGTGATATAAGTACCATGGCTATAGTAACAACTATAACAAAGGGGCGAAGGGGGTATTGTAGATGTACCCACCAACTCTGAAGTGGAATACAAGGATAAAGTGGATGTGGCTAGGCCCCCCACCCTATGTGATCATCTCGATGGCCTCTCTCTGCTTCCCCATCTTAAAATCAATACTAACACTAATATCTTCTCCCTATATATTAGTAGACCCTACAGGAACTTATGGGTTTTCAAACTGGGACGAGATCACTATTAGAGGCATATGGGCCCATTGTACAAGGAGTGGGTTTGCCAGATCCTTGATCATACCAGTTTGGGCCACACCTATTGCATTTAATCTTGTATCAACACCTAGAACCTCTAGCATACCGGCCTCATCACATAACATCTGGATAAGACAAGGAAAGAAAACAATCGCCATATCACCAAAGCCCTATCATAAAGCTCATGATGATAATGGCTACTAAATCAATATCATACCCTACCATCATGCTCGCTATAAATGCATCTCCATCTTAGGTTAATAGATTATCTGTAGTAGTTGGAAAGAATCTATAACAGAGTACTAGCCTCCAGAACTTTACACAGAAGTCAACGTCACCTTCTTAATCACACCCTGCCCCTCTATCCAAGGGGTATCTGCACCAATAGGTGAAATATAACTGGTGATCTATGTCGCCATATCAAATCTTTCTCTCTCTCTCTTATGATTCACATCCTGTATAATGTATTTGTCCTACAAAAATCTTAACCTATAATCATACTCTAAAGTATACACTGGAGCAATATACTCAGGACCAAAGAGAACTCGGCGGATGGGCATTGTTGAAATATCAACCATAATACCTCTCACCAATGTCTGATCTAACTAAAGCTACTCTACCTCACTACCATATATCAATAAGGTCAATGATACCATAGCAACATAGAAAAAATAAAACTTACGCACCACTGCCTGGCTATATATTCCACCCCAACGAATACCTATCAAACATAGCCTGCAACAATGGTGCTTCATCAAATCTGAACAACTCAATCCATCTCTTCTTATAAATAGTCCTCTTGGGTGTCCTATCCCAATCACAAATATATCATGCTCATAAATAGTTCAAAGTTCCTCTACATACCACCTTAGGTTTACCTCATTAATAGGTTTCACTGAGATGTGTGTAGGATCGAAAGTGTATCAAAAGTGTGATCTATTTGAGCGGTGGCTCTATGCCTGGTGGTGACACCTGCTGCAAAGTCTAATCTCTACCCTCAGACTAGGGTACTGCTGATGATCACTCCTTTATTGATGCATTAAACTCATCCTATGAACCCTCCTCATACTGGGGGTCCTATACGACTGTCACTGGAAGTGACTCAGACTCCACCTTCTCCTCATTTTCACACTATCCCTCCTAAGTGAAATACCATAGTTTTGACCTTTAGAAATTTTTTTGACATCATATGAATTGAGGGAACTTATCGTATGATGTGGGTACAACTTAGGGTCCTCAACTCGTATGATAATTAGTGTTTGGTTTGGTTGGTTTCTATCCAACGTATGAACTGACATCATACTAGTCATATGTTTGGGGATAAGAAGTATGATGCCAAACTGTATGATCTCCTAATATCTAACCTAGATGATCCTATTTTTCCTAAGGTATAGTTCTAGGGTACCACTCATATAATTAGATACGAGTTAGACCTTGTGGTCATATGTTGGATAGTGTTGGAGTCCAAGTTACTTCCTAGGGTACGAGTGGTGGGTACCACTTGTATGTTATGGCTACTATTTGGATGGGGTAGTTGTACCCTCCTGTGCACTATTTTTCAACATTTAAGCTAAGGGTATTCAGACATTTCCCACCCTCAAACCCTTAAGTCCTCACGTCTTAAAACACATTGTGGCCTCTCATAACACACTTTGAAAGATCAAATCACTCCTAAAACTCTCTCTAAACACCCTCTTGAAGATTAGGCTAGGGTTTTGACAAGGTGTTTATCTAGAGGCTCAAGAGTCAAGTTTTTTCTGTGAATCTTTGTTAATAAGGAATGTGATTATTCCCTCATTATTAGTTCTCAAATATCATGTATTTTAAACATTGATTATGATTCATTAATGGTGGTTTTGAAAACAATGTTGAGGGTCTAGTTGCATATTTTTTAGTATTGTTTACTCTTTGTTTAAATTGTGTTTATATATATTTTATGATGTTTTGCACATGTGGGTTCTTGGTAATTGTTATTTAACAATTGGGTAATGGGTCACCCTAAATTTGATGGTTTTCACTTTAGTTTTGGCCTTGGTAATAGTATGTCCTCAAAGTGTTTATGAAAACACCTAAGAGAATAAACTAGTCATATGTTAAATGGTGTTTTGAACTAAGGCATTGGCCTAATGAATATGAATGGTTGGTAATTGGTTTTGTGAAGGCCTTGTTGGCTATGTAATGATTTAAATGGTAACCTTAGTGGTTGAATTGGATAAAAATGGTTTGATTCCCTAAATATTAAATTGATTTAGATCTTTCCTAAATAATGGGTTCGAGTTCCTAAATGTTTAATTGAATTAATGGCTTTGTATAGAAAATGGATTCGAGTCCCAAATTCGAATAATAATGGTTATGGCAGTTGTACGCTTGCAAGTTTTATTGGTATGACGATACCAATGAAGTGCCTTTGGTAAGAAATTTTCTTAATGGTTGTGTATGAGAAATAATGGTTTTAAATTAGGCTATAAAGTGGGATGTGTAGACGGGCCGTGAAAGTAGAATTCAAAAGACTAATATTGGAATCCGTGCAAGCCGATACGGGTGGCTTTATGACCAGGCGATTCAAGTCCCCTGAATGAATATATAAAAGGGAGGTTCGAGTCCCCCATAATAGATGTATTGGTGCTTAAGTCACCTGATTATGCCAGGAGGTTCGAGTCTCCTATATAGGCATATACAATTATAAGTATTCTCTGGTTCATGCGGCTACACGCACTGCGACTCTTCTAGATAGGGGAGAGCTTAGCCATATAGCCCGTGTGAGCCTGGTATTATGATGATTACGCTACACAACCTAGGTTAATAATTTCAAAGTTCATGCTAATCTTATTCCCTATCTCGGCATGGTGTTTATGTATATATATTTATTGCATTGGTTATGTGCATTGGAAGATTGGTTTTAAACTGCTGGCATTATTTTATTTTTATCCTTGAGTTACATGCTAGTGATCCAACTACTAATCATCTTCGATGCTTTATCCCCATGCGATACAGGTGCTGGTCATACTATCAACCCTTCTGTTCAGTGACTTACATTCGGGGACAACTTGTGTTGACTTAAAGTGGTGAGCTTGCATACTCCAGAAGTCTTTATTTCTTGCTTTGAGTTTCTCTTATCTTTATTGGTTCATACTTGGATATTGGTTTTGGCTATGGTAGGGGGCATGTCCCGATCGGATATTTTTGTTTTATTTTAGAGGCTTTGTATGGACAAACTATGGACTTAGATATGTTATGGAATGGTTATGGATTTGGTTATTGTTTTTTTGATTGGTTGGGTTGGATATCGAGGGTGTTCTATAGTTCTTGTTGGACTTGGGATGCCCATTACGATAAGGCTCGTGTTTGGGTCATGTCAAGTTGGTATCAGAGCCTAGGTTCATGGTTAGTTGGGTGTCCATAAATCCATGTCAAGTGGAGTTTATTTATAGGTGTGTAGCATACCACAATTATAAGAGAGAGTCTATAAGACATTTAAGAATGTTTTACTTTCTTATTCTCTTATTTTGAGCTATAAAGTCTAAGGATTGGATTCTTCTAATATCTGTTTGCTCATCTTTCGAATCATACCTCCAAGAAGATCTTATGTTCATGAAAACTTTTATGTCTCGACTGGGGACAATGTTGATGGGACACGCTCTATTTTTAGAGTCTAGTCCTATTTAAGGGTCGCTGTATCTAACTATCCTCATGGGGTTTCACCTCTCCCTACTAGTCCTTCTCCTGAGAGCAATACTCATATCCAGTCACCTCAAGGGGAGGCTACTAATGTTGAGTTTTGTTGCTCCATTAATCTGTTGACTCAGTTGGTAGCTTCTTAGTCTGAACGTGGTATTCCTCTTGCTCTGTCTTCTGAGGCCACAAGGGTTGTCCAGTTCATGAGGTTGTATTCTCCTATGCTTATTGGTACAAAGGTTGAGGAAGATCCTCAAAGTTTTATTGATGAAATGGAGAATTTCTTTTGGATTATGCATGTTTTAGACGTTGAACGGGTTGAGTTTGCTGCCTATCAATTGAAAGATGTGGTGTACCAGTGGTACGGGGAGTGGGAACAGTTAAGGGGTGAGGATGCTAGTTCTTCCTTATGGGAGGATTTTTCTAGTACATTTCTGGACCGCTTCTTTCCTCAGGAATTGAGGAAAGCTAAAACATAAGAGTTTGTGAATCTATGGCAAGGTAAGATGTCTTTCAAAGAGTATGCCTTGAAATTTCATCAGCTGCCTAGGTATGCTCCTGAGTTGGTCTCTAGCATGAGGACTAGAATGCATAAATTTGCTTTGTGATTGCCTTGTAAGTTGATCCTTTAGAGTGAGGCTGCCTTGCTGTCAAGGATATGGATATCTCCAGATAGTTGTCTATGTGCATCAAGTGGAGGAAAAGAGGGGGAAACAAGCTGAGTTTAGTAAGAGGTAGGGGAAAAAATTTAGGCTTTCTGAGTAAAGTAGTAGAGATGGTGGTAAGTGGCCAATAAAGAAGTGGGGTAATTTTAGTTCTTTCTCCATGGCTAGTGATCCTTACTCGAAGTCATCGGGTGATCGTTGGTCTCAGCATGATGGTGGGTTCCGGGCACAAGGTGCCCAATCTCAGGTTAGTGGGTCTTAATCGACTCCATTCTATCCTCTTTGTAGATTTTGTGGGCGGTCTCACCATGGGTTCGGTGAGGAAAGGAAGAAAAAATATTTTTATTATGGCCAAATTGGTCATATTTAGCATGACTATCATTCTAGAATGGCTTCTAGGGTTAACAAAATTCTTTTTGGCTCTTAATTTGCCCCTGCACCAAAGGGTGTTGCTTTTATACCTGTTTCTGCTTCTGACGCCGACAATTGTTGAAATCAATTATATGCTCATGCATCTCATCAAGATTTTGAGGCATTCCCCGATGTCATTACTGGTATGTTAAAACTATTCTCCTGTGATGTGTATTAGTACTTGATCCAGGGTCCACTCTTTTTTATGTGACCCCATTTATGGTTGTGCATTTTGGTTTTGGTCCTGAGTTTATTTCTACTCCTTTTCTTTATCTACCCCGATTGCTGACTTTGTGATTTCTAAAAGAGTCTATAGGGGTGTATGGTATCTGTTAGTGGTAGAGAAACTCTAGTGGATTTGATAAAGATAGCTATGGTTGGTTTTGATGTCATATTGGGGATGGATTGGTAGCACCGTGCTATGCTTCCTTATATTGTCATACCCATAAGTTCATGTTTAAATTACTTAATGAGCCAGTCATTACATGGGAAGGGGGTTCTTTAGTGCCTAGGAGAAGGTTCATCTTGTATCTTAGAGCCCAAAAGCTAATTATGAAAGGGTGCTTGTATCATTTGGTCTGAGTTAAAGATTCTAACTTGCAAGGTCCTTTAGAATCCGTTCCTGTGGTTAATGAGTTTACTGAGGTATTCCCTGCCAATCTTCCTGGGATCCCTCCCGATAGGGAAATTGATTTTAGGATTAATCTTATTTCGAACACTCATCCTATTTCTATCTCTCCTTATAAAATGGCTTCGCTGAATTGAAGGAGCTTAAGGAGCAATTAAAGGATCTATTAGATAAAGGTTTCATCTGTTCTATTGTGTCTTGTTGGGGTGCTCCTGGTTTGTTTGTGCATAAGAAGAATGGTTCCCTACGGATGTGTATTGACTACTTACTGCCAGCTGAATAAAGTGACCATAAAAAATAAGTATCCTCTTTCGAGGGTTGACAACTTTTTTGATTAGTTTAAAGGTGTGAAGTGTTTCTCTAAGAATGATCTTAGGTTGAGTTATCATTATCTTAAGATTAGCGAGGTAGATATCCCTAAGACTACTTTCAGGACCCAATATAGTCACTATGAGTTCTTAGTTATGTATTTTTGGTTGACCAATTATCTAGCAGCATTTATGGACTTGATGAATATGGTATTCTATCAGTTTCTAGATTTTTTTGTCATTGTCTTCATTGATGACATCTTAGTCTACTCTAAGAGTGAGGTGGATCATGTCGATCATCTCTGTGCTATGTTGCAGACCTTGAAGGATCAACATTTGAATGCCAAGTTCTTAAAGTATGAGTTTTGGTTAAAGGCTATGGCTTTTTCTTGGTCATGTTATCTCTAGTGAAGTGTCATGGTGGATCCACAAAAGGTTGCAGTGGTTAAGAAGTAGCCTAGAACCTTAACTCCAATTGATATTCAGAGCTTCTTGGGTTTATCCGGCTACTATTGGACATTTTTGGAAAGTATTTAGGCTATAACTGCCCCATTGACTAAGTTGACTCAGAAAAAGATTAAGTTTTTATAGTCAGATGCATGTGAGGGTAGTTTGGAGTAGTGGAAGGATAAGTTGACCTCAACTCTGGTTTTGACCTTGCCCGAGGGTAATGATGGCTTCGTAGTGTATTGTGATGCTTCTTGTGTTGGGCTTGGATGTGTATTGATGCAATATGGTAGGGTAGTGGCTCATATTTGTAGGCAGTTGAAAGTTCATGGGAAGAACTACCCTACTCATGACTTGGAGTTGTTAGCGGTGGTATTTACATTTAACATTTGACGTCACTACTCTACAGGGTTCATGTTGACATCTTTTCTGATTATAAGAGCCTAGAGTATGTGTTCACTCAAAAAGAGTTAAATCTCAGGCAAAGGATATGGCTTGAGTTGCTGAAGAACTATGATATAAGTCTCCATTACCATCCAGGTAAAGCTAATGTGGTTGTTGATGCTCTTAGTAAGTTATTTGTGAGGAGTCTAGCTTATGTGGATGAGTATAAACGGGAGTTGGTGAAGGACAGTAACCGTTTGGCTAGTCTTGGAGTTTGTCTCACGGACTCTGAGAATGGTGGTGTATTTGTTCATCAGGTATCACAGTCATCTCTTATTGTTGATATAAAGGAAAAATAGATAATGGATTTTGATTTTATGAAGATTAAGGGGAATGTGGTCTAGTAAAAGGTTGCTGACTTTGCGATTTGTGGTGATGGTATCTTGAGGTACTAAGGCAGGTTATGTGTTCCCGACGTCAATGGATTGAGTGAAAGAATTTTTGTCAAAGCTCATGGATCTCATTATGCTATTAATCCTTGTTCTACAAAGATATATCATGATCTTAAAGAGTTCTGTTGGTGGAATAATATAAAGCAAGATATGGCTAACTAAATGGCTAAGTTCATGGCGTGTCAACAAGGGAAAGTTGAGCACATGAGACCTGGAGGTATGTACCGAGAGATAGAGTTGCCCGAATGGAAATGGGTGGTAATTAATATTCGGAACCAGTGTGATTCAATTTAGGTCATTGTGGATAGGATGACCAAATTCACTCATTTCTTGCCAATAAGGACTAGTTATTCGACTGAGGATTATGCTAAGTTGTATTTTGCGGAGATTGTGAAGTTGCATGGTGCTCCTGTTTCTATTATCTCGCATTGTGGTACTCCATTCTTATCTTATTTTTGGAAATCATTTCTGAAAGATTTGGGCACTAAGGTGTGCCTTAGTACCACTTTCCACTCGCAGTCGAATGGACAAGCGGAGAGGACTATTAAGACATAGGAAGATATGCTTTGTTCTTGTGTGATTGACTATAGTGGTAGTTAGGTTTATTATTTGCCTCTTATAGAGTTTGCTTATAATAATAGTTATCACTCTAGCAATAGTATAGCTCCTTTTGAGGCATTGTATGGTAGAAGATGTCATACTCATATTGGGTGGTATGACATTGGTGAGGGTAAGTTGTTTGGCCCAAATTTGGTTAACCAACCCTTGGAAAAGGTGAAGGTAATTCATAATAGGTTGAAATACGCTCAAAGTCATCAAAAGTCCTATGTGGATGCGAGGCATAGGAAGTTGGAGTTCAAGGTTGGCGATTGGGTATTCTTGAAGGTGTGTCCCATGAAGGGAGTGATGCAGTTTAGTAAAAAGAAAAGCTCAGTCCCCGAAAAGTTTGTCCGTATTTGGTCTTGAAGAGGGTTGGAAATGTTGCACACGAGTTGGAGTTGCCTTCTAGATTTATCTCCATTCATTCGGTTTTCCATGTATGTTGAGGAAATATGTGGGTGATCCTTCATCGATTGTTCCTTTGGAAGGATTGAGTATCTCTGACTGCTTTTCTTATGAGGTAGTCCCAATTGATATCCTAGATCATCAAGTTCTTTGATTACAGACGAAGGATGAGGCTTCGGTAAAGGTACTTTGGAGGAACCATAAGGTTGATGAAGCTACTTTGGAGGCGGAAGAGGACATGAAGTCTAAGTACCCGCATTTGTTCTCCGTTCCACAAATTCGTGCTTAAGGTATTTGTTGATCTTCTCATCTTTGTTTTCTAACTTGGTTACAGGAAAGTTTGACAAGTAATTTTGTGTTAAGTTGTGTTTGTGCTTATCCTTACCCATCATTTGAGGATGAATGATCCAAGTGGGGGAGAATTGAAACACCCTAGTTTTGACCCTTGAACAATTTCTTGAGTTTGAGTTTCTGGACATCATATGACTTGATGGTACTTTTCGTATGATATGGGTATGACTTAGGGTCCTTAATTTGTATGATAATCAGTGTGGTTTGGTTGGTTTCTGTCCAAGGTATTAATGGACAACATATTAGTAATATGTTAGGGTATGAGAAGTATGGTGCCAAATCATATGATGTCCTATGTCTAACCTAGATAATCCTATTCTGCTTAGGGTACGGTTCTAAGGTAATACTTTTATGATTGGATACAATTTGGTTCTTGTGGTCGTATGTTTGACAGTGTTGGGGTCCAAGTTACATCTTAGGGTACGAGTGATGGGTGCCACTCGTATGTTATGGATACGGTTTGGTTGTTGTGGTTGTACCCGGAGCGCACCATTTTTCAACTTTTAAGCTAAGGGTATTCCAAACATTTCCCACACCAAAACCCCCAAGTCCCCATTCTCACAACATATTGTGGCCTCTCATGACACACTTTAATAGATCAAATCACTCCTAAAACTCTCTCTTAACAACCTCTAGAGGATTGGGCAAGGGTTTCTGCAAGGTATTCATCTAGAGGCTCAAGAGTCAAGTTCTTTTTGTGAATCTTCATGACTAAGGCATGTGACTCTGCCCTTATTGTTATTTCTCAAATTTATGTGTTTTAAACATTGATTATGATTCATTAATGGTGGTTTTGAAAACCAATGTTGAGGGTCTTCTTGCATATTGTTGAGTATTGTTTGCTCTTGGTTTAAATTGTGTTTATACACATTTTTGATGATGTTTGCACATATGGGTGCATGGTAATTGTGGTTTAACAATTGGGTAATGGTTCACCCTAAACTTTATGGTTTTCACTTTGGTTTTGGTCTTGATAATGGTATTCACTCAAAGTGTTTGTGAAAATGCCTAAGAGAATAAACTAGTCACATGTTAAATGGTGTTTTGAACTAATGCATTGGCTTAATGAATATGAATGGTTGGTAAGTGGTTTTGTAAAGAGATTGTTGGCTATGTAATGATTTAAATGATAATCTTAGTGGTTCAATCGGCTAAAAAAGGTTTGAGTCCCTAACATTAAATTGATTTATGTCTTTACTAGATGTTCGGTTTGAATCCCTAAATGTTGAATTGAATTGATAGCTTTGTTTAGACAATGGGTTTGAGTCCCAAAGTCGAATAATAATGGTTATCGCATGTTGTATGCTCGCAAGTGGTTTTGGTATGACGATACCAACGAAGTGCCTTTGGTAAGAAATTGGCTTAATGGTTGTGTGTGTGAAATGATGGTTTTAAATTGGGCTTTATAGCAGGATTTGTTGCTGAGCCGTGAAAGTAGAGTCCGAAGGATTAACACTGGAAACCATGATAGCCGGTGCGGGTGTATTTATTTCCAGGAGGTTTGAGTCCCCCGAATGAATTATCAATGGGAAGTTTGAATCCCCCATAATACATGTATTTGTGCTTAAGTCACCTTGATTATGCTGGGAGGTTCGAGTTCTTAATTTAGGCATATATGGTTATGGATGATATTCTCTGGTTCGTGCGGCTACATGCAGTGGGGCCCTACCATCTATGAGAGAGATGGGCCTAATAGCTCGTGGGTTCCTTGTATTATGACTTTTACTCTACACAATGCAGGTTAGTGATTTCAAAGTTCATGCTAATCTTTTTCCCTATACCTGCATGGTATATATGTATATATATGTATTGCATTGGTTATGTGCATTGGATGATTGGTTTTGCACTTGTGGCATTATTTTATCTTTATCCTTGTAACCTCTAATCGTCTTTGATGTTGTATCCCTACGCAATGCAGGTGTTGGTCATACAATCACCCCTCCTGCTCAGTGACTTGGATTCAGGGACAACTTGTGTTGACTTGAAGTAGTGAGCTTCCATACTTTGGAAGGCTATATTTCTTGCTTTGAGTTTCTTTTGTCTTTGTTAGTCCAGACTTGGATATTGGTTTTGGATATGGTCGGGGGTATGTCTCGATCGGATATTCTTGTTTTGTTTTAGAGGTTTTGTATGGACAAACTGTAGACATGGGTGTGTTATGGAATGGTTATGGATTTGGTTATTATTTTGTGGTTTGTTGATTTGTTGGGTTGGTATCGGGAGCGATCTACGGTTCTTGTTGAACTTGGGATGCCTATTACGACAAGGCCCATGACACTTAGACTGGGGAAGTGTGGAGATGACATACTAGATGACTTCATCCTTGTCCTGGGTATTGGTATACTGATTAGGGGTTGAGCTTCAGGCCAAGTAGAAGTAGGCCGTCTTCCCCACTATAAACGGTATGCACGTGCTACGCCCAAGGTAGCTTTAATAATTATCTCAGCCGCAACATGTCTCTGGGCTCTAGTACATGGTCACATCACTCTGGTCGGGGTTGCTCTAGTCTGGACAATCAGGTACTCCTCCACCGAGCCACTACTCTCGGGGATTCATCCCATCAACTCGATGGTCCATCCTTCTTGTTTGAAGCCTTTGATTCCATGTGTACTTGAAAAACCAAGTGTTAGTGTCCAAAAGACAGTGAAGGACTGTAAAAAATGAAGAAAATACTCAAAATTTGAAAACATCGATTTTCCCACAATTTTACATCACTATAACTTATACCCAGTCCCGAAAAGTCAAATATTTGTATGTAAATCTGGAATAAACTTTTCAATACAAATATGGCATATAAGACTCTTGGGATTCCTCGACATATTCAACTTCAATTTCCGTTTAGGGCATGATTATCAAGTTAGAATTCAAGAACAATGCACCTATTTTTTTATTTAGGCTAATTCTAGGCTCCCATACATATGTTTGTTGATTTCGACATATTTAGTAAGAAATTAAACATACCAACTTACTTACTTCAAGTTTAGCAAAATATACTAATATTAGGAGCAAAGATTGGAAAAATGATGAACCTTAGCTTTAATGTGCAATATGTGCAATTTAGACAAGTTGGTACCGAGCAAAATTAGTGTTATTGCCTTATATTGATTTTGGAGGAAGTTGGTATGTTTAAATTTTAGAGGGAAAGGGAAGTTTTGAGGTTTTGTGGGGATGAGAATCGACTTTGGGAGCTTAAATAGCACCATAGGTCGGTTTTATGTCAGGTTAGTCAGGGTGCGCCAGATTTTTAAAAGAAACTAGGCCCAAAATTGGGCCACTTACGACACCAACTACGGACCGTAGGTGGGCCTAATTTTTGTGGCCTATTTCCTGCTCTTTTGACTTTTTTTCCTGACACATATTACACTACTTAAGAAGTCAGAAGTGGTATTTAAGAACTCATGAGTATGTTCACAGGTTCAAGTCCAAGAAATCCCCCAAAATCCTCAAAATTTCCTTTTAACATTCAATGCACAACTTACCTGGCCCGAGTTGGACTTTTGACCCCTATGAGTGGGTTAAGAAATCCCCTTACCTAGAATATTATGAATTAAGCAATGATTTACCATGTTCCAGGACATTCCTCATGCTACTTCACCTACAAAACAAAAGAAAACAATGTGAATATTAAAATAGTGGGTTGCCTCCCACCCACCGCTTGATTTAACGTCGCGTCATGACGTGGCAAAGTTGGTTACTCAGACTTCACCAACAAGACCATGGGTTTCCTTCTATACAATGCTTGATTTGACACCACGACATAATGCAGGTACCTTATTACTTAGAATTAATCAAGGTACCCAAAAGAGTAACCTCCAGGATCATTAACACAATGAATAATGGACACTACCCTCATGCCGGTCGTCTGCCTCATAGTTTTTCGAATGTTGAATGTGACTTCTTCATTGTTCACTCTGAATTTGATATCCCCCTTCTCCATATAAACCATTTCTCTACCTATGGCTATGAATGGTATTCCCTATATGATTGGCATCTTAAAGTCAACCTCACAATCCAAAATGACAAAGTTAGCTGAAAAAATGAAGTTATCAAATTTCACCAACAAATCGAATGATATGGCCATCGGTTTCTTCATTGTACAGTCATCTATCAACAACCGCATAGTAGTCGCTTCTTGAGAGATCAAGCCTAATTGCTTGAATACAGCTAGCGACATTGAATTGATGCTGGCTCCCAAGTCACAAAATGCTTTGGCAAACCTACATGTCCTAATGGTACATGGGATCGTGAACGCTCCAGGATCACCCATCTTTTGGACCAGATACTTAGAAGTGATAGCACTGCAATGGTTCAATACACCAACATCCTCACAACTTGACACAAACCAACCCCAGGCCTTGTCGTAATGGGTATCCTAAGCCTGACCTGGATCGAGGAGCGCCCCCTGTTACCCAACCCAACCACCTATATCTAGCCTTAGATGTGCTGAATGTCGAACATTTAATAAGATAGCGTAAATGTTCTTATTAAGACTCTGTGATAGGGTCATAGCCATGACCGACTGAACTGAGTCCAACTGTATAGCACCAACTGCCCAACCATACCAAACAAAATCATAGGCCATAAACTAGGCCATAACAAAAGAGAATACCAAAACATAATAAGATTAATCCCAAGGTATAATAAGATGGAATAACCAACAATATCGTCCAAGGGTGTAAGCCCCAACACCAAAACTGATGCTAAGGCAAGCACCAATGCCGATCCCGCCCATACCAACCCCCAGAAGTACCACAAAGCCTCTATCTAAAAGAGTAAACAAATCCGGTTGGGACATGCCCCCAACCATGGACAAAACCTATATCCAAAATAAAAGAAAAGTGTCCAAAAAAATCCATAACATGAAATGATGCCTTCTGAAATGATGGAAGCTCATCACTTCAATCCAAATCCTGATATCAAATCCACATGCTAAACATGAGGAGTAGAATGGATGGTTCCTTCATAGTATTTGTAGATAACCGTCCATAAAGCACACAAGTGTCCATGAATCTCAGGGTAAGCATAAAATAATGTTAGTTATAAAGCCAAGTAACACCATCAATAATGCATACAACCATACATATCTAAGTGCTGGGAAAGGGAGTCGGGTTTAGCATGCATTGATAACCTTTACCTGAGCTATGTAGCTTGGTCATCCTAAACCACCCACGAGCAATATGGGTTCAGCTCCCCCTGCTGAAAGGTCCCTAGTGCGTGTAACCGCATGACCAGGGAAGTATTCTATGGTATGTACATCCCCAATAGTGTGACATCATGCACACAGTCCACTAAGACCAATCCTCATATCGGGAAATAAGAGTTTCTAGTTTTGGTCCCTTGAGATCGCCCCCTCCCACGGGCTTACTACACACCACGCCATAAATGCCGATTTAAAACCATTTCCAAATAAACAACCAAATCCATTTATCATTTTATTAACCAAGGACAATATTACTAGTATCATCATAATACCCCATTAGTTGCAAGTAATATCCATAGACAAACCATTTAGGTTAAGGGGACTTTCAAGTGCCCTTCCATATACCGCATTAAACAACTTGGGAGACTTCCATGTCCTCCACAAGAACAACCATTTATCCTTTAGCCTTTTTCAAAACCATTTAAACCATGTATAGTTTCTTTAACAAGTTTAAAATATGCAAGAGTTCCATTAAAAGAAGTAAGTGTAATGAACATATCTTTATAAGCATTTTATCAAACACCATGGGGGCATAATATAACCAAAAGAAATTACAAAGACTATTAATCCATTACCATGCAATCCAATTGTCCAAAAAACCATTAATGTATATAAAAGCATAATTAAAACCATAGGAAACCATGACCAAGCATTTAACATCAAAACCCCCAAATAATAGTTGGAAACCATAATCTTGAAATAGTGAAACCATGAAATCAATTATATGAACCATGCCTTTAGTTGAAATTACGGTAAGGAAAGAGAATCATGCCTTATACCAAAGAATTAACAGGAAGAGATCACCAAAGCAAGACCTAAAGCAATCCTCAAGATGAAACCCTAGCCTTCTTGCCCCAAAAGCTTTTGAGAGAATTATGAGATGTTTTGGATTAGTTTCTAAGTGTTAATGAATAGAATAATAGGGCAAATAGCCTCCTAAGTGTATTATAAGTCGCGGGTCCTAATTAGGGTATGTAGGGAAATATCCAGAATACCCCCACTTAAGTCCCTTAAAAACCCTTCACATGGATACGACTGACCCATACGAGTCATACCCTCCCAATACGATTGGTACCCACCACTCATATCCAAGCTTCAACTTTGGATCAAACACTGCTAGTATATGACTCATCCAACCAAACCGTAACCATATCATACGATCCGTACCTATGACCCATATCCCTGAATGACTGAAATACCAAGAGGATCAAACACTTCCCACCATACAAGTCCCTAATATGACTCATACCAAGACCTATAACTCATACCCCTAAGTTGTACCCATTCCAGTGAAAAAAAACCATCCCACCAACTTATTCTAGTCAGCATACGACAGTACCATACCACTTGTACCCCAACGTACAACTCGTACCCATGAGTCGTATTGGGTTCAGAGAACAAAATTCTAAGAAATTTTCCAAGGGTCAAAACGCAGGATATTCCAGTCTTCCCCACTAGGAACATTCATCCTCGAATGATGGACAAGGTAGGGGTAACCACACTCCGATTCATTTGTATTATCAAACATCCTTTTGACAATATTTGAAAACAAAGAGGCAAAGATGTTAATCTTTCCTTTAAAAAACTCAGAAAATAAAGATGTGTTGAAAAATACATACCATCTGCATGAATCCTAGGAGCAAAAAACAAATGTGGATACTTGTACTTCATGTCCTCTTTCGTTCACAAGTAGCTTCTTCTACCTTATGGTTTCGTCATAGAACCTTAACCGAAGCCACACCCTTGGTTTGCAACCGACGAACTTGCCTATTTAATATCTCAATCGAGACCTCTTCATAGGATAGAGAATCCAAAATACCCAATCCCTCCAAGGGAACAACAGAAGAAGGATCACCAAGACACTTTCTCAATATAGAAACATGAAAGAATGGATGAACCAAACTCAAGTTAGATAGCAACTCCAACTCATAAGAAACATTGCAAACTCTCCGCAAAATCACACAAGGAACAACGAACCGAGGACTGAGTTTCCCCTTCTTGCCAAACTGCACCACTCCCTTCAAGGGAGATACCTTGAGGAACACCCTGTCCCCGACCTCAAACTCTAAGTCTCTATGCCTAATATCAACATAGGACTTTTGGTTTCTTTGGGCAGCCTTAATCCTATCCTAAATCACCTTGACCTTCTCCATCACTTGATAAACAAAATCTAGGCCAAACATGTCCGCCTCACCCAGCTCAAACCAAAAATAAAGCAATCTGCACCTCCTACCTTACAACGCCTCAAAAGAAGCCATAACAATACTCGAATGATAGCTACTATTGTAAGCATACTCCACCAAAGGTAGACCATAGTCAATCACATAGGCTTGAAGTATATCCTCCAATATCTAAATAGTTTACTCCGCTTTCCCATTCGACTGTGGATGAAAAATAGTACTTTGACTAACCTTAGTCCCATATCCCTTTTTGGAAAGACTGCCAGAAATGAGATGCAAACTACGTACCACGATAAAAAAAATCGAGACAGGTACCCTATGCAGCTTCACAATCTCCTGAAGATATAGCTTTGCATAATCCTCCACCGAAAAAGTAGTCCACACTGGTAAAAAATGCGCAGACTTAGTCATCCTACCCACGATGATCCAAATCAAATCAAATTAGTTTCAAGATCGAGGAAGACCAGTAATGAAGTCCATATTGATCATCTCCCATTTTCATTCAAGCTACTCTATTTATTCATACAACCCACTAGGCTTTATGTGCTCAACCTTAACCTGTTGACACACCATGCACTTGGCCATAAAATTAACCATATCCTTCTTCATACCATTCTACTAATAGATCTCCTTGAGATCATGATATATCTTTGTCGAGCCTGGATGAACAACATGCGCCTCAACCAAAATCCATTGTCGCAACTCATCGACATCAGGAACATACAACCTCCCTTGGTACTGTAAAGTACCATCACCACTGATTTCAAACACCACCACCTTTGCCCACCAATATCACTCTTGATTTTCATCAAAAAAAGATCCAGCGCTTTCTTTTCCTTAATCTTTGCACCAAGAGATAATCGGACCATTTCTTGCACCATCACACTACCATCCTTAGAGTCCAAGAGCAAACCTCAAGATTAGCCAAGCGGTGAATATCCTTCACCAATTCGTGCATCTTTTCCTCCACTTGAGCCAAACTTCTCATGGATAACCTGCTAAGAGCATCAGCAATGACATTAGCCTTACCTAGGTGATAGTGAAGACTCATATCATAATCCTTGAGAAGCTTAAGCCATCTCCTCAGCCTGAGATTAAGCTTTTACTTAGTGAACACACACTGAAGACTCTTGTGACCAAAAAAGATATCTAAGTGAACAATGTATAGATAATGCCGCCATATTTTCAAAGCAAACATAACCGCTAATAACTTCAAATCATGAGTAGGATAATTCCTCTTATGTACCTTTAACTACTTGGAAGCATGGACAATCACCTTCCTATGTTGTATCAATACACAACCAAGACCTACTAGAGATGCATCACAATAAACCCTAAACCTATCATTGTCTTTCGGCAAAGTCATTATTGGAGCCGAAGTCAACTTGTCCTTCAAATTTTCAAAACTCCCTTCATAAGCAGCCAACCAAGAAAACTTAACCTTGTTCTAAGTCAACTTAGTCAAAGCAGCAACTATCAAAGAAAAGCTTTCCACAAACCGCCTATAATACTCGGCTAAATCCAAGAAGCTCAAAATATAGGATAGAGTCATGGGCCTAGGCCCCCTCTTTACCATAACAACTTTCTACAGATCCACCATGATCCATTCACTAGAAATTATATAACCCAAAAAAGTCACAATGTTCAACCAAAACTCACACTTAGAGAACTTGGCATACAACTATTGTTTCTCTAAGTTCTGCAACACCACACAAAGATGATTAGCATAATCCACCTCGCTATTTGAATAAACTAGAATGTCATCAATAAACACAATGATGAAGAGATCTAAATACTACCTAAACACCTTGTTCATTAATTCCATAAATGCTGTCGGAACATTAGTCAACCCAAAGAAAATCATCAAGAACTCAAAATGCCCATACCGAGTATGAAAAATCATCTTAGGGATATCCACCTCCCTAATATTAAGTTGATGGTACCCAGACCAAATATCTATCCTAGAGAAGAATTTGGCACATTGAAACTGGTCAAACAAGTCATCTATCTGAGGAAGAGGATACTTGTTCTTGACCGTCACCTTGTTCAACTGCCTGTAGTCAATGCACATCCGAAGGGAACCATCCTTCTTGCACACAAACAACACCTGCACACCCCATAGAGAAACACTAGGACAAATAAACCCCTTATCCAAAAGATCCTTTAGTTGCTCCTTGAGTTCTCTCAACTCAGCCGAAGCCATTTTATACGGAGGAACAGATATTGGATGAGTGTCCAGAAGAAAATCAATACCAAACTCTATTTCCCTATCGGGAGGAACACTAGGAAGATCATCCAAAAAGAGCTGTGGAAACTCATTAACAACAGGGACCAAAGACAAAAAAGTACCTACCGAGTTAGAATCTTTAATCCAAACCAAGTGATAAAGACAACCCTTGGAGATTAACCTCCATGCTCTAAGATAATAAATAACCCCCCCCCCCAAAGAGATAAGGAACTACCTTCACATTCTATAACTGGTTCACCAGAGAACTTAAAGATAACCCTAAGAGTTCGACAATTCAAAGATGCGTAACCAGAATGCAGCAAATCCATACCCAAAATTACATCAAAATCTACCATATCCAACTCAAATACATCCGCCAAGGTCTTCTTGATACCAATAGATACCACACCCCCTATAGACTCTCTTAGTAATAACCGAGTCACCCACTAGGGTAGAAATAGAAAAAGGATCCGAAATAACTTACAGATCAGAACAAAAAGACACACCCACATATGGAGTCATATAAGAAAGAGTGGACCCCAGATCAAGCAAGCATTATACCTAACAAGATAAAATATATAACATACCAGTAACGACATCAACATCAGGTGATGCCTCGGGATTCCAAAGCATACAACTTATTTTGACCAACACTAGAACCAGGAACAGTAACTGAAGCAGATGCCACACCACACGTGCAGAAGCAGAAGATGAAGGCACAAAAATATGATTTGCCCCCGTAGCAACTTTGTTAACTAGACAATCCTTGAGTTGATGGCCTATTTGGCTGCACCTGAAGCATTTGTCCCTCCCTTCTTTGCAATAACCCCAATGAGGACGACCACAAAATCAACAAGAAGGATATGAAAAACCTGACTGACCTCTGCTCGCCTGAGATTGGGCAACCTGTGCCTGAGAATTATCACCACCTTGATGACGCTTATCTCTCGATTAATAAAAAGCACTAGCAGAAAAGGAGCCAGAACTCCCCCACTTTTTTTTCTACCACTTTCCACCATCTGTACCTCCCTGAGATTAAGAACCTCCCTGATTAGAAAACCTGTTCCTCTTTCCCTTTTTATCCTTAAACTTCACCTGCCTCTGCTTCTCATCCTCAACCTGCTGCATATTAACAGTTAACCTTGAGATATTAACCTCAAGATATCCATATCCTTAATCATCAAAGCAGTCTTACTCTACAGAATCAAATCTCTATTCAACCCAAAAGCAAACTTTCTCATTCTTGACCTTATATCAACTAACAAGTCAGAAGCTGTCACGCCTCAAATCCTATTGAGGAGGACAAGCACCCGTAGCTATAAAGGCACCCAAGAGAACTAATCCATAACCTTTTACTTCTCATGCATGTAACTATGACAACCAAAGGTTCTAAAGAACATGATATTATGCATCGATAATAATAACTACATAGGCAAGCACAAAATTATATATACAACACTTGGCCATTGGGGCCACCTTAGTCTACAAAGCCTCTAAAAGATACATAGACTCAATTAGGGTTGGGAAAACCCTCCGCCCTACTCTTGACTACTGCACAATACCAAAATATATGGAACAGACTCAGAAAGCCCTGAATCAACCTGGCTCACCGATAGTCACTGAATAATCTGTGCTCGTACTAGCAAGGTGTATTAGCTGAAGCACCTGTGCCTGTAGCATGAAATACAGGTCCCCCATGAGGGACATTAGTAAGAAGATATATACTGAATATGTAAGGCTGAAGGTAACAACACATGATACAAGAGCTCAATAGAAATCAGATACAAGTGTATAAGTAGTGCTAGTAGACCACCTTTATATATACGTGTGGGATGACATACATTACATTTTTTTATTCATTTTTTACCTTTCTTACTTTATAATCTTTGTAAGTCATATAATGTAAATGACTAACTAAACAGTGGTAAATAGATAAATCAGGATCGGCCCATGCTAGGCTTATGTCCCTGAGCTGCCACCCACATAAGAACATTTGGATCGGACCATGCTACGATTATGCCCCTGAGATGTCACCCACAGATAAAGGTGTCGAGATCGGACCATGCTAGGCTTATGCCCCTGAGATGCCACTCGTTTTATAGATTTACGTTACTTAGTTTATTTAGCCTTTGAAATTATTACTTTGGTGGTCATAACATTATGGTACCTTAAAACAATAATCTACCAATAAGAGACATGTAAATGGGCACTTAATTCAACAACAATGAGGTAGGGAGTTGTTGGCACATAAATGAAGTGTTTAGGAGCTGAAAATACACATGGGTCTTATTTGAGTAAACGGAGAACTTCTGAAATTTTCTAGTGAAAATAGATGTACAGGTTAAATAATAAGCATATATTGAGTTGTTTTAACACATTAGAGAGTGGGAACAACGTCATTGGCTACATGGAATGTAATGTGCTGCTATTATGTATCACTTGTTATAAGATATCCTTGGAAGCTTACTTGATGGAACAAATGTCCGATTTCATGCCAAAGAGTGCAAAATAGAGTATGCCTTACATACCTGGTTATATAACTTCGAAACTAACCCAAGGTGACTTTTCACCTTTTAGATTACTTACCTACAATAGAATATATGGAAAACTAGTATTTGCAACGAATCAACACATTTGGGCTACTTAACTTCATCAAAATAGTAATCGGGTAGTAAGTACTTAATATATCAATCAAGGGTGTTATTTTAACCCCTTTCTCTTCCAATTACACCCACATACCATACATGTTCTTATAAGATTCACCGAAACCGCCTCAGCATCATTAGACCCTTCAAACAATATGCAAAACAGATTGGACAGTAAATACATTCAATAATAAGTTCGGTGGTGTACCGCCACACCTTCTTTTAATATTTCAATTCAAACTAGTCACACCTTTCTCCAACATCAACCTAGAAGCCCATAACATATACATACAAAACAATCCACAAAAAAAGTCCCAAATCCTTTTTATTGTAGCAATCAATTATTGAACTCATCATCCCTTGAGTTCTCAATAACAACACATCCATAATTCTTCCTTAAATTCATACATAAGGAGAACAAAATGGGCAGTTACCTTACCTTAATTCTGCAACTTATTCTTTTAATTTGAACTCCTTAAGAACTTTAACTTTCACTTTCCTTCACACTTTAAACTAAAGAAGAAAAGAAATCTCTTAATAACAAAGAAAAAGTGAACAAGTAGCTTGTTCCATATTCTGCGTTGAATTAATAATTAATCACTTATATCATGTTTTTCTAATCTTCCTTGAGATAATTAAGATAAACCATAAGTATTTAACTTACCTTGACTTGTAAAGGTTAGGGCTTCTTTAAGGACCCTAGAAAGAAAAATAGGGCTGCTCCTTATTATTTAAAAGAAAGTAGAGAGAATTTGTGAAGTAACCCTTTCTGTGACTTATGAATGAGGGAAAATGACCAGCAATGTGGCCTTATAAAGTCCCTAATTTTGGCCATCCACTTAGCTGATTTTGGACCACAAATTTAATCAAATTGGTCCAAGTAGGTGATGTACCTACTTAAGGAGTTCAAGCAGCTCAAAATGTCAAAGTAGGTGATGCACCTACTTGCTTAGTTTCTTAGTTTGGCTCAATTACATTTGGGGCTTGGAAGATTTGAGCATTGGGCCTTTTCTCCATTTTTCTTATTCTCTTACTTAAATTGGGCCCAAATGAGTATACTAATAAAGGTCCAAATCTGATTCATGGACTTGGTCCATTAACTTGGCTCATATAACTCAAGTAGGTGACTCACCTACTAGCTTAATTAAGTCAAGCAAGCACCTCAATATTTCATTCCATTTCTATCTCCTAATCACCTTAATCTAACTTACAACTTGTACACACCTGGTCACTTTAAACTTTAGATTCAAATACTTACTTACAATTCCAAGTTAAATAGTTGTATCGATGTTAACTTGATCGTGTCACATAAAAAGGTACGGGTAGTGTCTAGAATTCCATCTACATCATTAATATTCACATAACAAATATCATACATTACCTACCACAAGGCCATACCAAGTTACATATAAATAGAAAAAGTACATGCAACGTATGGGGTGTCACAGGAGCATACCTTTATAGCTGATAGAACTTCTAAGCATATTCCTTTACTGACATCCTCCCCTGCTTGAGGTTCATAAACTCCTCCATCTTATTTTTCCTAAACTTTTGAGGAAAGAATCGATCTAAGAAGGCATTAGAAGAAGCCTCCCCAACCCTTCCTCTTCCATATTACCTCTATCCCTATCCCAATCCTTATACCACTAATAAGTAATATCTTTGAGCTAGTAAGATGTAAAGTTAACCCCCTCTACAATAGTATCCTGCATCACCTAAAAGATCTTTTCTATCTCATCCAAGAAACCTTGTGGATCCTCCTCTACTTCCACTCCATTGAAAATTGGAGTACCTATTTTCATAAATTGACCAACCCTTATGGCCTCAACAAATGAACCACCAGCCACTCCCCATTCAACCAAAGTAGTAACCAGTTGGGGAAATAACATGAATATACTAACAAAATTCTGTGTTCGTCACGTTGCCCTAAGGGACCTGAAAAGAACTATTCAAAATAAAAGGAACTCCAGCACCATCAGGGATAGGACCATGAGATTGAAAATGTACTCCAGACATAGGATGTACCCCTTCAACATTATCCCTAGATGGGATGAAAGAATTTACTTGTGTTCCAGATCTAGGAGGCATGATCTAAAATGCGAACAAACAAGGATTAGAGAGGATTCTAGGGTTGATAGCTCAAGCTTGAAGATAGAATACCAAGAAAGCGAAACATTCCTAAATGTCTTGTAACCTCTCTCTTATGAGTGTGTCGCACTTCACACCCTTAAAAAAGACTCTACTTGACACGACATTGTGGACTCCCAAGTGACCATGAACCTAGGCTCTGATACAAACTTGACCCGACCCGACCCGACCCCGGGCCTTGTCGTAATGGGCATCCCAAGTTCAACCAGGACCGAGGACCACCCCTTGTTACCCAACCCAACCACTTATATCTAGACTTAGATGGGCTAACTATTGAATATTTAACAAGATAGTATAAATGTTCTTATTAAGACACTAGGATAGGGTCACAACTGCGACCAACCCAACTGAGTACAACCTATTACAGCAACCGCACAACCATACCAAACCAAACCATAGGCCATAAACCAGGTCATAACCAAAGAGAATACCAAAACATAGTATGATTAATCCTAAAGTGTAATAGGATGAAACAATCAACAATATTGTCCAAGGGTGTAAGCCCCAACGCCAAAAATGATCTCGCCCATACCAACTCTGAGAAGTACCACAAAGCCTCTAGACAAAAGAGTAAAAAAATTCGGTTGGGACATGCCCCAGCCAAAACCAATATACAAAATAAAAGAAAAATGTCCAAAGAAATCAATAACATGAAATGATGCCTTCTGAAAGAATGAAAGCCCACCATTTCAGTACAAATGCTGATATTGAATCAACGTGCTAAACAGAAGGAGTAGAATGAATGGTTCTTGCATAGTATGGGTATACAACCGCCAGTAGACGGGGTTAGCGAGTGACCACTAGCATAAATCTTAAGATAAGGATAAAATAATGCCAGTTATAAAACCAAGTAAAACCATCCATAATACATACAATCATACATATACATGTGCCGGGAAAGAGAACTGGGTTTAGTATGCATTAAAAACCTTTACCTGGGCTATGCAGCTTGGTCGTCCTAAACCACCCACGGGTTATATGGGTTCAGCTCCCCTGCTGAAAGGGCCCTAGTACATGTAGCCGCACTACCAGAGAAGTATACCATGGGATGACTAGTACATCCCCAATAGTGTGACATTATGCACATGGTCCACTATGACCAATCCTCATATCGGGAAATATGAGTTTCCAGTTTTGGTCCCCTCGGGACCGCCACCTCCTACGGCCTTGCTACACACACCGCCATTAATGCCCAATTAAAACCATTTTTAAATAACCAACCAAATACATTTTCCATTTTATTAACCAAGGATAATATTAGTTGTATCATCATACCTCCTTATTACTTGCAAGTAATATCCATAGACAAACTATATAGGTTAAGGGGTCTTTCAAGTTCCCTTCCATATACCGTATTAAACAACTTGGAAGACTTCCATGTTCTCCACAAGCATAACCATTTAGACTTTAACCTTTTTCAAAACCATTTAAACCATGTATAGTTCCTTGACAAGGTTTAAAATATGCAAGAGTTCCATTAAAAGAAGTCAGCGTAATGAACATATCTTTATAAGCATTTTATCAAACACCTTGGGGGCATAATATAACCAAAACCAATTCCAAAGATAATAAAACCATTACCATGCAATCCAATTGTCCAAACCACCATTAATATATATAAAAGCATAATTAAAACCATAGGAAACCATAACCAAGCATTTAACATCAAAACCCCCAAATAATAGTTGGAAACCATAATCATGAAATAGTTGAAACCATGAAATCAATCATATAAACCATGACTTTAGTTGAAATTACAATAAGGAAAGAGAATTATGCTTTATACCAAAGAGTTGATGGAAATAAATCACCAAAGCAAGCCCCAAATCAATCCTAAAGATGAAACCCTAGCCTTCTTTCCCCAAAAGATCTTGAGAGAATTATGAGATGTTTTGAATAGTTTCTAAGTGTTAATGAATAGAATAATTGGGTAAATAACCTTTTAAATATATTAGAAGTCATGGGTCCTAATTAAGGTAGGTAGGGAAATGTCTAGAATACCCTCACTTAAGTCTCTTAAAACCTCATCACAGGGATACAACTAACCCATATGAGTCATACCCTCCCAATACGATTGGTACCCACCACTCGTATCCAAGCCTCAATCTTAGATCAGATACTGTCCAGCATATGACTCATCTAACCAATCCATAACCACAACATACAATTCGAACACATAACCCGTATCCTTCGCAGACTAAAATACCAGGAGGATCAAACACTTCCCACTATATGAGTCCTTAATACAACTCATACCAAGTCCTATGAATCATACCCCTAAGTCGTACTCATTCCACTGATAAAAAACCATCCTACCAACTAACACTGGTCAGCATACGACACGACCATACCACTTATACCCCAACATACGGTTCGTACCCATGAGTCATATTGGTCCCCTAGAATAAAATTCCAAGAAATTTTCTAAGGGTCAAAACCAAGGATATTTCACAGCTAAATGCTCTTTACTTTGTTACCAATTCTTTCATAAACCTGGCATATCCATGCATATGCTCTAACACCTCAAGAAAAGGGATGTTCAAGCTCATCTATTTTAGCATATCAATGAATTTCTTGAACTTCTCTTTGTTCTTCTTTTATTTCAGTCTTATAGAAAAAGGTGGGGGTAATTAGGGAATTTTCTTTAATATAGGCTTATCGACCTTTCCCTCACCTTTATCCTTACCAATACTAACATCAACACCTGTCGCCTTGTCCGACTCCACAACAGCTATCTCAACAACCATAACACTATCATTCTTTGACACATCAATAATAGACAAAGATGGATCAATAGTAGACTTACCACTTTGAGTGATGATAGCTAGAAAATCACCGTCATTCTTTGGATTCTGAATTGTGTTGCTCAGAGTATACCCAACTACTTCTAATTCAAGGTTGCAGGGATCTGCCTAAACTACTATTATAATTATTTTATCACAGTTGCATGTGATTCAACCTTTTGGGTCAATCCTGAGATTTCTACCATAATTTCCTTAAGGCAAGTTTCCTGACTTTTCTAACCCTTAACAAGCTTGGACAACATTTCCTCCATCCTTAAATCAGTATCATGACTACTCGATGGAACATACCTGCTCCCCTCTCCTTCTAATAATCCTTTCTTCTATAGTTACCATCATGCTCCCTATTGCGATCTATGTATCTATCTCCATAATAGTTTCAAACTTGTTTTCCTTGACCCTTAGCTTATAAACCCACCAATTCTTGATCAGGATACTTAGCCTACTTTTCTAAGTCAGAATCATATAATCTAGAGGCTGCACCCTATAAACCTACCATATTTACCTTCTCAGAATTCACTATTACAAATTGCTTTATCAGCAACCCAATATCAGTTCTAAGCTACACAATCTCTTATACTACAGAATCATTACTTACTCTATGGTCGCCAGAATCCCCAATGGCATAAGTGCGAGCACCCCCTTTTCCTCCCGAGTATTCTATCCTCTATTAGTAAGAAAGATTTGGTCTAGAATATTAGATACTACTTCCAGCATAAATGCATAAATGCTTCTCCAGAGGTTGAATCTGTCATGGCTCTAGAACTAATGTTCAAGGCTCTATAAAATATCTCAAGCAAATTTGTCCTTGAAATACGATGATTGGTACTATGCTAAACTTTTTCTTAAACTAAAATAAAGCCTCATGCATCAACTCAGAATGTAACTTCCTGAAGTTCTATATCTAATCTTTTAACTACAACATTCTGGATGGAGGGAAGAAGCAGTATAAAAATTGCCTGCATAAATTATTCCAAGTAGTAATCAATCCTTTAGGAAGTTCCCCCAACCACAATGAAGCTATTCCAGTCAATCAAAAAGGGAACAACCTCACCCTGAGTGCCTCCTGATCTACCCTAGGTATAGTATAAGAAGTGCAAATACCAATAAAATTATAAAGATGCATATTTGCGTCTTCTGTAGCAAGACCACAAAAACACCTTTCAAGTTTAAGATCTGGATCATAGCACTAGTAATGTCAAACTTAACTCTTAGTTGAAAAGAAGGAAAAATTATAGCTCCTCGCTCAGCTATCCTCTTCTTTATTATATGGTGGTAAGTACTGGTATGTTGGGATCACTTGAGCTTAACCACCTTAAACTCTATCTTGATTACTGTTGAGTGCTACTTAATGGTCAACTCTCGATCTCTGCCTCACAAGATTTACCTTCTGAGCTATACGAAGGGTCTCAATTTTTCTCGTTTGGGTATCAGCTACTTCTTATAATAACTTCTCAGCTCTCTCATTAATAATATTTTGAACATTCCCAAGAGGAGGAGGCACCGAATTAGGATCATCCCAAACCCCTTCAAGTTGGTTGTCATGTACGTGTTCTATCATTGTATAATTTTACTGTAGGATTCTCTCTGGGTTTGGATGTAGTGATAGTAAGGGATTGCTTTCCTTGTATTAGGCATACATCAGCATACACTGAACCAAAAATAGAAAACAAAATCCCAAAAACTCTAGCAACTTTAATCAATAACTCAACACCATAATCCTTGGCAACACCGACAAAATTTTGATATCAACCAAATTACACCGCGATTGAAGGATAAAGAGGTCAAAGAAAAATATAGTAATGAAACAAGGTTGGGGTCAAATCCCAATAGAGAACGTGGAATTATATCTCTTATTTGTTGGAATGAATGGGTAATATAGAAAGTAAAGAAGGGGTTTGTAGTTTTAAATAATTAACAACAACAAAACTCAACTTTAGTTGTAATCAATCAGAGATGAACACTCGGACTATGTTCCACTTAGCTTCTTAATTTAGTAGGTTTGTCATTCTTTGATGAACTAACTGGATATCATGCATGCATAATTTGATAAGTTATGTACCATTAACTATCTTGTGGACTCATTGATAGATTTGACCCTTTACTTTTTGAGTCTCAGGATGTCGCATTACTAGCCCTTATCCTAGGTCCTAGTTAACTATTACCTTTTAAGTCTCAAGTTTTTACATGAAAGATAACCATCTTAAGTAGATAATGCTTATTAGCCTAGATCGATAATTAATCTTCATATTACTAATGCGTTATCTTTTCCTAATCCCTACTTCTCTTATGAAATATGATATACTAGGCGGAATCCTAACATTTGAAACTTCTAAGAAATCTATTAAACTGAAGATAACCATAATACATGCAAGAATATTAGTCATAACAACTTATCACTTCCCCTACTACGTAAATCCTCTAGGGTTCCTACAGCCCAAGCTAAGGGACTTAGACGCTTATTGTTGTGAAATGATATTTATAATTGAAAGCATTAAATAATATCAAATGATCAACAAATAAAACCTAAAGTATTTAATTGAATTATCACCCAAAATTAAGAACAAAGTAAACTTAAGATAGAAATTTGATCTCAGAATCAAATATATGTTTGTAAGTATCAAAAGTGTGTACACTAACTAAAAACATCAAAAAGGGTATATATAGAATACAAGAAAGCCCTAGGAAACCATTCTCTAACAAAAGAGGAAAATCAAGGTCGGTGTCCACTTATTGGACCACCTACGGACTGTAGGTGCTCTTATGAGATCTACTCTGACCGTAAGTGGCACGATCTTCTTTTATTGATCTTTTGAGCCTCTATTTCTCAAGTTCTGACACATACTCTGGCACCTACGCCCCGTAGTACATATGGGTCGTAGGTTATCACTTTGGTGGTCCAAAACTTCAACATTCACACTTTCTCCAAAATAGTTCCAAAACCTAATTTCCTACAAAACATAACACAAAACACATCATATCTAATAAAAATACCTAAATAACTTGCATATTTTTATTATTTTAAGCGTCCAAAATGCTATGAAACCCTAACACATCTCTCGTAATAATCTTAACCAATAAATCATATATATGGCATAATAATTTATGCATTACTTCCAATGTCATTCATCATAACCAATAAGTGCCAAGGTTTCTCTATTGCCTCAAAGGGCATTCTCTAAGCATTTACTAAGCGTATAAGGGTTTCAAGAGAACTAATCATCAATCTTGACTTAAGGTGGGTCAAAGAGAGCACTTCTAAATCCCCAAAATACATTTTATGGCAAGTTCTACCCCACTAGGCTAAGGTATCTAAATCCACTCTTAGATGTATAGCAAGCCACAATTTGACCTAAGGTAGAAATTTTTCTCAAGAACTTTAACAGGTCAATGGAATCAAAGGTAATCTTTAATAGTGTAAGTAACTAAGGACAAACTTACCCTAAGCATGGGTGTCTAAAGTGTTCTTACCAAACTTGAGTAATCTAAGGTATTCTTATGCTAAAAATGAGTAATGAATTCCCTTTCACCTAAGGCATAAGGAAAATAGGCCAAGTGTTCCAACTCTATGATCTCAAAATAGCCTAAACGGTTCAACTAATCCAAGTCTTGCATTTCATCAATCCAACACCTAAAACCCATCCCAAATCTAACATAATATCATAGGAATACTATGAGATAGATTAATGTAACAAGGGATAAGCCTAGCCTACCTCAACAACGAAAAATCTCAATAAACTACCAAACCACCACTTTTCCCTTTCGAGAAGCCTCCTCAAGATGCCAAGCTATCGAAAACTATTTACTCATCAATATGAGAATATTGATACCTATATTGCACCATTGTACTTTAGGTCTAAAAATCACCACAAAAACCCTATATGGGTCCCACTTATACAAATTGTATTTCCAATACCAACCTAACATTAATACAATCTCAAGGAATCATTACCCTTAAAAATTGGTGAAAACCAAGCTAAATTGGGGCTAAAATCAAGCCATAAGGGTTTTGGGGTTTTGAGTAAATAATCAAGAAATTTCACTAGAAGAGGGTAGATTCTTACCTTAAATTGAAAGATAATCGCAAAAATAAATGTTAATATTGCTTCCTAAGCACCCATAAGCTACAATTTTACTTAAGCTCTCTTTTTAGTTTTATTGCACTCAAGTAATGGATGAAAAATGGCAGAATTCGCGACTTTAGAGTCTATTTATACCCATACCAAGTCCTCGAGTCCCGCTCTCATAGACTAGGACTTGTGATCGCACTATTTTTGAGTTACACAGATGAGTTACGATTGCAACCTAAGCCCTAAAATCACACTACCATGATCACAACCCATCCTTGCAATAACAGCTGCACTAGAAGACAGCCAAACCTTAGAAATTCTTCCAAGTTTTTGTCAATCCCTCGGGATTCATCCAAAACCCTATACACATAAATGAACTATGTACCCATACCAAATTCAAAAATTATGGATGTAATGGAAACTCAAAATTCTTGTTCAAGGTCGTTTCACCTAAATATGGGTCCCATACCCATATATTATTTTCTCAACTTTCCAAACAATAGGTCAAAATAAGCCCAAGTGGCTCTAGATTCAAGCCAAAGGTCTACCCATCCTAAAATTGATATTTTAGAGCTACTAGCACAGTCAAAATTTATATTCGAGATTGTTTTATTAAAGTTTTTTCATGATGGCCATTTTAAACCAACGAAGACTTCTAAATAAGGAATTGGATCTATAAACCAAACGAACTGCCTGATGACTGAATTGCCAGTACCAGTAAGTCATAGATGACTTGGTGAAACTATAGAAAAAGCTCTAATAGAGAAAATAAGAAAACATACGTAAAATGACCTAAAGGATCATTCCACTACTAAAAGAACTTTCATCCCCAAAAGGTAAGGATTAGGATATACATAAAGTCTCAAACAAGTGAGGATACTGAGTCCAAAACTCACTCTCAATCTCCTAAGTGGAATCCTCAACTGGTGGTGTCTCCGGTGAACCTTATATACAGGAATCTCCCTAGTGTGCAACCTTTTAACATCACTAGCCAAAATGAGCACTACTCCTCCACAAAGGTTAAACTCTCATCCAATTGGACCGAGTCCTATATAAAAACATAAAAAGGATAAAAAATATATCATCACAACATAAAAACATGGAAAATTGGATGAACAATGGTAAAATCTAAAGGCAAAGCTAACTCATAAGCCACCTCACCAATAATGTGAGGAATCTCAAATGGTCTAATATATTTAGGACTGAGCTTGCTCTTCCTGCCAACTCTCATCACACCCTTCATGGGAGATACACAGAGGAATACATGATCACTAACTTCAAATATTAAGGCATAAAGCCTACAGTCTGCATAATCCTTCTGCCAACTTAGAGCCGTTCTTAACCTTTCCTAAATTACCCTAAGTCTATCCAATGACACCTTAAGAAAATTAGTTATGACACCCTGGATTTTTACCCTTAGAGAATTTCCTAGAATTTTGGTCATTAGACCCAATATGGCTTGTGGGTACAAGCCATATGTTAAGGTATAAATGGTATAATCCAGTCGTATGCTGACCAGTGTTGGCTGGTGGGATGGATTTTTGTTACTGGAATTGATATGACTTAGGGTTACTAGTCGTATTAGTGGGTACAAATTATTTGGTTCCTTAACTTAATCTTAGACTTGGTTACTTAGGTTGGATCTGAGTACAAGTGGCTCACCATGAGCCATAAGACAAGGTACGAGTCTTACCCAGGACTCGTATAGTGGACAGTGTGTAAATATTTCTTGGGTTTAATCTGCTAGTGGTACGGATAAAGGGTACGAATCGTATGCTTTATATACGACTTGGTTGGATGAGTCATATGCTGGACAGTACTGGATCCAGAGGTTGAGGATGGGATACAAGTAGAGGGTACCAATCGTATTGGAGGGTACAACTCATCATGGTCAGTCGTACCCCTGGGATGGGATTTTGTGCAACTTAAGTGGGGGTATTCTGGATATTTTCCCACTTGTCATAATAAGGTTCCATGACTTCTAACTTTCTTGGGAGATTATTTACCTTAATACTATATTTATTAACACTTAGAAACTCTTCTAAAACACTTTATAATTATCTAAAAAACTTTTGGGAAAGGAAAGCTAGGGTTTCAACTAGAGGTTAATTTGGGACTTGTCTTGGTGATCTCTTTCCATCATCATCTTGGTGTAAATCATGTTCTCTTATCTCATTGGTAATTCTAACTAAAGGTATGGTTTTATGAATGTTTTCATGATTTCATCGGTTGTATGATTTTGGTTTACGAATATGAATTGGGGGTTTTGATATTAAATAGGTGGTTATGGTTTTCAATGGTTTTCATTATGATTTATATGCATTAATGGTGGTTTTGGAAAATTGGATTATATTTGGAATGGTTTAATGGAAGTTGAAATTGGTTTTGGTTATATTATGCCCCCAATATGTCTGACAAAATTCCTATAATAATGTTTTTATTGCATCGAGTATTTTTAATGGAACTCTTGCTTGTTTTAAAACTTGGTAAAAGAATTATGCATGGTTTAAATGTCTTGGAAATTTAAATGGCTAAATTGTTATGCTTGTGGGGTACATGTAATCCCCTAAGTGGTTTAATATGGTAAATGGAAAGGCACTTAGAAGTCCCCTTGAACCTATATATGGTTAGCTATGGATAGTACTTGCAAATATAGTCGGTATGACGATACCATCATTTAATGGACTTGGTTAATAAATGGTAAATAGATTGGTTGGTTGTTTGGTAAAGGTTTTAATTGGGTAATAATGGCGGGATGTGTAGCAAAGCCATAAAAGGTGGAGGTCCCATGGGGACAAAAACTGGAAACTCATATTTGTCGATGTGAGTTTGGTCTCAGTGACTGTGTGCATGATGTAACCTTTATTTGGGGGATGTACTAGTCATCCCAGGTTTACTTCCCTAGTCGTGTGTCTACATGCACTAAGGCACTTTCAGCAGGGGAAGCTGAACTCATATAGCCATTGGGTAGATTAGGATGGCAAAGCTACACAGCCCAGGTAAAGGTTTTAAATGCATGCTAAAATCGGTATATATATATATATATCTTTGTGTGAATATGGATGGTTTTACTTGGATTTATAAATGGCATTATTTATCCTTATCTTGAGTTCATGCTAGCGATCGCTCACTAACCTATCTACTGCGGCTGTATACCCATTTTATGCAGGAATCGACCATTCTACTCCTTCTACATAGTGATTGACTCGGGGATCAATATTTATACTGAATTAGTGAGCTTCCAATCTTTTGAAAGGATCCATTTCATGTTATAGATATATCTAGAAACATTGATTTTATTTTGGATATTGGTTTTGGCCATGGTTGAGGGCATGTCCCAATCAAATTTTATTACTCTTTTGGTTAGAGGCTTTATAATACTGCTATGGGCTGGAATGGGCAAGATCGATATTCGTGTTAGCCTCGGCATTGAAATAAGTTTGTGGGATGATATCATTAGACATAATTCTCATTGTTCCATCGTATCTTATTTTGGGATTAATTATATTATATTTTGGAACATCTTTGGTTATGACCTAGTTTATGGCCTTTGGTATGGTTTCGTATGGTTGGATTATTGGTATAGGATGGTTGGACTCGGTTGGGTCAGTTGAGGTTGTAATCTTATCCCAGATTCTTCATGTGAGTTATTACACTATCTTGTTATATGCTCAAAATTCAGCCAACTCAGGGCAGGCGGCTGGAGGTTTGATTGGGTAATGGGGGTAGTCTCTCATCCCAATAGAACTTGTGATGCACAATATGACAAGGCCCCCAGTCCGTTCATGTAAATTTGGTATCAGATCCTAGGTTCATGGTCAGTTGGGATTCCATATAGTCATGTAGAGTAGAGTCTCTTTTTGGGATGTGTAGCACGCTATGCTTATAAGGGAGAGGCTACAACGCATTTAGGAATGTCTTAATATCTTGGTATTTAATTTTTAACCTTGGAGTATCAGTGCTTGAATCTTCTCTAATCCTTATTTGCTTGTCTTTCAAATCATGCCTCATATATCTAGAACACAAGAAAATTATTCGATCATCTCTAGGGATAATGCTGAAGGGGTACATCCTACTTTTGGGGTTCATCTTCGATCTCACAGTCTTATCCCTAATAGTTCTAGAGTTCCACCTATTTCTACTAGTTATCCTCAAGATGAGGTGACTAATTTGGAATTCCATCAGTCTATGTATGTTTGCTCAGATGGTCATTACTCAGGCTGATCATGGTATGACTGGTGCTTTGTCTACTGAGGCCACAAGGGTTGGCCAATTTATGAAGATGTGTCCTCCTATTTTTTTTGGAGTAAAAGTGGAACAGGATTTATAGGGCTTCTTGGAAGAAATGGAATAGATGTTTTGGGTGATGCAGGCTACCAATGTGGAGGGGGTAAACTTTGTAGCATATCAACTCAAAGATGTTGCATATTAGATGATGAAGAGTGGGATAGGGATAGGGGTGATATGGAAGAATCAATCTTGTGGGATACTTTTTCTAAGGCCTTCTTAGATTATTTCTTTCCTCAAGAGTTTAGGGAAGCAAAGATGGAGGAGTTTGTGAACCTCAAGTAGGGAAGGATGTCTGTCAAGGAATATGCCTTGAAGTTTCACCAATTATCAAGGTATGCTCCTACTTTAGTGGCTAATACATAGGCAAGAATGAGGAAGTTAGCTTCTGGGTTGACTCAAGATTTGATTTTGGAGAGCAAGACTGCCTTGCTGATTAAAGATATGGACAACTCTAGGTTGACTATTCATACGCAGTAGGTAGAGGATAAAAAGAGAAAACAGGTGGAGTTTGAGGATAGACAAGGTATGAGGAGCAGGTTTTTTTATCAGAGAGATGTACAGTCTCAGAGTGGTTGAGATGGTGGAAAATGGAAGAAAAAAAAGTAGGGGAATTCTGGTTCCTTGTCCTCTACTAGTGCTCCTTTCCAGGTGAGCGACAAGCGTCATCGAGGTGGTGATAATTTCTGCGCACAGAGTGCCCAATCTCAGGCAAGTAGAGGTCAGACAGTTTCTTTATGCCCTCCTTATTGATTCTGTGGTCATCCTCATTGGGGTTACTTCTATGAAGGAAGGGAAAAATGCTTCAAGTACGGCCAGGCAGACCATTAGCACAGGGATTGTTCAGTTAATAAGGTTTCTACGGGGGTGAATAATACACTTATGGCTTCATCTTCTGCTCCTACACCTGGTGGTATTGCATCTACTTCTGTTACTGCTCTTGGTTCTAGTGTTGGTTGGAATAGGTTGTATGCTTTGGCATCCCAACAGGAATCCAAAGGATCACCTGATATTGTTACTGGTACATTACAACTTTTCTGTCATGATGTCTATTGTTTGCTTGATCCAGGCTCCAATCTCTCCTATGTGACTCCTTATGTGGCTACATTATTCGGTTTTAATTCAAAAGTTATTTTTGGATCCCTTTTCTATTTCTACTATCTATAGGAGGTGTGTGGTATCTGTTTGTGGCAAGCAGACCTTTGTGGATCTGTTTGAGTTTGATATGGTGGATTTTGATGTCATTCTAAGTATGGATTGGTTGCACTCTTGTTATGGGTCCTAGGATTGTCAAACTTGTAAGGATGTCCTTAGGTTCCCTATTGAGCCAGTTATAGAATGAAAAGGTGGTTATTTATCTCCTAGGGGGAGATTTATTTTTTATCTTAAAGCTCAGAGTATAATCTCCAAAGGTTGTCTTTATCATATGGTCCGGATTAAAGATTCTAACTCGAAAGGTCCTATTTTCTAGTCAGTCCCAGTGGTTAATGAGTTTCCAGAGGTCTTTACGGATGATCTTACTGGTGTTTCTTTGAATAGGGAAATCGAGTTTGGTATTGATCTAGTTCCGGAAACTCATCCAATTTATATTACTCCATATAAAATAGCTCTAACTGAGTTGAGGGAACTCAAGGAGCAACTTAAAAATCTTCTGGATAAGGGGTTTATTCATCTTAGTGTATCTTCGTAGAGTGAACTGATATTGTTTGCGCACAAGAATAATGGTTCCCTTAGGATGCGCATTGACTATAGGACTTAAATTAGGTGAAAATCAAGAACAAGTATTCTCTTCTAAGGATAGATGATCTATTTAATCAGTTGCAAGGTGCCAAGTTATTTTCTAAGATAGATCTTCGATCTGAGTACTATCATCTAAAGATTAAGGAGGTAGATATTCCTAAGACAGATTTTCATACTCGATATGGGCACTTTGAGTTTTTGGTAATGTCATTTGGGTTGACTAATGCTCCAGAGGCATTTATGGATCTAATGATAGGTTTTTTGTCAGTGTTTGGATCTCTTCATTATCATGTTTATTAATGACATTTTGGTTTATTCGAAGAGTGGGGTGGATCATGCTAATCATCTCTATGTGGTGTTGCAGATCCTAAAGGAACTGTAGTTGTATGCTAAGTTCTCCAAGTGTGAGTTTTGGTTAAATGCCGTGACTTTTCTTGGTCATATTATTTCTTGTAAGGGGATCATGGTGGATCCACAAAAGGTTGTGTGGTGAAGAGGAGGCCTAGACCCACGACTCCATCCGACATACAAGGCTTTATGGTTTTAGCCAGGTATTATAGGCAATTTTTGGAAAGCTTTTCATTGATAGCCGCTCCTTTGACTAAGTTGACTCAGAAGAAGGTCACGTTTTCTTGGTTAGATGCTTGTGGAAAGAGTTTTGAGAAGTTAAAGAATAAGCAAACTTTATCTCCAATTCTGACTTTACCGAAAGGCAATGATGGGTTCGCAATTTATTATAATGCATCTCGGGTAGGTCTTAGTTGTGTGTTGATACAACATGGGAAGGTGATTGACTATGCTTCTAGGCAGTTGAAAGTGTATGAGTATCTATCCTACTCATGATTTGTAGCTGTTGGCGGTTGTGTTTCCTTTGAAAATATGGCAGCATTATTTATATGGTGTCCACATGGATATCTTTTCTGATCATAAGTGTGTACAGTATATTTTCACTCAGAAGGAGCTTAATCTCAGGCAGAGGAGATGGCTCTAGCTTCTCAAAGACTACGATATGAGTCTTCACTACCACCTAGGTAAAGCTAACATGGTTGTTGATGCTCTTAGTAGGTTATCTATGGGGAGTTTTTATCATGTTGAGGAAGGAAAGAGGGAATTGGTAAAGGACATTTTCCACTTGGCTAATCTTAAAGTTTGCCTCTTGGACTCCAAGGATAGTGGTGTGGTTGTGTAAGAAGTGGTTCGATCATCTCTTGGTACAAAGATTAAGAAGAAACAAGTGTTAGATCCTATCTTGATAAAAATCACAAGTGACGTTGGTAGGTAGAAGGTAATGGCATTTGAGATCAGTGGTGACGGTACTTTACGGTACCAAGGGAGGTTGTGTGTTCTTGACTTCGATAGTTTGCGACAAAAGATTTTGGCCGAGGTACATGAATCGCGCTATGTGGTTCATCCCAACTCAACGAAGATGTATCATGATATCAAGGAGATATATTAGTGAAATAGCATGTAGAAAGATATGGCTGATGTTGTGGCCAAGAGCGTGGTGTGTCAACATGTTAAGGTTGAGCACATGAGGCTAGGAGGGTTGTCTCAAGAAATTGATTTGCCCGAATGGAAATGGGAATTGATCAATATAGACTTGATTACCGGTCTTCATCGATCACGGAATCAATATGATTCAGTTTAGGTCATTGTGGATAGGATGACTAAGTTTGTGCACTTTTTTCCAATTGGACTACCTTCTCGGTAGAAGATTATGTTAAGTTGTATCTTTTGAAGATTATGAAGTTTCATGGGGTGCCTGCTTTGATTATTTCTCATCATGGCGCAGTTTACATATTACTTCTAGCGATCTTTCCAGAAAAGGTTGGGACAAAGGTGAGTCTGAGTATTGCTTTCCACCCGCAAACAGATTGGCAAGCAGAGAGAACTATTCAAACATTGGAGGATATGCTTTGGTCTTATGTGATTGATTATGGTGGAAATTGGGTTGAGCATCTACCTTTGGTGGAGTTTTCTTACAACAATAGCTATCATTCTAGTATTGGTATGGCCAATTTTGAGGAATTGTATGGTAGAAGGTGTAGATCTCCTATTGGGTGGTTCAAGCTTAGTGAGCTAGACATGTTTGGTCTCGATATGGTTTACCAGACTATGAAAAAGGTGAAGGTGATTTCGGATAGACTTAAGGCTACCCAAAGTGGCCAAAAGTAGTATGCAGATGTTAGGCATAGAGACTTGGAGTTTGAGGTTGGGGATAAGGTTGTCCTCAAGGTATCTCCCATGAAGGGAGTAATGCAATTTGGCAAGAAGGGGAAGTTCAGTCCCCGAAATATTGGTCCTTATGATATTTTGTGGAAGTTGGCAATGTTGCTTATGAGTTGGAGTTGCCTTCTAGCTTGAGTTTGGTTCATCCGATCTTTCATGTTTCCATGTTGAAGAAGTGCATTGGTGATCCTTCTTTGGTTGTTCCTTTGGAAAGATTGGCTTTCTTGGATTCTTTGTCTTATGAGGAAATCCCGATCGAGATCTTGGATAGGCAGGTTCGTCGTTTGCGGATCAAGGATGTGGCTTCAGTTAAGGTTCTGTGGAGGAATAATATGGTGGAAGAAGCTACATGGTAAGTGGAGGAGGACATGAATTCCAAGTATCCACATCTATTTTCTGCTCCTGGGATTTGTACAGAAGGTATGTTTTTTCAACACATCTTTATTTTCTGAGTTTGTTAAAGGAAAGATTAATATCTTTGCCTCTTTGTTTTCAAACTTTGTTAAAGATTGGGAATATATTTGATAATGCAAATGACTCATGCATGAAGTTATCCCTACCTTGTCCGTCATTCGGGGACGAATGTTCCTAGTGGGGGAGACTATAACACCCTGGGTTTTGACCCATAAAAAAATTTCCTGGAATTCTGGTCTCTGGACCCAATACTAATGGGTATGAGCCGTATGTTGGGGTACGGATAGTATGGTCCTGTCGTATGCTAACCAGTGTTTGTTGGTAGGATGGATTTTGGTCACTGGATTGGATATGACTTAGGGTTATGAGTCGTATTGGTGGGTACAAATTGTTTGGTTTCTTAACTTAATCTTAGATTTGGTTACTTAAGTTAGATATGAGTACAAGTGGCTCACCGTGAGCCGTAAGCCAGGGTACAAGTTGTACCCAGGACTCGTATGGTGGACAGTGTCTAAGTCTTCCATCACCAGAAATTGGGCCTATGGCAATGGACTTTTTGGCGACGGTTGCAAATTAATGCTATAGATATTCTATTTCAACGTTTTTAACTGTTGCCAAAAATAATAGTTCTATTACCACTATAACCGTTGTTATTGAAAATAAATCATTGAAATAGATGTATATATAACAACTCTTTTTTAAATCATCGCCATAGAAGCATCTATGGCAACGCTTAATGGAAAAAATCATCTATTAGATCACTTATTTTTAATTTCCTCCACAATATTTCACATAATTCCGGCAAAAACAAAACATTTTTCTCTCTGTTTCTTTGTTTCTCATCAAAGTATCAAAATGCTATTTCTTTCTCTTTCTCGTAAAAACCATTTTTCATAACCCATTTCTCAGATATTGTGTCTTTCTTGGATAACCCATAACCCATTTCTCTGATAAAACAGATGCATGGATCTATTGTATCTATGTAGGAAACATTACTTCAGAAATTTGGGGGTGAAATTGTCATAAAAGTGCCTCATATAACCTATTTCTCAGACAATCGACAATCGTTTTGCGAGCAAATTTAAATTTGGGGGTGAAATTAGAAATTAGAAATTAAAGAAATCGAATCTTGTTGGTTCTTATATTCTGTTCATTCCTTGCTCCTTTTATTTTCTTTGTTGGTCATGGACTTTACACCTCTACTTCACTTGGTTTGTTTATACGCCTCTCTCATTAAACTACTCTATTTGTGTTTATGGGGTTTCATTGTTTTCCATTTTCATGTTTATTTCACTACTGAAAATTGTTAGGGGTTTCATTGTTTTCCATTTTTGTGTTTATTTCACTACTGAACATTGTATCTATTATGTGCATACTTTGTTAAATTGGTCAATCAGATGTGTTTTAGTGAAAATTTAGCTGGGGTTGATAAGTTTCTTTTGTTAACTGCATAATTTGATTATAATATGTATTCAATTATATTTCAGTCTTGGGACTACTTTGGACTATCTTCTTGAGCCGAGGATCTATTGAAAATAACCTCTCTACCTCTGAGGTAGAGGTAAGGTTGGCATACACTCTACCCTCCCCAAACTCCACTTTGCAGGACTATATTTGGATGTTGTTGTAATCATGTCTCGGTTCCATGTTTAATTGTATACTTTTGGAAACTGTCAGTTCTTATCAGGTGTTATATTTAAATGTCAAAGTTAGTTTTTAAATTTGCCATATTTGCTGCATTTCCTTTGCTTTGGTAATAGTTGTTGCCTTTAGATTTTGTCTGTTTAGCATGTGTCATTCTCACTGCCTAACAAGCAAATGATATAGCGAGCATACGTATTGGTCGTGTTTTTTGTTTCTTCACCTAGTTTTTCTTTAAGGTTCAAAAGGTAGTGCAGTAGAACCATGTCTTGTATCTCTCTACCTTGAATTGAGAAGAGAGCTTGCATCTTGAAGTGGAAGTTTTAGAGGATATCAATGTTTTGATAAAATTGGGATGTTAAATTTACCTTAAGAGGTTACAGTAAGTTTAGTCATGTTAGATTTTATGGGGTCTTTTAAAACTGTCATAGATTTATACACCTCTAGATACAGTTTTCTCCATTTTAATTGGTAGATATTGTGTGCACTGTTGATTATTGAGAGATCGTGCAAGCAATTCAAAGCATTCAAGAAATTCATTTTTACGAGAGTTCAAAGGATGTTTATCTGAGAGTGAAACAAACAAGACAAAGATGCATTAGTCTCTATATCATTGTTTTGATTCATTGTGTCTGGTACTAGTTCATTTGACATAGGCTTTCAAGTTGTAACCATTTGCTTATTCATAAGTATCTGAAGGTTGTTTTTGTTGATTAAACAATTTGTTTTTCAAGTGGGTGGTGACTTTAAGGGAGTATAACAGTCGGGTGACTGTTGGAGTAATGCTTAGAGTTTAGTCTTAGATTGCAGGAGTTGTAATATGAGTTTTGGCTAATTTCGTTTAGTTTGGATTTAGATTAAAATCCTTCGATAGTAGGTTATGATTTTTACACTTTTTGAGCTGAGTAGTTTTCCACGTTAAATTTTGTGTTCATTATTACACTGTACTTTATATTTTTTAGTTGTTTAAACTAAATATTCATAAGAATCAAGTTCTAAGGAAAATTTTAGGAGTGAAGAAAATTTGGTACGGCCTAATTCACACACACAACCCTCTTGAGTTGTGAAGGTGCACTAAACTAACAAAGTCAAAAGCTAAGTTCCCATAAGGTAAAAGGATGAGGATCTATTCCCCTTCAAAAAATCATAAAGCAATCACATATTTACAATCTCAAGCTTTCAGGTATAAGACTTTTGTTGCATGTAATCCGAAAATAGATAACTAAAAGTAAGATTTTGTATATGTTGCTTTTTAATGGATGCTTTTTGCTCTTATATGTTTATGGTTTTGCATGTTTAGTTTCATTATTGATAATTGTTGTTGCACGCATAAGCATTTGATGTTTTAAAGTTAATAGATATATATAGATTACCACTTTATCCACTATCCAAACTTAATAGTACTAATTAAAGAGACAAATTTTGAAAATTTTCAACTACACGTGTACATTTTCAACAATACGTGTACATTTTCAACTTCGAGTTTACATGTTCAACTGCACATGTACTTTCTCAACTATACATGTACACTTTATGAGATGAAGGTAATTGTTCACCCACACCATCACACCGACTTGTCACCATATAACCGTCTAGCTAAATGGACACCTTTCTATTCACAATTGTATTCATTGATTTTTTGCAAAGCATCATCGAGATCAATATACTTGGAGAGGTACTTCAAAGATGTCCTGGTTGATTTTGGTTACACCTTTTCTGGAAAAAACTACTTAATCTTAGTGTTTAATAGCTATTGTCCATGGATTGTTATACTATAGTAAATAAGGTGTTACCATGATGAGTTTTCTATTTTTTCAAATGAAAATGCACGTAGTAAGGATTCAAGTCTATTTTTTGCCTATTAACATGAAATGTTATTAATTTTCTTATTTTTTTCTAGTGATTTTGTATAAGAAGTCATATACATTGTTTTGACACATAGCTAACTTGCTTTTCCAGGTAAGATGGCACGTTAGACTCAATTAAATTATGAACCAAAATGTTTTATTTGGTAGTGTAAATGTAGTGTGGTTCAAGAGATGAGGTACTATTCAATAGATTTCTGCCAGTCTAATATTACCCAACTAATTTCAAAATCACATCGCATAACATTTCCAACTTTTCCATATTGCAGGAAGCCCATACTTAATGGAATCCATTCCCAGCTGCAGTGATAAGAAATCTTTGAAGATGTGTTTTTTCATTGATAAAAGGGTTGGTTAAAACATTCTCTACCCCTAAATATCAACTACTTTAAAGTGTCTAGTGAATAGCTATCAATCATATAGTCAAAATCTTCCAAATCTATATTTGTTGCAATGGACTTGAATTCGACAAACGTGTCTCTAGTTCTTACTAATCCTTCACCATTGAACAAGTCCAGATCGGGAATCCACTCTAGTTTCTTTCCTTATTCACAATCTGGACCTTCATTCTCCACTAGTGTGTTATCGATTCCTAGAAAAAAGACACCAAATCTTTATGATGGTCGATCCAATAGTTGGATTGAGGCAATGCAGTCTTCTTCACCTCCTAGGAAGAAGATCCTGAAGGAAGTAACCATTGATGTTTCTTTAGATGATCCTGATATGGCTTACCTTTCTTGGATGGTATGTTAAGACTTTTACCAAATGCGCACCGGTCTATTTATTTCCGTTTTCACCAAGCTTCTTACGTTCTTTTTCCAGATCAAGTATCCATCAGCATTCAACGACTTTCAGTAAATTATAAAGCAAGCAAGGAATAAATAGCTAGTGATTTTCTTAAATTATGATAGGACTCTTTATCCTATTATTAATGAACCTAACCGTGCTATTATGTCCAATGAGGTAAATCAAACTTTCATATGCAAGTAATATGCTTTATCGAGAGATGTTCACATAAAAATAATATATTCTGCAGATGTGTTCTGGTGTCTGTAATGTTGCAAAGTATTTCCCAACAACAATCATCAGTGGAAGAAGACTTGATAAGGTTTTAGCTTAATTAGTAATTTCGTTCGTTATCAATGTCTAAATATTTACATTTTAAATCTCCTTTCATTTGCAGAAGTGATTTGTCATTATTATTATTTCAGGTATATGAGCTGGTAGGTCTGCCCGAACTCTATTATGTCGGTATCCACGATATGTATATCATGCTACCAATTGAAAATACGTTGGCTACTAATGATGCAAATTATATCAAAGCTACTGACCAGCAGGTATTACTTCAGTTGCTTTAACAGATTATTTTCTTTCATTCATTCTGTTGTTACATTGTTATCTTGGTCAATAGCTTAAAGCTATTTTTATCGACCTTTTTTTTAGCACGGCAAGGAATTCAATCTATTCCAGCCTACTTGTTAATTTTTATTAATGATTGATAAGGTGATTTAGAATTTACCTCTAAAAGCATTTCAAACCAGCAGATGACTATTTTTCTCGGCTAGAAAGAAAAAAGTTATTTACAAATGTTTACTTAACTTACTTGACTACTTTGAAGGTTTTTAGAACCCTTGTCGAGAAAACTAATGATATTAAGGGTGCAAAAGTTGAGAACCATAAGTTTTGTACCTGTGTGAATTACCATAATGTAGATCCAAAGGCGAGTGCCGGCTTTATTTATTGTTGACTGAGGTTTAATATGTTAAAAAATAGAACAAATATTTAATGATCTTCGTTTTGACTACAAAATTGGTTTGCCATTGGAGAATATGTCGTTGATTTCTTGAAAAGCTACCCTCAGCTACGGCTAACTCATGGATGGAAGGTAAATTTAGTGTCTTCCATGCACTCACTAGTTTGGTATTAGTATAAGTTGGTTAGGATTTTTGATTCTTGAGGACCTTTGGTGTGGTAAAACAAGAATAAATAAGTACGGGAAAATATTGAGCCACCATATTCTTTTCTACAATGAACTCAGATAAAAGAAGATGAGGAGAGAGAGATGGAATGCTTCTTTGGAAGCACTTGCCTGCAAAGAAACAATGAAAGACATTGTCCCACCTTTTGGGTAAACGTGGAAAATTAATTCATTATCTTACTTTAGATGATAAGATATACGCAGACCTTACCCCCACTTTGTAAGATAGAGATGTTTGCGGTAGACCTTTGGTGTACAATAATGAATTATCAAAATGACATCACTAAACATAAATAGACTAAAGATTGTGTGAACACAAACTTTTTGATGAGCATGGACCACTAAGTACATGAAAATCTCCATATACTGCCACAAATATATGCACACAATGATAAATATAGATATCAAAAGATATGTGAAGCAACTGCTCTTCAAATTCAGCACTCTCCATTTCTTCAAGTTCTACTTGCAATTAATCCTCATCTGTCACGACCCAAATTTTCAGATTATGATGGCGCCTACCATAACCCACCAGTAGGCAAGCCATCTGTTGTCCGAAATGGCTAGTAGCAGACTACTCAATAACATAAGGAAAAGAATGTGGAATATATGAAATAAAGATTATTACTTAGATGAATCCTAAAACCTGGTGGTATCAGTACAAGAGCTTTTAAACATAATAAGAGTTCAAAAGTGATATATCAAGGAGAAATACACCGATTCAACTTACCTCTGAATACAACTTAGAGGCTAGTCTAATACATAGGAGAGAGATAAGTAATACTCCGCACGACAGGAGCTCACTCTAAGTCTCCGAATCAGGTCTACTCCATACAATGCACACATCAAAGGCGATAACCTGTACTATGATCTGCAGGTTGCAGAGCTGTAGTATGAGTACCAAACAAATGGTACTTAGTAGGCAAATACCAACTGAGCTCCAAAGATAAAGTAGATAAATACAACATAAAAACAGAATGGAAACTATAACCAAGAGTCCATAAATCATGTAATAAGTCAATGAGAATAGCAAGGGACAACTATCCTATTTATTTCCAAGAGTCTAACATAATAAGTCTAAGAAAGTATCAATGTGAACTATCCTATTCCAACTACATTCAATAGATGCCAATGCTATACCGTATATCCCAAGTAAATATACAAATAAAGAGCGAAAGAAAGATATATTGTAATATACAAGGCGAAGGAACGACTATACAATATGAACAATGAAGGAAGGGATATACTATAGTGCCATTGCTTCATATAGCTAGATATATATATATATATATATATATATATATATATATATATATAATACATATGAATAAGAGGTTCTCTCAAACATAACCTATATCATCGTGTTCTTATTTTAAGACCTCATTATAATACTATCATGATATAAATACTATCATAATTGCAGATTCTAATCTTCATGGCTAGACATGAAATACTAATGCATAATAATGCAATCATAAAATAGGAGAGGCCAAAGAAATATGATACGAGAAAAAGGGCCATCATAGATTTTGATGACATCATTCGAGGCCCATACATTAAGATTCAAGCTTTGGTCATATTGAGGGTACAAGGACATGCATGGAGGACTCGTTTTGATCTTACAATAGAGCAAAACCATGTTTGGAAGATTGCTTGGGACTTGTGTTGATGCCTACCAAAGGGTTCTAAGAGGTTTCACAGTTTGAAGCTTGAAAAAGAAGGAGGGACCACGACTTTGGAGCATTGGAAGGGCGGCCTTGGAGTGTAAACACTCATTAAGGGTGTTTTAGTCTTTTTGTGCCTTTTCTTTACACTCTATAGGAGCCCCTTTTCATTAAGGGTATTTTGGTCTTTTATATAATAAGCTATAAATAGACTCTTTAGGTTTATTTTCTCATTAGTTGATTATTGATATTTGAAAAAATTCTTTTTCTCTATTTGAGAGTGTAGTTTAGGGTTTGCAAAAGCCAAGTAGTGTAGGGCTTGGAAAAGCCATTATTGATCATTGCTTAGAAACAGTGGTTGTAAGGTGGAGTTCATTCCCTTAGCGGTCACCATAAGAGTTTGGTGTTGTTATTGCAGATCTTAGGGGTCTTATCGTTTGATACACAGTTTGGTTCCTATTTATAGTGATCTCGTATGTCAAGTTATCTATCTTACTTTATTCCATTTATTTGTTATCTTTTTTCTCTTAGTCTTTATCTCTTTAGGTCATTCTCTTATCATTTGGTATTATATCCATGTATTAGAGTTGTTCCCACAACTATAAGTCTTGGATTATTGATTACCTTGAAGATTATCAACAAAAAAGAGTGTAGAAAACAAAAATCTCACAAAAATATTATTAACCCTTTTTTGTGTTTGGAAAGAATTTTATAACTTAGATCTACTTAGATTTTGTGTGTTTTTTTAGTTTCTAGTGCTAGATCCTTGTTCCCTAGCACTAATAGAGTCTAGATCTAAGATTTGAGCAAGATCCGGGTTGTTTTAAGCATTCCACCATTGTTGAATTTGTGTTTGAAGCTTTTGGAAGGTGAATTTCGTGTGGTGTATTGTGAGTGTGACATTTTTGGACTGATTTTTTGATATTTGTGTCTGGGTTGGCAAAGAGACCTTAGATCTTCAAGAAAATTTAAATTTGGAGGTCATTTGCCTCGTGGTCAACATTGGTCAACACTTTAATATTCTTGGTGTTCTTCCTCATCTTCATATCTTGTTGAGGAAAAATATTTAAAAGTGGGTGTTTGATCTTGAAAATGAAGGAAAGAGAGTGTAGTACTTGTTTAAGGAAATTTCCAAGCACCTTCCTAGTCATCCAAAAGAAAGAAAACAACAAATTGGAAGGAATAATCAAGTACAAGTGTAAGTACAAGTACAAGTACAAGGGGGGACCAATTCAATTCAAATTCATTTGAAGCTTGAAAAGGCTCCAAAAGCCTTGCAATTCCCCCCCAAAATTGAATATACACTCTTGGAATTGAAGGTCGGCCGAAACCCAAAGTGAAGAACACAAAAAAGTGTAAATTATCAGCCAATCACAAGATGCCACATCATCACTTTGCACACCCATATTTTTAGCTAAAATTTTTAGATTCTTAGTTTCTATTCTTGTTTCTTAGTTGCATTTTTGTTGATTCCATCACTAATTGACAAACTAGTAACTATCTACTAGGTTGTGAATTAATTTTGAGTCCTTTCTTCATGTTTTCGTTCTTTGTGTGCTTTTCTCATTTTGATTCATTGAAATTCTTTGTTTCAAGTTCGTAAGTAGATTTTTCTATTTTATGTCTTGAGTCAATCAAACAAGAATCTATTCTAGCCGATAAGTAGTGATTGACACCTTATTAACTACCGGAGTATAGGCAACTTTTAATATTCGCCGCTCTAATTGTAAGGATCACAAAGGTGAGTGTATACGAGTGTTGGTGAGGAGATTTTACTACTAATCTTGTTTTTTCATTTTGTAGGTACAAGGTGATATAAGGGAAATATGTCTTGGCAGCCTCGGATTATTGTGACTATAAAATGGGAGACTATGATTGTAGTGAGGGATTTTATGGCTATGATTATGTTGGAGATTATGGGGGCTAAGAATATAGCCATGATCAAGACATGGGCAGAATTGAGAGTTATGGTTTTGAGGGAGAAAATGAGGTGAACGAAGTTCTTAGTGCTTATGGCGGATATGGAGATGATGTAGGGCCTTGTGATGGTTCTTATGATGAAGTTGGGGCATGTGAGGAGTCTTACACTTCCCACTCCGAACCTAGAATAGGTGTAAGGTATAACCTCTTCCTTTACAAAGCTTATGAGAGCCATGGTGAGAGTGCACATATGGAGCATGAAAATTTATATTCTTCACCTTGTAGTACATCTTATCAAGGTCGAAGTGGTGTGAATGGCTATACTAGCTATAGTATAGGTTGTCCCATGAGAAGAAGAGATAATACATCTCCAAGGACGAGGGGTACTCATGTGCCCATGGTTTGTCCTAAACTCTACAATGTTGATCCTAGGAGAAGTGTTCACTCTGGAAAGGTAAGCATTTATGAGGTACTGGGCTGCCTTCTTGTGCTTGCTGATTGGCGCCATAAGAATTACATCCACCCATGGTTGACTATTTGTGGTTGTTTTAAGAACCTTTACTTGTTTCATATTCCTTGGATGGATATAAGGTTATCGAGAGAGTGAGGATTGTCTTCACTCAATTTGAATACTATGAGGAAGTGTGGTGTAATATCTTCCCCTTGACACCAGGTCATGTATGCTTGGGTGCCGATTGGTTTTCATAACATAGAGTTCCAAATATACTAAATTGGCCTAAGGTAATAGTATACCATTGGGGAAATTCTCTCTTTACCATAATTCTTCCCAAACCTCAAAGAGATGTGATCACTTACTTCAAGACGAATAATTATGAAAGAAAAGATTGAGAGGAGTAAGGGTATGTAAGGTGGAAATCCAAGAGTGGAAAAAAGAGAGGTTGTGTTGAGTGATGTGAAGGGGTTGCCACCAAACTATGCTAACTATGTTTGTCCTTCTATTTCTAAGGACATTTGTGTAGGTACAAACATGGAAAGGAGAGGAACACAAGGAAAAGGAGAAGTTGCTACCAAAGCATGTGGGAAACCTTCACACCATGTCAAAGAATAATCTACTCAAGAATTTCAAGGTAAAATGGCTAACTCTTACACTTTTGTGCATATGAATGATAATTGTGTGTCTAGTAGCCCATTGAGTGTGAGTAGTAGCTTACCTATTTATGAGTCTATTGATTCCTTGCCTCTTGTTGATGATGTACTTGTTGTGAGTGTGGATACACTAGTTGATCCTATTGATGACTGAATTGACTCTTCTTGTAAGATCAATTTAAGTCCACCTAGTGTTGAAGACATTGTGTTGAATGATAATACATCATCTATTAATTCTTTGATGCTTGATGATGATTCACATGTTGTGGATGTGGATATACTGGTTGATCCTATTGATGACCGAATTGACTCTTCTTGTAAGATCAATTTATGTCCACCTAGTGTTAAAGCTAATGTGTTGAATGATAGTACATTATCTTATGGGAACTGTGTTGATCAACTTATGTGTGAAATTGTCCACAACTAGAGGATTTGTGTGAGGATGTTGAAAATATTGATCAAATAAATAGGAGTGACCCCTTTTGAATGACCTCTAGTGAATGTTCTACTCTAGGTTTTGCTCATAGAGATAATCATGTGCTTGAAACATCTTTGATACTTATTAATGATCTTGTAGAGAATGGATTTCCATGTTCTATATCCTCTTCATGGATAGATCCTTCTCTCTTTAAGGACAATATCTTATTTGAAGATGATAAGTTCACTCTTAATGAACCTAGTGGTGAGAATGAAGTTGAAGGTATAGCTTTTCTTGAAAGATATAGCCTATATACTAACCCACTATGGTGTGACAACATTTCTCCTAAAGATGGAAATCTTTTCTTGAAAGATGAGAGTACTCTTAAGGGTAAGGAATGTGTAGTCTTGGAAAGGAATGGTCAATTGGGTGATGATAGCTTTGATTTGCTTGAATGTTTAAGAAACCCAATAGGCGATTGTTCTTTGAAAATTGATCGTGTTTGTGATCCTTTGTATGATACCCCACCTATGCTTGATGACTATGATGATGAACTGCTTGCTTCTTGTGAATACTTAAGTAATAATCCATTTGAATTTGATTATGGTGTTTGTCTACTTGAGGGTTCTTCTATAAAAAAAAGTGTCCATTTCTTTGAAATTACTCTTTCTTATACTTTGTGTGACCTTATTGTTGAGAGTACTCATGGTGATGATTTTGAAACTAGTAGTGAGTACATACATAAGGACACCTCATCTGAAGTTGACTTTAGTAATACCTTTCTCTACTCTCTATTTATTGTTGATGATGTGTATGCTAATGTACAGAGTGTGCTTTTTAGATTGGGTGAATCCTATGGGGTAAAAGAGTGTTATATAGACCCATGTCTATGGCCATTCTTTCCATTTGACCCCTATGCCAAATGTGGATATAATGATGTTGGCACACCCAACTTGTTGCTTGGTCTACATGACAAGAAAAGTGACATTCTTAAAAACCCAAGGGCAAATGTGTCATTGTCTCCTTGGGGTAATGCTGCTAAATGTGCATCCTTGCTTGACACACTTGTGCTTAAGTTTCATGATTCCCAACTTGTGGATGCCAAGTTGATACTTTACTTGAAAGGAAGAGGTCATATGTGCTTAAGTGACTTAAATCCATCCTTGTGTGCTTTATGTGCTATACCTTTTGGGCCAAATGGCATTCTTATAGATGATAGCGCCTTGGATGATGCCTTTACACTTAATTCCTTCCTATACTACCTCTTTTCCTATGATGACATCCATACTAGTTTTGGATTTGTATTATGTAGAGGTAGGGAACTTGTTGGTTGGTCCACCTGTTTGAATGACAATGATATGTGGATTTGGTGGACTTTAAAATCAATAGTGGCACCACTTTGGATGAGTACACTTGAAGAGGTAATGAAACAATTGCATCTTATGGTTCCTAAGATAAAGGTAGTCTTACCTTTTGGATTTAGTGATACCATTAAGACCTTTGTAGTTTCTTTATCTCTTGATACTTGTCATAGCCATCTTCTTTGTGACATTTTCACTAAGTTTTTCATGACTAAAATAAAGGATTCATGGTTATATTTCAAGTGTGTACCCCCTTGGCATGATGATGTTATTTGTTGTACTAACCCTAACCCTCATGCCATGAAGATGTTGTGATTGTTTGTCCTTTCTTTGATTTTGCAAGGTGTGGATTCAAGGTCGAATCTTTTTCAAGAAGGGGAAGATGATACAAGCCAAAGGGCCATAATAGCTTTTGATGACATCATTCGAGGCCCATACATGAATATTCACGCATTGGTCATATTGAGGGTACAAGGACATGGATGGAGGACTCGTTTTGAGTTTACAATGGAGCAAAACCTTGTTTGGAAGATTGCTTGGGACTTGTGTTGATGCCTACCAAAGGGTTCTAAGAGGTTTCACATTTTGAAGCTTGAAGAAGAAGGAGGGACCACGGATTTAGAGCATTGGAGGGGCGGCCTTGGAGTGTAAAAACTCATTAAGTGTTTTTTAGTCTTTTTGTGCCTTTTCTTTACATTCTATAAGAGCCCCTTTTCATTAAGAGTATTTTGGTCTTTTATGTAATAAGCTATAAATAGACTCTTTAGGCTTATTTTCTCATTAGTTGATTATTGATATTTGAAAGACTTTTTCTTCTCTCTTTGAAAGTGTAGTTTAGGGTTTGGAAAACCCAAGTAGTGTAGGGCTTAGAAAAGCCATTATTGATCCTTGCTTAGAAAATGAAGTTGTAAGACAGAGTTGATTCCCTTAGCGGTCATCGTAAGAGTTTGGTGGTGTTATTGCGGGTCTTAGGGGTCTTATCGTTTGATACTCGATTTGGTTCCTATTTCTTGTAATCTTGTAAGTCAAGCTATCTATCTTACTTTATTGCATTTGTTTGTTATCTTGTTTCTCTTGGTCTTCATCTCTTTAGATCATTCTCTTATAAACATACCTCAAATCCCGATACCGGATCAATGACCAATCTGTCATAGCTAGCCATAATAATGATCATAACAATATTAATAACAACGTTAATAACCGATTACTTCGGACAACCAAATACCTAGACGAGCCTATGTGTACCCTCACCGCCCCAGACTCGGAAGGTTCAATCAACACACAACAATACAAGGAATATTATTCACCCATGCTTATGCAACTATCCCATATATGCTAATAGACATAGGTGCATACTGGTGATAGTCGATGCGCATGCAAGAATGAATGCAAGGTACACAATTAATATCACAACTCATCATAACCGTCATCATCATGACCATCATCATTGTAATAAACCTCCACCTTGTCGGGTATCAACGTATGATCATAATAGTATCATCCAGACTCGAACTGGGTATCAATGTCATCATAATATCCTCCGGCCTTTTGGGGTATCAAGATCATCTCAATAGTTTTTTTCGGACTCGAACCGGGTATCAATATCATCATAATATCCTGCGGTCTTGCTGGGTATCAATATGTCATCACAATATCCTCTGGTCTTGCCGGGTATCACTATGCCATCACAATATCCTACGGCCTTGCCGGATATCAATATATCATCTTAACTATCAACACATAAATATAGGCATATAATAGATATATAGACGTAAGCCGATATACTCATAATCATAATATCGCAAAGATAACTATATTATCATTATATTCTATCTGCTCATTATTAACTATCCAAGACTCATTATTATACCGCTAGTTTACTAATCATCACATGATCTCTAGTTATCAATCTAGCCGATTCTTCACATAATCATTAATCATGGAATAACAACTAACCATTAATCAATAATTAGCCAAACCTAACGTCTAGTCAAGGTTCACCATTAAACCATAATTGTCATCTATTCACTATTCATCATTTACCAACTAAACATCTTTTATTAACTAACACCAATCAATATCTAATACTATTTACCAACTAATCCTCATTAATAACTAGTTCTCATTATTAGCTAGTCAGCATCAATAACAAGGCATCATTATTAGCCAGGCATCATTATCACTAGCATCCCTTAACACCTAGCAATGTTGACCATATTATCCTCACTTAACAACTAATCAACATTATAACTTGTTATCAATAGCCACATATCACTACCATCGATAAACCCAACTTCATAGCCACGTATCAACCCTAGTCGTTAGCTACCATATTACTAAGCAAGGCTCATTAACTAATGTATTTAGAATTCTAAGCATCAAGTACTATAGTCACCTAATAGACAACTAGTTACCACGTAGCTTATACCATAATTAGGAAGAATAGTCATAAGATTGTATTCAACTAGAATCATATCAATAACCGATATAATAATCATGAATATATCAAATCTATGCATGCCTTCACTAGTATTTAATCAGTGAAATCATAAGCAACATAACACACCTTCCTCTGTCCCATACCTGAGATATGTGTATACGTGCACACACATATATATATTCATGAACTGTAGTCGCATCCTCAAAAAGGATAAACACTTACCGGATGTCCAATCGGTATCATCTATCGACCCTCAACTCAATAATATGTTCGAAATAATCACAATATCATCATCATGGCCTTCAGCCCATATACATATCCGAAACTCATCTCTATAATCATATTTATAAGTCGTAGCATATCTATAATCATCGCACATATAAGAGGCATCTCACATCTAGGAGGCATAATATCAACAAGCATATCACCTCTATTATACATCTCATATCTATAGGTTATACATCATGACCAAGAGGGAAATCATCTCTATAAGCTCAATAATCATAACTAAGAGGAAAATCATCTATATGGGCCAAATATCATAACTAAGAGGAAAATGTATCTCTATGGGTCAAGTATCATAACTAAGAGGAAAATGCATCTCTATGAGCCAAATATCATAACTAAGAGGTAAATTCATCTCTATCGGACAAATATCATAATAAAGAGGAAAATGGATCTCTATGGGCCAAATATCATAACTAAGAGGAAAATGCATCTCTATGGGCCCATTTTATCACATCATTTCTATAAGAAACAACATAGCTATAACTCATAAGTCATAATCTGAGGAACATCATTACAATTTATCAATTCACTAAGTAAATCTCATAAATAAGGCTTATTAGTCTCAACTACGCCTACTATCCGCAACTAAGCCCACAAGGGCTAACACAAATTTAGGCCTAAGTGGGCCGGACAATCCCACTTCTAAACCTCAATTTCCTTAATTAGGTACACTATGCCCCACACTAGGCTAAGATATTTAGTTCAACAACTAGATGTCAAGTAAGCCACATACAAGCCTAAGATAGGAACTTCAACTAGAAATAAGGGCGCTATAGTCAATTCTATCCAAATTACTATTCCAAGAATACCACACTAGACCAATGAGATCAAATATACTAATAATGTTTCTATCACTAAAACTACATCCATAATCTAGCAATGTATCAAATCATTCTACAGTTCAATCTAAACTAGGGAGAAGGCAATAAGAGTCCACAAGGTTATAAACTAACTATCTTACGGGTCAAAGACCATCATCGAATTTTCCAAAATATCAATAATCAAGACTAAGCTATCTTACTCATAATCATTCCTAACATTCATATCCACATGCAATACACATCATACATCATCTATGAAGGAAAGTAGATAGGAGCCTACCTTAAGGCTAAACTGTAAAATCACACTTCAAGCACCACATGCTCGTCCTCACTTCACACAATCCTCAAAATGCCATCACACTATCAAAAATATAATCTACTTATCAATATGAGTCTAACGATACCCATATTGCACTATTGTGCTTCGAATCCAAAAATGATACCAAGAACCCCAAGTGGGTCCCACGTACGGAAATCACATTTCCGAGGTCAATCCAATGCTCATACATCACCCAGGAATCATAACCCTTAATTAATGGGTGAAAACAAACCAACTTTGGGGCTAAATCAAGCCCTAAGTTAAATTGGAGTTTTGGGTCAAGAACTAAGAAATTCACCAATAAAGTGATGAAGTCTTACCTTAATCCGAATGATAATCATGATAAAAACATGTTTACCTAGCTCCATAGACATCCACAAGACTCAATTTTGAGTTATTATACCCATTTAGGGTTTTAGACTCTCAAAGGTGAATGAAGAATCCCTAAATTCGCGACCTTGGGGTTTGTTTATAGATCCCTTCGGTGAAGAGACGCGGTACCCTGTGATAGCAAAGTCAAAAACTTATTTTTGACCCTCGAAACTCATCAGAAACCCAAAATATATGATCCAATAGTGAAATTTGAGTATAAACCACAATTCAAATCCATTGGAATTATCAAAACTTCCATACAAGGTCGTTTCGGAAAAAAGTTGGGTCCACACATATAGTTCCGATTTTACAACTTTTCGTCTAATAGGTCGAAATATGCTCGGGTGTTTTGAAACCCAAACCAAAGGTCTACCTAGACTAAAATTGATATTTCGGATCTGCTAGAACAGTAGAAATTTGCATCCGAGATTGTTTCTAAAAAGTTTTCGTTCGATGGTCATTTGGAATCAGCGAATACTTCAAAATAGAGAATTTCTAAAAATCAAATAAACTGTCCGGTGACCGAACCATCAGTCCCAGAAAGTCATAAATGACTTGGGATAGCTATGGAGATGCTCAAACAGAAGAAATAATCATAACTATGGAAGATGACCTGAAGGGTCATTACAATATCTACTACTAAAAGGACTTTCATCCCCAAAAGTCAACGAATAGAAAGAATATCAAAAGCTCGAAGGGATGAGGTATTGGGCCCGCATGCTCCAATCATGACTTCCCAAGTAACCTCCACTAGGAGAGAACACTTGTAATGGATTTCACCACAGGTATTCCTTTTTGAACCTGCACCCTCACTTTACTTCCCAAATAACCAAAACTCAACTTCAACCGCTAATTGGCCTCCAACTGAACTAAAAAGACTGATGCATGCAAATATAAACCACAACATGCCGATACCAACTCAAGTATATTACTTTCATTGAAAAAAATCATCAAAAATTTCTAAAGAAAATTGAATCTCGAGGTCAAAACTGAAATAACTAATACGAGGCTCATAGGCTATCATCTGAACACTTATCAATTATAATCCAACCGATGTCGAGAAGACCGAATAGGAAATCATGAAGTAGGCTCAACTAGCCTATTAATGAAATCTGAACAAAGGCAAGTCTAAAACAAACACTGCATGCAAGGTCAAGAAATCAAGCTGAAATCTCATTATCAGGGCTGAATCACTCGGTCTCAAATATCTAAACTAAAAATAAGAACGGGCAGACATTAATTCTCCAAATCTATCATACATCCAAATTGCCATTCCAAGAAGTCAAATAAAAAAACTAAGCCAATAAGGCTATATCAATGTCAACTATCCCAAACCAACTCTAGTATCTAAATCTAACATATCCGAGATAAATCATACCAAGCCACAGTCAAGACATATCTGAAGAGAAAAATCACCACAGGGGTAACCACCAACTAAAAACACAAGCAACTAACTCTATATCAGCTGGAGGGCACAAAATATAGTCGCAAGATAGACATCATGCAAAAGGAGTATTTAATCTCTGCACTGATAACAAGGGTAAACCATCACAAGGGAACCAACCTAACAAACATAAAAGATGAATCCACGACATCTCTACATCAAAATTAAAATCGTTATCAGACATAGAAATAGAAACAAACGAAGAACGAACCTCAAATTGGTCAATCGCACAAATGACTATATCTAAAAGAATAGCCTAGGAAAAAACCTTCGTAACCCAGAATGCAAGTCTAAGGATCTCAGACTCAATAATAGGCAATGTAACTAAATTGCCAACTCTAGGGTCATAATAGAGCCATAAAAGGTTAACCTACCTTTTGATATCATAATACATCCCTGAATCAATCTAATACAGCTAACCAAGAAGGAACATAATCAACCTCGCCATGCTAAGGGAAAGAAATCATCAAATCGGGCTATATCTACTCAAGCCACCAGATAATAGCATAATGAAATGAGAGTCTTAACTGTATAACACTAATATTTACAACTACCCAGCAAGAATCACTAATAGAGTAACAACATCAAGTGATACTATCAAGTATTATCAGTAACCTCATGTAGTGATAGCAATAGAAACAACAATATCAAAATTAATAACTCGATAGTCAGTACCAAAATGAACATCAATATCATGTACCGCTCAAGGGCCATAACAGGACTAATGTGTCAAGATGAATGAGACTCAAACCTAAACCACACCCATAGGGGAACAATATTAATATAAATCTACTTCATCCACTACTAAAAGAAATAAACCACGGAATAGTAACATAATCATGAACTCAATAACAAGGCACCTAATAATAAATATCAATTCATCAAGGCATATAATCACCAATGGGTATGAAAACCCCAATACACATAATAGGAGATAAAGGTGAGAAATAAAAGCACACCAGTCATGGCGACATCCATTATCACATGCGTAATGGGCATAGGGAAAGTAAATCTGAACGGGCCACTCAGACCGACCGACTGAATCATCAACTGAGGCACCACACATACTATCTCTAATTGGAGATGCCATAACATCATGAGGCTGATCTGAATGAGTTGAATAACTAAAACTCCCATGTCGAAGATACTCTCTATACTAGTAGTCGATCTTTCTATAGTCGTAGCAATTCCTAAAGCATCAATATGGAAGGGACACAAACTGATCTCAAATGGCTGGACAACTGATGCTGAGAAAAATCTCGAGAATTATGTCCATCCTTCCATAATCATAACATGCCTCAGGGACTCTAGGCTGTCCGGGAAATATATGCTAACTCCATCTGATCAACTATCTCATAGTCTGAAATACTAACTGCGTAGAATCGATGGGTTACAAATAAAGATGTACTCTATTGAAAGGATCTTCACTCCCAAATACAATACCAAAAGCACTATACTAATGGCATGGCTTCTTACCACTACTTCCATAAGCCTCAATACCTATGTTCTCTATAATCCTCTTATAACTAACAACCTGAGCGAAGGAAGACTCGGCGTCTATCAAGGGCTCCGATGCCAAACGGAGTAGCAATGCTAAACCTCTAATTATTCCATGCACCATGCCAGACTCAGAAGGATATAACATAGGAATAAGTCTAGCCTACTCGAGAAATCCAATCTCGTATTAAAAAACTAATAAAGAACCCTAATGAACACCAATAGATCCCACTTTGGTCAAGAACTGCTTGATCAATTGAATGCCATCCATGGCTGAGAGAAATCTACATCATGACTCGAATTCCTAATGTTGAACCTCAAAGGATGAAATAGTCACAAGATCAACTAGAGCCTAAGCTGGCCAAAAATCCTTTTTGGATGCCGCTGAAGATCTTTGATATCGATCTTTTACTCTCTAGTACAATGTTGCATTGAAACTCTGAAAATGCATGTTAAATTCTCATCCACATCTATCAACAATGTCACATCGTCCTTCGAGGATAGAATAGAGTCAAAGAATATGTCCAAGGATTAGAAAAATGCAGACACACAATAAGGAATCAAGAAGTGAATTTCCTAAAATGTCATTGTAGCCTCCAGAAGATAGGTTACAGATGTCTCTGCACCGAGTCTCAGGACTCTTCTTAAACTTAGCTCTTGTACTAAGACCGATGAAACCTAAGCTCTAATACTAATTTGTCACGACCTAACTATTTAGGTCATGGTGGTACCTACCATAACCCACCAGTAGGAAAGTCAACCTGTAGTCCGAAACGGCTAGTAACGGACTACTCAATAATATAAGAAAAAGAATGCAGAATATATGAAATAAAGGTTAATACATAGACGAATCCCAAAACCTGGTGGTATTAATACAAGAGCTTCTAAACATAATAAGAGTACAAAAGTGATATAACAAGGAGAAATACACTGATTCAACTTACCTCTGAATGCAACTTAGAGGCTAGTCTAATACATAGAAGAGAGATAAGTAATACTCCAAACGTCAGGATCTCACTCTAAGTCTTCGAATCAAGGCTACTCCGCATAATTCACAGATCAACAGCAATAACTCGTACCATGATCTGCAGGCTACAGAGGTGTAGTATGAGTACCAAACTAATGGTACTCAGTAGGCAACTGCAAACTGAGCTCCAAAGATAAAGTAGATATATACAACATATAAAAAAAATGGAAACTACAACTAAGTGTCCATAAATCATGTACTAAGTCAATGAGAATAACAAGGGACAACTATCTTATTCCTGTCCAAGAGTCTAACATAATAAATCTAAGGAAGTATCAACATGAACTATCCTATTCCAGCTACATTTAATATATGCCAATGCTATATCGTATATCCCAGGTCAATATATAAATAAAGAGCGAAAAAAAGATATATTGTAATATACAAGGAGAAGGAACGACTATACAATATGAACAATAAAAAAAAAGATATCTAATAGTACCATGGCTTCATATAGCTAGATATATATATAATACATATAAATAGGAGGTCATCTCAAACAAAACCTAGATCATCATGTTCTCATTTTATGACCTCATTATAATACTATCATGATTTAAATACTATCATACTCGAGGATTCTAATCCGCATGGCTAGACATAAAATGCATAATAATGCAATCATAAGATAGGAGAGGCCAAAGAGATACCTTAAATTCTGATACCGGATCAATGACCAATCTATCATAGCTAGCCATAATAATGATCAGAACAATGGTAATAACAATATTAATAACAGAGTTAATAAGCGACTACTCCAGATAGCTAAATACCTAGACAAGCCTATGTGTACCCCCACTGCCTCAAACTCAGAAGGTTCAATCAACATACAACAACACAAGGCATATTTTTCATCCATATTTATGCAACTATCCCATACCAATTGATAGACATAGGTGCATACTGGTGATAAACGATGCGCATGCAGGAATGAATGTAAGGTACACAATTAATATCTCAACTCATCATAACCATCATCATCATGACCATCATCATTGTAATAAACTTTTGGCCTTGTTGGGTATCAGTAGATTATGATAATAGTATCATTCGAACTTGAATCGAGTATCAATATCATCACAATATCCTCCGTCCTTACTGGGTATCAATATCATCTCAATAGTATTCTCCAGACTCGAACTAGGTATCAATATCATCATAATATCCTCCAGTCTTGCGGGTATCAATATGTGATCACAATATCTTCCGATTTTACTGGGTATCAATATGCCATCACAATATCATCCGGCCTTGCCGGGCGTCAATATATCATCATAACTATCAACACATAAATATAGGCATATAATAGGTGTACAGACGCAAGCTGATATACTCATAACCACCATCATAATATCACAAAGATAACTATATTATCATTATATTCAATCTTCTCATTATTAACTATCCAAGACTCATTATTATACAACTAGTTTACTAGTCATCACATGATCTCTAGTTATCAATCTAGACGATTCTTCACATAATCATTAATCATGGAATATCAACTAACCATTAATCAATAATTAGCCAAACCTAACGTCAAGTAAAGGTTCACCATTAAACCATAATTTCCATCTATTCACTATTCATCATTTATCAACTAAACATCTTTTATTAACTAACACCAATCAATATCTAATACTATTTACCAACTAATCCTCATTATTAACTATTCCTCGTTATTAGCTAGTCAACACCAGTAACTGGGCATCATTATCACTAGCATCCCTTAACACCTAGCAATGTTGACCACATTATCCTTAGTTAACAACTAATCACCATTATAACTTGTTATCAATAGCCACATATCACGACCATCGATAAACCCAACTTTATAGCCACGTATCAACCCTAGTCGTTAGCTACCATATTACTAAGAAAGGCTCATTAACTAATGTATTTAGAATTCTAAGCATCAATTACTATAGTCACCTAATAGGTAACTAGTTACCATGTAGCTTATACCATAATTAGGAAGAATAGTCATAAGATCACATTCAACTAGAATCGCATAAATAACCGATATAATAATCATGAATGTATCGAATCTATGCATGCCACCACTAGTATTCAATTAGTGAAATCATAAGCGTCACACCACACCTTTCTCTGTCCCATACCAGAGGGATGTGTATACGCGCACAAACATATAAATATATATTCATAAACTGTAGCTGCATCATCAACAAAGATAAGCATTTCTTGAATGTCCAATCGATATCATTTATCTACCCTCAGCCCAATAATATGTTCGAAATAATCATAATAGCACCATCATGGCCTTCGGCCCATATACATATTCGAAACTCATCTCTATAATCATATTTATAAGTCATAGCATATCTATAATCATCTCATATATAAGAGGTATCTCACATTTAAGAGGCATAATATTAACAAGCATATCACTTCTATTAGACATCTCATATCTATAGGCTATACATCATGATCAATAGGAAAATCATCTCTATAAGCTCAATAATCATAACTAAGAGGAAAATGCATCTCTATGGGCCAAATATCATAACTAAGAGAAAAATGCATCTCTAAGGGTCAAATATCATAATAAAGAGGAAAATACCTCTCTATGGGCCAAATATCATAGCTAAGAGGAAAATCCATCTCTATGGGCCAAATATCATAACTAAGAGAAAAATGCATCTCTAAGGGTCAAATATCATAATAAAGAGAAAAATGCCTCTCTATGGGCCAAATATCATAACTAAGAGGAAAATGCATCTCTATGGGCCCATTGTATCACATCATTTTTATAAGAAACAACATAGCTATAACTCATAAGTCACAATTTGAGGAACATCATTACAATTTATCAATTCATCAAGTAAATTTCATAAATAAGGCTTATTTGTCTCAACTACACCTACTATCCGCAATTAAGCCCACAAGGGCTAACACAAATCTAGGCCTAAGCGGGTCGGACAATCCCACCTCTAAACCTCAATTTTCTTAATTAGGTACACTATGCCACAAACTAGGCTAAGATATCTAGTTCAACTTTTAGATGTTAAGTAAGCCACATACAAGCTTAAGATAGGAACTTCAACTAGAAATAAGGGTACTTAAGTCAATTCTATCCAAATTACGATTCCAAGAATACCAGACTAGACCAATAAGATCAAATATACTAATCATGTTTCCAACACTAAAACCACATCCATAATCTAGCAATGTATCAATCCATGCCACAATTCAATCTAAACTATGGAGAAGGCAATAAGAGTCCACAAGGTTATAAACAAACTATCTTATGGGTCCAAGACCATCATCGACTTTTCCAAAACATCAATAATCAAGGATAAGCTATCTTACTCATAATCATTCCTAACATTCATATCAACACGCAATACATATCATACATCATCTATGAAGGAAAGTAGACAAGAGCCTACCTCAAGGCTAAACTGCAAAATCACACTTCAAGCACCACATGGTCGTCTTCACTTCAAAATCCCCAAAATGTCATCACACTATCAAAAATATAATCTACTCATTAATACGAGTCTAATGATACTCATATTGCACTATTATGCTTCGAATCCAAAAACGACACCAGAAACTCCAAGTGGGTCCCATGAACAAAAATCACATTTTTGAGGTCAATCCAATGCTCATAGATCACTAAGGAATCATAACCCTCAGTTAATGGGTGAAAACAAACCAAATTTAGGGCTAAATCAATCCCTAAGCTAAATTGGGATTTTGGGTCAAGAACTAAGAAATTCTCCAATAAAGTTATGAAATCTTACCTTAATCCAGATGATAATCATGATAAAAGATGTTTACCAAGCTCCCTAGACATCCACATGGCTCAATTTTGAGTTATAATACCTATTTAGGGGTTTAGAATATCATAGGTGACTGAAGAATCCCTAAATTCGCGACCTTGGGGTCCGTTTATAGACCCCTTCTGCGAAGAGACGCGGTACCCTGTGACAGCAAAGTGAAAAACTTATTTTTGACCCTCAAAACTCATCAAAAGCTAAAAATATATGATCCAATTGTGAAATTTGAGTGTAAACCACAATTCAAATCCATTGGAATCATCAAAAATTCAATACAAGGTCGTTTTGGAAAAAATTGGGGCCCACACATAGTTTCAATTTTATAACTTTCCGACTAATAGTTCAAAATGAGCTCGGGTGCATTAAAAACTGAACTAAAGATCTACCTAGACTAAAATTGATATTTTGGATCTACTGGCACAGTCGAAATTTGTATCCGAGATTGTTTCACTGATGTTTTCATCTGATGGTCATTTAGAACCAACGAAGACTTCAAAATGGGGAATTGACTCTAAAAATCAAATAAACTGCCCGATAACCGAACCGTTGGTCCCAGAAAGTCATAAATGACTTGAGCAGCTTTGGAGAAGCTCAAAAGGCAAAAATAATTCGAAATATAGAAAATGACCTAAAGAGACATTACATCATCAAAGTAAGCTGCTGCTCCAATAGGAGAAGCCAAAGCAACTCAATGCTGAATTTGGAATATCAGAATACCATAGGATGTATTTGTATTATCCTAAAATATGATGATAATGTGAAGGAATTAACATAGTTTTGGATTTCTTTCTATGACATAACAGGGAGCCACATCTTGTTTCGTTTGAAAGGGGTGGTTTCATTAGAGTTGCAAGGTACATGAGCTATTCTCGCACTCATGAGTTCTTGATAACAGATTTGTACTTTCTGTTTTAGGAGTGTTTCATGCCTGTTTTCTTTTGAAGTATTTTAGTATGTACTGATATCATCCTTTCTACCATTTGTAAGTGCTATATTTTTGTTATCCCCTATATATATGACCCTTTTTTGAATCTAGCCAAATTATTCTCTAGCTATGATGTACTGTAATTTTCTTTTGTCGAAGTCTTATAGAATATTCTTTGATATGTATAGATCGGGTTTTCCTATTTTTTAGAAACTTTAGCTTGCCTTTTTCCATCCAAACTGGTTTGGGGTTGCTTATTTTCTTTAAATTTTGCATATCCAGATCTGACCAAATAATAGTCAATAAGTGTTTTGTTAGTATAGCGAGTAACCATAAAGTTTTGAATAATTTTGTGAACTAGGATGTCTTTTGATTTAGTTTTTAGTTATTTTGGTAAAAAGCCCGAGAGTTCAGGAAATACCTGTACATTTTAGTCATTGGTGATAGAGTGCATGATCAACTAGTGTTTCAATAATCATTGATAATTTATCCTATTTCATTTACTGATTAGGTAATTTTGTCCAATCTTTATATTACAAGAGCCTAGAATATTCTTTTAATTTAGTATGTTTTTTGGGTAAATTTGTCTACTTAGTTGTTGACTTGAATGGGGAATGTTAGTTTTGGTTGTTTTCTTTGTTCATATGCCCCTTAATTATGTGCTAGTTGTTTTTAGGATGACTCTTATTCAATTTAGGCATGCTTTTAGTTCTTTTTAGCTCTCAAGAGTTTTCTAAGACTATCATTTCAGAACTAATTCATTATGTATAAAAATTAGTGTACACGATATCAACTCAATGCTTCATAATTATTTATATAAAAAGATAATTTGGTATTTCTTATATCTAGTTATTACTGGAACTTGCAAGATGTTATTGCGAAGCAATTTATGAACAAGGAGAAGCATTGGAAGTTTCAGATATGTTATCCATCATTTTTTCATAACTGTGGTGTCTGATCTAGATTAGGACAAATGAGAAGAAATCACATTGTGTTTTTGTCTCCGTTGGGATTTGGACCTGAGACCTCAAGATTCTTAACCACTTCATTAACTACTAGGCATGCTCATAATTGTCACTAATTGTCACATATTGAATTTTACTTGTGCAAATTTTCTTGAAATGTTGTTTTTTGGTGTGTTGTAAATAGAAATATGTTGTCATTTAAGTTATAATTTATATTATTTGTTCTCTTTTTATAGGTGTTCAAAATGAAGAAAGAGATGAAGAAAGTGATGAAGACATTGACCTTACTTGAGAAGATTTTTGGGTTGTTGATAAATGCTCTAATACCAATAGTTTTGTTTTGAATTTTGTGAAACTTATCACGACTCGCACTTGCAACTATATACAAACTTAACTAATCATTTAGACTTAATTAACATTTTGCTTTTGGGTTTAAATTACTGGCTTGTTGCATATTTTGGATTATGAGATTATTAATGAATGATTTTATTTTGTGATATGTATATATTCTATTATAATTTATTATGTATGTAAATAAAAATTTACATTAATATGACTGACTATTTATATAAATCATTTCAATTTAATAACATGTGGCAACAATAGTTGTAGTAGATCAATAAATTATTGCAATAGATCAATAAACCATTGCAATAAGTAGTCAAAAATCATCACAAAAGACCAATAAAACTGTTGCAATAAATAGAATAACAAAACCATTGCAATAGATACTATTGTACTGGTTTAATATCGTTATAATAAAATCTATTGGAACGGTTAGTAACCATTGTAATAAATGAAAAGAGGCTTCCTAATAAGTTAAAAAATAATTGTTTCTATAGCTTCACCTATGGCGACGATTTTAGCCAACCGTCACATAAACTGTTGTCATAGACCTATCGCAATGCCCACTTATAGAACATTTGTTGAACCATTACGGTAGAGCTATGGAAACAGTTTTGTTGTCTATTACAACAGTTTTGCAACCATCACCATAGAGGTAATTTCTAGTAGTGAAATTTCTTGGGTTTAATCTGGCAGGAGTATGGATGAAGTGTACGGATTGTATGTTTGAAATATGACTTGGTTGGATGAGTCGTATGCTGGACAGTGTTGGATCCAAAGGTTGAGGCTGGGATACGAGTAGAGAGTACCAATTGTATTAGAGGGTACGATTCACGAGGGTCAGTCGTACCCTTGGGATGGGATTTTGTGCAACATAAGTGAGGGCATTCTGGATATTTCCCCACTTATCCTAATAAGGTACCACAACTTCTAACCTACTTGAGAGGTTATTTACCCTATTATTCCATTCTTTAACACTTAGAAACTCTTCTAAAACACTCTATAATTCTCTTAAAAACTTTTAGCCAAGGGAAGCTAGGGTTTCAACTAGAGGATTAATTTGGGGCTTGTCTTGGTGATCTCTCTTTCCATCACCATCTTGGTTTACGGAATGTTCTCTTCCCTCATTGTTAATTTCAACTAAAGTCATGGTTTTATGAATTTTTTCATGATTTCATTGGTTGTATGATTTTGGTTTTCAAATATGAATTAGGGTTTTTGGATATTAAATGGGTGGTTATGGTTTTCTATGATTTTAATTATACTTATGTGCATTAATGGTGGTTTTGGATAATTAGATTGCATTTGGAATGGTTTAATGGAATTTGAAATTGATTTATGTTATATTATGCCCCCAATGTCTTTGACAAAATGCCTATAATAATGTTTTCATTGTATTAAGTACTTTTAATGGAATTCTTGCTTGTTTTAAAACTTGGTAAAGGAATTATGCATGGATTAAATGGCTTGGAAATGTTAATGGCTAAATTTTTATGCTTATGGGGTACATGGAATCCCCCAAGTTGTTTAATATGGTAAATGGAAGGGCACTTGGAAGTCCCCTTATACCTATATATAGTTGGTTATGGATAGTACTTGCAAGTATGGTCGGTATGACGATACCACCACTAAATGACCTTGGTTAATAAATACTAAATATATTGGTGGGTTTTTGGGTAATGGTTTTAATTGGTCAATAATGACAGGATGTATAGAAAAGTCGTAGAAGGTGGAGATCCCTGAGGGACCAAAACTGGAAACTCATATTTGCCAATGTGAGGTTGGTCTCGGTGACCATGTGCATGATGTGACACTATATTTGGGGGATATACTAGTCATCCCAGGTTTACTTCCCTGGTCGTGTGGCTACACACATTGGGGTCCTTTAATCAAGGAAATCTGAACCCATATAGCCCGTGGGTAGATTAGGACGACAAAGATACACAACCCAGGTAAAGGTTTTAAATGCATGCTAAACCCGATCCCCTTGCCCGGCATGGTTATATATATATATGTATGGTTGTGTGCATATGGATGGTTTTATTTGTCTTTATAAATGACATTATTTTATCCTTATCTTGAGTTCATGCTAGCGATCACTCGCTACTGGCGGTTGTATACCAATGTTATGTAGGAACCAACCGTTCTACTTCTCCTACATAGTGATTGACTCGGGGATTAATATTTGGACTGAAGTGGTGAACTTTCATCCTTTCAGAAGGCTCCATTTAATGTTATGGATATATCTAGACACTTTGATTTTATTTTGGATATTGGTTTTTGCCATGGTTGGGGGCATGTCTCAACTGAATTTTTTTACTCTTTTGGGTAGAGGCTCTGTGGTACTGCTATAGGTTGGAATGGGCAAGATTAGTATTGGTGTTGTCTTTGGCATTGGAATAAGATGGTGGGCTGACATCCTTGGACATAATTTCTCACTGTTCCATTGTATTTTATTTTGGAACTAATTATATTATGTTTTGGAATATACTTGGTTATGACGGGGTTTATGGACTTTGGTATGGTTTGGTACGGTTGGATTGTTGGTATGAGATGGTTGGTTTCGGTTCGGTTGGTCATGGTTGTGATCCTATCCTGGAGTCTTTATGTGATCTGTTACACTATCTTGTTATATGCTTGAAATTCAGCCAACTCAGGGCAGGCGACTGGAGGTTGGGTTTGGTAACGGGGGTGGTCTCCGGTCCTTGTCAGACTTGGGATGCCCATTTAGACAAGTCCCCCGGTCAGGTCATGTCATTAATACCATGGGTCCTAACCTCTAAAGTCTAAAACCAGACAATCGGAGAATGACGTCTCCTACAATACAAAACCTCAAAAGGTACAATGACAATACTCGAATGATAGTTGTTATTATATGTGAACTTTGCCAAATCTAAGTGCTGCTCCCACTGGCCTCCAAAATGCATAAAACAGGCTCGAAGCATGTCCTCAAGATCCTAAATTGTTTGCTCCGACTGACCATATGTCTGCGGATAAAAGGCTATACTAAGATCCACCTGAGTACCTCCTCCTGAAATGCTCTCCAAACTCAAAGTGAACACAAAACCACAGTCTGAAATAATAGAAATAGGCACTCCATGCAAATAGACTATCTCCTGAGCATAGATATGGACTAATCTCTCAACACCAAAGGACATTTCAATAGGAATGAAATATGCTGACTTGGTCAAACGATCTATAATTTCCCAAATACCATTAGAACCATGGGAAGTGTGAGGAAAATCACTAACAAAAGCTATGGTAATCCACTCCTGTTTCCACTCGAGAACGGGAAACTTCTGAGTGAACCACCTAGTCATTGATGCTAGACCTTTACCTGCTGACAACATAGGCAACGAGCTACAAAGTCTACCACATCTCTCTTTATACCACTCCACAAATAATGTTTCCTCAAATCAATATACATCTTGGCTGTGTAGGGATAAATGGAATATTTAGAGCTGTGAGCATCATACAAAATCAACCAAATCAAATTATTTATCTGTGGAACACATATGCGACCATCAAATCTCAAAACACCCCCAAAATCCATAGTGTTCCCCTTGGATGCACTACTTAACACCTGATAAAAAAGGAAGCAAATCTTACTATCCTCAAACTGACGATCTTGAATCGGCTCAAAGAATGAAGATCTCGCCTCCCACTAGCCAAAATCCTACTAGGATCTAAAATATCAAGGCAAACCATCAAGTTAGCTCAGGACTAAATGTCTTGTGCCGATCACCTCTGAGAAACTGAAATACAAGCCAAGATACCCATACTCACTGCCTTACGACTCAAGGAATCTGCTACGATATTTCCCTTGCCTGTATTATATAAGATAAAATTATCATAATCCTTAAGCATCTCCATCCATCTACGGTGTCTAGAATTAAGCTCCCTCTAAGTCATAAGATGCTGAAGACTGCGATGATTGGTGAAAATCTCACAATGCATTCCATAAAGATAATGCCTTTAAAACTTAAGTGAAAAAACTACCGCCGCTAACTCCAAATCATGAGTGGGGTAGTTGTGTTCATGCACCTTAAGTTATCTAGAAGCATAAATAATAAAACAACCCTATTACATTAATAGACAACCTAAACCAACATCAGAAGCATCACAAAACACGTTGAATCCCTCGCCCTCAACAAGAAGAGATAAATAGGAGCTGAAGTGAGAAAATCCTTGAGATTTCAAAAGCTCAACTCACACTCCTCGAACCATAAAAAAGAAACCTCCTTCCGAGTCAATAGGGTCATAGGCATTGAAATAGTAGCAAAACCCTCAACAAATCATTTGTAATAATCGACCAAACTAAAGAAGCTATGAACCTCAGTCGGAGATGTAGGTCTGGACCAATCATGAATTGCCCTTATCTTAGTTGGGTCTACCATAATACCATCCTTAGACACTATGCATCCGATGAATATCACTGACTTAATCCAAAACTCACACTTAGAGAACTTCACAAAAAACACATGATCTTTCAAAGTATGTAGTACAATCTTCAAATGTTGCACATGCTCATCTGTACTCCTCAAATATACAAGGATGTCATCGATGAACACAAACATAAAGGAATCCAAATAAGGCCTGAATACTCAGTTCGTCAAATTCATAAATACAGCTGGGGCATTAGTCAACCTAAATGACATCGCTAAGAACTCATAATGACAATAATAAGTCCTAAAAGTTGTCTTCGACATATCCTCAGCCCAAATCCTCAACTGATGGTAACCAGATCTCAATCAATCTTAAAAAACACTACCGCACCTTGAAGCTGGTTAAACAAATCATTAATGTGAGGAATAGGATAATAGTTCTTCACTGTCACCTTATTAAATTGTCTATAATAAATACACATACGCATGGAGCCAAGTTTCTTCTTCACAAACAATAAAAGTGCTCTCCTAAGGGACACACTCGGTTTAATAAAACCCTTACCAGAAAGATCTTGAATCTAAAAATTTAGCTCCATAAGATCGGTAAGAGCCATTTGGTTAGGTGACATAGAAATAGGTTAGGTGCCTGGCATGAGATCAATAGCAAAGTCAATCTCACAGATGGAGGAATACCAGGAAGGTCGCTAGGGAATACATCAGGAAACACATAAACAACAGGAACAAAGTAAAATGATGGACTCTCCAAACTAGTATCACAAATAAAAGCGAGATAAGACTCACAAACCTATGAAATAATCCTCATATCATAAATATAAGAAATAATCCCTATCGACTTGCAGCTAACTACTCTCCATCACATGACTCGGGGTATACCAAGCATGGCTAAGTTGATGGTCTTAGCAAAATAATCCATGACAGCGTGATAGTGGGATAACTAGTCCATGCCCTAAATCATATAAACATCCACCATATCAAGAATAATAAGATAAAAATTAATGTGTCGTGAAAACATGACACTTTCGATGCTTATAACCATGAATTTATGCAGATACTTAGGTTGTTTTAGTGGATATGATGCACTTTTCTATTTATTTCAGGTAAAATAGGTATACAATAGTGTTGTGATGAAAATAAAAGAAAAAGAATTGGAAAGACCAATTCTGATTAAGATACGAGTTACCTCATGAGTCTTCAACTCACTATACGACCCGTAAGATAAATCGTAAGCACACCAGAACCTAAAGCCACACTGATAACCTAAGTATAGAGAAGATACAACTCAATTATCCAAGTCATAAGCAAGGATAGGAGTTGTATGCATAAATTGTAAGCATGACAAAATCTAAAGCTACCATCCAAAGTTGAAGTTCTAGAAGTATACGAGTCAGAAGTCTAAGTATGACTCGTATAGGAAAACCGTAAGCAGACTAGTATTCAAAGCTTGGAAAGATAGAAGTACCAAGTGGATTTGAGTGAAGGACATGAGTCATATGCTCGTGTATGACTCATAAGTAGAAGTCATATAGTGAACAAAACATTGAAGACTTGGGAGATTAGACATTGGAATGGATATGAGAGGCATAAGTATGACTCATATGATGACGATACGAGTTAAAGAACGGGTCATACCGAGTGCCTACATAACTTTTACCTTACCATTTTAATTAAGATTTCTATTTTATTTTATGATACTATAAATACCCTTGGTTATCTTTTATTAGGTTACACATTCTTACAATAGGTAACTTAGTTTTACATACTTTACAATTATTCTTGAGATTTTGGATTTTTATTGAATTCAAGACTTTGGAGTTTATTTATCTTATTCTAGTGAAATTACTTACATGTTTTGTTCATTGATAATCATGGATTCTTGCATGAACATGAGCGGCTAATCTCCTTGAATAGGGTTGTGGGAACCTTCGTGTATTAGCTACGTAGTGAAAGTGTGATGTTCATCTATTCTAGGGTTTATGCATGTATCTTAATCTTATTCACAATAATTAATCTCAAAGCTGCTGCAAAATCTTGAGATAGCCTGCATATGTAAACGTCCTTATAAGGGATTTAGTGATTAGGAAAGAAGATTAAGACAATAATTTGAGATTCATCTCTATCTTATAGTTCCCACCATCTAATCTAATCACTTAAACTCAAAAGGTGATAGTGAACGAAGGTCATATCAAGTAGAAACAAGGCAATGCATTGAGACTGAACCGATAAAGGGTGAGATTTTTCATCATGTTCACAAGATAGTTGATAATACATATCTTGTATACTTTACATGTAGAATATCAGGATAGTTGGTTTGATCACGAGAAATTTATGGATTTAAGAAGTCAGGGTAAACACAAGCCTAGTGTTTTTTTTCTATTGTTTACAACTCAAAAGCACTCAAAATTTGGTTACTACTTGCGTGGATACTAAAATCCCCTTTACTTTCCTGCACTACTCGTGAATTACATAAAACCAAGCAACTGCTTAGCATCTTCCCTGTGGATTCTACACCAACCTAATTGGGTTAATATATTTTGCATTAACTACAATATACTTCTTTTGGAGGTTAGTTTCGATCAACATCATATTTTGGCGCTATTTCTGGGGAAGACGGTGTTATTATTGATTGAATTTGGTGATGTTTTTGAGTTTTATTTTCTATTTTTTATTTGGCATACGCCGGTGTATGTCAAACACTTAGAGAAGAGTCAATCCCCTACTCCATTTCGATCCAGAGCTAGAAATAATTATCCTAACACCACGGACGATGGCAAAACAAGTTTGTGATGGTGTTGCTGCTAGGGGTCAAGACCCTCAACATATTGATCCAAATGAGACAATACTACTTAATCCACTTGATCCACAAAATATTGCAGATATATAGATGTAATAACTTCTAGAGAGAGAGACGATAAGCTGAAGAGGTTCAGAGAGCTCAAAATAGAGAATTGGTCAGCCGAGATTAATGGGTGATAAAGTTCAAAGAGGCAGAGTTCCAGTGATCCCTGTATATCAGCCTCTACAATGATATGAGGTAGACGATGAGGATATGGGATATGTTGAGCTGTATGAGAAAAAAGTGATTATTCCTCCACTTCTACCCCCCAATGTGAAGTTTGACATTACTAGTGCTATGATCTAGCTATTGAACTTAAAGGGTGTGTTTTCAGGGGGTAACAATTGATGATGTGAATTTGTATCTTGTTTACTTTATTTGGATATGCACATATTATACCATTTAAAGGGTAGACCAAGAATCTTTGAGGTTGAGGTTGTTCCTATTTTTGCTAACTGGAGAAGCATCACTATGGTTGGGGAACTTTCGAGAGGTTCAATCACATTTAGGCATGAGTTGTGAAAACAGTTTCTTAGTAGGTTTTTCCCTTCTTGATACAAGAATAAACCACTAAAAATGAAATTAAGGACTCAAGACACAAAAATCAGGAACCACAAGTAAAGAAAACAACACATAGAAAGGAGATGAAGAAGAAGATTGTATAAATGTAAAGATAGGTAATGAGACCCTTACTATGACCAATTATTAGCACAAGAATGTGTCTCAAACATTCAAACAAACTTTACCAATGGTAGTTCAAACCTCACTCTTTTGTGGACCAAACACTCCTCAATCACACCTTTCTTGCCAATTGATCAACACAAGTGAAATCCATCAAATGTATTAATCTCTCAAGTTTGGATGTCTTTTCCAAGACCTACACTAAGATGTATTTTCCAAGCCCTACACTTTGTAAAGAAACTACACTAAGAGTAATACTCAATTTCAATTCATCAAAGTCTAATGAAAATAAAGGCTAAAATGTGTATTTATACTATTACATAACAAAAGACTTAATTGCCCTTAATGAAACTCCCAAAAGAGTCACCTCTTGAGTGTAGCTTTAGAGTGAAAAATGTCTTCAATACCCTTCACTTGAGGTGCCTATGGCGTGTATAAGTATTCCTCCTTTCTTCTCTTGAACAAGGCTTCAAAATTCTCCAAAAAGGACTTCAATTGCTTGCCAATTTTGAAGCTTGAACCTTGGACAATATCTTGTGCTCTTGGTGATCCTCATGCTTGTATAATGATCCGCATCTTGAAAGAAATTTTTCCTCAAATTCACATCTTACAAAACCAAAGAGAAAAGAAAACAAGCACACAATCCTCTTGGTAGGAGGGGTATCATTAGTACCACAAATGATATAACCATGCCAAGGGGGTGCACTCTTGGAATATAGACAATAATTCTTTGTTATGATCATAAAACACTTAATACAAGCATCATAAAAGACTTGTCTAAGATAGACATCAAGGAAAGAGGAGTACGACTCGAGACCATCACATATATCAACAAGCCAAGGTTGTTTACATTTGAAATACATCCACGGGTCCTTTGTGTGTGACATGAAAAGCATAGCATGAATGACACAAAGGAGTTGGTTTGGCAAAAAATCAAGATATAAGGAAACTACAGTGGTCTTAATGGCTTCACTATACCCAAAAGGTAAGACTACCTTTGGCTTAGGAACCATAAGATACATTTGTTTCATTACCTCTACAAAGGACCTCATCAAATATGGTGCCACTATTGATCCTAATGTACACCTCACCCACATATCATCATGAATCAAACAAGGAAACCAGCCACCAAACTTACTACCTCTACATAAGACCAATTCAAAATTAACAAGGTTATCATCATAGGTAAAGAGGTAGTATAGGAAGGAATCAAGTGTGAAGACATCATGCCGAGGGGGTACACTTTTAAAATACAACCAGAAATCCTTTGTTTTAACCATGAAACACTTAGTAAGATTATTAAAAAGGATAAGTCTAAGGTAATTATCAAGGGAAAATGAAGACACACCAAGACAATCCCTTCCTCACCCTACTAGTGCACCGGGATCAAATAGATGAAGTAGCCAAGGATATAAGCCAGGGTTACTCATTCCTTTTACTAGGGCATCATACTAACCATTACCCAAAGCATTTGATTTTAAGGGAAGACTAACATTCAAAAATGAGGATCTACGACCTAGAAGAGTTCCCTCAATAAGATGCATTCCATCCTTCACATCCTCACTAGTTGTTGGCAACTCACAAACCCACGTAGACTCACCTTTGTTTTCACAAGGGTCAACTAGTGTGTGAATAATCTTTTCACTTGGTAATGGAACCTTATTCAAATTATAAGTGCTAGCACTAGATGGACACAAACCATTCTTACAAAAAGAATTGATTTTGTCATCTAAAGAATCAACTAGTGCTTGCATACTTACAATAAGAGTTTGGTACTTATGCATCCTAATGACACCAAGAATATCACAAAAGGAATATTCATACACTTCTACACTAAGCAAATCCAAAACTACACCAATTTGGCCACTACTAGCCACATCACAATAATTCAAGTTCAAGGAAGTTTAGAGTATAGAAATGTCACCTTGTGGATCATAGAAAGTGTGTTTTCCCTCTTGTTTAGCGTTAGGTAATCCTTCATTCTCCTCATTACAAGTGAATAGGTCACGTTTTCCCTTTGGACTCACTTCTTCATCACTTGTCCCAAAATAGGGACTTTTGGCTAAGGGTTTGGATGGAACGTTCTTGGGATCCTCCTTGGGACTTCTAGGTCCTTGAACCTGCACATAAGACGAGAAAATACTAGGTAAAATTCTAGTATTTGGGTTAGTGAGTAATGAGGGTCCTTCATGGACTAGACCCACAAGCACATATTTCTTTCCCGTTCCTACTTCACTACCCGCGGTTTTTCTTTCCCTTGCCCTCTTTTCTTCATATTCTTCTTGTATCCCACCACTAAGTTTCTCTCCATCTTGATTTTTGACCTCATTATATATGGATTCTATCACCATCTCTTCTCTTAGTTGAATGGAGTTATTTCCATTTAGTGGATCTTGGGGAGGAGGCATTGGATTTTATTGGTGATGGACTTTGATTTATGGCATTGAATTTTGTGGAGTGTGGTCTCTTTGGTTTTGAGGGATTTGGACTTGTGGAGGTTTTGATGGACATAGTCTACCACAGAGTCTATCAACCCCCACTTTCATTCTAGCCACACCACCCTTCAAGGATGTAATTTAACTCCTCATAACATCCATATCACTTTTTATATCTCTCCTCATAGTATCCATATCACCTTTCAACTCTCGGCTTAAGGCATTAAAGTGAGCCTTCAAGACCCCCGTAATATCATTTCCCAAAGGTTGGGATAAAGAACCCTTGAGTTCCATGGTCAAATGTACCTAATGAGAAGCAAAAAACAGCAAAGGAAAACCTACAAAACGATCAAACAAATTAGTTCAAAAAAGGCCTCACCACTCTCACACTCATTTCTTAACTCATACTTGGTTTTACAAGTGTTGAAAACTTGGCAATACTCGACAAGTGAATGAGTGGTGAATATGCTTTGGTTTGGAATCGATTTTTGTTGGATATGACTTAAATAAAATGATGTACGGACTTGAACCAACAAACCACTACGAATTTGAAAATGAGAAAAACACATAAAAAATCAAAGACGCAAAACAAACGGACTCTAATCTAATTACCAAACTAGTAGGTAGTTAATATCTTGCTAATTAGTAATAGAACCAACAAAATTGAAACTAGAAACAACAATTAGAAACTAGAAAATCTAACTAAGAACTTAATTTGGCCGTTGAGCTATGATGGTGTGGCATTAAATGATTGGACGTTGAGCTTTCAAAAATTTTCACCAAAACTTTTCAAGTCTCGGCCTAGAACACCCTTGGAGAAGAAGAATTTTCATTTGGGATGGAAAAATTGAAGGTTTGGAGCCCTTTTGGAGCTTCAAATTAATTCAAAATGGAACCCCCCCCCCCCCCCGGTACTTTCAATTGTAGTTGGTTATTCACTTTGTCTCTTCTTTCTTTTGGATGACAATAAATATGCCAAGGAATATCCTTTCATAAACACCAAGTACACTCTCTTTCTTCTCTATTTTTTGGATCAAACACATTCTTTGAATATTCTTCATTAGCAAGACTTGATGAACATGGAAGAACAAGATGAATATTTAAGAGTTGATCAAAGTTTGACCCCTAACCAAATAAACTCCAAATCTGGAATTTTTTTTAGTTCTAGGTTCCTTAGGCCAAGGTGAACTCAAATATGTAAAAATCATCCACAAAACTCATCCAAATCACAAGCCCAATTTCGGATCTAGCTTAAAAGCTTCAAAAAACACCATATCCATGGAGGTTCTTAGCTCAAACTCAACCAAATCTTATTCCAAGTGTAGATCTAGACTCCCTAGGTGTCAGAGAACAAGAATATAACACAAGAAACTTCCAAAAAACAATAAAATTTAGAAGATCTAACTTGTAACTCACGGATCTACTATAAACAAACAAGACAACACAATTTTTTATGAGATTTTTGGATATTTTGACTCTTTTTTGTGAGATTTTCTAAATAAGAACACTAAAACCAAGATTTAGGGATGTAGGAACAACTCTAACCTAGGCTTTGATACCAAATGATACAAGAATAAACCACTAAAAGTGAAATTAAGGACTTAAGACACAAAAATCAGCAACCACAAGTAAAGAAAAACAACACATAGAAAGGAGATGAAGAAGAAGATTACATAAATGTAAAGATAGGTAATGAGACCCTTACTATCACCGATGATTAGCACAAGAATGTGTCTCAAACATTCAAAAACACCTCACCAATGGTAGTTCAAACCTCACTCTTAGGTGGACCAAAGAAATTCACACTCCTCAATCATACCTTTCTTGACAATTGATCAACACAAGTGAAATCCATCAAATGTATTAATCTCTCAAGTTTGGATGTCTTTTCCAAGACCTACACTAAGATGGATTTTTCAAGCCCTACACTAAGGAAATAAACTACACTAAGAGTAATACTCAATTAAAATTCATCAAAGTATAATGAGAATAAAGGCTAAAATGTCTATTTATACTATTACATAACAAAAGACTTAATTGCCCTTAATGAAACTCCCAAAAAAGGCACCTCTTGAGTATAGCTTTAGAGTGCAAAAATGTATTCAATGCCCTTCACTTGAGGCGCCTATGGAGTGTATAAATCATCCTCCTTTCTTCTCTTGAAAAAGGCTTCAAAATGCTCTAAAAAGGATTTCAATTGCTTGCCAATTCCGAAGCTTGAACCTTGGACAATATCTTGTGCTCTTGGTGCTCCTCATGCTTGTATCACTCCTGCAAGGATATTATAGTTGAAAGATAAAATTTATAATTTCAGACAGTTACCTGCAGAATCCTTATATGAGGCATGATTTAGATTCAAGAAGAAGCTGAGCATGGTACCTAATCACAAAATCAGAGGGTCAAATTTGCTAGAAATACTCTATAGATCACTAAATGTCAGTTTGAGAGCAATGATAAATACTATTTTAGGAGGTGAATTTATGCGACTTAAGTGGGATTATGCACAAGAGATGCTAAATGATATTTTAGTGACCAATAGAGGATGACATACTAGAGATGATGATCATGGTGAAGGTTCATATGTTATTAGAGCAGCTGGTGATTATGGCATGAATAATGACTTGGTCTCACAAGAGGTTTCTCTACTTCAGACGGATATTGGGCTTCTTACTAAGCAATTTGCAGCAATGGGTATTGAGAAAGTAAATGCAGTTGGGACTCAGGCATGTAGTTTGAAAACTTTTGAGATTGAATCTAAAGAGAAGGAAAAATATCTTGATCATAGGTTGTAGATTTTTGAGATCAAGGGTAGGGAATCAAGGTCAGAACTATTATAATGACAGATACATAGATAGAAGTAGAGAGAGATAGTAATTGACATTACAAAGATTACTACAAGGAGAAAAGTGATAAGTATGTTCCACCTGGGGGTCGTGATTCAGAATCCAGAATGAAGACACTTATGTCAAAATTAGTTAAAGGACAAGAAAGTCAAGAAAGCTGTCTTAAGCATATTAAGGCAGATATGTCAGGGAAAAATCAGAAAGCTTGCTCACATGCTACTACAATAGAATAGTTGGAGCACTAATTCAGTCAGATGTCAGCCTCGGTAAATCAAAGATAGCCAGACACTTTCTCTAGTAATATAGTTTAGAATCTGAAGAATGATGCTCATTGCTATGCCATTATCACTCGGAGTGGTAAAGCCACCATAGACCAACTTGTTCCCACTGTAGATAAGCACAAAAATGATGATGATCCTGTTGATGTAGAGAGCATTAGTAAAAAGGACAAAGAAAAAGACAAGGTTGAGAAGCCTATGCTAAAGCATATTTCAAGACCTCTTCCTTCCTTTCCTCAAAGGCTGAAAAAGAAACAAGAAGAGGGTAAGTATCAAAATTTTTTGTCTATATTAAAGGAGTTTTCAGTCAACATACCACTTGTAGAGGAATTGAAGCAAATGCCATGATATGCGAAATTCATGAAAGATTTAATTATGAAATAAATATACAAACTTCTATTTTTTTTTTAAATATGAAATTCTAATTAGGTGATACCAATTTACATACTTATTCCATTACTATATAAAGTGGATAAATTATCTACAAAACTCTCAATAACATATGTTGTCAAAGACTCAATAATTAAAAACCGCTTGATATCAATATAGATACCATTTTCATAAAATGTGAAACAATTAATCATGTCATGAGTTATCTTTTTTAAAATACTTTTTTCATACAATACGAAACAACTAATCACATTATATGAGACATCTATTTATATATTTTTTTTCATACAATACTAATTTATATATCTCTTGAATACAATACAATACAATCAATGTATTGTATTCAAGAGGTATACAAGCTCCTGTAGAGAAAACTGGTTCCCACATTTGATTGCAACCTCGAACTATACAAGCTTCAAGTATCGTCCAGTAAATTTTTATATAAGTACGTGTTATATTATTAAATAAATAAAGCACCACATACACTAGAAAATATATGTTATTTTTGAAAGATTTTGATTGAAACAATATATTAAGAAAAAAAGAGAATGTTGATGAAGATGGAGAAGAAACAGGTGTGTTTAAAAAAGGAAAAAAAAAGGTTAAAGAGATATTTAGGGTGTGATTGGTATCAAATTATTAACTTTTAACTATTTTTAAGGAAGAAATATTAGTTTTTAGCTATATTAAATTTGTATTTTTCCCTTTTTGTTTTGAATTTTATCGAATTTGCTTAAAAGAAATGAAAATACTTTTTAAAAAAAAAAAAAAAGTTGTTATAACTTACAAATTAAAAGGTTTTGCTATAACTTGTAATAAATAATCTAATCTTGTATATTTAATTTTTTTTTCCTTTTACTAAACCCGAGAAAAACAACCGCAAATACTATATGCTCCCACTGGATCGATCGAATGCATATTAGTACACAAAATTAAAGAACCGATAAGAAGTATCAGATGAATAGATTTAATTTATAGAGTAATAAGTTAGCAAAAAGCCCGCAAGCGTGCATGATCTAATAGTTGAAGAAGAGGAGTAAATATTAATTATTGGCAAAGAAAAGATTGTCCAGTATGAACTGAACAAGCCTGTCCTATTATAACACAAACTAATGTTTTCCATTTTCGTTCTTTTAGTTTCTTTATTCGTCATTGCTCTTCAAACATGAGACATTAGATTGCCAAAAGCCCCAACATTTTAATTAACCATCATTTGTATTTGTGCCATTTTTTATACTTTAAACTAATACTACTTCACTCTCAGCCTTCAAAAACTATTATGCCACTATCTTTTATTTTTATGTTGAGATTTTAAAATTAGATTACTAAATACTATTAAAGAAGACTAATTAGCCACTATCTTTTATTTTTATAATATAATTTTTCCTATTGGATTTTTGTCTTTATACTGATCATCTAAAGGCATAGGCCAAATATACGGCATTCCCGTAAAGGATTATTCAACTGTCTAATAATTAATTAATCTCTAAAGTCAAAGACATCTCTTTGTGGTTGACCATGAAGCATGTAACACTGGATTACTATTAGTACAATTTATTTCCTGCGAATTAACCAATTAATAAAGAGATCGATCTAGGTTGCCTGACACTAATTTCTCATTGTTAAATCGATAAACTTTAATAAGGTGCATGAACTTGTTTTTGCTTTTGCGCTCACACACAATCACATATAAGCTAGTTCGAAAGGCAAAGAAGCATCTGTTCGAATATTTCAAGTAAAGCTTAATTAACATGCTTTTTTATTTAAGCCTCCAAAATATCTACATTATGAAAAGTCCAAGAAAAGAATGAGTTTGAGAGTACAAGAAAAATGGCTATTAACGAAGGAAAATATGGTTCCTAAAAGCTTATTTCCGATCCTTAAAAGTCATTAGGGACTAGAAAAATCTGGTCGCCGCCCGTCCTTATAGGCTTCCCTGCTAAAAGTCAATAACGTCGAGATTTTTCTATAGGTCCATAAAGGTGTTCAGCGACCAACATAAATCCAATCCCTAAAAAATATTTTGACGACCAACTTTTTGGTTCTTAATTAAATATTACATGTATGTTATTTCGGTCCCTATAGACCTTTAGCGACCAATTTCTACTGATCGTAAGAAATAAATAGTCTCTAAACTATGTATTATAGACCATAAATTACAGTCTCTAACTAAATATTTAATTTCCGTCCAGTTTCTTAAAGTTATTATAAAATACAATATAGAGAACGAGATGCATATACAAATATATTTATATATATAAAGAGAAAATGGACAAAAGATCCTCCAAGCTTTTTCCCAAATCCCAACTACACACTTAATCTTTACGGGAGTCCTATCACCCCCCTGATCTATTTTTTCATGTATTTACTACCCCTCCAAATGTTGAGCAGGCAACATAACCCAAATCATAATCCCTTCGTATGTACACGCACGAGTCCCACGCCTTCCAAGTCATTTTCCTCCTAAAACGTAAATGGTCCCATTATGACCCTTTCGACTTCCTCTCTCTTCTCTCCTCTCTCCTCTCTCCTCTTTCTTTCTTTCTTTCTTGATGAATTTTCTTCCACTTTTACATGCGAATTTATCCATTTTGGTTTATGAATTTACTGTTAGTGATAAATTTTTGTGGATTTTCGAAGATCAAGTCATCGATTACAACTTTAATTTAGTAGAGGTAATCGTTTTTACCCTAAACTATTGTCATTGTTAATTATGGTTTGCCCTAAGCATATGGTGACTGCTTATGATGTGAAAATTAAGTTGTGCTTGTTGCTAAAAAAGTTGTCTAAGTTTTCAATTAATAGCATATTAAGTTATTAAGGACATCTCTACTTAGGGTTTTTGTTCATTGTTTAAGTGAGGTCATTAAAAATTAGGGCTTTTTTAGGATTCACTGTTAATCTAAAAAATGAAGCAATAAATTGTGTGTGGTAGAATGTGCAAGTAACTATTTTGTTATTTAAGTGTTCAATTTGTACCGAAGTACAACAATTTTCATCTAATCAATTTTTATCTTTCTCATCTAAGTCGCATAATGTGATATAAATTTGTGTTTTTTCTTCATTATTTAAGCATGATGTAATTGTATTAAAGTTTTCTGATGCTTGATTTTCGATAATATATATGCTATGCTACTTTGTCTTATTTGAGTGTTTATTGTCATCAAGTCAAACATGAGTGATTTTACTTTGATTATTCTTAGATGGTATCATGGTGGAGTGTTAGATTTAAGTAGTGGAGAACCGATCTACAAAGGTGAAAAATTTACAGAATTCTTAGATGTTGATGTTGACAAGATATCATATTTTGAATTGAGAGACTATATAAGAAAATTAGGATACATCATAACATGTACCTTTAGTATTAAACCACCTAATAGTGGCATTTTGGTAGATATGGATAATGATATGGATATTTTTGAAATGCTGTGTTCCTTGAAAAATAGAGATGAAGTGGATGTATTTGTGAAGCATTTAGTGGATGAACCAATTGTTGTGGACCCCCCAATATTTTAGAAAATGGAAGTCTTGGGAATATGGAGGAATCTGGTGCATCTTTTGATAATAGGCCTAACTTTATGGTAGGAGAGGACCATATAAATGTGGAAGACCCGTTTACTTCTTTTTCAACTTCACCTCCTTGCACTAACATACCTCATTTTACTACTACAGATAGTGCTACTGCATATAGTGCTTTAGCACCTACTCCTGCATCTAGTGTTTCTACATCTACTGCTGCACCTAGTGTTGCTACATCTACTGCTCCACCTAGTGTTGTTGCACCTTCTGCTGCTCCACCTAGTGCTGCTGCAGCTAGTGTTGCTTCACCTAGTACTGCTACACCTAGTGTTGATGTAGGTAGTGCTGCTGAAGTTGATGATATAGATGTTGGTCCTGCTAGAAGTAATTTCTCAAAAGAAAAAGTAGAGAGTTTTGATTACTCTACTGAGGATAGTGTTGATTCAAAAGGAGAATTAGTTTGAGATGATGATGATGAAGAGTATGGTAGTGATGTACATGAGAAGGTTAGGGAATTTAGAGCTGAAAAGAGGAAGTTTCAAAGGAGAAAAAGAAATGAGAGAGTACCAGCTGACAATGCAGAGGTACCAGTAGGTGAAGCAGGACCAGATCTAGGGTTTGATGACACTGAAATAGGTAAAGTAAGTCATGAAGGAAGGCTGGGAGGTGATGAGCCTTACTTTGCAAGTTCTGATGAGGGTAGTTTTGAGTTAGATGAAGATGATTGTTGTGGTGATGAAGAACGTGATGTGCTTGCATCTGGTAGGGCAAGATTTGTTAAGTTGTCAAGGAAAAAAAGAACAACAGCCCAAAAAATCATTAATGACCCAACTACAAAGGAAGTTGTTTGGTAGTTGGGTATGGTGTTTAAAGATGTGAATGAATTTAGAGGAGCTGTGACTAAATATGTAGTAAGAAAGAGGGTTCCTATGGAGGAGTGGTTGAATGAACCAAAAAAAGTTAGAGTTAGATTCAAAGATGGTTGTCCATGGCTTTTGTATACAGGTCTTGACAACACAACAAATGACTTCATCATAAAAACTTACATTCCAAAACATACTGGCAACAAGACAACCAGAAATTATTTGTGCAATGCAAAATTTTTAGCTGAAATCTTCAGAGAAAGAATAATTGAGCAGTCAAATATAAGGGTATTCAATCTGGAAGAGTTGATTAGGAAAAAATTCAAACTGTATGTTGGTAAGACTACTGTGAGAAGAGCAAGAACTAAAGTGTTGAAAGATATCATGGGTGATTATGCTGTGGAATTTGGACGAATTCTTGACTACAAGGATCAGCTGCTGAGGAAAAATCCAGGGACAAGTTGTGTTGTTAAACTTGGTAAGGCTAAAGAAGAAGGTAAACCAAAATTTTTGAGTTTCTACATCTGTTTTGATGCTTTGAAGAAGGCATGGGTACATTGTAGGAAATGTATAGGTTTAGATGATTGTTTTCTTAAAGGTGTTTATAAAGGGAAATTGTTAGTTGCTGTTGGAAAAGATGGAAATAACCAGATGCTGCCACTTGCTTGGGTAGTAGTTGAAAAGGAAAACACAAACACATGGACTTGGTTTGTTAGGTGCATAAGGGATGACCTAGGACTTGGAGAAGGAGAAGGTGTCACATTTATTACAGATATGTAGAAGGTTTGTATACTATATTATGTGTAATTTTTTTCTAGTTTAGCCAATTAAATGTAATTATGTACTAATTTTACCCTGTTTTATTGCATGTTTTGTATTGTAGGGACTGTTTGCAGCAACTGAGTAGGAGTTACCTCAATCTGAGCATAGAAGATGTGCAAAGCACATCTTAGCTAATTGGGCTAAGGAATGGAGAGGTCTTCAAAGAAGACAACAACTTTGGAGGATAGCCAAAAGTAAATTTGAGTCTCAATTGAGGAAAAACATACAGAAGATGAAGTTGCTTGGTCCTGCAAAAATGATTGATGACTTAATGTACTTTAACATTAATTACTGGTGCAATCTTTACTTCAACACTGAAGTGAAATATGATTCTGTGGATAACAACATGTCTGAGTGTTTTAATGCATGGATATTACCAGCTAGGAACAAGACCATCATTACAATGCTTGAAGAAATTAGAGTAAACATGATAACAAGAATAGGCACTTTAAGGGAGTTTCCAAGTACTTGGAAGTTCAATTACTCTCTAATGTGTTTGAAGGTTTTAGAGGAAAACATCAACAGGTCTATGGATTGTACCATTCAGTTTAATGGAGTTGCTGGTTTTGAAGTGAAAGAAGGACTTTGTCAACACAAAGTTGATATTGTCAAGAGGACTTGTAGTTGTAGGGTATGGCAGTTAAAGGGTATACCATGTGCACATGGTATGGCTGCAATATTGTTCAAAAAGTACCCTCTGTATGAATATATTAACTGCTATTACAGCAAAGAAACATATTTACAGACTTACGCCAATGTTCTCCAACCACTTACAAACATGGAAATGTGGCCAGTTTTTTCAAACATTGCTGTTGAACCACCTGAAATCACAACCCTGCCTGGCAGGCCACCTACGAATAGGAAGAAGGAAGTTGGGAAAACAAAGAAGTCAGTAAAATTGCCTAGAACTGGACTAACAATGACATGTAGTGTGTGTCATGTTAGAGGCCACAGTAAAAAGGGTTGTCCTCATAGAGCACCATCAGCAGAACCAACTGCACCATCAGTAGCAACAACTACTGGTTCAGGCAGGGGAAGAGGAAGACCAAAGGTAATTTTTTCACTTGAATTCATTATGTTATAACAGTATTCTAATTGTTAACATTCTTTTTTAATATGTAGAAAACTCCAACAGAAGCAACTAATGCTGCTTCTCAAGGAAAAAAAGTTGGTTCAGGCAGGGGAAGAGGCAGGCCAAAGGAAATTTTTTCACATGAATTCATTATGTAATAACAGTACTCTAATTGTTAACATTCTTTGTTCATATATAGAAAACTCCACCAGAAGCATCTAATGCTGCTCCTCAAGGAAAAAGTACTAGTTCAGGCAGGGGAAGAGGCAAACCAAAGGAATATTATGCTTTAATTTAGTTCTAATTTGATTAGTTCATAACATTCTTTTTATATTTATAGAAGACTTCATTAGAAGCCATTATTGAACCTCCACAAGAAAAAAAGGAACAGGAAGACCCAAAAGAACAATTTCAGTATGTGCTACTGCAACTCCTCTACGTATAGCACCTCCAGTACCTACTATTTTTCCAACATTCTCTTCTACACCTCCATTCAAAAGGCAAAAAGTAGTAGGAATGGGTGTGTTTCAAACTGAAAATAGCTTTAAAGTCCTGAATATAAGTCTCTTACTTTGTTATATCATGTGTAAATTATGAGTCATTGATATATATTGATTGTTAAACTCTTTTATCCTTCCTTGTAGCTTGGCATGCCTAGCAGTAAGATATACTCTACTGGTCAAGCAAAGGTGGCAAGATCAACTGATGTAACTGGTGACATTGGTTATACACCAAGTAGTACTAGTAAATTAAAATGGAATGGCAAATTAGCAATCTCAACAAGAAAACTACAAGAACTTAAAAAGAATAGAAGAAAGAAGAAAGTGAGAAGTAGCACAAACCATCCATGTTAAAATAATGCTTCTTCACAGTCCAAGATGCCATGAAAATTGTAGTGATGTTGATGTATTTCAATCACTGTTTTAAGTTAGTCCAGTTGACATAAAAATAATTTTATTTGGGTGTTGAAAAACAATTTAAGCACTGTATTTTGTTGATGGATGTTGCCTAATGGTTAGGCATTATGAATGTGAATTTATTTTGGTATGAATGATGATGTGTGAAGTTGGAATGTTTTGTTGATGAATGTTGTCATTAGGCATTGTCGTTGTGTTGTTTAAATGGTGGTGATGTTGCTATAATGTAAACACAACATTATCATTACACTATCTAAGTATAAACAATAAAATAGCATATGCACAGTGCTTTCCATAAACAACATTACGTTAAACATTAACATGACAACAACACAAGACACAACTTTGCAAGTGTAAACAATAACATTGCAACAACACAAGACACAACAACTGTAAATAATAACATTGCAGTAATACAGGAAACAACTTTGTAACTGTAAACAACAATATAGCAGCGACACAAGAAACGATTTTGTAAGTGCAAACAATAACATAGCAGCAGCACAACGAACATTATAAGTACGACTAGGCAAAAACATACATATGAAGTACGACTAGGCAAAAAATATCAGAACAGAAAATAGTCTGATATATTTAGAGAGAGGTATACAAAATTTTCACCATAGTCGACCATATCTAGCAACTACTTTCAGTTCATTTGTTGCTGATAAACATAGCAGCAACACAAATCAAAATACATAAAAAAAATCTTTCTATTGAACCTACACCATCTCTATCTTCCATTAAGCTTCTTCTCACGCGTCAAGTTATCAATTTGGACCTGTTTAAGCCATAAGTCTTCTTCCAACTCATTGATTTTGTTCACCAATCTTGGAATGATAAAATTTGATCTTGGATCCATTTTTTCTTTGTCCCTCCATAGAAAAAAATTACATTTTTGAGATAGAATTTTTTTGTAGAAATCAGTACATTAACATAATTTGAATATAAAGTGACAGCAAAATACAATGCAAAATACATACACCATAGTAGGGGCAAGACCAAAAAAATTTTCTCTGATTTTTCTTCGACCATGAAGTTTGCAAGTCAAGCAAAATACCATGTTTTCATCTCACAACATCATTGAGAATTGGGTCTAATTCATCCATACAAAGCTTATTCAATTTTGATTTTGTCATTTCATGAATTCTAACAAAATCGATCATCAAATTACAAACCCTAAATTAAGAGTTGAACCAAATTACAAAACAAAACTCCAAGAATTCAAGTAGAATTTGGGATTAAAAGCCAAAATGTAGGTAAAAGAAATAAAAAATATATAGAGGAAGATAAAGGCAGTAGGTGGACAAGGAGAAGAGTAATATAAGAAAGAGGAAGAGGACCGTTGGAAGAGAGAGAAAGAGAGTCATTTTTCATGATTTTTTTCATCAAAAAATTAATTAATGAGTTGTATTATATACGTGGAAGGCTAAACTCTTACTTTTTGAGTTATTGAGACTAAACCAACGTGCCTAGAGGAGGTGTTCTCACCTTCCTTGACAGCTCAAAATTTGGAGAGATAATAAATACATAAAAAAATAAATCAGAGGGATGATGTAACTCCTGTGAAGATTAAGTGTGTAGTTGGGATTTGGGGAAAAGCTTGGAGGGTCTTTTGGCCATTTTCTCATATATATATATATATAAACGTTTGAATATATTACAAACAAATGTATTTACACCTCAATTTTTGTATAGCCGTGACATAAATCTCATAAAACTATTTGCACAATCCAAAATCTAACATTCCTAGAATGTATTGTAAAGTTTCAGCAATGACGACAGTCATGTTTGAATAGCTTGTACGAAATCTTAAAAATTTGTATCTTTAAAACATTGAAACCTATAAAAAGAAGTCATATTGAGCTTTATCAAGAAAGCACACTATAATTGAGGAAGTTTTCACAAGTAATTAGCATATGGAATGATCCAGTTATATTACTCTTGAACAACTTGTCACTATAGAGTAAGAAGACCTCTTCCAGAAATAAGTATCGCACGCACAAAGAAACCTACAATCACACGCGAAAATAATTATCACATGCACAAAGAAACCTATAGTCTCACACGATTACTAACCTTCGGATTTGCTCTTTTTCTAAGCATTTGCATAATTTCTTGACTGCTGCAAACAAATGATCGGCATAATAAAATGTTATTAACAAAAAAAGGCACGTAAACAAGATGTAAGGACATGGACACACTAAATAATCTTATGAATTCAATTAAAAATTAAGACAGATGTGCAATCTATCTTTCAAATAGTCCATAATTGAAAAAAAAGATGTGCATATATGAAAGCCACATTAAGTATTTTTAATAGTTAACAATAACGCAGAAGATACCATTAGCAAAACAGACAGAAAATTTCAAACACACACACATCAGGTGATTAGTTTGTTAGTTTGTTAGTTTTGGAGCATCTGCATTCAAATTGTACTCAGCACAGAGACCTTAAGTTATGTAACATACTCATCATAAAGAATAAAATCAGGTTAGGTGATTTTTTATTAGAAAAATTGCTTGATGTATAAGGCGTTGCCTTGCTTCCTCAATAGCTGGCACTCCTAACGATTTATGTGCTGAGATCCTTGCCAATATATTCTATGGCTACAAATTATATATGTGTCTTCTTAGATGTTGCATAATTGACCACGGTATGTCCTCACCACTTTCGATTATATACTCCCCACTATAGTAAGATGATAAAAAGAATGCTAAAGGAAAATACAGATCATAGATCTACAACTGCCAAGTTATTATGGAATTAACATTTGCAAACATACGTCCTTGTGTTACAACCTCTTATCTATGTTTCTTCATGTGAAGTCCTTGAGTTTCACAAAAGATAAAATATGGCTAGTATTTCAAAAATCTATTAGTCCAGGAGATAGGAAAAACATACAATTGAAGTTAAAAAGGAAAAGAATTGTCCTTTACTTCAATACAAGTGATAACATTCAGTCAAGAAACTTATCAGATAATTACAACATGTTTTAGAAAGGAGATTCGATCCAATAAGCTACTCAGTTAGGATCTCTCAAGATAGTAAGGATTATAAAAGTGGGGAAATGAGTGAGGCAGCAGTGACCAAAACATTGCTACAATATTTCTTGAGCAAGAAAAACTGCTTGCTCAAGTACCCGAATATGTTCTGAAGCACAAATATATTACACACACAAAAGACCAAGATGGAAATGTTAATGACTTAACTTACAACTTATATCTTTACTGACTTAACTGCCAGCTGAACAATGAAAATGTTCAAACTGCAAATCTAATAGAATAGGACAATGTTCCAATAACAAAATTATGACATGAAACCTCTCAAACATCATATACATCCATCAAACAAAGTTTGAAACTATGATATCCATAAAGTTCTAATCAGTGCCAAGTCTTTAGATAACCGTTATTTCCATAAAATGTAAGTAGCAGGTAGAATTTTTTTTTGAAAAAAGGCACAACTCTAAGCTTGACAAAAAGGACTGTAACCTTTTTCAAACATTTATTTGGTCTTAATAAGAACTTTTGTACTATACAAATGAGACACATATATGGTATAATGTGGAATCAGGTTGTCTGATAGATGATGAAAATCCAGACGAACCACTTAATTGGTTAGATATATAGACATAAAGTGATTGCTGATAAGTTCAAGACTATGAGAGAAAGAGTAGATGAATGTCGTACTGAATATGCTGAGCCAAATTTAGGAGGGAGAGATTGAATCCACCTAAAGGCTAAGGGAATCTTGGAAGTATTCGAAGGCTGATAAAAAGAGATGTGTACTATAAGACCACCAAGACTAATAAGCATTCTGATAAAAAGGGGCAAGTTTTCTTATAGGATCCACCATCCTCACAAAAAAAAAGAATTCTTTGCAGTGGAAAATATGCAATTAAGAACACACCAGATTTGAAAAATATTTTTTCAACTTCTTTAATGCATTGCTTAACTTAATTAGTAGATGGAGGAAATGGTATGAACTTGCATAAACTATTAGTTGGAATTTTTCCTTTTAGTGTGAAAGATTAAGCCTTCATCCCTTCCTAACGACACCAGGTGCCATGAAAGAATATCTGATAGTATTCATCATAATTGATCCATTCTTATTTTCAGTCTTCATACTGAGCCTGAAAAAAGAGCCATAATTAAGAAATATAATATGAAAACTTCTTATCTATTAAACTGACGACATGAGAATCAACGTTGTCTTTGAGCTTTGAAATATTCAAAAATATTCTTCCCATAAAACTGAGGAAATAGTGCATCAATCAGAACCAGAAACCAGTTAAGTCAACAAGTGGATGCACACGTGGTACTATCTGACCTATTCCTAGACTCAAACTGTAGATCTATACTTTTGCATCAACCCTATTAGAACTCTCTAAGAAAATAAACCTTGTAAAGTATGAACAGTAATATCCAACATGTAGAAATCTATGATCGAACTTTCTACTAGACCTATGCTCCCTTTTTAGTTAAAGCTTTGTATTATAAATGGTAATGCCATTAAGATATATAAGAGATTATAAATAAACTTGTAATTAAGATGAGGATTCTTGAAATGTGTATACAAGGTCCCTTCTAGCCTATCTCAAGTAGTTAAAGCTGATTGTGTATATTTAATCCACTAGTTGGACCAAAATATTCCTTTCGGTCAAAACATATTTCTAAAAATATTCTTTGATTTCAATACTGCCTGATACTTTTGCCAAGTTCACTTAAATTGGTCCTATATAATTCTTGATCAATAAATTCCCTATAACAATATGCCCTATTCAGCTAAACGCAATGATTCTATTAGGAGAAAGGGAAAATAAAAACTAAACTACTTCACACAAAATTTATTGTTCAACAGAACCTTCTTGTAAGCTACACCAGCCAACTAATTATATAACATAATCCTCGACATTTGAGTAGCAAAATAGTGTTATATATGTTACATCGTCTATATGTCCAAACTTCATAACACTATAATTTTCCTCATTAAATCACAGTGGAGAAAGACATTTATATAACTTTGAACATGGAATTTAAATTACATATTTGATTAGCCCTGCTTATATATGGGTTCCATAACTTTCTTAGTTTTTTCCTAGTGAGAGAAATATTTATATAAAACAACAAGAAAAGGCAACTTTCCCAACACCATTATTTTCCAAGTATGCTAGTATAAATGACATAAAGAAATTTGAAATAACATAAGAAAATCGACCCCTAAGACTAGAGCACATTCGTTATTGAGAAATCTAAGAAAAAATACCATAGAGAAAAAGAAATCTAAGAAAAAAAAGAAAGAAAACCTACCCAGAGAATAATAAATGTAAGAAAAAGAACAAGAACCCACCTCAAAGAGAAACAAGACCGATGTATGCTCCTTCCAAGATGGACTTTGACCAAGAGTGTCTATAGAGAGAAATTGAAGAACAATTCAATGAATATAGTTGAATTAGGGAAACTAGGGCAAATATGTTTGATGGAGAAAATAGAGAGCTTTTTCACTTTTAGAATTATAATTTAGAATATATGTTTCTTTTGGCGCTTTAGAAGTTTTACATAAGAATTCTAATTTTTTTAAATTTTTTAGTATTAGATTGGTGCACTTTCTCCTGCTAAAGAACCCTCAAATTTAATTTAAGGACTGATGTGCTATAGAAATACAACACTTTCGATGCTTAAAATAAGGAAAATATGCAAGTTTCTGAGGCCTTTTTGTTAGATATGATCTATTTTGGGTACGTTTTGTAAGACACCATGAAAAAGGTGAAAAAAAGTATTTTTGGCTATTTTTGGAGCGATTATGGATGTTTGGAATGTTTTTTGGATTGATCGTGATCAATGCAAGTTTGAGAGTCGAAGAAGAGCTGAAAAACTAACTCCCAGCACCTACTAAGTCAACCTACAGACAACTTGTAGACCTACCGACCACATGTAAACAAAGCGGGTGCAAGAGATACAAAATTCCGAGAGCTAACTTGCAGGAATTTGATCCATCTGCAACCTACGGTCTGCACCTGCACCCTCTGCCAGACCACAAGTACTACCTGCACCTTTGCCAAATTACAGGTACAGAGAGCAGGTAGCCACCAACCCAGTTATCTCCTATTTCATTCGAGATTTCTTTTTAGGGTTTTATCATGTACTATAAATAACCTTTATGTACTTTTTAGTAAGAGTTATGTACTTTTGATGCCCAAAAATATATTTTGATTCCAAGATCCATCTTTGATCTCGTGATTCTTCTGTATTGACTTTGATTGATTTATCAGTTCCAGTTGTGGGTTTTATTAATATTATCATTGTGATTTCATCTATGGTTTATATTATGAATGTTATTGATTTCTACACAATTGTGAGCGGCTAAAACCCATAGCTAGGATTGTGGAAACCCTGGTAAATTGACAAAGTAAGGGAAGTGCGATCATTGATCTAAACCAATACCCATGGCATACATTACTTTATCTTCGTTATGATTTATTTCTTCATTGGTGCACACATTAGGATCCCTCCTAGATATTGGTACTTACTCCAAAAGAGGACTAGTGACTAGGAAAAGATAAAGACAATGGTAATTTGGGGTTTAACTATCGATCCATGCTACTAGGTTATATCTACATAAGATGTTTAGGCTTTATCTAATAACTAGAGACATAAAAGGTAATAGTCAACTGGGATCAAGATAAGAGTTAGTAATGAGACACCCTGAGACTCAAAAGGTAAAGGGTGAAATCGTTCTGCTCATCAAAAAGACTGTCGAAGGCACATAACTTATCGATTCTGCATGCAAGGTATTGTGTTGGTTCAACAACGCACGATAAGCCTATGGAGTTGAGAAGCTAGTGGGAACACAATCCTGGTGTTCACTTACGACTGATTTTCAACTAAGTTAATACTGTTTTTTCTCGAGAAAATACAACCACTGAGATTTGGAAGTCCACATGTTCCCTTGGGATTATACCCTAACCTTAGTTGGGTTACTATATCTTAACAGCGACTGTACCATCATCTAAAAGGTGGTGTTTCTTGGACGTCATCAAGAATTAACACAGTTGTCAGGGAACACAGTGTTGATTAGTTATTTGAAGTTGTTGCAGATTTTAAGTTTTTCTTTTTGTTTTTGTTTTTAGTTGGGCATATGTTGATGTATGCTAAGCATATGTAGTCGAAAAAAGACCTTAATCCCAGTAAATCCGAATCCATAGAGGATCCTAAAAACATCTAGTAGGTTGTATGTGCAGAAAAGAGCTGATAATCCTAAAGGAGTTCATGATTTGTACCTCTCCCTCCTCTCGATAGAGTATAGAATATTGTTGATCATCAGATTAGTTAGCTGTTAGCTCAAGATGAAGACGAGAAAAAAAAATAAAAAAATCTCAATGAGTAGCTAGAGAGGTAGAGCAACCTAAGAAAAGATAAGATGCAGACCACCAAACAGCACCCGGTAGAAATAAGAACAGCGCTAGAGGTTCCCGTTTTCAAGTAATTCTAGCACATGAGTACATATAGCTATATATAGATAATGAAGAAGATCTGGGATATGTTGAGCTAACTGAAACTGGAGCCTTAGTACCTCCTATTTTTCCCCCAGGCATCAAATTGACATCACGAGTGTCGTGATCCAACTTCTAAATTTGAAGGGTATGTTTGCAGGATTTCCTATCGATGATGCAAACTTGCACCTTGAAAAATTTCCTTTGAATCTACACCTGATATAACATTTCAATGGTAGATCAAGAAGTTCTTAGGCTGGGGATTTTTCCCTTCCCACTTACAAGAGAAACATCTTTATGGTTAGAGGAATTTCCAAGAGGCTCTATCATGACTTGGAATGAGTTGCACATGGAATTCTTAAATAGGTTCTTTCCTCCATAAAGGATGTTGCAGCTCAAGGATAATATATATAATTTAGGAAGCTACAGTTAAATTTGATGTAAAAGGCTTGGTTCAGGTTTAAGAAGAAGCTAAGCATGGTACCTAATCATCAGTTGACAGGGATGACCTTATCAAAGATATTCTACAGATCCCTGACCATCAATTCCAGAGCTATAACAGACACCATCTCTGGAGGAGATTTTATGAGACTACATTGGGAGACAGCTTTAGAGATGTTTGATTGAAGCTCACTCACTAACCTAGGGTGGAAAACTCGGAACACTAAGAGGGGATCTGGAACTTATGTTATTGGTGCCTCCTGTGAGCAGAGAGCAGCTGATGATACCGTAGCATATGAAATTATGTTACTAAGTACTGATTAGGTGTGATGGAAAAATAGTTTGCAGTGGCTAATTCTTAGAAAGTGAATTCATTAGAAACACAGGGGTCAATTTCCAAAGTGTACGAGTCAAAATTGGAAAAGGAAGCTAATTAGCTGGATCATCAGATAATGGGTTTTCAAGCCCAAGGGTAAGGGAACCAAGGTCGAAACTACTATGATAGATACAGAGACCGTAGTAGAAAGTGTTATAGTGACTGGAGGAAGAAGGATAACTACAAAGAGAAGGTAGATAAGTACATCCCACCTGGTAAATATGATGCAGAATCCAAAATAGAGGAGATAATAGTTAAGCTGATGAAGGGTCAAGAAATTTAGGAGACCAGCTAAGGAAATTAAGGCTGAGAATTCATGATTGAAACATAAGGTTGATTTACATACCACTGCTATCAAGCAGTTGGAGCACCAGTTTGGGCAGATATTAACAACTTTTAACTAGAGGCAGCTAGTTACCCTTCCGAGCAACACAGTGCCAAATTTGAGAAACGATGGCCATGTACTTGTTATTACCACAAGGATTTATATCACTACAATAGATCCCTCACTGCTTGATGCAGAAGCTATTGATAATGAGATACCTACTATTGAGTCTGAGAAGGTAACAAGTGATAAAGGTACATTTGATGAAGATAAAGGTAAGGGTTCGGTCATTGAGCTATAAGATAGATAGATTTCGAGACCACCCCTACCTTTTCCTCTGTGATTGAAACAAAAGAAAGAAGAAGGTAAGTTTAATCAGTTTATTGAGATACTGATAAAATTAAACTTAAACATACCTCTTCTTGAGGCATTAGAGTAGATGCCTGGATATGCCAAGTTCATAAAATAGTTGGTCAGAAGAAAGAAAGGAGAAACTTTTGAGGATGTTGAGGGTGTGCATCACTACAGTGCAGTCACGACTAGGTCTTTGGTGTAGAAAAAGGGTGATCCCAAAGCATTCACTATACCGTGCACTACTGGGTCATCCTAATTTTCCCGAGCCTTGTGTGATTTAGGGGACAATATTAATTTTATGTCTCTAGCCATATTCAAGAAATTGTTCTTGAACTATCCGGAATCGACTTCGATATAACTATTGATGGTCGATTTCATAGTGAAGAAGCCGGTGGGAATCTTGTTTGATATGATCATTAGGGTGGAAAACTTCATCTTTCCAGCTGAATTTGTCATCCTTGATTATGAGGTTGACATCGAGATGCTCATTATATTGGAAAGACTATTTATTACCACAGGTAGATCTATGTTTGGCATGGAAAAAGGTGATCTGAAATTCAGAGTCATCAGTGAAGAGGCAATATTCAACAATGAAAAGTCAATGAAATAGCTAACCGATATGAGAGTGGTGTCGATGATTGATTTATTGATGATCCTAGAGGATACTCCTATAGGTATCTTAATGAATTTTAAGTAGTCAAGATACCCGCGTCATGCCACGATGTTAAATCAACTGCTGCATGAGAGGCAACCCATGGGCTTGTTGGTGAAGTCTGAGTAACCAACATAGCCACGCCGTACCATGATGTTACATCAAACGTTGAGTGGGAGGCAACCCACTATATTTTAGTATTCATGTTTTGGTTGTTTTGTCTTTATGTAGGTTTCTAAATTTTGGACCTTACCAAAAGTACGGTAAAAATTGATACATTCATTAATTTCTAGGTAAGGGGGTTGTATGATCAACCCATCATGGTCACAAGTCCCACACGATAAGTTGAGTAAAAAGTTGAAAAGTTGAAATTTTGAGGATGAAAAATGGTAAGTTATGGACTTTGGCATCTAAATTTACTTCTGGGACCTAAAACTTAGGTTGTGAGACCATAAGTATCTGGAAAAATGTCAAAATGACAAGTACGGGTTGCAAAAAAGTGGGCCAAAAATTTTGGCCCGGCACCTGCACCTAGCACCTGTGAGTCCCAGGTAGCACCTGCGCCTAGGGCCCGACCACGGTTACAGAGAGCAGGTACGTGCCGTGGGTATGTCAAATTTTGGGACCACTTTTAATTTAAAATTTTAGGCCCACCAATATTTTAATATGACATAAAACAACTCCCCACCTATATAAAAACTTTCTTACCCTCATTCTAACTCGTTCAAATCCTCAAAACCTTACTTTTTTTCTTTAAATTCAAACTTTTCACTTAAAACACCAACTAACCCCACATTTAAGAAAAGGCTAAATTGACACTTGTTTGAGTATCAGCTTGTTCCAACACGCTAAAAACACATTCCAACTTTGGTTTGCTTAACTTCTTCGTTGTTCACTTTCGAATCTTTATATAAAAGGTAACTTTCTCGACTCTTAAAAGTTGTTTATTGATCTATATATTATTTAAAAAAGTTGATATGAGTATTCTATTGCATAATATATAGAAACTATTATGTTTGTATGTAGGAGCCTTGAAATATCCTAAAATTTTAGTGTAGGGCCTTGTTTGGAATTAAAATTCTAAGTTTAGGCCCTATCTGAAAGTTGAACCTGAATGAATAGAGTAATTCCTTGAGTTGAGCATGTTTGTTTATTTTGAAATTCATGATTATTGATTAGTGTGTATACAGTGGAATTGTTGGGATTTCAAATAGGTTTTAGGGATGTGAAAATTGAGAAAAAATTCTAACTTTTTGAATTTTGTGTTTTTCTTCAACTTTTGCTAGCCCTCACTTTTGTTGAAAACTAATAACTAATTTTTCAAGTACATATGGAACCTAAAGCGGTGAAGAAGATGAAGGTCAGTACTTAGAGAAGAAGGGAAGAGTCTCTCGATCCTAGTGGTTCAGGTGATGAGTATCCGAGGCAGCAACATAGAGACACTACCATCGGGGTGACAAGCAGAGTTAGGAGAGGACGGACTCACCAGGCTGCTCAAACAGTTATAGCCCGATTGAGGATGAAGTCCACATGGATATCAACCCCACATAATCCTCCACATTATGATAATGATGATGAAGAGGATATAGAGTTTGAGGATACTCCATCGATTAGTGATTAGGATCCCTAGTCTGAGAACGGGTCCCAGGATTTATCTGAGGAGGTTGAGCAAGAGAAGTCATCAGCGGTGTCCTAGTCTGAAGAGGGTACTGCTACTCATGTACAACAGACATAGGTAACCCCATTTGAGGAGGGTACAATATAGGTTTTCAATGATTTATAGCTGGAGCAGAAACCCACACCCGCACATGCCTCAGATGCACCTCCCAAGGAAGGACATCTGAGATGGTATGTGGAAGGGATGCGAAATATATTTGAGCTTTGAAGTCATATTTGAAAGCTGGGAAGGCCTATGAGATGTATCTATGAGGAGCACCAAATGACTTATTGGGATTAGAGTGAGTACCATAGTTGTGGGTGGTATTTGACAAATATCATCTAGAGTGGAAACTAAGCAACTCAATTCTTAAAGCCCGATTATGGTATGAGAGCTTTATAAATTCTAAAGAGCAACTATAGTCCTTCTTATGTGCCATCATCCAGGATTTATCATGTTTGGTCAATAGTCACAGCTTGATCACATACTGGTTAGAGAGGTCAGAGTTGATATCGGAGAGGAGACTATCTGCAGAGTTATATTCGGTCCAGATTACATCACTCCTGCATCTACAGCTGAGTGCAACCATAAATTATGGATCGCATGTGATCAGCATATTATACGGGATGTTGAGCCCCTTGTAGAGAGGGTTGAGATGGCTAGGTAGTTAGCTGGTTATATTTTACTAGTAGGTGATAAGACCTCATGGATTGAGGGAAAAGATGTGATCAAGAAGGGCCTATTGACATTAGAGGCCAAGTTTGGTGGTTGTTAATCAGATACCGCCTGCTACACACTGTTTCAGATAATACATTAAAGTGGGAGGAAGATGCACTAGATGCCTACTTAATAGTCGGTTATGCTATTAATTTGGCTTCCTTTCTCAAGTATGAGTTACATGATCGAGCCTTTGGTGAGCTGACTAACCTATTATTTTTTGGTGTGATCCAGAGTCTACGTGATGTGGCAGGTGTGCCTGAGTTACCAGGTATTAATAAAAGGGTACCTACGGCTGCAACTGCGTAGACAAAGACCATGAAGGATCTGGCACATCCAGGCACTTCTAGGAGATATAAACAAGGAGTAGCAGTAACACCAGCCTAGGCTGAGGGCTTACCAGTTTTCACAGAGCCTGATCAGGAACATACAAATGATGTGGGTATTGGTGTAGACATGGAGATAAGGAAGTAGAGAGAGGATTCAGATTTAAGTACACAAGGTGTGGGACACAACCGCTTGGTTGAAGGTTTTCGAGATTAAGATGACTACCCTCTTTGGGCAGATGAGATCAGGGGTCAGGACTAGATTTGAGTAGGCCGAGGCTGGATAGGAGGCTTCTTAGACATCTTCAATGTCAAAGCTGCATGCTAATTTTCAAACATAGAGTAATGAGCTAGAAAGATGGGTTACATCCCAATATACAGAGATAGGTGTGCCAGATTTTGTTCAAATGAGGGAGGTTTTCGATATCCTATAAGTAGAGGTACACTCGCTTCCAGAGATCCATGTATCTACCACTCCTTTGATGATACCTCCTGTGGTCCAGATATCACCTCCGCATGTACCGAGATACTTTGATTTCTTTGCAGAGGATGATGATGAGGACCCAATAGTTGGGACCAAGAGAGGTCACTTAGACGATTTGCAGGATCCTGCTATGACAAAGAAGGAGGCCATTAAAAAGGTTAGGCATGATATTTTAGAGACTTCATTCGTCGATGGGTAAAGGTGTGCATCTATAGAAGAGGGTGCATCACTAGTAGTGCACCAGCACCACCGCCTCCGCCAACTGATATGCTGCCATCTGGGGATGCTCTTGACTTGGGCACCTAATATGTCTCAAGTATGTTCTCACTTCCCTATGTTTTTTTTATTTTAGTGTATTGAGGATAATGCACAACTTTTAGTTGAGGGTGGGCGTACTATGCCACCGCTGGTTTTTGTTGTCATGCTTCTTTTCCTATCGATCGTGGTATGGTTGTAGAACCGGCATCTCTAGGATAAATTTGTGTTTTATTGTATTTTATTTTTGTATTGTGATGTGTTTTAGTGTAATTAAGAGATTTGTAAGTATTTAGGATAGTAGTCATACTTTGATTGATTTTTGATACCCCTCCAAAATTTTGAGTTTTTAGAATTATGTTGATATATATATATATACTAGTTTAGGCATACGCGCCTTGCGCGTGTACCTCACTTTAATGAGTTCAAACATTACACTAAATAAGATATTTGTTTAAATAACAAAGATGAATATAATAATTAAATTTAATATCTTTTGAGGATGTAAAGATGAAGAATTTATTTATTAAACCTAACCTTTATCAAAAATATTTTTAAAAGTCGATCGACATTCATCTACCATCTGTAAATTGCAACAAAATAATACAATGATAGAGACATCAAAATGATACAATTAAATCTAATCTTTACACATAATTTAAAGTCGTCTGACACTCATCTACCAACTATAAAAATTACAAAATAATACGATAATAGAGATATCGAAATAATACAACTAAACCTAACCTTGACATAAAAAATTCCTCAAAGACGATCAACATTTAACCTGTAAATTGCAATAAAATAATACAATAAAAGTGATATCAAAACAATATAATTAAACTTAAATTTTACACACAAAAATTTCTCAAAGCCAATCAATATTCATCTACGAATCGTAAACTATCACAAAATAACAAACTAATAGAGATATCACGATAATAAAATTAAACCTAACCTTTACCTAAAAAAAATTTCAAAGTCGACCGACATTTATCAAGCATATGTAAATTAAAATAAAACAATAAGATAATAAAGATATCAAAACAATATAATTAAACCTAACCTCTACACAAGAAATTCTTCAAAGTCAACCAATATTCATCTACGACCTGTAAACTATAAAAAACAATATAATAGTGATCACAAAGCTTCAACTTTGATCTAACTAATTCTTGTCTTAGCGAAAATTTTGACCCTAGAAAATGATTTTGAATGAAGACAAAGAAGATATATATATATATACACACACACACACATGTTGAATTCTATTATGTTGACAAAAATAGTGAAGAAGTTGAGGGTTAGAAAATCAAGCATCCACTAATCTAGACATGCAATCGAATCAAGTTAGATGAGCATCAATCATATTTTCCCAATAGCAAAATCGGTTTGTTCTCTAGTTTAACGTACATATCATTATTTATAAAAGTATTTCCTTAATAGTGTCATATTTTAAAAGTATTTTTCTAATTGAACAATAGAAAGAAAAATATTAATTAATTCTCCTACCATATATTTTAGGAGTCCCATATATTTTAGGAAGTCTACTAGAAAGGAAAATATATATATATACACACACACACACATGTTGAATTCTATTATGTTGACAAAAATAGTGAAGAAGTTGAGGGTTAGAAAATCAAGCATCCACTAATCTAGACATGCAATCGAATCAAGTTTTATGAGCATCAATCATATTTTTCCAATAGAAAAATCGGTTTGTTCTCTAGTTTAACGTACATATCATTATTTATAAAAGTATTTCTTTAATAGTGTCATATTTTAAAAGTATTTTTCTAATTGAATAATAGAAAGACAAATATTAATTAATTCTCCTACCATATATTTTAGGAGTCCCATATATTTTAGGAAGTCTACTAGAAAGAAAAATATTAATTAATTCTCCTACCATATAATTTAAGAGTCCCATATATTTTAGGAAGTCTAGTTAATATAAAAAAATAATTAAATAATAAATTAAAAAAAATAGTAAAAAGACAGTTTTGTTTAAAGGAGACTATTTTATTGAAGGGCAAAAAGTTCAAATCACTTTTCTAAGGGTCTTCACACTTTTAATATATTATAGATGTGTGAACTTTGAGGATCTTGTTATGGCATTAGGATTAGGGACATGATAATTATTTGCTGACAATTTCATGAACTAGATATGTAGTAGTTGGTAATATTGACATTGTGCTAAGTGTGTGTGAGATACTACCTAGTTCCATTTGTGTGTTAAATTTAGAACTTTCCTGGTTAGCTTACCTAGGTTGAAGCATAGCAGGTTAGGAAGGGATCACATACCATTTTTTATTCTAGTCCACTTTTATCCTAAATGACCTTCCATGTGCGAATTGTATCCCTTGATCCTCATTTTGAGCCTTATGAGCCAATTTTCTTGTTTCACCATTCACCTTCCTATCTATAGTATAATGAACCTATTTTGGCCCTGGTCCTTCTTGGACATTGTGCACCCCAACAAGGAAAAATGCATAAGTAGCTATCATAGGGATGTGTAGTGTAAAGTGGGCATATAGAAGGGTAATAAGAAATAAGCTAGTAGGGATGTGTGTGGTAGAAAAAGAAAAAAGAAAAAAAATTGAAAAAAAATGAAAAAGAAACACAAAGGTCATTTAGGCTAAAAGAATAAAAGAAATACAATTCATGAAATGATCTGTTTTGGGTATGTTTTGTAAGGAACTATGTTTTGGATGCTAAGTTCGTGAAAAAAAGTGTTTTTGGCCATTTTGGATCAATTATGGATGTTTGGGATATTTTTTGGCTTGACCATGACCAGTGCATGTTAGAGAGTCAAAGAAGATATGAAAAACCGATACCTGACATCTACTAAGTCAACCTATGGATCACATGTAGACCTACGGACCGCATGTAGACAAAGAGGGTGCCAGAAATCCGAAATCCCGAGAGCTGACTTGTAGAAATTTGATCCATCCACAACCTATGGTCTACACCTGCACCCTGTGATATACCATGCGTACTACCTGCGCTTCTGCCAGACTGCAGGTACAGAGAGTAAGTGGACACCAACCTAGTTTTCTCCTATTTTGTTTGGGTTTTGTTTTTAGGATTTTCTCATGTACTATAAATACCTCTTATGTAATTTTTAGTAATACTTATGCACTTTTAATACTCAGACACATATTTTGATTCCAAGATCCATCTTTGATCATGGGATTCTTCTGTATTGAATTTGGTTGATTTATCAATTACGGTTGTGGGTTTTTATTCATCTTATCATTGTGATTTCATCTATGCTTTCTATTATGAATTTTATTGATTTCTTCATAATCATGAGCAGCTAAAACCCATAGCTAGGGTTGTGGAAACCCTAGAAAATTGACAAAGTAGGGGAAGTGCAATTGTTGATCTGAACCAATACCCATGGCATGAATTGATTTAGCTTCATTATTATTGATTTCTTAATGGGTGCACACATTAGGATTCCGCCTAGATATTGCTACTTACTCCAAAAGAGGACTAGTGACTAGGAAAAGATAAATACAACGGTAATTTAGAGTTTAACTGTCGATCCACACTACTAGGTTATATCTACGTAAGATGCTTAGGTTTTATCTAATAAATAGAGACTCAAAAGGTAATAGTTAACTGGGATCAAGATAAGGGTTAGTAATGCGACACCCTAAGACTCAAAAGGTAAAGGGTGAAATCCTTCTGCTCATCCACAATACTGTAGAAGGTACATAACTTATCGATTCTGCATGCAATGTATTAGGTTGATTCAACAACGCATGATAAGCCTACGGAGTTGAGAAGCCAGGGGGAACATAATCCTAGTATTCACTTATAGTTGATTTTCAACCAAGTTAATATTGTTCTTTGCTCGAGATTACTACAAAAAATCCCCCAATTTACTTTTCCTGTTTCGCCTATTGACTATAACCACTGAGATTTGCAAGTCCACGTATTCTCTTAGGATTCGACCCTAACCTTAGTAGGTTTACTATATCTTGATAGCGACCGCTCCATCATCTAAAAGGAGGTGTTTCTTGAACGTCATCAGGGACCAGTTACTAAATTGTTTAGGGACTAAATTTAATACCTTATTAATAGAGTACAAAATTAAGGACCGGATTATTATATTGTCCAAATATATGTATATTCTTAGAGACAAAATTAATAGCTCGTCCCTAAATGTTGGTCTTCAATAAGGCTTTTTCTTGTTGTGTGAGTTTCCGTAACCAAATTAGAAAAATATACCAGCAAAACCCTTTAATCTATATTATAAACCCAATTTACTCTTATGGTCAAAGAAAATAATTTCATAACAAACGTTGAAGGTCAATCAATTGACTTGCATTATCTTTAGAATTAGAACTACAAAATTTTCAAAAATGTGTATAAGATGCAAGGAAAACTAATAGCAATAGCCACATTTATAAGCAAGAAGTGGACCTATATCTACTTTCTGGGTGTACAGGAAATCTTTTCATAAATGTCTATTTTCAAAACTACTTTTTTTCAAAATGTCCATATTAACTTTGGATTTATTTTTGGTCAAAAAGATTTGATTTTTCCATTTATTCAAAAAACCGAAATAGTCTAAAACCATAAATGTAATACCTGACTAGGACCAAAATAAGCCCAATCAAAAAATGAAAGGAAAAAACAAGTGCCCAGATCAGGCAAGATGCTAAAAATAAAAGGAAAAGTAGAAAAGCTTTCCTATGTTTCCTATCCGATGAGTTCCATCAACTTCCAATTTTCGGCGGCTCAGGCAATTTCTGATGAGACCTAAGGCGATTTTGGCGACTCAGGTAACTTCCTTCCTTTTATAGTTTCTTGTTATGTTTGTTTCTCTATAGCCTTTTAGTGAGCTAAGATTTTATTTCGTCTAACTTTGGTACTATTTACAAAATATTTTACCTAAATCTCTCACTAGGTGTTGTGTACTCAATACACATGGAATGTATTTCCAAGCTATCTGATATTATCTTATCTTCTTTGGAATACTGATCTGACCTTCATTTATTCATTATAAGTTACTAAGGTGATATCGTTAATCCTTTATAAAGGGCTGAATCTTTGTGAGATTAATACCACCTTCATATCATATTATGTAATTAATCCTCTTAGTATACTTACAATTAATGTGCATATATTTGACTCTTTTGTTCTGATCTCCCCACTATAGTTTCTCTAAATGTTGGGAGTATGTACTCTACTTTTTTTAGCTCATATTCTCAGTCTAATGCTTTCCTCTTTAGTTTTCTAATTCTTATTTGTGGTACTTGTTGCTTTTGTAATAGTGGAATACCTTTTGATTTCTTAGGTAGTTCCATAAAGGAGATAAATGTTCTTGTACCTACAAAACTGAAACAAAATTTAGTGAAAAGATCTGCTAAGGAGTTCCCTTCTCTTTATATATTTGAGTAGTATTTTGTGGTCCTTCATCTATCTTCTTATTCTCCTAATCATCTCCATAATGTTCCAGGGACTATCCTAATCCCCTTTAACTACGTTAGTGAGAGCCAATGAATCTGTCTCTAAGATTAGTGGTAGCATTTGATGTTGTATACAGAATTTACGCCCCTCCATCATAGCTAAGCTTCAGCAAATATACTTGATTCTTCCTGAATTTGTCTACAGAATGCATTTATTAATTCCCCATCCTCATCCCTGATGCAAAAATCTATAGAGCTCTTTCCAAGATTTCCCCTAGAAGCCATATTAGGATTACATTTATACCAACCAATAGTTGTTTTTTTCTACTCAACTAAAATAGTCTTCAATCGAGCTCTATAATTCTGGAAGAAGTCCACCAATAATGGCTAAGTAGTTGGTATGTCTCTGACCCAAGGGTATCTATTACAAGCTAGATGATATAGATTCATATTTATTTCTTAGATCAGACTATTAATAGACATAGACTTACCATGATTCAGATTATTTCTTCTCTTCCACAACTGCTAGCAGATCATTGTAGACACATCTTGAATAATTGATTTAAGTCTGATTGAAACTTCTGCATTCCACCATACCTAGTGTTATATGACACTACATAAATGGTCTTTCAATCCCTACAAATAATGCATAATAATTTCACACTCTAATAGCACCCTCTCTTGAAACAAACATATGATGAACTATTTCTAGATGAGGGTTTAGGAAACATCTATATCTAGAGACTAGATTAATAACTTTGGATATGCACATAGGTAGATCTAGAATTTTAAACTTGTATGCTTTTGGTAAAATAAGTTAATATGTATAATATAGTAAAAAAGATAACACCCCAAGGATCAAACCCATGGTCATGAGAATATGCACTTCAAGGGTCCATTCCATGCCATCAAGCCAATACTCCTTTTGTTTGTGGGCTCCCACCTATAATATTTTATTGACTTATTTTATTTTTAAATATATTTACCAGATCTATGATAGTGGGTGGGGTTTTTTGAAAACCCCCACCCAACACTGTAGATCCTCCCCCTGGATATGGATTACTCAATAGGTTTTGTTTTCAAAGAGTTTCAATTATACGGCAAGATAAGTATTTAAATGTGTTAGGATTTTTTGATCTGATTTTCTTACCAAATTTAAGTTTTACTTTTCTTAGAAGAAAAATAAGAGTAATACCATAATTACTTTTAACATTCATGAAAGTAAAATATAATTCTTTTGCATATTTAGCTAACCTCTTTCTTGGAGAAAAGGTTTTGAAATTCTATATATAGAATACCCCCTCCTCATACGACAACATAATAACATCCACAGTGTAGTCCTTAAAAAGCCTTGTTTAAGGAAAGATTTTCTCCAGGTTCTGAGTTTTTCAACATTATTTTCAATATGCTGGTCATTTGACCAAACCATATTAATAATATGTTTTTAATATGTTTTCCTTTGTTATCTAAATTATCGGCTCTATGGTTTACAAACTATTAGCTTCCGCATGACGCCCTCTCATTTCTAAATCAACAAGTAGTATTAGAGCTTACCGTTCATAGGTGCAACGGTTTGGTGAAATGAGACTAAAGGCGGGTTCAAAGTAATTTCAATTAAGTTGCAACCAACTTAACGATTATGAAGATTTTTTTGTCAAAAATTAAAGTAAAAAAAAATACATGTGGAAAAGAAATTTCAACAATATTTTCAACAACCTTGTTGCCCCATCTTTAAAATAAATTTTCAATCCATTCTTATTATCTCTCCCCATTGTTCTCACAAAAAGAGAAATTCGACGTGATAACTCTTTTTGAAATGAGTCAAAGAGTGAAGAGTCCCAACCTAACGAATTGGGATGCGTTATGGCACTATTATAAACTGATTACAAATCAATTAATTAATTTACATCATCAGAAATTGATTAAGAGTTTAAATTGCCTTGAAAGAAAGGTGTTAGTCGCCTTTTGAGGTCCACAAGTGTGGCTCCCAGCCGAATTTATATATTACATGGGAATTCTACTTGATAAGAAAAGGTCACTTGTTTTACAAATGTAATATTACTAAGTGATAAAAATATGAATAAACAAGACATGTAATTTAATTTTTTTAGTTATCAATTATCTAAGTGATAAAACAAATAAAATATATAAATTAGACAAGTAAGGAGACAGAAGTGACACAATCTATATAACAAAAGACTTATCATATAAGAAACCTAAATAACCCCAAATAAAATAACAAAAAAGTATAGTAATAAAATTAAGTTAGTAAAGTGAACCTTTTCAATTTGAATAAAAATTCTTTGGAAAAAAATATTTGCCGCTTTTATAGGGACTATGCCACAATATCATTAATCGTGCTCTTTCACCTTTAGCAAAAATTTCTATTTACGTATAGATACATAGAATCTCCATTATTTAAAACTTTGGTAAGTGATACTCCTGGGGATGCGTCAGCTTAGTTTAAAAAAATATGAGAATTAGACCTCATAATTTCTTTTACTTTTTTGCTAACTATAGGTTAGGAGATAGTATTTATGTAATTAATAATTTTAAAAGACCTTATCTAATTCAAGCAATCGAAAAGAAATTGAACAATGATTTTTGGTGAAAAAGAATTAAACAATTAATGTTCTATTTTTTAAAAAATATTTGTATAAACAAAAGAAGTCAAAAGTCGAGAATTAAGGAAGAGAGGTACATAGCAAGTAAATTCTCAACCCCCATAAACAATCCACGTAATTTTCACTTTGTATATCAAATGTTTGTTCAATGAGTTATTACAGACCAAAAAACATAAAAGAAATAGAAATCAAGACATGAGCACGTTGAATTTGTGATGAGGCCCTCCTTTTCAAGCGAATCTTCGAACCGGATCACACATACCAGTGAGGTCCCTATAAAGCATAAAGATAAAGAAACACACAAAGAATTCACACACATGTGCATGAAGGCTTTACAATATCTAATTACGATCTGATCTCTTTAAACCTTTTAATAAATAAATTATAGTCATGATACCTAGATTAACACATTTAATATGTGTTGAGAAAAGAAGAAAAGTGTATCATTACACTACTAATTTGAGGCAACTTAACACAAAAGACATATAAAAATCGACATAAAATCAAGTGTGTGCAATAAACATTAGAACCCATATTTCACTTGAAACAATACAAACATACGAGGTTTATCCCTAGGGTGTCTAAGGCAAGCAAGTTGGAAATGGTAACATTCAACACTTAAGTAATTAAGAAGACATACCTATTTAGTAGCAAAAACAAATAAAAAATGCAATGCTACTAGTAGCAATAAAAACTTGGAACGTATTGAAATCAACACTTTCAAACAAGCAAAATAGGGAGATGTTATCTGATGCTTGAGTGAGAGTGTCAAAGTTTGTGTGAAGTCTAGGTGAAAGAAAAGTGGGAGTGTCTACCTCATGTATCCATAATAGTAGAGGAAATTCATATTTTATATAGTAAATTGAAAATCAATTGTTAAAGAGGAAGACAATAAATTAAAAGAAAATCAAAAAATTAAAAGAGGAAGCAGATCATACTAGTATCCAATCTTTCCTTTAAAGAGAATCAATCATATTAAGAATAGATCACATTTTACCATAATTAAATAATACACAAAGTTGTTTCAATTCAAATAACAAAATGAAAATTAGTAAACAAAGAATTAAGGAAAGAAAATTAATCAACAACATGAAGACATGTCCCTATTTCTTTAATTATCAGTCCGAAATTGTCAAATTAGTAAAAATTCAAAAAATTTCATGATAAATTTGAATTGAAATTGTGTTATACAATTTGCTATTTTCTTAAAGACATTTAACCAAATCAAATGGATGCAAATCAGATCAAACTTACCAAAATTTTCAATCACGCAATTGATCATGCGATTCAATTAAATTGAATCAAAGTTTCACCTAATTAACATTAACTAAACAAATACTACTGAATATTTCAACAGAGACATGTTAAAGTTAAATAATGAGCACATTCTAATTTTCCAAGAAAACTAGTACCAAAGTTGTCTAATTTCAACATTTTTCAACGTGAACTATGCTATAATAAAAGAAAAAAACTCTATGCAACACCAACAACAGTTGATTCGAAGTTAATAAAAAATGGGAATTTTCATATATGTTAATGAACATGTGTAGATAAACATGAAATTGAAACAATCGAGTCAAAATCACATATCAAACACCACGAATTTTAAATTTAATGTCACGATCCAAATGGCCATGAGTGACACCCACACTAATTTTCTTGTGGGAGAACCATCTAAACTGAATCACTGCCTAATCACTTAGTCAATATTAAAATGATATTATTATAAAATCAACTTAACAATAATAATCCGGAGCTAATCATTATTAATGCAAAAATCAAACAAACTATTTATTGAAATCCCCAACACCCGAAAGTCATCGTACAATAACTTTTAAAATAAGTATCATATCTAAAAGGGATATCCATAATAAAGAAACATAAAGAATGTCTCATTTCCCTGAAGATGGACAAGAACTAATAGAATTATCCATGGCAGCCAAGAGACGAAGTATCACCCTTGGATCGAGATCTGCTATCAAACACTAGAGGTGAGGTCGTGTCTGAGCCTTTGAAACTTTTTTAGTACTCAACAAAAGAAGAGTACATGGTAGTATTAGCACAAACCACTATGTACTGGTAGGTATCATAGGCTAACTCAATTTAATAGCATATACACAACATAAATTAAATAACAAGTAGACAAACATCGTCACATAATAAGTGTTTAATGAATCACTGAATGCATCAATAACGGATCAAAAAGTACTTACAAACAAGCCACGTAATATCCTGGAGATTCAACAATACTGTAAACATCCAAAGAATCAACAACAATAGCATAAGTAATAATTATGTCTTTCTAAACCTCAAAATTAGGACACAATTAGCTCGTTATCAATTTATTAAACCACACAACCTCTCACATTCAATATTAATGTGAACACACATGCTAAAGGACTTATTTTTTGTTCAACTAGTCATGACCTGTAGGGGACAATCTAAGTCCATGTACCGTACCGGCGTGGTACCCGATCCTCCATGATTAAATAATATCAATAGTGATATTCATAGTGGCTTAGTACCCGATCCTCCATAATTATTATATGTATGTTTTAATAAATTCACTATCTCTTAGGATACAATACGATGTACTAAATTTATAAGTACACTTGAAATTACAAGGTAATCCCATCAAGTTGATATTCAATAATTATTCATATAAATTTCAACAACCCAAATATCAACAAATTCAAGTATGTCCAAAGACCAATCAACAAGCATTTAATTTAGGAGCACACACACAATTAAATTGAGTCTAAACTCCAATTAAATCATAACCTACCCCAACCGAAGAAACCAAATACAAGCTAATTTGCAAGGGTCTTACCCTTTCGTAAAGCTTCCAAATGATCAAATTTTATTCAAATATATAATCCACATAAGAGTACGAATCTAATGACACTCATTTTTAATTTTTTTACTCTAAAACCTTTAGGCTCACAATGCAATTTCTCTAAGCCTCAAAATCAGAAGTAATATACGAAAAATAAATTATAGACCCTTTATCTCGTAATAAACCGACATGTGGATTCCATCTTCAGAAAAAATTATTATGGTTGAGACTCAACCAACAAAAGTTGAGAGAGACTCCTTTCACTTTTTGACATATGGATAAGTGGGTCAATTTGCTTATTTTAAACCTCAAAGTAAATTAACAAGAGGTGAAAATATGTTATATTGATGTGGGTCCCATCAGATACATAAATTGCACTAAATCAATATATAAGAATACAGTAAATGTGAATTGTGGAGTCCATGTTATATCTTTCGATACTCTTTTATTTGTTGTGTCTCTTTATAATTGTTCAATTTTAAAGTAAAGAGATACGGAGTAAATATTATTTTATGTATTTTTAGTTCTATTATTAAGTACTAACTATATCAACTTTATTTAGATGAATTATAATAATAATTAAACGTGAAATAATTAAATTATTTTTTTATATTATTATTTTCTAAGACCGTGTCAAGCCAAATTTTAATAAGTAAATATGAATTAAAAGAGTATCAAAAAAAGTTTAGATTTTATTCTTCTTTAACAATCACGATCTTTGCTTCTAAACCAAAAAGAAAAAAGATCTTGTTGATTATATTTTAAATCGTTCTATTAAAAATTGAAATTACATGTTTAGCTATTCAGACTTAACTTGCATTTTTTTTAAGTTGGCGTCCTTTCTAATTTTAAGAAAAAGTTGACATGCTTTTGACCGGAAAAAAAATATTGGTGTCCAGGTCTTAATTTTTTCCTCTAAATCTAGCAAATCTTCAACTCAAATAAATTATTATTTAAAAAGTTAACAAAAATAATATAGTATTTTAAGATTAAAAAAAGGAAATATAAAATTTATCACATCGTTATTTACATAAATTCTACTATGTCAACTGAAAACTTAATACAAATTTAACCAACAAAATGTTATTAAAGTAACAACACTTGAGCAACAACTAAAATTTTAGAAAATGACATGAATTATAGAAAAAAAAAAAATTGAAAGGATCACACCACAAATACATGATTAAGAAAAAATCATATCAAAATGAATTGTTAATAAAATTATTCGAAATATAATCAACGAGATCATTTTTTTAATTTAGAAGAAAAAAATATGTTGCTAAAGAAGAATAAAATTCAAAACTTTATTTGATACTCGTTAATTCATATTTACTTATAAATATTTGACTTGACACATTCTTAAAAATAATAATATAAAATAGTAATTTAAATATTTCACCTTTAATTATTATTACAATTCATCTTAATCAAGTTGATACAATTAGAACTTAATAATAGAACTAAAAATATAAAAAATAATAAATTATCTTTAATTTTAAATTGAACAAATATAAAGAGACATAACAAAAATAAAAGAATACGGGATGACATAAAGCATGGACCCATAAATCATATTTACTATATTTTTATATGAGTATTTATTTAATGTAATTTATGTGCCTCGTGGGACTCACATCAATACAAGATATTTTTACTCTTTGTTAATTTATTTTGAGGTTTAAAATAAGAAAATTGGTCCACTTATCCACATATCAAAAAGTGAATGAAGCCTCGCTCAATTTTTATTGAGTCTGACCATAGTAAAATTTTTCTCCATCTTTATGTCAATAATTGACAAATCATTACTCAACATTAACCAAAAAAAAATAAACATTATTTTATTCACTAAAAGCCAATAATTTATTATCTTATCTTAATTATTATTTTGTCCTCTAACTTAAAAAAAAGGGACAATTTGATAACATAATGTCGTTGCTTATTCACTAGTCTGGTCACTTCTAGTGACTAAAATTATAATCAATAACAAATTTTAATCAATTAAATCCACTAGCCATTCGACCTTCCCTTGTCTAAATCTATTTGCACAATTATCAATGTTATTTTATTGGTGGAATCAAAGATTTCATTCCATAGCATACTAAGGGGTCGTTTGGTTGGGAACAAGTTATTTTGAAATAATTAATCCCATGATATGTTACCTTACCATATATATGAGATAACTTATTCCATCACTAAAATGTAATTGGTGGGATAAATAATCTCTTGGCTAACTAATACCTCCAACCAAACATGGGATAAAATAATCCTACATTTTATCTCGGAACTATTATAACTTATACCTCACACCAAACGACCCCAAATAGTCATATCAATATAACATGTATGCTATTATTAAACCCTACCTGGCTACGCCGTGAGAAATAATGGGGAAAAATGCAAGCTTCGTCCTTTGGAAAGTGTTTGTCAATAGCAACTTCAGTCAACAAATTACTCAACAATTGTGATTTAACTTCGATATGAGGAGAATCTTGGGATTATGTCTACCAAAGGACAAGTTATTCATGGGTGCATGAAGATTTAGTGTACATGTTGGTTATCAACAATATAGTAGTCTAGGTCTAAGATCCTTGAGGCTAGTTTGTCAGAAAAACCTCACAAATTTCACTCGTTGACCCTTTTGGATACCTAACAAGTGTGTTAATTATATTCACCTATTACCTCAATTGGGGACCCAAAATGTAGTCAACTTCCTAATCACCCTTATATCTAAGATAGTGAAAATTAGCAAACTACACCCATTAATTATCTACTATTGCTTTATTATTCACATCCTTCTTTCAAGGATGATATGGATTTCAAAAGTTTACTCAAACACCTCTTTAAAGAATGGTTTGAGATTTCAAGAGTTTGGGATTTTCACCCACAAACCTATTTGGGATTTTGGGGTTTTCACCTACAAATACCAACTAATTTAATCAAGCAATAGTAAAACCCCTCATCAACTCACTAGCTGATATAAGAAAGACCAAGAAAGGCACAAAAACTACATAAAACAATCCATAAATTGAGAGCAATCCAAGGACCCCTTTGAGTGCTAGTTTCGGCCAACAACAACAACACAAGTATCACGAGTTTACAAGTTGTTTTAACACCAAAAAAGCAATAATACAACAAGAAAAAGATGAACAAAATGAATACAAGATTAGGATTCAACAAGAACAAACAATTACAAGATACAAACACTAACATAATTGCAAGAAAAGTAAAGATAGATAGTGAGACATAGATTATTACAAATATTAGGAACTAAAGGGAATTAAACTCAAAAACCCCTAATGAATATAACAACAACCCCACACTCTTACAGTAACCGCCAAGGGAATAAAATCACCTCAAGATCCTCCAGTTCTAAGCAAAGAACAATATTGGCTTTTTCAATCCCTAAACTACAGTGGCTAATCCAAGCCCTAATTAAGAACTACACTAAGGTTGTCTACTTTTAAGAGAGAGGATTTTTAATGTCTCATATTTTCATCATTAAATAACTAATAAGAGAATACCTAAAATGTCCTATTTATAGTATATTACAAAAGGAGACAAAATGACTACACTATCATTAATTATGGGGGAGACCATGGAATGCATTTTGGGCAAAGTGAAGTGACCAAAATGTCCTTAATGAAGATGACTCCAAAATTATTAGCCATTAAGTGTCCAAAGCCGTGAGTCCTCAAGTCTTCAATGCTCTAAGTAATCTTTCACTCACGGACTTGATGTAATGTATGCTCAATGGTAGGCTAAAAATAGGTCCTCCATGCATGTTCTCATATCCTCGAGGTGACCAAGTCTTGAGCCTCTATGTGTTGGCCTCCAAAGATGTCATCAAAAGATAAGATGGCCATTTATCCCATATCATCCTCCCCTTCTTGAAAAGGATACGACCTCAAATCTAAACCTTGCAAAATCGAAGAGAGGACAAACAAATACAAACTCCTCATGGAATGAGGGTTAGATTAGCACAACACATTATTTCAACATTCTAAGGTTTCATATATTTGCAATATAACTAAGGATTCTTTGAATGAAATATTAAAAAATCAATAAAAGATGTACGAAGGATTTGGTTATGGGATTCACCAAGAGTGACACTTTGCTTGTCTTGTAGAACAAGTAACAAGTTAGGTGCACAAACATCATCATTTCTACATTTGGCACCGGGGTCAAACGGGAAGAGTGGCCATAGACACGGGTCTAGACAACACTCCCCTTTCCCGTGGTCTCCACCCAAACTAAATGACATAATCTCTACAATAGTATACATATCATCCAAAGAAACTAGAGAGTACAGAAAGGTATCACTCAAGTTGACTTCTACTATGGTCCCTTATGTGTATACTCACTACTAGTTTCCCAATCATCACCATGAGTACTCTCAACAATAAAGTCACACAAAGTAAAAGGAGAAATAGTTTCTAGGACCACACAATCCTTGCCCTTAAGAGTACTCTTATCTTTCAAGAAGAGATTTTCATCTTTAGGAGGAATTTTGTCACACCGTAGTAGGTTAGCATATAGGCTATAGCTTGTAAGGAAAGTTATACCATTATTTTCACAACTAGGTCTATTAGGAGTGTTTATATCATCTTCAAATAAGACATTTATAATACCCCATACCTTTTCTATCTAGAATCCACCCCTTGAATGTTAAGGGATATCTTCTAAGATGAATATTATTTATTTTGTATGGAATTATTTAGATTTGGACATTCCATGATGTAGGAAATTAAATTAGCTTTCCAACGATATAAGATTTATCAAAATCTGATAACTGGGTAAGAAGTTATGACTATTTTCTGTTCTAGTTGTAAAACATCGTCATTTGGTTCCTTAGCGCATCGCGGAGAAGTGTAATATCAGAATTGTCAATTTCCAGTGAGGCCCCACAATCTTGTCGAGTCACGGAGAGGCCCATTTTTCCGTTTGGCAATTTTCAGTGAGACCTCACGATACTGGCTCATCGTGCCAGTGGTCAAAATGACAAACATAAGGGCTCTGTGATTGTAGCGTGTCGCGGAGGGAGCCCATTTCCCGTTCGTCCAATTTCAAGTGAGCCACCGCGATAGTGGCGCATTGCGGTGGCCACCTAGTTCGCAAAATATTGCATTTTTCAGTTTCGTTTGGGAGTTTAAAAAGGGCATTTTGATCATTCTCCCAACCCCCAATCCATCCAAAAATAGAAGATTAAGCATATTTCAAAGCACATTATGCTTTATTCATCATTCCTTGTCAAAGAAAAACCCTAGTTCATCAACTTCCTCCCCAAGAAATCCAAGATTCCTCTATTAATTCTCTAAGATAATTCAAGATTTAGATTTCCCAATACAAGGGCACTAAGAATGCATCCCCTAAGCATCAATAGGAATCCAAGATCCCAGTTTTCATCAAAGATCATCAATTTAAGGTATGTGGGGTTTGAACAAAGATAAATCTTTCTTCCTTGTGCCCAAAACTTTATTTTTATTACAAATTTACTGCAATATATATGATTTCCCATGTATTTCAAGTTAGGGTTTATACCCATTATCATTATTTTCAAGATTATGAGATTTCCCATAATTTAGAAGTTGAATTAAATGACTTTATTCATATTTCTATGCCCTGTGCAGTAATTTCCAGATTTTAAGATGATTTATGTATGTTTACATTACCAAGTATGAATTTTGAGATGTTCTAACATGAGATTGATGCTTGGGTGTAATGACCCGAAATCACCTCTTGGGACGTCATACGATGCTTAAGGCTACCAGTATCCCCAAGCTAACCCTTTGACCCTACTATTACATATAATAACTCATTTTAAGAAAAAATATATAAACACTGGCACTGTTATATCAAATAAAAGGAAATATGATGCTAATACTCGGTCCAAACAATCACAATACTGGAAATCTCAACACAACAACAATATGATAACTAGTCTAACAAAGCCGCTACTACTCCATGAACTAGAGAGCCATTGGGACAGGTCCTCAACTGACTCAAACTGAACTAAAAGTAATAACATAACCACTCAAATACAGAAATGTCTGAAGATAAGTCCTCAAACCATGAGGACTCACCACTGGAGAAATGTAGACAAAGGTACTCGAAAGTCACTGACGAGGCTGGGACTGAGCACCTGAACCTACATTATAAGACAATGTAGCACATAGACACATATGTGGATCAACACTTGGGAATGTACTGAGTATATAGGGGTGTATGCATGTACATAAAATTATATCAATACTCTTTAATCAAATCATTTATGCAATTAGGAATGACTCACATAGCTTGAATAAGTCTAAAATGTAAAGCTCATAAATCATGTAGAATGAAGTAAGTAACACAAATCTCGTGAGTCATTATACTTTAGCTTTAAAATATGTACTCTCCTCTTATTCTCATTACTCATAGACTGAAAGAAACTTTAAACAATAATTTCAAACTCATGCATATATCTCATGGAGAGTAAAACTTCTTGGGAAAATACTCAAAAGTTGTTTATGTACTTTAGAATAATATCTCATCTAAAGGGAAAACACTTTAGTTTAGGGAGGTTCTCTTAACCGAAATAAACCATGCAAGCTACATGGAGTCCAATGTCTTATTCTCCTATGGAAAAAAACTCACATTAGGGAGAGGCATCATACTCTCTCCAGGGAGTATAACCTCAACTCAGTGATCACTTATCTCAGCCTCGGGCCCACTAATCTCGGCCTTAGGCCCAAAATCTCAAACCTATGATGACACGTAGTTCTGGGGTAAGAAACCATAGTAACTTACCCAACTCAGTGATAAATACCATTCCCTTTAGTTTATCTCGCTCATCTCATGGAAATCCACTTTTAAATAATCTCATGGTTCAATAAGAACCAAACTGCAAAATCTATAATCTCATGTAGTGAAGTGGATTTCAAAGCTCTATGACCATTAGATCAAAACATTTCTCAATAATCTCAGAATACTCAAATCATGGGTTCTTATAGCAAAAGAGTTCATAAAATTGCAAGTCTTAGGTAAGGCTTAATGACCCATAATTCAATCTCAAGTTAAAACTCATCAACATGCATATTAGTTAGCATATAGATTCATAACTCATATGGAAATCTAAAATTTACAGCAATTTATCTCAAAATCTCAACGTACTCATATACTTAAATTTCTAAATCATTGCAACTATTAACTTCTCAAGAAATAAAATCATAGGGTATAAACCTAGCTTCAATTTCTTAAGAAAACATGTAAAAATCATACCATTAGACTCTCAATTCATGGAAAACATCAAAAGCTTGCAACCAACAACAATGGGTGAAAAATCCTAATTCAATTTCATATAAAATATCATAAATTGCAAAAAATTATAGTTTAAATAAGCCTTTGGGCACAAGGGTGAAAGGATTACCCTTGTTCAAAATCCCACATACCTTAGATTATGAAATTGGATGAACAAGATTACTTTAAACTCTTCTTCTTACTCTTGAGAGAGGGTTCTTGCAACCCTTGACTTGGGAACTTGATTCTCAACTCATCTTATAAAATATATAGTGAGCTCTTGGATTTCTTGGAGAAGGGTTTTAGATTTGATCTTGAGGGAGTAACCGTTGCTCTCTTATGTTTTGGATGAGAAATAAAGCCATCTGCTTCGTCTTGAATATATTTGAGGGTTAAAAGGTAAGAAAAGACCGAAAAGCCCTTTTTAAAATGAGTTAAAAACACTGCACAGGACATGCGACGGTGGGAGTGCGACAGTCCGTCGGAGGTCCGACGGTCCATCGGTCCTGACCATCGGACATTGTCCAGAAACTCACTTTCTGCCTCGACTGTGACAATCCGTCGGAGGCCCGACAGTCCGTCGGTCCTGACCATCGCACTTGGACAGTGAGTTGATCCTCTGCCTCTCTACGACTGTGAGGTTCGACGGCCCATCGCTAGTCCGACGGTCTGTCGGACCTCTCCGTTGCACATGGGAGATTTCACTGCTTTCTGGAAAAGGCTACATCATTTTACTCCGTCATCAGATTTTGACAAAAAGGGTATCATTGGAAAAATAACTCAATTTCCCACACTGTAGGAAGTCATTTTCAAGAAAATTTCAACAAGATTAAAACACTAATCACTTGGGAAGTCTCTTCTCAATATTTTAGGGCAGAAATTCACCTCACTCGACACGCTCTATGGCTCAGACTACAAAAGAAATTTATGAGGTCTTATAATATTTCCCCCTTGGAAACATTCATCCTCGAATGTCGTTAGTTAGACTAGGAACACAGGAAAACAGATTTACATAGCTGAAGCAGTTTCTAAACGGCGCAAAAATCTTTCTAAACTCTTGAATATTCCAGAAATGAACTCATACAAGAATAGATGCATAGATGAACTTTTGATTAGAAGGGCTGAATTAAGGAAGAATAATACCTTCAGCTTGATTTGAACTCGTGGAAAAGTGGTGCGGGTACTTGGCTCGCATGTCTGCTTCTGCTTCTCAAGTAGCGCCCTCAACTGAATGGTTCTGCCATAAAACTTTGACCAAGCAAACCTCTTTGTTCCTCAGTCTACGGATCTGAAAATCTAGGATATCAATAGGAATCTTATTAAAGGAAAGACTATTCTGAATATCAGCACTTTCTGAAGGATCTACTACAATGGAATCACCAATATGCTTTTTAAGCATGGAGACATGAAAAATAGGATGAACGGTTGACAACTCTGCGGGCAACTCAACCTCATAGGCTACTTTACCAACACGGATCAAGACTCTATATGGGCCAACATAACGAGGACTAAGCTTCTCCTTTTTACCAAACCTCTTTACCCCTTTCATGGGTGAAATCTTCAAGTACACTAAATCACCCACCTCAAACTCAAGATCTCTTCTCCTCACATCGATATATGATTTTTGGCGACTCTGTGCTATCTTTAACCTCTCTCTAATCAACTTAACTTTATCTATAGCTTCAAACACTGCATTACGCCCAATCACGGCAACTTCACCCACTTCAAACCAACCCATGGGTGATCTACATCTTCTACCATACAAAGCCTCAAATGGTGCCATCTCGATACTAGCATGGTAACTATTGTTATATGCAAACTCTATCAATGGAAAATGCTCATCCCAACTAACTTTGAAATTAAGAGCACACGCCCTCAACAGATCTTCTAGAGTTTGAATGGTCCTCTCAGCCTGACCATCTGTCTGCGGATGAAAAGTGGAAGTCAAAAGAACTTGGGTACCAAGATCCTACTGAAACGCCCTCCAAAACTGAGAAATAAATTGAGTACCCCTATCCAAAATGATAGACACGGGGACTCCATCCAACTTAACTAACTCCCAAATATACAACCTAGCATAATCTGCAGCTGTATAAGATATATGCATGGGCAAGAAATGCGCGGACTTAGTCAGCTGTCTACAACAACCCAAATGGAATCATGATGATGATGCAACAGAGGTAAACCAGTCACGAAATCAATATTCACCACTTCCTACTTCCAAGTGGGTATACCAAACTTTGGATCACACTACCAGGTCTTTGGTGCTTTAACTTAACCTGTTGGCACGTTGCATACTTTGCTATAAACCCAGCTATATCCTTCTTCATACCATTCCACCAATTGATTTCTCACAAGTCATGGTATATCTTGGTAGTGTCAGGATGAATAGAATACCGCACGCCATATGCTTCAGCCATAATCATCCTCTACCTTAGATCATCAACACACAGAACACATAATCTTCCCTGCAATCTCAACACGCTATCTCCTCCTAGGGAGAAAACCTCTACCTTTTGGTCCTTAACTGACTCCTTCAGTCTGACCAAACTAGGATCTCTGTCTTGCTTCTCCTTTACTTCCGAAACTAAAGAGGATTCGGAACTACTCTGCACCAAAGTACTTCCCTCAACTGAATCAACCAACCTAACACCCAATCTAGACAGACAATGCACATCGCGAGCTAATTATTTCTTACCTTCCTCTATATGTGAAGTACTACCTATAAACAACTTGCTAAGGGAATCTGCCACTACATTTGCCTTTCCCGGGTGATACAACACCCTTATATCATAGCTTTTTAACAACTCCAACCACCTTCTCTGTCTAAGATTCAACTCTCTCTAAGTAAACACATACTGCAGGCTCTTATGATCAGTAAGCACATCAACATGAACACCATAAAGATAGTGTCTTTAGATTTTCAAAGAAAAGACCACATCAGCTAACTCAAGATCATGGGTTGGGTAGTTCTTTTCATGCAACTTCAACTGTCTAGAGGCATAGGCTATAACCTTACCTCTTTACATCAACACATAACCCAATCCAACTCTAGAGGCATCAAAATACACCACAAAACCATCTGTACTATTAGGCAAAGTCAACACAAGGGCTGAAGTAAGTCGAGTCTTCAACTCCTGAAAACTCTTCTCACAGGAATCTGACCACTGGAACTTAACTTTTTTTTGGGTCATCCGGATCATGGGAGACGCAATAGAAGAGAAACCTTCAACAAAACGGTGGTGGTAGCCATCTAGAACCAAGAAACTCCTAATGTCAGACAGAGAGATAGGTCTAGGCCAATTCCTTAATGCTTCTGTCTTTTGTAGATCAACTCTAATACCTTCGGCTGAAACGATATAACCCAGAAAGGCTACAGACCTTAGCCAAAATTCATACTTATTGAATTTGGTGAACAACTGGTGACCTCTAAGAGTTTGCAAGACAATTCTAAGGTGATCTGCATGGTCATTCTCATTACGGGAGTACACAAGGATGTCATATATGAAAATAATGACAAACATATCAAGATATTGCTTGAACACTCGATTCATGAGGTCCATGAAGGCTGTTGGGGCATTGGATAGGCTAAAAGACATGACTAGAAACTCAAAGTGACCATAGAGGGTTCGGAAGACTGTCTTTGGAATATCACATTCCCTCACTTTAAGCCGATGATATTCGGATCTAAGGTCTATTTTGGAGAAATAACTTGCACCTTGCAACTGATCAAACAGGCCATCATTCTCAGAAGGGGATACTTATTTTTTACTGTGACCTTGTTAAGATGACGATAGTCAATGCACATACGCAAAAAACCATCTTTCTTTGGCACAAATAGAACAGGTGCGCCCCAAGGAGAAATACTGGGCCTTATACACCATTGTCTAACAGATCTTTGAGTTTCTCTTTCAACTCTTTAAGATCCGTAGGTTCCATACGGTATGGTAGAATAGAAATAGGTCGAGTTTTGGGAAGAAGGTCAATCCCGAATTCTATCTCTCTATCGGGAGGTATCCCTGGGAGATCTTCCGAAAAAACATCAGGAAGCTCATTAACAATATTGACTGACTGAATAGTTGGAGCCTCGGACTTAGTGTCTTTGACTCTAATTAGGTGATAGATGCAACCTTTGGATATTAGCTTTCTGGCTTTGAGATAGGAGATAAAATGACTCTTGGGAGATACCGAATTCTCAGACCACTCAAAAACTAGTTCATCAAGAAACTGAAACTTTACCACATGGGTACGATAGTCTATAGATGCATAACAGGAATGAAGAAAATCCATACCCCGAATGAGGTCAAAATCCACCATGTCTAACTCTATCAAATCAGCAAGTATGACTCAATGAAGAAAAGTAACAGGACAATCTCTATACACTTGTTTTGCAATAATTGACTCCCCTACTAGTGTAGAAACTAGGAAAGGCTCAGGAATATTTTCGGGACTCATTTTGAAATTCATAGCTACAAGTGAGGTCACATAAGAGAAACTTGACCCGAGGTACATCAACACATAAATATCAAAGAAAAAGACATAAAGCATACCTGGATTAACATCGAAAGAGTCCTTCTACTCCTGACGTGATGATAAGGCATAGAATCTGTTCGGGCGCTGACTGCCAACAGTGCTAGATGAAGCACCTGGAGCAGGGGCGGGACGGGGTACAAGAGCTGGTGCACTAGTAGTTTGTGCCTGAGGTCGAGCATCTTTGTTCCCCTGTCTAGTATGCAGACAATCTCTAAGTCTGTGGCCCAGCTTTCCACAACCAAAACATCCCCTCAAATCTTTGAAATACTCACCGGGATAATCCCTACCATACTTAGCACAAGGAGTATAATGGGGCCTGTTACTAATACTATTTTGCAACCTAGACATAAAATACCTGCTCCCTTACTCCTGCCTTCCTCCAGGCGTGGGAGAACTAGCTGATGAAGGCGCTGGAATAAACGGACATCTCTGAAACTGAAGGTGGTTCCCTCCATGGGACCTAGCCTGACCATACTCATGCTGCTCAGATCTAGCCCTCTTGTTACCCCTCACCCTATCTCTCTTCCTTATCTTATCCACCTTTATCTGCTGTGTATGTGTCATCAACCTAGACAGATCCATATCCCTATGCAGCATTGTAGTCCTACACTCTTTACAGTACCAACCCAGAAACACCTATCACAAACTTGCTCATACTAGCTTGGGTGTCAGAAATCAAATCAGGAGCATACTTGCTAAACTAGTTGAACTTCAAGCAGTACTTCTTAATAGTCATGGAGCCCTGCCTCAAGTTCATAAACTCCTTAATCTTTGCTTCCCTTATTTTAAGAGGAAAGAACTTGTCCAAGAATACATCTTGGAACACTTGCCAAGTCATAGAAGCAACACCCTCCCCTCTACCCTTCTTTCACGCTACAACCCAGTCATAAGCAATGTCTTTCAACTTGTAAAATGCCAACACAACACTTTCTTCCTCAGAAACATGCATCACTTGCGTGATCTTTCTCACCTCCTAAAGTTACAAGTGTGGGTCCTCACCTGCCTTTGACCCATAAAACTCTGGCGGATTCATCTGCAATAAATCAAAAATCATAGCAGTAGCTACATCACCTTTCTACTTATTTGCAACTACAGCCTAGTTATTGGCCCAAGCATTTGCGGTTACTGCTTGGGCTAACGCTTGAAAGGTCACCCAAAACTCAGCATGAGATAGTCTCATTTAAGAGATCAATAGGTTAGGGTTGCTCATTATCATTTCTGCGGGCATTCGCACTTCAGATAGGCATTTTCTAAAATAGGAGAACACGAATTATTAGATGAGAGGGACAACTGTAGGCACGATAGAATCTGAAAGAAAGAAACAACTTTTCCTAAGACGTCTTGTAGCCTCTTGGTCATAAATATGGCGCGCTACACACAGATGATCAAGACTCTACTCAACTCGGCTTGTCAAACTCCCTAGGACTCCTTAAAATTTTAGGCTTTGATACTAAGTTTGTAACGACCCGAAATCACCTCCTGGGACGTCACACGGTGCTTAAGGCTACAAGTAGCCCCAAGCTAAGCCTTTGAGCCTGTTACTACATATAATAACTCATTTCAAGAAGAAATATATAATCACTGGCACTGTTATATCAAATAAAAGGAAATACAATGCTAATACTCGGTCCAAACAATCACAATACTGGAAATCTCAACACAACAACAATATGATAACTAGTCTAACAAAGCCGCTACTACTTCATGAACTAGAGAGCCGTTGGGACAGGTCCTCAACTGACTCAAAATGAACTAAAAGTAATAACATAACCACTCAAATACAGAAATGTCTGAAGATAAGTCCTCAAACCATGAGGACTCACCACTGGAGAAATGTAGACAAAGGCTCGAAAGTCACTGACGAGGCTGGGACTGAGCACCTGAACCTACATTATAAGACAATGTAGCTCATAGACACATATATGGATCAACACTTGGGAATGTACTGAGTATATAGGGGTGTATGCATGTAAATAAAATTATATCAATACTCTTTAATCAAATCATGCATGCAATTAGGAATGACTCACATAGCTTGAATAAGTATAAAATGTAAAGCTCATAAATCATATAGAATGATGTAAGTAACACAAATCTCGTGAGTCATTATACTTTAGCTTTAAAATTTGTACTCTTCTCTTATTCTCATTACTCATAGAATGAAAGAAACTTTAAACAATACTTTCAAACTAATGTATATATCTCATGGAGAGTAAAACTTCTTAGGAAAATACTCAAAAGTTGTTTATGTCTTTAAAAAAATATCTCATCTCAACGGAAAATACTTTAGTTTAGAGAGGTTCTCTTAACCGACATAAACCATGCAAGCTACATGGAGTCAAATGTCTTGTCCTCCTATGGAAGAAATCTCACATTGGGGAGAGGCGTCATACTCTTGTCAAGGAGTATAACCTCAACTCAGTAATTACTTATCTCGGCCTCGGGACTACTCATCTCAGCCTCAGGACCAAAATCTCAAACCTACGGTGGAACGTTGTTCTGGGGTAAGAAACCATAGTAACTTACCCAACTCAGTGCTAAATACTACTTGCTTTAGTTTATCTCGCTCATCTTATGGAAATCCACTTTAAAATAATCTCATGGTTCAATAAGAACCCAATTGTAAAATTTGTAATCTCATGTAGTGAAGTGAATTTGAAAGCTCTATGACCATTAGGTCAAAATATTTCTCAATAGTCTCAAAATACTCAAATCATGGGATCTTATAGCACATGAGTTCATAAAATTACAAGTCTCAAGTAGGGCTTAGTGACCCATAATTCAATCTCAAGTTAAAACTCATCAAAATGCATATTAGTTGGCATATAGATTCATATCTCATAAGGAAATCTGAAATTTACAGCAATTTATCTCAAAATCTCAACATAGTCATATACTTCAATTTCTAAAACATTACAACTATTAACTTCTCAAGGAATAAAATCATAAGGTATAAACTCAGCTTCAATGTTTTAAGAAAACATGTAAAAATCATGCCATTAGACTCTCAATTCATGGGAAACATCAAAATATTGAACCCAACAACAATGCGTGAAAAACCATAATTCAATTTCATGTAAATCTTACAAATTGCAGAAAATTGTAGTTTAAATAAGCCTTTGGGCACAAGTGTGAAAGGATTACCCTTGTTTAAATCCCCACATTCCTTCAATTATGAAATTGGATGAACAAACTTGCTTTAAACTCTTCTTATTACTCTTGAGAGAGGGTTTTTGCAACCCTTGACTTGGGAACTTGATTCTTAACTCATCTTATAAAATCTATGGTGAGCTCTTAGATTTCTTAGAGAAGGGTTTTAGATTTAATCTTGAGGGAGAAACCCTATCTCTCTTATGTTTTGGATGAGAAATGAACCCATCTTCTTCATTTTGAATATATTTGAGGGTTAAAAGGGTGGGAAAAGACCGGAAAGCTCCTTTTAAAACGAGTTAAAAATACTGCGTGGGACTTGTGACGGTCCGTCAGAGGCCCGACAGTCCGTTGGTCCTGACTATCGAACATTGTCCAGAAACTCACTTTCTGCCTGACATGATAGTGGGGTGCGAGGATCCATCGTAGGCCCGACGGTCCGTCGGTCCTAACCGTCGTACTTGGCCAGTGAGTTGATCCTCTGTCTCCCTGTGATGGTGGGTTTCGATGGCCCATCGCTAGTCTGATGGTCTGTCGGACCTCTCCATCGCACCTGGATGGTTTCGCTGCTTTCTGGAAAAGGCTACATCTTTTTACTTCGTCATCAGATTTTGACTAAAAGGGTATTATTGGAAAAATAACTCAATTTCCCACACTGTAGGAAGTCATTTTCAGGAAAATTTCAACAAGATTAAAATGCAAATCACTTGGAAAGTTTCTTCTCAATCTTTTAGGGACAAAATTTGCCTCACTTGACACGCTTTAAGGCTCAGACTACAAAAGAATTTTGTGGGGTCTTACATTGGGTCATTAGACCTCATTTAAAGATTGTTGTTTTAAGATTGTTTGTGTTATAAGCACCCCATGATTAGATTATTTTCAAATTTTATATAAAGAATCCACTTTATTTCAGAAGATTTGAGATTTAAAGAAAAAACAAAGCATAGTTGATTTTCTGTGACCCTTTGTATAAGTTCTAAAGTGGATTTCTTAAGATTTTAAGCATGAGATTGAGAGTAGTATTTAGCATCGATATGGGTACATTACTTCAGTTTTATACCCCAGAACTACATGCCAACCGTAGGTACAGATTATCAAATTATTCCCACTTTTTCGTGTATGACTTAGATTGTGATCACACAGATTAGATTGTTCTATTCAGATGGCAAGGGTAGAACAGTCCTAACCTTACGGGGGATAGTCGTAGGATACCATGGATGCTCATATGGTGTACCTGTAGGTTAGAAAAACCTCCCAAAAGATGTCCCCTACTCTTAAATAATTGTGTTTGATTTGAAGCCTTTACATGCACAGAATAAGTTTTCAGACTTCACTTAGCCTATGTGATTTGAGAAATATAACATAACTACAAATTTTTGAACTAAGTGTGATGACTCACAAGATTTAGATTACATGTTTTATTGTTCATGCTTTACTTCCAGATTTCAGATTACTCAAGCTTACGTGAGTCATTTACATTTAGCATGCATGATTTTATAAACTGTGATGATATATTTTACTTATTGTATACACCCCCATATACTCATTACATCATCGAAGTACTGATCCACATATGTCTATGTGCTACATTGTTTCATACTGTAGGTACAGGTTCTCAGTCTCAGCAGTGTGATTGATCTTTGAGCATCTTGTCTACATCTCTGCAGTTGGTGAGTTCTCATAGTTCAAGGGCTTAGTTATTCAGATTTCTAAGTTACTAGTAGATATGTCTTTACTTATTTCAGATAGCTGAGTCAGCTGGGGCCTGTCCCAGTAACTCTCTAGATTCAGATAGTAGAGGCTTATCAGACTATTAAATTCAGATTTAGACCTTTGAGTTAGTATTCAGATTACATTATTTGTTTTATAAGACTTTTAAGAGTTAGTATGATTCAGATATACTCAAAAAATTTCAGACAGTTTTCCATATATCTTATGATTTTTCATCTACCTTTCCCTATTATGAGATTTAGATCTAGAAAAGGCAGTCAGGGTTAACTCAGGACTACTTGTAGTTCGGAGCACCATGTGGCATCTCGGAAACTAGATTTTGGGGCATTACAAACTTGGTATCAAAGCCTACAGTTTAGAGAGTCCTAGGGAGTTAGACAAGCTGCGTTACATAAAGTCTTGATCATCGGTGTGAAACGTGCCACATCAATGAGAAAGAGGCTATGAAGCATTTTAGGAAACCATCTCTTCTTTCATAATCCATCGTGCTTATAGCTGTCTCTATATGCTATTAACTCATGCTCTTTTATGAAAAAATATGACTCCTCATTAAGCTGACGCCCATAAAATAACAACCAGCCACCTCAGCACGCAGATCCTTTGAATGAAAATGTGTCGCATGCAGAGTTTCAGGCTTCTTTTCAGGCCCTAGTCCACTTTATGACAATAATATTCAGGGCAACCGTTAGGCTGTAGTCCCACCTCAGTAGGATGGTGATTTAGCTACATCTAGAATTTACGATTTCATATGAATAAACCTGCCATAATTCTTTGGGTCAAAGGCAGGTGAGGACCCATAATTTTATCTTGATAAGGTGAAGAAGATCACCCGAATTATGCATGTTTCTGAAGAAGAGAGTGTAGAATTAGCATCCTATAGGCTGAAGGATGTTGCTTATGATTGGGTAGTGATGTGGAAGAAGAGTAGAGGGGAGAATGCAGCTCTTATGACTTGACATATATTTCAGGATGCGTTCTTAGATAAGTTCTTCCCACTTGATATGAGGGAATCTAAGATAGAAGAGTTCATGAACCTGAGGCAGGGCTTTATGATAGTGAAGGAGTATTGCCTCAAGTTCAACCAGTTGTCTAAGTATGCCCCTGAACAGATGGTTAAACCTAGGTCAAGCATGAGTAAGTTTTTAACCGGTGTGTCTGGGATGGTAGTTAAGGAGTGTAGGACTGCTAATCTCAATAGATACATGAATCTTTCTATATTGATGATGTATTCTCATTAGATTGAGGTAGAAAATATAAAGGGGAGAGGGAGAGTGAATAAGAGGTATAAAATAGGGTAATTTCATCATGGTCAGAAAAGGTTTGTAGAAGAAAATCAATCACAGTTTCAGAATTATTCATCCATGCCGCACCTTCTTCAGACAGTGCTTCTGCACCTAGAAATAGGCTAGAACAGTAGGGTAAGTCTTCTATGTCCAAATCTCAGAATAGTATGATTAATAAGCCTAATCAATCCCTATGTGCTAATTATGGTAAGAATCATGGAGGTAAGTATTTGTGGGGTTAAAAAGGTTGTTATGGTTATGGCCAGGAAGGTCATAAAATTAAAGAGTGCTCTCATGCTAAGCAGGGGAATAAGGATGTTCGTCCCCAGACTCAGACTAATAGTGAACCAACTCCTTCAGGTCGCCCAGCTCCTCCTCAGGGTGCATCATGTAATACCGGTGGCAGTCAGCGCCAGAATCGGTTTTATGCTTTGTCATCCCACCAGGAGTAGGAGGATTCACCCGATATTGTGACTGGTATACTTGTGTCTTTCATTTTGATGTTTATGTGTCGTTAGACCCTGGGTCGAGCTTCTCTTATGTGACCCCATTAGTTGCTGTGGATTTTGAGATAAATTCTGAAAAGATCCCTGAGCCTTTCTTAGTTTCTACTCTAGTAGGTGAGTCAGTTGTTTCTAAGCAGATTTATAAAAAGTGTCCTATCACTGTTCTTCATAAAGTCATGTTAGAAGACCTGATAGAGTTAGACATAGTTGATTTTGATCTTATTCTTGGTATGGATTGGATTCATTCTGATTATGCATCTATAGATTATCGCACCTGAGTGGTGAAGTTTCAGTTCCCAGATGAGCCAGTTTTTGAGTGGTCAAGAAATTCAGTGTCTCCTAAGAGTTATTTCATATCTTACCTTAAGGCTAGAAAGTTGATATCCAAAGGTTGCATTTACTATTTAGTTTGATTTAAATACACTAAGTCTGAGACTCCAAAAATTTAGTCTGTCTGAGTGGTCAATAAGTTTCCTGATGTTTTTCCAGAAGATCTCCCAGGTGTACCTCCCAATAGAGAGATAGAATTTGGTATTGACCTTTTCCCAGAAACTCAGCCTATTTTTGTCCCTCCATATCATATGGCTCCCATAGGGCTTAAAGAGTTGAAAGAGAAACTCAAAAATCTTTTAGATAAGGGTTTCATAAGACTCAAAGATCTTTTAGATAAGGGTTTCATAAGGTCTAGTATTTCTTTATGGGGAACTCTCATCCTATTCGTGTGAAATAAAGATGATTCTTTGTGCATATACATTGACTACCATCAGTTGAATAAAGTTACAGTTAAGAACAAATATCCTCTTTCTAGAATTGATGACCTGTTGATCAATTGCAAGGTGCAAGTTATTTCTCAAAGATAGACCTTAGATCCGGCTATCATCACTTAAAGTAAGGGAATGGGATATTCCAAAGACAGCTTTCAGAACCTATTATGGTCATTTTGAGTTTCTAGTCATGTCTTTCGGGCTAGCCAATACCCCAACAACTTTCATTGACCTCATGAATAGAGTGTTCAAATAGTATCTATATATGTTTGTCACAGTATTCATAGATGACATCCTTGTGTACTCCCGTAGTGAGGATGACCATATAGATCATCTTAGGATTGTCTTGCAAAGTCTTAGATATCATAAATTATTTGCCAAATTCAGCAAGTGTGAGTTTGGGTAAGATCAGTAGTCTTTCTTTGTCATATTATTTCTGTCGATGACATTAGAGTTGATCCCCAAAAGACAGAAGCCATAAGAAATTGACATAGACCTATCTCTCTATCAGATATTAGAAGTTTCTTAGGTCTAAATGGCTATTACCACCATTTTGTTTAAGGTTTCTCATCCATTTCATCTGTTATGTCTAGATTGACCTAAATGAAAATCAAGTTCCAGTGGTCAGATTCCTGGGAGAAGAGTTTTCAGGAGTTTCAGACTCGACTCACTTTAGCCCCAGTATTAGAATTACCTGATGGTACCGATGTTTTTGTGGTGTATTGTGATGTCTCTATAGTTGGTTTAGGTTGTGTGTTAATGCAGAGAGGTAAGGTCATAGCCTATTCCTCTAGAAAGTTGATGCCTCATGAAAAGAATTATCCAAATCATGATCTGGAATTAGCTGCTATGGTTTTTACTTTAAAAATCTGGAGACATTATCTATATGGTGTTCATGTTGATATATTCACGGACAACAAAAGCTTGCAGTATGTGCTTACGCAAAGGGAGTTGAATCTCCGTCAGAGATGGTGGTTGGAGTTATTAAAGGACTACGATATGAGTATGTTGTATCATTCGGGCAAGGCCAATGTAGTGTAAGACGCCCTTAGTATATTTTATATGGGCAATGTTTCTCATGTTGAGAGTGATAAGAAAGAGTTAGCTCGAGAGGTTCATCGTTTGGCTAGATTGCATATTAGGTTGGTTAATTCAGATGAAGGTAATGTTTGGGTTCAGAGTAGTTCCGAATCTTCCCTAGTTTCAGAAGTGAAAAAGAAGAAAGATATGGATTCTAGTTTGGTCAAACTGAAAGAGTCAATTAAAAAACAAAAGGTAAAGTTTTTTTCTCAAGGGGGAGATGGTATGTTGATGCACCAAAGTAGATTGTGTGTGCCATGTGTTGATGATTTCAGGAAGCGAATTATGGAAGAAGCGCATGGTGCGTGGTATTTTATTTATCCAGGTGCTACCAAGATGTACCGTAATTTATGGGAAACCTATTGGTGGAGTGGCATGAAAAGAGATATAGAAGAGTTTGTAGCCAAGTGTGCAACTTGTCAACAGGTTAAGGTAGAACACCAAAGACCTGCTGGTACGTTGCAAGAGTTTGGTATCCCCACTTGGAAGTGGGAAGAGGTGAATATGTATTTCGTGACTGGTTGACCCTATTTGCGTCATCACCATGATTCGATTTGGGTTATCATAGGCAGATTGACTAAGTCAGTGCATTTCTTGCCAGTTCATACGTCCTATACAACTAAGGATTATGCTAAGTTGTATATCTGAGAGTTAGTCAGATTCCATGGAGTCCCCTTGTCTATCATCTCAGATAGGGGTAATTAGTTTACCTCCCAGTTTTGGAGAGCTTTTAAGAAGGGTCTTCATACCCAGATCCATCTTAGTTTAGCTTTTCATTCACAGACAGATGGTCAAGCAGAGAGGACCATCCAAACTCTAGGGGATATGTTGAGGGCGTGTGCTCTTGATTTCAAAGTTAGTTGGGATATGCATTTGTCATTGATTGAGTTTGATTATAATAACAGTTACCATTCTAGCATTCAAATGTCCTCGTTTGAGGCTCTGTATGGGCGGATATGTCGGTCACCCATAGGTTGTTTTGAAGTGGGTGAGGCCTCTTTGCTTGGGCCTAATGCAGTGTTTAAAGCTATGGAGAAAGTCAAGTTGATTAGAGGAAGATTGAAAATAGCCCAGAGTCGTCAAAAATCATATGCGGATGTGAGAAAGAGAGATCTTGAGTTTGAAGTTGGTGATTTAGTGTATCTAAAGATTTCACCCATGAAAAGGATGAAGAGATTTGGCAAAAAGGGGAAGCTTAGTCCCTGGTATGTTGGCCCTTTTAGCATTTTGAGTCGTGTTGGGAAAGTAGCTTATGAGATTGAGTTGCCCACAGACTTGTCTGCAGTTCATCCTATATTCCATGTCTTTATGCTTAAGAAGTGCATCGGTGACTCCACAATTGTAATTCCTTTAGAAAGATTAGAAATTCAGAACAACCTTTCATACGAAGAGATTCCAGTTGAGATTTTAGATCATCAGATCCATAGACTAAGGAACAAAGAAGTTTCCTTGGTCAAGGTTCTTTGGCGATATAGTCGGTTGAGGGCGCTACTTGGGAAGCAGAAGCAGATATGCGAGCCAAGTACCCTTACCTTTTCTTCGCAACATCAGATTTAGCCGAAGGTAATACTCTTCCTTGTTTCAGTTCTTTTCTAATCATATATTCAGCTATATAGTTGTCCTTATGTAAGTTCATGCACTCACAGAGTTACTCAGAAGCTCAGAATGATTTAGATTTAGTTATTCGGTTCACTTCAGTTGGGCATCCTATCTTATATTCTCATATTCCTTAGAAATTTTAGTTAAACTAGCCATATTCAAGGATGTATGTTTCCAACTGGGAGATATTGTGATACCCCATACCTTTTCTAGCTATAATTTGTCCCTAGAATGTTAAGGGATAGATCCTATGATGAATATTATTTATTTTATGTAGAATTCTTATGATTTGGACTTTCCATAATGTAGGAAATTGAATTAGCTTTCCAATGATATAAGATTCGCGTAAATCCGATAACCGGGTAAGAAGTTCTGGCTATTTTAAGTTTCAGTCATAAAACACCATCATTTAGGTCCTTAGCACGTCACAGAGAATCATAATATCACAATTGTCAATTTCCAGTGAGGCCCCGCGATCTTGTCACATCGCGTAGAGGCCCATTTTCCCTTTTGGAAATTTACAATGAGACCTCGCGATATTGGCGCATCACTTTAGTGGTCAAAATGACAAACATAAGGGCTCCGCGATTGTGGCACATTGCGGAGGGAGCCTATTTCCCATTCGTCCAATTTCAAGTGAGCCACCATGATAGTGGCGTGTCGCGATGGCCACCCAGTTCACAAAAGGTTGCATTTTTTAGTTTTGTTTGGGAGTTTAAAGAGGGCATTTTGGTCATCCTCCCATCCCCTAATCTATCAAAAAATAGATGATTAAGCATATTTCAAAGCACATTATGCTTTATTCATTATTCCATCTCAAAGAAAAACCCTAGTCCATCAAATTCCTCCCCAAGAAATCCAAGATTCCTTCATTAATTCTCCAAGATAATTTAAGATTTAGATTTCCCAATACAAGGGCACTAAGAATTCATCCCCTAAGCATTAATAGGAATCCAAGATCCCAGTTTTCATTAAATATCATCAATTTAAGGTATGTGGGGTTTGAACAAGGATAAATCTTTCATCCTTATTCCCAAAAATTTATTTTTATTATAAATTTACTGTAATTTATATGATTTCTCATAAATTTCAAGTTAGGTTTTATACCCATTATCATTTTTTGCAAGATTATGAGATTTCCTATGATTTAGAAGTTGAATTTCACGACTTTATTCATATTTCTATGCATTGTGCAGTAATTTTAAGATTTTAAGATGATTTATGATGTTTACATTACCAAGTATGAATTTTGAGATGTTCTAACATGAGACCAATGCTTGGTTCATTGGACCTCATTTAAAGACTTTTGTTTTAATATTTTTTGTGCTATAACCACCCCATGACTAGATTATTTTCATATTTTAGATAAAGAATCCACTTTATTTCAGAAGATTTGAGATTTAAAGAAAAAGCAAAGCATAGTTGGTTTTCTGTAAACCTTTGTATAAGTTCTAAAGTGGATTTCTTAAGATTTTGAGCATGAGATTGGGAGTAGTATTTAGCACCCAGATTTGTAAGTTACTACTGTTTCATAACTACGTGCCACCATAGGTATAAATTATTAGATTATTCTCGCTTCTACATGGATGACTCAGATTGTAATCACACAGATTAGATTGTTCTATTCTGATAGAAAGGGTAGTACAACCCGAATCTTATGGGGGCTAGTCGTGGGACACTATGGATGCTCACATGGTGTACATGTCGATTAGAAGAACCTCCCAAAAGATGTCCCCTACTCTTAAGTAGTTATGTTTGATTTGAAGCCTTTAGATGCACAAAATAAGTTTTCAGACTTCACTTAGCCTATGTGATTTGAGAAATAGAATAGAACTACAGATTTCAGAACTAAGTGTGATGACTCATAAGATTTAGATTACATATTTTATTATTCATGTTTTACTTCCAGATTTCAGATTGCTCAAGCTTACGTGAGTCATTTACATTTAGCATGCATGATTTTATAAAATGTGATGATATTGTTTACTTATTGCATACACTGCCATATACTCAGTACATCATCAAAGTACTGATCCATATATATGTCTATGTGCTACATTGTCTTATAATATAGGTACAGGTTCTCAGTCTCAGCAGCGTGATTGATCTTCGATTATCTTATCTACATCCCAGCAGTTGGTGAGTCCTTATAGTTTGAGGGCTTAGTTATTCAGATTTCCAAGTTACTAGTAGATATGTCTTTACTCATTTCAGACAGTTGAGTTAGCTTGGGCCTGTCCTAGTGACTCTCTAGATTCAGATAGTAGAGGCTTGTCAGATTATTAGTGTAAGACCCCGCAAAATTTCTAAGCTTAATTAAGTCCTTTAAGCTTGTCAAGGGGTCCCAGACTTAGAAAATTCTAGCTAAGTTTCAAGACTTAGTTTATTTTTAGCCTTCAAAAGTTGGCAATCTCATTTTGCAACCTTAATGTCCTTTAATGGTCTATATTTTTATTAATTCATGACTAGGAAAGTCAATAGGTGTTCTCGAGCAAGTTTTAGATTTTTCAGACCTCGTTTAGACCATGTTTGGAAGTCCAAAGCAGTGGACCAACGCGATCTTGGCGCGTCGCGTCGCCTATCGCGTTGGTTAATATTGATTCTTTGATGCAGTCATCGATTCTCCTGAGAGGTCATAATTGCCATGAGCAAAGATATTAATGTTAAGGACGGCTTTTTTGTTATGCCATTAATACTTGCTCTGCTATTCTACCCAAGCCTAGATGAGGAAGAGTTATGGGGCGTAGAACAAAAAAATATGCCAATCGGGCATACGATGTGTAATGATTCCCCGATTCATGATAAATAAAAAGAGAAAAATAAAAGCCATTCCATTTCGACACTGGTAGCTTCAATGATATGGGAAGTGGAAGTGAAAACCCTAAACTTAAAACCCTACCCTTCTTTTCTACTCACTATCTAAAGAGCAAATCCAAAGTCGGTTCTTAAGGCCTAGAAGCTTAGGGTTTGAATACCCCTATGTTCCAAGTGACTGGCTTGGCTGGTGATGCGTTCACCCAGTTGCATGTTTCCTTTCAAGAATGCAGTCTCTCCCTTGGACTTTGGAGAGGAGAGGGCAGATAAGAAAACATCCTTCGCACAAGTTTCTGTGCTTCCTGCGTCCATCCCTTGGATAGATAGAGAGGGAGGGCAGAGCTTTTGGTTTTTTCATGTTGTCAAAGATTTGAACAATGAAAATAGATGGAGAGTGCCTGATCGAATTGATCAAGTCATGTAGGAACAAGGTTCAAGTCTACCGGTCTGTTAGGATAGCTCAACTGCATTCCAGACTACCAGTCAAAAGTCTTGAGAAATGACGCGATAATGACGTGATGCATCGAGTATCTCATCGATTCCATTGATGCTCCGCATCACCAAACGTGTTAGTTCCCAATTTTAGTCATTAAATGACCCATTCTTAAGGGTAATTAGGTCATTTTTCAGACCTTCAGCCCTCATAACACAAAATTTAGCCCTCTTTTAGCTAAATACATTAATTATTTCACAAGAGCTCAAGAAAAAGAAGCCCTAGGTAATTAATTTCAATTCAAGAACTCAAGCTTTCTTCCACAAATATTTAAGAAATTGTCAACCAAGGTATGTAAAGTGTTCATCCAAGGGCCCGTTCTACCCTTGGAGCTCAAGAAACCCCTTTTCAGAATATGAATTTTGAATTCCATGTTGTGGGTTTGATTGTACACATGTTTACGTTGTGATATGATTTCCTAGGTTGAATCATTATTAAATTCTCATGACTTCATGTTAGTATGTGGATTGAAATCCTTAAATGTGAAGTTCTTGATATATCCATGATGTATTAGTTGTTGATTTATGCCCTAGAAAAGGTTATGCCTTCTATGTGTTTGTAAAAATGCCTAAGTGAATAAGAATTATGTATTATGACCTATTTGTGATATCAATGATGAATTCATGACGTAGCCACATATTCAAAATGACTCCCATGCTAAAGCTATCTCTTGTAATGATTTGGTGGAATGCTCATAAGTATGGATTAGTCAAATTGTATAACGTTAGAATATATTTTCATTCATATGTAATCTTATGACTTGCGAATGCTTCATGAAATCTCTCAATGATAGTATTATGAATTGTTGACTATGGTCATGTGTTCAAATAGTGTCATGTCTCATTTATTTTTATGCTATTGAGTCCTGGGGGTATTTAATACCTGACAATTTAGCTGTGTGCCTAGAGCCAATTTCAGTTTTCAAGATAACCTTAGTCAAGTCACGATCAGTAGAATTCTGCCAGTCTCAGCAATTAGGAAAACTCAGTAGTATTAAATTCAGTCCTCAGTAACTCAGTCAGTTAACAAAATTCAGTAATATTCCATCAATCAACGGAATTCAGTGAACTTAGTCCAGTTCAGTATAGTATACTCAGTTCAGTATTTATTCAGTTGGGAGTAGGATTCAGCACTGAGTGAACCCAAGGATGGGAACTCACCTACCAGTAGAGGGTGTGATTCTTAGAAGCAGTCCTTGCGCTCTAGAACTACATAGCCAGCATAGGTTGAGACATCAAAACCTATAGATAAGGGTTGATGAGGTGACTTAACCTTTCAAATGAGGGTCCTATCATTCTCGTTAGAGTACCTCACAGATGAGGGTCACTCACAGCTTATCCTTACCAGTGTCGTGGTATTAACACCCTTCTAATTGGGGTTACAGATTAGACCCCAACTCAGTTATAATATCTTGTTTGGGGCATGTCGGTTAAATGACTACCTCCCACAGTCTCAGTCTCAGTGTTTAGTAAAGAACTTAGATAGTTCTACAGATTTTAGGACTGTCACATACAGTCACTCAGTTCAGTATAGAACTCAGCTAGTTCCATTAGAATCAAGATTGTCAGATACTGCCACCCAGTTATCAAGTATATCAGTTATTATTAATCCATGTTATCAGTAAACTCAGTATTCAGAAATCTTATGACTTCAGTTATAGGTATGTATTCATGCATGTATTCTCACGTAGTCATGTTAATGTTATTTAGTTAGTTACAGTTCATGCATATGAATCCTTGTTTTTATCCTTACCTCACTTTGCATATTCGTACATTCACCTATACTAACGCATACTTTTATTTTGCACTATGGTGTTTTATACCATAGGTTCAGATGTACGGGCCCCAGAGCATTCTTAGCGGTTCAGATATTTAGCCAACAACAGTAGAGTAGCAGTGAGTCCTCATTATTTAAGGATATTATTCTATTTCATTATCTCATTAGATTCAGCATTTTAGTTGACAGAGTAAGTTGGGGACATGTCCCATCAACTCCTTATTCAGACAGTTTAGTTTAGAGGCTTTTCAGACTAGATGTTCAGACATTATTCAGTATTTCAAATTCTGATGTTTTATTAGACTTTATCATTTTCTTTTCACTAGTATTACAGTTTTGAACCTTATGGCTTTTCAGCCCATTATTCTGCATTATATCGTATTATTATTTAGTTTTTGTAACAGGTACCAGTCATGGGTTAGCTTATGGTCCTTCGGGATTATAAGCACCGTGTAGCGTTCGGGGTACTGACTCGGGGCGTTACAAACTTGGTATCAGAGCCTAAGGTTCAATAGAGTCCTAGGAATTCTGAAAGCTGCATTTAGTAGAGTCTTGTTTATGGGTGTGTAGCGTGCCACATTTATGTGTAGGAGGCTATGAGATGTTTTTGGAACAGTTTCCCTTCTTTTAGTATTCATGTTGTGCGAGTGAGTATGAGCTCCAGTTAAACTCTTAGTCTAATCCTTCTTTCTCTTCCATCTATAGAAAAATGCCTCCAAAGAGGACCCAGGGAAGAGGAACGGGAGATCAGCCAGCCCCTCAGCCCGATCATCCTAATCCTTTAGGTGAACATGTCTCCTATGCAGAATTCAGAGCTGTATTCACTACTTTTGCTCATTCAGTTGCTTCATAGATTGAACGTCCAACTTTCATTTCTGCCAATCTAGTGGCCAATTCTGCTACAGCTAGGATTTGGGACTTCACCCGAATGAATTTTCCTTCTTTTTTTGGGTCTAAGAAAGATGATAACCCTCAGGAGTATCTTGATCAGGTGTATAAGATTACTGATATTATAGGAGTGACTACGATCTAGAGTGCTGAGGTAGCTGCATATCAGTTGTAGGATATGGTTCATACTTGGTTCAAATAGTGGAAAGCAGAGAGGGCTATAAATTTAGGGCCTATTGATTGGGAGGAGTTTTCCACCACTTTTCTAGATTAATTCTTTCCCCAACAGCTGAGAGAAGCTAAGGTGTTAGAATTTATCAACCTCAGGAAGGGCAACCTGACAGTGAAATAGTATTCTCTCAAGTTTACTAAATAAGTTATATATGCTCCTCATGTGGTGGAAGATAGTAGATCTCAAATGAGTAAGTTTTTGTCTGGAGTAAATGATAGTATTGTCAAGGAGTGCAGGACCGCCATGTTCATTAGGGAGATTGCCTTATCCAGGATAATGATCCAGGCTCAACAGATAGAGAAGAAGAAGAATAAGGAGAGAGAAAAGTAGAATAAGAGAGCTAGAATAGGTAGCTTTAATTTTAGTCAGCCTAAGTCAGAGGGTGGGAATCGTTCTCAGTTCCACCTAAAGTCCTCATTTCTATATCCTTCCTCAGCCAGTGCTCTAGTTCCTAAGTTCAGGAATGGTAACAAAGATAGGGCTCCAGGCTCTAAGTCTCAAGGCAGTGTTAGCAGTGCCGAATTCATCCTCTTTGTCAGACTTGTAGCAAGCACCATCAGGGTATTTACAGAGCTGTCAGTGATGTTTGTTTCGGATGTGGCAAGCCAAGCCATAAAGTTAGAGATTGTCCCCAGTCAAGTTTTTAGGGTTAGCCTAACCGTTCCTCAGCTCAGTTCGGTTACCCGAATCAGCAGGGTGCCACTTCCAGTGCCACCAGTTGGCAACACCTAAATAGACTTTATGCTCTTTAGTCCCGGCAGGATCAGGAAAATTCTCCTTATGTGGTCCCTGGTTCGTTACAGATCTTTCATGTATATGTTTACGCTTTGCTAGATCCAGGAGCTTCTTTGTCTTTTGTTACTCCTTATATAGCAATTGATTTCGGAGTCAGTCTTGAAATTCTAGCAGAGCCCTTCTCAGTCTATACCCGAGTGGGTAAAACTATCATAGCCCGGAAGGTATACAGGAACTGTCCGGTTATGGTATCTCAGAAAGTGACTTTAGCAGACTTAGTTGAATTAGAGATGACTGATTTTGATGTCATTCTCGACATGGATTGGCTTCATTACTGCTATGCCATAGTAGAATGCAAAAACAGAGTTGTCTAGTTTTAGTTTTCGAATGAACCTGTCCTAGAGTGAAGGGGCATTACTTCAGCCTTCAGGGGTCAACTTATTTTCTGCCTAAGGGCAAGAAAAATGATATATAAGGGATGTGTCTATCATCTTGTTCGAGTTAAGGACTCTAGTTTTGAAACTCCCAGTATTGAGTCAGTTCCAGTAGTGAATGAATGTTCAGATGTGTTTCCAGAAGATCTTCCCGAAATTCCTCCCAAAAGGGAAATAGACTTCGACATCGATCTTCTTCTAGATACTCAGCCCATATCTATTCTACCATACAAAATGGCACTAGCAGAACTCATAGAATTAAAAGAGCAGTTGAAGGATCTCCTAGATAAGGGATTCATCAGACCCCCGCGTGTCCCCATGGGGTGCACCAGTTCTATTCGTGCGCAAAAAAGATGGTTCTCTAAGAATGTGCATAGACTACCGTTAGCTAAATAAAGTCACGGTAAAAAACAAGTATCCGCTTCCCAGACTTGATAACTTGTTTGACTAACTTCAAGGTGCCAATAAATTCTCTAAGATAAACCTCAGATCAGGCTATCATCAGCCCAGAGTCAGAGAATGTGACATTTTAAAAACAGCCTTCAGAACTCGGTATGGTCACTTCAAATTCTTAGTCATGTCATTTGGTCTTAGAAATGCCCCAATAGCTTTCATGGACTTGATGAACTGTATGTTCAAGTAGTACTTAGACATGTTCGTCATAGTCTTCATATATGATATCCTTATTTACTCCCACAGTGAACGTGATCATGCAGACCATCTCAGAATAGTATTGCAGACTCTTAGAAATCCTTAGTTATTCACCAAATTCAATAAGTGTGAATTTTGGATAAGGTCAGTAGCATTCCTTGGTCATGTCATTTATAGTGATGGCATTAGAGTTGATCCTCAAAAGACCAAAACAGTGAGAAACTGGCCGAGACCCATCACTCCATCAGATATCAGGAGTTTCTTGGGTTTGGGTGGCTATTATAGATGGTTTATTGAGGGATTTTTGTCTATTGTATCCCCTATTTCCATATTGACTCAGAAGAAAGTCAAGTTCCAGTGGTCAGATTCTCGCGAGAAGAGTTTTCAGGAGTTGAAGACTCGACTCACCTCAGCTCCGATTTTGACTCTTCCAGATAGTCCAGATGGGTATGTCGTGTACTGTGATGCACCTATGGTAGGTGTGGGTTGGGTCCTTATCCAACATGGTAAGGTCATAACCTACGCCTCCAGACAGCTTAAGCCTCATGATAAGAATTATCCGACTCATGATCTTGAGTTAGCAGCAGTAGTATTTGCATTAAATAGTTGGAGGCACTACTTATATGGGGTGCATGTAGAAGTGTTTACAGATTATAAAATCCTCCAGTATATGATCTCTCAGAAAGATCTTAATCTTCTTCAGAGAAGTTAGTTAGAGCTCTTGAAAGATTATGACATGTTTTTTATCATTCGGGAAAGGCCAATGTAGTGGCTGATACTCTCAGTAGACTATCTATGGGTAGTGTTGCTCATGTTTAGGACATTAAGAATAAGTTAGCCTAGGAAGTTCATCATTTAGCCCAACTAGTTTTCTGCTTAGTTGATTCAGCATAAGGTAGTGTGTGGGTTCAGAACAGTTCAGAATCATCTCTAGTTTTCAAAGTGAATGAAAGTAGGATAAAGATCCCAGTTTAGTCATATTGAAGGAATCAGTCAAAGATCAGAAGGTAGAGGTTTTCTCCCAAGGGGGAGATGGTGTTTTGCGTTATCAGAGTCGTCTGTGTGTGCCAGGTGTTGATGACTTAAGGCACCGAATTCTTACAGAAGCGCATGGTGCGCACTACTCTATTCATACAGGGGCCACTAAGATGTACCACAACTTATGCGAGATCTATTGGTGGAGTGGGATAATGAGAAATATTATAGAGTTTGTGACTTAGTGCTCAATATGTCAGCAAGTTAAGATTAAGCATCTAAAGCCAAGTGGGTCCATGCAGGAGTTTAGTATTCCTACATAGAAGTGGGAAGAAGTGAACATGGACTATGTGATAGATTTTTCTCGTACTCATCATTAGCATGATTCAGTTTGAGTCATTGTAGATAGAATGATCAAATCATCTCATGATTCCGTTTTCTATTGACTCAGAGAGAGGTACCCAATTTACCTCTCATTTTTGGAAAGCGTTCCAAAAGGGTCTTGGTACCTGAGTTCACCTCAGTACAACCTTTCATCCTCAGACCGATGGCCAAGAAGAAAGGACCATCCTGACATTAGAAGATATATTGCGAGCGTGTGCAATTGGCTTTAAGGGTAATTGGGATAACCACTTGTATTTGATTGAGTTTGCATACAACAATAGTTATCATTCCAGTATTCAAATGGCTCCATTCGATGCTCTCTATGGTAGGAGATGTAGATCTCCAATCGGTTATTTCAAAGTCGGCGAGGCCACAGTAGTACGGCCTGACTTGGTCATTGATACCTTAGAGAAAGTTTGGTTAATTAGAGAGAGGCTCAAGATAGCTTAGAGATGATAGAAATAGTATGCGGATGTACACAGAAAGGATATCGAGTTCGATACTAGTGATTATGTATACCTAAAAATCTCTCCCATGAAGGGAGTGAAGAGGTTCGGCAAGAAGGGAAAGCTCAGTCACCGATATGTCTGTCACTTCAAAATTCTCAGTCGTTTTGGCAAAGTAGATTATGAGCTCGAGTTGCCTTCAGATCTAGCTTCAGTCCATCCAGTGTTTCATGTCTCCTTCCTTAGGAAGTGCATAAGTGACCCAACAGCTGTAGTCCCTATTAAGAGCATAGATATTCAGAACAGTCTCTCTTACGAGGAAATTCCAGTCAAAATCCTTGACTATCAGATTCGCAGACTGAGAAACAAAGAAGTCCCTCTAGTCAAACTTCTTTAGCGGAATTAGTCCGTTGAGGGAGCTACTTGGGAAGAAAAAGTAGATATGCGAACCAATTATCCTCACCTCTTCTCCGGAAACTCAGACTCAGCCCAAGGTAATAGCTTTCCTTAAGCATAGTCTATTTCATGTTCAAATTTCAGTTACAAACTTGGTATTCAGATTCATGCTCAGTTTTCCATTTCAAACTTTACATCCTTTATCATTGCATTTTCAGTCGTATGTTCATGAGTTAGTTCATTCATGTATTCATACATCACATATACATGATCAGCATATCAGTACTCCCAGTTATGCATTCATGTATCAGCTCAGTCATGAAATCATGCATCAGATATGCATGCTCAGTATGAATCTCAATAAATAGTAATGTCAGTCATGTAATCATGTTTCAGTTGTTTTTGTTCAGTATGTACTTCAGCTTATCATTTTTTCCATCTTAGTCAGTCTCATTCGAGGATGAATATTCCCAAGGGGGAGATATTATAAGAACCCACAAAATTTCTAAGCTTAATTCAGTCCTTTAAGCTTGTCAAGGGGTCCCAGACTTTGAAAATTCTAGCTAAGTTTCTCAGACTTAGAAATCTCATTTCGTGACCATAATGTCCTTTAATGGTCTATATTTTTGTTAATTCATGATCAGGAATCTCAATAGGTGTTCCCGAACAAGTTTCGGATTTTTCGAACCTCGTTTAGATCATGTTTGGAACTCCAAAATAGTGGACCAATGCGATCTTGGCATGCCGCATCGCCTATCGCATTGGTTAATATTATTTCCATATTTCCAGTCAAAAGTATTGAGGCACAACGTGATCATGGCGTGATGCATCGAGTATCACGTCAATGCCATCGACACACCGCGTAACCAAACATGTTAGTGCCCAGTTTCAGTCATTAAATGACCACATCCTTAAGGGTAATTAGGTCATTTTCCCCGACCTTCAGCCCTCATAACACAAAATTTAGCTCTCTTTTGGCTAAATACATTTATTATTTCACAAGTGCCCAAGAACAAGAAACCCTAGGTGATAAATTTTAATTCAAGAACTCAAGCTTTTTTCCATCAATCTTCAAGAAATTGTCAACCAAGGTATGTAAAGTGTTCATCCAAGGGTACCTTCACCCTTGGAGCTCAAGAAACCCCTTTTCAGAATATGAATTTTTAATTCCATGTTGTGGGTTTGATTGTACATATGTTTACATTGTGATATGATTTCCTAGGTTGAATCTTTGTTAAATTCTCACAACTTCATGTTAGTATGTGGATTGAAATCCTTAAATGTGAAGTTCTTGATATAGCCATGATGTATTAGTTGTTGATTCATGCCCTAGAAAAGGTTATACATTCTATGTGTTTGTGAAAATGCCTAAGTGAATAAGAATTGTGTATTATGACCTATTTGTGATCTCAATGATGAATTCATGATGTACCCACATGTTCAAAATGACCCCTATGCTAAAGCTATGTCTTGTAATGATTTAGTGGAATGCACATAAGTATGGATTTGTGAAATTATATGACGTTGTCATGTATTCCCATTTATGTGTAAGCTTATGACTTGTGAATGCTTCATGAAATCCCCCAATGATAGTATTATTAATTGGTGACTATGGTCATGTGTTCAAGTAGTGTCATGTCTCCTTTATTTTCATGCTATCAAGTCCTGGGGGTATTTAATACCCAAAAATTTAGCTTTGTGCCTAGAGACAATGTCAGTTTTAAAGATAACCTCAGTCAAGCAACGATCAGTAGAATTCAGTAAGTCTCAGCACCCAGGAAAACTCAGTAGCATTCAGTTCAGTCCTCAGTAACTCATTCAATTAATAGAATTCAGTAATATTCCGTCAGTCAACAGAATTCAGCGAACTCAATCTAGTTCAGTCCAGTATACTCAGTTCAGTGTCTATTCAGTTGGGAGTAGGACTCAGCACTGAGTGAACCCAAGGATGGGAACTCACCAGCCAGCACAAGGTGTAATTCTTAGAATCAGTCCTTGAGTTCTAGAACTACGTAGCCAGCGTAGGTTGAGATGTCAAAACCTGTCAGATAAGTTTGATGAGGTGGCTTAACCTGTCAGATAAGGGTCCCACCATTCTCGATAGAGTACCTCACAGATGAGGGTCACTCACAGCTTGTCCTTACCAGTGGCGCGGTATTGACACCCTTCTAATTAGGGTTACTGATTGGACCCCAACTCAGTTATAATATCTTATTTGGGGCATGTCAGTTAAATGTCTACCTCCCACAGTCTCAGTCTCAGTGTTCAGTATAGAACTCAGATAGTTCTACAGATTTTAGGACTGTCAGATACAGTCACTCATTTCTGTACGGAACTCAGCTAGTTTCATTAGAATCAGGATTGTCAGATACAATCACCCAATTATCAAGTATATCCGTTATCAATATTCCATGTTATGAGTAAACTCAGTATTCAGAATCCTTATGACTTCAGTTACAGTTATGTATTCCTACATGTATTCTCACGCAGTCATGTTTATGTTATTCAGTCAGTTATAGTTCATGCATATGAATCCTTCCATTCAGCCTTACCTCAATTTACGTACCAGTACATTCACACGTACTGAGACATACTTTTGTTTTGCGCTATGGTGTTTTATACCATAGGTTCAGACGTATGGGCCCTATAACATTCTTAGCGGTTCAGATATTCAGCCAACAGTAGTAGACTAGAGTGAGTCCTCATCATTCGAGGATATTCTTCTATTTCATTATCTCATTAGATTCAGCATTTCAGTAGATGGAGTTAGTTGGGGACATGTCCCATCAACTCCTTATTCAGATAGTTCAGTTTAGATGTTTTTCAAACTAGATGTTTAGACATTATTCAGTATTTCAGATTCTGATGTTTTATTAGACTTTATCATTTTCTTTTCACCAGTATTACAATTTTGAACCTTATGGCTTTTCAGCCCATTATTCTGCACTATATCGTATTATTATTCAGTTATTGTAATAGGTACCAGTCATGGGTTAGCTTATGATCCTTCGGAATTATCAGCACCATGTAGCGTCTGGGGTACAGACTCGTGGCATTACAATTAGATTGAGATTTAGACCTTTGTGTTTGTATTCAGATTCCCTATATTTGTTTTAACAGAATTTTGAGATTTAGTATGATTCAGATATACTCAGAAGATTTCAAACAGTTTTCCGCATTTGTTATGATTTTTCATCTATATTTCCCTATCCTGAGATTTAGATCTAGAAAAAGGCAGTCAGGGTTAGCTCAAGACTACTTATAGTTCGGATCACCGTGTGGCATCCCGAGAACCAGATTTTGGGGCGTTACAACATATAACTAAAGAGAGAATGATCTATTTCACGGGCATATTTGGAACAAACATGTTCATCGCCCTCGAAAAGACGATTATCAAGTTTCAAAGAGATTTTAAGCACAAGATTGCCCCAAGAATAGCTCTTGGGTTCACTCTCCTTTTGTTGATCATCATTTTCAAGTACTTCACTCACTTGAGTTCTATTTATCATATCACATACATACTCAAGTGGTGGAAAATTTTCATAAATAATCTGATCAACACTAATTACACAAGACAATGTACTTTCGTTCAACATATAGGCTTTAACACTTGGTGGACATAAATTGATCTTACAAGAAGAGTCAATTTGGTCATCAATAGGATCAACTAGTGTATCCACACTCACAAAATGTACATCATCAACAAGAGGCAAGGAATCATTAGACTCACAAGTAAGTAAGCTACTATTCACACTCAATGGGCTACGAGCCACACAATTATCATTCAAATGCACAAAAGTGTAAGAGTTAGCTATTTTACCTTGATGTTCTTGAGTCAACTCTCCATTGCCGTGTTATAAAGATCCTATACAAGCTTGGACAGCAACTTCCCTTCGGTATTTCTCTCCTTCACTTGCCATGTCGGTACCTATACATATGTCATTTGAAATAGAAGGATAAACAATGTTAGCTCGGTTTGGTGGCAATCCCCTCTATTCGGTCCACACAACCTCTCCCTTTTCCACTCTCGGATTACCACCTTGCACACCCTTAATCCTCTTAATATTTTGTCTCTCATAAGCATTTGAATTAGAGAAAGTATTCACTTCTCTTTGCGGCTCGGGTAGCATGTATTTTAAGAGGTGATTTCCCCACCAGTCTCTTACAACATTAGGCTAATTTTGCACATTTTGAACTCTATGTTGTGCAAACCAAATGGCACCTAAGTATACATGACCATATATCAATTGAATAATATCACACCATACCTCCTCATGGTATTCAAATTGGGAGAAGACAACTTTGACCCTCTCGATAACCTTAATCCTATCCAAGAAGTATGGAACAAGTAAAGGCTCGCGAAACAACCCCAAGTAGTCAACCATGGATGGAAGGATGTAGTTTCTATAATACCTATCATTTAACACAGTGAGGTAGCTCGGTATCCCACAAATGGTCACCTTTCAGAACTGTGCACTCCTTTTTGGATCAACATTGTAAGGCACATGAGTACCCCTCAGTTTTGGAGATGCATACCCTCTTCTTCTTGTTGGAGAACCTCTACTAGAGCAAGTATAACCATTCACACTATATCGACCTTTATAAGAAGTACTACTAGTAAGAGAATATGAATCTTCACACTCCTTACATGTACTCTCATCATAACTCTCATAAGCTTTACAAATGAAAGGGTTATACCTAACACCAAATCTAGGATTGCAGTGAGAAGTGTAAGACTCCCCACATGCCCCAATGTCATCAAAATATCCATCACGAGGTACTACATCATATCAAAATTCAAAATAAGAACTAGGCACTTTATTCACCTCATTTTCTTCCTCAAAGCCGTAACTCTCAAATCTACCCAAGTTTTGATCATGGCTATTTTCATAGCCTCTGCAATCTCCCTCAATTTTGTAGCCATAGAAACCCTCACTACAATCATAGTCTCCCATGTCGTAGTCACAGTAATCCTCGGCTATCGAAGACATGTTCCTATTATATCGCCTTTATACCTAAAAAATGAAAAAACAATATTAGCATTAAAGCTTCCTTTCCAACACTCGTATACACTCATTTTTGTGATCCTCACAATTGAAGCGGCAAATATTAAAAGTTCCTTATACTCTGGTAGTCAATAAGATGTCAATTCTACTTGGCAGCCGGAATGGGTTCTTGTTTTATCGACTCAAGACACAAAAACAAAATTTACTTATGAACTTGAAACAAAGAAGCTACTACGAGTTAAAAATGAGAAAAGCACAAAAATAACGCTAACACAAAGAATATACTCAAAATCTAATTTACAACTTAGTAGATATTTACTAGTTGCCAATTAGTATAAGAGTCCAGAAAGTTGAAACCAATGGAAACAAAGAAAAAAAAAGAAACTACGAATTCCAATTCTTGAGCTTATGATGATGTGGCACTCAACTATTGGTCGTGGGAATGTTGTTGGAGTTTAAAAATTTTTGGTTCTTAAACTTAGTTGTTCAATCTTCACAAGAATGATGGAATTTTAGTTTTTGGTAAGTAGACAACAAGGCTTTAGGTCTATTTTTCAAGATTCAAAAATTTTAACCTACTTTCACTCTTTTGGAAAGACAACCTTTTTGGAAGTTATGTCCCCATTCCTCTTTTGGTCTACCCAGAAAAGTGGTCTTACTCTATTTTTGTACCTAGAATTTTGGGATGTCTTTTATTCTTTTACCACCTTGGTGAAGTCTTAAAAATGTTTCCAAGACAAACAAAAATCTCACTCTTCTTTCTCTTGCTTGCAAGACCAAACATCCCCTTTGAAGCTACTTCTTCAACACAACTAGATGAACATCAAGAACAACAACAACACAATCGTCCACAACCTTCAATAACAATTTGAAAATTAGCTCAAGAACTTGGATTTAGAACCAAGGAGTACTATTTAACAAGAAGATAACACAAGAAACTATTAAGACAGGAAAACACGCCTAGATCTAGACACAAATCTCGGCCAAACACAACAATGGACAGATTTGCTTCATTTTTATTTTTAAGTTTTCTAACACCTTTTTTTTATTTTCAAGTTTACGAGCCCAATATTGATCTTGTGGGAACAAGATCTAGCCATTTTATGATACCAAATAATATAAGAAAGACCACGGAAGGCACAAAAACTATACAAAATAGTCCATAAATTGAAAGCAACCTGAGGACACTTTTGAGTGCTAGTTTCCGCCAACAACAATAACACAAGTATCACGAGTTTACAAGGTGTTTTAACACCAAAACAGAAATAATACAACAAGAAAAATATGAACACAATGAACACAAGATTCAGATTCAACAAGAACAAATGATTACAAGATACAAACACAAACGTAATTGCAAGAAAGGTAAAAATAGATAGTGAGACATAGATTATTACAAAAATTAAGAACTAAAGAGTATATTAAACTCAAAAACACCAAATGAATGTAACAACAACACCACACTCTTAAGTCTACCTCCAAGGGAATCCACTCACCTCAAGATCTACCATTTCCAAGCAAATAATAATATTGGCCTTTCCAATCCCTAAACTACACTGGATAATCTATGCCCTAACTAAGAACTACACTAAGATTGTCTACTCTTAAGAGAGAGGATTTTCAATGTATCATATTTTCATCATTAAAAAACTAATAAGAGAAGACTTAAAATGTCCTATTTATATTATATTACAAAAGGAGACAAAATGACTACACAACCCTTAATGATAGGGGCGGCCATGGAGTGAATTTTGGGCAAAGTAAAGTGACCAAAATGTCCTCAATGAAGATGACTCCAAAACCGTAATCCATTAAGTGTCCAAATCCGTGAGTCCTCAAGTCCTTAATGCACCAAGTAATCTTTCACTCATTGCCTTTATGTATGGTATGCCCAATGGTAGGCACAAAACGGGTCCTCCATGCATGTTCTCGTATCCTCGAGGTGACCAAGTCTTGAACCTCTATGTGTTGTTCTCCAAAGATGTCATCAAAAGATAAGATGGCCATTTGTCCCATATTACTAACATATATGATTACGCTCAAACTACACCTCTTATGTAAGAATGTAAGCGATTGTTTTCAATATATAACCCAACTAGGTTAGGGTTGAATCCCACAGGAAATATGGTGTGAACTCCAGTCGTTTGCGATTTAATCAACTGATAGTTGGATGTTTCCTGAAATGGGGGTTTTGGAGATTAGTGAATAATTGTTGGTCACTTTAGTTTCAGTGTTTGTAATCAAGAGTTTATGGAAAACCAGAATTATGTTCACCATGGGTTTTGGTACTTGACAGATGCTAATAGTGATTCAAGATTCTCACAGTAGGTAGGACAATAAATTATCTTTATCGAAGTTATGCCTAAATGTCTCTCGACCTACTTAAGCATTTAATTACCTAATCCTCTTGGACTTAGGGAATTTATCCTTACTGACCAGACTTCACCTCAGGTTAATCAACCTTGTTACAACATCAATTATTAAATGGAAGTTTAGTGCTTTCAAGTCCCTGTTAATAATTCACTTCCTACTATATTTGATTTCTTATCTCAAGCAAATCAAATAAGGTGCTATCTATCATTTCCAACCAATAAACAATAATTAAAACCTCGAAATTATCAAAGAGTCCTATTACCTTTAGAATCTTGAACATGTAGCAACTTACCAAGACCTAACCCATAGATCCCATAATTTGGGTTAAAGGGATTTAGCCACTCATAATGTAATAATCGTAACGACAAGTTGAATTCATAATTTGAAAGATGAACTTACAGAAAGATAAATAGAAATGAGTGTTTCTCATATTAGATCAAAGTAGAAATCCCAAAATATTAATGACAATTTATTCGAAGTTAATTTTTGTGTTCAAGCCAAGAAACTAGAGAGAAAATCACAAAAATATGTGCATCCCAAAAATTGGTTCCGAACTCCCATAGAAAACCCAAAACTATGCTTTAAATAGTTCACCCTAATTATGGAAATAAAATCACAGAGTTCAGCAATTTCTCAGATAGGTAATGAAATTTTGTGATGCCTAATCAGGAGTCTGATGACTTATCACAGATGTCGTCAGCTCCTCTTGGTTTTTGACATTCGCTGCCTTAGGCTCATGATGAAACATGAAGGCCTATCATATCTTTGATGACTTATCATAGATGTCGTCACTTCTCTACCTCAGCTCCCACGTTCTGCCTTAGGCTAACAACAACCCTGGCGGCTTATCACAATCCTGACGGCATAGCACAAGTTGTCGTCACTCCTTCAAGCTGGATATTTTTCTCTATTTAAGGTTGACGATGAAGTTGATAACCTATCAAAATGCTGACGACCTATCAGGAATTTTGTCAGCCACACTTCTCTTCTATTTGCTTTAGTTTTCAACTTTTTTACTTCGATCATTGTTGGTTCTCTTGCATCTTGACTTCCACTGCAAAGTCAAAGCTAAAACAATCAAAAACGACAAAAGTTGCTTAAGACTTTGCAATTATTCTCAGTTAAAAGCCTCAAATATGTTAGCATCTGCTCACACATCAACACCCTCAACTTAAAACAATTACTTATCCTCAAGCAACTAAAACACAACTAAGAGAATACAAAGTACATTCAGAAGTCAACCATCTATATTATCTTATAACGTCTTCACCATCTCCAAGGTCAATCAATTTGGAAACGACTATGTCTATTATTATAGAGAAATAATGTGACACACAGGAATGAAGATATGGCATCAAATCAACAACAACAACCATGCATGTATCAAGCTTACAATATCCAAACAAGTTAGCAACTAGCAATGTAACCAGTGTGCCCTCACTACATAGAAGTCCCATTTAACTTATATCAGACATCACAAATGTAACCATGGGGACAATCACAAGACACTCACTCTCAGAATGAAGTTCCAATCAATGTATGTCGAATATCATAGTCTTGCCCTTATTTTCATTACCAAGATCTTAAGATAGGTCAGCTAGGCTCACTATAGGTCTTCTATTTGGCTTGTAATGTAGGTTAGGGGCTGGTATGATACTCGATGATATTTAAAGTGACTACACCTCCTTGAAACTACACTAGCTTTTGGGGTCTCACTAATTTACCTTTTTCCACTCTTATCTTTTCTTGATCACACTTATTCAGGATGGGTGCGGTTCTTTTCTACAATCACTTCTTTTTTTTCATGACTTTTCTTTCTTGCCTTTTTTGCACCCAACTTTTTGTTCCTTTCTTTTACTCTACATTTCCTCATACATATTTTACATCAAGCACCCCTATGATAGACACCCTTAACTTAGGCCATTTGCCTAAGTCAAGGTGCACAGTGTCTGTGGAAGACAAGGGCCAAAATAGGTTCATTATGATATACATGGGTCTGTGATAGGTATCATAAAAAGAAATAGGATATTCAGGCACAAAATTGGGATCAAGGGATATTATGCATACAGGGAAGGTCATTTAGGCTAAAGTGGGCTAATATCAAAATGACCTATAATCCTTTCCTAACCCCAATCCTTCAACCTAGGTAAGACTAACCGGGAAAGTTCTGAATCCAACATACAAAGGGAACTAAGTAACATCTAACACGCACATGGAAAATAAGTATATCACAAGTTACTACTTATCCGGTTCATGCAATTGTTTAGCAAAGGTTATCTAGTCACTAGAACTAATACCATACAAAGATGTAAAGTGTTCACAGTTAGATGCAAATCACACAGTTAAAGAAGTAAACCACTTGAGAGGTGTTCATAAAATAACAAAACTGTATTGACTGCCTCAAGTACTTGTATATCTCCTAGTCAATGACAAAGTGATACAACAATAACTTACCCTACACCCTCAACTTAACAACAAAGAAAAACTAAACTAAGGGTTAGGGTACACCTGGAGTATATCAAGCACGGGCATGATGGGTTCCTGACCCTACTGCTCTATCCTCAGCTGTCGTTTCTCTATCAGGAGTCCCTTTTTTTCTAATGCATCTAACCCAAGAGTTGTTTAGGGCCTACTAGTTGAGGCACCTATAGCTCTCGCTCGGAGCGCTACCTTCCATTTCTCATTATTCACTGAGGACTCGATCATCGCCTTCTTCTCCTCCTTTTCAGTCTTCTTTCTCGCCTTCTTCTCTGGTTTTCTTTCTTCATCACTGTCAGGCCTTTGTCTCTTACCCTTGCCTTTTTTCTCACTCTTTTTTTTCTTCACTAGTTCTTCTGCGAGATCAAGCAATGGGATTTCTCCTTCAAACTCATCAACAGCCGGATCTGCCGACACCATAAGTTGGTGCTGCTGTAATACCCCAACATTTTCCTTTACCTTGTCCAGGGATGCTCTAAATTGTGAAAGGTCTGAGCCCGACATTTACCTTACCTTTGTATTAAAATGATTTTCCAATTTATCAATTCGACCGGTCAAAGATCGAAAGGGCTCCAGTGCTACCTTAATTCTTTTGTCTACTGCAGCGGCAAACTGCTTGGCAAAAAGTTTAAGATTATCCTTGCACCACTTGGATTTCTTTTCTACTCTCCTAAAATTCATAGGGTTGAAGGCAAATTCAGTGGTAGACACAACAACTGAAGGATTTTTTTTTATTTTTGGGCACTGATTCTACTATTGTTGAGGAGGTCGGTGCTGCATCCTAGACTCTTGTACTACTACATTAGGTGCTGAGCTGGTACCCATAAATGGTGGGTTTGTTTCAACTCTTGCTCCTCTGTCAAGTGTCAGCCTCGGCCAATTTTCATCATAATGGATGGGGTTGTGGGTCTTCTTAGCAAGCAGTTCTTTGCCCAACCCCACGACCTCAGGTACATGGGCTGCCTTACATAACCTTGTAATTATAAAAGGGAAAGGACATGCTGTATCGGGCCTTGAGAATCAAATTATCATGTCCTCAGCAATGATCTCCCCGACATTCAACTTGAAATTAGCCATAAAACTTGCGACCAATATTACTTTATCATCTCCAAGTATATTATCTCCCTTAGTAGGCATCAAATAGTTATGCACTACACTCCACTAGAACTTTGCCTCTTGAGTCAGGAAAGCCTTAAAAATCCTCCCATTTGTGTTAGTCAGCCATTCAGGTTTTTCTTTAGCTATGAGGGTCGCTAACCAAGACCATTGATTCTCACGATGCTTCAACCGAGCATAGAAAGTAGGTGAAGTGACCTGAGGAGTGGATTCGGGGCCATAAAGAAACCGGTTGATTGTCGTTTTTAAAAGATCCACCATCACACCCCATACTGTAACTTTATCCAACAAGGGTTGATCTGCTGATTTCTCCCCTTCTTTACACATGTTTTCCAAGTGATCCTGATAGTTCACATAGAACTCCCTATCTAGTGTAGGTAAAAATGAGATTCCCCCTTTCTTGGTCCATCCTAAGTCGTAGTCTTGGAATTTCTTCTTCACATCAGGATATATGTTCAGCCCGGTAGTGATAATCGTCTTTTATTTAAAGATTGGCCTTTTATTATGCCTTCGTTTTGTTCTGTGAAGTCCATCACAAAAGATTTTATGTGCCTTAGGAATTTTTCGCCTAGCACTATCTCGAACCTCAGGGTTCTTGAATTTAACCATAGTTCCCCGAATATGGTATGCTTCACCATCTTGTTGCTCAGCAGAAGGGGACTCAGATGATGGTACCTTAGATTCATGTTCCTCAGAATCAGGATGATCTGAATCATGCTCTTCAGATTCAGCATGTTCAAACTTTTGTTGCTCAGAGGCCGTCTGCTTAGAAGCTGTATGTTCAGATGTTGTTGGCTCAGTATCACTCTCTTCACTCTCCTCCACCTCAACTATTATAGGTGGTGAAGGATTTTTCAGGCTTTTCTTTTTCTTTTGCTTCCTGAGCAGTGGCTCCTCCTCCCCATAATCAGAGCCTTCATCGAAGAGTCTCTGAGGTACACTTTCCTTGGTCCCTTTCTTTGTAGATTTTGGGTTCTTTCCTTTGGGTGCCATTATAAGACCTTTAGAAAGAGAAAAATAATTAGTCAACACTCAAGATTATATAACACAAACATATCAATCATGGAAGTTCCATACCCCTTGAGAGGGTTTATTAATGTTTCAGGTCAAAGGTGTGACACCATGTCTGATAAGCCGTTACACTTGTGATAGCTTATCATGAATGTTGTCATCTCTAAGAAAAACCTACAAGATTTTATCAACTTCTGATGACGTGTATGATAAGTTGTCACAGTTGTGATAGCTTATCATGAATGTCGTTAGCTCTAAGCAGAACCCACAAGATTTTATCAACTTTTGACGACGTGTCTGATAAGTCATCACAAATGTGATAACTTATAAGCCATGTCTTCAACTCAGGACATAACCCCAACTCAACTTTAACTTAATTTTTGATCCACTTTCTTCTTAAAATCTCATCAATTTGCATTTTTGAGCTGAGCTTTAAGTCCCAAGCTTGCACAACAAACCCTAGTTCCCGATTTTCACACATTTGCAAGATAAACTTGACTCAATATTCTTAGGAACCTTGGTTCACATCAGTTTATTACTTACCAACTGAAGAGAAGAGTTAGGTTTTGAGCATACCTGATGGGTTCTTTCAACTTGGTTACGCGAGGAAGAGGAAGTAGATGAGAGAAGATTTCTTGATTTTGATTTCAAACCCACACTCACAAGGAAGGAACTTTTCTTTTGTTTTACTTGGAAAAACTTTTAAAAGGCAAGAAAATAAACTAAATATTGAATGGAATAAAACTTAAATCAAAGAAAGGAAATACGCGGGAAGGTGGAAAGGAAAAGCTGTGGGCCAGGTCAGATTTTTTTTAATTTGGCCCAAAATTTCTGCTACTCTTTTAGGCTTTCTGACGACAAAGGCTGACGGCTTATCACAACTGTGATTGCCTATCATGAATGTCATCAGCCTTAGCAGAACATGCCTCAGCTTTGGTTTCTCTGACGAAGAATCTGACGGCTTATCATAATTATGACAGCTCATCAAATATGTCGTCTGGAAGACTTAGCTTGATACATCGATTCCACTTTCTTTGAAATAGAACCTAACTACAAAAATAAATATTTTATTGGAACATAAAAATTTTGGGTTACCTCCCAATAGCTCCTGATTTAATGTCACGGCACCACTTGGTTATCTGACTACTCAGACTTCGTCAAGACAACCTGCTGATATCTCTTTACCATCCTCATAGAATACATCCACGATTGAGAAAACACTCATCTCCTTTTTTGTGTCATGGATAAGTATATTTTGAATTTTGCTTTGTTGTCATTGTGCCTGAAATTCAGATCAATCAGCTCCATGTCCACTATTACTCTCCCAATTGCAAAGAATGGTCTACCTAAAATGATGGGCACTTCAAATTACACCTCACAGTCTAGGACTACAAAATCAAAAGGTAGTATAAAGTCGGCCACTTTTACTAATACATCATGTAATATGCCCGTTGGCCATTTTATAGACCTATCTGCCATCACCAATTGCATAATTGTCGGGGTAGGATCCCCCACACCCAGCTTCTTGTACACAGCGAGTGGCATTATGTTTATACTATCCCCTAGATCACATATGGCCTTAGCAAAATTTAGAGACCCGATTTCACATGGAATAGTGAATTCTCCATGGTCGGCCTTCTTCTGCACTAAGGATTGTGTATAAATTGCACTATAATGGTGGAGATTATCCACCGGCTCATAGCTTGCTGCCCATTTCTTCGTCACCAGATTCTTCATAAATTTGGCATATCCTGGGATTTGCTCTAGTGCCTCAACCAATGACACATTCACTGTCAATTGTTTGAGCATTGCCATGAACTTGCAAAATTTTGCATCATCAGTTTTTTTCTTCAATCGTTGAGGAAAAGGAGGTGGTGGTCTTGGAAGTGTTTTCACCACAACTTCCTTTTCTTTTTTTTCCTTTTTCCAGAGCATCATCAAAACCATCCAGCTTCTCAGACTCTACTGGACATTATTCTTTGGGTTCATCCTCTACCTCAGTCATATCTTCAACCAAACTTTTGCCCACCGAAGGGACAGGTAACATCTTACCACTTCTAGTGGTAATCACCATACATGAGCCATTATTTTTCAAATTTTGGATCGTATCACTAGGTAATGTTCTACTCTTTCTATGGTTATATCCTACAGAGAGTTGGCTCATCTGATGCTCTAATTTTTTGATTGTGGTGGAATGTGAATTTACCAATTGACTAATAGATGATAGATCGGTCTTCATGGTAGTCACACCTGAGTTGGTAGCCTCCACTCCTTTTAACAATTTAGCCATCATGTCCTCCATGGACATCTTTTCAGAAATTATTATAGCATCCTCACGACTTCCTGGAGGGACATATAGCTCGCTCCTATCATTATTTCTTCTCTAATTTCCCTACTCCCTATATTTATAACCAGGGTTATCATAATAATTTCGACCTTGATTCCTTGGATATTGCCTCAAAAACCCCCTCGATTATTAACATAGTTCGCCTCTTCTTTTGAATCAGCATCAACTCTATCTTGTGATCCCACAACTTTCACCTTCTCAGTCTTGCCTGATAGCAAGTTATTGGTTAGCAAATCCTTCTGCGTTTTTAGGTGAACCATGTCTTGGTCATGATCCTCGTCTCTCCTACATTATTCTGCAATTATACCTACAGAAACAGTGGGTCTTACTACCACAGAGTCTCTGGTATGCCATGCCTGACTCTATTTGGTCATTCTCTCTAGAATTTCTGAAGCCTCAGGGAATGTAAGATCAACAAACAAACCACCAGCAACATTATCTATAATTGGTTTTGTCATAGAGATTAGAGCCCTGTATAAAGTCTCCATCAAGTGTATGTCCGTCATATTGTTGTTCGGTCACTGCGTCAACTTCTTTTTGAATTTCTCCCTGGTTTCATGCAAGGCTTCAGTTGGGAGCTGCCTAAAGTTGATGATCTCATCCCTCAACTATACCCTCCTGGAAGGCAGAAAGAACCTTTCTAGGAAAGCTCCTTTCAGTTGCCTCCAGTTGGTTATAGAATTGGGTGTCAGCTCATTAAGCCACAATGTTGACTCCCCAGACAGAGACAACAAAAACAATCTCAAACAGATAGAATTCTTACCCATGACTGGGTTATCAAAATATTTGTAGATGGTGACAAAGTTCACCAGATACAGGTTTGGGTCATCCCCAGGAAGGTTACCAAACAACCCCTTCAGATTGAGGAGTTGAATCATAGTACTAGTACTATTGAATTTTTCCTCAGGTGCCAACGGTGGAGGAATTATTAAGCCGTTCAACGTGCTCTATCCATTCCACCATCATTATCATTGAGGTCATACTGGACCGATGGGTAATCTTTCCTTCTTCGGAATGGATAGTTCCTGTTAGCATTATGATGTACAGGTGCAACTATTTGCTCTGCATGCCTTGGGTTACTAGGGCTTAGCAACTCCTTGTCTCCCAAATCTTCATCCTCAGGATTTGGATGCCGTGCTTGTTGACCGACATTCTACACATTCACCTGAGCTCTACCTAAAGCTGCTAATCTATCAGCCTCCTGATGGTCTGCCATTCTTCCAATTCGTTGCGGTTCTATATCAAATGGTAATAATGGTTCTCCGGACCTTCTGGTTCTTGGCATACACTACAAATATCCTTCAATAAACAAAAACAACAAATAAACATAAAACTAGGAAACTTGACTAACAGTCAATTAGCACACATAAACTTTAATTTATAACCGTATTCCCCGGTAACGATGCCCTTTTTTATAATGCTCAAACTACACAATTCATGTGAGAATGTAAGGGATCGTTGTCAATATATAACCCAACTAGGTTGGGGTCGAATCCCATAGGGAATATGGTGTGAAATCAAGTCGTTTGCAATTTAATCAACTGATAGTTGGATATTTCTTGAGATGGGGGTTTTGGAGATTAGTGAATAATTGTTGGTCACTTTAGTTTCAGTGTTTGTAATCAAGAGTTTATGGAGAACCATAATTATGTTCACCATGGGTTTTGGTACTTGACAGATGCTAATAGTGATTCAAGATTCTTACAGTAGGTAGGACAACAGATTATGTTTATCGAAGTGATGCCTAAATGTCTCTCGACCTACTTAAGCATATAATTACCTAATCCTCTCGGACTTAGGGAATTTATCCTCACTGAACAAACTTCACCTTATGTTAATCAACCTTGTTACAACGTCAATTATTAAATGGAAGTTTAGTGCTTCCAAGTCCCTGCCAATAATTCACTTCCTACTATATTTGATTTCTTATCTCAAGCAAATCAAAGTAGGTGCTATCTATCGATTGCAACCAATAGACAATAATTAAAACCTCTGAATTATCAAGGAGTCTTATTACCTTTAGAATCTTGTACACGTAGCAACTTACCAAGACCTAACCCATAGATCCCATAATTTTGGTTAAAGGGATTTAGCCACTCATAATGTAATAATCGTAACGAAAAGTTGAATTCATAATTTGAAAGATGAACTTACAGGAAGATGAATAGCAATGAGTGTTTCTCAGATTAGATCAAAGTAGAAATCCCAAAATATTAATGAAAATTTCTTCAAAGTTAATTTCTGTGTTCAATCCAAGAAACTAGAGAGAAAATTACAAAAATACGTACGTCCCAAAAATAGGTTCCAAACTCCCTCATAAAACCCTAAACAATGCTTTAAATAGTTCACCCTAATTATGGAAAAAAATCACAAAGTTCAGCAATTTATCGGACAGTTGACGACATTTTGTGACGCCTTATCAGGAGTCTGACGACTTATCACTGATGTCATCAGCTCCTCTTAGTTTTTGACATTCGCTGCCTTAGGCTGACGATGAAACATGATGGCCTATAAGATGTTTGATGACTTATCACAGATGTCGTCACTTCTTTACCTCAGCATCCATGTTCTGCCTTAGGATAAAGACGATCCTGACATCTTATCACAATGCTGACGGCATATCACAAGTTGCCGTCACTTCTTCAAGATGGACATCATTCTCTGTTTAAGGTTGACGATGAAGCTGATAACCTATCAAAGAGTTGACGACCTGTCAGGAATTTCGTCAGCCACACTTCTCTTTTATTTGCTTCAGTTTTCAACTCTTTTACTTAGATCATTGTTGGTTCTCTTGTATCTTGACTTCCAGTGCAAAATCAAAAATAAAATAATCAAAAACGACAAAAGTTTCTTCAGACTTTGCAATTATTCTCAGTTAAAAGCCTCAAATATTTTAGCATCTTCTCACACATCAATATACACAAATAAATCACAACCCACACATAATTGCACCTTATTAAACATAATCCCAAGACAATGAAAGTTTATCTACTCATGAAGATAAGAGAGAAAAATATACCTTAGGGATTGTTCAACATATCCATTCTTTAGAACTACTAAATTCAAAATCTCCAAATCAAAATACAATTCCTGCCCAAATTAGGGTTCAAACTTCAAATTCAAAAATGTTTCAAGAGTGTAAGATACCCAAAAGAGAAAGGGTTTTAGCATATAGAAGGAAATAGGTTAGGCTGAGTGGAATTACACAAATTCCCCTAGGCATAGTCCCGCTTAGCCTCTGTCGCTTATTCTTGTCTTCAATTACAGATACAATGACCGCAGTTAGGAACCGTGATCATGGTACTTTGACATGGCATGCCTAACCGCGATCGTGGACAAGATTCTGCGATCGTCGTAGCTGAGGCTGGGTTCATCTTTAAGTCTTCAAGCTGCACTTCTTTTTCCCCTTTTTGATACTTTTTCAGCTTGCATCCATGTCTTTTCATCTCATATCATGTATGCCTACAAAATGTGAAATTTTAGTGCATTTAATCACAAATATGTCTCATTTATACATTCAAATCATAGTGGTGTGTATGAATGATGAGTGCAAATGAGTGGCATGTTCACCACTCATCAACACCCCCAACTTAAATCTTTGCTTGTACTCAAGCAACATTATTTCTTACCATGAGATTATGCATATTTATGCCTTAAATACATGACCCAACGATCACAATGACTTCAATATTAATTACTACCACAAATATCTCTACAAACATGGGCAAAGCTATTCACACGACAACCCTCTACATAAAATGCAAATTACAAGGATGCAAAAGACTTCAAAGAGAAATCATGCAACAATCACTAATACTTTAGAGGTGACTCACCTTTTGACCTCAAAAACATTATACTCTTTTTGCCTCATTTATCGTGAAATGAAAAAATCACGCACCTCAACTTATTTACATGCCTCCCCATGAGAAAGAAGATCCACACACCAAGTTACCAAATATGCAATAGGGGATTTAAGTGCAAAACTCTCTCTCTCTCTCAAAGACTCTCGATGCTAACAAGTACCATACCATAGGCTTGGCCCTATTTTCAATTGTAACTACATTGAATACACTTGGTTGGAGATCTCAAAAGGCTTTTTGATCTTGTAATGTAGGTTCGGGGAAGGGTAGGATAACATTTAGGAACGATGTGGCTTAACCCTCCTTGAACATCCACCCAACACTATTCAAACTAACTTGTTACCATGGACCACTTCTTTTATTTTCACACTTTACAAATACCTAATTTAAGATCCTTGATTTCCCTAACTTCTGAGGGTATCACTCTTTCGCTTATTTCTTTTGCAATTAATACCTCATCTTTCTTTTCATCATTTCTTTCTTTTTCACTTTTTCATTTCTTGGCTCAAAGGCGTCTACTTACACTAACATGTATCAAAGTCAACTCTTTCAAACATACCACCCCCAACATAGGTATTTTCCTCAATTTTTATTTTTCATATTTAAGAAGGGTTGGGTTCAAGAGAGGGACAAATTTTTGAATGGTATAAGGTTTGTAATGTGTTTTTCAAAGAAAGGTTTGAAAGATAAAATTGGGGAACTAAGGGTCCTATTCTATGCATGTATAGGCTATTTAGGCTTAGAGTGGGTTCCTACTTCACAAAAATCGCCTCGGATTATCTCACCATCCAAGTATAATCAAAATTAGCCTTGAGAGACTAAAGGGGTAAGTTCCAGATGGTACAAGTATGCATGAGATTTTGAAAAATAATCTCACTTCACATGGCATGAAAATTTCCCAAGGAAGCTCGATTGCCCCTCCAGCTTGAGACAAAAATGGGGTATCTACTAATTTTTACAAGCTAATATTTCAGAATCATAAAAAGAGAAAAAGTATTGATACAAGGTCACTCACGTTCTTACCCTTGATTTTGGAAAATATTTTGGATGGATGGGGATGTTTGCTTTGCATTTGCACCATGCATAATTTGCTATTTGTGGTACCAACATAAGCCTTCATCTCACATTTTGTCTTTCAAATGGGAAAACCATATGGATACTTAGACTTCGCCATAGGTATAAGTGCGATCAAAAATAAAAAATGCCACAGGTACTCAAATTTTACTTGCATTTATGACCTCGATCTATTTGTACTCAGACTTCCTCTGCATCCATAGCTCAAAAACCAATCACGATACTTTTTCCTTAAAAATATCATCACTCAATCTATCATAGGGAAATGCTCATTAGATATCATCACAAGCAAAATCAAGATAAAAGTAACAATCTAACAAAACAAATTACTAATTTATGCAAATATGGGCACCATCAGAGTGCCCAAGTATTACAACCCAAATAAAAATAAAATTCATCAAAAAGAACATAAAAACATTTAGAAATATTAATAATACAGGACCAAATCATATAAATGTGGAGACAGGCACCCTCATTTAAAAAGCTAGCAGTTTCCTCACTGAATAAAAAATAAAGCATAAGAAAGGATAAGGGTGCTCCCTAGACCAATGTTAAGAGTTGTTATTGCTCTCGGTCCCTGCATCATCATTAGCATTCTCAGGACCAGAAAACTTGGCTGGGGCCTCATCATCACTCTCCACTTCGGAGAAAGAAAGTCTTTTATAGGGTTTGAGGGCTTTTCATAGGCCCTTGACCCCCTTCCATATCTTGCTGAAGAATTTATCTCTCAGTTTCTCCCTTTTCACCATCATCTCATATGGAACCCAAAGATCTTGATATGATACTGCCAATGATGAATAGGCTCTCTCAAGCCTAGCAATGGTAGATCCTTATTTATTTTGGTCTTTCTGATACATCTTATAACTTGATTGAAACATATATGAGTGGCGGGTGGTGGAGGGCTCTACCAGACCCTTGGGTAAACTCAGCACTAGCTCCCAAATAACTACAATCTCAACACTAATCTCCTCCAGAGGTCCGTTAGTAGATGGCCTACCAAACTTAGGCTCCTGAAATGTTGATTTTCCCATGTCAATCTTCCTTTTCTTACACTTGCCTGATGTGCCCTCTCCTAAAATTTTGAGAGGGTAGATAGGGGTTCCAAAGCATATCAAAGTGTCACTGGGGTACTCTGGCAAAATTTCTTGCCTTCAAAACTCTGTAATCAAATAGGGGAAAGAGAGGTGTTGAAACATCCTTGGAATAGGATCCTTTCAAAATTTCATCGGTTTTGGACCTCTTTGGCTTGGTACGACTCAATTGAGTTACTCATACCCTTGGGAAAAACTTGTGAGATATATTGAGGGTCCAATTGTACCATAGGTAGTAAGTTTGGCTTACCTACTACCCAAGGTATGACTCATATGGGTAAGAGTCATATAGGAGCATACGAGTGGCATAGGGCAAGTTGTATGGTACATATATGTGTTGTCTTGGGTAATCTATCCACTATATGATTCATGGGTATGGTTGAGGGGTGTAACTCGTACCTTCAGGCATGATTTAGAGAGGGAAAGTCGTATATAAAATAGTAGGTAAGGTCATGGCAAGGTTGGGTACAAGTTGGGGTACCACTCGTACCCTTGGATACGAGTAGTAAGGGAGAGTCGTACCCCAGGACGTGACTTGTTTTAATTTTAAGACAAGGGTAGTTTGGACATTCCTACTCCTAAAAAATTATGTACTTACATCATATAATCCTATATGGCCTTCCATAACACTTATTAAAGGATTAAAACACATCAAATACTCTCTTGAAGATTGGAGGCTAGGGTTTCTTCATGAGTTCTTCATAGGGATCAAAGGTCAAGATTTCTTTCTTGAATCATCTTGTATAAGGCATGTGATCCTTCCCTCATTGTTATTTTAACATAAAGGAACATGTATTATGTTTTAAACATTGGTTTATGAATCATGAATGGTGGATTTTGAAATATTATAGAGGGTCTTGATGCATATGGTTTGGTATTAGTTTGAACTGTGTTCTTACATATTTTTATTAATGATTTTCATATGTGGTTATTGGTTGATTATGGTTTAACAAAAGAGATCTTTATTAACCCTTATTATGGTGGCTTATTCATTGGTTTTGGTCTTGGTAAAGGTGTACTCTCAACCTGTTTAATAAAATGCCCCAAAGAGTATTTTTACTCTATTATTGGTTTTTTATTGAAATTCTTGCATGGTTTGGTTTGGTAATGTAACTCTAAATAGTTTTGGATGGTTTTTTTATTGTTTTAATTATTTAAATTATATAAATGCTTTAAATGTTTGGCATGATCTAAAATGGTTTGGAATGGTTAAAAAGGTAAAGGTTTTGGTTGTCATGGTTGGTCTATTTTGAAAACCTTACGGTATACATATAAATCCCTCAAGTGAATGCATTAATTGAATTGGTTTAAATAGTTTGGAAAAGGCTAAAGGCTAGATGGTTATGCTACTGGGTAACATGAAAGTCTCCTAAGTGGTTTAATATGGTATATGGAAGGGTACTTGAAAGTCCCTTTAACCAAAATGGTTTGGCTATGGAGATTACTTGCAAGTAAGGGGTGGTATAATGATAACAATAATATTGTCCTTGGTTAATAAAATGGTAAATGGATTGGTTGGTTGTTTGGAAATAATTTTAATTAGGCATTAATGATGGGTTTTGTATAAAAAATTATGGAAGGTGGCGCACCTGCGGGGACCAAAACTGGACTCTCATATTTATAGATATGAGGATTGGTCTTAGTGGACTGTGTGCATGATGTCACACATTTAGGGGATGTACTAGTCATCCAATGGGATACCTCTCTGGTCGTGCAACTACATATACTAGGGCCCTTTCAGTAGGAGGAGGTGAACACATATAGCCCGTGGATGGTTTAGGATGACCAAGCTATACAACCCAGGTAAAGGTTTTAAATTCATGCTAAACTCGATCCCCTTTACCGGTATAGGTATATATATATATATGGTTGTATGAACTATGGATGGTTTTACTTCGTTTTGCAAATGGCATTTATTTATCCTTTTCTTGAGTGCATGCTAGTGTTCACCTACTAATCCGTCTACTAGCGGCAATTTACCCACGCTATGCAGGAACCAACCATTTCACTCCTCTTTCTTAGTGATCTGATTTGGGTACAATCAATTTTGGATTGAAGTGGTGAGCTTCCATTATTTGAAAGGCATTTATTTTATGTCATGGTTTACATTACATAATTCTTGTCTTTAATAGACTTTGATTTTTTGCTATGGTGGGGGTATATCCCGACTCAGTACTCTTTTCTTAGTCTAGAGGCTTCATATGGACAATTGTGGACTTGGGTATGGTATGGATGGTTTATGTTATTTATACATCAATTTGCTTATCTTTGTGGTATTAGTTTATGGCTTCTGCATTGGTCTGACTGGTTATAAGGTGGTTGGAATTAATTGGGTTGGTCTCGGTTATAGACTTGTCCTAGAGTCACCACGCGGTTAGATACACTATCTTATTATATGTTCAGACTTAAGCCGACTCAAGATATGTATATGGTTTTTGGGTTGGGTAATGGGGGCGGTTCCCGATCCTGGTTGAGCTTGGGATTGACCATTACAACAAGCCCCTGGTTTGGGTCGTGTCAAGTTTGTATCAGAGATTTAGGTTTCGGTGTCATGGGGTGTCCACAAAGCTGTGTCGAGCAGAGTCTTTCTTATGGGTGTTTCGTGCACCATACTTATAATAAGGAGTCTACGAGGCATTTAGGAATGTTTCACTTTCTTGGTTATTCTACTTTCTGTCTACAGAGTCTAAGGTCTTTAACTCTTCCCTAAATATTATTTGGTTCACTCTTCAGATCATGCCTCCTCAATAATCTAAAGGTTCTTGGAAACTTACCTGTCCCTCTTTAGGATAACATGGATATATCTAGTCCAACTCATGGGGCATAAACTTGGTCAAGGGTCGCAACTTCTGATTTTCTCTATGGAGTCACATCGATCTCCATTAACCATATCTTGGAAGGTGTCATTCATTCTCGATTACCTCAAGAGGAGGTTACCAATGCCGAGTTTTGACATTCTATTAATTTATTAACCCAAATAGTGACAACTCTATCATACCAGTCCTGTCCTATTATTACAAGGATGAATGACGTGATGTTGGAAATAGGAAAGGTAAGGAGTCATAGTTTCCCAGTTAAACAAGAGTGCCTAATAAGGATTTCCACTTGAGAAAATAGGATAATTGGTTCTACTTCTCTAGCTCTTGCGCCAGGGGTGCTACTTCTGTCTCCGACACTGGTATGTTGAAAACTCCTTTCATTGTGGTATGTTTGGTTTATTTGGTTAGAGGTCCTCCCTCTTGTGTGACCCTATTGGTGGTTGTGTATTTTGGTTTTGGTGTCAAGGTTATTACGAACTCTTTTTTTTTTCTTATTCTACCATGATAGGTGACTTTGCGACTGTCAAAAAATTCTATAGGGGTCTGTTGTATCTATTGGTAATAAAGGGTTATTGGTGGAAATCACTTGACTCAGATGTTGTGGATTCTGATATCATTCAAGGAATAGATTGGTTGCACGCGTGCTATTCATTATTAGACTGCTGGACCCACTAGACTCCCTGGGGAGTCGGCTATGGATGGGATAATTATTTTATTTCATTCCTAGCTACTAAGGGAAAGGTTGTGTTCTATCTTAGAACTCAGAGTTTGGTCTACCAAGGGGTGTCTCTATTATTAGTTGGTCCGGTGTAAAGATTCTAACTCGGAAGGTTTTTCCTTGCATTCGGTTTCATTGGTGAATGAACCTCTTAAATCCATCTTCACGAACCTTATGGTGTCTTTCTAATGGGGAGGTTGGTTTAAGATCGGTCTTGTTTCAGACAATTGTCCAAATCTCTATTCTTTCTTTATAGAATGGTTTTGGTGGGGTTAAAGGGCTTATAAAGAAATATAGAGATCTTTTAAATAAAGGTCCCATCTATTCTAGCATTTCTCCATAAGGTGATTCAATTTTTTCATAAGGGAAATAGTTTCCCTCGGTTGTCAATAGGTTGTCGGTTGGTGGATAGGGAATTTAGGGAGTCCTTCTAGTGGGAGGACCTTACTTGCATATTCAATTTTTATATAGGGTAGTTTGATAGTACTAAATGATGGTTGGTAGATTCTAGGCTTGAACCTAGACATATGATAATGGTAAAGAGAGTATGTTAGCTCAAGATAGCAATGCAAAAATTGCAAAGGTAAATTGGTAGGTTGGATAAGGTTGATGATTTGGGAAATACAATAGTGAAAGAGTTGTGACTTATAGGTTGAGAGTTCAGGTTGGACGAAGAGACTGCAGATCTAGTCATGGGATAGGATAGAACATGGAGCTTGCATGTGTCCTTGTCCCTATACTTGTACCTTATTGTTGGCTTGAAATTGATTTCTAAATTCATGGTTTTGAATATGGATTTTGGCATAATTGAGGATTTTGACATGATTACTCATTTAATTGATTTTGCATTTCTATGATAGGATTTGGTAGTATTTAGATGGATAAGATTTTAAGTATGGGAGAACCAAATGTCCCTGGTGTACGTCTTCGGTAATACCTATTGGAGTAGAGTATTGAGGTTATAGGTAAAAGGGGTGAAGGTTGATGATTAGCCTTAAAATTTTCTTTAGTTATGGACTTCAAGGGAAGGCTGAGTTGCATAATATAGTGTTCCTATACTATCTCAGTTAAGAGAGTACCCTACTAGTATGGCATGCATTCTTAAGGTTCATATTTTGCATTCGCCTTGTTCCCTGGATATAAGTCTTGACTCTGCATTGTATTATTTATGGTATAGGAGGTTGCATTTCTTTTGGTGTCCATTTCCGAGGACTCATTTTTGTGGTATGGTTTTGTCGGATTGGTTCTTCATTTTGGTCCAAGTGATTGTTATGAAGTACTTCGTGCCTTTGGTATTGTGTCTTATTCTGTGGTTTTGCCTTGGGAGGCATGGATAATTCTGGTACTTTGGTTCCTTAATAACTCTCCATATGTTAGGATGGTAATGCCATAGAGATAATGGTGACATTTTATAAAGGAAAATGTAGAAGTTCCTAAGTGGGGGAGAGTCTATGGTGGTTACTAGAGTTAAGGTTTGAAGGTGAGGTAAGGTTGTTGTCATGAAAAATAGTCAGGAAAGGAATAGGTGGTGAAAATCCATTGTGAAATATTAAATGGTGTTCGATATTTTAATGGATTGATCATACCATAGGTATGTGAGGGTAGGCTTGAATGTTGTGATTGGTAGATATACCCATAGTTGTGTTGGGTACTTAAGAGGTTTGGTAAGGCATGTTTTTATGAATTGTCTTCATGGCTTAGTAGTTTTATTGGTTTGGTTTTCGATTATAATCGTTGGGGATGGTTTGTCCATGTCTCTTACTCAGGGGTTCCATATAATGGTGATGGAATTGGAGTAGCGCTTTGGGATAGATTTGAGGAGTAGAGCTTGGTGTCTTAAGTTAAATTCTCTTAACTTTGGATAGGCTTGAACATGAAAGTGGTGGTTAATAGTTAGACTCAATCTCTCGCAGTGATGTGTCTCAGTAAATTTTAAATCAATTCAGACTTACTCTCTAGTTCTCGGGATAGATGTCAGGAGTAGAGCCTGGTGGCTTAAGTTAAATCCTCTTAACTTTAGATAGGCTTGAAAATGGAAGTGGTGGTGAATATTTAGACTCAATCTCTCGCAGTGATGTGTCTCAGTAAATTCTAAATCGATTCGGACTTACTCTCTAGCATAAGTCCATTCATCCGGTAATCCATATTTTGTGAGGGTGTGGATGATGCTTGGTTGGTTAGGTTCCTATAGGTGGTGTTAGTATCTCAAATTCCTTGTTATTTTGGGGAGGTCCTATTAAGGATCTTAGATTAGTAAGTTCAACAGTTGTGACAAAAAGTATGGATTCGGTAAAGGTTCCATGGTGGAACTAAAAGTATGGGAAAGCCATTTGGGATGCAAAGGTGGATATGGAGTCCAAGGATCCATGCTGGTTACTTGTCCCAGAAAATTCGTGTGTAAGGTATGTGTTCTTCAACACATCCTTGTTTTCTAATATGGTTAAAGGTAAGGAATGGTTTATCTTTCATCTTTCTTTCCTAACTTAGTTAGAGGTCGGGAGTTGGGGTATAAATAGTGCTTGGGGTATATGATGATCTTCTCATCATGGTTTGTGTTCTTTTCCTCTATTTCGGTTGGGGGAAAGTTTGATGTGTTTTAATGTGTTACCTCGTGCTTATCCTTAACCTTGCCCATCAATTGAGGAAGAATGATCCTAGTGGAGGAAACTGAAACACCCTAGAAATAGGATCCTTGCAAAATTATGTCAGTTTTTTACCTCTTTGTTTTAGTACAACTCAATGGAGTCACTCGTACCCTTGGGTACGACTCGTGAGTTATCTTGAAGGTCCAATCATACCCTAGGCATTAAGGTTGGATTAGCTACTACCCAAGGTATGAATCATATGGGTAAGAGTCTAATAGGATCATACGAGTGGCATAGGGCAAGTCGTATGGTGCATGTGTGTGTTGTCTTGGAGAATCTGTCCACTATATGGTTGGTGGGTATCGTTGGGGGGTGTTACTTATACCCTTAGGTATGAATTAGGAATGGTGAGTCTTCTAGAAACAAGTACGTAAGGTCATGGAAAGGATGGGTATGATTTGTTTATGGTTTAACAAAAGGGGTCTTTAGCAACCCTAATTATGCTAGTTTATGCATTGGTCTTGGTCTTGGTAAAGGTGTGCCCTCAACATGTTTGATAAAATGCCTCATAGAGTGTTTTTACTCTATTATTGGTTTTTCATTGAAATTCTTGCATGGTTTTGTTTGGTAATGGAAATCTAAATGGTTTATGGATGGTATTGAATAGTTTGAATGGTTTAAATTATAAAAATGATTTAAAGTTTTGGTTTGGTCTAAAATGATTTGGAATGGTTTAAAAGGTAAAGGTTTTGGTGGTCATGTTTGGTCTATTTTGAAAACCTTGCATGATACATGGAAATCCCTCAAGTGAATGCATTAATTGAATTGATTTAAATGGTTTGGAAAAGGCCAAAGGCTAAATTGTTATGCTTGTGGGGACCATGGAGGTCTCCTAAGTGGTTTAATATTGTATATGAAAGGTCACTTGAAAGTCCCCTTAACCTAAATGGATTGGCTATGGATATTACTTGCCATTAAAGGGTGGCAAGACGATACCCCTAATATTGGCCTTGGTTAATAAAATGGTAAATGGATTGGTTGGTTATTTGGAAATGGTTTTAATTGGGAATTAATGTCGGGATGTGTATCAAAGCCGTGGAAGGTGGCGATCTTGGGGGACCAGAACTGGAAAATCTTATTTGTGGACATGAGGATTTATCTTAGTGGACCATGTGCATGATGTCACACTATTAAGGGATTTACTAGTCATCTAATAGTATACTTCCCTGGTCGTGTGGATACACGCACTGGGGACCATTCAGCAGGGGGGCTGAACCCATATATCCCATGGGTAGTTTAGGATGACCAAGGTACACAACCTAGGTAAAGGTTTTAAATAAATTCTAAACCTGATCACCTTTCCCAGCATGGATATATATCTCTCTCTATATATATATAGTTGGATGCATTATGGATGGTTTTACTTAGTTTTGCAAATGGCATTATTTTATCCTTATCCTGAGTGTATGCTAGTGTTCACCTACTAACCCGTCTACTGGAGGCTGTATACCCACGCTATGCAGGAATTGGCCATTCCATTCCTCATGCTTAGTTATCTGATTTGGGTACAATCAATGTTTGATTGAAGTGGTGAGCTTCCATAGTTCAGAAGGCATCTATTTCATGTTATGGTTTAACTAACATAATTCTTGTCTTTCATAGACTTTGATTTTTGGCTATGGTCGGGGGCATGTCCTGACTGAGTACTCTTTGTTTGTTCTAGAGGATTTGTATGGACAAATGTGGACTTTGGTTTGGTATGGATGGTTTATGTTATTTATACATACATTAGCTTATCATTATGGTATTGGTTTATGGCTTCCGTATTGGTCTGGTTGGTTATTAGGTGGTTGGATTTGTTTAAGGTTTACCTCGGTTATAGACTTGTCCTTGATCACCACACGGTTGGATACGCTATCTTGTTATATGTTTGGACTTTTGTCAACTCAAGGTATGTGTATGGTGGTTGGGTTAGGTATTGGGGCGGTTCCCGGTCCTGGTGAGGCCCGGGATTGCCTATTACGACAAGGCCCTGGTTTGGGTCGTATTAGGTGTGTACCGCCTTGGTTCTTGAAAAAGTTCATCTTCAATAGAATAATTTGACCGACATTTAAAGTGATGCCATCTAAAATATAAGAAACCATCCTAGCCTGCATATCAGGAACCTCTATCATGTGGGTGCAAGGGGAGACCCGACTACAAATGGTAGTCTGCCAAATTTAGGCCTCGACAGTGAAGTCATTCATGGATATGTTTCTCTTGGTGGATGCCCAAGAGACTTCCTTTCCGGGATATAACCTGTCTGCCAACCAGCTTCCCGGCTCACACCCTTTGCCTCAAACTCATCCATCTATGCATTTGAGAGCCCGTAGATATCATTGATTTGCTCCGTCCCAAAATCCACTTCCTTCCCTTGGATCCTTATAATCATGTTGGATGAGTCTAAGAAATATACTATGCTAACGTTAGTGTATAACTCACAGACACACTTCCAATTTGCCTTGCAAGGATCTGGGGCAAAGCACCGCCACCCCGTGGACACAAGCCTATCATGAAATGTTGGGAGATATTTCAGCACTTTCTCCGAGCATATTCCTCTCTACAGGAGCAACTTTTTTTACGGGAGATCACCATAGTAAAGAGTGTGGCATTAGGGGGCCATGAATAAGATTTGATCATATTTTTCCATGGTATGCTCCTGAAAAACATGAGAAAACATAAGCACATTAAACACTGACATTTACATGCGCAAACTAAGCAATGTTGTTCACTAAAACTCATGGGATGGTTACTTAGTGGTGTTTGGACAAAAAAATTTGAAGTGTAAACTTTTTGGCAAAGGAAGAAAATAAACCTTAGTTACCGCGATCACAGGCCATAGAGCCATGATCGTAGTCCCGCGATTCCGGACCCAATAACCTCGATTGCAGTATCTGAGATCGGTTTCAATACAAACTATTCAATGTCCAAAAATTTAAATTTTAAGCCATAATATGTTCTATAACAAAAATTTACAATAATATCATTGAACAAGGCTACTAGGTACTCGATTAAGACTTTAAAATGTAAAAACCATTAGTGAGCACTCATTCGGGTATTTGATCAAGCACTCGGTGTGCACTCTTCATTTTTCTCAATTTAACACACACTTTAGGTGCTCAATATTTCCCTAATTATGTGCACACCATATTCTAGCAGTTAATCACCACACAATTTCATTTAAGCACATATTTAACAAAGAAAAGCATAGATTTAGTCCTTCCCTACAACATGCATTCTAAGGACTATTTTCCATATTTAAAGCATTGATTCAAGACACTTATCGGAGGAATGGTGCAAGATGAATGCAAGGCTGCTTTTGGAATGTCCAAAATTTGGCCAAGAATGGGTGCAATTTGAGAGAAAAGTTGAGTAGGGTCTGTGAGGGAAATCGATGATTCAGATGGTCCTATAACTGTATTAATCGCGATCATAGGCAGTAGGTGACCGCGATCGTGACACAGGGACCGCGATCACGATATCTGAGGGCATTTCTGCACCTCTATTTTCCCCCGTGCAGCTTATTGCTCAGTTTTGGTACATTTCCCATGTTCAGTCAAATAGGCAAAAAATTCACACTTTTCCCTTTTAAAACTCATTAAACACACCCCATAGTGCCACAAATTCATGGATTAATTAAAATCTACACTACAAAATTAAAAGCAAAGGATACTAGCTACTTTCATGGCATTTATGGGTTACATCACATATAGTGCCTTAGTTATAGTCGTGGCACAAAGTCTTTCATCTTTTTCAAGTTAGATCCTTGAGGGAACCATTTTTCACTTCCTTATCCTTAATACATATCACCGACACCATCTTAAGATCCATGGGTTATTTCTCCGTTTTCACCAGTCGGAATGAAATTTCACCCTTATGTACTCTAAACCTCATTCCCCCGAAGCTCCAAATCCACAATGTCCCTTCTGGTAGAAAGAAAAAGTCAACCAATAATGATAGTAACCTCATGGTACATTTCATAATCTAACACCACAAAATCCACCGGACGTATGAATGTATCCACTTTCATCAAAATTTTCATCGATGTTGCAGTGGGGGTACTCAAGACAAGCCTCTGATATATTTCAAAGGGAATGAGATAAATACTCACACCAAGGTCACATAAAGCTTTTTCAAACTTATGTGTCCTGATGGTGTACTTGGGTCTTCCTTCTTTTCCGCTATTTTACTACTTTTGATAACACTACAACCATGGGTGACATTAATGGTGTCACCTTCAACAGGCTTCTTCTTCGACATCAATTTCTTCATAAGCTTAGAATATCCCTAAATCTCTTTGATAGCCTTAAGTATTGGGATATTGATAGAGAGGTTGCTAAGCTTAGTCATGAATTTCTTAAGCTTGTCATTCTCCACTTTCCTCTTAAGCTTTTGTGGGAACAGAGGGGGTACTTGCATGGTGGGCAATACATCATCTTGTAGTTTATCATTCTCAACCACCTCTTTATTTATCTCCACCTATTCTTTTTCATTTTCTTCACTTTGAGATGTAGGGAAACTTCTTTTTGGCTCAACCATAATATTTGTATTCACATTTATTAGCTCAACCATGGGCTCTTTTTCACCCACATTTTCTCCATAAAATTCCTTCGAATGATCACCAAGAGTCTTATCACTCCTAGAGACTGATGATAGGCGTATTTACACGCCTAAAGTACTAGAATTTACCCATATTTTAGCTAAGTTTTGAGGACAAAATATATAATTCATGCACTTTTAGTCCTTTTTCCTTTAAGTGAACTAACAAACGTGATTAGCAAGTTTTCAGGTATAAATGATACAGATTTCAGCATATTATGGATAACTTGACGCCCAAGGAAGCTTCACGAAAGAAAGAAGGGAAAGCTTGGACGCCAAGGACCAAAAGTGATGCATGGAATATCTGTCCCGGGCAAAAACAGCATTTCCAAAGACTTTGGGGATCAGCAGTAACTTATTAGGATTAGGATAATGATGCAGTAACCTAGTAGGACTAGGATAAGTAATGCAGTAGCTTAGTAGGAATAGGATATGGGTGTTATAAATACCCTATTTTGTTAGAGATTTTAAGCATTCTACTTCTAGTTCCGAATCATTCTAATTCTTCCATCAATTCGAATTCTCATACTTTTACTTTTTATTCAACACTTTCAATTCTTATTCTCTTCATCTATTCAATTCTTAATTTCCACAACAAGAGAACCGCTATTCTAAAAGGGAATTCACGCCTAACGCCATACCAAACCCTACTACACGTGAGATCTTTATTTTGGTATAATGATAAAGTCTATTGTGATTACCGTTGCACTCATGAATAGCTAAACTTCTCTGTTGGGGTTATGGAAGCCTTATGAGATACTATCTATTGCTATGAGTTTGTGAATTCGTGACACGTATACTACTTATATCATTATTCTCTTCATCTTAATGCAAATTCTTGTGGTTGCAAATGCATAGAATACGCCAGTATAGCATTAACTTGTTCGAAAGAAAAGTTATATGTCTGGAAAAGAGATAATGTCAAGGTAATAGGGCACCAACCCCTGTTAAAAAGTTAGTGCCGTAACTGGATTAACCTCTTGGAGAATTTGTACCGTTAGACACACTTTAAGCTCGAAATAGCTAAAGTGAAATAATCCTTGATGGTCGAAAGACGCCTGGATTTACCATAGAATACAACTCTCTATAAGCACATGCATGTCTGAATTCCGCATAACTCATAGCCAATAGAGACGTATAACTCATAAGGTGGACATAACCCCAACTCTCAATTCTCATTGGTTAAACATCTTACTAAACATTCTTTTTTTTGACTTTGCTATTTTCTGTTTTTACTCTATTATTTTGTTTACATTATTGCACGCTACAAAATCCCCCCTTTTACAAGACTTGCACCAAAAGTCTAATAATCTTTGCTTACTTAGTGACCAAGTATTATCTGTGGGATCGATACCCAACCCAGTTGGGTTCTATATTTGACAACGACCGCTTACACTCTTACAAGAGCTGTAGTTTGAGCGTTATCAAAAATTGGTGCCATTGCCGGGGAATACGGTTGTCAACTAAGTTTGTGATAGTTACTAGACCCTTTGGTCAAAAGTTCTCAGATTTTACTTTTAGCTGTTGTTTTTGTTCTATTCAGGTTCTATTGGCAGGATGGATGCACAACGTGACATTGACAGAAGGGCGGCTCAACAGGAGCAGGCTAGACTAGCTGCACTGGCAGCTCAAGTGCATCAACAAAATATTGATAACCCAGGTCGGGCAACAAATCCTGATGATGAGGACCTGGGTGATGAGGAGATACTAAATCCTAGGCGTACTGATGAGGTGGTGGCACCTATGCATAGGAGAGATCGTCAAGATAGAATGAGACCTGACCGCCGAGCAGTGCAGGCTCCTTTTGATGATGATGATGACGATTTGGATGGAGCTGGTGCTACAGGAGCTATTATTCCTCCGCCCTTGGCACCTGGAGCAAAGTTCAATATCACCAGCACCATGATTCAACTATTGCAGCTCAAGGGATTATTTGGTGGACTTGCAGGAGATGATCCGAATATGCATCTGATCAACTTCATCTCTACATGTAAGTCATTCGACAATCCAAGCGTTGGACAGAATGCAATTCGGCTACGCTTATTTCCATTGTCTCTATCTGGGGAGGAAACTCTATGGTTGAATGGGCTGACTCCTGATTCTATTACTAATTGGAGGCAACTGAAAGACGCTTTCCTAGAAAGATTCTTTCCGCCATCCAAGAGAGCACAGTTGAGAGATGAGATCAGTAATTTTCGACAGCTTCCAACTGAAGCTCTCCACGAAACATGGGAGAGGTTCAAGAAGAAGCTTATGCAGTGCCCAAATCATCAGATGACCAACATCCACTTGATGGAGATATTATACAGGGCTTTGAACTCAGTGACTAAGCCAGTGGTTGATAATGCTGCAGGTGGGTCATTCATGGACCTTACTTTTCTCGAGGCAAGTGATATGCTAGATCGTATGACAAAGAAGAGTAGAGCATGGCATATCAGGGATTCTGAGGTAGCAAGCTCTACCATATCTGTTGGCATGACTGCAGAGCAGAGGCGTAGACAAGAGGAACGTGATCAAGATATGACGTACATGAAAATACAGATGGATCTTCTTACAAAGCATCTATTATCAGGGAAGACCGAAAAAGTCAAAGCAGTTGCGTCAAAAGGAAGAGACGAATCCGATTCAGAGGAAGAAGCCAACTACTTGAATAATCAGGGGGGTTTCCGAGGCAATGCCCAAGAAAACCAAGGTCAGATCTATTATGATAAATCTGGATACAAGGTAGTTGGAAAAACAATACCGACAAGAGTGGTTTGTATGTTCCTCCTGAAAGACGTGATGCCGCTGCATCTGGTTCTGGAAATATGTCCATGGAAGATATGATGGCTAAGCTGCTGAAAGGAGTAGAGGCAACCAGCACAGGAGTAACTGAGGTAATAAATGATTTGTCCTCAATGAAGCAATTGGTTGACTCGCATTCTACTGCAATAAAACAGCTGGAGCAACAATTGAGTCAATTATCAGCGACATTCAACAAAAGAAAGGCTGGAACACTACCCAGCGATACGGTGCAAAACCCAAGGAACGACGGATCATGCATGGCTATTACTACCCGGAGTGGTAAAGTGTTGGAAAATCCATCCAAGGACAAGCAGGTGGTTGATGATATAGCGGATAATGTTATTGATGCAGAATGTGAAGAGGCCGAAGAAGCTGAAGAGTGTGTTCATGACATCACCCCTAGACGTTTGCAGCCTGAAAAGATTAATAGTTGGAAGCAAGGTAAAAAACAAAGTGGTGGAGAAAACTATTCCCCTTCCACCACCACCTTTTCCTCAGAGACTGAAGAAGAAAGATGATGATACCAGGTTCAGTAAATTCATGACTATGTTGAAGCAGCTGACTATTAATGTTCCTTTGGTGGAAGCGCTAGAGCAGATGCCCGGATACACTAAATTCATGAAGGACCTTTTAACAAAGAAGCGGGTAGTAAGCTATGAGCCGACAGATAATATTCATCATTGTAGTGCAATTGCCATAAGGTCCTTAGTACAGAAGAAGGCAGACCCTGGTGCTTTCACTATTCCTTGCACGGTTGGATCTATGAATTTTGCTAAAGCATTGTGAGATTTGGGAGCTAGCATCAATTTGATGCCACTATCCATCTACAGAAAGTTGGGGTTGGGCAACCCTACACCAACCAATATGCGGCTCGTGATAGCAGATAGGTCGGTAAAATGACCTGTGGGTATCTTGAATGATGTGTTGGTGAAGGTGTCTACCTTCACTTTTCCTGCAGACTTTGTGATTTTGGATTGCGAGGTGGATTTTGAAGTTCCCATAATCTTGGGACGTCCTTTCCTTGTAATAGGAAGTGTGCTTATTGACATGAGAGCTAATGAGCTTTTATTTCGGTTGAATGACGAAGTGGTCCGCTTTGATATATGCAAAGCAATGAAGCAGCCCAACGATATGAATGTGTTCTCCGTAGCTGATGTTCATTATGAGGATAAGAAAGCATTATCTGTAGAGAAATAGCTTACTGTTGAGCCATTGTCTGCTGCGCTGCTGAATGTTGAGCATGAGGACGATGAAGATTATAAAGAAACTATGTGTGCTCTAACAGAAATAGGGTCCTATTCTCATACTCCTAAGCAACCGGACCTTGATCTTAAGAATCAACCGTCACCAACTGCGAAGACTTCCATTGAAGAGCCCCCAGTTATAGAATCGAAAGAGCTCCCCAATTATCTAAGGTATGCATTCTTGGGAAGTGGAAATACACTTACGGTGAGTGTGACGGATGATTTAAGTGAAAAGCACGTAGATGCTCTCATCTCTGCTCTGAAGAGATACAAGAGAGCTATGGGTTGGACTATTGATGATATAATTGGTATCCCTCCTGGGATATGTATGTACAAGAGTCATATCGAAGAAGATTGCATGCCTACCAGTAAGCATTAGCGTCATCTGAATCCATTCGTAAAATGATGCCCCATCTATCTCGATGAAGTCTAAGTAATCGAGATAGCTATGTCGTGCCGCGACAATAAATCAAGCGCTTGGTGGGAGGCAACCCATCATTTTTAATTGTTTTATTTTCTTAAGATTTTGTCGAGCCACGACCAAAACTAAGGCGCTTGATGGGAGGCAACCCATCTTTCTAATCGTTTTTGTTATTTTTGAATAAGTGTAGGTGCAAAAGGTGTAAAGGAGGAGATTGGTATCAAATTTTGATTTGGAAGTATTGCATGTTGAAGGTGGTAAGTTAGGAATGAAGAAGCAAAAGGCTATGGGTTAGGCATTGCCTATGAAAATATAGGCAAAGAACAAGGCAAGGCCTATGTAAATATAGGCCACGAACAAGGCATGGCCTATGCTATGGCCTAAGCTCTCAGATTCTAGAGTGCCATAGCATAGGCACCACCTATGCTCAACAATGCCATAGCATAGGCGCCGCCTATGCTCAACAATGTCATAGCATAGGCGCCGCCTATGCAAAAGCATTTTGTCTCTGAATCTAGTATGCCATGGCATAGGCGCCGCCTATGCCTAACAATGCCATAGCATAGGCGCCGCCTATGGTCACTTTTGGCCTCCAAATCCGATTCCAAATGGGTCAAAACCCGACCCAAGCTTGTCCTATAAATAGAACCTTAGTATTAGAACAAAAATGCATTGCAAATTCAACCTAAGTGCCGCCTACCTCTCCAAAATCTCTCAAAAATTTTCCTTTTGCTCTTTTACTTTGCAAGAACATCTTCCGAGGCCATCAACCAAGTAAGTACTTCTTTGTTCTTCTTTTATATTCCGTAAGTACTACACTACTACGCCTATAATAAATTGTTAAATCTTGAAGTAGCATTGGTGATTTGAATGTGGTTGATTTGTTGTGATACATCTCGTTGAGTGAAAGAATACGTGTGGGTGTTCTTGATTTTGTTCCGACTTGTATTTGATTGTTATACACTGTCATACTTTTTCGGAGTCGACATAGTGAAGTTAATTGCATAATCTTCAAAATTGAATGCTTGAATGTTTGAATGACTCGTTCATCGAGATAAAGATCATGATTGAATACAAGCATGAGATATCACTTAGACTTGGTTATTTAGGTTAGATTTGAGTACGAGTGGCTTACCATGAGCATTAAGCCAGGGTACGAGTCGTACCTAGGACTCATATGGTGGACAATGTCTAAATCTTCCTTGGGTTTATTCTTCTAGAGGTATAGATGAAGGGTACAAATCGTATGCTTCAGATATGACTTGGTTGGATAAGTCATATGTTGGAAATTGTTTGATCCAAAGATGAGTAGAGGGTACCAATAGTATTGGTGGGTATGACTCATGAGGGCCGGTCTAATCCCTGGGATGGGATTTTGTACAACTTAAGTAGGGGTATTCTGGATATTTCCCAACTTATCCTAATAAGATCCCACGATTTCTAACCTTCTTGGGAGGTTATTTACCCCATTATTCCATTTATTAACTCTTAGAAACTCCTCTAAACACTATAATTCTCTCAAAAGCTTTTGGGCATGGAAACCCTAGATTTCAACTAGAGGATTAATTTGGGGCTTGTCTTGATGATTTATTTCCATCATCATCTTGGTTTAAGGAATTTTCTCTTCTCTCATTGTTAATTCTAATATAAGCATGGTTTTTATGACTTCATTGATTGTATGATTTTTGTTTTCAAATATGATTTGGAGGTTTTGATATTAAATGGTGGTTATGGTTTTCCGATGATTTTAAATATACTTTATGGGTATTAATGGTGGTTTTGGATAATTGGATTGCATAGGAATGTTTTAATGGTAATTGGAATTGGTTTTGGTTATATTATTCCCCGAATATGTTTGACAAAATATATATAATAATGTTTTCATAGCACTGAGTACTATTAATATTACTCTTGCTTATTTTAAAATGTGGTATAGGAATTATGCTTGGTTTAAATGGCTTGGAAAGGTAAATGGATAAATAGTTATTCTTGTAGGGTACATGTAATCCCACAAGTGGTTTAATATGGTAAATGAAAGGGCACTTAGAAGTCCCCTTAAACCTATATGTGGTTGGTTATGGATAGTACTTGCAAGTATGGCCATTATGAAGATACCACCACTAAATGACCTTGGTTAATAAATGGTAAATAGATTGGTTATTTTTTTTGTAATGGTTTTAATTGGGTAATAATGGAGGGATGTGTAGCAAAGTCGTAGAAGGTCGAGGTCCCGGGGGGGACCAAAACTGGAAACTCATATTTGCCGATGTGAGGTTGTTCTTGGTAACCATGTGCATGATGTCACACTATATTTTAGGGTTGTATGTCATCCCAGATTTTTCTTTCCTGGTCGTGCGACTTCATGCACTGGGGCCCTTTAATAAGGGGAGCTGAACCCATATAGCCCGTGGGCAGTTTAGGACAACAAAACTATACTAGGCAAAGGTTTTAATGGCATGCTAAACCCGATCCCCTTGACCAACATGTTTATATATATGTATGGTTGTGTGTATATGGATGGTTTTACTTGGCCTTATAAATGGCATTATTTTATCCTTATCTTGAGATCATGCTAACGTTCACCCGCTAACTCGTCTACTGGTGGTTGTATACCCATGCTATGCAGGAACCTACTGTTCTTTACCTCCTACATAGTTACTGACTCAGGGATTAACATTTGGAATAAAATGGTGAGCTTTCATCCTTTCAGAAGGCTCCATTTCATGTAGTGTATATTTCTAGACACATTAATTTTATTTTGGATATTGGTTTTGGCCATAATTGGGGGCATGTCCCAATCGGATTTTTTTAGTGTTTTGGTTATAGGCTTTAGTGTACTTCTATGGGTTGGAATGGGCAGGATCATTTTTGGTGTCAGCCTTGACATTAAAATAAGCTGGTGGGCTGAAATTATTAGGCATATTTTCTGACCGTTCAATTGTATTTTATTTTGGGATTAATTATATTATGTTTTGGAACTTATTTGGTTATGGCTTGGTTTATGGCATTTGTTATGGTTGGGTAATTGGTGTGGTATGGTTGGACTCGATTGGGTCGGCCATGGTTGTGATCCTATCTCAGAGTCTTCATCTGAATTGTTACACTATCTTGTAATATGCTCGAACTTTATCTAAGTCAGGGCAGCCGACCGAAGGTTGGGTTGGTTAGCGGGGGTGGTCTCTAATCATGGTTGGACGTAGGACCCCCATTACGACAAGGCCCCCAGGCAGGTCATGTCAAGTTGGTATCAGAGACTAGGTTCATGGTCAATTGGGAGTTCACAAAGCTGTGTTAAGTAGAGTTTTTTAGGGGTGTGTAGCGACCACACTCATAAGGGAGAGACTACAAGGAATTTCTGGATGTTTAACTTTCTTGGTATTCAATTTTCAATCTTAGAGTCTTAGTGCAGGAATCTTCTCTAATCCTTTTTTGTTCATCTTTCAGATCATGCCTTGTAGATCTAAAATGCAAGGAAATTCTTCTATCCCATCTGGGGGTAATGCTGAAGGGGTGCATCCTACTTTTGGGGTTCATCTTTGATCTCACGGTCCTATCCCTCATAGTTCTGGAGTTTCACCAATTCCTACTAGTACTACTCAAGGCAAGGTAACTAATACAGAATTCCATCATTCTATTAATATTATTGCTCAAATGGTCGCTGTTCAAATCAAGCGTGGTGTGAATGATGCTTTGTCTACTGAGACCACAAAGGTTGGCCAATTTATGAAGATGGTTCCTCCTATTTTTTTGGAGTAAAGGTGAAGGAGAATCCACAAGGCTTCTTAGATAAAATGGAAAAGATATTTTGGGTAATGAAGGCTACCAATGTGGAAGGGGTAGATTTGAAGCTTATCAGCTCAAAGATATTGCGTATCAGTTGTATGAAAAGTGGGATAGGGATTGGGGTGATGTGGAAGAACCAATATTGTGGGATACTTTTTCTAAGGCCTCATAGATTGATTCTTTCCTTAAGAGTTGAGCGAAGCTAAGATGGAGGAGTTTGTGAACCTCAAGCATGAGAGGATGTCTGTTCAGGAATATGCCTTAAAGTTTCACCAATTGTCAAGGTATGGTCCTGATTTAGTGGATGACATGCGGGAAAGAATGAGGAAGTTCGCTTCTAGGTTAAATCGAGATTTGATTTTGGAGAGCAAGACTTCCTTGCTGATTAAAATTATGGAAATCTGTATGTTAACTATTTTTATACAACAGGTAAAGATGCAAAGAGAAAATAAGAAGAGTTAGGAGATAGAAAAGGTAAGAGGAACAAGTTTTTTAACCATAGAGGTGCTCAGTATCAGGTTGGTCGGGATGGTGGAAAATGGCAGAAAAAGAAGTAGGGAAGTTCTGGTTCCTTCTCTCCTGCTAGTGCTTCTTACCATTTGGGAGACAAGCGTCATCAAGGTGGTGGTAATTTTTAGGCGCAGGGTACCCAATCTCAAGAAATAGAGGTCAGTCAGTTTTTTCATACCCTTCTTGTTGGTTCTGTGGTTGTCCTCATTGGGGTTATTGAGATGAAGGAAGGGGCAAATTCTTCAAATATGGCCAGGCAGGCCATCGGCTCAGAGAATGTATGGTTAATAAGGTTGCTATGGGGGCGAATAAGATTACTATGACTTTATCTTTTGCTCCTACACCTGGTGGTGTTGCATCTACTTCTGTTACCACTTATGGTTCTAGTGTTGGTCGGAAAAAGTTGTAATCTTTGGCATCCCAACATAAATTTGAGGCATCACCTGATGTCGTTACTAGTATGTTATGGCTTTTCTCTCATGACGTATATTTTTTACTTGATCTGAGTCCACTTTCTTCTATGTGACTCCTTATGTGGCTATATCTTTTGGTTTTAATTCAAAAGTTATTTTGGTATCTATTCTTATTTCTACCCCGGTAGGTGACTTGGTTATTGCTAAGAGAGTCTAGAGGGGGTGTGGTATCTATTGGTTGTAAGATGACTTTGGTGGATCTGGTTGATTTGGGTATGGTGGATTTCAATGTCATTCTAGGGATGTATTGGTTAATCTCTTGTTATGTGTCCTTGGATTATCGGACCCGTAGGGTTATCTTTAGGTTCCCTGGTGAACCGATTATAGAATGGAAGGGTTGTTGTTTACCTCCTAGGGGGATATTTATTTCTTATCTTCGATCTTGAGATTAATCTCCAAAGTTGTCTTTATCACTTAGTTTGGGTTAAAGATTCTAACTCAAAAAGGTCTTTCTTTCTAGTCATTTCCAATGGTTAATGATTTTCCAGATGTCTTTCCGAATGATCTTCCTAGTTTTCCTCAAGCTAGGAAAATTGAGTTTGGTAATTATCTAGTTCTTGGCACTTTCCTATCTATATTTCTCTTTATAGAATAGTTCCAGCTGAGTTGAGGAAACTCAAGGAGCAACTTAAGGATTTTCTAGATAAGGGGGTTTTTCATCCTAGTTTATCTCCGTGGGGTGCACTGGTGTTGTTTGTGCGTAAGAAAGATGGTATATTTTGGATGAGCATTGACTATAGGTAGTTGAACAAGGTGACGGTCAAGACCAAGTATCCTTTTCCAAGTATAGATGATCTGTTCGACCAGTACAGGGGTGCAAAGTTCTTCTCTAAGATAGATCTTCAGTCTGGGTACCATAAGCTAAAGATTAAAGAGTTGAATATCACCAAGATGGCTTTTTGTACTCATTATGGGAACTTTGAGTTTTTGGTAATGTCATTTGGGTTGACTAATGCTCCGACAACATTTATGGATCTGATGAACAGGGTTTTTCATCAGTATTTGGATCTCTTTGTTATTGTGTTTATTGATGGCATTCTAGTTTATTCAAAGAGTGAGGTGGATCATGTTAATCACCTCATTGTGGTGTTGCAGACCTTAAGGGAATAATTATTGTATGTCAAGTTCTCTAAATGTAAGTTTTTATTGAACGTTGTAACCTTCTTAGGTCATATTATTTCTAGTAAAGAGATCATGGTGGATCCGCAAAAGTTGTTGTGGTGAAGAGATGGCTTAGACCCACGAATCCATCCTACATTTGGAGCTTCTTGGTCTTAGTCGGGTATTATAGGATATTTGTGGAAAGCTTTTCATTAATAGCAGCTTCTTTGATTAAGTTGACTCAGAAGAAGGTCAAGTTTTCTTTGTCGGATGCTTGTGAGGGGAGTTTCAAGAAGTTGAAGGATAAGCTAACTTCGGCTCTAATTCTGACTTTATCAAATGGCAATGATGGGTTCGGGGTTTATTACGATGCATCTCAGGTAGGGCTTGGTTGTGTTTTTATGTAGCATGGAAAGGTGATTACTAATGCTTCCTGGCAGTTAAAAGTGCATAAGAGAAAATATCTCATTCATGATTTGGAGCTGTTGGCGGTTGTGTTTCTTTGAAAATATGGTAGAATTATTTATATGGTGTTCACGTGGATATCTTTTCTAATCATAGGAGTCTATAGTATGTGTTCACTCAGAAGGATCTTAATATCAGGCATAGATATGGCTTGAGCTTCTCAAGGACTATGATATGAGTCTTTACTACCACCCAGGTAAAGCTAACATGATTACTGATGATCTTAATAGGTTATCCATGGGGAGTTTGGCTCATGTGGAGGAAGGAAAATGGGAATTGGTGAAGGATATTCACTGCTTGGCTATTCTTGGAGTTCGTCTCTTGGACTCCAAGGGTGGTGGTGCAAGAAGTAGTTCAATCATTTCTTGGTGTGGTGATTAAGAAGAAGCAAGTGCTAGATCCTATCTTGATGAAAATCAAGAGTTAAGTCGGTAGGAAAAAAGTAATGGTGTTTGAGATCAGTGGTGATGGTACTTTATGGCTCCAAGGGAGGTTGAGTATTCCTGATATCGACGGGTTGCGAAAAAGGTTTTGGCTTTGGCTCATGAATCACGCTATGCTATTAATCCCAGCTCGACTAAGTTGTATCATGATCTCAAGAAGATCTATTGGTGGAATGACATGAAGAGAGATATGGCTGATTTTATGGGCAAGCACATGGTTTGTCAACAGGTTAAGGTTAAGCACATAATGCCAGGAGGGTTGTATCGAGAAATTGATTTGCACAAATGGAAATGGGAAGTGATAAATATGGACTTTGTTACCGATATTCCTCTGTCTTAGAATCAATATGATTTGGTTTAGGTCATTGTGGATAGGATGACTAAGTCTGCGCCCTTTTTGCCAGTGTAGACTACCTTCTCGACGGAGGATTATGTGAAGCTGTATCTTCAGGATATTGTGAAGCTATATAGGGTACCTATTTTTATTATTTCTGATCATGGCACACAGTTTACATCTCACTTCTGGTGATCTTTCCAGAGATGGTTTGGGACTAAGTCTAGTCTGAGTACTGCTTTCTACCCATAGATAGATGGACAAGCAGAAATAACTTTTCAGGCATTGAAGGATATGCTTTGAGATTATGTGATTGATTATGGTGGAAATTGGGTTGAGCATCTACCTTTAGTAGAATTTGCTTTCAACAATAGCTATCATTCTAGTATTGGTATTGCCCCTTTTGAGGCATTGTATGGTAGGAGGTGTAGATCTCCTATTGGCTGGTTTGAGATTGGTGAGGCAGACATGTTTGGTCCCAACATGGTTTACCCGGCTATGGAGATGGTAAAAATGATTCGGGATAGACATAAGGCTACCCAAAGTCACCGAAATTCCTGTGCGGATGTTAGCGTAGAGACTTAGAGTTTGAGGTTGGGGATAAGGTCTTCCTCAAGGTATCTCCCATGAATAGAGTAATGCGGTTTGGCAAGAAGGGAAAGCTTAGTCCCTAGTATGTTGGTTCTTATGAGATTTTGCAAAGAGTTGGTAATGTTTCTTATGAGCTGGAGTTGCCTTCTAGCTTGAACTTGGTTCATCCGATCTTTCATGTTTCCATGTTGAGGAAGTGCATTGGTGATCCTTCTTCGATTGTTCCTTTGGAAGGATTGGGTCTCACAAATTGAGATCTTGGATAGGCAGATTCGTTGGCTTCGGACCAAGGATGTAGCTTCGGTTAAGGTTCTGTGGTGAAACCATTAGGTCGAAGAAGCTACATGGGAAGCGGAGGAGAACATAAAGTCCAAACATCCGCATCTATTTTCTGCTCTTGGGATTCGTGCGGAAGGTATGTGCCTTCAACATATTTTTATGTTTTGAGTTTGTTAAAGAAAAGATTATTATCTTTGCCTCTTTGTTTTTAAACTTTGTTAAAGATTGGGAATATATTTGATAATGCAAATGACTCGTGTACATGGTTACCCATACCTTGTCCGTCATTCGAGGACAAATGTTCCTGTGGGGGAGCCTATAACACCCTAGGTTTTGACGCTTAGAAAATTTCTTAAAATTCTTGTCTCAGGACCTGATACGACTTATAGGTATAAGCCGTATGTTGAGGTACAAATAGTAAGGTCTAGTGTATGCTGACTAGTGTTGGTTGGTGGGATGGATTTAGGTTACCAGAATTGATACGACTTAGGGGTACGCATTGTATTGGTGGGTACGAATCATTTGGTTCCTTAAATTAATCTTAAACTTGGTTAATTAGGTTGGATCTAAGTACGAGTGGCTCACCATGAGCCATAAGCCTGGGTATGAGTCGTAAATTAATCTTAAACTTGGTTACTTATGTATTATGATGTTTATGTTGTTGATGGTTGATGTTCATGTGGTTGCAGTTTGATGATGCCTAAGATGGGGTCTTTGTATGTTTTATGTGAGGATATGGTGGTATTTAACGCATAAACATGTGAAATTGGTGGTTGAATGTTTGAAATCTTGATGAATCCACCTATGCCTAAGATGTGCATGTAAGGTGTTTCTGAAAATACTTAAGTGAATAGAAATCATGCTTTTATGACATAATAAGTCCTAAGTGACTATTCCATGTTCTAAGTTTATGTTCAACGTGATCCCCATGATATTGTCTTGAATTGAAGAAGTTGTATGAGATGCTCATGATATTGTTGTGATATGGAATGACCATGTTATTGAAGCCATGCAAGTATATAGATGTTGTGTGCATTCCCGATCATGTGATAGTTTGTTGAAGATCATTCTTATTATGAAATCCTTACTTATGCTATTGTGAATTGTGGACTCAAATCTTGTGATCAAGTCAGTCATGTGTGTCAATTTCCTTCCATCGAGTCCTGGGGGTACTTGTACCCGAAAACTATAGCTGTGTGCCTAGAGCTAGTGTCATGTTTCAAGACATCCTCAGTCAAGCTATGTTCCATAGATTGCAGTTAGTCATGTGACTCAGGAAAGACTCAGAAATCTCATGAAAACTCAGGACTCAGTAAGATCGACAGATGTTAGTAGTGTTCCGTCAGTCCAAGGAACTCAGTAAACTCAGAATTAGTTCAGTTCAGTTAGTCAGTTCAGTTCAGTTAGTCAGTTCAGCTCAATTAATCTGTTCAGTGTCTTTCAGTTGGGAGTTGGAACTAGCACCGAGCGAGTATGGAGATGGCGGTTTCCCCGTTAGAGAGGTAGAACCGTTAGCAGCAATCCCTGTACTCCAGAACTGCGTAGCCAGCGTAGGACAGGAGTCACTCGTCAGATTAAGGCTAAACTTGATTATTATATTGCCTTAGGCTTGATTTCCTGTTCAGGGTCACCCGTTAGAGAGGCTTGACCATAGCAGAGGTCTCTATCCGTGGCATGGCATTGACACTCTTCCAATCAGGGCAAATATTAGACCCCGCCAGTACAGTAGCGGGGAATGTCGTTTAGGTTACTACCTCCCACAGTCACAGTACAGTTTCAGTTTTAGTATCTGTCTTCAGAGTAGAAATCAGGAATCAGGACTGTCAGCTACAATCATCAATCTCAGTAAGGAACTCAGATAGTTCCATTGATTCCTGGACCATCCCGTCAGATAGGATTGGTCCCATATTCAGATGCTTATTATTATATCTAGAGGTCACCCGACAGACAGGCTTGATCTCAATCTCAGATTCAGTCGAGTATTTGCATTATCAGTTTCAGAGATCACTCATCAGCTAGGACTGATCTCAGACTTAAATGTTCAACTACAGTTTGGAACTCAGATAGTTTTCCTCAGAAATAGGACTGTTAGATACATTCATCCATGTCATCAGTCATTCAGTATCTCAATATCAGGAAACTCATGTTGTCAGAGTTCAAATTAAAGTAGTCAGTATCTCCACGAGTTCTGTAGCAGTTATGTATGTATGTATGTATTCTCACGTTCATATTAGTCAGCATGTTCATGCATATAAACCCCATGCATTCAACCTACCCCCATGTATACTCAGTACTTTAGTTGTACTGACGCATTCGCGCTATGGTGCTTTCTTTTTATGTTACACCATAGGTTCTTAGGTGAAGATTCCAGATCAGCAGTAGTAGTTCAATAAGCAGTGAGTCCTCATCTTTCAAGGACATGATCTTTACATTTATTATTCCAGTATTTCAGTTTATTCTCAGTTTAGGGAGTTAGTTGGATACATGTTCCTTCAACTCCTTATTCAGACAGTTTAGAGGCTCTGAGACGATTATAGAGTTTTCAAATTTAGACTTTAGTATTTTTAGTTTTGTTTTGGTACTGTGATACCACCTTATTTCAGATATCTTAATATTCAAGATTTAACCTTACGCCCTCTTTGTTCATGTTTCCGCATTTTATATGAATATTTTGCAGTTACAGGTACAAATATCAGTCATGGGTTAGCTTGTGGTCCTTCGGGGTCATGAGCACTGTGTAGCATTCTGGTTCAGTGAATCGGGGTGTTACAATAATGGTGGGATATGTATCAAAGCCATGGAAGGTGGAGGTACCGAGGGAACCAAAACTAGAAACTCATATTTGCCGATGTGAGGTTGGTCTTGGTGAGCATGCGCATGATGTCACACAATATTTTGGGGGATATACTAGTCATCCCCCATTTTTCTTCCCTGGTCATATGGCTTCACACATTGGGTCCCTTTTAGCAGGGGGATCTAAACCCATATAGCCCATGGGTGGTTTAGGACGACAAAGCTACACAGTCCAGGGGTTTAATGGCATGCTAAACACGATCCCTTTTCCCAGCATGGTTATATATATAGGTATGGTTCTGTGCATATTGATGGTTTTACTTGGCTTTATACAGGGCATTATTTTATCTTTATCCTGAGATCAATTTTCCGTTCACCCGCTAACCTGTCTACTAGAGGATGTATACCCACGTTATGAATGAACCAAATGTTTTACCCCTCATACATAGTGATTGACTCGGGGATCAACATTTGGAATTAAGTTGTGAGTTTACATCCTTTCGGAAGGCTTCATTTTATGTTATGGTTATTTCTAGACACTTTCATTTTATTCTGGATATTGGTTTTGGACATAGTTGGGGGCATGTCCCAACCAAATATTATTACTCCTTTGGTTAGAGGCTTTGTGTTACTGCTATGGGTTGGAATGGGCGGGATCGGTATTGGTGTCAGCCTTGGCATTTGAATAGGATTGTGGGCTGACATTATTGGACATAATTTCTCACTGTTCCATTGTATTTTATTTTGGGATTAATTTGATTATGTTTTGGAACTTATTTTGTTATGGCCTTAGTTATGGTTTGGTACGGTTGGGAGGTTCGTGTGGTATAGTTGGACTCAGTTAGGTTTGTCACAGTTGTGATCCTATCTGAGAGTCTTCATATGAGTTGTTACACTATCTAGTAATATGCTCAAACTTCAGCCGACTCAGGGAAGACGACTGGAGGTTGGGTTGGGTAACGGGGGTGGTCTCTGGTCCAAGTTGAACTTGGGACACCCATTATAAGAAGGCCCTTGGGAGGGTCATGTCAAATTCTTAATCATTTCAATCTTCTGCGGGTCTACCATCACCCATTACTTCAAAACCACATACCCCAAAAAGGATACAAAAGACAACTAAAATTCACAATTGCAAAACTTCGCATAAACCTTTTTCACCGTTAACAAACCCAAAACTATCTATAAGTAATTCTTATGTTCCTCTTTACTCTTAAAATAAACAAAAATGTCATCAATAAATACATTCATAAAAGAATCTAAGTAGGGATTAAATATCCCACTCATCAAAATCATAAAACCTGTCGGGGCATTAGTCAGCCCAAAACACATCACACGAAACTCATAGTGCCCATACCTAGTTCAAAATATAGTCTTAGGAATATCGTCTGGACAAATCTTAAAATGATGATACCCAGACCTCAAATCAATCTTAGAAAACATAACTGGACCCTAGAATTGGTCAAAAAAATCATCAATATGGGTCAACATATGCTTGTTATAGATTGTAACCTTGTTCAACTGTCTATAGTCTATACACATACGAAGACTATCTTATTTCTTCTTCACAAACAAGACAATATCACCCTACAAAGAGGCACTCATATGGATAAATCCCTTACCCCAAAATCCTACAATTATTCATTTAGATCTCTCAACTCATTCAGAGCCATCGTATAGAGTGAAACATAAATAGGACGAGTACCTAGATCTAGATAAATGCAAAAATCAATTTCATGGTCTGGTGGCATGCCAGGAAAATCTAAAAAAAAAAACTCTTCGAACTTACACAATACAAGAACTGTCTCAATAGATGGGACCTCTGCTGAAGTGTCTTGAAGATATGCTAGGAAGGACAAACAACCACTCCCAATTAACCTCCTTGAACGTAGAAAGAAAATAAGTTTCATTGGATCAGGACTATAATCACCCTCCTACTCAAATCTATCCATTCCTAATATGGTTATAGTCATTGTCTTAGCATGATAGTTTAATATAGCATGATACAAAGATAACTAGCTCATACCCAAAATTATGTCAAAATCTACCATGTCTAGGATCACTAAATCTTCCCAAGCTTTATATCCCATAAACATAATAGAAAAAGAATGATAAACCTTATTAACAATAGTAGAATCACCAACATGAATAGACACGTGAATAGGAAAGTCAAGTAGATCACACATCATGTCCAACCCCACAACAAAATTGGCAGATACATATGAGAAAGTAGAACTAGTATCAAATAATACAGAGGCCATCCAGTGTAATACCCTGTATTTCCATAACTTAAATTAACCCTCAGTACATGGGTTGTCCAATATAAAATTTTTGAAATACTTAGTAATTTTTAGTTTAGATCCTGCCAATGCATAAGAAATTCAGTTAGTTTTCCCACGATATAAAATTCGCCTAAATCCAACACCCGGGCAAAAAGTTAGAGCCATTTTTGTAAAGTAGTGTGCCAAAATGCATATGAGCGCATCGTGAAGGAAAGCCAAATGGCACTTGGAAAATTCCAGTGTTGCTCCGCGATATTGGAACATCGCACCATAGGCTCAGTTCAGAATTGTTCTTTTCTAGTGCTCCAATGCTATCCCACCGCGTCACGGTGAACTTCTAGGTCGCATCCAGTATTGCAATGTGGTTCCATCGAATCGTACCACCAGCCATGTTCCCATTTGTTAGTTTCCAGTAGCCCAACGCGATAGTGGCGCATCACGCCAGGTGCCCAAATCAAATTTTTCCAGTGATGATTTTAAATCATTCCTAGGGGAATTGGGTACTTTTCTATGACCCAAGTCAGCCTTTAATACGTAAATTACCCCTAATTAACCTAGATATACCATTATTCACTCAATTTTCCCCCAAATTAAATCATTCTCTCTCAATTAGCAAATCCTAGCTCCCAAATAATCAAGAACAAAGCTCAAGAAACTCACCAAGAACACCAAGAAATTATCAATTTAGGTATGTTAGGTGTTCATTTATGGGTACCTTTTACCCTTAGAGTCCAAGAATCTCTTTTTAAAACTACAGGCTTATGGAAATGTGAATTCCCATATTTCAAATTGATTGTATGAATGTCTATGATGTTAATTGGGTTTCCAATCCATGTTTATTATAAGATTCATGAAATTAGAATAGTATTTATGGGGGATTTTATGAATTGTATGGTTAATCCATGAAATTGCATGTTTGGGCATTGTAGTTGCAATGTTTATATGTTATCCATGATTATGTGCATTATGTTGTACTCCCCAAGTGTTTGATAGAATATCCATGTGAATTAAATGATTAAATCATGACATACTAGTATATGTATAAGCTTATGCCCTACTAGTGTTTGCTAAAATGTCTCTATGAATGAATTATGGACAAGTGTACATTGTTATGTCTTTCAAGATCATGTTATGATTTTCTTTTATGCTATCAAGTCCTGGGGGTGTTTAATACCCAATAATTTAGCTATGTACCTAGAGACAGTGTCAGTTACGGAATAGTATCAGTCATGTCCCAATCAATAGAATCCAGTTAGTTACAGAACTCAAGAAAACTCAGTATACTCAGTATCAGTCTAGTCTAGTTCAGTATACTCAGTTCAATGTCTTTCAGTTGGGAGTAGGATTCATCACCGAGTGAACTCAAGGATGGGGGATCACCTTCCAATAGAGGTGTGATCCTTAGAAGTAATCCTTGCATTCCAAAACTACGTAACTAATGTAGGTTGAGACATCAAACCTTCCAGTTGAGTGTTAATGAGGTGTTTTAACCTGCTAGTTAAGGTCTTTACCTATGGCACAATACTGACACCCTTCTAACTATGGTCATACGTTGGATCCCAACTCATTTATCTTATTTAGGGCATGTTGGTTAGGTGATTACCTTCCACAATTTTATTTTTTGTCTTCAAAATACAAAACAGTTTAGTTCTACAGAATCAGGACTATCAGATACAGTCAACCAATATCAGTAATTTCAAATATCAGTTACTTAGTATCAGAACTTAGGGCTTTGCTTAAGACAAGCGCAGTCACGGTATTTATTTATATACACAGTAGTGCATACTAACTATTTATAGTAGTATCAATTATCTATGTACTCTCATAATCAATTACTTCATATCATTCAGTCAGTTATTTTTCATGCATATGAACCCTTGTATTCAGCCTTACCTCATTTAGCATACCAATATTTTCCACATGCTGACGTATACTCTTTCTTTATGCTATAATGTCTCATATCATAAGTTTGGACGCTCAGGTTCCCGACCGCGCATAGACAAATTCAAATTCAGCCAACAGTGTTAGTGTTAGTAGTGAGTCCTCATCTATCGAGGATATTTTATTATTTCAGTCTCTTAGTAAATGCAGTATTTCAGTAGATGGAGTTAGTTGGGGGATTGACCCATCAACTCCATATTCAGACAGTTCAGTTTAGAGGGTTTTCAGACTAGACTTTCATAAAATATTCAGTTTTACAGATTGTTATTATTAGTTTATATTCTTTATCAGTATTTACATATTTTCAACCTTATGGCATTTCAGCCTATTTTTCGTATTTATTTCAGTATTGTTATTCAGTCATCATAGTAGATATCAATGATGGGTTATCTTGTGGTCCTCCGAGATTATATGTACCGTGTATCATTCGAGGTAAAGACTTGGGGCGTTACAAACTTGGTATCTGAGCCTATGGTTCAATAGAGTCCTAGGAAGTCTGAAAGCTGCATCAAGTAGAGTATTGTGCATGGGTGTGTAGCGCGCCACACTTATGGACAGGAGGCTATGAGATATTTTAGGAAAAGTTTCTCTTCTTTCAGTATTCATGTCGTTTGAGTGAGCATGAGCTCAAGATAAAAACTAAGTCTAATCCATTTCTTCCTTTTGTTTATAGAACATACCTCCCAAAAAGACTAACGAAAGGAGAACTAAAAATAAGTCAGCACCTCAGCTCATTAAGGCAGATCCCCTGGATGAACATGTCTCCCATGCAGAATTTAGAGCTACATTCACTACTCTAGCCAATTTTGTAGCAGCTCAGAATGAACGTCCAACTGCTATTCACCCCCAAACCAGTGGCCAATATTGTTGCAACAAGGATTCGGGACTTCACCCGAATGAATCCTCCTCTATTCTCAAGATCTAAGCTATAAGAGGATCCACAGGAGTTCCTCGATCAGGTTCAGAAAGTCACAGATATTATGGGGTGACTTCCACTGAGAGTGCTGAGTTAGCTTTCTTTCAGCTACAAGATATAGCTCATATGTGGTTTAAGTAGTAAAAGGTAGACAGGGGCACAAATGCAGAGCCCATAGAGTGGGAAGAGTTTGCTACTACTTTCCTAGAGAGATTCTTTCCCTTAGACCTGAGAGAATCCAAGGTGTTAGAGTTCATAAATCTTTGGCAGGGAAGTATGAGTGAGAAAGAGTATTCCCTCAAGTTTACTCAGTTAGCCAGGTATTCTCCCCATGTAGTAGCAGACAGTAGTTCCAAACTGCGCAAGTTCGTATCTAGAGTATCAGATAGTGTGGTTAAGGAGTGAAGAACCACGATATTGATTAAGGAGATGGACATATCCAGGCTCATCGTCCATGTTCAGCAGATAGAAGAGGCTAAGAATAGAGAGAGAGGGGCAAATTAAGAAAGCTAGAATAGGTAGCTTCAATTTCAATCAGACTAAGTTAGAGGGCAATAATCATTCCCAGTTTCACCCAAAATCTTCAGTTCCAGCTCTGTCCTTATGCAGTGCTCCAGTACCTAAGTTCAGAAATGGTAACAAAGATAGGACACTAGTATTTAAATCTCAAGATAGTGTTAGCAATGCTTGAATAAATTCTCTTTATCAGACATGTGGCAGAAACCATCAGGGTGTCTGTAGAGCTGACAATGATATTTGTTTCCGGTGTGGCAAGCCAGGCCACAGAGTCAGAGATTGTCCTCAGTCTGGTTCTCAGGGTCAATATAATTGTTCTTCAGCTTATTCAGGTCGCTCGAATTAGTAGGGTGCCACTTTCAGTGCCACCAGTGGGCAATACCCAAACAGGCTCTATGCACTTTAGTCCAGACAAGATCAGGAAAATTCTCCTGATGTAGTCACTGATACATTACAAATCTTCCATTTACATGTGTATGTCTTGCTAGATCCAGGAGATTTTATCTTTCATAACTCGTTAGATAGTCATTAACTTATGAGCCAGTCCAGAAATCCTAGTAGAGCCTTTCTTAGTTTTTACCCCAGTGGGTTAATCTATCATAGCCCGACTGGTATACAGGAACTTTTCGGTTATGATATTTTAGAAAGTTACTTCAACAGACCATGTAGAGCTAGAGATGGCAGATTTTTTTGTTATTCTCAGCATATATTTTCTCCATTCATGCTATGACTCAGTTGATTATAGAAACATAATAGTTCATTTTCAGTTTCCAAATGAACCAGTCCTTGAATGGAGGGGTAGTACCATAATGCGTAAGGGTCAGTTGATTTCTTACCTTAGAGAGAGAAAATAATATCCAAAGGATGTGTCTATTATCTTGTACGAGTCAAATACTCTAGTTCAGAGACTCTCATTCTTGAGTCAGTTCTAGTAGTAAATAAGTTCTCAGATGTGTTTCCCGAAGATCTTCTCAAAATTCCTCCCAAAAGGTAAAATTGACTTCAGAATAGACCTTCTTCTAGACACTCAGTCTATATCTATTCCAACATACAGAATGGCACCAACAGAACTCAGAAAGTTAAAAAAATAGTTAAAGGATCTCCTAGATAAGGGATTCATCAGACCCATCATTTCCCTGTGGGGAACACTAGACTTATTCATGCATAATAAAGATGGTTCTCTTAGAATGTGTATAGATTACCATCAGTTGAACAAAGTCATCATCAAGAATAAGTACCTACTTCCCAGAATCGATGAATTGTTTGACCAGCTTTAGGGGGCTAGTAACTTTTCTAAGATAGAACTCAGATCAGGCTATCATCAGCTCAGAATCAGAGAATATGAAATTCCAAAAATAGCTTATAGAACTCGATATGGTCACTTCGAGTTTCTAGTCATGTTCTTTGGTCTTACAAATTCCCCAACAACTTTTATGGACTTAATGAATTGCGTGTTCAAGAAGTACTTAGACATGTTCGTTATAGTCTTTATTAATGATATTCTTGTCTATTCTCGTAGCGAGAATGATCACGCATATCACCTCAGAATCATACTTCAAACTCTCAAAACTCATCAGTTTCTTCAGACTCTCAAAACTCATCAGTTGTTCACCAAATTCAGTAAGTACAAATTTTGGATAAGGTCAGTAGCATTCCTTGGTCATATTATTTTAGGTGATGGCATTAGAGTTGATCTTCAAAAGACTGAGGCGGTGAGAAACTGGCCTAGACCTATTTCTCCATTAGATATCAGGAGTTTCTTAGGTTTTGTTGGCTATTACCATCGGTTTTTTAAAGGGTTTTCATCTATTGCATCCCCCATGTCCAGATTGACTCAGAAGAAAGTCCAGTTTCAGTTGTCAGATTCTTGTGAGAAGAATTTTCAAGATTTGAAGACTCGACTTACCTCAACCCAAGTTTTGACTCTACTAGATAGTTTAGATGGTTTTTTTGTATACTATGATGCATCCATAGAAGGTTTGAGTTGTGTCCTTATGTAGAGAGGTAAGGTCATAGCCTATGCCTCCAGACAGCTTAAGACCCATGAGAAGAGTTACCCGACTCATGATCTCGAGTTTGCAGATTTAGTGTTTGCCTTAAAAATTTGAAGGAATTACTTGTATGGGGTGCATGTTGATGTGTTCATAGATCACAAAAGCCTTCAGTATGAGTTCTCTCAGAAAGATTTGAATTTGCATCAGAGAAGGTGGTTAGAGTCATTGAAACACTATGATATGAGTGTTCTGTATCACCCAGGCAAGGCCAATGTAGTGGCTGATGCTCTTAGCAGATTTTTGATGTTTAGTGTTACTTATATTGAGAATAATAATAAAAAGTTAGTTCAGGAAGTTCATCTACTTGCCCGACTAGGTGTCCGCTTAGTCGATTCAGCAGAGGGTAGTGTATAGGTATAGAATAGTTTAGAATTATCTCTAGTTTTCAAAGTAAAGAAAAACCATGATAGATATAATAGTCTTGTTAAGTTGAAAGAGTCAGTCAGATATCAGGAAATAGAGGTTTTCTCCTAAGGGAAAGATGGTGTGTTACATTGCCAGGGTCATTTATATGTGCTAGGTGTAGATGGCTTGAGGCAATGAAGTCTTGCATAAGTGCATGGTACGCTATACTCTATTCATCTAGTAGACACTAAGATGTACCGTGATTTGTGGGAGATTTATTGGTGGAGTGGGATAAAGAGGGATATTGCAGAGTTTATAGCTAGGTGCTCTATGTGTCAGTAGGCTAAGATTGAGCACTAGAAGCCTAGTGGGTTTATGCAGGAGTTCAATATTCCTACATGGAAATGGAAAGAAGTGAACATGTACTTTGTGATGGTTTTGTCTTATACTCATCATCATAATGATTTGATTTGGGTTATCATGGACAGGATGACCAAATCAGCTTATTTTTTGCTAGTTCATACTTTCTATTCAACCGAGGACTACGCCAAACTCTATATTAGAGAGTTTGTCAAGTTACACGAAGTCCCAGTATCCATCATCTCAGATAGAGGTACCTAGTTTACCTCACATTCCTGGAAAGCATTCCAAAAGGGTCTTGGTACCCGAGTTCACCTTAGTACATCCTTCCACCCTCAGAAAGATGGTCAAGAAAAAAGGACCATTCAGACACTAGAAGATATGCTAAGATCCTGCGTTATTGATTTTAAGGGTAGTTGGGATGACCACTTGCCTTTGATCAAATTTGCATACAATAACAGCTATCGCTCCACTATTTATATGGCCCAATTTGAGTCTCTCTATGGTAGGAGATGTAGATCTCTAATTGGTTGGTTTGAGGTAGGTGAGATCACAGTAGTAGGGCCTGCCTTAGTATTTGATGCCTTAGAGAAGGTTCAACTGATCAGAGAAAGACTTACGGCTGCCCAGAGTCGACAAAAATCATATACAGATGTGAGGAGAAAGGATCTCAGGGTAGAAATCGGTGATTTTTTGTTCTTGAAAATATCTCCCATGAAGGGGGTAAAGAGGTTCGGCAAGAATGGAAAATTCAGTCCCCGATATATTGGTTCTTACAAAATTCTCAATCGTTTAAAAAAGGTAGATTATGATCTCGAGTTGCCTTCAGATCTAGCTTCAGTACACCCAATATTTCGCGTTTCCTTGCTAAAGAAAAGCATTGGCGACCTAGCAGTCATATTTCCCTTAGAGGGCGTAGATATTCAGAATGATCTATCTTTCGAAGAAGTTCTAGCCCCGATCCTCGATCGTCAAATTCACAGTCTGAGGAACAAAGAAGTTCCCTTAGTCCAAGATATTTGGAAAAATCAGTCCGTTGAGGGGGATATTTGGGAAGTAGAAGAAGATATGCAGACCAAGTATCCTTACCTCTTCTCCACAAACTCAGCTTTAGCTTAAGGTTACAGTCTTCCTTAGCTTTACTCAGTTCCATATTTAGTTATAGCTATAATCTTGGTATTCGTTACTATTGCATTTTCAGTCATGCATTTATGAACCAGTTCAGTTATCTACTCATGCATCAGATATGCTTGATCACTATGAAATTCATCTTATCAGTAACTTCAGTCATGTATTACATGCATCAAATATGCATGTTCAGTATAAGAACTCACCTTATCAGTAGTTCAGTTATGTAGTTATGTTTTAGTATTCATGTTCAATGTGTAAACTGAGTCTATTACTATTTCTCAGCTTAATCAGTCTCATTTGAGGATGAATGTTACTAAGGGGGAGATATTGTAATACCCTGTGTTTCCCTAACTTAAATTAACCCTCAGTACATGGGTTGTCCAATATAAATTTTTTGAAATACTCAGTAATTTTCAGTTTAGATACTTCCAATGCGTAGAAAATTTAGTTAGCTTTCCCACGCTATAAAATTCTCCCAAATCCGATACCAGGGTGAAGAGTTAGAGCCATTTTCGTAAAGTAATATACCAAAATGCATGTGAGCACGTCGCGGAGGCCAGCCAAATGGCAATTGGCAAATTTCAGTGTTGTTTCGCGATATTGGCGTGTTGTGCCATAGGCTGAGTTTAGAATTGTCCTTTTCCAGTGTTCCAGTGCGACCCTACCGCATCGCGGTGAACTTCTAGGTCGCATCCAGTATTGCAACGTGATTTCACTGCGTCGCGCTACCAACCACGTTCCCAGTTGTCAGTTTCTAGCGGCCCGATGCAATAGTGACAGGTCACGCCAGGTGCCCAAATTGGGTTTTTCCAGTGATGATTTTAAACCATTCCCAGGGGTAATTGGATACTTTTCCATGACCCAAGTCAGCCTTCAACACGTAAATTACCTCTAATTAACCATGATATACCATTATTCACTCAATTTCCCCCTAAATTAAATCATTCTCTATTAATTAACAAACCCTAGCTCTCAAGAAATCAAGAATAAAGCTCAAGAAACTCACCAAGAACTCCAAGAAATTATCAATTCAAGTATGTTAGGTGTTCATCTATGGATACCTTTCACCCATAGAGTCCAAGAATCTCTTTTTAAAACTACAAGCTTATGGAATTGTGAATTCCCATATTTGAAACCGATTGTATGCATGTCTATGATGTTAATTGGGTTTCAGATCCATGATTATTGTAAGATTAATGAAATTAGAATAGTATTTATGGGGGATTTTATGAATTGCATACTAAATCCTTGAAATTGCATGTTTGGACATTGCAGTTGTAATGTTTATATATTATCCATGATTATGTGCATTAAGTTGTACTCCCCAAGTGTTTGATGGAATGTCCATGTAAATTAAATGATGAAATCAGGGCATGCTAGTAGATGTATAAGCTTATGCCCTACAAGTGTTTGATAAAATATCCCTATGAGTGAATTATGGACAAGTGTACATTGTTATGTCTTTCAAGATCATGTTATGCTTTTATTTTATGTTATTGAGTCTTGGGGATATTTAATACCCGATAATTTAGCTGTGTACCTAGAGCCAGTGTCAGTTACAGAATAGTATCAGTCATGTCCCAATCGGTAGAATCCAGTCAGTTACAGAACTCAGTAGACTCAGTCAGTTAAAGAACTCAGAAAAACTCAGTAAACTCAGTATTAGTCCAATTCAGTCCAGTATACTCAATTCAGTGTATTTCAGTTGGGATTAGGATTTACCACCGAGTGAACTCAAGGATAGGGGCTCACTTGCCAGTAGAGGGTATGATCCTTAAAATTAGTCCTTGCATTCTAGAACTACGTAGTCAGCATAGGTTGAGACATCAAACCTGCTAGTTGAGGGTTGATGAGGTGTTTTAACCTGCCAGATGAGGGTTCCATCGTTCTCATTAGAGTACCCGCTAGATGAGGGTAAATTTTCAATGTCTTTACTCATGGCACGGTACTGACACACTTCCAACTGGGGTCATAGGTTGGACCCCAACTCAGTTTTCTTATTTGGGGCAAGTCGGTTAGATGATTATCTCCCACAGTTTCAGTTTCAGTCTTTGGAATAGAACTCAGTTTAGTTCTACAGAATCAGGGCTGTTAGATACAATAAACTAGTATCAGTAACTCAGTTATCTGTAACTTTAGATATCAGTTACTCAGTATCAGAACTCAGGACATAGCTTCAGACAAGCGCAATCAAAGTATTTATTTATCTGCACTACAATGCATACTCAGTATTCAGCAGTATCAGCTATCTATGTACTCTAACGATCAGTTACTCTATATCATTCAGTCAGTTATTGTTCATGCATATGAAACCTTGCATTCATCCTTACTTTATTTAGCATACCAGTGCATTCCACGTGCTAATGCATACTCCTTCTTTTGTCTCATATCATAGGTTCGGACGTTTAAGTTCCTGACCGTGCATAGACAAATTCAAATTCATCTAGTAGTGTCGTAGTTAGTAGTGAGTCCTCATCTATCGAGGATATTTTATTATTTTAGTCTCTCAGTAGATGCAGTATTTCAGTAGATGGAGTTAGTTGGGGGATTGTCCCATCAACTCCACATTCAGACAGTTCAGTTTAGAGGCTTTTCAGACTAGACTTTTAGAGATTATTCAGTTTTACAGAGTATTATTATCAGTCATATTTTGAACCTTATGTTATTTCTGCCTATTTTTTGTATTTATTTTAGTATTGTTATTCAATGCTCACAACAAATATCATTCATGGGTTAGCTTGTGGTCCTTCGAGATCGTAAACACAGTGTAGCATCCGGGGTACAGACTTAGGGCGTTACATCCGGTCACAGACAAAAATAGTACCTATAATAATAGCTTCTGATGGTTCTACCTCGGACCTACCTGGAAAAGCATAGATATGAGCCCTACCACCAGTCTAAGCATCACCATATAAAGCTGAGAACCACATAATAAGGATGATTACCACCCTTGCCTTTCTGGTGACCACTACGCCCACCTTAGAGATTACCTCTACCATTACCACTACCTCTCCTACCTGCTAGAACCAAAGATCAAGAAGCCTACTATTGGCTAGAATAACCATGCTGCCTCAAATTAGGATAATACCTCCTGATATGACCAACTTCACTGCACTCATAATATGTATCATCCATGGTGGGTCGCTAAGTTGATGAAGATGAAGTGAGGTAACCACCAAAGTCTGAAGATGGATGGCTAGACCCTGATGGATCCTCAACAGGCACCTACATCGTTGACTGCATGGGGTAGGAAAGGTACCCATATGAACTCAGACCCCTACAATAAGAGCCACTAAAACTGTCCCCTCTACGAGCCTTCTTTTCTACTACCTTAGCATAACTCTCTTGCCTTACACCCCCCACCTTCTTAAAAAATCAACCATCCCTTAAAAATACTTATCTGAAGATGCCATCTGAAGAGCAGACATCTAGAGACCTATATTAAAACCCTTCACAAAGAGACAAATCTTCTCCTCCTCAGTTTTTAGTAAATGAGGTACATATGGAGGCAATAAATGAAATTTAGCCTCATAGGCCATAACTAACATATTCCCCTTCTTAAGAGTAGTGAACTTATCCTTTTTCTATCTTTCAATGTACAAGGAACATACTTCTCAAGAAAAACTGAGTACAAATGAGTTCAATTCAATGGAGGCAAACCTGCATCCCTACACTTTACATAATCTCTCCTCCATATCTTGGCATCTCCCTAAAACTAAAAATTGACCAATTCTACGCCATACCTTTCAACCACATCTATCTTGTGAAGTCTCTTATGACAGTCAATAATGAACTCACAACCATCCTCAGACTAGGTGCCATGAAAAATAGTAGGCTTCATCTTGATAAACTTGCAAAATAAATCATGTTTGCCTCCAGTTATCACCAGACCCATTACCTATCTCGATAAAACATCTGACCCTAATACCTCATCCAATCTAAGGAGCTACAACAACAATATACTTCACCCTCAGATACTAAACTGAGGGTTATACGAGAGTAGCCTTGGTTCTTTCCAACCCACTCAAGAAGCTTAGAACCTAATGAATCATAGGGTAAGACATCTAAATCGGAGTTGCACCACTATGAACTAGTGAAACCTTATCATGAATCGACATTTACTTATTTTGTACTAACATCACTCGATTCTCTACTATCTCAGGCATATCCTTATGTGGGGGAGAATAGATTATCCTCTTTTTATCTAGTCTCGTGGCCTGAGCTCTACCCCTGAGAGACGCTCTCCTCTCTCTACCTCATCCTCCCCTCGCCTATCTTCTACCCCTAACTGCGACTCCAGTAGCCAGTTTGGGAACCTCAATCCTTCTCCAATTGCTCATGTTCTCACCATCTATGAGAATAAGAATGAAAGAAGTTAGATACCAATTGGAATCCCTGGATACCAATTGAAATTAATTAATGACATATTATAAAAAAAAAGTTGAATTTTTCTAGTTCCCTATAGACTCTCGAAGAAAAGTACAGACATCTTCATACTGTTTCACAAGAATCTACTAGACATGTTCTTATACTATGATATCGACAAATCTAGGACTCTAATACCAACGTTTTCACGACACAAATGGCCATGAGCGACACCCACACTAATCTTCCTATGGGAGAACCATCTAAATCGAATCACTATCCAATCAATTAGTAAATATTAAAATGATATTACCAACATAATAACAATAATCCAGATCTAATCTTTATTAGTTCAAAATTCAACCAAACTACTTATTGAAATCCCAAAATCTGAAATTCATCATACAAGAACTTCTAAAACAAAAACCACGTCTAAAAGGGATATCCAAAATAAAGAAAAATAAATAGTCTCATTGCCTGAAAGATGGACAAGAACTAATAGATTGATCTATGATATCCTGAAGATGGAATGCTCACCCTTGGATTGTGATCTGCTATCAAATGCAAGAGGTGAGGTTGTGTCTGAGCCTTTGGAACACTTTCTACACTTAACAAAAAAAAGTATATGATAATATAAGTACAAACCACTATGTATTGGAAGGTATCATAGGCAAACTCAATTTAATAACATGTACACAACATAAATCAATCAAGTTGATTTTAATAATCATTCATTCAAATTTCAACAACCCAAATATCATCAAATTCAAGTATATCTGAAGGACAATCAACAAGCATTCAGTTTAGGAGCATACACACAATTAAATCGAGTCTAAACTCAAATTAAACTGTAACCTACCTCAATTGAAAAATCTAAATGCAACCTAATTTTCAAGGGTCTTACCCTTCCGTAAAGCTTTCGAATAATCAAAATCTGTTCAAATATATAATATATATAAGAGTACGAATCTAATGTCACTCATCTATAATTTCTTACTCTAAAAACTCAAGACCTACAATTTAATTTCTCTAAGCTTCATAATTGGAAGCAATATACCGGAAATAAATTATAGACCCTATGTCTCATAATAAACTAACATGCAAATTCCATCTTTATGAAAATGATTGGAAAATCATTACTCAACATTAACCAAATAAAAAAAATGTACATTATTTTATTCACTAAAACTAATAATTTATTATCATATCCTAATCATTATTTTGTCCACTAACTTAAAAAAGGGACAATTTGATAACATAATGTCATTGCTTCTTCACTGGTCACTTCCAGTGCCTGAAATTATAAATAATAACAAATTTTAACCTATTAAATCCACTAGCCATTCGACCTTTCCTTGCCTAAATCTATTTGCAAAATTATCAATGTTGTTTCATTGGTGGAATCATAGATTACATTCCATAGCATACTAATAGTTATATAAATATATTATGTACGCTATTATTAAACATTACCTGGCTACGCCGCGAGAAATAATGAAAAAAACTGCAAGCTTCGTGCCCCTCTCCTCCTTACTTCATGATTTTATTATTATGTATATGCTAAACCCTACTCATTTAAAATATTTATTTTATTGATCATATAATTAAATAAATTTTTATTTTGATTCATTAATCACTAATTAAATTAACTATATAAAATATGTAAAACTTTTAATATATCATCAAAATTTATTTGGAGTCCTATAGAAATAAATCAAATATATAACTTGACTAAAAGTATATTCTAGACCTTTTGAAAACATAAACATACCAAATCGAGGTCGTCTTGACCAAAGATTGATTGTGATCAAGTTTAAATTCATAAAAACTCAATAATCCAACTAATGACTTAAATTACTTTCGAACACCTCAAGAATTGGTATTACCCATTCCGTGAGTCATAATTCATGTATACAAACTATGGGATAGCTAAAATAGGAAAGATAACCTGTTTCGAGGTAATCACAAGCAAAGCTACCAACTTGAAATTTACACAAAAACTAGGCGATAATAGGAGTGGTATTTCATCAAAACCTCATCGTTCATCAACTCTGACGAGGTTGTGAGGCAAATAGATCAACAAATAAAAAAGAGTGGGGAGAAGTAAGGCAGCAACGGTGACTGATGCGGCTCATCAGTGGCGTCATGGTTCGATTATTTTGCCGGAGAAAAATGGGTGTTAGAGGCTGGTTTTGCGGAGACAGAGGTCGCTGGTGGTGTTTTTGATGACCAGTGATACAATGGCGGTGGGTCGGCTGGCGACGAGCAAAGAGAGAAAGGGGAGGCGGAGCCAAGGTAAGGCTGACGGCAACGCCGGTTGTTCTTTGTTTTATAGAGAGAGGGTGATTTTTTTTAGTATTTTGGTTTTGGTGTATTTAAATTAAAATGGAATAAAAAAGTCCATGATCTTAATCTTTTATTATATGAGATCAAAACTACAATTTAAACTAGAAATGGATCAGATCAAGGGTTAAAGTTGAAACTAAAATTGGAGATTTCAATTTGGGGTAAATATTAGAATGAATGTAGGCTAAAATTGATACAAATTGGGTAAGATGACTAAAAGTTAAAAAATATTGAGAAGATTTAATTCAGTGTGGATTTCTATTTAATCATTATAGTAAATTTATAATAATAATAATAATGGTAATAATAATGTTAATAATAAAATAAACAAAAATAATTATTTTATAATTAATTATAAATAAATTATATAAAATTAACAATACATAATATATCATCTTAAAATCTACGACTTTGAAATAAATTAGACATCTATAAATTATGAGTACAAAATGTAAAATTACTATAATAATAATAATAATAATAATAATAATAATAATAATAATAATAATAACTAGGCGATATTTATGGAAATAATTTAATAATTGTTGACAAAGTTATGTAGAATATATTATATTTAAATTAATAAATTATATATACTATATAAAAATATGAACTTCTTTAAAATTGTGAATGTGACACATCGGTATTTATTTGATATTAAAATGATACGTAAAAATATTGATATTCTAAATCAATAGTTTTTGATAAAATAACAGCCAAGGAGAGGTATCGAGAGGTCAAAATTGGGTGTCAACACTTATGGAGTCAAACTTTGAACTCCTGCTTACTTTTAATGCTTGAGCTCCTTTCAACTCGTGCATGTACTTTTAACGCATGGGCTCCACTTTTAACCTGTACTCATTTTCAATGCACAAGACTCCACTTTCAACCCTGATTACTTATAACATAGGGCTCCAATAATACCAATTCATGCCTTAATTTTTAGTGCATAGGGATCTAATTTTTAACTCATATCTACTTTTAGTCATGGTAAGTAACAGTGATATATGAAGATCGTATGAAGAATGAAGATCAAGAATTATTTGCTAGAAAATCAAGAAAAAAAGAGATTTGTTTAGAATTTTTGCCCTGATTTTTTAACAAATTTAAGTTTTACTTTTCTTAGAAGGAAAATATAATTCTTTTTAATATCTAGTTAACCACCTTTTTTGAGGAAAAGTTTTGGAACTCTATAAATAAAAATCTCCTTTTCATACAACAATACAATAGCCTCCACAATGTAGCCTTAAAAAGTCTTGTTTAGGGGGATATTTTCTTCCAATAGGTTTTAAGTTTTTCAATATGTAGGTCGTTCGACCAAACCATATCAATAATATATTTTTTTAGTATTGTTTTATATGTTGTCTGAATTATCGTCTCTATGATTTACAAAATATTAAATTTCGTATGGTGCCCTCTCGATTTCAAAAACTTTGTATTGAAAAAAGCTTTCTCTAGTGAAACCCTTAACACTAATATTAAATATAGATGGAAATGACTATCACCGGTGGGGATATCCAGTTGTGGGACTTTCCAACACTACCTTCCAAAAATCGAACATCCACAAAAACATCAAAATCATTGGAGAAAAACATTCTAAACTATTCTAACCTATTCAAGCCTAAAACATATATAGATATCCCTATAAAACCACCAAAACCTGTTATCATGCTGCATGGAGAGCCCAATATTACATGAAAAACATTTGAAGTTAGAGCATTAATTTTGAAAGAATATTTGCAATATTGTTTGGCAAATTTTCTTATGAAAAACCTGATATAAAGAAATTGAGGAAAAATATACCTACGCAATATGGAGTTAAAAGCGAGTGAACTATTGGAGTTTTGGATACAAGACATGTATTAATTAGATTATCCAGTTTAGAAGACTAAGTGAAACTACTACTAAAGTCAACTTTTTAAGTTAAAGCAAGGGAGATGTATTGGCAATGTGAACTTTAAAGTGGGATCCATGGTTTGAACCGAATGTTTAAACAATAATAAGAGTTTCATGAATTTCTTTATTGGATTAACCTCCAAATTTCTTTGCAATGAAAGCTATTTTTTCAATTACGTCGGTAGTGGGGAAGCCATTGACAGTAGACTTAGCCATAAAAAATCAAACAAGGCCAAGCTATGGAAAGGTAAAAGTGGAGGTTGATTTAGTGGCTAAGTTACCACAAAGGGTAAGAATAAACGAATAGCATGATGTTATAGGGGAGATTAAGTCCAAATGGATTACAATCCAGTATGACTACGTGCCAAAATATTACAAGGAATGTTATTTGCAAGGACATGATGAGACAAATTGCTGGACAATTCACCCTGAGATATTGGAACAAAATCATGCGTAGGAGCAAAAGCAAGGAGAACAAACTGGCTCAGCAGTAAACTAAAAAAGAGTTTAACAAGTGGAAAAATAGCAGGGAACAATCATAATCAGAAAAAAATGGAATGGATGAATAAGAGGAGAAAGAAGTATAAAAAAGATAAATATGGTCACATAGAAGGTGAGATAGATAGAAAGGATGAAAATCTATTTGAAGTATTAAGAAAGGTGGAGGAACTAAATGTAGCAGCTGATGACAGTATAAGTAAAAGTAAAAAGGAGATAAGGATCTAAGAAAGCAGAATCTACAAAGGATTGGGTCACAAACAACTTTCACAGATTTTCACCAAGTAAGAGTGTGTTAAGGGTGAAGAATCAAAATCAAGATGATGGAAAGAAAAATTTGAAGAAAGAAGAAGATAACAAGCAAGCAAATAAGAGATTGAAGGGAGATTAACAACAAGAAAAAGGAGAATTGGTTCTTTCAGATATAGATAATGAACAAATTCTCCCACTAGCTATAAGAGAGGATTTAAATAAGGACAAAGAAGAAATAATTCAAGAGGAAATAGATACAACTAATTTAGAAAAAAATATCGACAATTTTTCAAGATTGGGAGATTTGTCCCCCAAACAAATAGACAGTATGAAAAGTCAGTGTTGTAAGCCAAAAAAAAAGATAGGAGGTGATAAATAAGCAACAAAAGCATTATCAAGGGTGACAAGAGGTACAACAAGTAAAATTAATCAATGATAAATGCTATAATATGGACCATCAGATCAGTAAATACTAAAAAGGCATTCACTATGTTAGTTAATATGCACAAGAAATATCAGTTCTATGTTGTTGGTCTGATGGAACCTTTCCAGGGCATTAGTGAATTAGAAAAGTACAGAAGAAAGTTGGGAATGTAACATAAAATTACAGATGCTAATAGGAAGATTTGGACATTGAGAGATAGAATGTTTAAAATTACAATGATCACGGATGAGGAACAAGCTTAAACCTTGCAACTAGATAATTAGGATCAAGATTGATTGGTGACTTACTCTGGTTTATGCAAAGTGTACTCAAGAAGAAAGATGTCAATTGTGTGAATAGTTAGAGGAAATTTCAAGAAATGTACAAATACCTTGTATGGTAGGTGGAGATTTTAATATAATTTGTAATGATAAAAAAAAGCTTGGGGGGATACTAGTCATAGAAGCTAAGGTGAAGGACTTTAATCATTGTATAAACATGTGCTTATTAAAGGATATAGGATTTAAATAAAGTAAGTACACTTGATGAAATCTCATAACTGATAAAGAGTGTATCTTTAAGAGGCTAGATAAAGTCTTATGTAATGTTAAGATGAACTCAGTATATCCAGTGGTGGAAATAGAACATTTAATAAGAAGTAGGTTAGATCATGCACCATTGTTGATTAATTTGAGAAGTAGTAATAAAAGAGTTATAAAACCTTTTAGATTTCTAAACTTATGGGTTAAGGAGGATTCTTTTAAATAGGTGGTATAACAGAATTGGAAGGCATCTTTTGAAGGAGATCCTTTTATGATATTTCACCATAAAATGAAGAAGGTGAAGAAAATACTTACTATTTAGAGCAGAGAGACCTTCGGGGATATTTTTTTAGGAGATTTCAACATTGGATGATACTATTAAGGTAATGGAGTTACAGTTTGAAGAGAATCCTAATGGAGAAAATAGAGAGAAATTGCATGGTTCACAAGCAATGTTCAATAATACTTGCACATAGAGGAAGAGTTTTGGAAACAGAAATCAGGGATGGAATGGTTTAAAAATGGATAAAAATATACAAAGTTTTTTCATACAATAGTTAGAAGAAGGAAGAATAGATTGAAGATTAAAAGAATTCAGAATTATGAAAGCTATTGGATTGAAGATCAAGATGAAATAGTAGCTGAGGCAGTAGAATTTAAAAAGAAATAATTAACTAAGCAAGAAGAATTAAGAAATTTTGAGATGCTTGATGTGCTGCAAGAATTGATTAATCAAGATCAAAATAGTGTGTTTTTACAAATGCCTGAAAAGAAGATGTGAAATATGTTGTAATGGGATTGAATAGTTGTAGTGTAGGGGTTCTGGATGGGATGATAGGTCTGTTCTTTCAAGAAACATGGGATATAGTTGGTGAAGATATTCTAAGAATGATGAAGGCATTTCATAATTGAGGAGAACTTCTTAGGTTTATTATACATACAAACCTTGCACTTATTCCAAAAAAGGTAACTGCAAATACTTTCTTAGATATTAGACCAATCTCCTTATGTAGCTTTGTTAATAAGATCTTCTTAAGAATTATACATGAGAGAATCAAGAAAGTACTTTCAAGAATAATTTCAACTAAACAAGAAGGTTTTGCTCATGGTAGAAGTATTGTAGAAAATATTTTGTAGTACAAGAAATAATTACAGAAATAAAGAAGAGAGGCAAACCACCTTATTTGGTTATAAATCTAGATATGATGAAAGCATATGATAGGGTAGAATGGGTTTTATTGATGATGGTGTTAAGGAAGATTCGATTTGCAGAACAACTGATTGATATAGTTTTTAGACTTGTTAGAAATAACTGGTACTTGGTATTGGTGAATAGACAACCTAAATGCTTTTTTAAGTCTACTAGGGGCATTATACAAGGCGATCCTTTGTCACCCACTTTGTTTATCATATCAGCTGAAGTACTATCAACAATATTGAATAAGCTAATAAGTTGTAAGGATTTTAAGATGTCTGGGATTCCAAGGGAAAGTCCAATGATTAATCACCTTGCTTTTGCTAATGACATAATTATAATGTGTAAAGCTGAGGTGAGAACTTTACAAATGATGTCTACTACATTTGAGTAGTATGAGAAGGTGTTTGGGCAGAAAATAAACAAAGAAAAAAGTGCTATCTATCTACATCATTGTGTATTAAATGGGAATGTGATTTTGGCAGAGGAAGCAATAAGAATATTGAGAAAAGAATTCCCATTCAATTATTTAGGATGTCTAATTTTTAGCATGAGAAAACAGAAAGGGTAATACCAATAATTAATATAGAAAATTGGGGCTAAGTTACAAGTATGGAAAAGAAAGTTATTATACTTTAGGGGAAGGGTAGTACTAATTAAACATATATTTCAAAGCATTTTCATTCACCATTTATCAGTTATGAACCCCCAATGTATGTGTTGAATCATATTAAAAATATTTTTGGTCAATTCTATTAGAGTAGTTGCATAGAGGGTAGAGAAAGACATTAGTGCAAATGAAAAGACTTATTCTTTCAAAAAATGGAAGGAGGCTTGGTATTTCAAAGGTTGCAGGATGTATCAATGGCTATTTTTTTGCAAATTATGATGGAATTTCAAAACAAAAGAGTCTAGTTGTAAACAGTATAAGGATAAAAAATATTAAAAAAGCATAAACAAAATTTAATGGTATGGAAAAAAGGAAATAATGGTTCATAGGTGTGGGAAAAGATGATTCAAGCCTGAGATTCTATAGAACATCAGATTGGATGGAAAGTTAATAAAGGTAGTACATTGTGTGGGCATGATAATTGGATTGACTAGGAGATTTATACACAATCCCAGGTGAAGATTTTTCTTGGGATCAGAACTATAAGCATGTTTATTAATTTGTGAAAAATGGTGATTGGCATGAAAACACACTGAAGAATATCTTACTAGAGTAGTATGTCTATCATATAATGACATAGATTAAAGTTTTAGAAGTGGGAAAAGGAAAGGATGAACCAAGGTGGTGGTTGGAATCTAAAGGAAAATTTACTGTTAAATCAGCATAGGACTACATCAGGGATAAAGAACCATCAAACAATATATGGGTTAAAGGACTTCCATTTAAGATATCATTTCTTATGTGGAGATATTGAAAGGTTAAGATTCCAATGGATGACAGAGTGAGAAGATGGAGAATTGGGGGTCCATCCAGATATTGGTGCTATGAAAATCCCGACAATGAGACTTCATCTCATGTATTCCAAAGATCCTATATTGCTAATAGGACTTGGTTCTATTTTGCTTCTTGTGCAGGTATAAATATGACTAGTCTTACTTTAAGGGAAATGGAGAATTTCACACTTAGATTGAAGGTAGTTCAAGTGATGTAGGAATTTCCAGCCGATGGATGAGTCAAGTATAATACATATAGGGCATCAAGGGGAAACCCTAGTCCTAGATCTAGGCCTATTGTGTAAGAGATGAAAAAAGTGACTTAATATATGCAATGTGTGGAATAATTAACAACACAAATAGTATAAATGAAAAAACAACATCTTTACTTAAGGCAAGAAAGCATTATAGTAAAATAGATTATCAGCAAGCTATCTTCCATACAAATTATTTAATATTATTCAAAATCATACAGAAGGAGTGAGGATGTCCATTGAATATAGAAGATAAAGTGGAAGTAATACATACATTGCTTTCAAACAAGATTTATAAATTTCAATAGATTGTAAGAGAAGGAAATGCATTAACAATAGACAAAAGTGGGAGAAATATCCAGTCTGAAACCGATAGGCAGAAAGTTGTTCAGCTGTGACAAACTATAATGTCCATTCTTGAGAGTATCACCATTAAAGGGATAAGGGGATAAGAAGGCTTAGCATGTAGTTCATCACATATAATATTTACAAAACAACCATAAATGCAATGAAAGAGTGATATGCTACTTAGCCTATATACATCATCCTACAAAAAGACTTCGAAAAATAGAGGATGTAAGGTCAAATTGTGTTTGTAGAACCTGGTATCGAACACTTATAACTTGGGATGGTTGATTGAAGCTAACCCTTCACTCCATTCCAGCTTCACTTGTATAATCAGCAAGATCAGTACATATAGATTCAATGGAGAAGTTGGATTAAGGGCTTACCAGTTGATAAGAAGAGGCAATAGGAGACTAGATCCTTAGAGTTGAAGGATAAATCTACACCATTCACCAGATAATAAAACAACAATAAAGAAGAAGAAGAATAAAAAAAAGCATAATGAGGATTATATCTAGATACAACAAGGATGAAATGAGCATAACTTACTCTTGATTGTTGAGAAGACAACATCAGTAACAATAATAACAAAATCCAAGAAGATTGATAACCTATAGGAGGAGATGGATGAACTCAACAGTGAAGTGTAGTAGGAACAAAGTTCAGGTGTTAGGGTAAATAAAGAAGATAGAATGAGTTTTAGGAAACCTTTACAAGGGTTATATGTTGTCCTAATTCGGGTCATCCTAATTGGGCCAGATTAGTTTTAGTTGTTTTATTATCTGTGGACTATTTAGGGTGTTGGGTCTATTGTAATATATTTTGCAGATTTAATTTAATATAACACCAAAATTTGTTAAAAAAACCTCTCGATTTAAAACCCAACAAAATGTTGGTCATCATTGAAAAACACTACTCTGCTTATTATGAACATTAACTTTGTCAAAACTCAATTTGACTGCAACTAAGTATGATACTATATATGTTATATTGTTAATGCGCATTTCTGGTTTCACCAAAAAAACAAAATGAATATTTCTACTAGAAAAGTAATGTAGAAATTATCTATTCCAGTTTGTCCTCCTTTTATATCTTCCTCTAGCATTTTTTGTATTGGATGTTCCACCAAGTAATAAAATACTCAAACACTACGAAAAGAATTGGACAAAATTAAATTCTTCTCTAATAACTAAATATTTAATTATGCAATTCAATCAATGTTGTTTTTGTTGGAGGACAAAAATAACTCCTACAACTATAATAAGTGGAGACATAAATAAAGAAAACATTAGCACTTTTGTGAAGGAAAAATAAACAAGGATAATATCTAGTAAAGGTCCTTTTGGGTAAAGTAGCACTAATTGGATGATCAGTTATATTTGGACATTTTCGATAATTAAAATCTTAAAGTTCCTTAATAAGTTAAATTTTGTGCATTACTGTCTGAGAAAAAAAGGATTGGAAGAGGACAACATCGAGTAGGGTTGGGTACAATGTGGACAGGCTTATAAGGGCGTTATCTTATGAATGAGCTTGACACAAGGAAATGGTTACCTAAGAAAAATAGTAGTGACTCAAGAGCACTTGTAATTACGACTGTGCACAAAGGAGAGACAAACAGGACAGTGTGTCAGACAATACAGGTGAACAAGCAACTCTAAGATATACAAAATGAGATGCACAGTACTGTGCTGGCATCCCCCAACAACTCGAGGACAAGTGCTCAAGATCCATTGCATGCGGTACTATGAGCTAAGAAAAAAACGTCATTCCATTGGACGAAAAGGCAACCTCCATACCCCATAAATATCAACCTCCTCTCCCTTTGTAAGATATTCAATTTTTTTTCTCATTATAATACTTCAAGCAAAAAATGTCATTAGCTTGTTCCTTATGCATTAGTATTTTTTGTTTAGTTGTTTATTGCTTTATCATTGTGATAGTCGATCTTGGTCATGCTTTTATGCTTGGATGATATGATCTAACACTTGGCGTACACTATAACATTTTCTCCTAATCTGTAATTGTTCAATTAATTTGATCTTCTGTTACCTTATTTATATTTTAGAAAAAATTTACTACTAATTCGAAGTTAAGAGAATAACGTGTACTCTTGATTCATAAACAAATTTAACTATACCAAGATGATGGTAAGTAGTTTGGAAACTAACATGGGGCCAGAGAAACTTCTTGGGATTTTAGCTTTATCACCACTCATTAGTTTTCTATTTGTTCTTCTATTTGTAGGGAAATAGGTGATGGTAAATGATAATGATGACTGTATTGGGGAAAACTCTGATGTTGGGTGTATTTATGCACTTTAGTATTATTATTCTAGCCTATTTACCCTTGTTTTGAGGATGATTTATATGTTTTATGTGTTTATAGTGATATTAATAAGCATTTAAGTGTTCAATAATTTAATTATAATGTTTAAAGGTGTTTTCAAACAAGTTTGGGTTTAAATTGATCATTTAGAGTCTACACGAGAAAACTAGTTTTACTATCTTGAGCTAGGTGTTTTTTAGTTGAATTCGATGGATTCTAGTGGGTGTATTGAGTTCCTAAGGTTATTATTTTGTAATTACATGTGTAATACTATTTTATAATCTTCAATTTGAATGAGCCAAGAGTCAACATTAAGTTAAAAAGTAAAACGGGTAAGACTAGTGCTTAGCTTGAGTTTCTAGCTTGTTATAGTTAATGTTTTGTTGTGTTGAACTCAAGAGAGTGGTATTTGATCATTTATTATGATTTTTGATTTTATTTTGGTGATATTTTTATTCTATAAAAGATGAAAATTGAGTGGAAACAACACCACAAGGCAAGGGATGTAAGAAGAAACACTTAGAAGAATATAGACGTCAAGAGGCAAATTCTAGTGAGGCAATGAGAAATAGGTACGACGCGCCACTCTCTCAATATGATAACCAACGCAGTGAGTTTATCTCTCAAGTTTACTAACCATAGTGGTGAGTCACTCTTCCCATACACAACCAATTTCCTCTACTATAAATATAATACTTTATACACTTTGTAATTACATTGGATAGTTTTTAGATGAGTTTGGTTTCGGAGAGGGGCTTCTTAAAACTTCTTTTATGTTTTATTGCTCCTTAATTTAGATTTGGAATATATTTAATCATGTATTTAAGCCTTTGGATTACAGTGATGTCTGTTAGTGGCTAAACGCCCCATTTTTGGGGTTAAAACCAAGAACATATTTTCTATTATTTTGAATTGAATTTGTTTGGATTGTTTATAATATTTGGTTTCTTGTTCATACTTATTTTACCTATTTTGAGGATTCTCTACCCTTAGAATATATATATTGTTGACCTTGTAATCTCGGGAGAGGGATTAGGATATAGAACGTGGGGATGATTATAGTAATGTTCTTATTCTTTTATAAAATAAGACATTTAAATTAGCATCTAGGATAGAGATATACCAAGAAGCCTTGATTGGTTCACATGTACGATGATCGCTTTAAGCAATTAATTGGATTATTACATCCCCACTCAATGATGTAGTTGTAATGTCCATGTTAGGTATATGATTAGAGGTTAGGAGAACCATAATCATGAAATTACGAATCAATAACCAAGATAAGATACCTAATGAATGAAGTTCAATAGTGTAGTATGATTGTTAGAAGTTGCTTAACCCTGGGATTTCATCCGTTCGTTGTCTCAAGTCTTTACTTTACGCACTGTTTATTTTAGTTTTAGTTATAATTCTCAAAATCTTATGGTTACACTTGCACTAAGTTAATCTTAAGAGTTAAACTTAAATTTGATAGTTGCTTAAAACTATTCCTTGTGGGATCAATAATTGGCTTCTAAAGGTCCACTTTGCTTCTTGGTGAGACCACGAACACTTGCATCTGTGCTTGGACGCAACAAGTTTTTGGCACCATTGTCCGAGACTTGTAAATTGGCAACTATTTTTGTTTTAGATTTACATTTTAGATTTCTTTGGTGCTTTACACTTTTTTTTTGGTATTGAATTTGTACGAAACAATTTGACAAATTAGTAGGCTAGCATGGGATAGGGAATTGGTTGAATAGAACCCTGAACCCAAGCAATTGTATCATTAATTGAAGAGAAAAGTAGAACTTCTCCACCAATTCCCATAAATTCATAAAGAACAAGACAATCATGCTCTCATAGTTGAAGAATAACTAGCCCGCAAGGTAGTTCACGAAGTGGCAATCCCACTTCTGACAAATTTGACCTCCCCATTTCAGAAACCGACTGTTGTATGTAATTTTGAGCTGAAATAGAACATGGTGTAGCTTTTGATCAATAGTGGACAGTTTATGGGGCTTCACATGAAGATCCACAAGTCCATCTGCGGAATTTTCTGGAGATCGGTGACACATTCATCCCTACAGGCATATCAACTAATTATGTAAGAATGACACTATTCCCATTTTCACTATTGGGGGAAGCAAAAATGTTGTTGAATGCTGAGATGGCAAATTCAATCATAACCTAGGATGACTTAGCCTAGAAATTCCTCATCCGATTATTTTCATCTGGCAAGACTTCGCAGAGAGATTTTGTTCTTCAAATAAAATCTAGATGAGAATTTATATCATGCTTGAGAGACCTTTAAAACTCTTCTTTGGAACTACCCACATCATTAGCATTCCAATGATGTATTAGCTCACACTTTTATTGAGGAACTTGACCATAACACAAAAATTTTGTTAGATTCAGCTGCGCGTGGTCAAGTATTAGAGTTGACATATGATGAGATTTATACCTTGTTGAACTGGATTACACAAGGGAATCTCGAGTGGCATTCAGACTCAAGAAATGCCACAAAGAATATTGTAGGTGTATTGGATATGGACCAATTTAATGCTATTTTTGCCCATATTTCTTCACTAGAAAATCAGATAAGCAACATAAAGTTGGGGGTTATGCATCCTACAACCACAGTTAGTGTGAGGTTTATGGTAACAATGGGTATTCAGCAGCTATGTGTGCTGCCAATCCCAAGTCCGTGATGTTTGTGGGAAATGATCAAAGGCTAAATTATGGGAATGCCTACAATATGATGTGGAAGACTAAGTCACCAAATAAATAATGGAACACCCAATAACAAAAATTTAATCAAAAAAAAGTTCAGAATAATCATGCCATAAGTCAAACTAGCAATGTGGAAGAGATGCTAAAGAAAATCATGGCTACTCAAGCACAATTGGCAACAGACATAAAGAGAAAGCAAGAAGCTACACCGATCTTGGAGTTGCAAATTGGTCAGTTTTCAAAGGCACAAAATACCAGGCCTCAAGGTGGTTCACCAAGTGATAGTGAAAATCCTAAACAAGTTATGGAAATCACTTTGAGGAATGGTAAGGAGCTTATTAAAGAACCTCTAAAAAACTAAGGAGATAGATGCTGATTAGGTTCCTAAGCAGGTAGATGACAAAGCTGTTGAAAATTTGAGAAAGTAGTACTTGAAAACCACAGTTGCTAAAGAGGAGAAGATGATCCCACTACTACCTTTCCCACAGAAGCATATAAAGTCAAAGGAGGATGCATGCTTCAAGAATTTCTTTTACACATTCAGAGAGCTGGACATTAACTTACCTCTTTCAGATGTATTGTAGGGATTTCCCAAGTACGCTAAGTACTTGAAAGATGTGTTCACTAATAAAGTTAAGTTGCAGGATATTAAGATGGTAGCACTTACTGAGAAGTGTAGCTCTGTAGTGACGCAGAAGATGCAAAAGAAGCTCAAGGAACTTGGAAGGTTCACTCTCCTTATTCAAATTAGCAATAATGAGGTGGTCCACGCCCTTAGTGACTTAGAGAAAAGAACTAATTTTATGCCCCTCTCTTTGTTCAATACTCTGGGCTTGTGAAGCCGAGGCTGAGCTCTGTGTTACTATAATTGGCAAACGGGACCATAGCCCATCCTAAAGGAGTCATAGAGGATGTTCTCATCAAGGTTTGTAAGTTTATTATTATTGTTGACTTTATTATTTTAGATTTTCAGGCAGATGAAAGAGTATCAATCATCTTGGGACATCTATTTTTAGCGACAAGAAGAGCTTTACTAGATGTGAGAGAGGGCAAACCCAAAATGAGGCTGGATGATGAAGAAACATTTTTCAAAGTGTATAAACCACTCAACAAACTATCCCACTATAAATATTTGTGCATGATTACTATGATTGAAGAGGATAAGTGTGGGGTGGTGGAGTCTATTCCATTAAATACCTCTTCGAACTTCCTCATTGAGCAGCCTAATCCTCCAATACCTAAGCCCGACATGATGCATATTGATAAGCTTGAAAAGGCAAAAGTTGAAGAAGTTGTTGACCTTAAGAGTTCACACTCAAGAGGTCAGAAACAAATAAGAAAATGGCCTCCAAGTAGAAGAAAAAATATGAAAGAATATGGTTGAATTAGAGATTGGGTCATGCCGCAACACTAAATTAAGCGTTGCTTGTAAGATAACTAAAGTTACATTAAGGTAGGTTTTATTTTTTATTTTTTTAGTTTTAACTTCACTAGTTTTTTGTTTTTTTAGAGTCACAGTTGATGGGAAGTCTGAGTACCGGAAAACCTGATCTAAGAGTGTGGTGAAAACATAGTGTGGGGTCCCCTAGACCCTTTTTATATGTAACGATTCTACTATCTAGGCCTGGAGGCCTCAAGGAGTATTTCTATATCTACTTTTAAGTATACTTTGGGGAAAAAGTAGATTTTTAAGTGTGGGGTGGGGAAATTCCCATTTTTAGGATAATTTTAAAATTTTCTGTTATAAATAAATATAGGATGTTCGTATTAGTGCTATATTTGACTTCATGATGCAAGTTTTTTGATGGTAAAAAGTATGTTGATTATGTTAATTACTACTTTTTATACTCCTTGGATTATGATTATGACTCTTGTATTTGTTGGCTTAATGTTGAATTCATGTGATTATTTAGTTGAGAGTCTATGATGATCCTGCTTGAGTTAGGCATGTTCCATGTGAAGTGAGGTTGTAGTATATTCCTTGTTGGATGTGATGTCTCGAACTTGCTTGGTGTGTATACAAAGAAAAATAAAGAGTGTGGGTTTAGAAGATGATAAAGGCAATTCTTTGATAGTCGTGTTTCATACCTTCTTTTGACCGACCCTTATGCATACCTTTTTTGGTATAATCATACGTAGCCTAATCCCTTTATTTGATTGACCTTAATTTGATCCAAAAGTTCAAAAATGCTTTAGTTGAAATTTAATTGAGTAAGGATTTGAAATTCAAGAAGGAGAAATATGAATTTGAAGCCCTAAAGTGATAGTTATTGGTGTGTAAAATTTTTTTTGTTGTGGTTGGGAGTTAGAGAAATTTGTGCTAAAAAAATTCCTATTTTTAGCCCAGTCGTGTTACAATGAACCTGTTTTGGCCCTGGTCTTCCTTAGACATTATGCACCTCAACTAAGGCAATTACTTAAGGTTAGGGTGGATATCATATGGGTGCGTAACATATAATGGGTGTGAAGAAGGGTGAAATCGAAGGATGTGTACATAGAATACTCCCACTATAGTATATGTGAATGAGCTTAATGAGAAGGCACAAAACAAAAGATGTGTGTAGACAAAAGTGGTGTAAGTTGGTAGTTAAAGATTGGTCTTAATTGACATGAGTAATGAATTAAAGCGCTTAGGGAAGATAGTCACTATTCTTGGCCAAAATAGTTCCTACCCGTCCCTTATCCTACATTACAACCATTAAAGACCTATTAGATCTTAAGATTTAACATTATGATATCAGTGGAGCACTACACTAAGGGCAAACCTATGGTTCATTATGTGTAACTTGTGAATTCTTTATGAAATTTAGCAAAATTTGATTGTTGTACCCATTCTGTTATACAATGCATTTCTGTGAGTGTTATGGGTAACTCTCTTATTGTGAGGGCACATGTTTGATAATAGTTGGGTGAATTTTATGATGTCTTTGATTGAAAAATATGTAAGAGTTTGCCAACTAGGTGAGTCAATTCTTGAGGCTAGGATATTTTGAAGTGTTCTTGAACTGTCAATTGTGTATGTAACATGCTGAGTGTAGAAACCTGCATTCTGTGTAGTCATTAAAGAACTAGATTAAATGTATTTATTATAGTAGAAGTATAGATTCTCCTCAGATTATAATTCTTAGAGTAAAGAGTTGTTCGAGGATAAACAAGGCTTTAAGTGTGGGGTGGTGATGTTTGGTGTATTTATGCACTTTAGTGTTGTTATTCTAGCCTATTTCACCTTGTTTTGAGGAAGATTCATGTGAGTTATGTGTTCATAATTATATAAATAATAATCTAAGTTTTCATGTATGTAATTACAATTTTTAAAGGTGTTTTCAAACAAGTTTGGGTTTAAATTGATCATTTAGAGTCTAGACGAGGAAACTAGTTTTACTAGCTTGAGCTACGTGTTGTTCTAGTTGATTTTGATGGATTCTAGTGGGTGTATTGAGTTCCTAAGGTTATTATTAAGTAACTAAATGTGTAACAAATTGTTTATAATGTGCAAATTTCAATTGGAATGAGCCAAGAGTCAACAATAAGTAAAGAGTAAAATAGACGAGACTAGTTCTTAGCTTGAGTTTCTAGCTCGTTATTGTTGATGTTTTATTGTGTTGAACTCTAAAACATGGTGTTTGATCATGTAGGTTTCTTAGTGACTTAATTTTGGTGATATTTTTATGCTATACAAGCTGCAAATAGTGTAGAAACACCACCACAAGGCAAGGGATTGAAGGAGAAACACTTAGAAAAATATAGGCATTAAGAGGCAAATTCCAGTGAGCCAACACGAAATAGGTGCGACGTGCCACTACCAAAATGTGATAACCAATGTTTCTTGTTTCTCTCTCAAGTTTACTAACCAACATGGCGCGTCAGTCTTCCCACACACGACCAGTTTCCTCTACTATAAATAGAGTAGTTTGCATACTTTGTAATTACCTTGGACAACTTTTGGACGAGTTTGGCTTTGGAGAAAGGATTCTCAATTCTAGTTTTAGGGTTTATTTCTCCTTAATTTAGTTTTGGAATATATTTAATCATGTATTCAAGCCTTTGTATTACAGTGATGTCTATTTGTGGCTAAACGTCCCTTTTTCAGGGTTAAGGCCTAGGACATGTTTGCTATCATTTGGAATTGAATTTTTTGCATTGCTTATAATATTTGGTTGTTTTCTAATCCTTATTTTAACTATTTTGAGGATTATCAAACCTTATAATATATATATTGTTTACCTTTTGATCTTGAGAGGGGGAATAGGAAGATAGAATATGGGGATGAATAGAGTAGGGTTCTTATTCTTTTATAAAATAAAGAATTTGAATTAGAATCTAGGATAGGGATATACCAAGAACACTTGCTTGGTTCACATGTAGGATGATAGCTTTAAGAATTTAATTGGATTATTACATCCCATCTCAATGATGTAGTTGTAATGTCCAAGTTAGGTAGACGATTAGAGGTCGGGAGACCATGATCATGCGATAAAACCACGAATCAATAATAAAGATAAAAAAACCTAATGAATGAAGTTCAATAGCATAGCATGACTTTTCAAGGTGACTTAACCTAGGTCTTTCATCCGTTGATTATCTCAAGTCTTTACTTTACGCACTGTTTATTTTACAGTAAGTTATAATTCTCAAAATCTTGTGGTAACGCTTGCACTAAGTTAATCTTAATAGTTAAACTTAAATTTGATAGTTTCTTAGTACTTGTCCCTGTGGGATTGATACTTGGATTCTAAAGGGGACACTTTACTACTTTGTGATACTACGTACACTTGCGTGTGTGCTTAGGCACAAAGAACTCCTTTAGCAAAATCTAAAGTCCAGTGATGTGATGCTTGGGGGATTAGAGGGTAGATTGACTCCTATTGATGACTAGACACATCTTGACATGGAAACTATGAATGTAAACATAAGAAGAAAGTATAAGAGGCCCATCGATATTGATATTGGTGTTGAGGAGCCTGAATCACATGATTTGTAGGATCTCTTAAAGTGTTTGATTAAAATCCACTAGGAGCTACTAGAGTGGATGGAGGAACACAATTTAGATGAATGGACAAGTTATAGGTAGAAGTTGCACAAAGTACTCCAACCATTTTGAGAAAGAACGACTCGGAAGAATTGGATGACCAGGACTAGGACAATCAAATAGATAAGATTGATAAACACAATGTATATCATAAATGAATTAGCTTAGAACATAAAAATAGCTTAGGATTAATATATAGAATCCTAATATTATTATATTTGCAATATATTAGTTTGATATAGTTTATAATTAGGATGTAGAATTCTAGTTATGTACTATAACAGATTGTTGTAGGCCTATATAAGAAACACTTATGTGCATGAATTAGTTGAAAAGAGAAAAATAAAGATTTGTATTTTTTAAACTCAATATTATTCTATAAACTTCTTCATGGTATCAGAGTTTTGGTTCTAACCTGTGACACCCGTGCATTTCAGTGCATATACAACTAAGGTAACATCGACAAAAATATTTAACCTTGAGAACTAAGGTGATTTTTGAGCTTAAAGTTTAGAGGTGAATTTTAAGATGAAGTAAAGGGATTAAGATTTTGAATATAAATAAAATATGTGAAGTGCTAGCTAGAGTAAATTAAGGTAGTAGTGTAACACCCCAAATTCTGAACCCCGGATGCTACATGGTACTCATAGTCCCGAAGGACCACAAGCTAACCCATGATTGGTACCTGCTGGAATAACTGAATAATAATACTATATAATGAGGAAATTTAGTGGAAACTTTCCATAAAGTTCAAAACTGAAATACAACTGTATAAGGTATAACAATACCAAAACCAAATCAACTGTCTAAAAAACATCTAATCTGTCTGAAATGTAGAGTTGATGCGACAATCCCCCAACTAAATCCATCTACTCAAATACTAAATCTAATGTAATAATAAAATAAGGAACATCCTTGAATGATGAGGACTTACTACTAAGTCTACTGCTGCTGGCTAAATCTGAACTGCTAAGGGTGCTTGGGAGCCCGTGCATCTGAACCTATGGTATAAGACACCATAGCGCAAAAAAAGTATACTTCGGTACGTGGGAAGGTACTGGTATTCCAGATGAGGTAAGGCTAAATGCAAGGGTTCATATGCATAAACGTAAAACTATTGAATAACATGAGACTACTAAATAAGGACACATGCATGAAAACGTAAACTGTAACTGAGGTATACTAACACTATATACCGAGTTCTGAATATTGTCTACCTGTTATCTGATTTTACTAATACTGTAATACAGATAACTGGATCTCCTAGTACTGTATTACTAATGACTGCTGTGGGGTTGATCCTATATAATGCGTGACCCCCGAGATCAGTCCTATCTAGCGGGTGATACCTGAATTTACTAATACCGATGATGATTGACTGTATCTAGCATTCCTGAATCTATAATACTATCTGAGTTATTTACTGATCTGAGTGACTGTATTTGATAGTCCTGATTTCTGAAATTCTGAACTGAGTTCTATTTTGAAGACTGAGACTGAAACTGAAACTGTGGGAAGTAAACATCAAACTGACATACCCCAAATCTAAAATAGTGGGTCCAACCTGTAACCCCAGCTGGAAGGGTGTTAGTACTGTTCCATGGGTAAATACACTGTTGTGGTTAATCCTATCTAATGGGTGACCCTGAACAGAAAGTCAAGCCTAATCTAACGGGTGAACCCTGGAAGGTAGCCAAGCCTTAATCTGATGGGTGACCCCTTATCCTGTGCTGGCTACAAAGTTTTGGAGTACAGGGACTACTACTAACAAATCTTCCTAACTGATGGGGAAGTTGTCATCCCTTCTCTTGCTCGGTGCTTAATCCTATTCCAAACTGAATAGACATAGAGTTGATTCTTAGACTATACTGGACTGGGAAAAATCTATTACTGATCATATTACCTGACTAATTTCACTGGGTTCCCTTGACTGATAGAATACTACTGGAATCTGTTATATGACTGAATGCTACTGAGTTTCTGAGCTGATTACTAAAACTGGATTGGACAGATACTAAGATTACTGAGTTTTCCTAAGTTCTATAACTGACTGAGTTCTACTAAGTTTTGAAACTGACTGAGAGTACTTTTGAGCATGACATGACTAAGACTATTATGTAACTGACATTTCTCTAGGCAAATAGCTAAATTGTAGGGTATTAAATAACCCCAGGACTCGATATCATGGATAATATAAAGCATGACAATTTATGTAATAACATGACATTAGTCTATCATTCACAATATAATCAATGACGCATTTCTTCAAACAATTAGCATGCATTAAATTGTACATAAATAGGGATCTCATGTTGACATTCTATAATGGACCTAATTCATTCACATGGGCCTTTTATCAAATATATGGGGGACATGCTTTAGTTATACAACAATTACAACATCTAAGTATCATGGCTAGATCAATAAACTTTCAACTTGAAGGGTTTATCACAAACATCATGCAAATTATCACATACTAGGATCAAATCTTGGAACTTGAAATCTAAAACATAAATCAACACCCAACCACAACATAAACATGAGCTTCAATTTAAGTAAATCATGAAAATCTCATAAATACACAATCTTGTACTTTGAAAAGAGATTCTTGGGCTTTATGGGTAGAAGAGACCCCTAAATAAACATCTAACATACATTAATTTGTGAGTTTCTTGGAGTCCTTAGAGAGATTCTTGGGATTGATATTGATTTCTTGAGACTAGGGTTTGCTAATTTGGGAAAGAGAGTTTTTTTTCTTGAGTAATAGTGAACATAATGAGCAATTTTTATCTATTTAGGGTATAAATCCCGTATTTAGGCTGATTAGGGGCTTTGGAAATTACCAAATGGTCCTTAAAATTAACTAACAAAACCTGAACAAAAATCCGAATTTTACATGCTGGAGCATCACGGTGAAATCGCGCTAGCTCACTGGAAAGTGGACGACAAGGAAACTGGTTGGTAGCGTGATGCGGTGGTATCGTGTTGCTACCTTGGATGCGAACTACAAGGGAACCGAGATGCAGTGGAATTGAGTTATTGCATTGGAAATTGATCCTTGGTACGATGTGCAAATATCACGGAGTCTCTCTAATTTTTGACAAATGCCATTTTTGTTGGCTCCGTGATGCACTAAAGTACTGGTGGTACATTATCTTACTAAAATGGCTCTAACTCTTCGCCCATGTGTTGGATTTGGGAAAAATTTATATTTATTGAAAGATTATTCAATTTCCCATACAACAACAACAATAACAGTGACAACAACAACAGGCCTAGTGTATTCCCACAAAGCAAGGTCTAGGGAGGGTAAGATGTACGCAATCTATAGCACTACCTCCGAAGAAGTAAAGAGGTTGTTTAAAATAGACCCCCGGCTCAGAATCTCGAATAATACACCAAGATCGTATTGGAAGATGTAACAGGAAAGGTTGGCACGCAGACATAAGGCATAATAGAAATAAATATCAGTGAAGTACAAAATAAGAGAAATACGAGCAATACGAAATAAGAAATAAGAACTAGGACACCCACTTACCCACCCCACCCGAACTCACCTACATAAAGGCTCCTACTCAAGGACACAGGCCTATGATTAATGCCTAGATACACAAACGTTATCCTAACACCTAGACACAATCCATACACTCACCCTAACCTTCTACCCTAATCCGCGACCTCCACACCTTCCTATCTAGGGTCATGTCCTCAGTGAGATGTGGTTGCTCCATGTCATGTATAATCACCTCCATTCAATACTTCTTTGGCCTACCTCTACACCTCCTAAAGCTATCTAAGTCCAGCCCCTCACACCTCCAAACTGGGGTATCCGTGCCCATCCTCATCACATGCCCAAACCATCTCAACCTTTCTTCTCGCATCTTATCCTCCACCGAAGCCACTCCCATCTTCTCTTGAATAATCACATTCCTAACTCTATCCCCTCTAGTAAGTCCACACATCTATCACAACATTTTTATTTCCGCCACCTTCAGTCTTTGGATGTGGGAGTTCTTGACTGGCCAACACTCCACTCCATATAGCATGGCCGGAAGGACTACCACTCTGTAGAGTTTTCCTTTAATCTTAAGGGGAACCTTCTTATCACACAACACTACCGAAGTGAGCTTTCACTTCATCCACCCTGCTCCAATATGTTTAGAGACATCCTCATCAATATCGCCATTCCCTTGGATAATAGACCCAAGATACTTAAAACTATCCGTCTTACAAATAACCTGGGAATCTAACCTCACCACCACTTCATCCTCCTGACTCACGTCACTAAACTTGCATTCCAAATACTCTGTCTTGGACCTACTCAACCTGAAACCCTTAGATTCCAGAGTTTACCTCCAAACCTCCAATTTTTCATTCCTCCCCCCTCCCCCCCTCCGCGTCTCATCAATCAGCATAACATCATCCGCAAATAACATACACCAAGGCACCTTACCCTAAATACTCCACATCAACACGTCCATCACCAGCACAAAAAAGAAAGGGCTAAGAGTCAAACCCTGATGCAGGCCTGTCTCGATTGGAAAATGCCCTGAGTCACCTCCTGCCATCCTCACCCGAGTCTTCCCTTCATCATACATGTCCTTAATAGCTCTGATGTATGCCACCGGAACACCTCTCACCTCTAAGCATCTTCAAAGAACCTCCCTATGGACTTTGTCATACGTCTTCTCCAAGTTGATGAACACTATGTGAAAAACCCTCTTCCTTTCCCTATACTACTCTACCAATCTCCTCACCAGATGGATTGCCTCTATCGTTGAGTGACCAGGCATAAAACCAAACTGATTCTCCAAATTGGACACTACTCCCCTCAATCTACGCTCGACCACTCTCTCCCAAATCTTCATAGTGTGACTCAATAACTTAATACCCCTATAGTTGTTGCAACTCTAAACATCGCCCTTTTTTTATATAATGGAATCATCGTACTTAATATCCAAGCCTCGGGCATTCTCGCAGTTTTGAAATTGACATTAAATAAATATGTCAACCACCTTAAACCCGCCTCACCAGCATACTTCCAAAAATCCACCAGAATCTCATCCGACCCCATCGCCCTACCCCTTTGCATCCTACGAATTGCCTCTCTGACCTTGTCAACCTTAAAACGTCTACAGTAGCTGAAATCATGACTCTCCTCCGAGCGTTCCATCTCTCCTAGCACAATGCCTCTTTCTCCCTCCTCATTTAAAAGTCTATGAAAATACTCTTGCCATCTCTTCTTGATGTGAACATCCTCCACCAAAACTCTTCCATCCTCTCTCTTAATGCACTTCACTTGATCGAGGTCCCAACCCCTCCTCTCCCTAGCCTTAGAAAGCCTATTCAACCTTTTTTCTCCGCCTATCTCCTCTAACCCTGCGTATAAGATCTCAAAAGTTTCCATCTTAGCAGCTATTACAGCTAACTTAGCCTCTTTCCTTGTCACTTTGTAAGCCTCCCTGTTCACCTGCTGCTCCTTTTCATCTTTACTCTCGATCATCTTAACATATGCCTCTTTCTTAGTCTCCACTTTCTTCTTAACTTCTTCATTCCACCACCAGTCCCCCTTATGTCGACTTGCCCAACCACTCGAGACGCCCAATACCTCTCTATCTATCACCTTGATGCAGCTGACACCTTTATCCCACATACCATCCACGTCCCCCCTACACTCCCATGCCCCTATTCCCATCACCCTCACCCCTATCTCCAGCACACTAACTGGCATCAAACTACCCCACTTGATTCTAGGTTGACCCTCTTCGACCCTACTCTCCCGGCTCTTCTTGATAAATAAGTCTATCACCAGAATCCTATGCTGGGTCAAAATATGCTCACTCGGAATGACTTTAAAGTCTTTACATTGAACTTTATCCCCTTTTCTAAGTAGCAGAAAGTCAATCTGAGTCTTGGCTAAAGCGCTTCGGAAAGTAATCAGATGATCCTCCTTCTTCAGAAAGCTCAAGTTCACAACCAACAACATAAAAGCCCTCGCAAAGTCCAACAGGGAAACCCCCTTGCCATTTCAATTGCCGAAACCTAAACCTCTGTGCACATAATCAAAACCTCCCGAGCATGCCCCAATGTGCCCATTGAAGTCCCCCGCTATAACAATATTCTCTGATCTAGGCACACTTCTCACTACTTTGTCCAAACCCTCCCAAAATCTTGCCTTTACCTCTTTATCTAAGCCCACCTGGGGCGCATAAACACTACACACATGTAGAGTAAACCCCCAACGACCAACTTAACCGTTATCAGCCCATCACTGATCCTTTAACCTCCACCACCTTCCCTCTAAGATCCTCATCCACTAAGATTCCCACTCCATTTTGATGCCTGTCACTACCTGAGTACCACATATTGTACCCATCCACATCCCTAGCCTTAGACCCTACCCACTTAGTCTCCTGTACACACACAATATTAATCTTTCTCTTCTTGAGAATATTCACCAACTCAACGGACTTACCCTGAAGTGTCCCAATATTCCAAGACCCTACCCTCAACCTATCACCTCTCGCCTCCCTCCCCCACCTCTCACCAAACCAGCCCAAATACCTAGCCTTGAACCCACACCTACCTCTGCCCTCCCCTCTCCACCCCCTCTCAAAATAGGTCCCAACCCAAGCCCCTCAACCCCCTCGGACATGACCCTATTCCATCATCAACCCCCTCAGCCACTACTCAATAAAAGAAACATAAACCAAAAAAACCCAGCAGTAAACAGACAAGCAAATAAAGCAACAGTAGCAAAAATAGTATAAAAGCAGCAGGCACATACCGGAAAACGACAGGAAATAGAAATACCATTAAACTACACTGTAAAGAGTAACTAAAAAAATAGGTTTATATGTCACGGAAGTTCTCCTGCTTTGCTGGTTGCAGCAAACTTGTTATCAAAAAGGTTGCCGGACTTGAGTCGCCGAAAAGAGTCCGTCAGGGCCTCATCAAAAATTCACTTGTGCGTCTTGTTGCTGTTACCGGTAGATGTTCGCTGGTTGTCGTCGTTACCCACTGTTTTAAACCCATCTATGGCTGAAGTTGCAGCCTACGCCATCGCTGGAGTCGAGATAGTAAAAACCCTAGATCCACCGTCGATAGCAGCAACAAAGGTGGAAAAGAAAACTCAGGAGAAAGATCAGCGAAGAGAGAGAGAGAATTAGGAAGGGAGATAACGAAGGAGATATATTAGTCCTTACCTGTGCCGGCGCGTCAACGCCATCGCCGGCGTCGGAGTCGCCGATCAGTATAAGTTACCGTTTGAAATGAGATAAATGTTTTGGAGTTCAAATAGAGAGCAAGCAAAAATACTCTCTCTATATATATATATATATTCGTCAGACAAACAAAGCGAAACACACGAAATAATTTTATGTTTTTAATCCTATAATTTTGGAAAAAGAGATTCACAATTTTTGATTAAGAACAACTTACCCAAATAGGAAAAAAAACAAAAAAACTACGTACGAAAGTGCTCGAAAGATATCCAAAATCTGTCCCTCAATGTTCTCGAGCTCCTCGCTAAGGCCAGATAACGAAGCCATTCCTCAATGTTACCAAAATAAAAAATACAAACTATGCCGATCCTTAAAACACCAAAACACTAACTCTATACATTGCAAAAACAAATGAATCAGCGATCAGATCGGGAACTTTAATGAATTTGAAGCTTTAGGATTATTTCAAATTCGATAAATGTACAATGCCAATTCAAATCAGATTGCAAAAAATCTAGGATAATTAGGGGATCTGATTATGGATCTGGTAAAACTAGAGGTTGTACGGTTTGAAAATTTTGATAATTCCAATTTCCCATACAACAAAAAGTCAAAATCTTGAAAATTCCATATGTATAAAAGTGTATTCATATTTAAAGAAAGTCTTTGACATTTTTAGGACAAATTAAAGCTAGGTAGAAGTATGGGGGGTTACAAGTAGGTGACAAGTAGGTGCATTACCAGCTTAGGCTATTTTACCAACTTAAGGGACCAAGTAGTTGCATCACCAACTAAAGTTACATAGAATAAAATGGGGCAATAGGTTTATCACCTACTTTTGTATGTGACCAGCTTAAAAATGGCCAAGTAGGTGCATCACCTACTTAGAAAATTATGGCCAAAAATAAAGAGGAAAGTGGTGGTTCATAGAGGGTATTTATAGGGTACAATTCCATTTAATGTTTCTTCATTATTGTATTGAAAGAATAAGAATTATATCTAGCTCTCCCTCTTTCTCTTAAAGCTTAAAACAACTGCCTCAAAATTCTCCCAGGGCTCATAAAGAAATTTCCCCCTCTTTCCAAACCAAGGTAAGTAAAAATAATTACGATTTCAGTTGAATTCTACAATGGAAAGTATGAATATCAAGTTTAATATTTTTGGAGTGTAGGACAACTCCTTTTTCTAAAATCTTGGCAGTCTTACTCCTCTTTAAATACTAAGAGATTTTTCTTCTTTTGAGGTTCAAATTAAAAGGAATCTTAAAGTTTTGAAGGAGTACAAATTTAGATAATAAATTTCAGAAATAGAGGTAAAGTTACTACCCTAATTTCATTCCTTTTTATGCATAGGTTTAGGTGGATGGTTATATACCTATTATTGTTAAGGATTCATTGAATGGTTAGAAAAATAATTGAGTTCAATATTTTTTTTTTGGTGTTGAAGTATTTTGAGAATTTTTAGGGCCTATTTATATGTATTGATATTGAAAAGCATTGGATGACCTTATAGAATGGTTGAGTGGTGCCATATTGAGGTATAAAAGGGGCTTAGGTAGTGCACCGAGTATATGGGGGCCTGGATGGTCTTATTTGACGTCCAGTGTTTAGCTACTATTTTAAAAGGACCATGTTATAATTAGTTTCTAATATTAGCCTCATTATGTACTTATATGGTAGATTAATGTCTTAATGTAAAAAAGTCTACTTAATTTTAAAATTTGAGTTGCACGACAAGGTGTGTAAGGCTAATCTCTTTCACCATTAAGGCATAAACCCTTGTAACATGCTTCTCTTACATGAGTCAATAAGATCTTAAATTACACATGTTAAGAGTGTTCAAATATTAAATACACATTCTTCCCATACATTTCCAAGTGTTTTAATTATATATTTGATTATATACTTTATTGGGACAAAATGTTCACATGCTTCTTTCTTGGGATAACACTTACAGTTTGTTATGACAAAATGTGGTTACTTGTTAATTATATAATTTGTAAATACTTAATGGAAATATGCATTTGCTCCTAATTGGAATCTTCCCACGTGCCTTGATAATTTCATTTGTTCATGTACATAGTAAGTATTTACTATATAATCCGACCCTCTTTATTTGAGGAGTTACATGTCTCAACTTGGTATGAACATATGCTCACATAGGAAATATCTAAATTTCTTCACTAAAGCTTCCACAATATCTATATGCTAAGTAGAACCACCCACACACTTGTTATGTTCCTTAATTGCTTATTTTTAAATATCTTAATCTCCTTACTTGTCACATGGCTTTATGGCTGTGTATATTGTTTGTTCCCAATGATGTTCATTGAGTCATATAAGTTCATAAAAATCACATTGAAGTTATAGCTTACTTTCTATGTCATTTTTTCTGCCTCAATTATTTTATTCACGTGTCTTCACTACTAATCTACCCAAACTTAAGAGATTTATGACCATCAAGAGAGAAATCTAAAAAATTAAGGGAACAAGATAAAGTGAATCTATATAATTGTAGGAGGTAGTCTATGGTCCAAGAACCTAGCATGAGTCGATCCCATAAGTGAATTTACTTATATATGGTGCCATTTTAGGGGAAATAGCCTAGCATGGGTCGATCCTAATTAATAAATTTACGTTTGGAAACTCAGAGGGAAAATCCTAGCATATTTCGATCCTAGTTGATGTAGTTATGGGTGGAAACTCAAGGGTTAATACCTAGCATGGGCCACTCCCAATCTACTTATATATGGGTGGTGTCTAAAAGATTATATTACCTAGCATAGGACGATCCCAATTTATATATTTATGAGGACCATATCCCAAAGGTTAAAATACCTAGAATAGGTCATCCTCTTCTATCACTGATTAACTGGTCATTGTATTACATGTCTTAAAAAATTTACAAACCAAAGAAGAGAAATGTAAAGAAATGAAGAGCACAACCAAGAAAAGAATCTAAACATGATTTCTTAGGTATAAGCAAAAATGGTCTTGTGTCCCTATCCATACATTCGTACTTGGTTTTAGTTGAGCTCTTATTCATACATGGATATTTCATGCCTTGCATATTTGGTATATTTTTCATACAACTCCCCTTATGGGGGAACTATATTTCATTCCACAGGTATAGGCACTCAACTAATAGATCTTCCTAATAGAAGTATAGTATACTTAACAACCTTTGGTGAGATCCTGATTGATTTGAGGCTTGTCGAATCTATAACATATATTTTTGTAGTATATTATGTTGAGGTATAGAGGGGTCTTGTCCTGACCTGTATTTTATTGTCTATATCTTAGAGGATTTATAGACTAAAATTAAATTAAAGATCATTAGTGTCTTAACCTTTAGTAAAAAGCAATTGAGGCCATAATAGCCCAGTCATGTTCGACTATTTTGGACATTTCTATGTCTGTCTTTTACCAGGACATCTTACCTATACTCATCAAACTTCTATAGTTATAAAGATATATGTAAGTCAAAACAAGTTATAAGTTGTTTTTTTAGGCCTCTAGGGAATTGGGTGTCTGTCTACTTTACTAGAATTTGAGGCGTGATAGAAGTCGTATTAGATAAAGTCATCGTTGGGAGTCTACAAATATGTATTTAGTAGATCTTTACTTATGAATATTTTCTACTGCATATTTATAATTAGAGGGATGCTTGGATATTTAGGATATGTGAACTTCTTTCATAATCCAGATCATATGATAGGTCTAAGTTAAGAAGTTTGTTGCCACTCATACTATGATTTATATCATCCAGATTATGTGTACTATAAGTAATATCAAAGGTGGAAAAACACTTGTACAATTCTTTCCCATGAGGCAATATTCAAAAAAAGGTCTTATGTTATTAAAATTTAGAGAAAGGCTTGTAGATATTTCTGCATTACTTGCATCTAAAGTTGCACTTGTACCCCTTGTATCATTTTTGTTAGTATGAGTGAGGCTTAAGGTAATGACCCTTCAGGTTATTTTTGTATTTTGACTTATATTTTTAGTGAGAGCTTTCCTATTGCTGCCCTAGGTCATTTATGACTTGATGGGACTGATAATTTGATTACGAGGTAATAATTTTAGTTTTAGAGCCAATTCCTTATTTTGAAGTCTTCATTGGTTTTAAATACCCACTGGGAAAAAACATCAACCAAACAACCTCATACCAATTTTGACTATTCCAACAGCTCTGGAATGTCAATTTTAGGCTAGGTGGACCCTTGGTTTAGTTCCTGAGGTACTTAAGCTTATTTCTACCTATTGGCCAGAAAGTTAAGAATATGGAAAATGGGTGTGAGACCTACTTTTTTTAAAACAATCTCAAATTGAAATTTGTATCGCTCTGTTAGTCCAAAACATCAAATTTTATGGGGTAGCATAATCCGTTTGTGCATACGAGATTCCGAATGAGTTTCGATGGCTTGACGGAGACTTGGAATTCCAAGTCTCAACTGTAACTAGTGCACTCGCTAATAGCAATGTCAGGGCAGTGATCGGGATTTTTTGGTAGAAACTAAGTGTTTTGATCATGGTGTACTCACTTTGGAAGCTACCATATGTGGCGATCGCAACTCTCGTGCACTTTGAAAGGGTATAAATACCCCATTTTAGCCTTTTTTTGCCCATTCTTCATCGATTTCTAACAGAGTTAAACCCTATGTATTGATAAATCTTAGTGTGAGAGCTTGTGGGTGATTTGGGGAGTTTGGAAAACAATTATTACACATTTTCCTATGAATTTGAGGTTAGATTCCTTCTTATTCAGGTGGATTTTCTCATTTTATATGTAAAATCCCTAAAATTGGTAACTTGATATTAGAACCAATGTAGCTCTAACTTCACTTATTTTTTAGGGTAATTACTCCTTGAGCATAGAGAAATGTTGGGTTAGCTTATAAAATGCAATTTTCATAAATGGAACCCACATGGGATTTTGGGTGATTTTGGACTCGACGCACAATGGTGCAATATGGGTATCGTCATTCTATTATTGATGAGTAGAATATGAATTTAATAGAGTGTCATCTTATGGAAGCTTTTCAAAAGGGAAAGGTGTTAATTTAATAGATTTTCAAGCTTTCTTTAGTGCTCAGGCAGGCTAAGTTTCACCTTCCTTATAGATTGATCTAGTTCATAGTATGTTTATGATATCATGTTATATTTGGAATGGTTTTTAGGTATTGGTGATGTATTGGAAATACTTTGGATAGTTGGACCTTATAGTCTATTCGTAAGTCATAATTTAGACATAAATGACTTAGTTGTTCAAGCGTTAGGTAATAATTCTATCTTAGGGTTGCATTATTGTTAGTTAACATCTAAATATGGATTTAGATTCCTTATCCAAGACTGGGGTAGAATTTTCCTTGTAATGAATTTTAGGGATCTAGAAGTGCGCCCTTCACCTACCTTATTCCAATATTTGTGTTAGCTATTAAAAACCTTTTATACATTTGATATACTCCTTAAAAGGTGACTATTGAGGTAATATTGAGAATCTTTGGCATTTGATGATCATGATGGGTTGGCATGGAAAGTTGATGCTTATTAATTATGCTAGTGACTGGTGATTATGTCAATAACTAGTGATTATGTTATTGATTATGCTAGTGACTATCTTATTAATTATGCTAGAAATTATTCTATTGGTTATGATGATGATGATATTCTTACAGGTTCAATTTTGAATATTATGAAAATCTTAATAACTTATATACCCGATTCAAGTCTAGAAGATGCATATGACATTGCATATATACATATACATACACAGTTTGAGTCTGAAAGATTATTGTTATATTTATTATATATTTACCATTTCAATTTTGGGAAATTTCTATGATACTGATCATGATGTTGGTAATATGTTATTGTCAACATTGATGCATATTATATTGGTTTGGTAAGGTCCGGCTTGAGTTAGACAAGAGAGTATGATATGTGGATAATGGTGATATTGATGTATATTTGGAAATGGAAAATTATTATAGTATAACATGACATGTATGGATTCTAGTTGTATCATGGGAGTTGGTAAATGGTTCTGGTTCGGTTTATGCTTTACTTGATTGTACTTTCAAGGCTTATGGGGGCTTGTGTTGGGTTATTTATATTTTCGCACTTATTGACTTATGGAGGCCAATTTTGTAGCTATAATCACATAATTCTAATTCTTTATGTTATGTTATTGTTTTGTTCATTTACTTATTTCTGCACAGTGATATTGGAGTTGTTAAGGTACAACTCTTTACCTTGACCTAGTTATGTTAACTTGTATATTATTGTATTTGTTTCATGATTTAGATCAGTCGACCGATGATACCTACTGAGTACCTATGGTTTTTGTAGTCATACAACACCTTTGTACCCTTTTGGTGTTGATATGAGTACTAGTTACTGCCATTGATTAGTCAATCATGATGTGTTAGATTTTAGAGAAACAGTGAGCTCTTGGAGTCGGAGTCACCCATTTCCTTCTCTCTTTCTATCTTTAGTCTTTAGTTTTGAGATATGATTGTATTGGCTATTTTATAACTTAAGTTTTATTTATAGTAGCCCTTGTACTTGCTCTAACAGGTCATGGGAAGGTTATATATATTATTGGCTACCTCTTATCTATTTCTATTGCTTTACTTATTTATAAGTTGCAATTGTCTATATTTTTGCCTCTTTTGGGCATTTTCCACCAAGTTAAAACATTGCATTTTCTTTGGGTTATAGTTTGACTTACTCATTATGAGATAAAGTAGGTTCCACCATGATGTGTAAATTGGGTCGTTATAAATTGGTATCAGAGACTAGATTTTACTGATATTGTTGGTAAAAGACCAAGTGTCTACTAGAGACCTGCTAATCAAAATTATGACATCTATTTCCTATCTTCGAGAGGCTATAGGACATTCCTAGCAATTTTTTGCTTCTTTTACTTATTTCATGTTTAATGTCTGAGTTGGTTTATAGAATATTCCTTGGACTTCACTCTTTTCTAGATGGCTAGGACACATGCTATCACTATATGGGATGAGAGTCCTGAGATCGAGCTTTAGGATCCTGTCATTATTTGTGAATCAGTGGTCTTGGACAACCTTAAGATATGTCCCCAGCTAGGGTCTAAGATAGGGGCCATCACCAGACTATATTCCCGCTCCTAAGCTAGAGGTTCTTCTTTCTCAGCCAATGGTGGAACAGGGACTAGCCTAGGCTTCATCGGTATTTGTTTATTCTTGAGTTCTTAGATATTCTTTGGTTTAACTTTTGGGATTGGTTAGTGGTGCACCATCTAATGGTGCACAGTCTACAAATCAGAGTGGTATTGAGGTAGCGGCGTAACCTATAGGTGTGACTTCCATAGTTGAGGTCCCTTCTGCATCAGCAGTTTCTCAACTAGTGGTTGCCCAGCCTACTATGTAATTTGAGGAGTAGAATATATTGGGTAAATTGTTAAGTTTGGTTCCACCTAGGTTTACTATTGCACTAAGCGATGATGCGTATGAGTTTTTGATTTCATGTGAGGATAGGATTCGTAATTTGGTCCTAGTTTAGAATCATTGTGTGGATTATATTACTTTTCATTTGGATTTGGTAGCTTGACATTGGTAGTGAGGTCATTTTGATTCCAGGCCAATTGGATCTTCTTCATTGATATGGGCTCAATTGTCCGATCTTTTCTTGGAGAGGTACATGCCTCACAACATTTGGGACCATTTAAGGTTTTAGTTCTTCGGATTGGAGAAGAGCTCCATGATTGTTAGGGAGTATAAGGCTTAATTTGCGACTTGTCTAGGCATGCTACTTTTTCCTGGATATGAGTATGAGAGGGTTCATTGTTTTATTTCTGTATTGAGACTTTCTCTTCGCATGTCTACTAAGAGTGTGGTTTCTATAGGTAGATCTTTTATGTAGATTTTTTGATCATGCTTAGGTGATGAAGGAGATGCATTGTGAGGCCCAAGGGCACAACGATAAAAGAACTCAATTTTGCGGCAGTTTCAGTAGAAGTCCTAGTAGCTCTCGATTTCGAGGCAGTGGTTCTTAGGGTAAGTACCCTCTCCATCATTCATATTAGCCTCAGAGTCATCCTATTAGACCCGTCCAAGCATAGCTAAAGATTACTTATGGAGGTAAGTCATATGTTAATGATCACCTTGGACAAGCTAGTGCTCATTCTTCAAGGGTTTTATTTTCTAGTTATTCTAGTCATGGCGGCTATTTTGAGTCAATCAGATCTTTTGGTTCTGGTTCAGCTCATGTGACATGATATAGTAGTGGAAATTTTGGTCATTATTCGTGAGAGTGCGCTATTTTAGGGAGACAATTGCTTTAGTTCAGAGTGTTTCCCCTATTAGGGCAGTTCATCTCTCAACTAAAAATAGTTTGTATGGTCGCAGAGGTAGGCCTCAGGGTTCTCAAGGATGTTCTCAGGAAGGTAAAGGAGGTGATCAGTTAGGAACCCAGCCAGGTGGTGTTCATGGTCAGTTTTATACAATACCTGCTAGACCCGAGGCTGAGTATTCGAATGCTATTGTCATAGGTATTTCATTGTGCCATTAGTCATCCTTTGTTTTGTTTGATCTGAGAACCACTTATTCTTACGTGTCTTCTTATTTTTCTCTATTATATTAGGATTTATTATCTATTCCCTTGCGTATATTTACTGATGTGCATAATTGTTTAGTAGTGTATCGAGTATTCAAATTCTGTGTTATGACTGTTAGTGATGTTGATACTCATGATGATCTTAATATTCTCGATATGGTGGACTTTGATTTGATTTTGGGCGATAGACTAGTTATACAGCTATCATACGATCAAGGATTATTTTGCCAAGACTGTTACCTTAGCTATGTCCGGCATGATCCCAATCGTGTGAAAGAAAGTTGTTAGCCAAAATCTGACGAGGATTATTTCTTTTATGATTCGAGTCTTACCTTGCTTATATTCATGATGTTAGTGCACAGTGTCCATCGCTTGACTCTATTTCTATTGTTCGTGAGTTTCCTGATGTTTTCCCAACCGATCTACCTGGTATATCACCTACACAAGAGATCGAATTTGTTATTGAACTTGAGCCTGTCACCCAACATATTTTATGACACCTTACCGTATGTCTCCTGCTGAGCTTAAGGAGCTGAATTCTCAACTTCAGTATCTTCTTTGTAAGGATTTTATTAGATCGAGTGTATCTCCATAGGGAGCTCCTATGTCTTTTATAAAAAAGAAGAATGGCTCCATGCAGATGTGTATTAATTATAGGCAACTTTATAAGGTGATAATAAATAACTATTATCCTATGCCTCATATTGACGACTTGTTTGACCAGCACTAGGGTGCGACACTATTTTCTAAGATTGATTTGAGATAGGATTACCATCATTTGAGAATTTGGGCTGAGGATATCCCAAAGAGAGATTTTAGGACTCATTATGGTCATTATGAGTTCCTAGTAATGTCTTTTGGGTTGACTTATGCCACACTTGCATTCATAGATTTGATGAATCAAGTGTTCAAGACTTTTTTGGATTCCTTCAGGATTGTTATCATCAATGATATCCTTGTGTATTTAGGAGTATAGAGGAGCATGCATAATATTTAAGGATAGTGCTCCAGACTTTGAGGGATCATGTGTTTTACGAAAAGTTCTCTAACTGGAAGTTTGGACTGAATCGATGGCATTCATTGGGCATGTGGTAGCTAAGGATGGGACTATGGTAGACCCAAAAAAGACTGAGGCTATTCGTGATTGGGGTAAACCTATATCTCTGACTGAGGTTCATAGCTTTATTGGCTTGGTTGGTTATTATAGATGATTCATTGAGGGCTTAGCTAATTTTTCAGCACATATGACAAGATTAACTCTAAATGAGGTTCCTTTTTTATGGTTTGAGGAGTCTGAGTCGAGCTTTGGTAAGCTCAAGTATTTTCTTACACCGACTCCTATTTTAGATCTTCTTGTTGAGGGAGAGGGATTCACAGTGTATTATGATGTTTCTGGTGTTGGTTTGGGTCATGTATTGATGCAACTGGGTCGCGTTGTGCTTATTGTTTGAGGCATCTTAAGGTGCATGAGCGCAACTACTCCATTCATGATTTTGAGTTGGTGGCGATAGGTTTTGCACTTATGATTTGGAGGCATTATCTTTAGGTGTGCATTGTGAGATTTTCATAGATCATTATAGTTTTCAGCATCTTCTAACCCATAGAGAGCTTAATGCTAGGAAGCATTGATAGATGGAGTTGTTGTAGGTCTATGATATCTCCATCTTATATCATCTAGGTAAGGAAAATGTGGTAGCAAGCTTCTTGATCCAAAAGGCAATGAGTATGGGTAGTTTCGCTTGTATTTTAGTGTCTCAAAGGCCGTTGGCATGAGATGTTCAGTCCTTAAGCAACTTGATGGTTAGACTTGATATTTTGGACCCTAGGAGTATTCTTGCTATTGTTGAGGCTAGGTCCTCACTACTTAAGCAAATTTTGGATCATCAATTTGAGGATAACAAACTTTGCATCCTTCATGACCAGGTGTTGAGTGGTGAGTCTTAGAGGGCCACCATATATTTTGAGGGTGTTTTGAGATTTGATATCCATATTTGTATTTGGAGAGTCGATGATTTGATTTGTACAAGCCTCATAGTTCTAGATATTCCATTCATTCAGGTACAACAAAGATATATAGAGATTTGAGGTAGCATAGTGGATTGAGTGGCATGAAGAGAAATGTTATGGACTTTGTAAATCATTATCTATGTTGTCATCAGGTGAATACCGAGCATCAACGACCAGGTGGTTTGATTCAAGGGTTGCCCATTCCCCAGGGGAAGTGGGAGAAGATTACCATAGACTTTGTTAGCGGTTTTCCTTTAACCTCCTATGGATTTGATGGCATTTGGGTCATTGTAGATTGGTTGACCAAGTTGGCACATTTTATTCCTATTCAAATGTTCTTCAGTGCTGAGAGGCTTATCTGTATCTATGTGTGTGAGATAGTCCATTTACATGGTATAGCTATATCTATCATTTTAGATCAGGGTTTTATTTTCACATATAGATTTTGGAGAACTTTCTAAAAAGAGTTAGGTATAAGTGGATTTTTATACAACCTTCCATCCGTAAATAGATGTCCAATCTGAGGCGGATTATTTAGGTGCTTGATGATATGCTCCGAGCCTGTATTATTGAATTTGTAGGTCTATAGGAGCAACAACTATCCTTGGCAAAGTTTGCATATAATGACAGTTATCATACGTGCATTTAGATGGCACCTTTTGAGGCCTTGTATGGTAGGATATGCGGTTCTCTGCTTGGGTGGCTTGAAACATCTGAGATTCGACCCCACTGTACTAATTTTCTTTCAGAGTTATTGGATAGAGTTAGGGTCATTCAGGATAGGTTGAGGGCATCTCAGAGTAGATAGAAAAACTATACAAATTGTAGGCTTCGTGCCATGAGATTTGGAGTTGGTGATTGAGTATTCCTCTATGTTTTGCTCATAAAGTGTGTGATGTTGTTTGAGAGGAAGGGAAAGCTAAGACCCAAATATATTGGACCTTTAGAGATGCTTCGCATAGTTGATGAGGTGGATTATGAGTTATCCTTACCTCCAAATTTTGCTATTGTCCATCTAATTTTCCATGTTTCAATGTTACAATGATACATTCCTAATCAATCTTATGTGCATAGATGGGATACAATCCAGTTAGATGAGTGGTTTACCTTCGTGGAGGAGCCTGTACTTATTTTGGCTTGTGATGTCAGGCGGTTCCTCACTAGAGAGATTTATGTAGTTAAGGTTCAATAGAGGCACCATTTGGTAGAGAAGGCTACTTGGGAGATCGAGAGCAAGATGCAGACCTAATATCTTCACATGTTCAAGACTTCAGTTATATCCTAACCCTTGACTTTCGTGGATGAAAATCTTTTTAGTAGTGGATATTTTAGTGAAACTTAAGGTCATTTTTTGTATTTACACTTATTTTCGTCATTATAGCTTTCCTATAGTTGCTCCAGGTCATTTATGACTTTACGTGACTGATAGTTTGATTATCGGGTATTTCATCTAGTGTTTAGAGCCAATTCCCTACCTTGAAGTTTTTGCTGGTTCCATATGGCCCCCAGGAAAAAAAATTAGTCAAACAATCTTGTGAACCAATTTTGACTATTCCAACAACTCTGGAATATAGATTTTAGTCTAGGTGGACTCTTGGTTTGAGTCCTAAGTCACTCGAGCTCATTTTGACCAATTGGTTAGAAAGTTGAGAAAATAGAAATTGGGTATGCGACCCATATTTTATTGAAACGACCTTGAATGGAAATTTTCATTTTTCCATCGAGTCTATAACATTGAATTTGATGGGGTAGCATAGTCCATTTGCGTATATGTGATTTTTGATATATCCCAAGGGCTTGGCCAAGACTTGTGAAATTCCAATTCTCAGATGCAATTGGTGTATTCGCTGATAGTGATGCCAGGGGTCATAATCGTGATACCCTTGGTTGGCACCAAGTACCACAATCGCAGTGCATATGTCTCAATAGCAATTCATGTTGCCAGCCACCGTATGTGGCAATCACGAGTGTCGGGTTACGATAGCGACTCTCGAGCACTTAGAAAGGGTTTATGTACCCCATTTTTAGCCCCTTTTTCCCATTCTTCATCTATTTCCAATATAGTTAAACCCTTAATTATTGAGAAATCTTAGTGTGAGATCTTGTGGGTGATTTAGAGAGCTTGGATAACAATTATGACACAATTTTCCTTTAAATTTGAGGTAAGATTCCTTCTTATTGATGGTGATTTTCTCATTTCTTGTTCAAAATCCCTAAAACTTGGTGATCTAATTTTGGCACCAATGTATCTCAAACTTTTACCCATTTTGAGGGTAATTACTTCTTGAGCATAGGGGAATGTTGGGTTTGCTTTGGTAACGCGATTTTCGTAAATGGGAACCATTTGGGATTTTGGCTAATTTTGGACCCGAAGTACAATGGTGCAATATGGGTATCATCATTATCGTATTGATGTGTAGAATATAATTTTGATACTGGCATCTTGCAGAAGATTCTCAAAAGGGAAAGTTAGTGATTTCGCAGATTTTTTAGGTTTCTTTGGCGTCCAGGTAGGATAGGATTCACCTTCCTTATAGATTGAGCTAGTTCATGCTATGTTTATGATGTCATGTTTGATTTGGGATGGATTTTAGGTGTTGGTGATTTGATTGGAAATATGTGGGATAGTTGGATCTTGTAGGCTATTCGAAAATCATAACTTAGGCATAAATAGCTTAGTTGCTCATTCTTTAGGTAATATTTCTATCTTAGGATTGCATTGTGGCTTAGTTAACATCTAAAAGCTGATTTAGATACCTTAGCCTAGGACGCGATAGAAATTTCCTTGTAATGAATTTCGTGGATGTAGAAGTGGGCCCTTCACCCACCTTAGGCCAAGATTTGTGTTAGCTATTAAAAACCTTTTATAAATTTGTTGTATGCCCTGAAATGGGCTTATTGAGGTAATATTGTGAGACTTTGGAATTTAATAGTCATGATGGGTTGGCATGGAAAGTTGATACTTATTGATTATGATAGTGACTAGTGATTATGTTATTGATTATGCTAGTGACTAACTTATTAGTTATGCTAGCAATTATGCTATTGGTTATGGTGATGATGATATACTTACTGGTTCGAGTCTGGATATTATGATGATCTTAATAATGTATATACCCAGTTTAAGTCTGAAAGAAGGTTATGACATAGCCTATATTCATATATATTCCCGGTTTGAGTCCGGAAGATTATTGTGATTGATTATATAATTACCAATTTGAGTATAATAAATTGCTATGATTTGTTTATGATGTTGGTATTATGTTTTGTCAATGTCGATGCTCGTGATATCAGTTAGGTAAGGCCCGACTTGAGTCTTGTAAGGGAGTATGATATGTGGATAATAGTGATATTGATGCAAGTTTGGAAATAGGGAATTATTATAGTATGGCATGACGTGGATGGATTCTAGTTGTATCACGGAAGTTGGTAAATAATGGTGGTTTAGTTTATGCTTTACTTGATTGTACCTTCCAGGCTTATGGGGTCCTGCGTTGAGTTATTTAATTTTCTGCACTTATTGACATATTAGGGCCAATGTTGTAGTTATTACTGCATTATGTTATTAATTTGGTTATTTACTTATTTCTACACTGTGATATTGGAGTTGTTCAGGTCCACCTCTTTACCTTGACCTAGTCATGTTATCTTGTATTTTAGAGTAATTATATCACTATTTAGCTTAGTCGGCCGATGATCCTATGAGTACCTGTGGCTTTGGTACTCATACTGAACTTTTGTACCTTTTTGGTTTAGAACAAAGTACTAGTTTCCACCATTGATTCATCGATCGTGTTGTGTTGGATTCCGGAGATAGGGTAAGCCCCTGGAGTCAGAGTTTCTAATTTTGTTCTATCTATCTATGTCTAGTCTTTAGTTTCGAAACAAGATTGTATTGACTGTGTTTGAACTTGAGTTGTATTTATAGTATTTCTTGTACTGGCTCTACCAGGTCATGGGATGGTTATCTATTTTGTTTGCTACCTCTTGTCTATTTATATTTCTTTGATTATTTATAAGTTGCAATTGTCTATATTTTTCAACTCTTTTTGTCATTTTCCACCATGTTAATCCATTTCATTTGGCTTCAGGTTATGGTTCGTCTTACCTACTAGTGGGATAAAGTAGGTGCCCTCATGACGTATAAATCGAATTGTAACAAATTGGTATCAGAGCCTAGGTTTCACAAATATTATTGGAATAAGAGCAAGTGTCTAGTATTGTTACGGACCAATAATTCAAAGGTCGTGATGGCACTTGTTGCAGCGAGCCTTAACAAGTAATCCCATCACACAAACTGATACAAAAGAGAAATTAACATTCAAAACCCATGGCAAGGCTCTTTGAATGAAGCCGAACCATATTCAATATAAAGAATGCGGACTGAAGCATAAACCATAATGTCATAACTCCCAAACACTGCTGCCACGATGTAAGAAGAAGTAATACAACTCAAGAAAACACAATACATAGGAATAAACCGGTCTCTAAATAGCACTAAAGACATAGTCTAATAAGTAGAGATAGTAGTAGACTTTGAATGCATGAAATCCATCACTACCTCGTAAATCTCTAAATATCTCCCAATTAACCAATGTAGGGCATACCCAAAGCAGGATCTACACAAAAAGGGCACAAAAGGAGTGAGTACAGTCTACTTGTACTCAGTACATATCCTAGGCCGACTAAGCAAAGTATATAATAAAGCATACAAAATACACACTAAGGGCACATCACCTGCAATCAGAAAATATCCTACAATTGTAGCCCACACTGCTTGCACTAATAGTTCTATAATACTCACATATATTGCAACAAAATACCAAAAAGGACCATAAGTATACATCATACTGATGTTCCGACTTTTGACGGAATATTTATCATTTTTTTTTAAATTGCATGTTTTCAAGAAACCAAGGTTGCATTTAATGCTGGTTTTTAGTGTTTCAGGATAAGGAGCTAGCTGAAGGAAAAGATTCATAAAATTAGCAGAAAAAGACTTCTGACAGTCAAAATGGTAGACCGTCAGTCTTGCGATGGACGACCAGTTCAACCGTCAGTATTATACAGAACAAGGCAACCTAAAACACTCAGCAACGACCCATTTAGTGGACTGTCAGTCTTGGGACGAACCATCAACTCAACCATCAGGCCTAAACAAAACCTATGTCTGCAGATGACTCAGTGACGGCCCATATGGTGGCCCGTCAAACTGGCCTAAACAGAACTATTTTGGTCGTCAGTTCCAAGCAGAACTGGGCTCTTCAGGATCATCAGCGGCGGCCCATGTGGTGGCCCGTCAAACTTCCTACGGACCACCACTTTCTCCGTCAGACCCAAGTATAATTGGGCTTTCAAGGACCTTCATCGATGGCTAATTTGGTGAATCATCAAAATTCCGACGGACCACCACTTTACCAGTCACTTTGGACTCAGATTTTATAGTTTTGAATTTTAAATTCCTTTTTACCTGGGGAACATATAAATACCCTGTCTTAGGTTTTATTAGGTATCTTTTGTCCATCTCTTATTTTTCATTAGGTTTACTAAAAATACATTGTTACATAGTTTTTCTCTAAGATTCATTGGATATTTGTGGATCTAGATTCCTTTATCATATTTTCTATTGAATTTGAAGAACAATTGTGACTTTTGTAAGTAAACTTTGAATTAATTTATTAATAACACAATGATTTCTTTTTTTTCTTGGGAGGAAATGTGTGGCTAATCTCCCATAACTAGGGTTATGGGAGCCTTGATGTGAAAAGCTAATTTTGGGTTGTGGATCTAGCAGATTCTCATGAGTAATTCATATTGCATAAACTCTTCTTCAATTTAATGACTTTTCATGATTGTAAACATGAAAAGTGAGCCTAAGAACAACACTTGTTCAAATAGAAAAGTGCTTGTTGGGAAAAGAAAGAGTTTACATAAATCTAAAGGATTTAACTTCTGGATAGAGAGTAGATACCTTAACCGGATCAACCCATGAGAGATTATAGTTTAATTAATATTATGTTCCTTAAGTTTGAAAGAATTAAGGAATAAGCTACTCATTTAGGTTGAGAAACTAATGGGTAAACCATAGAATTCAATTACTCTTGCAATAAGAATTGTTCTTTAGGAATCAAAAATAGTTCAAAACCTTAGCTTCTTAAACATCTTGGTAACCATAACTATAGATTGACTTCTCTTATTGAATTACTATTAGCAATATAACCTACATTTGGAATACTTTCTGTGACAAACATTTGAATATAATTTATAAATCAAAATTCCTCTCTATTTTGGAACCTTCGATGAATAGTCAGTAACAACTACAATATTTATTGAACACAGTATTCCTTGTGAGATTTGAAACCCAACCCAGTTAGGTTCTATATTTGATTGTGACAACTTATATTTTTTAATGAGAGTTGTAAGTTGGTGTAACACCCCGATTTGCTGAACCGGAATGTTACACGGTGCTCATGACCCCGAGGGACCACAAGCTAACCCATGAATGATATCTGTACCTGTATACTGAAAATCATAATATAATAATGCGGAATACATGGAACTGTAAGGCCATAAGGTTCAACTAAATACAATCATGTAGGCAAAAATACCCAAAACAACTAAATCTGAACGTAAATCTGAAAGTAAATCTGGAAGCCTCTAAACTGTCTGAATAAGGAGTTGAAGGAACATGTCTCCAACTAACTCCATAAAACTGGACTGAAGAAATAAATAAATGAATCAAATCATATTGTCCTCGAATCAATAAGGATTCACTGTGTCTCTGCGACTGGAATGATGCCACTACTGCTGGGCTAAAGCACGTGTCTCGGAACCTATGGTGTAACATGAATAGAAAGCACCATAGCGCAAATGCGCCAGTACAACTGGAGTACTGAGTATACGAGGAAGGTAGACTGAACATAAAGGGTTTCATGCATGAACAACACTGACTGACTAATATGAACGTGGGAGTGCAAACACACATATATAGAAACTGGGACCGTGAATACGTGATAGCATGACCTGTAAGCTAATACATGGTTTACTGATAACTGTCATGACTGATACTGAAACTGATAACATGGACGACTATATCTGACAGTCCTGTATATACTGAAATCTGAAGAACGCCCTGAGTTCTTTTACTGAGACTGATACTGAAACTGATAACATGGATGACTGTATCTGACAGTCCTGTATATACTGAAATCTGAAGAACTATCTGATTTTTTTACTGAGACTGATACTAAAACTAATAACATGGATGACTGTATCTGACAGTCCTGTATATACTGAAATCTGAAGAACTATCTGAGTTCTTTTACTGAGACTATTACTAAAACTGTGGGAGGTAGTGTTTAACCAAAATTCCCCGTGTATGCCATTATGGCTAAGCTGGGGTCCAATCTCTGCCCCGACTGGAGGGGTGTCAATACCACACCACTGGTAAGGACAGTTGTGAGTGACCCTTATCTGGCGGGTACTCAATGAGAACGGTGGGAACCCTAAACTGACGGGTTAAGAAACCTCATCAACCCTAAGCTGACGAGTTATGATGTCTCAACCTACGCTGGCTACGTAGTTCTGGAACACAAGGATTAATACTAAGAATCACACCCTGAACTGGCGGGTGAGTTCCTATCCTTGTGTTCGCTCGGTGCTAACCTCTACTCCCATCTGGAGGGACTGGACATGAATAACTGACTGTACATGACTTGATCTTACTGAATTCTGTTGACTGGCGGAATGTTACTGATATCTGACAACTGACTAAGATCATGAGGTTTTCCTGAGTCACATGACTGACTGAAGTCTATGGAATCATAGATTGAGTTTGGATATCGTGAAACATGACATGGATCTAGGTACACAGCTATAGTTTTCGGGTACAAGTACCCCCAGGACTCGATGGAAGGAAACTGACAAACATGACTGACTTGATCATAAGAGTAGAGTCCATAATATCATACTATGCATGGTTATCAACAATGTATTGCGTGGAAAGTATTTCATATCACATGGAAGTACTTGCACAATCTTAATATCATGTTCATTGCATAATCATATTGGCAACACACACTAATAGCATGGAAGTTCATGTGGATTGCATGGTTATCATACATCTTGTTCATAAGTAGGATTTGCAAGTAAACATAGCATAATCTCATAAGAATAGTTCATGAGTATTCCAACAACATTTACAAGGCACATTATCAATCATGGAAGTCATTGGAACGTAAGGGCATATCATGAATTCTTCACTTAGTCACAATTTAGCTATATTGCATGATTTCTAGTTCATGAGGCATTTTATCAAACACCTTACATGCACATCTTAAGCATAGGTGAATTCATCAAATTATACATCATGAACAACCAAATTTACATGTTTCCAACTCATATTATATCATGAATTCACAAAAACATATAAAGATTCCATCTTGGGAATCACCCAATATCAACAACATGATCATCAACACCCAACAATATAGAAATCATACTTTATAATGAAAAAGAGGAAAAACAATCAAGCATCAACATGGGTATGATCATATCACCACAATCAACCAAGCTTTTGTATTTTAAAGATTGATTCTGGAACTCTATGAACGAATTGAATCCATAGATGAACACTACGCATACCTTAGAAGGAAGATTCTTGATGATTGACGGAGGAATTTCCTTGAAATCGAATCTTCAATCTTAATTATGCAAACCTAGTTGTTTTTATCCTTTAGTGCTCTTGGATGATGATCTTTGATATGAAAATAGGGTTGCAATAGGTTTAGAAGCTATATATTTCATAGGGTTAAGTTTAGGGACGTGTAAGGAGTATTTAAAGACTTAATTACCTTTAAAATAACTCAAGACGGAGTTTTTTTGACACCTGGAATTTACTTAGGCGGCGCCCAAGTGATCGCCTATGCTTGGGTTTGGCGGCACCTAACCAATCTCCTATGCTTGGGTTAGGCGGCGCCTAACCAATCGCCTATGCTTACTGTCTCTCATAAAAAGGGGCATAACTTTTTGCTCGGGTATTGGATTAAGGAGAAATTGTTATCGTTGGAAAGATAATTCAACTCTCTACAATTTGGTGGGTCTAAATCAGCCAAAATACCACATTATCATCATGTTATACTCGATCAAAGATGACCCTTGCAAAATCAAATGCTAAAACTTAATGGATTCAAAAACTCTTAGCTTGCATTACCTTAAGTAACTCATATGAACATGCCTAATGTATCATAAGATATCCTATCACTATGATATTCTTTGTAAGTTATGTAATCAAGTATGAATCATAGGATTAGAAACATGTGGGGTAATATAGTTGGCCATGTTAAATTTTGGAGACATTGCCGGGGAATACGGTTGTCAATTAAGTTTGTGTTTGTTAATTAACCTTTGGTTAAGTTTCTCAAAATATTACTTTTGTTTGTTGTTTTTGTTCTGTGTAGGGAAATTATTGTGTATGCCAATTATACGGAGATCGGGTGCACCATTATTACCAATGTATCCGGAACCACAGTTAATTGGGAGAATGGCAAACCCCCTAAGATGCTGAAAGACTAGACTCTCTGGCTAGTGCTCAACTAAATCAGCAGAATGACGGCCAGTAGGCACGTCATCTTAATCCTGATGATGATGATTTAGGGAATGATGAATTTTTAGATCCTGTTAACCCAAGGCATGAGAGAATGTGGCTGCACCAGTGAATCAGAATGTAAAAAGGAATCACCACTTTAGGGCAAGGCAAGAGCATCAACTAGTGCAGTTTAATCTAAACGATGACGAAGATGGAGTGGATGGAGTAGGTGAAACTGGGGATATCACTCCTCAACCTCTAGCACCTAGAGCTAAATTTAATATTATCAGCATGATGATTCAACTCCTTCGTCTTAAGGGGATGTTCAGTGGTCTTCCCGGAGATGATGCTAATATGCATTTAGTGAACTTTTTCATTATTTGCAAATCCTTTGATAATCTAGGAGTGGGAAAGAATGCTATCCGACTACACTTGTTTCCATTGTCTCTTCCTTGAGAAGCAACACTATGGCTCAATGGAATGACTCCCGATTCTATAACCAACAGAGGCAGTTGAAAGAGGCTTTCCTAGAAAGGTTCTTTCCACCTTCCAGGAGGATAGAGTTAAGGGATGAAATCAGTAACTTCTGACAGCTCCCCACTGAAGCACTTTATGAGACCTAGGAGAGGTTTAAAAAGAAGCTGATGCAATTCCCAAACCATAACATGACAGATATTGATTTGATGGAGACTCCTTATCGGGCTTTGAACTCTATTATGAAGCCAGTCATAGATAATATTGTAGGAGGGTTGTTTGTTGACCTTACTTTTCCAAAGGCTTCGAAGATTCTTGATCGAATTACTAAGCAGAGTAGAGCTTGGTGTACAAGGGATTCTATGGTAGCAAGCCCAACTATTCTTGGTAGTAAGACTGTAGAGTAATGTAAGAAGGAGGAAGAATATGACAAGGATATGGCACATTTGAAGACACAGATGGATTTGCTGACTAAGCATCTATTGTTTAGAAAAATGGAGAAGCTAAAAGTTGTTGCATCCCAGGGAAGATTTGACTTTTATTCGGAAGAAGAGGTGAACTATCTAAATAAATGAGAGGTTTCCAAGGCAATAGCCATGGAAATCAAGGTTGGAACTATTATGACAAAGCTGGTTACAAGGATAGAGATTAAGGGAATTGGAAGAGAAAAAAATGATAGTAGTGGACTATATGTACCTACTGGAAGTAGAGATAATCTTGGAATTAGCCCCAACAAGATATCCATGGAGGACATGATGGAGAAATTTTTAAAATGAGTTGAGACTACAAACTCTGGGGTGACTACTATGAAGAGTGATTTGTCTTCAATGAGTTAGCTGGTAAACTTACACTCTACTTCTATCAAATAGTAGGAGCAGTAAATGAGACTACTCTCAGCTGCATTGAATTAGAGAAATATTTAAACTTTTGCAAGTGATACAGTTTAGAACCCTCAAAATGATGGCTCCTACATGCCAATACCACACGGAGTGGTAAGGTATTATCGGTCCCGTCTGTCGGAAAAGTTTTGATTGAAGACGTGATTGAAGAGGATATTGAGCATGAAGAAAGTTATCTATTAGAGTCTAAGAAATTGGATGAGGTAATTGATAATGCACCATCCAACCATTAGCAGGGTGATGAGTTGGAGCAGAGAAAGGAAAAGGAGATTGAAGAGGTGATTACTACACTCCCAAAAACACCTCCTTCATTTCCACATCAGTTGAAACAGAAGGATAAATACACAAAGTTCGGCAAGTTCATGGCCATGCTTAAGCAGTTGACAATAAAATTTACCATTGGTGAAGGCATTGGAGAAAATTCCTGGGTATGCAAAGTTCATAAAAGATCTTGTTATGAGGAAGCAAACAGTTAGTTACGAGATAGTGGACAATCTCCATAATTGTGATGCTATTTCCACAAGGTTGTTGGTGCAGAAGAAGGCAGACCCGAGAGCATTTACTATCTCGTGCACTATTGGGTCTCTTGAGTTTGCAAAAGATCTTTGTGATTTGGGAGCTAGTATAAATTTGATGTTGCTTGCTGTGTATAAGAAGCTGGGTTTTGGGGATCCTACTCCTACAAACATGAGATTAGTTATGGTAGATAGGTCTATGATGCAGCCCATGGGGATTTTACATGATGTATTAGTTAAGGTGGCCAGTCTCATATTTCCATCTGATTTTGTCATTCTCAATTGCGAGGTAGACTTCGAGGTGCCCATAATCTTGGGTAGACCTTTCCTCGCAACTGGGGGTGTACTTATTGATCTAAAGGTAAATGAACTACTATTCAGGATGGATGATGAAGTAGTTCTATTCGATGTATGCCAATCCATGAAATATCATAAAGATATGAGTGTATTTTCTATTGTAGATATTTATTATGAGGAGGAGCAGGAAGTACTTATAGAAGAAAAAATTGTTGTGGAGACTTTAGCTGCTGTATTAATGAATTTTGATCAAGACGGTATTGAAGATTATTAGAAGACTGTGAGTTCCTTGATAGGCATAGGGTCTTATTCTTATGCACCCAAGAAGCTGGAGTTGGACTTGAAAAATCATCCTAGTCCACCAGCCAAGCCGTCTATTGTAGATCCTCCTACTTTGGAGATGAAAAAGTTTCCCGGTCATTTGAGGTATGTGTTCTTGGGCAGCGGGAATACACTACCAGTTATTATTACAGCTGACTTAGGTGAGAAATAGGTGAAATACCTCATCTCTGTTCTTAAGAGATATAAGAGGGCTATTGGTTGGACAATTGCAGATATTATTGGTATTTCTCCTGGTATATGTATACATAAAATCTAGAGGGAGGAGGATTTTGTCCCAACTATTGAGCATCAACATCGTCTAACCCACCTACGCAAGAGGTGGTGAAGAGTGAAGTTATAAAGTGGCTAGAAGCAGCAGTGGTATACCCCATCTCAGATAGTAAGTGGGTAAGTCCAGTTCAGTGCATGCCTAAGAAATAGGGCATGAAAGTGGTGGCTACAGAGAAGAAAGAGTTGATTCCACTCAGGCTTGTTACTGGATGGAGGGTGTGTATGGATTACAGAAAACTCAACTCATGGACATTGAAGGACCACTTCCCAATGCCTTTCATGGATCAAATGCTTGATCAATTGGAGGGAATAGGTTGGTATTGTTTCTTGGATGGTTATTGTGGTTACAATCAGATTTCTATAGCCTCGGAAGATCAGTAGAAAATGACATTCACCTTCCCATATGGTACTTTTGCATTTAAGTGAATTTTATTTGGATTGGGTAATGAACCCGCTACCTTTTCAACGGTGCATGATGTCTATTTTCTCAGATAAGGTTGAAGACACCTTGGAGGTGTTTATTGATGATTTTTCTATGGTAGGAGATTTGCTTGAGTTGTGTTTGGTAAATATGAGTAGGGCCTTGCAGCGGTGTGAGGAGTTTAATCTTGTTCTTAATTGGGAGAAATCCCACTTCATGGTGAAGGAGGGCATCGTTCTTGGACACAAAATTTTAGCAAAGGGGATTAAAGTTGATCGAGCTAAAGTTGAGGTTATGCAGAATCCTCCACCTCATATTTCAGTGAAGGGGGCGCGTAGTTTCCTTGGTCATGCTGGCTTCTATAGGAGGTTTATAAAGGACTTCTCAAAGATTGCAAACCCCCTTTGCAAAATTTTGGAGAAGTAAGTCAAATTTTCCTTTGATAATGATTGCTCAAAGGTATTTGAATTCCTTAAAGGAAAGTTGGTTGATGCTCCGATTATTGTCTCACCGGATTTGTCAAAACCGTTTGAGATCACATGTGATGCAACTGGTGTTGACCTTTGAGCTGTGCTGGAACAAAGAAAGACAAATTGTTTTATCCAATCTATTATGCCAGAAAAGCGGTGAATGAAGCTCAAAATAACTACACTGTCACAGAACAGGAACTTCTTGTAGTAGTCTATGCTTTTGAGAATTTTCGGGCTTATTTGCTAGGAACAAGGTAGTGGTCCATACTGACCATGTAGCCTTGAGATATTTGATGGAGAAAAAGGATGCAAAACCAAGGTTGATTAGATGGGTGCTACTACTTCAGGAATTTGACTTTGAAATCAAAGATAGAAAGTCTTGCGGAAACAAAGTTGTAGATCATTTATCCAGGATAGAAAGTGAACAAGCAGTTAGAGATGAATTTGAGATAAATGATGCATTTCCAGATGAGTAAATCTTGGCTGTTTTTATGGAGAAAATACCTTGGTATGCTGATTTTGAAAATTATGTGGTAAGCGAGGTGATACCAGAGAATCTTTCTTTTCATCAAAGGAAAAAGTTTCTCCATAATGTGACCCATTACTTTTGGGATGAGCCATATCTTTTTCGGCGATGTGCGGATCGTATTATTAGACGGTGCATCCCAGAAGTAGATATGTTAAGTATAATGGAAGCGAGTCATACTTCCCCAGTTAGTGGTCACCATGCAGGTGATCGAACTACAAGGAAAGTGCTTCAGAGTGGCTATTATTGGCCCTCTTTGTTCAAAGATGCATATGAGTTCTTGAAGAGGTGTGACCAATGTCAAAGGAAAGGGTCCATCTCAAAGCACCATGAGATGCCAATGTCTAAAATGCTGGAGGTAAAATTATTTGATGTCTGGGGCATTGATTTCATGGGGCCCTTCGTGAGCTCATTTGGGATGAAGTACATATTAGTGGCCATTGACTACGTGTCAAAATGGGTTGAGGCAGTGGATATAGAAGATAATGAAGGGAAGAGAGTTGTTGTATTCTTGAGGAAAAACATCTTCTCTCACTTTGGGGTACCACGTACCATCATCAGTGATGGAGGATCACACTTTTGCAACAAGATATTCAGAGCTGCCTTGGAAAAACAAGGAAATAAGAAGCATAAAGTGGCTACACCATACCACTCATAAACCAGTGGGCAGGTAGAAATCTCTAATCGAGAAATCAAAACTATCCTTGCTAAGACTGTAAATGCTAGCATGAAGGATTGGTCTAGGAATCTGTATGATGCCCATATCGAACGGCTTTCAAGATACCTATTGGCATGTTGCCATACCAATTGGTTAATGGCAAGGCGTGTTATTTGCCGATTGAGATAAAGTATAAAATATTATGGGCGCTGAAGCAGATTAACTTAAATTAGAATGAGGCAGTGAATATGAGACTAGGGCAGCTGAATGAGATAGATGAGTTCCATCTTGGAGCTTATGATCGGGCTGATCTATACAAGGAATGAATGAAGATGTACCACGACCACAGGATTGAAAAACGGGATTTCAAAAGATGTGACTTGGTGTTTTTGTTCAACTCCAGACTCAAACTATTTCCAAGTAAGCTTAAATCCAAATGGTCCAACCCATTTAAAGTGAGTCAAGTCTACTCATCTGGAGTAGTGAAACTTGAAAATGAAGATGGAAGTGTTTTTAAGGTAAATGGGAAGCGTGTGAAACTGTATATCAGTCCAATGGACTCGATAAGGAGTATTGATACTATCTATCTCGATGAAGTCTGAGAATCAATATAACTGAGTCATTTCATGACGATAAATCAGGCGCTAGTGGGTGGTAACCCACAGTGTGTTGTTGTAAAGCATTAGTTGAATTATTTTGTTGTTCTAGTGCATTTTTGATGTGTTTGTGAAGTGTGCAGGATTTAAAATACACCAAAAAGAAGGAGTAATACAATTGGAAAAAGGGAGGGAAATCTGATCTACTGGAACAAAAGTGACAACCGAATTAGTGGACCACCAGCTGCCTGACGGACCACCATTTCAACTGTCGCAAAGAAGCTAAAAAATTCATTCACTGGAAAAAGTTGACGGCCAAAGTGGTGGACCGTCACTAAATTGGTGGAACACCACACTGACCGTGGAAATCAAGCTGAGTTGCCTAGATTTTGGTAATGTACAATGGCCAAAGTGGTGGACCGTTATAAATTTGGTGGACCGTTACTTGGACCGTAGAAATTAAACTTAGGTGACCATGTTCTGGTAAGGTGTGACGGCTAAAATGGTGGTCCATCGCATTCCCAATGGACCATTATTGTAGCCTTCGATGTTACCCTAGCACTGGGTTACGTTGGTTTAAAAATTATTCTTTATTTATGTGACCTGTATTTGGCCCAATTGATTTTAAAGAGGTAAAAGAGAGGTTACATACATTGTACCCTTTTCAACTTCTTCAACTGACCAAATTCCTTTTGATTCAAAGTATCTAAAGGCATTTTCTCTTCCTGGGACTCTCTATCTACTCCTTTTTTCCCTATTTAAGTGACCACCTATCTTCTTTATCTTCATCTCAAACATTCTTGAAAGCAATTGTAGAGTTTTAAGTTAAGTTTGTTCTCAATATTTGCAAGCAAGTAAAAGAGTAACTTCTGCAACATCAAGGTATGAACACCTCCATGTCTTCTTTTTTTGAACGGATACAACATGATATGAATAATTGATTGGTTGATAAAAGTTCATCTTGTTTTCTTCTTTGGATTTAACTTATTTTGAGTCCAGAATCATAATATACTCTATGCGGGTGAAGTCTGAGTAACCCATATGCTCAAAAGTGTGGATTTCTGTGCATAAATGTGAAGTTGGTGTCAATTTTTTCTAAAAATCAGGATTGCATGCTAAATGTTTGACAAAATGCCTACTTGAATACTGAATCTGAAGAAGGGGGTGTGACGGTTGAAATGGTGAACTGTCAACTTTGCGACGGACCACCAAATGTATTGTTGCAAGAACCCCAGAAAAGACACCCACTAGTTAAGATGCGAGCGTTGAAGTGGTGGACCGTTAACTTTCTGACGGACCACCATATGGACCGTTGCAATTCTATGAATTTACAAGTCTTCTAGATAGGACCTAACGGCCCACCCGGTGGACCACTAGTTACCTGACGGACCACCAGTGTGGCAGTCAAGTCTGATTTTTCATTGTAGGCTATCTTTGTGCTGTGAACGAATTTCTTGCTTCTTTTTAGGCGTTATGTCTCATAAGCTTCCACCAAATAGAGGAGGAAGATCCTAAAGGGGTAGAGGAGAATCTTCACTTATGTACAACACCAGGTAATGCGAAAGGGAACTCCTACGCTCTCCCAGTCTGAGGAGGAGAGCAACAGTAGCACAATCAGTACCAGATCAAGCCCAGAAGAGGAACGGTTGTTATAAATTAACCCGATCCTGTCGAGGGTGAAACTGAAGCTTCTAACATAGGAGAACGAATGGAAGCGACAGATGTAGATACTAAACCTGAGGATGCTAACGTTATCAAGCGTAAGGATCCTCAAGTTCGAGAGGCGATTAGATGGAAAATAGAGGGAGCGCGAGAGAAATTCTATGACGGATTGACACCTATAGCAAGAGGGATAAAAAGGCCATTCGCAGAGGAACTTCATATTGTGACAACGAAGCTGCATGAATATCCTGAGTTCGAACACTATTTTAATGAGTATGAACTAGCATAGATGAGCAGGACACCAGGAGCGTATCAATCGAATTGGGAAAGAGAATTCTTTGCCAATTATATTGCTCTAGTAGAAAAGGACTGTCCAAAGGGGACGTCAGTTGCAAGATTGCCGAATAGTGAGCCCGTACCTGTTCGAGGAGTCACTATCGATATTTCAGCCTGAACAATCAATAGGATGCTGTTTGGGCCAGAGTACGAGGCTCCCCTTGCTATGCTTGATCTTGAGTATAGGTTGAGAACTGCATCCACACTGAGTCCTTAGGTGGCTTCATTATTGACTAATGATGGTAAACCTTCTTATTTGACTAATCTACGGGAGCGTATTGCAAAATATTCCATTAGCTTCAAGGCTAAGTTCTGGTGGGTTGTTGTTCGTTTAAGGATGATGCCATCAAAATGTGATGGAAACTTAGATAAACATAGAGATGTATTGGTGGCAAGCTTGGTTTCAGGACTGAAAGTTGACTTCGGCTAGATTATTGTGTAGGATATATTTATGAGGGCATATAAGACAACCAGTGCATTGCCATTCCCAAGCTTAATCACTGAGTTATGCAAACAAGTTGTTGTGCTCCTGATTCGTGGAGTTGATAATTAAATCCCGGCTACATATAGATAGGACATTGAGAAGTTGAATAATGACTCAAATTTTTAGATGCATGTCACCAAGCCTCCTTCTTACCAGACTCAATTGGCACCAGCTCCCGATGCTAAAAAATTTCCTGTAGGTATTCCTTTGCCCTCACCACTTATGTACCACCGAGTATGTGCCTCTAAGAACTTCTGCAGTGTTGGGTTCTGCGCAACCTATGGATGGAGAAGACTTTGCTTAATATAGGTTGACGCAGGATAATTTAGCAAAATCAGTAAAGCTGCAAAAGAGGCTTCAGAGACAGTTAGATCAATGGGCGTCAAAATTTAAGCCTTTGGTTGATGGAATTGCAGCTGAGGCAATCTGTCAATTCTAGAATATTCAAGCTAAGATGGAAAACATAGAGCACCGTATACGAAAAAGTCTAGATGCACTATCCCTCCCTGATTTTGCAAAGCTCGTGGCTGAATTTGAGCAGGCAAAGGCTGATATAGCATAGTTAAAGGAAAGGCAACCAGAGCATACTATTTTTGACCCAGCTTTAGTGGTTAGTAACGATGATGAATGTATTATGGATCTGATAGGAAGACCCGTAAAAGACAAAGAAAAGCAGCACATAGATGAGCGAGCTTCAAGAAAAGAAGAAGAGAGGAGAAAGACGACAGAAATAACATCGGAATAAAAGAAACAACATGATCTGAAGAGAGCTCGAATGAAATCAAGGAAGGATGAAGAAAAGATAAAGAAGAGAGAAGAATATGAAGTATCAGGAGTATCTACATGTGTTTCCCCAGCAAGGGGACAAAGTTCATCATTAGTTCAAGAGATGATTCCTCCGATCTAGGAGAGTGAGGTTTTAAGTGCCCCTACCACCATAGGGGACAAAGTTGCACTAGGTAAGGATGCAGGTGCCTCACCACACTTCAAATATGCCTCAAACTAATAAGAGGCAATACAAATATACCCATTCCTTTGTACTTTAATTTAATACTTTGAGGACAATGCATATATTTTTCTATGGGGGTGGTGTACTTGTACCATAGGGGGATTTTGTTGCCAATATTCTGAACCCCTACTATGTGCTATCTAGGAGAATCGAGATGTCTAGGATCATGTTAAGTTTGCATCTTTCTTTTCTAGGTTGGCATTTTTCTTCTTTTTAAATTTTGTTATGTTGTTGATATTGGTCCATGAAATAAAAGTGTTGTTGGTGCTAGTATCTTGTTGTAAATATGAATGATGAATGACGTTGGCATCAAACTATAACCATTTCCATTTGATTGTTTACCATAGTCTCCTAGGATATGTGAGAAAGTGTTAGTGAATCTGCAGTTGGCATTAATCTGTAAATATGCATGATATGGATGCATATCTTAAGAACAGTAGAATGAAGTTTGACTCAGTTGCCACTGTGTGTACGAGTAATTGTAGTAGTTCTTACATAGTATAGTACATAGAATTTGTCTGGTTCAATTGATGTTGTTCTATAGTTGATGGGATAAGAAGTGATGGCAGGCCACCTTGTGCTTTTAGTCCACTTAGCCAAAGTAATTAACCCCACCAAAAATAATTTTTCCATTTTTGAAACCTTCTTTGAACCTTTGTTAATTTTTTTTCATCACCAAGCATTCTAGGTAGCTCTCTTTGAACTGTTGACTCCTAGCTTTGGCCCTGGCCTAGTAATGGTCAATGTTTACCTAAACTTACGCAAAACACTTAAGTTGAGGATGGCTATTGTAGGGCTGTTAACTTCCTAAGGGAAAGTTGGGCTAGACATTGAATTTGAGCATTTGGCCCTGGTCTAGTAAAGACAATACGCACCTTAACTTATGGGATCAGCCTAAGTTGAGGGTAGCTAATGCTTCACAAAAAAAATAAAGGAAAAGGGTGTTATTGTCGTGAAACATGAATGAGCGAGAAAAGGGTAAGTGATCTAGCAAAGCATTAGCCTTGGTGAGAAGAATTTGAAGGCAAAGAGAGTTAAAGCCTACTTCTTTGTCACTTTTACCCAAAAATTTCTTCCTACCCTAGCCTGATACCGTATTTTTAGCCTAGAAAAGACCTGCTTTATCTTGGAACTCAACTATAAGGAGGGTGTTGGATGATAAAGTCAAGCTTATGGGTACATATGTTATGTTTGTTACTTCTTTGATGAGTGAAAGAGTTTTGATTTGTATCCACAAAATATACTGAGGGGTGGATCTCCTTATCTGTAAGGGCAACTGAGTTATACTTAATTTGGCTAATTTTTGTAGATTCTTGTATCCATATTATTGTAGATAAATTGATTTTGACATAATGTCGTTTATGGACTCTGACAGGTTACACCATATGTTGTGGATGACAAGTGAATGGTTGTGTGAAAAATGGTTCAATAGTAAATGTTTGTCATTATATTGTTCATATTTGCAATTTGGTGCTGAGTTGCTTGAGGACAAGCAATTATCTTAAGTTGAGGGTGTTGATGTTTTGGATTTTGACGGAACATTTTTTATTTTTTTGGGAAAATTGCATGTTTTCAAGCAAGCAAGGTTGCATTTAATGTTGTTTTTTAGTATTTCAGGGTAAGGAGCTAGCTGAAGGAACAAATTAAGAAAAGTAGCAGAAAAAGACTTCTGACGGTGAAAATATTGGACCTTCAGTCTTGCGACGGACCACTAATTCAACCGTCAGTCTTATACAGAACAAGGCAACCGAAACACTCAACTACATTCCATGTGGACCATCAGTCTTACGATGGACCACCAACTCAACCGTCAGGCCTAAACAGAACCCATGTCTTCAAATAACTCAGCGACGGCCCATATGGTGGACCGTCAAACTTTCGACAGACCACCATTTTGGCCGTTAGTTCCAAGTAGAACTGGGCTCTGTAGGACCATCAGCGATGGCCCATGTGGTGGACCGTCAAACTTCTGATGGACCACCATTTTGTCCATCAGACTCAAACAGAACTAGGCTTTCAAGGACCTTCATCGATGGCTAATTTGGTGAACCGTCAGACTTCCGACGGACCACCACTTTAGCCGTCACTTTGGACGCAGATTTTATAATTTTGAAATTTAAATTCTTTTTTTACCTAGGGAACATATAAATACCCAATATTAGGTTTTATTATGTATATTTTATCCATCTCTTATTTTTCATTAGGTTTTCCATACTAAAAATACATTGTTACATAGTTTTTCTCTAAGATTCATTGGAGATTTGTGGATCTAGATTCATTTATCATGTTTCTATTGAAGATTGAAGAACAACAATTGTGACTTTTGTAAGTAAACTTTGAATTAATTTATGAATAACACAATGGTTTCTTTTCTTTTTTTTGGGTGGAAATGTGTGGCTCACCTCCCATAACTAGGGTTATGGGAGCATTGATGTGAAAAGATGATTTTGGGATGTGGATCTAGTAGATTCCCATAAGTAATTGATATTGCATAAACTCTTCGTAAATTTAATGACTTTTCATGGTTGCAAGCTTGAAAAGTGAGCCCAAGAACAACACTTGTTCAAATAGAAAAGTTCTTGTGGAGAAAAGAAAGGGTTTACATAAATGTAAAGGCTTTAACCTTTGGATAGAGGGTAGATGCCTTAACCGGATCAACCCATGTGAGATTATAGTTGAATAAACATTATGTTCCTTAAGTTTGAAAGAATTAAGGAATAAGTTACTCATTTAGTTTGAGAAACTAATGGGTAAACCATAGAATTCAATTACTCTTGCAATAAGAATTGTTCATTGGGAATCCAAAATAGTTCACAACCTTAGTTGCTTAAACATCTTGGTAACCATAACTCTAGTTTGACTTCTCTCATTGAATTACTATTAGCAATATAACCTACAATTGATTACTTTCTGTGACAAACATTTGAATATAATTGATAAATCAAAATTCCCCTCTATTCTGGAACTTTCGATCAATAGTCTAGTAACAACCACAACACTTAGTGAACACAGTATTCCCTGTGGGATTCGACACCCAGCCCAGTTGGGTTATATATTTGACAGTGACTGGTTACACTTCGTAAATGAGAGTTGTAATTTGGACGTATCACATACCACATACAAGTAAAGAGCAGAAAGATAACATATACAAGAACATCAAGCTCAAGTAAGGAAAGATATAACAATATTGATAGGTAACAAGTCAAGGATGAAATACAATAGCATCACAAGCATGATAAAGTAAATACAACGAAAATGATGAGAATGATGATGATGATGATGATGTAATGCACGAGGTAGTCACACTACTTTCAAGATTATCGCACAACCTCTGTATGCACCTATGGAGCTAAAGCTTTTAGACATAGTACCAATGAGGGTTTCGTCAACCTATATTCAATCCATATCCAAATGTCCTTCCTTGCACATCCCACAGGGAGGGTTTTTAAAGATTTCATATTTTCTGTTAGAAAAAGTCAGTGTATCCAGTATTTCCATAGTGGTACCAATGTTTTATGAATGTACATTATATAAGGATGTAATGCTCAAAACCAACCACAATGAGTATTTCAATATCCAACCATTATACGAACCAAGTGAGCCAAAATCCACTGAATATTTCCATCCATCCACAACAACTAAAATGTTCATATGCCAATAAAGTATGAACATATTACAATATACAATTGGTACATCAATAGGCTTTTCATCAACAAGATACAATCATTTTCATGCATATCGGATATCAACATCGTATAGGACTCCATGCAATCACACATAATATATAATATCCCAAAACTACCAAATACAACACATATAGGCCCCAAATGGGCACAACATAATTACACCCTTAACATTCTTTTGTAACAACGTTAGTTGCCCAGCCCAATCTAAAAGAAGTTAAGCCATAACCTACCTCGAATGGTGAAAACCTAAACAAAAATCTTCAATCCTAAAGACTCGCTCCTTTGAATGATCCTGAAATCAACTAAAACATAGGAATATAGAATCTACGCATCAAAAGAAAGACAACGATACCCAAATTGCCTAATTTCAAGTTGGGTTCAAACAAAACTCCAAAAATGAGTTTGTAAAAAAGAAGGGCAAAATTATAATTTTACTTCAAAAATATGTTCCCATTATTTTTAGGAGTCTACAATTGAAAAACCAAGAAAAAATGAGTTAAAAATAAGGTCCAAATCGATGAAAAACCATTTTCATGATTTACTAGGGAAAAATTCTCGAAATCCACTTAAAAAATCAAGAATTGAGGTTATCTTGAAGATGAATATGAAGGAAAACTAATAATTATGGGATTAGAAACTAATCCAAGTAAAAAATCTTTGAAATCAAGGTTTAAATTTGAGAAATACAATTTTTAGGCCTTATGGGTCAAAATTCCCAAATTCCATGCTTTAATCCAAGTTTAAATAAAGAAATAAATGATAAAAATTGAAGAAAATTATTGAAATAAGTGTTATGGAGCTTTCGTAAGCTTAAAGGTGGAGAAAACTGCTCAAAATCACAAAACTCTAACCTTCAAGTATAAAAAATGGTCAAAATTGTAAAACATAGGTATTTATGTAACCCAGGCATCAAGATCGTGAACCAGATATCACAATCACGATACCTGGATGATAGGGTATCGAAATCATAGAAAGGGGTGTCGCGATCACGACACTTGACCTGCATGACCAATCACGATCGCGACACTAGCTTCACGAAGGCGGATGCACCAACTTAATGGTGCACCAGCTGGGGATTTGGTATATTCCAAGTCTCTACAATCCCCTCGAGATTCACCCAAAACCTTGTGAAAGAAAATGAACTATGTAACCTTATCAAATTTGATGCTTTAGAGTCAATTATGATATCAAATATTTGAAAAAATGTCATTTTTAGAGAGTTGACCCCTGAAACCCAAAATCATTACTTTTCGAATCGAAGGTCAAAAAGAGATTTAAAAGCCATAAAATAACACCAACCATGTTACCACCCGATAATTGACTTTCAAATCTGCTGGTGAAGTCTTTTTTGCCATCTAGTGTAAAGATCAAAAGATGTTGACTAAAGTCAATTATAAGGCTCTCGAAGCCACCAAAAATCATAGTATCGCATAAAAAACACCAAACTACATCAGGAATTGTGCCAATCATCCCCACACACCAAAAATACTACAACACAACCACAGGGAGGGTAAAATGATCAAATCACAAAGAACACATTTTTCACATAATTCATCAAAATTTGAGTTGTTACATTATCCACCACTTAAATTTTAGTTCATCCTCGAACTAAAGGCAAAAGAATTACCTGAATCAGAAAAACGTTGGGGATAAGAACTACACATATCAGACTCGGCCTTTCAAGTGGCCTCAATTATAGGTCGATGCCTCTACTGGACCTTAACTGCAAGAATAATTCTAAAGCACAACTATCTAACAACGCATTCCAAAGATAACCTCTGATATAACTGAATCGACTCCCAACGAATGACATGAGACTCATACAGAATGTAACAACGAAGCATGGAAACATAAAAAATTGGATGAATAGTTGATAAGTCTAGGTCCAAACCCAACTGATAGGCCACATCACCATCAGTCCGAAGAGTATCAAATAGGCTAATATACCTGGGGTTAAGCTTACCCCTCTTGCCAAACGTTATCACACCCTTCATGGGTGAAACTTGATGAAAAACATGATCACCAACACCAAATCTCAATGCACAAAGTCCACAGTCTGGATAACACTTCTGCCTACTCTGAGCCGTTCTAGCTCTATCCTGAATAATCTGAACTCTATCCAAAGACTCACTAAGAAAGTCCATACCTCGAGGTCTAACCTCAAATACTTAAACCAACCTACTAGAGAGTGGAAACGCCTAGCATACAAAGCCTCAAAAGGAGCCATATTAATACTAGAATGGTTGCTATTATTATATGCAAAATTTGAAAAGGATAAATGCTGCTCCAATTGACCACCAAAATCCATCACACAAGCATGGAGCATGTCCTCCAAATTTTGGATAGTCCGTTGTAACTGACCATCAGTCTGGGTTAAATTATGGTGCTAAGATCAACTTGAGTACCTAAATCATCCTAAAAAGTCTTCCAAAAGTGATATGTGAACAACAATCCTCGATCAAAGATGATAGACACTGCTACACTATGAAGATGCACAATCTCATGAATGTATATACGGGACAGCCTCTCGCATTGGAGGAGATATGGACTGGAATAAAATGAGCAGACTTGGTTAAACAATCCATGGTGACACAAGCACTATCAGAACCATAAGAAGCGTGAGGCAATCCATTCATAAATCTATAGTGATCTATTCACATTTCTACTTAAGAATGGGTTACCTATATACAAATACCCTAGGTCTAAAATGCTCGGTCTTGCCTAGTAGAAAGAAAGGCATCAAGCTATAAAATCTTCTACATCATTTCTCATACAACCCCAGTTGTAATGCTGCCTCAATTCACGATACATCTTAGTCACACTGGGATGGATGGAATACCTAAAACAATAGGCCTCCTCCAAAAAATATCTAATATAACTTTCCACTCTCGACATACAAACACGTCCCCTAATCTTCAAAACCTCACCTAAATCAATTGAGGCTTCTTTATCCTCACCACTCGACACCCTATCCCGAACCACCCTAGTAGACATCATTAAATAGATGATCTTGAATCTGCTCCATTAAGGAAGACCTAGCCTGCACAAATGCCAAAATATGTCCAGGAGTCAAAATATCAAGCCTAACCATCTGGTTTTCTAAATACAGAACTTCTAAGGCCAAAAGCCTCTTCTGGGTGTAAAGATGTACCAAACTATCAATGCTAGTAGACATTTGGCTCAAGGCATCTACAACCACTTTACCCTCTTGCATCAATACAATACCTAACCCAACACCTGAATAATCATAAAAGATGGTAAAACCCACGCCTTCCTTGGGAAAAGATATAATAGGAGATGAAGTCAATGAATCATTGATCTTTTGGAAGTTCACCTCACAAGCATCAGACCACAGAATGAAAATTTTCTTTTGAGTCAACTTGGTCAGTGGAGCTGCAATGGATGAAAAACCATCAATAAAATACCGATAATAACCTACTAAGCCAACAAAACTTTGAATCTCCATAGTCGAAGTAGGCCTAGCCAAATCATGAACCATTGCAATGTTGGATGGATCAACCATAATAGCTTTCTTAGTCACCACATAACACACGAAATATAACAGACTCCAACAAAAACTCACACTTGGAGAACATGGCATACAACTTCTCATCCCTCAATCTCTGAGGCATAATTTTTAAATTCTCCTAATGATTAGCCTCTCTCTTCAAAGAAACAAAGATATCATCTATGAATACAATAACAAAATATTTGGGACACGGTTGAAACACCAAGTATATCAACTGCATGAATATAGTTGGGGCATTGGTCAACTCAAAGACATAATCAAGACCATATCGAGTCCAAAAATCTCTTTTCAAAATATCTGAAGCTCTACTCCTCAACTGGTGATACCCAGATCTTAATCAATCTTTTAAAACACCAAGACACCCTGGGGCAATATGAGAAAGATTATACTTATTCTTAACCATTACATTGTTCAACTATCGATAATTGATACATATCTGTATAACCCATCCTTCTTCTTCATAAATAAGACAGGCGTACCTCATGGTGACACACTAGGTCAGATAAATCACTTATCTAATAATTCCTTCAATTGATCCTTCAATTCTTTCAACTTAACTGAGGCCATTCTATAAGGAGGAATAGAAATAGGCTTGGTGCCCGGATCAACATTAATGAAAAAATTAATATCATGATTTGGAGGCATACTAACTAAATTCATAGGGAATACATACATAAACTCACAGATAATACGAACAAAATTCAATGAGAGAGGTGAAACCACACTAGTATCATGAATATAAGCCAAGTATAAAAAACATACCTTCCCAACAAATCGATGTGCCTTAACATGTGATATAACCCTCTTAGGACCTGAATAAAGAGTACCCTTCAAAGCTATCCTCCATACACCCAGCAAAGCTAAAGTCACAGTGTTAGCATAACAATCTAGGATAGCATGGTAATGACCCAACTAATTCGTACCCAAGATGACATTAAAACAACCATATCTAACTTAACCAAATCTATCCAAGTCTCACACCTAAAAAAAGTCATAATACAAGATTGGCACACTCGATCCACCACTAAAGACTCCCCTATAGGGGTAGATACATGAATAGGCATGGCAAGAGGCTCGCTAATAGAATAAAAACCCAAAGTAAAATATGCAGACACATAGGAAAAATTTAATCCCAGATCAAATAACATAGATGCAAATCTTAATCAAATGGGGATAACACCTATTATCACAGCATCAAAAGCCTTTACCTCTAGTTTAGCGGGTATAGCATATCACTATCCATGACCACCAACTAGTTGAGTCACCCTAGACCACCACTATGGGATCTACTACCTCTACCTCTCAAACTCCTGGTAGAACCCCTATCTCTCAAAGATGAAATAGGAGTAGCTCTGATCAACCAGTGGGTACAGTCCTTGGCCAAATGTCCAATCTCATCAAACACAAAATAACCTCCACAACCTGACTCAATAAGAGAAGGTACCACTGATCTTGGGTATCCACCCTAAACTACTGAACCAGAGTATCCATCACCTAAAACCTACAAGGATACATAAACTAGCCTACCATGATACCTATGAGAACCTCTAAAATCTCTACCTCGAGAAGTGTGACCTCTAGACTCACCAAAATGGTGCACCTTTTTGGTGCGTCCCTACGATGCTCAAAAAGTACCCTCAATCATCTTAGCATGATCCACTATACTCTAAAGAGCACTCGAATACAACTATCTGAGACGTAGCAGACTAAAGCGAAACATCCAACCCCTTAATGAACTTCTGAATCTTCTCAAACTCAGTAGCAATGCTAGCATAAGAATATGTAGATAAGGCATGTAAGTGTGCCTCACACTCTGCGACAGTCATGGAGCCTTGATCCAAGTGATAAACTAATCTCTCATCTGATCCCTCAGACTGTAAGGCACAAATCTCTTTAAAATGGACTTGATAAACTGATCCTATGTTATCATGGGAGAATTAAGAGCTTTCTGTAAGGCATAAATCTCTCCAAAAAGGCCTTGATAAATTGATCCCATGTTATCGTATGAGAATTAAGTGCTTTGAATCTAACATGTCATCTCCACCAATCTCTAGCAACATCAATCAACTGATACTACTTATCCCATATGCCTATAAGAAAACCTAAATTGTGAAACTTCTCCCGACAATTAATTAATAACTTATAGGCATCCTCGCTCATATCACTACTGAGTCTAGGAGGGACCCAAATGAGTAAACCTCTCAAATCTTTTTTGATCCTCAAAAGACATAACTGTAGTCACAACAAGAGATGACATGGTGAATATGGCAAGATGAGATTGCACCTAAGGAGGTAATGTGAGAAAAGATAAACTCCTAATCTCGAAATACTATACTCAGACATGGACATTAAAGGAGAAGTAACACTCAGGGTCTGAGGAAACCAAGGGTAGAAGTAGGTGAAACTAGAATATCCAAACTCAAGATTGAAGGAACACTATAAGTATACTTTAGAATAAATGGAGATACAATGCTCGAAGCTGGGGAAACACTAGGCATACTCAAAGAAGCACCCTCTAAATAGGTCAACAAGTGAACTAACAACCCCTTCAAGACAGAGACAGAAGAACTCAGTGGAACTGGAGTAGGACCCATAGCTTTAACACATTCAACATAATGTTGAAGGAAAAGTACCCTTGAACTACTCTAGAAGGGGTAAATCCACATGTCCATCCACTACTTCAAATTCGTTCGTAACTCATAACTCGTATTCTAGACTAGGCTCTCTCCCCGGATGAAGGCTTAGTATCTTTAACCACATGAGATCTAGTCATCACCAATTGTTTATAAAAGAGTGAAATGTGACTTAAACCATAAAGTACGAAAGAAATTTGGACAATAAGGAAGAAAAATAAGGGAAATATCCTAAAGACATCCTATAGCCTCTCGAATATAGATACAGAAGTCTACATACCGATCTACGAGAATCTATCATACATCCCATTCTTACACCATTGAGACTAATGAACTTAACTGCTCGAATACAAATTCTTCATTATCTACAAATCCAAGGGTCATGATGGCACTTGTCGAGGTGAACCTTGATAAGTAAGCCCATCACACAAACTGATACAAAAGAGAAATTAACAAAAACCCAAGGCAAGTCTCCTAGAATAAAGTTGAACAATAATCAATATAAAGAAAGTAGAATGAAGCATAAACTGTAATGTCATAATTCCCAAAACCTGGTGTTAAAGTGTAAGAACTACTAATATGACCCAAGAAAACACAATACATAGGAATAACCTTGCCTCCATGTAAAAAAAAGACAATGATAAGAAGAGGTAGTAGTAGAATTCAAATGTATGCTATCTATCGCTCCCTCCTAAAGCTCTAAATATAGCCCGAGTCAACCTACATAGGGCGTACTCAAACTAGGATTTGCATGAAAAGGGGATAGTAGGAGTGAGTATGGTCCACTTGTACTTAGTAAGTATCATAGACTGACTAAGAAAAGTAGATAATAAAGCATACAAAATAAACACTAAGTGCACGCCATCTATAATAAAAAAATATTCTATAACGGTATCCCATACCATTGCACTAACAATTTTATAATACACACATATATTATAACCAACACCAGAAAGGACAACAAATATACATCTTACCACATACAAGTAAATTACAGAAGGAAAACATACACACGAATATCAAGTACAAGTAAGGGAAAATATATCAATATGGATAGGTAACAAGTCAAGGCAAAAATATAATCACATCACAAACATAATAGAGTAATACAATAAAAATAATGAGAATGTTGTTGTTATTGTTGTTGATGATGATTTAATGCATGAGATTTTCACACAACCTTCGAGACTATTGCACAACCTCCCTATACACCTACAAATCTAAAGATTTTGACGTAGGATTGATAGAGCGTTTGTCAACCCATATAAAATCCATATCCATATATCCTCCCGGCACATGTCTCAAGGAGGTTTTTTAAAGATGACACCTTTTCTGTCACATAAAGCAAGTGTTTCTTAATGTTTTTAATATTTCCACAATTTCATGAATGTACTTGATATGCTGATGTAATGCTCACAACTAACCACAATGAGTATTTCCATATCCAACTAATATACCAACCAAGTGAGCCAAATATCCACTCAATATTTTCAATCATCCACGAAAACCAACATAATTCATATGCCAATATAGTATAAACATATTACAATACACAGTTGGTACCACAATAGGCTTTTCATTAAAAAGATCCAACTATTTTTATGCATATAGGCTATCAACATGACATAGAACCCGACATGGTCACATATAATACATCATGTCGAAAACTACCAAATACATCACATATAGGCCCCCAGACGGTCACAACACAATGAGATAGCCATTTTGCATGATTAGTTCCCACACTTTGACATGGTTTTGTATCAACATTAACTACCCAACCCAGTCTAAAAGAAGTTAAGCCATAACCTACCTAGAATGCCAAAAACCTAAACAAAAGCCTTTAATCCCAAATCCTCACTACTCATGAATGGTATCGTCATCAACTAAAATATGGAAATATAGAATCTACACATCTAATAAATCTAATGATACACATATTGTCTAATTTTAAGTTGGGGTCAAAATGGACCTCCTATTTGGTTTTGGATAAAGAAGGGTAAAACATATTTTTTACTTTAAAAATATGTTCCCCTTAATTTTAGGAGTCTACAACAGAAAACCCAAGTGAATATGAGTTAAAAATAAGGTACAAATCAAAGGAAAATTAGTTTAAATCTTTACCAGGTAAAAATCCCCAAAATCCACTTAAAAATCGAGAATGAAAGATGTTTTGAAGATGAAATTAAAGGAAAAATGATAATTATGGGATTAGAAACTCATCCAAGTTTAAAAAGTTAAAAACCAAGGTTTAAATTGGACTGATACAATTCTTAGGACTTAGGGGCCAAAATCCCCAAATTCCATGTTTTAATCAAAGTTTAAAACAGGAAATAAATGATTAAGATTGAAGGAAATAATGTAAATAAGTTTTATGGATCCTACCCAAGATTAGAGGTAGAGAAAGTCTCAAAATATCATGAAACTCTAAGCTTTAATTCTCGAAAAATCTTAAAAAGATAAAACATAGGTATTTATATAACCTAGGCCTTGCGATCATGTCTGACTGATAGGGGTATTACAATTGTAGAAAGGGTGTCACAATCGTGATACTTGACCTACATGACCAATCATGATGGTAATACTAGCTTTGCAATTATGGGTGCACCAATTAAGTGGTGCAACACGTAGGGACTTGGTGCATTCCAAGTCTCTATGAGCCCTTCGAGATTAATATGGAACCCTGTGAATGCAAATAAACTGTAAAACCTTATCAAATTTGGTAATCTAGAGTCAATGGTGATATTAGATTATTAAAAAAATGTTATTTTCACAGAGTTGACTCCCGAAATCTAAAATTACAACTTTCTGAACTGAGGGTCGAAATGAAATTTAAAAGCCATAAAACCACACCAACCATGTTACCGCTATAAAATTGACATTCTGGATCTACTGGCATAACCATTTTTTCCATCCGACATATAGAACACAAGATGTTGACTGAAGTCAACTATAAGGCTCTCAAAGCCACCAATAACTATAATATGGGATAAAACACACAAAAATGCATCAGGAACCATGCTAATCATCACCACACCCCCAAATTACTACATCACAACAACGGGGAGAGGTAAAATAGTCAAATTACATAGAATAAACTTTTTACATAATTCATCAAATTTTGAGTCATTACAATTAGTCCTACAAATTGGAATGATGACATCCATTTCCTAACTTTGGGATGCTATAGGACATTCCTAGGAGTTTTTAGCTTATTTTACTCATTTCATACTAAGTGTAAGAGTTGGTTTATAGAAAATTATTTTGACTTCACTCTTTTAAAAATGGCTAGGACAGGTACTATCGCTACACGAGATGAGAGTCCAAAGACCGAGCCTATGGATCCTATCACTATTAATGGATAAAACAGATATCGTGAACAACCTCTAAATGTGTTCACAGCAAAGGCCCAATTAGGGGCCATCACCAGGCCCTATTCCCAGTCTTAAGCCAGAGGTTATTTTACCTCAACTAGTTGTGGGCTTGGTACTAGCCCAGACCCCTCCAGGATTTATTTCTTATTTTATGATTAAAGATAATTTGGTTTAGCTTTAGGGGTTGGTTGGCGGTGCACCATCTGATGATGCACTAATGTTTCCCAAAACTAAACTACAAAAAAGTAGGCTACAGTCGATGTCAAATATAGTAACCCAACTAGGTTGGGTTCGATCCCATTGGGAAGATGAATAGTTTCTTAACTTGATGTACTTTATGAGTAGTGAAGAAAAGTAAATAGGGGAATTTGAAGTAATTAGCAAGTAGCAACCTAACTTGAATGCTTTGAATTGTAGACTATAGAACACAAACACTAGGACTGTGTTCCACTTGGCTTCTTAACTTTGTAAGTTTCTCGTGTTCAACCCACTTATTCTGTTGCTTTGCATAGAAAATCGACAAGCTATGTATTATCAAAGGTCTTGTGAACATATTTCTAAATCTCACTCTTTATCGTGCAAGTCTTAGGGTGTCTCCTTATTGCTCCTTGTCTATGACTTCAGTTCAGCTCTTACCTTTTGAGTCTCAAGTTGATTAGATTATATAATGGAAGAATAATGATGGAAGTGAATCTTAAATTATTGTCTTAATATTCTTTCCAAATCACATAGTCCCTTGTGAGAAATTTTTTAAATATGAGCTAGACCCAAGCTTCTGCAGTAGCTCTAAGGTTAGTTATGGTAAAGAAGATTTAAGAAACATGCAATTTACTATATAATATATGAATCTCAAATTTCCCTAATGTAGTTAATCCACTAATCCACTAGGGTTCCCATAACCCTAGACAGGGAAGTTAACCTCTCATGGTTCCAGAACAATCCACGGATATCAATAAAGAAAGCATATAATTATTTCAACAATAATGAGAAGAATAATATCCAAAATTTGCTATTGAATAGTAACCCAAAAGATCTCAAGAACAAATTATCAATGGAGAAAATAATGTAAAAGTATGTAAAATAATATCAAAGTATGGAAAAGTGTGGCACCAAATAAAGGAGAAACCCTAAGGTATTTATAGTATCTCAAAAATATTTAGAAATCCTAATTAAAATGAAAAAGGTAAAGTTATGTTGGTTCATTGTACGACTCATCCTTCAACTCATGTTCTCATCATATGAGTCGTACCATGCCTTCTAGTATCCATTCTAGTGTCTGATCTCCCACAACTTCTACTTTATGGTCTTTATATGAATTCCTCTCACAAGTCATACCTTGTTCATATGACTCGTTTCCCTCTTACATATTCACCTAGGGCTTCTTTCTTTCTAAGCTGGACACTAATCTTCTTACGGTTTGATCGTACGAGTCATACTCAGACTTTTGACTCTTATGCTTTTGACACTTCAACTTTGGATTGTAGCTTTGGTCACTATTATGCTTACGACTCCTACTCAAGACCCGTACCTTCATATATGACTAAGTCGTATCTTCTCTTTACTTAGTATTTTGTTTGGATCATTCATTTTGTTGTGCTTATGGGTCATCCTACGAGTCATATGATGTGTTGAATACTCATGAGGTGACTATTATCTTGTTCAACCTTTGTATTTTTAGGTCTTTTTCTTCTATTTTCATCTCAACACTATTGTTGACCTATTTTAACTACAATAAACAGAAAAGTGCATCATATCTACAAAAACAACCTAAGTACATGTATAATTTCCTGGTTTTAAGCATCGAAAGTGTCATGTTTCCACGACACATCAACACCCTAAATATAGACTTTTGATTGTCCTAAGGAAAAAATAATTAATCTCTATAACTCAACACGATGCTTAAATAGGAGAATCATAAGCTACCTATAGCTGTAATTATGAATTCAATTTTCTCATACATTATTTCCCTCTCCTGGTCTCACTTTTCAAAAATCAAATTATGTATAATGATTTTAGAACACAAAGAAACACAAGGGAATCTGATGATGACATTACATTAGTTACAGACAATCGAGCATCAACACAAGCCACATTAACCAAACAGACTATCAACCTAACATTACAACCCACGTGCGCTCATAGTCAAAGAAATCCTATTCACTCAGCTAAGATTAATCAATTTATTCAGGAATATAACAAAAAACACTCTCGCTCACATAGTAGTGTCACCGGCGTATACAAAATACCATAGGCTTGCCCATATGCTCTCTTTCTAAGTTTTTAGATAGAAAAAGTAGGATTACTAAAGGACTTTATTTGGATTATAATGTAGGTTAGGGGATGGTATGGTATCCTTTTAGGATTTATTTAGTGACTATGCCTCCTTTACACTAGGCTTTATTTGGGGTCCACTTATTTTTAACTTATTCTTCAACTTTATTTCTGCCCTTATGTATCCCTTTTTTATTTTAAAGCATAGGATTGAGTTAGGTACTATTTTTCTCACTTAATTTTTTGATTTTCTTTCTCTTTTACTTCAATTTAGTTCTTTTTCTTTTGCTTCCTTCTTATTCTAACCACACCTGTCCTTTTTTATTTTTCTTTCTACACTTCTTTCTTCAAACTCATTTTTTCGATGCACCCATATAATAGCCACCATCAACTTCCATGATTTACCTGAGTTGAGGTGTAAAGTTTCCAAGGAGGAAAGAGGCAAAACTAGGTTCATTATAAGGTATGAGAAGGTGAAATCGGTGTATTAAATAAGAAAATGGTCAGTTAAGGCTCAAATATTTGGATCAAAGGGATTCATACTTATTTTGTTGGACATTTAGGATAAAGTGGAATTACAATAAAAAGAGTCTATCATAATCTCCTACTTGGCTATCCTAAACCTAGGTAAAAGCAACCGAGTAAGTTTTAGATTCTGACACATCGGGAACTCAGTAATACCTCACACATACTCTCTCAAGGTTGCATTGCTAAGTACTACTTATTCAGTTATGTAACTAGTTTCCCTAATTGTTCTTTCCCTAATCCTAATGCCATTAATAGACTCCCAATGATTTCATACATACACATATCACACAGTTAATAAAAATTTAGGAGGGATGTCAACTTTACAATACAATTCAATTAAACAATAACAATAATTTGAAATACACAATTCATGTTTTCATAATCATAAATCAATTCAAAATCAAAATCACAATTCATTACAACTCAATTTCAAAATCACTTAAAAATGATTAAAAATAGTTTTCTGCTATAGGTTCTAATTTTCTCCCTATTTTAGCACTCTAGCACCAAACTTGCAAGTCATAACAGACTTTCAACTACTTTACTTTTCAACTACTCCCAGATATTTGGAATCAGATATACATTCCACCCTATATAGAAATCCTCGCACTATCCCAGTGCATAAAAATGTAAAGTAAGAATGAGAGGTTATACCTTGGCGCTCAAGGGTCCGTCTGAACAACATCAGCAAGTGGGCCCTCATACTGGGTCCCACTATCATCAATAATTATCCCATCACCTATGAGGATTGAATCAGCCACAGTAGCACTGGGGGGCTCTGTAGCACTGTCTCTCATAGCATCATTAACTGGTAGTCTAGAAACACCGGCTCCAGTCAACATATCATGAACTCTCGTCTCCTGATCCTACTTATCCTGTATGCTATTGACCTTAACCTTCTTCTCAGCTTCCTTCTCCTTATACCTTTTATTTTCTCACTCTCTTTTCTCCTTGGGATTTCTCAACTACTAGTTCCAGAATAACCCAAATATTAGGAACAAGGATCGTGGTCATAATTGTCTCAATCACGAGCTATTGGATCATCAATATATCATACAACTCATGCACTATTCTCTTTATCTTGGCCACTTCGTACTTGATCTCTGTAATTTTTGGGGTTTGGCCTTTATCTAGCTATCGGGTAATCCTTAACTTAAATGCATCTAACCTCCCTTGGACCCGTCTGTCCTGGTTCTCCAACTAAGCTTCTATCTAGGGCTTCATGCCCCCTTCCATGTTGTGGAACTTGGCTTCTAGTATAGACAATCTCATCATGGCCTCAACCACATTACCTGTGAAATCAAAAAGAAACTAAGAGGTATACCTCTCGGGCACGGTAGTACAGACTGTACTAGAGGAGAAACACTAAAAGTCCGCATTGTATTTGTCTATGTAGTCTTTATTTATCCATCCGCATCTATAGCCTCAGCAGTCTTCCAGAATATGTCAAATAGCATATTCATCACTCTCTTAACCTATCTAGACATCGCATTGCTACATCTCGAATCAGCCCAAGGTCAGTAGTGTTGGTAGCCTCAATCATCTCATACAACCATGTGATTTCCTATATTCCTACATCTAAACAAAGATGCTTAATCATACATAGGTATGCCATCAATGACTTCTCACCCCCAACAACTTGGTCTCTTAACTTCCAAGATAGAAATTCTCCCACCTTAAAATCATATCTGGCTATGAAGCCAAATATCAGAACAACCCAAACTAGGCTCAACATATTATCTCTTATGGTGGGGAACAGCTTGTGTCGAGCCAATGTCCAACATGCCTTGGCCTCAAACATAAGGGTATTCTTTTTAATTTTATGGGAGACCACTCTAGGGACTCCTACAACCTACACTACACTCATAAAGCTCGATGCTATTCTCTCAACAATCGACCTAAAGAAACCAATTATCTCTTCCAAACCTAGCTTTTTCGAGTAATTTTTTTCATTTTCTCCAGATGATAGACCATCTCTTTTTTGTTGAAAGAAGGCTGATACTTTATTACATACAAGAATTTGCTAATAGTTTGGGGTAAAATATCTACTCGCACACTCTGAATCATTAGTAAAGTAACAGGATCTCCACCTTTGCAAAACTGACCCTATGGATATTGCCTCTTCAACTTGCCCTTGTACGCTGCATAGAATTTTCTAATTAGCACTTCACTATACTTTCCAGGCGCTCTCATTATCTATTAGAATCTGTACAATCTAAAGTGATGCACAAAAATAGGCAACTTAGCCATTCCAATGGTGTTTAACCTTTTCTCCATATATATATTTCTTTTTATTCTGCCAGTCATGAGTCTCTTCAATGCATCCTTTAACATCTCCTGAATATGGGCATCAGTGCAGTGTTAACTATCAGAAGAGGGTCTTGTCTATCGATTGGTGTAGCATTGACCTCTTCTATACCATTAACATTTTCAAACTTGCTTCTTCAGAACTAGATTTATCATCATCTTTAATATCTGGAGGTGGAGGTAAATATGAAGGGTATGTACTTGGGTTCTTTATCCTTATCACTCCTGGAGGTGAGACCTCAAGAGTTTCTACCTATTTTTATTTTGTGAAGTTTTGTTCCTTGCACTTCGATGGGTGTTTGTATAGATCACCACTACTACTAGACATCTTAGTAGCTTTGAAATTGGAAGATTAATCCTTCTTGTTTCCTTTCTTGGCCCTTGTTTTGAAGAGTATGCATTCTTTGGAGGTACTGTACCTAAGAGTACACATTCATTTGTAAGTAAATGAATAAAGTAAAGAAAAAGAAGAAAATAAGTTGCTAGTGTACATCTACTGTTCAGGGTACGAGTAGAGGGTAACATTTATATGGACTAGGTACGACTCGTATGTCTGAGTCATATGTGGTTTAGTGTATACCTGGGTGTTTACTATCTTGCTTATGAGTCCTTCTAACAATTAAAAAGCTAAAGTACGTCTCATTAATAACACTCGTAAGTTGGTTAGAAATAAAAGTGTACAATATGAGATCTACACATGTCAGTTTGACTTAATTGTATGAGTCGTATGGTTTGGGTACGACTTATTTAGGCCAGTCATATCAATACCAAATCTTAAACTTATTTTAAATATTATGTTTTCAGTGGGTACGAGACATTTCATGACTTGTTACTTATGGGTATAAGTCATAATATGTTTCATATCCACTGCATCATAAAGGTTCAACCTTAGAGTTGACTGCAAATCAATTTTCCAAAAATACCCATCTACTTTATGTAGCAATATTACATAATTTAATCAAAGCAACACATAATTTCAACACCCAACATAAGTTTAACCTCTAATTTCCATTTTCAGCTAAAATCTAAAAACCAGGGCACCCAAAATGCAATATATACGTAAAATCAACTCAAACCAAGTTCAAGATATCTCACATTGCTAACTCTAACTTGAAATGTAATGGGATTAAGTTTGAAAACTTACTTAAATGAGTGCAAGTATAGGTTTCACAATTTTTAATCCTTTTTAGCCCAAATTCATGCTTAGATCGATGCGAGTTAATAATTAGAGCAAGTTGGTAAGTGATTCGAGTTGTTTTCATTGAATTTGTGCATTGGTACCTTGAAAATCAGCAACAATAGTGGCGGGTGAGTGTTTCGGATATCAGGTACTCGATGGGTGACCTTTTTTTTCCTTTTTAAACTAAGTGATGCGTCAGGTTAACCCACGACCCCGACCTGGTAAGCTTGGGTATGAGTCATGTGTACGACTCATACCCTAGCTTACGGGTCATTTCTTTAACTCGTATAGGCCTTGAACCTTACCTGGATTCTTAAGTGGATACAACTTAATGTAAAGAGTTGTACCTTGAGGGTATGACTCATTCTAAGAATTGTATCCATTCAAAAAACCTTTACCTAATTCTGAATTTTCTTCTAGGTCCTTACGACTCCTACTCACGAGTTGATACCAACTAGATACGACTCATAAAGAGTCCGTATGACCTAACTTCTTAAAATTTTATGGATATGTTTTGTAATCTTTAGTCTTGCACACTGAATAAACACATTACCCTATAATTAAATAAGTACAAAAACATGAGTTACCCCCCCCACAACTCTTGATTTAACGTCGCAGCACGATGTGGCTAAGTTGGGTACTCAGATTTCACCAACTAGTCCATGGGTTGAATCTCATGGAGCGCTTGATTTAATATCGCGACACCACTTAATGACCTTGGTTACTTGGACTTCACCAAGGTCCATTTCAAAAGTTGCCTTTATTTCCTTGGTGTTACCCATATAGTGGTTGACTCGTTGCCCATTAACCTTGAATGGGGATTTGCCATCCCTCCTTAATTCCAAAGCACCATATGAGAGATCTCTTACCACAGTAAAGGGACCATACCATCTAGGCTTCAACTTACCTGGAAACAAATGATGCCTTGAGTTGTAGAGCAATACTTGGTTACCTTTTTTGAAGATTCTTTTCTCAATTTTGCAATCAAGATATAGCTTCATTTTTTCTTTGTAAAGTGCAGAACTTTCACACTCCCAGAGTAAAAATTCATCCAACTTATACATCTAATTCAACCTTGCTTTAGCAACATTCAGCCACTCAAAGTTCAATTTTTTCAACACCTAAAGTGCTTTATGTTAAAGCTCAATAAGCAAGTGACATGACTTGCCCTCAAGCATGCTTCAGTAAACTTAAATTTCACCTCTTTCTCAAGAAGCCTACAAAGAGGATTGGCTATCTTGGAGAAATCCTTGATGAAATGCCTATAAAATCGAGAATGTCCCAAAAAGGTACTAACACCCCTCACAGAATTTGGTGGTGGTAATTTTTTGGTCACTTTAATCTTTGGTCTATGTACCTCAATACCCCATTTTTAAATTTTTTGTCCAAGTACTATACCTTCATTAACCATAAAATAGCATTTTTTTCAATTAAGAACCAAGTTTCATTCTATACACCTTTTTAAAGCATTGGCTAATAAAGAAGGCAATCATCAAGAGAATCACCTATGACTGAAAATTCATCCATAAATACATCAATGGTGTCTTCTACCATGTCACAGAAGATTGACATCATAAATCTCTAAAACCTGGATAGAGCATTACATAACCCAAATGTCATGCATCTGAATGTGAAGGTCCATACAAAAAAGTAAAGGTGTTTTCTCTTGGTCCTCAGGAATAATAGTGATTTGGTTGTAACCTGAGTACCCATCTAAAAAATAGTACCATTCTCTGCCCACAAGTCTATCCAATATCTGGTGTATAAAGGCCATGGGAAAGTGATCCTTTTGAATCCATGCATTCAATTTCCTATAGTCTATGCATACTATCCATCTAGTGACAAGCCGCATTGGCACTAGCTCATTCTTCTCATTAGGCACAACAGTAATACCGCTTTTCTTTGAAACACATTGCACTAAACTGACCCACTTTCTATCATCAATGGGATACACCACACTTATATCCAACCACTTAATTATTTGTTTCTTTAACACCTCTTGCATTGGAGGATTAAGTTGACGTTGATGCTCTATACTTGAATATATTCTGGTTAAATTTTAATTTTATGAGTAAAAATTTAAAAGGAAATACCCATAATGTCTGCAATGGACCAACCAATAGGACTCTTGAATCTCTATAACACTGATAATAAATCTTACCCTTCTATCTACATCAAATAAGCTATAGTAATAACCGACAAAGTATTGTCGGCCCCCAAAAATGCATAGCACAGATGAGAAGGGAGGTCATTCATCTCTAAGATGGGTGGATCCATAATAGATGGGCAAGCAGGTGAAGAGGTTCTATTCTTCAAATCAAAATCAAGCATCTTTGGTTCATAAGAACCACTCCCTGTATAGTACAAATACCATCTCATCATAGTCTTTAATACCATCGTTGTCAAAGTTCATTATGATGGCTGCCAAAGCTTTAATACCCAGCCTCTCTTTAATAGGAATATTATCTGAAGCATCATCCCAAACATTCACCGAATAACCATCATAGAATGAATCCATCTCCTTATCATACACATCAATCACGAATATCACTCTTAAATCGTCTCACTGCTTCATAGATTTGCATACATTGAATGTCACCTGTTCATCATTGAGTCTCAACATCAGATGTCCTTTCTCCAAATCAATCAACGTACTACCTTTAGCCAAGAACTGTTTTATTAAAATAATAAGGACTTGAAAGTCCACTTTACAGTCCAAGATCACAAAATCATCAGGAAAGATGAAAGAAACCACCTTCACCAGTACGTCATATAGAATACCAACTGGTTTTTTCACTGTCCTATCAGCCATTACTAATCTTATAGAAGTTGGTTTGGGATCTCCTAACCCTAAATACCCCTAAATAACATAATGCTCGAGTGAAGTTGAAAGATCCAATAGTTCAAGGTATGGTGAAAGCGCTAGGATCCTCCTTCTTTTCTACCAATGATATTGTAACTACAACACTACAGTGATGAATATTGTTGTCTGGCTCATACCTATCTGGCCACTTCTTGGTAATTAAATCCTTCATAAATCTTGCATATTCTGGCATTTACTCCAATTCTTCTACAAGTGGTATGCTGACTTGTAATACCGCGTACCTTTTCCTAGATTGAAATCATATTAAGAATGTTAGAAGATTTCTTTGAAAGATGAATCCACTTTTTTACATATGGTATTTTTATTATTTTCAATTTTTGTCATGTGAGAAATCGAATATGCTTTCCATCGATACCCATTTCATCAAAATCCGGTATCGGACGAGGAAGTTATGGCCGTTTTACAGAGAGCGGTCTGAATCGCCCAGGTGCAACAGAGCAGGATGACGGATCGTTGACCCAGTGACAGACCGTCGCATCGAGGTAGTGAGTCCACTGTCTGTCTAAGTGTGATGGAGAGGTCCGACGGACCATCGAGCTTGTGATGGACCATCGCATCCCACCGTCACACCAAGGCAGTAAGCTCCAGTTCTGGTCCCAGTGCAACGGTCAGTCCGATGGACCGTCGACCCAGCGAAGGACTGTCGCACCCTCCGTTGCATGTCCCGTTCAGTTATTTTAAATCATTTTTAACAGGGGATTTTTGGTCTTTTACCACTAGTTTTGACCCCTATTAATATTAGACAAAGGCTTATTTCTTCATTATTAAACTACATAATTAAATTTTGGATTTTTTTCTCTCTAAGATTAATCCCAAGAACAAAATCCAAATTTTCTCCAAAAACTAAAAGATTCAAATTCTTCAAGTTTAAGAACTTCAAGAAACTAATTACCAGGTATGCCTAGTGTTCATTCATGGACTCCTTTCGTCTATGAAGCCCAAGAATCTCTTTTCTAAGTTCAAGTTTATGGATTTTCTTTATGAATTTCATTTTAGGTTGTTGTTGTTCATGTTTATAATGACTAATTGAATTCTAATCCATGTTTGGTGATAAATTTCATGTAGAATTGACTAGTATAGGTGTAGGTTCAGGTAAACCTATGATTAAAACACTTGGATGATGAAATTAGACATGAATCATGATGTTTGTTTGTTGTATAATGTTATCTACAGATACTATGCCTACCATGTGTTTGATTAAATGCCTATGTAGAGTAAAAGTTCCCAACTAGTATGATATTATGAAATCCCCATTTATGTACAAGTTTATGCATATCACATGTTTGACGAAATACTTCAATAAATGAATTATGGATTATGATGTTAGTCATGTGTTCAAGTAAGTCATGCTTTGTCAGTTTTCTTCTATCGCGTCCTGGGGGTACTTATACCCAAAATTTTAGTTGTGTGCCTAGAGCCAATGTCATGTTTTCAAGGTACTCTCAGTCAAGCCATGCTCAGTAGAATTCATTCAAACTCATGACTCAGGAAAACTCAATAGTCTCAGTAATATTCCTTCAGTCAATGGAACTCAGTAAACTCAATCCAGTCAGTTCAGTTAGCCAAGTTTAATGTCCATTCAGATGGGAGTAGAAATTAGCACCGAGCGAACCCAAGGATGGGAACTCACCTGCTAATAGAGGGTATGATTCTTAGGAGAAATCCTTGTGTTCCAAAAATACGTAGCCAGCATAGGTTGAGACATCATACCTGCTAGTTAAGGGTTGATGAGGTGGATTAACCTTCTAGTTGAGGGTTCCCTCCATTCTCATTGGAGTAACCTACTAGTTGAGGGTCACTCACATTTTTTCCTTACCAGTGGCGCGGTATTGACACCCTTCTAATCAGAGTACAGATTGGACCCGAGTTCATATATAATGCATCATATGGGGCATGTCAATTAGATAACTACTTCCTAAAGTTTTAGTATCAGTCTTAGTTAAAGAACTCACATAGTTCTTCAGACTTCAGGACTGTCAGATACAGTCAACTTAGCTTAGTATGGAACACAGATAGTTTCATCAAAATCAGGTTTGTTAGATACAGTCACTCATGTTATCAGTAGTTAGATTCAATAATCATGTTAACACTATATCAGTGTCAGTTATTATATCTCATACATGTATTCTTAGGTTCATGATAGTCAGTCTGTTAATACTATTGTTCATGCATTTAGCCTACCTCACATATATACCAGTACATTTAATTATACTAACGCATTTACGTTGTGGTTTTTTATACCATAGGTCTAGAGACACGAGCTCCAAAGTATCAGTAGCATTTTAGTCTCAGCAGTCAGAGTTAGAAGTGAGTCCTCATCTTTCGAGGACATGATCATTACTTTGTTATTTCATTAATTAATTTATTAGTTGGGGACATGTCCCATCAACTCCTTATTCAGACAGTTCAGTCAGTTAGAGGCTTTTCAGACTATCATGTTCAGTTAGTTTATTTCATTTTTTATAGGTATTTCATACCCCATTTAGATTTTATACCTTTTATCAGATATTATGTTACAGCTTGAAACTTATGGACTTTCAGTTTATGTTTCCGCATTATACAGTATACTATGCAGTATTCAGGTATATATATCAGTCATGGGTTAGCTTGTGGTCCTCCGGGGTTATGAGCATCGTGTAGTATTTTGGGTAGCAGATTTGGGGTGTTAGAAACTTGGTATCAGAGCTTAAGGTTCAATAGAGTCCTAGGAAGTCTGAAAGCTGCATCTAGTAGAGTCTTATGTATGGGTGTGCTGCACGCCACATTTATGTGCATGAGGCTATAAGATGTTTTAGGAATAGTTTCCCTTCTTTCAGTATTTATATCATGCCAGTGAGCATAATCTCAAGTAAATCTCTCAGTATAATCTATTTCTCCCTTTCTTCTATAGAACATGCCTCCTAAAAGAAGAAACGAGAATCAGTCAGCCCCTCAGCACGAAGAACCTTTGGACGAACATGTTTCTTATGCAGAGTTCAGAGATGCATTCACTACTCTTATTCAGTCAGTTGCTGCTCAGAATGAACGACCAACTATGGTTTCGGCCAACTCAGTGGCCAATTTAGCTACAGCTAGAATTCAGGACTTCACCCAAATTAATCGTCTATCCTTTCTCGGGTCTAAGGCAGATGAGGACCCTCAGGAATACCTAGATCAAGTGCAAAAAGTTATAGAAATCATGGGGGTGTCAACTATTTAGAGTGCCGATCTAGATGCACATCAGTTGCAGGATATTTCTCATACTTTGTTCAAGCAGTGGAAGTTAGAGAGGGTAGTTGATGCAGGGTCAGTTGAGTGGAAGGAGTTTTCTTATGCTTTTCTTGATATATTCTTTCCCATAGAGCTTAGAGAATCTAAGTTGTTAGAATTCATCAATCACAGGAAGGGAAACATGACGGTGAATGAGTATTCTCTTAAGTTTACTCAATTAGCCAGATATGCCCCTCATGTGGTTACTGATAGCAGGGCCAAGATGGGTAAGTTTATTTCAGGGGTGAATGATAGCGTAGTTAATGAGTGCAGATCTGCCATGCTGAATAGTGACATGACTTTAGCTAGGCTTATGACTCATGCTCAGCAGATAGAGGAGAAAAAGATTAAAAAGAGGGAGAAGCAAAATAAAAGAGCAAGGATAGGTAGTTTCAACTTTTCTCAACCCAAGTCAGAAGGAGAAAACCATTCTCAGTTTCTTCCTAAGTCATCAGTTCCAGCTCCTTTTTCAGTCAATACTCTAGTTCCTAAGTTCAGAGAGGGTAACAAAGATAGAGCGCCAGGCTCTAAGTCTTATGGCAGTGTTAGAAGTGCCCGCACCTATCCTCTTTCCCAGACTTGTAGAAAGCACCACCAGGGTACTTGCAGAGATGGCAGTGATACTTGTTTTAGGTGTGTCAAACCAGGCAATAGATTTAGAGATTATCTGCAGTTAGATCCGTAGGGTCAATAGATTCGCTCCTCATCTCAGTCCGGTTACCCGAACCAGCAGGGCGCCACATCCAGTGCTACTAGTAGGAAATGCCCAAAAAGACTCTATGCTCTCCAGTCCCGAAAAGATCATGAAAATTCTCCTAATGTGGTTACTGGTACATTACAGATCTTTCATGTGCATGTTTACGCTTTGCTAGATCCAGGTGCTTCCTTGTCTTTTGTTACTCCGTATATAGTAGGCAATTTTGGAGTCAGTCCTAAAATTCTAACAGAGCCCTTTTCAGTTTCTATCCCAGTGGGTAAAACCATCATAGTTTGGTGGGTATACAGGAACTGCCCAGTTATGATATTTTGGAAGGTCACATTAGCATACTTAGTCGAATTAGAGATGACTGATTTTGATGTCATTCTTGGCATGGATTGGCTTCATTCCTACTGTACCACAATCAACTAAAGAAATAGAATAGTCCAATTTCAGTTTCTGAATGAACTCTTCCTTGAGTGGAAAGGTAGTGTATCTATTTTTAGAGGTCGTCTTGTTTCCTACCTTCGGGCAAGGAAAATGATTTCTAAAGGGTGTGCCTACCATCTTGTTTAAAGACAATAGTTCTAAAACTCCCAGTCTTGATTCAGTCTTAGTCGTGAATGAATAGTTAGATGCCTTTCTCAAAGATCTTCCAGGAATTTCTTTCGAAAGGGAAATAAACTTTGGCATTGATCTTCTCCCAAATACTCAGCCTATATCTATTCCGCCATAAAAAATGGCACCCGCAGAACTCAAGGAGCTAAAAAAATAGTTGAAGGATCTCTTAGATAAGGAATTCATCAGGCCCAGTGTATCCCCGTAGGGCACACCAGTCTTATTCGTGCTCAAGAAAGATGGTTATCTCAGAATGTGCATTGATTATCGTCAGGTTAATAAAGTCATGGTCAAAAACAAGTATCCTCTTCCCAGAATTGATGATTTGTTTGACCAACTTTATGGTGCTAGCTATTTCTGCAAGATAGACCTCAGATCCAGCTATCATCAGCTCAGAGTCAGAAAATGTGACATTCTAAAAATAGCTTTCCATACTTGGTATGGTTATTTCGAATTCCTAGTCATGTCCTTTGGTCTTACCAATGCCCCGACCGCTTTCATGGACCAGCTGAACCACGTGTTTAAATAGTACTTGGACATGTTCATCATAGTCTTCATAGATGATATTCTGGTCTATTCCCATAGTGAGTGTGATCATGCAGACTATCTCAGAACAGTACTTCAGACTTTCAAAGATCATCTGCTATTTGCCAAATTCAGCAAGTGCAAATTTTGGCTAAGGTCAGTAGAATTCCTTTTTCATATCATTTTCGGTGATGGAATTAGAGTAGATCCTCAAAAGACTAAAACAGGAAGAAACTGACCTCGCCCTGTGTCTCTATTAGATATCAGGAGTTTCTTGGGTTTGGTTGGCTATTACAGACAGTTTTTTGAAGGATTTTCTTCTATTGCATCCCCTATGTCCATATTAACTTATAAAAGAGTCAAGTTTTAGTGGTCAGATCCTTGCAAGAAGAGTTTTTAGGAGTTGAAGACTCAACTAGCCTCAGCTCAAGCCTTAGCTTTTCCAGATGGTTCAGATGGGTCTGTAGTGTATTTTGATACATCCAGAGTGGGTTTAGCTTGTGTCCTTATGCAGCATGGTAAGGTGGTCATAGCCTACGCCTCCAGACAACTTAAACCCCATGAGAAGAATTATCCTACTCATGATCTTGAGCTAGCAGCCATAGTTTTTACCTTAAATATTTGGAGGCATTATCTATGCGACGTTTATGTAGATGTGTTCACATACCATAAGAGCCTTCAATATGTCTTTTCTCAGAAAGATCTCAATCTTCATCAGAGAAGGTGTTTAGAGATCTTGAAAGATTATGACATGAGTTTCCTTTATCATTCGGGCAAGGCCAATATAGTGAATGACGCTCTCAGTAGACTGTCTATTGGTAGTGTTGCTCATGTGGAGGACAAAAAGAAGAAGTTAACTCAGGAAGTTCATAAGCTTACCAGACTAGGTGTTCACTTAGTCGATACAGAAGAGGGAGATATATGGGTTCAGAGTAGTTTGAATAATCTCTAGTTTCTGAGGTAAAAGAAAAGCAAGATAGAGATTCTAGCCTTTTCAAGTTGAAATAGTCGGTCTAGGATTAAAAAGTAGAGGTTTTCTCCCAATGGGGATATGGTGTTTTGCGTTTTCAGGGTCATCTCTGTGTTCCAGGTGTAGATGACTTAAGGCAGCGGATTCTTATAGGAGTACATGGTGCGCGCTACACTATTTATATAGGGTCCACTAAAAAGTACCGTGACTTGCAGGAGATCTCTTGGTGGAGTGGGATGAAGATAGATATTGCATAGTTTGTGTCTAAGTACTCTACATATCATCAGGTTAAGATAGAGCATCAGAAGCCTAGTGGTCCTATACAGGAGTTCATTATTCCTACTTAGAAGTGGGAAGAAGTGAACATGGACTTCATAATGGGTTTGCCTCGAACTCGTTATTATCATGATTCAGTCTAGGTCATTATAGATAAAAAGACCAAATCAGATCATTTTCTTCTAGTTCATACCTCTTATTCAGCCGAGGATTACGCCAAACTTGACATCAGGGAGTTGGTCAGATTACACGGCGTTCTTCTATCTATTATCTCAAACAGAGGTACCTAGTTCACCTATTATTTGTGGAAAGTATTCCAAAAGGGTCTTGGTACACAAGTTTATCTTAGTACATCCTTCCATCCTCAGATAGATGGTCAAGCATAGAGGACCATTTATACTTTAGAATATATTCTACAAGAATATGAAATTGATTCAATGGTAGTTGGGATGACCACTTTTCTTTGATTTAGTTTGTATACAACAACAGTTATCATTCCAGTATTCGTATGGCTCTATTTGAAGCTCTCTATGGTAGGAGATATAGATCTCCAATTGGTTTGTTCAAAGTTAGTGATGCCTCAGTTATAGGGCCTAACTTATTATTCGATGCCTTAGAAAAAGTTCAGTTGATCAGAGAAAGACTCTAGGCTGCTCAAAGATGATAGAAATCCTATGCAGATGTCTGTAGAAAGGATCTTGAGTTTGATATTGGTGACTATGTCTATTTAAATATCTCTCCCATGAAGGGAGTGAAGCGGTTTGGCAAGAAAGGAAAGCTCAGCCCCCGATATGTCGGTCCCTTTAAGATTCTCAGTCGTTTCGGCAAGGTAGCTTATGAGCTCGAATTACTTTCAAATCTAGCCTCAGTTCATCCAGTCTTCTATGTCTCCTTTCTTAAGAAATTCATAGGTGACCCATTATTTGTAGTCCCTATTCAGAGCATAGATGTTCAGAATATCCTCTCTTATGAGGAGATTCCAATCGAAATCCTAGACTATCAGACTCGTAGACTGAGGAATAAGGAAGTCCCTCTAGTCAAAGTCCTTTGGAGAAATCAGTCCATTGAGGGAGATACTTGGGAAGAAGAAGTAGATATACATACCAAGTATACTCACCTCTTCTCCGCCAACTCAGAACAAGCTCAAGGGAACAGTTCTCCTTAAGCTTACTCAGTTTCATGTTCAGTGTTCATCAAACTTGGTATTGAACACCATTGCATATCCATTCATGAATTCATGTATCAATTTAGTTAAATAATTATGCATCAGACATACATTCTCATTGTGAGAAACTTGGTTCCTCAGAACACTCAGTCATGCATTCATGAATCAGTTACCCATGCATCAGATATGCATGTTCAGTATGATATGTTTAGCTTATTAGTCATATTGGTCATGAGATTATGTTTCAGTTATTTATGTTCAGTATGCATGTCAGTTTATGCCCTTCCCCTCACTCTCAATCTTATTCGAGGAAGAATGTTCGTAAAGGGGAGATATTGTAATACCCCATACCTTTTTCTATCTTGAAATCATCTCAAGAATGTTAGAAGCTTTCTTTGAAACATGTGGTATTTTTAATATTTTAACATTTTGTCATGCGGGAAATAAAATAATCTTTTCATCGATACCAATTTGATCAAAATTCGGTATCGGACGAGGAAGTTATGACCATTTTACAGAGAGTAGTCTGAATCGCCCAAGTGCGATAGAGTGGGCCAACGGACCGTCGCACCCCACCATCACATCGAGGCAGTGAGTCCACTCTCTGGCTGATTACGATGAATGGATCCAACAGACCGTCGAGCTAGCGACGGACCATCGCACCCACTGTCGCACCAAGACAGTAAGCTCCAGTTCTGGACCCAGTATGACTGTCAGTCCGACGGACCGTCAACCCAGCGATAAACCATCGTACCCACCATTGCATATCCTGTTTAGTTATTTTAAGTCATTTTTAACTGGGTCTTTTTGATATTTTATCATCCGTTTTGATCCCTAATAATATCAGACCAAGGCTTATGCCTTCATTATTCAACTACATCATTATAATTAAGGTTTTTTTCTCTCTAGGATTAATCCCAAGAACAAAATCCAAATCTTCTCCAAGAACTAAGAGATTCAAATTCTTCAAATTCAAGAACTTAAAGAAACTCATTACCAGGTTTGCATAGTGTTTATTCATGGACTCCTTTCGTCCATGAAGCCCAAGAATCTCTTTTCTAAGTTCAATTTTATGGATTTTCTTTATGAATTTCATGTTGGGTTGTTGTTGTTCATGTTGATAATGATTAATTGAATTCTAATCAATGTTTGGTGATAAATTTCATGTGGAATTGACTAGTATAGGTGTAGGTTCATGTAAACCTATGATTAAAACCCTTGCATGATGAAATTTGAGATTAATCATGATATTTGTTTGTTGTATAATGTTATCTACAGATACTATGCCTACCATGTGTTTGATTAAATGCCTATGCAGACGAAAAGTGCCCAACTATTATGATATTATGAAATCCTCATTTATGTACAAGTTTATGCATATCACATGTTTGACGAAATGTTTCAATAAATGAATTATGGATTATGATGTTAGTCATGTGTTCAAGTAAGTCATACTTTGTCAGTTTCCTTCTATCGAGTCCTAAGGGTACTTGTACCTAAAATCTTAGATATGTTCCTACAGTTAATGTCATGTTTTTAAGGTACTCTCAGTCAAGCTATGTTCAGTAGAATTCAGTCAGTCTCATGACTCAGGAAAACTCAATAGTCTTAGTAATATTTCTTCAGTCAATAAAGCTCAGTAAACTCAGTCCAGTCGGTTCAGTTAGCCATGTTCAGTGTCCATTCAGATGGGAGTAGAAATTAGCACCGAGCGAACCCAAGGATGGGAACTCACTTGCTAATTGATGGTGTGATTCTTAGGAGCAATCCTTGCATTCCCGAACTCTATAGATAGCATAGGTTGAGACATCATACTTTCTAGTTGAGGGTAGATGAGGTGGCTTAACCTGCTAGTTGAGGGTTCCCATTATTCTCATTAGAGTAACGTGCTAGTTAAGGGTCACTCACATGTTGTCCTTACCAGTGGCGCAGTACTAATGCCCTTCCAATTACAGCACAGAATGGACCACAGTTTAGCTATCATGTTTAATTAGTTTATTTCAGTTGTTTTGGGTATTTCATACCCCATTCAGATGTTATACTTTTATCAGTTATTATGTTATAGCTTGAACCATATGGCCTTTCAGTTCATGTTTCTGCATTATATAGTATATTATGCAGTATTCAGGTACAGATATCAGTCATGGGTTTGCTTGTGGTCCTTTGAGGTCATGAGCACCGTGTAGAATTTTGGGTAACAGATTCGGGGCGTTACATGACTGACAACTCCTTTAACATAGAAAAAAATTGTAATACTTACCCTTTTTTGTTTCTTTTTCAGCCTTTGATGAAAGGTTTCACCCTCTGAGGAAAAAGAGGAAGAGCTCTCGGTGTAGGCTTTATTAAAGGCTTTTTAACCTTTTCTTTTCCTGGTTTTCTTTATGACTTCTCTCTTCATCAATAGGATCATCATTATTTTTGTGATCATCTACTGTGGGAACAGGTGGGTCTGTGGTTGTTCTACCACTCCAAGTTGTAATGGCATAGCAATGACCATCATTCTTTAGATTCTAAACTATATTACTAGGAAGATTGTCCATCTGCCTCTAATTTAATATGGTTGACATCTGACCGAATTGTTTCTCCAACTGTTATATTATTGTAGCATGTGATTTAACTTTTTGATTTAGCCCTGACAGATCTGCCTTAATCTCCTTAAGATAACTTTCTAGACTTTCTTATCCTTTGACTAATTTTGACAAAAGGTCCTCTATTCTGGATTCATAATCACGACCACCTAGTGGAATATACTTATCGCTCTTCTCCTTGTAGTTATTTTTTATACTAATCATAATCTCTTTCTACTTTTATCTCTGTATCTATCATTATAATAGTTTTGACCTTGATTTCCTTGCTCTTGGACTTAGAAATCCACCAATCTATGATCAAGATACTTTTATTCCTCTTTTGATACAATCTCAAAAGTTGTAGAAGTAGATGCCTAAGCCCCAACTGCATTTACTTTTTCAGCACCCTGTGTTGCCAATTGTGTAGTAAAGAGCCCAATATCTGTCCAAGTTAAGAAACCTCTTGTGAAACCAAGTCATTATTCGCTCTATAATCACCAGTTGCTACAATAGCATATGCACCTGCACCACATTTAACATCTTTCATATGCCATCCTCTATTGTTTACTAAAATATCATCTAGCATATCTTGCGCATAATCCCATCGAAGACTCATAAATGTACCTTCTAAAATAGTGTATGTCATTTCTCTCAGACTGACATTCAGCAATCTGCAGAAGATTTCCAATTGATTTTACCCTCTGATTATTTAATTAGGTACCATGCTTAGCTTCTTTATAAATCTAAACCACGCCTCATACAAGGATTCTACAAGTAACTTTTTGAAGTTATATATTTCATCTTTCAACATTACTATCCTTTCAGTTCAGGAGGGAAAAATCTGTTAAAAAATCTTTTTATAACTCATGTTAAGAAGATATTGAACCTCTCGTAAGTTCCCCTAACCATAGTAATGCTTCTCCAGTAAGCGAAAATGGGAAAAACCTCAACCTCAAAACTTCTTAGTCCACTCCCAAAAAAGTATAAGATGTTCAAATCCCAGTAAAGTTAGCAAGATGCAGATTTGCATCATCAGTTGTTGCTCCTTAAAACACATCCTTTAAGTTCAACAATTGGATCATAGAACTAGTAATGTCTAACTTCACATTAAGGGGTAGAGGTGGAGGAATAATCGCTCAAGTATCAGCTGGTTTAACATATCCCATATCCTCGTAATCTTTCTCATATTATTGCAGAGGATGATGTGCAAGGATCAGTGGGACTTTGCTTCTTTGAACTTTATCACCCACTTATGTCGGCCTGACTAGTTCTCTATTTTGAGCTCTCTGAGTCTCTTCATTTAACTGAGCCTCTTTATCTTCTCATCTCTCTCTCTCTAAAAGTTGTTGCATCTGTATATTTGCAATAACCTACGTATCAACTGACGCACACAAGAATGACACGTTTGGATCAATAGGTAAGGAATCTTGAACATCAATAAGAACACTATCATGAACTTGTTCTATTATTCTTTATGGTGTTTGAAGAATTCTTTCTTGCTCTGGATTGAAAGAGAGTAAGTGATTGCCTCTTCTTTGAGGGTTGGACATACACCACCATATTCCAAATCAAAAATAGAAAATAAAACTAACAAACTTCACAAAATTCAATCAACAATTACATTGTCTTCCCCGGCAATAATGCCAAAATTTGATGTCGCGCAAAACAAACCTCCAAAGAAGTAAGTTGCGGTTGATGTCAAATATAGTAACCCAACTAGGTTGGGGTTAATCCAATAGGGAAGATGTTGTATACTTTATTAACTTCATGTAATTCATGAGCAGTGCAAAAAAGTGATGGGGGAATTTGAAGTAATCAATAAGTAGTAACCAAACTTGAATGCTTTGAGTTGTAGACAATAAAATATGATCCCTAGGACTACGTTCGCCATGGCTTCTTAACTCCGTAAGTTTCTCATGTTTAAACTACCTATTCTACTACTCTGAATGTAAAGTCAGCAAGCTATGTATTATCAACGATCTTGTGAACATGTTGATAAATCTCACCATTTACCTTATGAGTCTCAGGGTGTCGCCATATTTCTCCTTGTCTATGACATTAGTTCAACTCTTACATTTTGAGTCTTAAGTTGATTAGATGAGATATTGGAAGAATACTGATGGAAGTGAATCTTAAATTACTGTCTTAATCTTCTTTTTCCAATCATAAACTCCCTTGTGAGGATGTTTATGAATACGGGTTGGACCCAACCTTCTGCAGTAGCTATGAGGTTAATTATGTTGAAGAAGATGTAAGATACATGCAAATTACTTTGGAATAGATGAATATCCTACTTTTCTTACTTATTTAATCCACTAAGGTTCCTACAACCCTAGTAAGGAAGGTTAGCCTCTCATGCTTGTACACATCTATGGTTATAGATAAAGAAAGCATTTAATTATTTGAACAATAATAAGAAGAATAAAATCCAAAATTTGTAATTGAATAATAACCCAAAAATCTCAAGAATAAAGTATCAATAGAGAAAATAATGTAAAAGTATGTAAAAGAATATCAAGGTACGGAAAAATGCGAAACCAAATAAAGGGGAAACCCTAAGGTACTTATAGTATCTAAAAAATACTTAGAAATCCAAAAAAAATGGAAAAGGCAAAGTTATATCGGCATATGGTATCACTTTTCCTACAACTCGTATGTTTATCATACGAGTCGTACCATTTCTTCTCGTATCCATTCCAGTGTCTGATCTCCCAAGGCTTCAACTTTCTGATCTTCATACGACTTCTTATCACAAGTCGTACCTTGTTCATATGACTCATGTCCCTCTCTCGTATCCACCTAGGATATTTTTATTTCTAAGCTTGGACACTGGTCTTCTTATGGTTTGATTGTACGAGTCGTACTCATACTTCTAACTCATATACTTTTGATACTTCAACTTTGGGTTGTATCTTTGGTCACTGTTATGCTTACCACTCCTAGTCATGACCCATACTTTCAGCTTACTACTCGTATGACTAAGTTGTATCTTCTTTTTACTTAGCTTTTTATTTGGGCATTTGGTTCTTTTGTGCTTACGAGTCATCCTACAAGTCGTATAATGTGTTGATGACTCGTGAGTTGACTCGTATCTTGATCATCCTTTGTCTTTTTAGGTATTTTTATTCTATTTTCCTCCCAACACTATTCTCGACCTTTTTTAACTGTAGTAAACACAAAAGTGCATTATATCTACTAAAACAACCTAAGTATATGCATAAATTATAGATTTTATGCAATAAAGTGTCGGGTTTCCACAACACATCATGCACAGTCTATTGATTAGAGTGGTATTTAGGTGGGGGCGCAGTCTATACCTGTATTTCCCAGAGTTGAGGTCCCTCCTACACCGGTAATTTCTCAACCAGTAGTTTTCCAGACTTCTATGTATGTTGGGAGAAGAAGATGTTGGTTATATCATTGAGGGTAGCTCCGCCTTGGTTTTCTGGTGCATCAAGCGATGATGCATATGAGTTTTTGATTGCTTGTGAGGAAAGGCTCCATAATCTAGGTCAAGTTGAGAATCATGGTGTGGATTACACTGCTTTTGGATTTGGTAGTTCGACATTGGTGGAGAGGTTATCTTGATACCTGGCCAGTTATATCTTTTCCTTTGACATGGGCTTCATTTACTCAGCTTTTCTTGGAGAATTACATGGCTCGCAGCCTTTGGGATTGTTTAAGGGGTTAGTTCCCATGATTGGAGTAGGTTTCTATGACTATTATGGAGTATGAGGCTTAATTTCATGAGTTTTATAGGCATGCTACTTCTATACTTGATACTGAGTATGAAAGGGTTCATTGCTTTGTTCATGAATTGAGACTTCTTCTTTGCATGTTTACTCAAGTTTGGTTGTTGTTGGTATATCACTACTGGAAATTACCCCTATGGTGATGGTTTCAAGAACGTTGCAATAGACAGTAAAATTGTTGCCATAGCTCTACCACAACGGTTCAGCAAGCGTCCTATATGTGGGCGTTGCGATAGTTCTATGGCAATGGTTTATACGATGGTTGGCTGAAACCGTCACCATAGGTGAAGCTACAACAACAATTATTTTTTGACTTATTGGTACACCTATTTTCATCTATTACAATGATTACTAACTGTTGCAATATATTCTATTACAACGACATTAAACCGTTGCAATAGCATCTATTACGACGGTTTTGTTACTCTGTTGCAACACTTTTTGAGTACCTATTACAACTATTTCATTAAACTATTGCAATGGTTATATTGGTCTTTTGTGATGATTTTTGACTACCTATTGCAATGGTTTATTAATCTATTGCAATGTTTGTTTCCACTTGTTATTAAATTGAAACTATTTATACAAATAGTCACTCGTATTAATGTAAATTTTTATTTACATGCCTAATAATTTATAAAACAATCTATGCACATCACAAAACTAAATAATTAATAATCTCATAATCCAAAATATCCAACAATCTAGTAATTTAAGTTCTCATATAGTAGCAAGTTCGAGTCGCAATAAGTTTCAAGAAATTCAACATAAAACTATTGATACTTCTCATCTTGAAAAGAGCAATAATGCTTAGCGATACAATTGCTCTCCACTTCAGCAAGAAGATTTGTTTTGTCTTTAACATGTTCAACCTAACAAACACAGTTGATAAGTAGAAATAAGTAATGCAACACAAATAATCAGCTAGTAGCTATCGACAAACCTCTCTATTTTTTACCTGGCCTCTACGAAGCATTTCTGATTTCTTAAGCTTTTTCATGGAATAAACATGGCTAGTTTCCTTCTCCCTGTATATTCTTACATGAAGAAAGACAAAATAAGTTACAAGGTCAAAGGTAATATAATCTCCAAAGCCTTCTCTAGTTCTGATAAAGATGAACGGTGAACAAATAAAGGGGAGACAAATGGTCTATAAGTGAACTTTATTAATTTATATCATTTCTTCATTAAATCTCAAAAGCTTGCCATGAAGAAATTGGTCTGCCCTAGCAAATATTATAATAACCTATAAAGTTCTCTACAAAAAGAGTTCCATTTCTAACTATCTAATGAAATCACACTGGCAATGCCCCAAAAATAAGCGAAAATACTAATGTCATCGAGAAAAGTTCTACAATGAGAAGAATGGAACAATGAAATTGGAGAGAAGATAATAAGTACTTCATTGTAAGAGGTAGACCTACTTTTTGTCCAAAATGAGGACTTCCTATACCAAATAATAAGTTACAGATAGCTTCTGAAGATACATACTTCATTACCTGTATTGGAAAAATAGATCTTGCAAAGATGAACACCAAATCAGGCAAAACCAAAATAAATTAAAAGGTTGACTTTTTATTTCTTCCTCCTACACTCTTCTGTCTTAAATTCTATACCTTCCAACTGTTAATGGTAAAGAGGAGATAGGATTCAGTAATTCCTAAACTTCCATATCTTACAACAATTATTCTGGTAAAATGCACCCTGTCCATAAATTATTTCATCAACCTCATGACAATATTATATCAATTACCAAATGCCCTAAATAACCATCTCATAAAGGAATATGGACCCTTTTGGTGATAAAAGTATTCCACTTTGTAAATGAGAGAATTTCATTATACGAGTATTATTCATGTCACTCTAAGAAGATTTGACTTTTTATTCCTACATGTAGTAAATATAGTATGTAACTCAGTGATTATACATTATGACATAAAATAGATTGATAGGTATATAAAATCACCAGTACGCAGTGTTTTTAGTAATTCAACTTAAGAAAGGTAAAGTTTAAGAAGAGAATTTCACATGGATAATGAGGGAAAGAGAAAAAGAAGGAAGAAAATCACTAGTAACAGATAATACAACTAAGCAATAGTAAAATCCTCGACTAACTAATATTTTAAAGTGAAGTAGAATGCATTGGTCAGCTGCAGAAGCTATTTCAAACTAAAAATTTTCTTCTAGATAGTTCTCTTAGGAATCTCAAAGTTGTAAAGTTCTTTTGAATACGTAAAAATATCAAATAAATGAATTTACTAACCGTCTACATAAAATAAAAGGCTGAGACCAAATAAGAAGTGGCCCCCTAAACAACCCCTCTCTCGTTATTTAAAGAAACTTCAAGGTTTATACTTCAAAGCTCAAATAGGAGGGCAATATCCCAAAAAATGGAAGAGAAATTTAGACCTACCAGTCGAAATAATTCCTTTGAGTTTTTTATCATCTCCTCATGCATGTCCTAGGAATCATTGTTGTTTAGACTGGTCAAACAAAACTATTCCATTTTCTCAAACTGATGGACTCTAAAAATTCTAAGTGTGTCGCGACCATGTGAACCAACTTCCTTATGGAAGCATGACGAATATCCAAAATACCTATTGATAGCATGGGTTACTCAGTAAAAGCCAACTGAATACAGGTAATAAAGAACATACCGTTAGTTCCAGGTTGTGTTAAAATATCTTAATGGAAGCTATGAAGGAGGAATATGGTTTCGCAAATGATAAACAGGCACAGGTTGTTTGGTAATGGCAATCAAATATTTGTCATCTCCCTCACCAGTGACCTGAAAGAAAAACATCAAGAATGTAGAGTTAATGTTCCCTTAAATTATTGGGGATAGGGAGGTTCTATCAGATGTATCTATTCGTGGGACTCTTTTGTCCGTATATTGAAATATCTTTTAAATTTTTATAAAATGCAGAGTTACTGTCACTAATTCATGGAATGAACTACAGTATAAGTGTCTATCAACTCCATGTACCAAAACATAACGAGAAATACATTTAAAAGTTATCATGAAATTGAGATAATCTAGCACACTTTGCCATAATATCTTTCCTCATGAACAACAGAGTTTGCAATGGAGTATCCTCTCTTCTCCAAGAAATCAAGAGAAAAATTAATCAATGCTAGATTAGGACGTACACTAGCCCCTTTCAGATAGTAACCTCTTCCTCTAGCAACATCTGCACCTATATATTGAAAATATCTTCACATTAATCATGCAAGTCAATACGCCAATGAACAAAAGAGTACGAGTTCAACAACAAAATTTTTCGAAAGGAAAAAAGTAAGCAAAACAAATTATCCTAAATATTATGAGTTGACAGATAAAAGTTAAGGAAGGAAAACTAATTCTAGAACATAAAATAATATTAAATAAGACTGTGAAGAATGAAATAAATAGAATGGCTAAAGAAAAATAAGAAAATGAGACTTTGATACCGAGAGAGAGGGTAGAGCAGCTCAGCAGTTGATGATGCATAGTTATGCTTTATTTTGATGATTTGACAAACCTGTCGAAGAACATGCTTTAAATACCAAACAAGTGAAGATGCAAAATTCCTATCTCATAAGCTCAATATAGACATTACCCTTTGTTATATCTGCAATGCCAAGAGCTTTAACGAGATCAATATGATTTTTAAGACTGTTCTAAGTCCGCTTCTCTACCCTTGACCATACTATTACATTATTTTCCTACCAAAAAATATTTGTTAAGAGAGTAGATTTTATTTTAAGATTGTGTATGACACTTAAAAATCAACAAAATCCACATACCACACAATCACTAACTGACACTGAATCGTGCACAAGGCTACCAATGGTTTCCAGCTTTAAATCCAAGTTGGCTTCAACCTTCTATAATTATAACTCTTTCTTGTCCTTTAGTTTCTTTTTCTCTACTTTGTTTTTATTTATTTTACTTGTATCTTCACCAAGCTTCATCGAAGAAAATGAACATGATGCAAATTCAACTCCAATTTTAAATTTGAAATCCTACTTATGATTCAGTTACGTATAAACTATACTAAGCATAAGTCAAGCTCATAGATGTGTTGAACTTATGAGCTCTTATTACAAGACACCAAAAGATTTGACAAGACAAATACACTAGTTTAATTCAACAACTAAATAAAACACTCACCTCTTTTAACCTACGAAATACATTGGTGATCTCATTGGAATCTCTCTGCAAGTTATCAAGCTCAAACTTGCTTGAAATATACATGAATAATCATTTAGACATTAAACTTATTATAATCAATTTTTAATACACAAAATTTTTATCAAATCATTATGTTATTTGTTAATATTTTATCTAGACAATATTTTCATCGGATCAACCAAACACAAGAAAACTCAAACTATAACAACTTGTTTATAATTGTTACCTATTTGTCAATTTATATACAATATTTATTTTTATTGTTAGTAAAAAAAATTGTATCATACAAAAATAATACATTTTATCTAAACATTATACTTATCAAAATAATACATACGATATAAAAAAATACATGAATGGTCATCAAAATCATACCGTTAATTTCCATCACCAAAAATTGCTAATCTTCATTGTGTCACTCAAGAGAAACCAAGTAATACAAATTTAAAAGAAGAATAGGAATTGGCTAATTTATTAGTTGATCAAAATTGCATCATCATTCTTGGTAGGGCTCAATATAAACTTTTTGAAAAGGCAATTAGACCTTTGGCAGTGGAGATGACAATGTAAGTCAGTCAGTTAAAAATAATTCACCAGTTAAATCACCAATTCACAGGCAAAAAACAACTACAACTATACAACAAGGGGCTAATCCATATAAACTTTCATAATAGACACATCAAGTAAATCAAAACCAAAAACCCTATGGCTTTCACATTAAAATTTAAACCCAACCCTAAATATTAGGTCAGCGATCAATGTGAAGTAGTGGAGAGATGAAATTATATCAAAATTACCTTAAAATCACCAAATTAAAGAAGAAAACCCCAAATTTTCTCCAAAGTTGAAGTGCAAATTTGAGATTTGAAATCAAAGTGGTTGTTGGAGCAATGGAGAAGCTGATTTGTGGTTGGAGCATGCATCGGTGGTGGATTTTATGCAATGGTGGTTGATTTTACACACTGGTGGCCGATTTTGAGGTTGGAGCACTTGGTTGATTATGGTCGGAGCGTAGTAACGATGTTGGTTGTGGTCAGAGGATTGTACCAATGGCGACTGTGGTAAGAGCATAGTACCGGTGATGATTATGGTGTAGCATAGTACTACTAGAAATTTTCACTATAACTGGCGGCTAGAGTACTTTTGCAATGGAGGTACTATGAGAGCCACTGAATTCTCAATAGACTAAAAAATTGGGAGGGAATTAATTACACAACCGATGTATTAGCCTTTTTTTGTCAATAAAAGTGTTTCCATAGGTGTCTTTATGGAAACGGTTCAAGATATCATTTCTATAAGGCACCCTATTGTAATGGTTATCCAACAATAGCAATTGTTATAGAAAAAAATAGTTCAAGTAGAATAATTTTTTTTGCAATGGTTGTAACCTTTGCATTAGATGCTTTATAGTAAAACTTTTGGAACATTGCCAAAAAGTCCGTTGAAATAGGGGTAATTTCTAGTAGTGTTAGATCGTTTGCTGAGGTTTCTTATCATGCTTAGGTGATGGAAGAGATGCATCACAGGGCCCAAGAGGGGCAATAAAAGGCCTCAATATCAAGGCAATTTCAGTAGAAGTCATTATAGCTCCAGGTTTAGAGGTTGTGGTTCTTAGGGTAGGTATCCTTCTCGTTAGTCCTATCAGCCTCAGAGTTATCCTAGTAGACCCATTTAAGCAGTGCTATAGATTAATGAAGGAGGTAAGTCTTATGTTAATGACCCTAGTCAGGGTAGCGGTCATTTTTTGAGGGTTTTGTCTTTTGGTTATTCTAGTCATGGTAGATATTCTAACTTAGTCAAATCTTCTTGTTTTAGTTTAGATCATGTGAACTACTATAATTGTTGAGCTTTTGGCCATTATTCACGAGAGTGGCCTAGTTGTAAGGTGGTTGTTGCTACAACTTAGAGTGTTACCCCTATTAGGGTCATTCATTCCTCAGCTGTAGGTGGTTTAAATGGTCGTAGGTATGGGCCTCAGGGTGGTCGAGGTAGTTCTTAGGAAGGTAGAGGAGGTGATCAGTCAGGATCCCACTAGGTGAAAGACGTTGTCAATTGTATGCAGTACCTGCTAGAGTCAAGGCTGAGCCTTCAAATACTGTTGTTCTAGGTATAATTTTGGTCTGCTATCAGTCGACCTTTGCTTTGTTTGATTTAATATCCACTTATTCTTACGTGTCTGCTTAGTTTTCTCAATGGTTAGAGTTATTTTAGGTTTTATTACTTGTGTCCTTACGTGTATCTACTTATGTGGGTGATTCTTTAGTAGTGGATCGGGTGTTCAGATCCTGTGTTATGATTGTTAGGGATGTTGATACTTATGATGATCTTATTATTCTAGATATGGTGGACTTTAATGTGATTCTAGGCTTAGAATGGTTATCCTACTATCATGCTATCCTAAATTATTTTGCCAAGATTGATTACTTAGCCATGCCCTGCATACCTTTGGCCATCTTACAGGGAGCTATTAGCTGTGAGACGACAAGGATTATTTCTTATATTCATTCTAGGAGACTTATTTTGAGAAGTTGTAAGTCTTACCTCACTTATATTCATAAGTTAGTATGGAGAGTACATCGCTTGACTCTGTTCCTTAAGTTCTTGAGCTTCCTGATGTTTTCCTTACTGATCTACCTAGTATACCTCTTGTCTATGAGATTGAGTTTGTTATTTGTATTAATACTAGAACTCGATCTATTTCAATGACACCTTACCTTATGGCTCTTTCTAAGCTTTAGAAGCTCAATTCTCACCTTTAGCATCATCTTGGTAGTGGTTTTATTAGACCTAGTGTATCCCCTAGGGGTGCTCTTATGCTATTTGTGAATAAGAACGATGGATCCATGCTAATGTGAATTGATTATAGGCATCTTAATAAGGTGACAATGAAGAACCATTATCTTATACATCATATTTCTATGATTGATTTAAGATCTGGTTACCTTTAGTTAAGGATTTGGGTTGAGGATATCCAGAAGATAACTTTTAGGACCTATTAAGGTCATTATGAGTTCTTAGTGATATCTATTTGGTTGACTAATGCCACAACTATATTCATGGATTTGATAAATTGGGTGTTCAGGACTTGTTTAGATTCATTCCTTATTGTGTTCATTGATGATATTCTTGTGTATTCAAGGTTTAGAGAGGAGCATGAGTAGTATTTGAGGATGGTTCTTCATACTTTGAAGGATCTTGTTCTTTCTCGAAGTTCTCCAAGTTTAAGTTTTGGCTTGAATCGGTGGCATTTCTTAGGCATATGCTATCTATGGACGGGATTATGGTAGACTCGACAAAGATTAAGGCTATTCGTATTTGGGATAGACCTACATCTTTGATAGTGGTTCATAGCTTTAATGTCTTGGTTAGTTATTACAAATGATTCTTTGAGGGCTTTGCTATTATAACAACACATATAACCAGTTTAACTTGGAAAGAGGTTTCTTTTTGATAGTCCGAGGAGTATTAGTAGAGATTTGTTAAGTTCAAAGAGTTTCTTACATTGGCTTCTATTTTGGATTTTCCTATTAAGGGTGAAGGATTTACCGTGTATTGTGATGCTTTTGGTATTGGTTTGAGTTGTGCATTTCAGGGTCATATTATTTCTCATGCTTCAAGGCAGCTTAAGGTGCATGAATGCAACTACCCCACTCATGATTTTGAATTGGCGGCGGTGATTTTCGTACTTAAGATTTGGATTCATTATCTTTATGGTGTCTATTGTGAGATTTTCATAGATCATTGCAATCTTCAGCATTTTATAACCTAGTAAAAGCTTAATATTAGGCAGTGTAGGTGGATGAAGTTTCTTAAGGACTAGGATATCTCCATCTTGTATGATCCAGGAAAGGAGAATGTTGTAGAAGAAACCTTTAACTGAAAGGTAGTAAGTATCGGTAGCTAGTCTTGTATTTTAATTTCTCAAAGGCTGTTGTCCCGGGATGTTCAGTCCTTAGCACCCTTAATGGTAAACTTGTTATTTCAGACCCTAGGAGGATTCTTTCTAATGTTGAATCTAGGTCCTCAATATTTGAGCAGATTAGGGATTGTCAGTTTGAGGATACTAAACACTACATCCTTCATGACCAGGTGGTGAGTTTAAGAGGTCCACCATAGATTTTGAGGGTGTTTTGTGATTTAATATCCATATTTTTGTTTCGAAATTTAATGAGTTGATTTAGTTGATTTGGCAAAAGGCTCATAGCTTTAGATATTCCCTTAATCTAGGTACAACCAAAATGAATAGAGATTTGAGACAACATTATTAATGGAGTGGCATGAAGAGAGATGTGGCAGACTTTGTAGCTCGTTGCCTATGGTTTCAATAGGTAAAGACGGAGTAACAATGATCAGGTTATTGAATTTAGAGGTTGCCTATTCCCTAGTGGAAGTGGGAGCCAACTACCATGGACTTTTTAGTAGTTTGCCTCATACCTCCCATGGATTCGATGGAATTTGGGTCATTGTGGGATGGTTGACCGAGGGCACATTTCATTTCTATTTATATCTCCTTTAGTGTCAAGAGGTTAGTTCGTATCTATGTATATGAGATAGTCTATTTGAATGGTGTGACTATATCTATCATTTCAAACCAGGGTTCTGTGATCACTTCTAGTTTTTGGAGAACTTTCAAAGAGGAGTTGGGTACTCAGGTAGATTTTAGTACAACCTTCTATCCTCAAACAGATAGCTAGTCCAAGCAGACTATTATGGTGCTTAGGGATATACTCTGAGCCTATGTTACAGATTTTGGAGGTCACTAGGAGAACTTATCCTTGATAGAGTTTTCATATAATAACATTTATCATTCGAGCATTGAGATGGCACCTCTTAATGCCTTGTATGGTAGGACATGTCGTTCTTTCATTGGGTGGTTTGAAACCTCAAGATTGAACTCGCAGTACTGACTTTCTTCAAGAGTCATTGGATAGAGTTAGGATAAATCAGGATTATTTAAGGGCAACTCGGTCTAGGTAAAAAGACTATATTGACCGTAGGCTTCATTCCATGAGATTTGGAGTTGGTGATTGAGTATTTCTCCATATGTTATGAAGAGTGTGATGATGTTTAGGAGAAAAGGCAATCTCAGCCCAAAACATATTTGACCTTTTGAGATTCTTCGTATAGTTGGTGAGATGACTTATGAGTTAGCCTTACCTCAAGATTTTGATACTATCTATTCGATTTTCAATGTTTTCATGTTGCAATGATAAATTCCTAATCTTCCTCATATGATTAGATGGGATACGGTCCAATTAGATGTGCAGTTGATCTTCATAGAAGAACTAGTGCTTATTTGGCAAGTGATGTAAGGTGGTTGCACACTAGAGAGATTATTATAGTTTAGGTTTAGTGAAGGCACCATCTAGTGAAGGAGGCTACTTGGGAGATTGAGAGCCAGATGCGGACCAAATATCCTCACCTGTTTGATACTTTAGGTATATCTTAACCCTTGACTTCCTCAGACTAAAATACTTTTAGTTGTGGATATTGTAATGACCCTTTAGGTTATTTTTAGTATTTCTAATTATTTTTATTATTAGATCTTTTTTGTAATTTCCCTAGGTCATTTATGAATGTTGGGATTGACAGTTCGATTAGTGGGTAGTTCATTTGGTTTTTAGAGCTAATTCTCTATTTTCAAGTCTTCGCTAGTTCTAAATGGTCACTAGGCAAAAACTTCAGTCAAAGGACCTAGTATGCCAATTCTGACTATTCCAATAGCTCCATAATATCTATTGTAATCTAGGTGTACACTTGGTTCTGGACCCGAGACACACCGGCTCATTTTGACTTATTAGACAAAAGTTAAGGAAATGGAAATTGCATATGGGACCCATATTTTGTCAAAATAACCTTAGATGGAAACTTTTACTGTGTCGTTGAATCAAGAATATTGACTTTGATAGGATAGAATAGTCCATTTGCATCTACAGGACTTTGAATGAATTTCAAGGGCTTGGTGAAGACTTAGGAAATTCTAGGTCTCAGTTGCAACTGTGCACTCACTGATAACGATACCAGGTCGGGTCACGATAGCGACTCCCGAGCACCTAGAGAAGGTATAAATACCTCATTTTTAACCTTTTTTTCCCATTTTCCATCCATTTACAAGAGAGTTAAACCATAAGTATTGAGAAAGCTTTGTGTGTGTGTGATCTTGTGGGTGATTTGGGTAGCTTGGATAACAATTATTACCCGATTTTCCATTGAATTTGAGGTAAGATTCCTTCTCATTCATGGTGGATTATCTCATTTATTGTTCCAAATTCCTAAAACTTGGTGACTTGATTTAGCACCAATGTAGCAAAGATTTCACCTATTTTTTAGGGTAATTACTCCTTGAGCATAAGGGAATGTTGGGTTAGCTTCAAAAATGCAATTTTCATAAATGGGACCCACATGGGATTTTGGATGATTTTGGACCAGAAGCACAATTGTGCAATATGGTTATCATCGTACTAATTTTGATATGTAGAATATGATTTTGATCTTGTGGCATCTTGCTAAAGCTTTTTGTAAGAGAAAGTCGGTGGTTTAGCGGGTTTTTGAGCTTCCTTCGACATTCTAGTAGGCTAGGCTTCATCTTCCTTATAGATTAAGCTAGTTCGCAATATGTTTATGATATCATATTTGATTTGGGATGGATTTTAGGTAGTGGTGATGTGATTGGAAATACTTAGGATAGTTGGACCTTATAGGCTATTCAAAAATTATAATTTCGGCATAAATGACTTAGTTGTTAATGCTTATTGAATATGCTAGTGATTAGTGATTATGTTATTGATTATGTCATTGACTAGTTATTATGATATTGATTACGCTAGTTACTATCTTTTTAATTATGCTAGTAATTATGCTATTGGTTATGATGATGATGATATTTACCAGTTCGAGTCTGGATATTAATGATAATCTTGATGATGTATATACCCGGTTCAAGTTTGAAAGATGCTTATGACATTGCATATTCATACTCGATTTGAGTCAGAAAGATTATTGTGTTATTGATGATATAATTACCGGTTTGAGTCTGGGAAATTTCTATTATATTGATCATGATGTTGGTAATTTAGTATTATCAATGTTGATGTTTATGATATCGGTTAGGTGAGGCCCAGCTTGAGTCTAGCAAGGGAGTATGATATGTGGATAGTAGTGATATTGATGTAATTTTTTAAATGGGAAATTATTATAGTATAGCATGTCATGAATGAATTCTAGTTGTATCATGGAAGTTGGCAATGATGGTTGTTTGGTTTATGCTTTACTTGATTGTACCTTCCATGCTTATAGGGGTCTTCATTGAGTTATTTACTTTTCTGCACTTATTGGCTTATGAAGGTCAATTTTGTAGTTATAATCGCATATGTCTAATTTTTTCTTTATTCTATTATTTCGATTATTTACTTATTTCTGCACAATGATATTGGAGTTGCTTAGGTCCGTCTTTTTACCTTGACCTAGTTATGTTATCTTGCATTTCATTATATTTATTTCATGATTTAGCTCAATTGGTCGAGGATTCCTACTGAGTACCTGTGGTTTTTGTACTCATACTACAATTCTGTACCATTTTGGTGCAAATCCGAGTACTAGTTGCCGCAGTTAATTCATTTATTATCTTTTGTTGGATCCTAAGATAGGGTAAGATCTTAAGTCGGACTTGCCTATCTCCTTCTATCGATCTATGTCTAGTTTTTAGCTTTGAGACAAGATTGTATTGACTATTTTAGAACTTGAGTTGTATTTATAGTAGCTCTTGTACTGGCTCTACCAGGTTATGGGATGCTTTTCTGTATTATTTGCTACCTCTTGTCTATTTCCTTTGTGTTGCTTATTTATAAGTCACAATTTTATATATTTTCTGCCTCTTTGGGGAATTTTCAATCATTTTAACCCATTACATTTAGCTTTGGGTTACATTTTGGCTTACCTACCAGTGGGATAATGTAGATGCCATCATGACGCGTAAATTGGGTCATGCCACAAAACATGGTCATTCATATGCTACATTATAAAATG